>CM035837.1:297624275-300024275 GCA_020510985.1 Pholidichthys leucotaenia | reverse complement strand
TTTACCTTTATTGGGGTTGCGCTCCGCGGCCAAAGATGATTTTGAAACTTCCCCGGCAGAGAGCTTCTTTTTGCGGAGCTACTATGGCTGACCGGGGAATTTCTGCCAAATAATCCAGCGGCGGACAGCTGGCCGTCTGAGCTTTTGCAGCGTTGCGCAAACACAGGCACACAGCACGCTGGCGAGCAGCTCGTTTTTGCGCAGCGCCTATGGCTGCCCGGGGAATTTCTGCCAAATAATCCGGCGGCGGACAGCTGGCCGTCTCAGCTTTTGCAGCGTCGCGCAAACACAGGCACGGTGTTTTCCGCGTGCTTTTGTGCCTAAAACATTGAAGAAGGCAGAGTTTATATTGGTCAGACACGATGACCAGCGCCCTCCATTGCGCCTGCGCACATGTTGAAAATAGCCGTATGTCACAGTGTTAAAGAATGCTTTAAAAAATTCCTGTATCCAGACGGTGATCCGGATCATCCCCAAAATTTAATCAGTTCTTCCTTGTACCATTTCCAACAACGCCTGAAAGTTTCATGGAAATCCGTCCAAGACTTTTTGAGTTATCTTGCTAACCAACAGACAGACAGACAGACAGACAGACAAACAAACAGACAAACCCCGGCAAAAACATAACCTCCTCCTGGCCTTTTCGGCCTGGCGGAGGTAATAAACACACAGTGCGGAGCATTGTAGCTAGATGGAATAAATATGTAGATATATAAACACCCACAGTACGGAGCATTGCAGCTAGGTGGAATAAATAAGTAAATATATAAACACACACAGTGCGGAGCAATGTAGCTAGATGGAATAATATGTAGATATATAAACACACAGTGCGGAGCATTGTAGCTAGATGGAATGAATATATAGATATATAAACATAAACATAAACATAACCACACCCAGTGCGGAGCATTGTAGCTAGATGGAATAAATATGTAAATGTATAAACACACACAGTGCAGAGCATTGTTGCTAGATGGGATGAAACAGCACAACCCAGTGATCCCAGAGAAGTAAATTTTCGAGGACAGATTCGTGCCTCTTGTGACCACTTCTGCTTATGGTCCAGGGTTTGGACCTTCAGCATTCATGGGGAGGCAACGTGAACCCCGAAAGGAAAAAGTTTTTTCACAGACGATTCGTGCCCTTACCAGGTCTGCATTATCGCCCATGGGACTTCCCCTGCTACGGTGAGCTATTGCAAGGTGCCGGGGGAGGAGGTCTTACTTTGGGCTTTAGGCACACAGCGGAGGGGTTAACGTGACCGTTGAAATATTTTATTTTGTGAGTTTTAGATAAAAGTTACTGCAGTCTGGTTTGTTTTGTCTCTGTGTAATCAGCTCCAGTGAAGAAAAAAAAACGTGAGAGTTCTCCACGGAAGCGGAAGGAGCAGGTTGTAAAATTGTTGTTTGTGATATTTGTGGAGCATAAAAGGATTGATTAGTTAATTGTTATCCTTTTAAGAAGTGTTTAAAATTATAGGTATATGAAAATAGTAGCTTTGAGCAAAAACAGTGGACTGGTGTTGTGCTTTTACGGCAGTGTAAAAAAAAAAGAAGAAGGAGCTTCACACTGCAGTGGCGGTGTGGGGGTTGCCAGGTGTGAGATTTCTCTGCTAAAAGGTTGCCAGATCCCAAGATTAATTGAAATAGTTATCATGCTGTTTTGGGTTTTGGCATGAACCTAAAAGTCTTTATTGTATGATCTTGTGGAGATAATGTAAAAGAGAACATTGTGTCTGGGCCCTGTCTGTCTGTGTGTGTGTATCTGTCTTGTGACTCTCTGTGAATGTGTGTCCTTGAGAGAGGAAAAAAAAAAGAGAGCGAGAGCTTGGGGGGGAAAAAATAGAAAAGCTGTGTAGCCACTGATTCGTGTGTGGAAACTTGGTAAAAAGGGAAGAGAAAAAAAAGGGAAAAAAATAAATATAGAAAAGGTTGTGTAGCTACAGATTTGCGTGTAAAAACTTGGTAAAAAGGGGAAAAAACATCTATATATGGGTATTTTTGCAGAGTTTTGGGGTTTTACTTTTTCTTTCAGTCTAACTTTGTGGGTTTTCACTCTAATGCTGCATACGTGATGAACTATTTACATATTTTTAAAGCCAATATTTTCATTCCCTCCAGTTTTTTTTTGGAAAATGAAAAACATTGAGCTATTTTTATTCAGTTTTTTGACGTATCATTGACTTTTATTGACTCAATTGCCTTTTTTCTTTGACTGAAGCATAACAGTGCACTTTACAGGGAAAAGGACGCAGGATTGACATTCTCCTTCCCCCTGCCAAAACTAAACCGGCCTCTGAGACCCAGTCTCGTCACCGTCCGTGCTGTCCTCCCATCGACATCAAAAAGGTGGCTGAACATCTAAGTTAAGTACAAATGCTTGCATCTTAATCAATGCTACAAGCATGGCAATGTTGAAATTAACTGGACATTACAATATCATGCTGTCACTTAATAATGCCTAATCACTGAAGGCTTTATGTATACCCTGTATTACATGATTCAAAGCATAGAGGTTCAAAAGAGATTGAAAATTAATGTGTTTGTGCATATGATTTGCCAGACTACTGATTATCAAACAGAGGTCTTGGTAATTGTATGTCATATTGTTGCTTTTTTTAAAATAATACTATACTCACTTTTTAATAAATGACATATGCAATCTTATTTACATTCTGACCCTAGGCCTGTCCATGTAAAAAAAGGGGGGGGAACGCAAGAGCAGGATGTGAGAGTTCATGCTGTGACTTTTTCCCTCCTAAAAGAACACAGCAAGATGAGAATGAAATTCCTGAAAACAGAGATTAGGCCTGCATTTCCAGTTACTAATTCTAACTGCTGCATTGGTTTAAGGCTTCTAACATATGATACTGTCCTAAACTAGTGATTACCCATGTCAATTGGTAAAACATTTACTGATTCACAGAATATTGAGCGAATACTTGCTGTGAATAGCAAAAACACATTCAAATTATGGAAGCTTTAGGTGTAATTTAAAGGTTTTTCTGCTATTCTTCATTCTTCGTTTTTCAAACAGGAAAGGGAAAGCATTCACAATTTTTTTTTCCTTTTTCACTAGGAATTAGATTTGCCAAATTAACAAGGAATCATAATATCACCATTACCTTTCAATTTAATAAATCCTTGGTGACATATACAATATGTAATAAAATAATAAAAAAACAATGATTCACTTGTGTTTCTTAACATTACACGTTATAATAAATAATGGGATAAACAACTGAGATAAACATTTAAGGGACACAAAAAATAATGATGATCACTGGAACATTAGTAAAATCAATTTATGAGATGATAAAATTTGCACTCCTGTTGATGGAATTACTGAAGGTGCAGACGGGGAAGCCGTCAGGCTTTCCCCAAATTTTTCTTTGCAGGATGGCACAGATATTTGATCTTTGTGGGAGATAGGAGGAGACCGGACGGTGTGTGACAGGCTCATTGGCTGGAGGGACCACAGGGGGAAGAACCTCTCAGTTGACAAGCATTTTTTGAAGCTAAGTAGAACAAATGACATTACAAATGACATAAAGCATAACAATTTAAATGACTCTGACTTTAAAAATGTAGTGTTCATATGACTTCACACTGCAGGATACATCTGATGCTACTCATCACATAATAGTGTGACAATATCACATTTCAGAAATGTGACAGTAATAAGGAATGTGCTTTCCTGATGCTCAGCCGTGGCCGAGCTGGGCCTCGGGACTACAGTCCACCCCATAATTTACCAAGGAATATATAAAATGATGCATTCCTTGCACAAAATTAAGCCAAATTCTAATTAGGCAAAATGTCCACCTTTCCATTGACTATTTTATTTAGCGAATGCAAAGTCCTTAAGCCAAGCAGTTGCCTCCTGGTTTGCTGTATGGAGGGTGTGTAATCCTCCTTCCAGTCTTTGGAGCGGGCAAGCCTCTATGATGTGTTCCATAGTTTGCTCCTCTCCACATGCGCACAGTGGGCTAGGGCTACTGCCCCATCTGTGAAGGCTGGCCAAGCAGGGGCCATGTCCAGTCCTGAAGCGATTGAGTGTAGACCACTGTCTCCTTGGGAGGTTGGTGCCCGGGACCTGTTGGTTGGGGTTTATCACCAGCTGTTTGTTTGGGACCTCCTTGGTTTCCCATTCCTCTTGCCAAGCTGTCTGGATGGTAAAGTCAGCTGGGGGAGTGTGTCACACTCTTCCATTGACTGAAAGAGTGTGACACAATCTTTCACAAGGATTCACTTACACAAATTCAACCTGTCTGTGTTCAACTGGACAAACTGATCTTAGTTATCAATGCTAAATCATATCAAATCTGCACAGACAGCTATATTGTTTTTCCTAAATGGAATTTGTAAATTAGTTCAAGAGACAAGAATTATTCTAACACTGGTGATGTCATAAACCAACATGTGCCACCTTCACTTTTCTAAAATCACAAAAGAAACCCTGATTATTGAAACCTCATTTTGAAGGAGCTGTACTACTCACAAATTTTCATCTAAATTAACTGTGTGTAACACATAAAAGTGGTAACACGCTTCCTTCTAGTAAGCAGACACTACTCATCAAGCAAATACCCTGTAACTTTGCTGCATGTGCATCTCCATGCATCAAAAGGGGGGTACCAAAGAAATTAATTAGCAAAAAATAATGAATAATCCTCAGAAAAATAGATAATACATAAAAATTATCAATAGATGATCAATAATGAAGAGAAAAATATAAATGAGACCACTTGGTAATGAAATCACAACATTCAATAGGAGAAGTTACATCAATAAATTTCCAGATATTTGAGGAAATATCTGTAGATTATTGTACAGGAAATATCATGTTTATAAGGAACAAGGTAAACTGATAAGGAAGAAAACCATGTAAATATATGAGAAAAGTTCCAAATGTCAAAGGAAAGTCCAACCTGTGCTGAATTTATGTTTACTGTGGCACTTAATTTAGAATCTACTACAAAGACAATACAGATTCTTACTCAATTAAGGGAACAATGCTCTAGGGAGCACAAAGCAAAATAATTTGACCTTCCCTGCATAAACGTAGTTTTTTCAAAACCTTTGCATGGATCTCATTGAACTAAATAAGAGTGAAGGTAAAAATGTTTAAAAATCATTTACACACTTACTATTGAATATACAAAGCTTTACCCTACACTAATTTAAATATTGCTATTTATTTATATTGTTTATATTGTTTTAACTAAAACAATATCAAGATTTAAAATAGCTGAAATGATTTACTTAGATAATGGAAATGGAATACAGTTAAATCAAATCATGTCACATTTAAGTGTAGTTCCTAAATTATTAGTACCAAACATTTACCTAGGAAACCACTTAGCTTACCATCAACAATCTACAAGATTAGTATAACATTCAAATAAGAAAATAGGGAAATTGTGAATGACAAACCCTATTATTGAAGCCATTTAACTTAGGTGATAAGGAAGGGTTTCTGGGTGATTATACGCAAAGAATGACAACTGACAGCGATGTTATTCATACTACCTTTCCCAGGAGGGACCATGTGACGAAGGAACCGTGGGAGGTGCACCCATCTCTTGAGCAAACCAGGGTATCTGGTCATCAAAGGAAACTGGACCAAAACTCCATGGCATGGACAGCACAAAGGTTATGCTGCTGACCTAAACAGCCGCGGAAAGCGAAAGACGTGGCACTTGGGTGCATCTAATGTTTACTACACCTGAAACCCCCAGCAAGAGACTGTTTAATACACACACACACACACACACACACATATACTGTATACACATACAGTATATATATGTATATATACGTGTGTATGTATATATATACGTGTGTGTGTGTATATGTATATATATATGTGTGTGTGTGTGTGTGTGTGTGTGTGTATATATATATATACACTACCGTTCAAAAGTTTGGGGTCACCCAGACAATTATTTTGTGTTTTCCATGAAAAGTCACACTTATTTACCACCATGAGTTGTAAAATAAATAGAAAATATAGTCAAGACATTGACAAGGTTAGAAATAATGATTTATATTTGAAATAATAATTTTTTCCTTCAAACTTTGCTTTCGTCAAAGAATCCTCCATTTGCAGCAATTACAGCATTGCAGATCTAACATGATTGCACAAGGGTTTTCTAATCATCCATTAGCCTTCTGACACAATGAGCGAACACATTGTACCATTAGAACACTGGAGTGATAGTTGCTGGAAATGGGCCTCTATACACCTGTGTAGATATTGCACCAAAAACCAGACATTTGCAGCTAGAATAGTCATTTACCACATTAGCAATGTATAGAGTGTATTTCTGATTAGTTTAAAGTTATCTTCATTGAAAAAAAGTGTTTTTCTTTCAAAAATAAGGAAATTTCTAAGTGACCCCAAACTTTTGAACGGTAGTGTATATATATATATATATATATATATACTGTATATATATATATATATATATCTTTTGAACGGTAGTGTATATATATATATATATATATATATATATACACTACCGTTCAAAAGTTTGGGGTCACTTAGAAATTTCCTTATTTTTGAAAGAAAAGCACTGTTTTTTTTCGATGAAGATAACTTTAAACTAATCAGAAATACACTCTAATATCTAATATACATTGCTAATGTGGTAAATGACTATTCTAGCTGCAAATGTCTGGTTTTTGGTGCAATATCTACATAGGTGTATAGAGGCCCATTTCCAGCAACTATCACTCCAGTGTTCTAATGGTACAGTGTGTTTGCTCATTGCGTCAGAAGGCTAATGGATGATTAGAAAACCCTTGTGCAATCATGTTAGCACAGCTGAAGACAGTTTAGCTGGTTAGAGAAGCTATAAAACTGACCTTCCTTTGAGCAGGTTGAGTATCTGGAAAAAATTATTATTTCAAATACAAATCATTATTTCTAACCTTGTCAATGTCTTGACTATATTTTCTATTCATTTTACAACTCATGGTGGTAAATTTGTGTGACTTTTCATGGAAAACACAAAATAATTGTCTGGGTGACCCCAAACGGTAGTGTATATATATATATATATATTGTTTGGGAAAAAAGAAAACAACAAATGACTGTCTAACTGTTTCTCTATGCAAGTGTCAGCTGATGACTTAGCGTCCAGTAAGGACCTCTGCTAATAGAGAAGCAGGCTGTTTATTTATCATGACAAGGGAAAGAATACAAGGGAAGGAAGGGTGTGGTTAGTGTTGTTATCTTATCATCCTCATTATCCTCTAGTAATACTTAATATTGATTATTAAGTTGTTCCATTGCTTTTACATTATAGAGAATGTTTGTTCCTTAATAACATTAACAGTTAGGCAAAATATCTTTATTGCTAAAATAATGCAGTTGCTACAGGCTGTTCTTTTTTTAAGAGAAAGGCTATATACAGAAATAACATAGCAAACTTCATTTTGAATCACACCTGAGACAACACATCACTCCACTGATTAGAAACATGATGACACTCCTTACTCTGTGAATGCAAGGTTAATTTCATCAGGGAACTCCTGTTTTTTGAAGTGAGGATGTCCCCTTTTCAACAGTTTAACACTCTCTGAGTATGCAGCGGCTTACAGTGCGTCTCTCCCCTGTACTGCTACCCTGCTTGACCAATGAAGCAAGCAAGTGTTATACCAAGGATCTACATTGTCAAAGGTCATTGAGTCATTGGGCTTATTCGCATCTGGCTGGACACTGGGCAGATCTGTGTACCCCGTTTCGGCAACTGACCATACTCTCATCATGTCGGCAGGGCAGGTGGGCAGGGTGAAGAGAGATGCTTTTCTACCACATGATGCCATTCATGAAGGATGAATGCAATATCAGATGAAAAGTACAGGAGTGAGGTTTTGTTCATTGTTTCTTTGAATGAGAGTGGAAACAAAATACCTTAGGGATTAAAACACTTAACTGTAGACTACAATTATTTACAAAATTATGACAAAGAATAGAATGGTCCTTGATCGACTAATTACCACCCATATGGGGTGTAGGCCCTATTATAGGAGGTTATTGTATTCATGAAAATGATGCAAATGGTCATATTAATACCTCAGATACTCATAGAAGTTAGTGTTTCTCTTAATGGAGAAGTCTCATCATAAACTTGGTAATGATTTTTATAACTTCAGATTTTTCTTGTGTGAGTCTCTAATATGATGATGAGGATGGTGAGAGAATCAGAATCAGAATCAGAATGAGCTTTATTGCCAAGCATGTAAAAAACACACGAGGAATTTGACTTGACATTGGCGCGCATGTGAGCGCAGCACAACGACACGGCAGCCATAAACAAGGCGCCTCATCAAACAGTGAGAGACAAAAGGGGGGGGGAAGAGAAAGGGAATGACACAGTAGGCGGAGAGAAAAAAAACCTTTGTTATCAAAATACAGCTTATAATTGTGTAAGCAGATTATAATTACAATGAAAAAAACCTCTCTATAGCACAGAGCAGACAATCAACCTCACAAAAACAAGACAGCAGAGAGAGGCAGTGAGTGTATGTACATCAGTGTAAATAAATCAGTCGTGTATGTTGAATGCAGAGTGAGTGTTTATCAGTTACTGGTGGACAGCAAAAATCCTCTCTCAGCAGATGTTATGTCTTAGTGTCTGAAACTTAGAAAAGCATGTCCTTGTGAGATCAACTCTCAGTGCATGGCAGATGGAATTATCTGAGCCAGTCACATGGCGCTGTCCTTGAGAGTTCAGATTCCTGTACGCCAGATTGTTTATGAAGGAGAGAAATCAGCCAAAACATTTCTACTGCTTATCTACATCCAGGAGGAGTGAGAGCTGAGGGGCGCCGAAAACAAGGTCGAATAAGCACAGTCAGTCAGAGAAAGAATTTTCATCTCTTATGCGTTCAGTGCTCCATAATTTCCATCATTGCCAGGCTTTAAAATCATTTCCTGAAGAGCTCTGAGCAACGTCATGATGTTGCCAATCTTCCTATTCAGTTCGCCATTAGCCGCTAACAGAGTCCTCCCCAGCTGGTCAAATTGATGAAAGAGCTTGGTTGGGTCAGCATTTTGATAAGCTCTGTCCATCTTTTTCAGTTTTCGATACACCAGGACTATCCCAAAGCCGATCAGTAGAAGTCCTGAGATCGTGAAGCCGAATAGGTAGATGTCTTCTGCATCTTCAATTGAAAGGTCGCACAGACACATAAGTTTCCAATTGTATGTGTCTCTCACATAACCCGCAGCAGCAGTACCTGCAGGACAGATGGGCTCCCCCGGGCCCGATTTCCTCGTTGAAAAAACGGTGTCAATTGTGTTCAAGGCCCAGCTTACTAAATCCATAATTTTCCGTTTGGATCAAGAATCAGCCAGTAGAAAAGCGACGCAGACACAGACAGTAGCAAGCTGGGATTCAGTCAGTTAGGGAGGGAGAAGGAGGGAGAAGGAGGAGAGAAGAGAAAAGCGTCTGCTCTCTCTGAAGGCCGGAAGCGAAGAAGATGCAATACTGGCCTGAGGATTTTGAAGGTTGCGATATAATTTAAGGCTGTTTCATATTATTTTCTATGTTCTTATTTTGACACTGTCTGAGATTAATTTTGGTCACATCACACATATTCACTTTTGAAACATTCTATACACATTTTTAACTTGCAAAGACATATAACAGCATGTAAATTCTTACACATATCCTTATATTAATTCATTCACTTTATTATTATTTTTCTTTTAATCCTGATGCTTTGTTAAGCATCAAGGGGGGAATATGATAGAAAAATTCCATATTTTCTATAGTATTATTGATATTAATAATGTATTATTATAGTTGAGAAATATACATTTCATATACCATGTTTAATGTTTATATGTGCATTCCATATAGGATAAGTTTATATATTCTTGGCCTGTTTCTGTGAGTAGTTTCAGAGAGTTCAGACTGAGGATCAGTACATGCGTAAGGAATTATCTAAGCCACTTACAGACGTTGACAAAATTGTTGGTACCCCTCTGTTAATGAAAGAAAAACCCACAATAGTCACAGAAATAACTTGAATCTGACAAAAGTGGTAATAAATAAAAATTATATGAAAATTAACCATTGTGGACTTCATGGGAGACGACCAAGGAGGACACCACTGTTGAAAACAAATCATAAAAAAAGCCAGACTGGAATTTGCCAAACTGCATGTTGACAAGCCACAAAGCTTCTGGGAGAATGTCCTATGGACAGACGAGACAAAACTGGAACTTTTTGGCAAGGCACATCAGCTCTATGTTCACAGACGCAAAAATGAAGCATACCAAGAAAAGAACACTGTCCCTACTGTGAAACATGGAGGAGGTTCTGTTATGTTCTGGGGCTGCTTTGCTGCATCTGGCACAGGGTGTCTTGAATCTGTGCAGGGTACAATGAAATTTCAAGACTATCAAGGTATTCTAGAGAGAAATGTGCTGCCCAGTGTCAGACAGCTTGGTCTCAGTCGCAGGTCATGGGTCTTGCAACAGGATAATGACCCAAAACACAGCTAAAAACACCCAAGAATGGCTAAGAGAGAAACATCGGACTATTCTAAAGTGGCATTCTATGAGCCCTGATCTAAATCCTATTGAACATCTGTGGAAGGAGCTGAAACATGCCGTCTGGAGAAGGTACCCTTCAAACCTGAGACAACTGGAGCAGTTTGCTCATGAGGAGTGGGCCAAAATACCTGCTGAGAGGTATAGAAGTCTCATTGACAGTTACAGAAATCGTTTGATTGCAGTGATTGCCTCAAAAGGTTGTGCAACAAAATATTAAGTTAAGGGTACCATCATTTTTGTCCAGGCCTGTTTCATGAGTTTGTTTTTAAAAATAATTCTGTTGAACCACAATTGAAAAGCATTGTCTGATTTTCATTGGTTAATTTTCATAGATTTTTTATTTATTACCACTTTTGTCAGATTCAAGTTATTTCTGTGACCATTGTAGGTTTTTCTTTCATTAACAGAGGGGTACCAACAATTTTGTCCACGCCTGTATTATAATCTCTTTGACATAACTTGCTTTGGGTCACAGGAATGCACAGGAACTCCTTAGCCTGTACAGATCAGTGGTAGATGGACATTCTGTTAGTTTTATGGATCTCATGTCTTCATGACCCATGTCTCCAGAGTGTCTGACGTCCGCCTGGATAAGCGCAGTTATCAGGACTGTCCCGTTCTGTCCCTTCCCTTATCCTCATCCTCCCTCTCCTTTCTCCTACCTATATATATCAGACTTAGAAGAATGGATCCTATAGAGATTCTAGGTGTGTCTGAATGTCATGCCTTGTAATCCCTCCCTCAGGTGGCCAATGGGGTGATTGCTTATATTTTTGTAATAAATGTACATAAATTCAACTTTCCGCCTGATTATTTGACTGAATAATTTAAGCTCAAAATTATTCCAACACCTTCTTCTTACTTACAAAGCTCTAAACAATCAGGCCCCTTTTTATTTAAAAGATCTGATACTACCGTATTATCCTAACAGCACTACGCTCCCAAAATGCTGGATTACTTGAAATACCTAGAATCTCCAAAAGTATAATAGGAGGCAGAGCCTTCAGGTATCAAGCTCTTCTCCTGTGGAACCAGCTGCCAATCTGGATTCAGGAGTCAGACTCGATCTCTGTTTTTAAGAATAGGGTTAAAACCTTCCTTTTTAATATAGCCTACAATTAGGGAGGGATCATGTGTCCCTGAACCCTCCCTTAGTTATGCTGCTAATAGGTTTAGACAGCCAGGGGACCTCCAATAATGCACTGGGCTTCACTCCTTTCTTCACTCTTAATGAAATATATATATATATATACTGTATATATATATATATATATATATATATATATATATATTTTATTTTTTTTATTTTTTTTTTTTTCCTGGTCATTAACATCTGTTTGTTCTCTCCCATAGATTGAGTCCCATTGTGCTGTTTGCTCTCTACATGTCTGTTCTTTTCATCTTCTCTATCCTCTCACCTCCCCCAGCCAGTCGCAGCAGGTGACTGCCCCTCCCTGAGCCTGGTTCTGCTGGAGGTTTCTTTCTGTTAAAAGGGTGTTTTTCCTCTCCACCATCACCAAGCGCTTGCTCACAGGGGATTGCCTGATTGCTGGGGTTTTTCTGCAACTGTGGGGGTTCCCCTACAGTTGAAAGTGCTATGAGATGACTGTTGTTGTGAAATGGCGCTATATAAATAAATTTGAATTGAATTGAATTGAATTGAGCTTTTAGAATATGTTCTGTCTGCTTTATTCTGCCTTCAGAGCTCTTATTGTGGGAGAAATCTGAAGAAAATCAACATGATATTGCCAGTAATTTCCTCATTTTGGAATGAGAGTTGGCAACACTGCATAAAGCTGTCCATGTTTATCCTACCTTTATGATATGGATTCAATCTGATGTGCAGTGATCCAAAGAAAATGTCCATTATCCACAGTCAAATGTCTGCTGTGACAGGGACATGATCCAGTCTCTCAAATTCCTTTTGAAGATGAAAATCCATTTTTGAATAATCTTTATCCAGGTAGCAAGTGAATGTGCTTTAACTTTAGTGGATCACAGTCTTGGCTGTCTGATGGAAAGTCACTGTTATCACGTATTCAGTCTGTAATGACTTATCTGGCAATCAGTCGGTTTAATTCTTGCTGGGTCACAAACTGTCCATATGCATACCTGTGCGTGAAATCCAGCCATGGATTTTGAGACAAGAGTGTTTCCACTTTACATTCAGCTGTGGCTGTTCAGATAGCATAGATCCACTAACACGGTGTTGTTAGCATAGCTAACTGTTACTTAGCACTAGCTTTGTCGGAGTTTTGTTGCTGTTTTCAAGTGCTTCTCAAGATTGCAGTAAGTCTCAACCGGCACTTTCGCTTGCAACCCACCAATATGCTTTTGTCCTATACCGTGACAAAGGAAAAATAATCTGTCTATTTCCACAAAAACAAAGTAGCTTCATCTCTTCCTCCACTCAGTAGTGAAGACTCAGCTCTCTGCAACAGGTCACGTCGACTGACGGCTACGTCTCAGCTACCTTAGGGTCAGTTTGTATATTCATTTATTTGCACTAAAAATATCTATCCATATTAATAAAATGAGTAACCATCTGATCAAATTTCAGTAACTGTAATGCATTACTGAATTTTTAAACAGTAATTTTGTTATACAGCACGTTACTGCAAAAGTAGTGGCGTTACCGTAACGTGTTACTTTGTACTATGTTGATCATATCGCACAGCCCTTGTTGGATGTCAGGTAAAGTACAAGGGAAGATGGCAGTTATAACATCTACACAGGTGTACATTGATATTTTAGACACTTTTCTCATTCCATCAATCAAAAATAGGGTTGCTGACGAAGTCGTGCTTTCAGGATGATAAGGCTTCTTGCCACAGAGCAAAAAGCACAACTTTTCTTCAGGACAGACTTGTCAACTCAGATCCATGGAGCAAACAGTCCAGATCATAATCTGATTGAATTTTTTTTTTTTTTTTTTGGAAATTGAACAAAATGATCCATAAGTTCCATCATGCAAAACTGATCTGTTAACTGCTACATGAGAAAATTGGAATGTGGTTTGCAGAAGAGTAGTTTTTTTCTTGAATAATAAAGCACCAAGGTGCTGATGCCTTGGTGCCAGTGGCAGGGAGGCATGGAGGGGACCTGTAAAAAAGACACAATGCCACCTCTACTGGCCTGGCATAGTTACTATAATACATTTTTTTCCCAGCTGCAGTGACTGTAAAGGTGAGTTAAAATTAGTGTCTTTTGATAACAAAGCCGTTTGTGTAAATTTTGCTAAAAAAAAATTGATGAAATATGGTAATACAATGATACAAGCCTTTAGTTCCACTTGATTTTGACCAGGCAAGCTGAAAAGCTGGTAACAGACAGACACGTAGTGATTATGGTATTGTTATGTCTGGAAACAGGACAGCAGAGGCAGGAGCTGTACTGTACGATGACTTTATTGAACAACTGTTATTAACAGCATGTGTCACAATGTGCTAACTACCTAGCTAACTCCTAGCAGGTACAGGCTGTTGTGAGCATGGAGGCGACGCGCCAAACAGTCTGTCTCTCAGACTCCTAATATAGGCACGGCATGATGACATCACCCATGCCTGCGTCCTCACATCTGTGCTTCCTGCTGTTAGTATATGAATACCTAACAGGTATGCCTACACTGCTTTACACTGAGGCATAATTAATATAACCAAGCAGCCCTCAGTACAGAAAAAAACAGGACATTGGAAGAAAAATAATGTGATGTAGCATAAGCTTTAAAAACTTTAACAAATAAAACCTTGTGGGAAGTCCTTTCCCCCATATCTATTAGTCTGTTATCTTTGAATTGATAACTGAAGCTAAACAAACTGTGGTCATTCAAATGGTAATAGATATTTTTTTTTTCTCCTATAACACAAATACAGTGGGTTTTAATTAATTTCTCTCACTCTCTTCTTCATTTTTTTTTTAATTTGTTGTATATTTTACACAGACTTTCACCTTTTCATCTTTTAAGCTTACCATTATCATTCAGTCCTGTAATTTTTATGTGCTAGTGTTTGAATTGTAGACATCAATAAAATAACTGATTTGTTCTTGGTAAACTGGATTTAGTTGAAAGTTGTTTTTTTTTAATTAATCCATTTATCTGGATGGAAGTAAAATCACTGGACGCCAGACTTTATCAGAGAAAAAAAATCAATCAGAACAGTAGGATCAGACTTGAAACTTTTTTTATCTGATCAACATCAGTCCCTCTGACTCTGACTGTGGCTTTGCCATGGTCATATTTCTTACAAGTTTGTTGCGGTAGATTATATGGATACTATGTGAATTTGTAGTTGATGACTGCAAAAAAATGGTATGATACCACACTGTTGTGTAATATTGCTTAATAATTATGAACCTTGTCAGTAAACTGTAAGTCTAAGTTTAAATTTAATGTTTATTTGAAAGGGACATTCAATTCAATTCAATTCAATTTCAATTCAATTCAACTTTATTTATATAGCGCCATTTCACAACAACAGTCATCTCAGACATTACACACTAATGAACATTAATCCAAAAGTAAGTATGCCAGATTTAGCAATACTGCTAATTTACATCTGTAGTCCCCCGGCGGGTCACAAAAACAAACAGGCATACACGAGAAGAACATCTGCAATGAAACTGTACAAAGTGGATATGCTAAAGTGCAAGATTTAAGGTGTTCCAAAACAAAACATTCAAATGTCACACAAATGAAGTGCTGCGTATGCGTACACACACACACACACACACACACACAAGCACCTCACAGCAACAACAAACAACAGTAACAAACAAGAGGCGGGGCATACGTGTGTGACGCATGGGCACATATATATGCGCATGCCGCAGAGCAACCACTAGTTGTGGATACACTTTTGGTTGTTTAACAGCAAATTTTTATGAGTCTTAAAAGTGTCTAGTGTGGTATGTTCTGTGATTGCAGGTGGTATATTATTCCAGATCTTGATGCCCTTCACTGATTGCACAGATTGAGCAAATGTGGTGTGTCTGTGGTAATGGAGAAGAGAGGAGGAAACCTGAAAGATTCAATAAACCATGATGTTGATTTAAGGTGGAATTGCCCAGCCCCAATGTATGGTCAATACAATTATGAGAGAGAGAGAGAGAGAGAGAGAGAGATACTTTAGTGATCCCAAACTGGGAAATTACTGAGCAGTCTTGTTATTATTATTACTGTATAATGCAGTCATATAATGTAGTCATGTTGTTTTTGCTGTCATTTCTCTGTCTGTTAATAATAATAATAATAATGGACTGCATTTATATAGCACCTTTCATTCACATTTTCAGGAAAGGTGTGTAATGGCACACTGAACAGATGATTAGAGTTTGGTGATGATCTCAAAATGCATACCTCCACCAAGGCTCTTATCTTCTCACAGAGTGTTAGCAACAATATTCCAAAATTACTGGATGGATTTGGATGAAATTTTCACCAGAAGCGGTTCTTGGGCTAGAGAGGAACCCATTACATTTTGGTGATGATCTGAGAATGCATACCTCAGCCAAGGCTCTTATCTTTCACAATGTGTTAGCAACAATACACCAAAACTAATGGACAGACTTTGATGCAATTTTCACCAGCAGTGGCTCTTGGCCTACACACAAATCCATTGCATTTTGGAGGTGATCCACGAGGGATGGAAGGAGCCTTGGCAGAGGTCTGCGCTCTCTGAGTGCTTTCTAGTTTAAGCTGTAATCAAAGCCAGAGGTTGTTCAACTGCGCACTAATTCTGATGTTGTTGGTTATGATTTGCTTTTTGTTGTTGGTGGTGTTTTTTCGTACAAAGACAGGATTTTAAGCAGTTAAATAAAAAAGTGCTGTGTCATTTCTGTGATTTTTTAAAACAAAATAAAAGAGTTGATTGAACATCCTCAAAACAGGGTGATTCCATAGTTTCAAGTTTCATTTTATTAGAAGTTTGTCACTGCAGTAAAACACAGCATAAAAACACCTTGTTAAAAACCATGGATCCTGAATTGAGACAAACATAATAAAAACCATGATTGTTATCACCAAGTTAAATCTAAAACTCGTCAATCCAAAACAAACCTACTTAAAGTACAGTTTAAAATCACGGGGAATAGAAGAGTTTGTGTCTTTTGGTTTTACTCCTGGGTACAACAAGTTCTCTGGGTTGCCGAAGAGAATAAACATCTGGAGGGGCAGCAGACAGGAAGGTGTGCAGAGGGGAAGAGCTGTCCCTCAGGATGTTGGTGAAGGTACTTAGGGTAGCCTCACCTCTCCACTCACTTAGGGTGGGAAGAGAGGAATGTGGGATGCCAGTTATTCTACAACACCACTTCTGTACCTTCTCTAACTCTTCAGAGGCCATTTGTGAGACCTCCACCAAAACTGGACTGGCATATTCCAAAACCGGACAAATGAAAGTCAGATAAATCTGTTTTAAGACATCAGGTGGGAGGCTAGCTCTTTTAGCCACCCAAAGGTAGTGAATCCTGGGTCTTGTTTTCGAGAGCATGTAGTTGACATGGGCATCCCATGACAAATCTGATGAGATCTGAACTCCAAGCAGCTTAAATGTGGAGACTCTACTGATGCTATGACCAGAGACCATTGGCAGTGGAGGAGAGGGAATGCGAGTCTGTCTTTTTGCACTAATAACCATATCCATGGTCTTAGCTCCATTTATGATCAGAGAGAAGTCCTGTCCCCATGCAGACACAAAGTCCAAGGCCTTCTGGGTCAGGCCAGGTAAAGACCCCATCAGCAGCTCAGTGAGTGTTAGATCATCAGCATATTTCACAGGGAAAACAGAGGAAGGAAGACTTGAATCGAGCTGTTAATACAGATCACAAAAAGTAAGATAAGATAAGATAAGCCTATATTAGTCCCACAATGGGGAAATTCCAGGATTGCAACAGCACAGGGATAGCAACACTCAGACCAATAATTAAGAAGATACGGAAGATATAAAATAAGAGCAGTGGATATACATACATACACATCAATATATAAATATATATACAAAGTGCGGAGCATTGTAGCAAGATGGAATAAACAGCATAACAGTCTATTTAGTTATCCTACATAGTATGAATATGTACCCATACATATTGTCACCCTCTGTAGCGACCGATACTGTCCTAGTTGTATATACTGGAGGGGACCATTGTGTAAGTCTATTGCGTCTTTTGCATTCAATACTATTAGGTCGTCACGTTTTTTTGCTATCTCTGCGAGCAGCTCTGCTTAGGTTATACAGTCTGACAGCCGTAGGTAGGAAGGACCTGCGAAACCTCTCGGTTGCGCACCTAGGATGATGTAGTCTGCTGCTAAATGAGCTCCTCAGTGCGTTCAGTATGTCCTGCATAGGGTGGGACTCAGGACTCCAGCAGAGATGACAGTTTAGCCACCATCCTTCTTTCTCCTATCTCCTCCACTGGGTCAGGGCGCTGCCCCAGGACAGAGCTAGCTTTCTTGATCAGTTTGTTCAGTCTCTTCCTATCGGCTGCTGTAATGCCACTGCCCCAGCAGACCACTCCAAAAGTGATGGCTGATGCCACCACCGTGTCGTAGAATGTCTTCAGCAGCGCCCCTTGTACACCAAAAGACCTGAGCCTCCTCAGTAGGAACAGGCCTGCGCTGTCCCTTCTTGTAGAGTGCGTCGGTATTGTGTGACCAGTCTAGTTTATTGTTCAGGTGAACACCCAGGTACTTGTAGGATGTCACCATCTCGATGTCTGTTCCCTGTATGTTTACTGGTGCTGTGAGGGTTTGTCCTTGCCTGTGGCAGTCCACCACCAGCTCCTTAGTTTTCCTCACGATGATCTGGAGGCAGTTCCTATGCACCAGTCCACGAAGTCCTGGATAAGTCCTCTGTACTCAGCTTCATCTCTGTTGGAGATGAGGCCGACGATCGCAGAGTCGTCAGAGAACTTCTGTAGATAGCAGTGTGTTGTGTTGTGTGAGAAATCCGCAGTATAAAGGGTGAACAGGAAGGGAGCCAAAACCGTTCCCTGGGGGTTTGTAATGGTGATAATGACACCAGCTGAGACCGAACAAGAAGAGGGTGTACAGGTTCCCCACTGCACCCTTTGCTCTCTGTCACTCAGACAACTCCTCACAATATGCCAGAGGGAATGTCTAACATGCATGTTGGCCAGGGAGTAAAGCAGCTGATAGTGGTTAACTGTGTCAAAAGCACGAGAGAAGTCAACAAACACAGCATGAACATCCATCTTGGGACTGCTGAGGAGTGCTTCATGCAGCATTGAAGAGTGTGGATCAGAGCAATGACAGTTGATCTTCTGAACATGAAACCATGTTGGGTTGAGACAATTTTTGAAGCTGTGTCCTCAAGGAGAACATCCTTTAGAATCCCTTCTTTTCCAACACAGCTGACCAATGAGATTTGACATAGTCAGCTGGGAAGGTGGGCTTGGATTTCTTGGGAACAGCTCTAACCAGTTCCTTTTTCCATACACTTGAAAAATATTATGTTTTTTGTAGTAGATTTTGTAAGGGCTTGTAGTTGACCCAAACTCCTGCAGGTCAATAGAGGATGAAATACTTATTTCTCTCAATAAATGCAAATTATTTTTTTCATTTGATCTGCTGCTTTTTTCAGTTGTTGATTATTGGTCTTTCACACTTTAAATAAAGCTATAATTAAAGCAGTACTATGTGACTTTCTTGTTTGTTATTATTTATTATGCTTTATTAATCCCAGAGGGAAATTTAAAGAGCATCATAGGTCACTTAGTTGTTGGTGGCTACACTTGTGCCCTGTAATTGGTTGTTGTGATTGAGGCCAGAGTCACCATAGTTGTAGTCCTTCAATGTTTCTACCAAGAGCAGAGTTGTTGGTGGGTCCACTCAGGCTATGTCGGAAGTGACATTCACTCGGTCTGCTATGATCAGGTGAGCGCGATCCCCCTCCCTTCCTGTGGGAGGTCCTCATCTAGTCCCCCGGCTCCGCAGGTAATCAGTACACCTGGGTGAGTGGATGCACCTGCTGTCTCTTCCCTGCCAGCGCTTAAAAGGACCAGTTTGTGAACGCTCCAGCGCTGGCTCGTTGGGTATACTGCCATCGAAGATAAAAGTAAGTGACGCTTAAGTTAGCAAGGAACCCAGACATTAATCTCTTTTTCTCTTCCACCTTCTCAGGTTGCTGCCACCTCTGCGGTGTGTCCCCGGGGGTTGTTGTGCGCGCACCTGCTCCATCATCATCGTCATTGTTCCGGATTGCCTTCTTCACCCAGTCAGATATCTCCCCAGCCCTGCTTATCTGCAGTTTCTCCACTGGATCATCTTTGCCCTGCTGCATTCCTCTGTCAGGCTCTCTGCTTCTATTAGTAAGAATATTCCTGTTCATTATTCCCTTTCTCCCTCCTCATACCAACCTGCTCTCGTCTCCCTCCTTACAGGCTGGGTATTCCTCTGGCGAGTGAGATGTTTTTTTCCCACTAATCCTGCATTCACCCGTTCAATAAAATTGCGTTTAAACTTTGCTTGTCTGTGTCATGTGCATTCACTGGTGTAGCTTCTTGCACGTGAGCTGATTATTCTTGTAATCATGACAGAACAAGCCAGCCACAAATTAGGCTCAGCAGGTGCTGCATCAGAGGAGCACTCCGCCCTCTACCACCTCAACGTCACAGAGAGGCAGGTGGCCGTGCTGACAGAACAGCTGAGGACAATTATGCAGCAGCTGAGCACGGACAGGCAATTCATGCTGTTCCCTCCTCTCTGGATGAGCTCATAGATCAGGCCGTCAGTTTGGATAACCGCTACTGCGAGCGCGCGAAGGAGCAGAAGTCCTCCTCCGGCCCGTCCGTTTCGCGCATGTTTTTCATGGCTACTGGCACGGGTGAGGTCGACTCCTCCTCCGAAGCTATGGTGCTTGGCCAAGTCCATTTGACTCCGGAGGAGCACCAGCAACAGAGGAGAGTTGATGCTTGCATGTACTGCAGCTCTTTAGAGCAAAAGATATTTAATTGTCACCTGAAGCCAGAAGATAAGGATAAGGATAAAGACCTGCACTTATATAGCACTTTTCTAGTCACAAAGACCACTCAAAGCGCTTCACTAGTACTAACCCTCTATTCTAAGGGCCTATAGGAGACAGATATCTAGGGACAATTTAGAACAACCAATTAACCTATCATGCATGTCTTTGGATTGCAGGAGGAAACCGGAGCCCCTGGGTGGGAACTCTATTCATCCCCCCGGTAACCTTTCCATTCCGGCCCTCCTTCAGTTGCCGGGGGTTGAGAGGAGGGTTTTGGCATTAATTGGCTCGAGGGCAGAGCAGAATTTCATCTCTTTGCGGCCCGTGCGGGAAATTGGCATTCCCACGACTAAACTGCCAACTTCAGTAAACGTTGCGGCATTATCTGGTAGTTGTGTGGCATCCATTACAAAATGCACGGCACCATTCTCCATTCTCCTTTCTGGGAACCACCGGCAGACCATATCGTTTGTTATTCTCCCTAGTTCGTCTTCCCCGGTGGTCTGTGTTGACTGTTTCATTTAGGTCTGATCAGATTCCTCCACGCAGCTCTGTCCTTAGCCTTCCGCTGCCAGGAGCTCCTGTCTATATCCAGCTTCTTCAATTTTCTTTTTACAGTGTCTTTAAATCTGAGCCTTGGTCTACCCTGACTGTGTTTGCCCTCGCATAACTGTGAGTAGAGTAACTGCCAAGGGAGACACTGGTGGTTCATCTTCTCAACATGTCCAAGCCATCTCAGGTTCATCTGTATTAGCATGTCTTCCATTGATGGTAGACCAGCTCGTTTCAACACTCTATGTTGGTTATCTTGTCTTTCATTGAGATATTCAGTATGGCTCAAAGGTGTCTCATCATGTACGCGTGAAGTTTCTTTACCTGCACTCTGTACAGTCCAAGTTTCAGCACCGTACAATAGAGTAGCCAGTACTGTCTCTCTGTACACTTTGCATTTCACATGGATAGACACGTCGATTTTTCCACAGTCTCTCCCTCAAGTTTCCAAACACAGCGCTCGCTCTTCCCATTCTGAGAGATAGTTCATCCTCCAGCCTAGCATTCTCCTGAAACAGTACTCCCTAGATACTTGAAAGTCTTGCACTTGACTAGTGGCTCTGTACCAGTGCTGATCTCTTCTGGTAGTGATGCTGATAACTGGAACTTTGGTGGTTGATAAAAGCACTCTGTCTTCTTGATGTTGGATTTTGAGGCTGAATTGGCTAGCTACCCTTGCAAATTTCTCCACTAAAGATTGCATATCTTCCGCACTGTGTGCAACTAGAGCACTGTCGTTGGCAAAGAGCATTTCTCTTACTACCTTTATCAGTGTCTTACTCTTGGCTTTAAACTGTGCCACATTGAACAAGTCTGCTTCTTTCCTTGTTCGAATGTATACTCCTTCTGAAGTGTCTTTGAAGGCCACCTCAAGCATGGCTGCCAGATATAGCGAGAATAGTGTAGGCGCCAGCACATACCCTTGTTTCACCCTGTTGCTTACTGAAAAGTCTTTAGATACTAAACCACTCATTGCCACGTTTGCTTGCATACCTGTATGGAGTGCCTCGATTAGGCTGACAAACTTCTCTGTACAGCCATATTTCTTGAGTACCTGCCAAAGTCCTTGTCGCGAAACAGTATTGAAGGCTTTACTGAAGTTTATGAAGACTACATAAACTGGCATGTTCTGTTCGATACTTTTTTTTGAACCTATGTCAAGCAGAAAATCATGTCCATTGTGCTTCTTCCACTTCTAAAGCTGCACTGGGTTTCCAGTAATGCATTCTGCGAGATGTGTTCATTGAGTCTGTTCAGTAGTCCACGTGAGAGAATCTTACCAACAGTGGCTAGCAGTGATATACCTCAGTAATTTCCACAATCTTTCCTGTCACCTTTCCTTGAACAAAGGCACAATACTTGCATCCTTCGTCTTGAGGTACTCTTCTGGGCATCGCATATTTCTTGGATGAGCTTGTACAGGCAGTTGGTCAGCTGAACACCACCAATTTCCACACTTCTGCTGGAATTCCATCCCTTCCTGGAGCTTTACCATCCTGTATTGTCCCAATAGTTGCCATTAGTTCATCAAGATTTGGTGGTTCAGCCAGACTGATACAGGTGGTCACTGCACTAGAGCTTCTTTAGCCTCTTCAGTGAGATCTCCAGGGTTGTTTAGTAGTTGGTCAAAGTGGTCTGCAAATCTGTCCAGGATCTTGTCTTTCTCCTGCAAGACTGTTTCACCATCCATAGCTGTTTCACCATCCATAGCCCTAAATCAATCCTCTTGGTTTAGGGCCGTAGATTTCTCTCAAACCTGTGAAGAATGTTTTCATGTCCTTCCTGTCTGCTACAGTTTGAAGTTCCTCCACTTTTTCATCCCACCAGTTGGACTTCATCTCTCTGGTGTACTTCTGTAGCTCACTCTGAGCCTTTGAGTATTTCTTTTTCTTCGACCTTGTGTTACACTATAGGTTTTCCTGCCTAGCTGTATTCCTCGCTTCTAGTAGTTTCTTCAGATGTTCATCATGCTCATCAATCAGTCTAATACACTGTATCTTTTAGTGTTGCCCATTTCTCTTCTATGTCATTCTCTGAGTTGTTGCTGTCCCAGTCTTTCAAGTTTTCATCCATTTCCTGTGTAAGTTCTTCTTGCTTCTTTTGGCCTTTCAGTGCACTAGTGTTTAGCTTCTGTGGCGGCTTTGCACCCGTCCTGCAGTGCTGTTTTTGTCTGCAAATCCTTAATCTAGATCTCAGCATAACATGATCAGTACCACAGTCCGCACTTCTCATTGCTCTGGTATCCAATACATCCCTTATGTCTCTCTGCCTTACTATGATGTAGTCTAACAAGTGCCAGTGCTTAGATCTTGGGTGCATCCATGTCTTCTTGTGTGTGTCCTTGTGCTTAAATAGAGTGTTGGTTATCACAAGGTTGTACTCTGAACATAGTGCAAGTAGAAGTTATCATTAGCATTGCACTTGCCTACTCCATGACTGCCTAGCACTCCTTTCCATTTCTCAGTGTCCGAACCAACTCTGGCATTAAAATCTCCGAGTATCGCCTGTCATCAGTCGGTACACACCTGATAGTCTCATGTAAATCACTGTGGAACTCTTCCTTCGCCTCCTCTGTGTTGGCCATTGTTGGGGCATACAAACACTGATGAGTGTGGCATACATCTTCCGCTGTAGTGGGAGTCTCATAGTCATTATTCTGTCGTTGTCGCACCGGTTCCTCATCAAGCATTGCTGCTATCTCCTTTCTAACTGCAAAGACCACTTCTACTTCTCTCCTTTCTTGAGTTGATTTCCCACTCCAAAAGAAGATGTACCCATGGTCTTCCAAGCTGTCATATCCAGGCAATCCTTGTTTCACTACGAGCAGCTATGTCTACATTGTACCTGTTCATTTCCAGGGCCACAAGCGCGGTCTGTCTTTCTGGGCGCTGTGATGTTGTTCTGTCCAACAGAGTGCATACATTCCATTCTGCTACACACAAGGCTGCTGTTTTCTCTTCTTTTGTCTCTCCTGCTCCTAGCTTACCTTTTTGCTGCCTGTCGGAGTGTGAACTCTTCCTGGAGCCCCTTCTGTTTAGCATCCTGTCTCTTTTCGGCCGAGTGTTCACTGTCCCTTTCCATCGCTGCTCCTCTGGTGGAGCCGCCGGATCTCAGCTCTCAAACCCGAGGTCTTTCATGACCTTGGAGAGGTCTTAGCAAGTCGAGAGCCCTTTCTTTGCCTCCTCACCACTCTTTCGACTGTGCTATCGACCTCCTCCCGGGTGCACAGTTGCCATCCAAGCCAGCTCTACAGCCTTTCTTGGGCTGGAGAGAGAGGTGATGGAAAGTTATATTAAAGACTCTTTGAACGCTGGCCTCATTCGACCTTCTTCGGCTCCACCCATGCACGTATTTCTCTTGACGGCTCACACCGGCCGAGAGGAACTACAGCGTAGGGGACCGAGAGCTTTTGGCCATTAAATTGGCTCTGGAGGAGTGGAGGCACTGGCTGGAGGGAGCGGTTCAATCCTATCGTTGTGTGGACAGACCCATAAAAATTTAGAGTATCTTCGGTCGGCCTGCCGATTAAATGCCAGGCAGGCCCGCTGGGGCCCTACTCTTATTAGATTTAATCTTATCATCACCTACAGGCTGGGCTCCCGTAATATCAAACCTGACGCTCTCTCCTGCCAGTTTACTACTGACCACTCAGCCTCATCCCCCCTCCCCAACCCATTGTGCCTTCCCTATGTGTTCCTAGATGCTCTTACCTGGGAGATCGAGCAGAGGATCTGACAGGCCCAGTCTACTGAGCCCAAACCCGTGGGGGACACCAATGATCGGGCCGTTTTTATCCCAGCCGACCTCCGCTGTGACGTCATCCGGTGAGATTGAGAGATTGAGGATTCAACTTTATTGTCATTACACATGTAATATACAAGGTAACGAAACGTGACTTGGCATTTGGGCACGCCTCTGCAGAGCGCATCCAAGGCCGGGGGCAGCCGCTAGGCGCCAGTCACCCCAGGTGGGGTCACATGAGTCATTTTTCCTGCCACCCAGGCGGTTTTCCGGACCATCAACCTTATCCAACGGGTGTTCTGGTGGCCCACGCTGCGGACAGACGTCCGGGACTATGTCAAGGCTTGTCAAGTTTGTACCGGAAACAAAATCCAACTCTTCCCCTCCCGCTGGGCTGCTGCTTCATCCCCTCCCAGTTCCCATCCACCCTTGGTCACACGTAGCTCTGAACTTTGTCACCTGGCTTCCCCCCTCAAATGGTAACACAGTCATCCTCACCATTGCTGACCGTTTTTCAAAGGCCATCCATTTAGTGCCCCTCCCCAAGCTGCCCTCGCCTCAGAGACTGCCAGTCTGTTCACTATCCACGTCATCCACCTTCACGGCATTCCCCTGATCATTGTGTCTGACCGGTGCCCACAATTTACCTCCCAAGTTTGGAAGTCTTTTTGTCGTTTCCCTGGGCACCATGGTCAGCCATTCATCTGGATACCACCCTCAGAGCAACGGGCAGGCTAAGCGTACCAACCATCCCTGGAGGCCGCCTTCAGATGTGTGGCACCTGCAACCCATCTACTTGGAGCACTTGTCTGACCTGGGTTGGGAGTACGCTCACAACTCTGCAGTCTCCTTGGCTACTGGATTAACACCTTTCGAGGCATCTATGGGGTACCCCCCCCCCCCCGGTTGCCCATGGTGGAGAGGGAGGTCAACCGTGCCATCTGTAGGGGCCCACGCTCACCATTGCCGCCATCTCTGAGGGGCCACCCAGCTCCACTGAACTGAACTGGCAGTACGCGGGGCTCCAGACTGGTTCCAGCGCCCAGATATACGGTCAGGCAGAGGGCTGTGGCTGTCGGCAGACCAGGTGCCTCAGAAGACGGAGTCTCGTAAGTTGTCACCTTGCTTCCAGGGGTCGTTTTCCAATTTCCAGAATTATCAATGACGTGACGGTCTCCACCTGAAGCTTCCGCCCCGACTCTCCATATTCACCCTACCTTCCATGTATCCAAGATTAAGCTCTTCACCAGTCCTCTCTGCCCCCCCACCGCCCCAAAGCCTCCTCCTCCTCAGATCCTCGACGGCCAGACCCACCTACACCATTCAGGAGAATTCTGGATGTTTGCAGTCGGGATTCGGGGGTTTGCAATACTTGGCCGACTGGAAGGGCTACGGACCTGAAGAAAGGTCATGGATCCCCGGTTCTCACTTCCATGACAAGAGGATGGTCTGGGCCTTTCATCGAGCCCATCCTAACAAGCCGAAGGGCCGCCAGGAGGCATCCCTTGGGGGGGAAGGCACTGTTATGATCAGGTGAGCGCACTCCCCTCCCTTCCTGTGCGAGGTTCCTAGACTAGTCCCCGGCACCTGCAGGTAATCAGTACACCTGCATGAGTGGATGCACCCTGCTGTCTCTTCCCTGCCAGCACTTAAAAGGACCAGTTTGTGAATGCTCCAGCGCTGGCTCACTGGGTATAGTCCGTTGAAGATAAAAGTAAGTGAAGCTTAAGTTAACAAGGATCCCAGACATTAATCTCTTTTTTCTCTTCCACCCTTCTCAGGTTGCTGCCATCTCTGCGGTGTGTCCCCAGGGGTTGTTGTGCACTCATCTGCTCCATCATCCTCGTCATCGTCCGGATTGCCTTCTCCACCCGTATTCAGACATCTCCCAGCCCCTACTCATCCGCAGTTTCTCCACTGGATCATCATTGCCTGCTGGGTTCCTCTGTCGGGCTCTCCTGCTCCTATTCGTAAGATATTCCTGTTATTACATTATTCCCTGTCTCTTCCTCCTCATACCAACCTGCTCTCGTCTCCCTCCTTACCTGGGCTGGGTATTCCTTTGGCGAGTGAGGTGTTTTTTTCCCCGCTAACCCTACGTTCACCCATTCAATAAAATTGTGTTTTGTCATGTCCTGGCGAGCACTTGCCCCCGCCATCCCCCGTTTCCTCTGCTCTCCTAATCATCTCATCTGACGCACCTGCTGATTCTGCTGAGCCAGTGTTTACAAGGAAGCGCTCTTCAGTGATTCAACACTGGCTCATTTTGGGTATACTGCCTCGAGCCAAATAGATCAAATTAGTAAGCTGTATGTGTTTTGGGTTTCCGTACCTGACACGTTTTCTCCTCCTCCTCCTCTTCCAGGTTGCTGCCGATGAAGCGGTGCATCTTCAGGGGTCATGGTGCGCTAGCCAGCCTGTTGCTCCACCCATCGCAACTCATCATCTCCACCCGGTCAGACTCTGTTCCTCATTCCCCCTTCCCAGCAGTTCCGACCTTTTTTTTTTTTTTTTTTTTTTTTTTTTTTTTTGTTACTTATTGTACCCGTAGGTAGACCTTGGTTTGCAGTCTGGTGACAAGCCACCGCTGCTGGTCGCTGCGTGCGCGAGCGCCCTAAACCTACATGTTTTTTGGTGTGCGGGAGGAAACCGGAGAAATCCCGGAGGTAAACCCGCGCAACACGGGGAGAACATGCAAACTCCACACAGCTCACTGTTGGTCGGGGCTGGGATCGAACCCACGATCTCATGATCCCCGCGTCCCCGCCGCGAGGGTAAAACTGTGCTGCCACAGTGCTAAACCACTGCGCCACCATGCAGACCTGTTGGTTCATCTCCTTCACTGGGTTCTGAGCTGGTCTCTCTCTTCCTCCCACGTAAGTGGTATTATTTAGATGTCCACATCTTCCTCCATTACTCTATTAATCAGCTCTCATCTTACCGTCTGCAGGTTTGCTGCTCCTCTGGCGAGTGACTGGTTTTCTTCAAGTTCGCATCTTTTGAAATTAATAAAGGGTAAAATGTTCTTTTGTGTGTGTTTCTCTTGGTGGTTGCACCTTGCATTTAGGCTGACTGTCCAGTCAATATGACAAAACAGCCAGCCAGGGTCACAGCTTGGCAGGTGCCGCAGCAACAGAGTACACCGCTCTCCACCGCCTCGACGTTGCAGAGAGGCAGGTGGCTGAACACACTCAGATGCTGCAGACCATTACGCAGCAGCTGAGTGTAATTTCTGATCATTTGGGCCGCATGTCTGCTCTGGCTGCTCCACTCCCACCTTCTCTTTCCGACTCCTTCCACCATCCGCCGAACACTTTCCATTCCCACTCCTGCCCCGTATGCGGGGAGGTGGGGAATGTAAATATTTCCTTTGTCACATTCGGCTTTATTTTGAGCAGGTGAAGGGGGAGTTCCCGGATAACATCTCTAAAATTCATCAGTTTACCCTTTCGCTTTAGGGCCGAGCTCTTAGCTGGGCATGGTCTGTAATCGATAACCAAAGGGACGTGCCACCAACGTTTCACCAATTCGTGACCTATTTTTCCCGCACATTCAACCGTACCGAGAGTGAAGGGGAATATCCCGAGTCGCCTGTTGTTGCTCCACCAGGACAGCCGGTCAGTGGCTGACTTCTCAGTGGAGTTCTGAGCCGAGGGCAGCAGATGAATGAATGAATGAATGAATCTTTATTTCTGATAGATTAAAAGTAAAGATTTAAAAGAACGGAACAGAATAATATAACAAAGGGGGAAAAAAAACATAAGGTCAAATTAAACAATAACTCCTCTGATTATACAGTTCAACATAAGTTATCCGAAATGGGTGATGGCTGAAGCCGCAGCTTATATTGCCAACGTATTCCATCCAAGAATTCAAAAGAAAAACAAAACAAGAGCGATTACAATTCAGAACAAAGCTAAGACAAAACGTGACAAAAAACTAAGCAACACCACAACACAGCCTGGATATTACAATCCTTATGTGATTTTACATGTCATCTTGTATATATGTTTGGAGTATTTCTTCCTTTAGTTTTTGTTTAAATTGTCCAAGCATTGTACATGATTTTAATTCAGGTCCAAAAGCATTCCACAATCTGACTCCTTGCACTGATACACAGTGTTGCTTGGTGGTAGTTCTCACTGAAGGTTTTTGAAATATACATGTTCCTCTGAAATGATATTGTTTCTCCCTTATTTGGAACAACTTTTGGATATTTGCGGGCAGTGACAGATTCTTCACTTTAAACATTATTTACTGCAGTTTTAAAGTCAACCAGATCTTTCAACTTGAGAGCTTTTAATTTAAGAAAAGGTGGGTTTGTTGGTTCCCTGTAAGCAGCTTTGTTTATTATTCTAATAGCTCCCTACTGAAGCATAAAGACTGGATATATGTTTGTTTTATATGTATTTCCCCATACTTCAGTACAATATGTCATGTATGGGAGTATTAATGAATGATACAAAGTGTATAATGTGGGTTGATTATCAGCAAATATTTCACTCTGTGTAGTATTGCAATTGATTTAGATATTTTACCTTTAATATAATTAATATGTGACTTCCAACACAGTTTTTTATCAATTATTACTCCAAGAAATTTAGTTTTGGATACCCTTTCAATCTCTACACCATTTGCACTGAGTTTAGATACTAAGTTGTTGTGATGGTTGTTAAAAACTATAAATTTTGTCCTACTTAAATGAGCGTTTAATTTGTTTGAATCAAACCACAGTTTAAGCTTTCCTAATTCCTTTCCGAGTGTATCCAAAAGTTGTTCCAAATTGCTTCCACTGCAAAATAAATTAGTGTCATCGGCAAACAATATTAAATCAATTTTTTCCGAAACTTTACATATATCATTTATATACATATTGAAAACAGTGGGCCCCAAAACTGAACCCTGTGGGACTCCACAAGTAACCTTCAGTAACTGTGTGTCATGCGGTGGCCCTCGCGAGCCACCATAAGATGCCAAAGTTGCCGGTGAGGTTTGCATAGGTGTTTATTTACAAGCACAAGAACACACAACGTAACAGAAGGTAATGAGCCACGGTGTGCTAAAACACATAACACTAAACACAGGAGATCATAAGGCTGACACGAAGCTCACTTACAATCCTGACCACGAACAGGGGATGAGCGTTGACGATCCGTTGCCGTGGAATTATAAGGGAATAAAGACGAGACTGCTGCATCATACCGCTCTCAGCGCCTGCTTAAGTACAGGGCTCCTGATGAGCCGCAAATGCAGCACAGCTGTTAGGCTTTGACAGCAGGAAGCCCCTCCAAGCGCTGTCACAATAAGAGCTCGGGGAGCCAGAAGGTAAACACTGCTGTCAAACCTGGCGGGGATGACGTATGGCCCGAGCGCGGACGGAATCAGCGCTCGGACCATGACAGTACCTCCCCACCAAGGGCGGGCTCCGAACGCCCAATAACACCCAAGCCCACCCCCACCCCCCCACCCCAGGGTGGGCGGATGGGGGAGCAGGCCTGGAGGGAGAGGCTCAGCCACAGACCAAAACCCAAGACGATAACAGGAGCACACAGATAGCCAGAAAAAAATATGATACTCTCAAATGCACAAATCATAATTAAGACAGAGGACAAATGAGACTATCACAGGACACAATAACAGACAATACAGTACTCTCAAATGCGCAATCACAACTAAGGCAGAGCGCAAATGAGACAATCACAGGCAATGATACAGAAAATTACAGTACTCTCAAATGCACAAATCATAACTAAGGCAGAGCGCAAATGAGACAATCGCAGGGCGTAAATGAAGCAATTACAGAGCATGACTCACGGAAAATACCATACCCCATAATGCACATTACACACAGAACAAGACTATCATCCCAAATGACCTTTAACCCAGACAGTTCAGGAAAATGACGACAGGCTGAGACCAAAAACCACGGGAATAATTCCGGCAGTCTCCCTGCATCCAATGGCCGACGGGTGGTCACGGGGAACAGTACATGATTGGGCGGCCTGCCCCAGTCCCAGGCCCGGAAAGTCCAACCCTCTGGCGGCCAAACCAGGTCGCCCAGCAGCAAAACACAGTGTGTTGGGTGGCTGACCTAGGGCGCCGAACTGGCGAAATAGCTCCTCGGGTGGCCGACCCGCATCCCTCATCCACCAGAACCGTGGGAGGACAGCGTGCGGCGGCCTCCCTAGCGGGGGAAAGACGTGGGAGAGCCGGGCCGAGCGTAGAGGCCCCCCAACGGCCCCCGACGATGATGAGCAGGGCTGGTGACTCCAACGAGGGGAATGATGGTGATGACGAGCCCCCACCATGTCAGGCAGCGAAGGGTCTGCAGCTCCTCCACCGACCTTAACCCATACCGATGCCTGCAATCGTGGCTGCACCTGCGTTGGACCCCCACTGGGTCTCAGCTGCACCCACGTCGGACCCCACTGGGTCTCATCGGACCCCGACTGGGTTTCGGCTGCACCCGCGTCGGACCCCAACTGGGTCTCGGCTGCACCCGCGACGGACCCCCACTGGGTCTCGGCTGCACCCGCGTCGGACCCCAACTGGGTCTCGGCTGCACCCGCGACGGACCCCCACTGGGTCTCGGCTGCACCCGCGTTGGACCCCGATTGGGTTGGCGCAGCACCGGTGACGACCTCCGACCCCGAACCTGGAACCTCCAGCACAGCGACCACAACTGGCTCCGCACCGGTGACTCTGCAACAAGGCTCGGAAGACAAAAAAGAACCAGGATCAGAATCACTGGTAGCGACAGAGCCCAGCGAGACAAGCTCGGGCGCAGCAGGAGGCTGCCCCTGACTCACCTCCCCAAGAGGCAGGCAGAAATGCTCCAAGACAGAAAAGAGAAACACAAGATAGAGCACTTGCCTGCACTCGGGTTCTGTCGCTGTCCAGGACTTCATCGATCCGGGTTCAGGGCAGAGAAGTTCATTCTCAGGCTCCCACTTGGCTACGGCGGGTTCCGCAGCCGGCATGATGGTCACTGCAGTCTGTGGATCCTCCGGTGCTGACGTCCACGCCGATAACCCACACAGTGTGGTGGCAGGGGACCCTCGACCCGCTGGCTCGGGCTGTTCCAGCGTGGAGACTCGGGGACGCTTTATCGTCGACGCAGGCTCCAGGCTGCAGTCTGCTCCTCTCCTCTGCCCACGGCGTGGCTGCGGGGCTGGAACCAGGCTCTCCAGAACCGCAGGCCCCCTCCTCGTCCGGCGACGTAGGCCTGGAGTCGTGAACCACTCAGCGGAGGGAGGCACAGAGGCAGCAGGTTTAGTAATTAGAGCTACAGCAGGTGGTGGGAGCTCGGGGGACTGCAAACCCCGAACTCCGCCCCCAGGAGTCAGACAAGGCAGATCACAATTATGATGGAAAGAATGAACTTGCACTTGCCTGTCTCCCGGAGGGGGGATGGTGCCTGCTGTAGGGGACGTTGTTCCTCCCTTTCCCCGCTGGATGGTGACAGAGGGACCCCTGGAAGGACGAGGAGGAGCCGCTCGTGATGGATCAAGGATGGGGCTCGCCGAAGCAGGACTCTTGGCACACACAGCAGCCGGGGGAGACGTCGAGGAGGAGGGGGCGACGGCCGAGCTGAACCGGGCACGATGAGCTGACGGGACAGCAGGGAAAGATGACCCGGGACGAGAGGCTGCGGGGGTTTCCTCCAGACGAGATGCAGGAGTGGCAGCTGTCCGAGAGGTGGAGTCCTTGCGACGACCCGGAACTGGATCCAGACGGGGATCTTACTGAGGTTTACCTTGGCTGTGGCGCCGACGTCTTCGACGGTCCCCAGATGGCGTGAACTCCTGGACTGGATTGAGGACAGGAACGGGATCCCAAAGTGAGGAGCGAGGATGCCTCCTCCTCTGCTTCCTGCCATAGTCCTCCTCCACCATACGGAGTATCTCGCGCTGTGCAGCGATGTCGGCCCTCCTAGCGTCGACTTCAGGATGGTCGGCGTAGCGAGGGAAACGATTAAGGACATCCTCAGCGCAGTCCAGGTACCAGCGTACGTTGCTGTGATAGTCGAGGAGGGAGGCAGCGATGAGCGTTTCATCCACATAATACAAAGCCTCCGCCAGCTCATAGTCCCGACTCCGAGCGTGGTCCCTCCACGACGGCATTCTCCCAGCATGCAGTTACCCAGACAGGGAAGAACAATTGTCCAATTAGGCAAACTCACCGGGAACGGCGTCTCGGTTTAGGCGCCTTTGGCAGCAGTTACTGTCATGCGGTGGCCCTCGCGAGCCACCATAAGCCGCCAAAAGTCGCCCGCGTGAGGTTTGCATAGGTGTTTATTACAAACACAAGAACACACAACGTAACAGAAGGTAATGGGCCACGGTGGGCTAAAACACACAACACTAAACAGAGGAGATCGTAAGGCTGACACGAAACTCACTTACAATCCTGACCATGAACAGGGGATGAGCGTTGACGATCCGTTGCCGTGGAATTATAAGGGAATAAAGACGAGACTGCTGCATCATACCGCTCTCAGCGCCCGCTTAAGTACAGGGCTTCTGATGAGCCGCAAATGCAGCACAGCTGTTAGGCTTTGACAGCAGGAAGCCCCTCCGAGCGCTGTCACAATAAGAGCTCGGGGAGCCAGAAGGTAAACACTGCTGTCAAACCTGGCGGGGATGATGTATGGCCCGAGTGCGGACGGAATCGGCGCTCGGACCATGACACTGTGAGTTTTTGTTACCAACACATACATACTGATATCTATTCTTTAAGTAAGATAAGATAAGATAAGATAAGATAAGCCTTTATTAGTCCCACAACGGGGAAATTCCAGGATTGCAACAGCACAGGGATAGCAACACTCAGAGCAACAATCAGAAGGCAAAAAAAAAAAAAAAACAAGCAAGCAAGAGCAGCTAATATACATATGTACATATTACTATAAATATATATATACACACACACACACACAGACACACAGTGCAGAGCATTGTAGCTGGATGGAAAAATATATGAATATATGAACACACAGTGCAGAGCATTGTAGCTAGATGGAATAATATGTAAATATATAAACACCCACAGTACGGAGCATTGCAGCTAGGTGGAATAAATATGCAAGTAATTAAACACACACAGTGCGGAGCAATGTTAGGATAGCAATAGTTAAGTAACTACATAACCAGGACAGTGCTACCCCCCCAATACCACAATTTTGTAGTTTCTTTATTACTAAATTATGATCAACTGTATCAAATGCTTTTTTTAAGATCCAGGAATACCCCAACTGAATACTCTTTATTTTCAGTGGGCAGTTGATATTTTTCCTATAAATTCTTTTAGAGCAAATGCAGATGTCCTCTTGTGTCAGAACCCATATTGCTGCTCAACAATAAATTATTCTTCATTGTGAAGTTGTCAGTTTTCTCACAGTATATTCGCGGTGGAATGAGGTTGTCTACGCAGCGTGTTTCTCCACTGATTAATCCTCGTCTCCCGTGACGACCTGGTGGTTCATGCCATTCCCGCCACTTGGACGATCTCATTCTCATCTCCCCGGTAATTTTTCTAATTTTGGCCCTGGTTCAGTCACTGGGGGTCGAGAGGAGAGTCTCAGCCCTTATTGATTCGGGGCAGAGGGTAATTTCATCTCCTCCCAATTTATTCAGGAGATGAGGATTCGACAGTTAAATTGCTGGCTCCTCGCCCTGTGCGTACCCCCTTGGCCAGACGGCGGCGTCCCTTACTCACTGCACGGTGCAGCTATCCGTCCTTCTGTCCGGTAACCACCAGTTACCAGTGACGTCCATGGGGGCCCATTTTAGTCAATTGTCTCAGGCCCTGGGAGGTCTACATGAGCGTGTGCTCCTTTGTTCCACGGAGCACATTCGGTGCTATGCTGACCGTAAGAGGGTTCCAGCGCCAGACTACAAGATTGGACAGCAGGCTGGGTGTCTGCAGATCAGGTTCCGCTGAAGGTGAAGCTCGTAAGCTTGCCCCCTGGTCCGTGGGCCCCCTTCCCCGTCACCAGTAACGTGGGCGACTCTGCTGTCCGGCTCCAGTTTCCCACGGGTGCTCCGTACGCATCCAACATTCCACGTCTCCAAGGTCAAGCCCCTCTCCTCCAGTTCCCTCTGCCCCCCCCCGAAGCCGCCTCCTCCTCCCCGCATCCTCGACGGGCATATCACGCACATGCTCAAGAAATCCTGGAGGTCCGCTGCCAGGGCCGGGGATTCCAATACCTGGTCCATTGGGAGGGTTACGGGTCCGAAGCATTGGTCATGGGTCCCCAGGTCAGCATTCCATGACAAAGGTATGGTCCGGGCCTACCATCAAGCCCACCCGGAGAAGCCTGGTGGACTGCCAGGAGGCGTTCCTTGAGGGGGGGGGGCCTGTCCATGTCCTGGTGAGTGCACACCCCCACCATCCCGTTTCCTCTGTTCTCCTAATTCTCATCTGACACACTGCTGATCCTGACTGAGCCAGCGTTTATAAGGAAGTGCTCTTCAGTGATTCAACGCTGGCTCGTCTTGGGTATACTGCCTCGAGCAGAATAGATCAAATTAGTAAGTGTCATGGTTCGAGCGCCGATCTCGTCCGCACTCGAGCCATGCATCATCCCTCACTGGATTTGACTGTGGTGTGTACCTTCGGTCCCCGAGCCTTTATTGTGACAGCGCTCGGAGGGGTTTCTGGCTGTCAAGTTTGACAGCTGAGCTGCATTTGGCTCATCAGTGGTCCTCCCATTTAAGAGGGCAAATGGGAGCGGAAAAACGCGGCAGTCTTGTCAAAGATTTCTTCATGGTCTGACGCATCGACCATCCCACTGCTACGATCGTAAGTGTGCTTCCTTATTAGCCTTATGGTCGTCTGTATGTAGCGTAGTATGTTTTAGCCCACCGTGGCTCATTATTTTGTGTTTCTTTTGTTTGACAATAAACTGTGCAAACTCACCGGTGTCTTGTGGCGTCTTATGGTGGCTCGCGAGGGCCACCGCATGACAGTAGACTGCTGCGCCACACTGAGATGCCGTTCCCAGTGAGTTTCGCCTAAAGTGGACGTTTGTTTTCCCTGTCTGGGTACCTGCACGCTGGGACGTCATGTCATCTTTCAGGAGCCGCGTTCGGAGCCTGGGCTACGAGCTAGCGGAGGCCCTGGACTACGTAGATGGAACGCTCTTCTTGCTACCCCTCTACAACGCTCCAAGCGATGTACGCCGGAACCTGGACTACGCTGAGGTCATCCTTAATCGCCTTCTCGCTACTTGACCACCCGGAAAGTCACAACGAGGAGGGCTGACATCGCTTCCCAACGCGAGTTACTCCGTGGGTGGAGGGAAACTCTGGCAGGAGGCCGAAGAGGAGGCATCTTTGTCCTCGTTTCGGGATCCCGTTCCTGTCCCTGATCCGGTCCAGGAGTTCGCACCCATCCAGGGTCATCCCCGAACGAGCATGACGTCAGAGAGGTTGCAGCTGACAGCAATCTCCATCTGGGACCGAGTGGCTGCAGCTCGCTCCGCCGGTCACCCCACACAGATCATAAAGCACGTGATGGCGGCTGTCAGGCTGGTTGAGAGGAATCCCGAGCTGAGTGACTATCCGGAGTACGCTGACTTGCTCGCTTCCGTTTCGCTCAAGAGCGGCGTTTTCTGGACCTCGCCTTCGCCTCAACATCAGCCAGTAAACGTTGGCGCCACGCTCTAAGCTAACCTCAGCAAGAACCCGTCTGAATCGTTTTTGGGTTGTCGGAGGAACTCTGCCTCCCAGCCAGCCGCCCCTGCTGCATCACGACAGGAGGGAATTCCTGCAGCCTCTCCCCCCGGGTCACCTGTTCCCGCTGTCCCGTCCAGCTCATCGTGCCCGGATCGTCTCGGCTGTCACCCCTCCTCCTCGCCGTTATCTCCGGCTGCTGAGAGAGTTTTGAGTCCTGCCCCGGTGAAGCCCGTTAGTGGACCATCGCGAGCGGCTCCTCCTCGTCCTTCGGGGGGTGGCCCTCCATCACCATCCAGCGGGGAAAGGGAGGAACAACGTCCGCTACAGCAGGCACCATCCATCCTCAGGACACAGGCAAGTGCAAGTTCATTCTTCTCTTCATAGTTGTGATTTGCCTTGTCTGACTCCTGGGGGCGGAGTTCGGGGTTCGCAGTCCCCCCGAGCTCCCACCACCTGCTGTGGCTCTTGTCACTAAACCTGCTGCCTCTGTGTCTCCCTCCGCTGAGCGGTCCACGACGCCAGGCCTACGTCGCCGGACGAGGAGGGGGCCTGCGGTTCTGGAGAGCCTGGTTCCAGCCCCGCAGCCACATCATGGGCAGAGGGGGAGAGCGGACTGCAGCATGGAGCCTGCGCCGATGATGAAGCATCCCCAGGTCTCCACAGAAGACCAGTTCGAGCCAGCGGGTCGAGGGTCCCCTGCCACCACGCCATGCGGGTTGTCGGCGTGGACGTTAGCGCCGGAGGGTCCTCAGACTGCAGAAACCATCATGCCAGCTGTGGAACCCGCTGTGGCCGAGTGGGAGCCTGACAACGATCTTCTTCGTCCTGAGCCTGGATCAACGAAGTCCTGGACGGCGACAGAACCCGAGTGCAGGCAAGTGCTCTACTTTATCTTTCTTCTTTCTATGTGGGAGCATTTCTGCCTGCCTCTCGGGGAGGCGAGCCAGGGGCAGCTGTCCGCTGCACCTGAGCTCGTCTCACTGGGCTCTGTCGCTACCGGTGATTCTGATCCCGGTTCTTTCCTTTCTCCTGAGCCTTCTTCCAGAGTCACTGGTGCAGAGCCAATCTCAGTCGCTGTGCTGGAGGTTCCAGGTTCGGGGTTTGAGGTCGTCACTGGTGCTGCGCCGACCCAATCGGGGTCCAACGTGGGTGCAGCGGCGACCCAATTAGGGTCCAACACGGGTGCAGCCGAGACCCAATCGGGGTCCAACGCGAGTGCAGCATCGGTATGGGTCAAGGTTGGTGAAGGAGCTGCAGCCCCTTCCCCATCTGACATTGCGCGGGCTCATCGTCACCGTCGTCTCCCTCATTATTGTCACCAACCCAGCTCATCGCCGCCGGGGGCTGTTGGGGGCCTCTACGTTCGGCCCGGCTCTCCCACGTCTTCCCCCACGCCAGGGAGGCCGCCGCCAATTGTTTCCCCACGGTTCTGGTGGCTGAGGGATGCGGGTCGGCCGCCTGAGGAGCTTTTTCGCCGGTTTGGCGCCCTGGGTCGGCCACCCGACGTACTGTACCTTCTACTGGGCGACCTGGTTCGGCCACCGGAGGTTCTGACTTTCCGGGCCTGGGACTAGGGTAGGCCGCCCGAATATGTCTTTTTCCCCTTAATCACCCCTTGGCCATTGGACACAGGGAGACCGCCGGAACTGTTCCCGTTGTTTTGGGACTCTGCCTGTCATCATCCTCATGGGTTGTGTGGTCCCATTGAGGTTTAAGGTCATTCGGTGTGGTAGTTCTGCTCAGTGTTCTTGTCCTTGTTAGCATGGTTTTTTTTTCCCTCTCCTGCCTGAGGGATGAAACGTGCCTAACTTGTGTTTTTTTTCCTGCTCTGTGTGTCTACTGTGCATTATGCAGTATTGTGTTTTCTGTTAACCTTACTCGGTAATTGCCTCTTTTTGTGCCCTGTTTTGATATCATTTATGCATTATGGAGTATTGTGTTTCCCTGTTAAACCCTACTCTGTAATTATCAATGTGCTCCCGGCCATCGTTATGGTGTTTCCTCTGTTGCTGGTTCTCTCCCTCCAGGCCTGTTCCCCCATCCACCCACCCTGGGGGTGGGGGGGTGGAGGGGGCTTGGGTGTCATTGGGCGCTCGGAGCTCGCCCTTGGGGGGGAGGTACTGTTATGGTTCGAGCGCCCAATCTCGTCCGCGCCTCGAGCCATGCATCATCCTCACCGGTTTTGACTGCGGTGTGTACCTTCCGGCTCCCCAAGCCTTTATTGTGACAGCGCTCGGAGGAGTTTCCAGCTGTCAAGTTTGACAGCTGAGCTGCATTTCGGCTCATCAGCGGTCCTCCATTTAAGAGGGCAACTGGAAGCGGAAAAACACGGCAGTCTCGTCAAAGATTTCTTCATGGTCTGACGCATCGACCATCCCACTGCTACAATCGTAAGTGTGCTTCCTTATTAGCCTTATGGTCGTCTGTATGTAGCGTAGTATGTTTTAGCCCACCATGGCTCATTATTTTGTGTTTCTTTTGTTCGACAATAAACTGTGCAAACTCACCAGTGTCTTGTGGCGTCTTATGGTGGCTCGCGAGGGCCACCGCATGACAGTAAGCTGTTGTGGTGACCCAGCACAACGCAGATTGACTCTTATTCACACTCAGCGGGGCTGGAGGAAACAGAAGACAATTAGCATACAGAGGGCAATGCACAGACGGACAAAGAGCCACAGGAGGCAGTCAGATGGGACTGTATGCATGTGTCCTCGAGCCAACCAATGTCATGCTAATCATGTGTATTGACTGTGATGCTAATGTGCCATGCATTCTCTCTTCCTGTATCACTGCATAAAAGAGCTTGTGTGACATATCTCAAGAGCACAGCAGAGCACCGTAGAGCACCGTAGCGCACAGAGCTACAAAGTGCGTCTCATTATGTTGGAGGAAAATAAAACTTTGCAACCTTCCAGCTCGTCGCATCTCGCCTGATCTTATTCCTCCACACTGTATGTGTTTTTCGGTTTCCGTACCTGACACATTTTCTCCTCCTCCTTCTCTTCCAGGTTGCTGTCGACGAAGCGGTGTGTCATCAGGGGTCACGGTGTGCTTGCCACCCTGTTGCTCCACCCGTTGCAGCTCATCATCTCCACCCAGTCAGACTGAAATTTAATAAAGGGTCAAACGTTCTTTTGTGTGTGTTTCTCTTGGTGTTGCACCTTGCATTTAGGTTGACTGTCCAGTGAATATGACATGTTTAAACTTTGCTTCTCTGTGTTGTGTGCATTCACTGGTGTAGCATCTTGCACGTGAGCTGATTATTCTTGTAATCATGACACGGTCAAAGGTTGATGTACCATCAAAATAATTTTAGAAACATTTTAAGGTGAAATTTTTACACAGTGCTGCTTTAAAATCATGGCCTGCTCAGTCCATTTACATGATTGAAATTAGGAAATCAACAGCACATCTAATGCTTATTTCCACAATGTATACATAGAGCAGAGGACACCGCCATCATCCAATCTGTCCTCTGCTTTTCCATCACTGTCTGGTTTGGATCTGCCACTAAACAGGACAAGACCAGACTGCAGCGGATCGTTAAGTCTGCGGAGAGGATCATTGGTACCGACCTACCCTCCATTGAGAACTTATATTGGTCCATAACCAGGAAACGGGCGGGAAAAATCTGTGCTGACCCATCACACCCCGGCCACAAACTGTTTGAACTTCTATCTTCTGGTCGTCGTTACAGATCACTGAAGGTCAAAACCACCCGTCACAGGAACAGTTTCTTTCCTCAAGCCATCACTCTGATGAACTCCTAACATTCACCTAGTCCTACCTGTTGCTGTACTCATGACTTTTCATCCATTCTTACATTGCACATAACTCTCACACTGCTTTTTACTTCATTCACATTATATCACTGAATCTGAGTTCACATTGAAATACTGTGTGACTGTATATATATTTCTGCAAAGTGTGGTTAGTCTGAGTAAATAACTGCATATATTCCTGTATATATTTGCATCCTTTTATAGAAACGTGGACAGACTGTAATTTACTGTACATACTCTGTTGTCATTGAATCCTTATTTAAATCCTCCACCTGAACAACGAGAGCAAGTTTTTAGCCAAAGTCAAATCCGTTGTATGTGTTGTGCATACTTGGCCAATAAAGCTGATTCTGATTCTGATTCTGATAATTCTATACATTTACTTAGACTCAAGTCAGATACAGAGTGCTAGACTTCTAGCCAACTGTAGAAGTCACACATTTGAGATTTTGCATGAGAAATGCCTTGACACTCATAAAGAGTTTTACCTTCTTTAATTTTACTATTTGCTTAAGTCGTGAGGTTTTCCCTTCATGGTTTTGCTCCATGATGAGTAGCTCCTCTGTGAGTACAGCACTCAGGATCCTACTTTTACAAATTCTCTTTATGAACTGCCTGACCAGCAGGTGGTGTATGTGACAGACATTTATACTGTATAAATTATTACATGACATTTCCCCTGTTAGCCAAAGAAAGCTGCAATTGTAAAGAAAGAAATTTCATTATAAATTCTAGCTCAGTCCTTGTTGAAATTTGACATATACACATGTAATAATTTTTCTTTAAATGGAAATGTATTTACTTTGTATATCAGTTTGGCCAATAAATAAATACTTGGCCAATAAAGCTGATTCTGATTCAGTTTAGATTAATGAATCCCTTACTTAATTAATGAACATCACCCCTGTTGAAATTTTTAGTGTAATATATTTACTTAATTTGTCATAAAATACACAGCAAAAAACAAAATCTAGGTTAAGATGAAATATTTTTCATCAAGACTGCATAATGCTTGTTTTTTGCCTGACAAGATATTTTGCCTTATTTTCCCTACTTTGCTTATTTTAAGTAAAATTATTTGCCAAAAAACAAGCCCATTTCAAACTGAGATTCCTCAACAAGTAAATATTTTGAAGCAATTAAAATGTTCTTACATAAAAACTGCATGGGACGACAAAATATCTTGTCAGACAAAAATATAAGCATATGTTGCCTTGATTTAAGATATTTATCTTACCTATATTTTAGCTTTTGTAATGTAAATAATGAGAAAGAAGAGAAACAGGCCACTTGCCAAACAAGCTATGTTTTAAAGGATATACAGTGTATATTAAAAATACACAGTAAATATTTGCTGTGGGTTATTTTTCTGGTACCTTCTTATGTGAATACATAAGATTATTCAAGTCATGTGGCACTCAAACTTGAGCAGTGGCATCACTCTGGAACTCGACTAGGTCAGCGTGTCTGCCAGAATAGCCCCCTTTTGATTTTTACATAAAAAAGTAAGACTGAGATTCTTGAAGGCAGTTTGTTAATGCTACAGGTTTGAATCTACATTTTACTGATATGCTCGCTACCACAAAATACAGTAAAAAATATACATAAAAAGCAAGCAAAAAAACAAAAAGACTGCTCAGTGTTAGCTCAAGTGACAACATAGCGTTGTGGTCAAACTGCAACCCGTTTTGTGCGGACACTGTTTTTAACATTTGAAGTCGAACCGAAGTTTAAGTTCTCAGATTTTTATAAATAACTGTGGCTCTGACAAGCCGATTTAGCAGTGTGAGATGGGCTGATAACATAAAAAAGCATGATTAATATCCGCACTGAGTCATCCTTGTCTGACTTGAGCAATGCACAAAGAAAGAGGAAGTTGGTCTTTTGGTGGGATAGAGGCCCAAAACCTTATATGGGTATGAGTGAGTAAATGTGCATACTTTTCTGTATCACTAGAGAATAAAAAATAACCATTGTTAAACAAATTGAGTATAGGTTTAGTGTTGTAGTACTCTTTCAATATGCCATGGCAAAAGAGATGTTGTGTTCAACTATCCAGAGTTGTGTATGTGAGTGTGTGTGCACACGTCTTTGTGATTCAGCCTTGTCTAAGAATACCCACAGCCCAGTCTGGTAGTTCAAGCCTGTGGAGTCCAGAGAAAATGAGGAATCAGGAATAAGAAGTGAGAGGGCTGGATGTCCCCTCGCACACATGTCAAGCAACCGTTCCATGTCATTGTGAAACACATGATGGCTACTGAAACCTCCGGGGACTATCAACCAGGAAACAAGGGCTTGCTGTGAGGACTGTCCACCCACAGAGCTGAAATATTTTGCACAGTTGCTCGCATTTAATGACAAAACTGTTCACAAAACAGCATGCATTTCATTAAAAACCCTCTTGTCAATCCAAATAACAGATGAGAAGTAATTATTTCATTAAGATGCAAACCCTTGGACATGATTGCCAGATTGCTTGTCAGAGACAGTGAATATGTTCTGCCCACTGAAGGCTCCAATCACGCAGTCCAAATGTCAAAAAAATGTCATTATGTCAAAGTGAAAATATCTGCAGCCTGCTCATAAATTATGGCTCATTCTATAGTCGGTCAATCATTTTCAGTGTAGTACATTTGTATATTTTAAATTTAAACTCAGACTTAAATTCAAACTTACATTTTGTGCATTTACAGTAGAGCTTGTCATAAACCATATCAGCAACTGAATTTAATGTTCAGAAAACACACTCCTTTGATAATATAATCCTTGTTTGGAGTGTCTTTTTCTGCAAGGAATGATCATGTACAGGGAGGTGGTTTACTTTTAGTACAAGAGTGGTAAGACACCTGTTACCCGCTGTTGTGTTTTTAAAACAAATAGATATATCTGTTAATTATTTTTGTGCTGCAGGAGATCGCTACCTTTAAAATCCCACTTGCTGGTCCGACCACGCCCCCTCTCTCTCTGACAGTCAGCTGTTCGCCCCGGTAATTATCTGTCTGGCGCCTCACCCAGGTGTTTCCAATTTGTCACGCCAGCGGTGTTTGTACTTAGGCAGCTCTTTGCCAGTCAAACACCGCTGGACCATTGTACAAGTTCACACGGTCGTTATTCGCCGTGTGACAATCACGTCAGTGAAGGACTGTTTGTGTGTGTGCTCGCTGGCAGATTTGGATGACTCGGACTGTTCCTGCACGGTGAGTAAGAGCTGTTAGTGTTTCTGTTTGAATTTGTGCTGCTACGCTTGTCTGTAGCGTTTCCCCTTGCGGCACAACTACTACGCTTAGGCACTGTTGTTCAGCTTCTTCTCCCGTGCCAGCTGAGCGTCCTGGAGGACACTCTGAAATGATATTGTTTCTCCCTTATTTGGAACAACTTTTGGATATTTGCGGGCAGTGATAGATTCTTCACTTTAAACATTATTACTGCAGTTTTAAAGTCAACCAGATCTTTCTGTCATGGCGGCCGCTGGGCCGTCATCATCATCATCAGCTGCGCACACACTGGCAGGTGGTAATCAGCGGGCTTTAAAAGCCAGAACCTCGGACTGCTCTGCACGGAGTTGTCTGTCGCCTTTGCCCAGCAATGTGCCGAGGATACGACCTCAAGCCAAAGCCAAGGACAAGACATCACGTCGAGCCAAGCCAAGTAAGCAACCTCTGCACTCATCCTCTCCTAGCCTTTTCCCCTGTGCACAGGTGGACCTCCCTGGCGGCGGACTAACCTCCCCAGCTGATGGGACGCCATCTCCTCCACCTCGGAGTTCCTCCTCACCTCCGCTACGTCGAGCACCACGAGCACCACGCCACACGGGCACTCGGAGCCAGCAGGACTTTCTCTGTGGCACCTGCAAGTAAGCATCACAAGCTTCAGGTCTCTCTTCCCAGCGAACATTAGTAATTGCTTATGCTTGTGTGTTCCAGGGTTGCCAGGTCACTGCAGGATACGCTCAGCTCCAGTGACCAGACAGCCACGCACTCACTCACTCACTCACAAAACACACATTACTTTAATAAAGAATAATTGTCTTATATCTACTCGTGTCAGCGTCTGTCTCCTGGGTCCCTAACCATGTCAGTACGACTCCGTCAAGATGACCCAGCTGACAGCGCGCTGTCGTGCCGCCTAAACACTCTTAGCGCCCGAGTAGATGTGATTTCACACCAGCAGACAGTAATTCTTAATCAATTAACTCAGGTTAACAGTCGGCTGGACCGCCTGGAAGGACACCAGGCGTTCCCCCCGGCGACCGGGGCATTTCCACCCCCCGTAGCCACTCCTACTAGCCAAGCTAACCCACCATATCTACATCGTCTTACTCCCGTGCCAATCCCCGCCCGCTTTAGCGGAAAGCTCGGGGAAGCGCGAGGTTTTTTACTCCAATGTGAGTCAGTGTTTCTCCGCGTCCCGGGGGACTTTGCCACTGACCAAAGCAAAATTGGGTATATCGCCAACCTACTGGGGGGTAGGGCATTAGACTGGGCTTACACAGTTATGGCTAAACCAAATTATCCCACTTTGACTTACCAGCAGTTCGTGGCAGAGTTCATGGAAATATTTGATCATACAGACCGGGGCGCGGTGCTAACCGAACAGCTGCTAAGCCTTCAGCAGGGGAGTAGATCTGCCGCCGATTACGCTATAGACTTCCGGGTATTAGCCGCGGAGGTTGGGTGGGGGGAGCCAGCGCTTTGTGGTATCTTCCTCCGCAGTCTTAGCTCTGAGCTGAAAGATGAGCTAGTGGCACGGGATAAACCGGACAGGTCAGGGGAATTAATTTCCCTCACCATCAGCCTGGATAGTAGGCTAAGGGAGCAAGCGGCCAAACGTCAGACAGCCAGCTGTTCGAGTAAACCCCGCCCTCGCTCCGCTAGGTCACCTCTCCTCGCTCTGCCTTCCTCAGAGGAACTTCCGGAGCAGGAGAATAAGGTCATCGGTCAATCGGGAGTTTCAGCGGCTGAGAGACAGCGCCACAGGGACCAGGGCCTTTGTTTTTATTGTGGCAGTGGGTCTCATGGGGTTACTGAATGTCCGAACCGGCTGAAAAGGGGAGGTCCGTGGATCACAGTAGGGGGATTCACGAACGAGAAACAGAAAAAGCCCCTCACTAGTTGCCGTATCCCCATTAGGCTACTGCACAAACATAAAGAACATTCCACACATGCCTTAGTTGACTCTGGAGCTGAGCAAAACTTCATCTCCAGAGACCTGGCAACCCAGATGGGCCTCAGCTGTCAACCTCTATGCCCTCCTGTCAATCTCGTCACGCTGTCCAAGACGTCACTGACATCTGTTTCCCATCAGACAGCGCCTGTGTCAATAATAGTCTCTGGGAACCACCAGGAGGAAATTTGGTTCTTGGTTTTACCCATCTCCTCCTCCCCCGTCATCCTGGGGTACCCCTGGCTTTGGCTTCACAACCCCACCTTTGACTGGCAAGCTGGGAGAATTACAGCGTGGAGTTCTTTCTGTTTGAGTGCCTGCCTCCAATCTGCGGCGTGTGCTCCCTCGGTCTCGGTGCTTCCTCCTTCGACGCCACCCCCGGACCTGTCCAAGGTGCCAGAAGTCTACCACGACCTGGGGGCAGTGTTCAGCAAGTCACGGGCGCTGTCCCTTCCCCCACACCGTCCTTATGACTGTGCGATTAACCTCAGGGCAGGGGCCCCTCTCCCGGCGAGCCGCCTCTACAGCCTGTCCGCCCCGGAGCGCGAGGCCATGGATACATATATCAAGGAGTCTCTGGCTTCTGGAATTATTCGTCCTTCGTCCTCGGCCATGGGTGCAGGATTCTTCTTCGTGGGAAAGAAGGACGGTTCACTGCGCCCCTGCATCGACTTTCGGGGCCTCAACGAAATCACAGTTAAGGACAACTATACATTGCCTTTGATGAGCACAGCCTTCGACTCTCTCCAGGGGGCGTCCTGGTTTACAAAGCTGGACCTGCGGAACGCCTATCACCTGGTGCGCATCAGAGAGGGCGATGAATGGAAGACGGCTTTCCGGACCCCAAGTGGCCACTTCGAATATCTGGTGATGCCGTTTGGGTTAACCAATGCTCCGGCCGTGTTCCAGCGGCTGATAAATGACGTCCTCCGGGATTTCCTCAACTCCTTCGTGTTTGTCTACCTCAATGACATCCTCATCTTCTCACGCACGTTGGAGGAGCACCAGGTGCATGTGCGACGGGTCCTGCAGCGCCTCCTGGAGAACCAGCTGTTCGTCAAGGCAGAAAAGTGCGAATTTCACACTGATAAGACCTCCTTTCTTGGTTTTATTATCACCCGGAACCAGGTGCTTCCCGACCCGGCCAAGGTCAAGGCAGTGGTGGATTGGCTCACGCCCACGTCCAGGAAACAGCTACAGGGGTTCCTGGGTTTCGCCAATTTCTACTGTCGGTTCGTGCTGAATTTTGGGAACATCGCCCGCCCCCTGACTGCTCTCACGTCCCCGAAGGTGCCCTTTCGCTGGAGTGAGGAGGCTGCCATGGCATTCGGGAAACTGAAAGAGGAGTTCGCTTCGGCCCGCGTTCTGACCCAGGTGGACCCAGAGCTGCAGTGCCTTGTGGAGGTGGACGACTTGGATTCGGGAGTTGGGGCCGTTCTCTCCCAGCGTTCTCCGGTGGACGGCAAGATCCGACCATGCGCGTACTTCTCCCACCGCCTGACTCCTGCGGAGAGAAATTACTGCATTGGAGACAGGGAGCTGCTGGCCGTGAAACTCGCCCTTGAGGAGTGGAGACACTGGTTGGAGGGGGCTGCCCAGCCGTTCGTCGTTTGGACTGACCATCGTAACCTTGAGTACCTCAGGACGGCCAAGCGATTGAACGCACGCCAGGCCCGCTGGTCTCTCTTCTTCGGCCGGTTTAATTTCACCATCACCTACCGGCCGGGGAGCAAGAATGGCAAGCCTGACGCCCTCTCAAGGCAGTTCGACGCACCGTCCACTGAAGAGCAGGAGGTGACCATCCTGCCGTACTCTTGTGTGGTGGGTGCATTGTCTTGGGAGATCCGCGACAAGGTCAGAAGAGCGCAGGAGACGGAGCCCGATCCGGGTGGGGGCCCCCCGGGCCGTCTGTTCATCCCTCTTTCTGTCAGAGGTCAGGTGATCGAATGGGGCCATGCGTCAAAGCTGGCGTGCCAACCGGGAGTGGGCCGAACCACCGACCTTCTCCAGAGGGCCTTTTGGTGGCCAGGGTTGAGGAAGGATGTCAACAGTTATGTCCGGGCCTGCGCCCAGTGCGCTACTGGGAAATCATCATCATCCCCCCCGGCGGGTCTTCTGCATCCTTTGCCTGTCCCTTCTCGCCCCTGGTCCCATGTGGCCATGGACTTCGTAACCGGCCTGCCCCCCTCTGGTCATTTCATGACAGTTTTGACGATAGTGGACCATTTCTCAAAGGCAGCCCACTTTGTGCCTCTCCGAGGGCTGCCTTCGGCGCGGGAGACGGTGGATCTTCTCGTTCAACATGTGGTCCACCTTCATGGAATCCCCGCCGACATCGTATCGGATCGAGGACCACAGTTTATATCCCAAGTCTGGAAGGCGTTCTACATGGTGCTGGGGGCCACGGCTAGTCTCTCCTCTGGGTACCACCCGCAGAGCAACGGTCAGTGCGAGCGTGCCAATCAGGAGCTGGAGGCTGCACTGCGCTGTGTCATCTCCTCCTGCTCCTCTTCTTGGAGCACGTTTCTACCTTGGATCGAGTATGTCCATAACACCACGGTGTCCTCTGCTACGGGGATGTCCCCTTTCAAGGCGTCCCTGGGGTTTGATCCACCACTGTTCCCTGAGGAGGAGAAGGAGGTAGCGGTTCCTTCTGTGCAGGTCCACGCCAGGCGTTGTCGGCGGATCTGCTCCATCACCCGCAGAGCCCTCCTGAGGAATACGGAACGTAACATCCAGGTGGCCAACCACCACAGGAGGCCCGCCCCGGACTATAAGGTGGGTCAGAAATTGTGGTTGTCCACTAGGAACATCAGTGTGTCGGCCGAGAAGCGCAAGCTGACCAAGCGCTTCATCGGTCCTTATGTCATTTCTCATATTGTCAACCCTGTGTCTGTGCGTCTTGCTCTCCCCTCTTCCATGCGCATCTGCCCTACCTTTCACGTCTCCCAGGTCAAGCCGTACATCGCCGACCCTCTGTGCCCGCCCCCCATGGCTCCTGCCCCCCCCCCGAGGATGATCGATGGCCATCCGGCTTGGGGGGTGACTGCCATCTTGGATGTCCGCCGGCGGGGCCAGGGCCTTCAGTATTTGGTGGACTGGGAGGGGTTTGGTCCTGAGCATCGCTCCTGGATTCGCCCAGCGTTGATCCTCGACAAGCAGCTGATCCGCGATTTCCATCGGGCGCATCCAGGTAGGATTGGGCAGGTGCCTGGAGGCACATCTAGAGGGGGGAGTACTGTCATGGCGACCGTTGGGCCGTCATCATCATCATCAGCTGCGCACACACCGGCAGGTGGTAATCAGCGGGCTTTAAAAGCCAGAACCTCGGACTGCTCTGCACGGAGTCGTCTGTCGCCTTTGCCCAGCAATGTGCCGAGGATACGACCTCAAGCCAAAGCCAAGGACAAGACATCACGTCGAGCCAAGCCAAGTAAGCAACCTCTGCACTCATCCTCTCCTAGCCTTTTCCCCTGTGCACAGGTGGACCTCCCTGGCGGCGGACTAACCTCCCCAGCTGACGGGACGCCATCTCCTCCACCTCGGAGTTCCTCCTCACCTCCGCTACGTCGAGCACCACGAGCACCACGCCGCACGGGCACTCGGAGCCAGCAGGACTTTCTCTGTGGCACCTGCAAGTAAGCATCACAAGCTTCAGGTCTCTCTTCCCAGCGAACATTAGTAATTGTTTGTGCTTGTGTGTTCCAGGGTTGCCAGGTCGCCACAGGATACGCTCAGCTCCAGTGACCAGACAGCCACGCACTCACTCACTCACTCACAAAACACACATTACTTTAATAAAGAATAATTGTCTTATATCTACTCGTGTCAGCGTCTGTCTCCTGGGTCCCTAACCATGTCACTTTCAGCTTGAGACCTTTTAATTTAAGAAAAAGTGGGTTTGTTGATTCCCTGTAAGCAGCTTTGTTTATTATTCTAATAGCTCTCTTCTGAAACATAAAGACTGGATATATGTTTTATATGTATTTCCCCATACTTCAGTACAATATGTCATGTATGGGAGTATTAATGAATGATACAAAGTATATAGCGTGGGTTGATTCAGCAAATATTTCACTCTGTGTAGGATTGCGATTGATTTGCATATTTTACCTTTAATATAACTGATATGTGACTTCCAACACAGTTTATTATCAATTATAACACCAAGTAATTTAATTTCGGATACCCTTTCAACCTCTACACCATTTACACTGAGTTTAGATACTGAGTTGATGTTGTGATGTTGTGAAATAACGTTATCAATAAAAGTTTAGCCACCGCTGTGTCGCCCTGGTTTCAAGTGTGGGTGGTGTTTTTTGCTTGTATTGCTAAAATATAAAAGGAAGCACTACAATGGGTCTCAAATATTTGTAATGTGTTCTTTTACTGGAATGAGTTTAAAGATGAAATGTTATAAACTACACATATAAACTAAATTCTAATGGTGACTGAACAACTCCCATTCCCCAAAGTGCAAGATACACTATTATGACTATAACTCATAAAGGATTACAGAACTGATCTGATAAAAAATAAATAAATAAATAAACAAGCTGTTCAATTTACGGTGGCTATTATTGGATGTGCCATTTATTTTCAATTACTCTGTAATTAATATTCACACAATCAAATAAATCTCAGTTCAGTCCCTTTCATATTAAGTGGAAATTGTGCTACTTTAAATCTGGCACTTTACCTATACTTTAACTTAAAAAGCAAAAGATTTGACTATAAATAATAACGTGTAGCTTACCTGTCAGAATACATTGCTGTCAAAATGTAGCCATTCAGAGCAGATCCTGTTTGGACTCTACAACGAAAATACACACAACTTAAGTACATGCACGGCACGAAAGTGCAACATGTAAAAAAAACCCTTTTTAACCAGGATTACAACTAGCTTATTTCATCAGATATTGTCAACACAAGCACAAAATACAAGGACGGACGTAGCATTGACGGCTAACAAGCTAGGTCATCGTTTAAACATGAGCAAGTTTTCGTTTGTCCAAAGTGAACTTTCCACTGCTGGGATAAATAACGTAAAATATGCATATCACATCACTCACCGTCCTCTATATCCCAATATTACAGCTTCAACTGCTGAAGTTGGGTGCTCCTGCGGCCGTACATTCAATTCAGTTCGGGCAGCTCCATCTACTTCCCAGTGCGGCTCCGTCTGCTTCCCCGTGGATTCTCTCATCAGCCGAAACGCACAGAAAACTCTGCTGGACCGTGGTGTTGATTTCTGCTGATTTCTGTGAAGCCATTCTATCGTTGTTGTTTATAATATCACTTGGTGGCTGGCTCACAGACGAATCATTGCAAATGGTGGCTCGCCAGCGATTCTGGAAAGTCAGCGTTACGCCCACTCTTATGACGTTATGCCCGGACCATTCGGTGGCCTGCAGTGTTTTTACGTAACAGGGATGGTACCCTTGGAACCTCAGTCGAGGGGTTCTGAAAAAATAGGAACAGTCCCAAAAAAACAGAACTGAAAGCAGTTACGGTCCCTAATGGAAAAGCGGACAAACCGTGCCGTACCGAACCATACCGTACTGACCCTAGTGGAAAAGTGCCTTAAGTTTTACCCGAGCAGTCTATGTTATTTTGGGTCTGTCTATTTTGTGTCAATAAATGTGTGTTTGGCGTGACCTGCACGTAAGTCCATTCTTCCTTCTCCTCCTCTGTGTGCTCTTCCACAGCGCACGGAGGATTCATGACAGAATCTGTTTTTAGTTGGCATCAACAACTGCTAGTTTAAAGGTTTATGAGTTCTCTTTTGCTGACCTCACACTGGACAGTTTATTTTCATAAAGCTGGTTGGCCACTCAAAGCTTTGCAGCTAAAAATGCACCACAACACCCCACAACACTTCCAGAATGCCCTGCGAAATGTTTTCTCTAGACTCTAGACAATGATTGGGAAGCAGGGAAACCATAGATCCAGTGGATAAGTGAGCAATGATTGCAGATTCCTTAATGTAATACTTTGTAAAATTTGTAAATACTGTAAGTGGTGTTTGGTCCCTGTCATAAGAGGGGTCCTGGTAGGACTCACTAGTGATGACACAGTCAGAAGGTGGACATCATTAAAGCTTAAATGCACCTCTGACATCAGGATGATGTCAAAATCTGGAGGGGGAATATGTAATGAAGTCAACCAAAGCATGCCGGACTCTGGTGTGGAAGGTTCTGAGTTCAAAACCCTGGTTGGGTGTCACCAGTTGGGCATCTCAGCCTGTCCCTTTGGTCATAGTCCTGTTAGGGCACAATTTCAGCCAAAAAGGCACTCAGGCTATAAAATGTGGCAGTTGTAGTATTTCGGTGTTCCTACCAGGAATAAATAAATTACATAGTGCTGCTTTAGGTGAGCAGGTAAACAGGCTGAAGGCAATGATTGGCTCACATTTTTACAAACCTTGGATCATCACAAATTATTTTTTTCCCCATAGCACTTTGTTTGTTAGCTGTTAGAATGTGAAGAAAAGGTCAACACAATTGACTACACACACACACACACACACACACAGACACAGAGTGGTGTAAAAAAGTGCTTCTCATTTTTTTTGTATGTTGGTCACACTTAAATGTTTCAGATCATCAAACAAATTTAAATATTAGACAAAGATAGCACAAGTAAACACAAAATGCAGTTTTTAAATGAAGGTGTTTATTATTAAGGGGAAAAAATATCCAAACCTGTGTGGCCCTGTGTGAAAAAGTGATTGCCCCCTAAACCTAATAACTGGTTGGGCCACCCTTAGCAGCAACAACTGCAATCAAGCGTTTGCAATAACTGGCAATGAGTCTTTTACAACGCTGTGGAGGAATTTTGGCCCACTCATCTTTGCAGAATTGTTGTAATTCAGCCACACTAGAGAGCTTTCGAGCATGAACCGCCTTTTTAAGGTCATGCCACAGCATCTCAATCGGATTCAGGCCAGGACTTTGACTAGGCCACTCCAAAGTCTTCATTTTGTTTTTCTTAAGCCATTCAGATTTGGACTTGCTGGTGTGTTTTGGATCATTAACCTGCTGCAGAACCCAAGTGATTACAAAAGTGATTTGTAATCACTTTTTTTGATTTGTAATTGTGGGGAGACTTGAATAACGAAACCGAATTGCATTTAATTCCAGTTTATTTCAAGTAATCATCCCACTGTCTGCTCTCATTCCTGAGCAGCGAACAAAGAGGGTGAACACACCAAAGTTCTCCCTTTTAAACATTCTCACATCAAACCATCTCCCTCGCAGGGGAAATCACACACCTCTACCAAAATCCCTTTATTCACATTCATCAACCTTTTATTTACATAACTCCCCCTTCTCTCCTCTCGAGCCTCAGCGGTCAGGAAGTCTTCTGTCCCCTGTCCTCCGCAGGGGGTCCAGGCTCTGCGGCTCCGCACCGCAGGGGACTGCAGCTCTGTGGCTCTCCTTCATCGTGAGGTTAAATCACATATGCAGTGTCCAACATATACATGTCTAACAACACAGCCATATAACCCCCCCCAAACGATGAAGAACAGACTATTTCCTAAAATTTAATAACACCTTACTCACTACTGAATAATCAACACCAACATTCAGTCTGTGCGCCGCTTGGGCTTCAGCCGTCTGCCGAATCTGCTGTGAGTTGGCCCCGCCTTGCCTGCGGCGCCTTTCTGCTTCGGCTCTGTTGACTGAGGAAGAGAGTGATTATTTGCCCTTTGCGGGGGCCTGCCTCGTCGAGGCGCCACTGCGACCGGTACAGACACGTCCTTCATGACAAAAGCAGGTTTTAGTCTGTCAATACTGACTGTCTCTTTTCTGTCTCCAAAATCTAGCACAAATTGCTTATCACCTGTCTCCAGCACTCGAAATGGCCCTTCGTAAGGTGGTTTGAGCGTTGCTTTTAGGGCCTCGCGCCTGACAAAAACGAAGTCGGCATTTTTCAAAGCCTTGGGGACGAAAACTCGTGGAAAAGCGTGATGAACCGGACCCGGGAGCGTGTCTGCTCCCGTGCCAACTAACGGTCCCAGAGCAGAGAGAGGTGGGGGCTCTGGGTGCTCTGGTAAAAACTCGCCTGGCAGCCTCAGAGTTTGTGCGAATACCAGCTCCGCTGGGGAGGCGTCTAAGTCCTCTTTAGGCGCAGAACGCAACCCTAATAAAACCCATGGCAGTTTATTTACCCAATCTGCATCCGTGAGCGACGCTCTGAGTGCTGCCTTCAAAGACCTATGAAAACGCTCGCATAAACCATTAGCCTGAGGGTGGTAAGCCGTAGTGCGGTGAATTTTGGCTCCTAAGCCGTTGGCCATCGCTGACCACAGCTCAGAGATGAATTGAGGTCCTCTATCGGACGTAATGTCCGACGGAACCCCGAAGCGCGCCACCCAAGCCGTTAAAAAAAACGCGAGCCACCTCCGCGGCCGTGGTCGTCGCAAGTGGGACCACTTCCGGCCAACGTGTGGTGCGGTCCACCATTGTCAAAAAATGCGTGAACCCCTGCGATGCCGGTAGGGGGCCCACAAGGTCGACGTGCACATGGTCGAACCTTCTGGCCGGAATGCGGAACGGTTCTAACGGGGCTCTTGTGTGCTTGTGAATTTTGGCCCGTTGACAGGAAATGCAGGTTTTTGCCCATTCCTTCACGTGCTTGCGCAGGCACGGCCAAACAAACTTTTCCGCCACCAGTTTCACCGACGCGCGCACCCCCGGGTGGGCCAGTGAGTGGACCGAGTCAAAAACACGGCGGCGCCACGTGGCCGGAACCACCACACGCGGGCGCCCCGTCGACATGTCGCAGATCAGGGGGGGCATACCGGTTTGTAAACACTTGCTCTCCAGCCTTAACCCTGTTGGTCCAGACTGGAGCGCGGGCACGTCTGCGTCCGCCCCCTGGTCCGCTGCCATGGCTGCGTAATCTATACCCACGTGCACCGGGGCTGCGCGCGCCACCGTGCCGCTCTCCTGCGGCGCGGTTACGGTGGCCCGTTCTGCCTCTGCGCGTGTTGGAGTCGTGAACGCGCACGAGAGACAATCTGCTACTACATTGAATTTGCCCGCAACGTGCCTAATGTCAGTGGTAAATTCCGAGATTGCGGCCAGCTGCCTCTGCTGCCTGCCGGACCACGGGTCTGAAATTCTGGCCATGGCGTATGTGAGCGGCTTGTGGTCCACATAAGCGGTGAAGCACCGTCCTTCCAGCCAGAACTGGAAATGACGAATAGCCAAATGCAGCGCCAACAGTTCTCTGTCGAACGTGCTGTATTTTCGTTCAGCCGCGCTTAAAGATTTGCTAAAGAAAGCCAAAGGCTGCCAAACTCCGGCTACCTGTTGCTCAATAACGGCCCCTATGGCTAAATCTGAAGCGTCTGTCGTCAGCGCGATACGTGCTGCAGGGTCTGGGTGGGCCAGGAGCGCAGCATCAGCCAAGGCTTTTTTAACCTCTGTGAACGTGCGCTCCCGCTCCGGGGACCATTCGACCGCCTGGGTCGGTTTTTGTTTTTTGAGCGCGGCATATAACGGTTGCATGATTTGAGCTGCGTGGGGCAGGAATCGGTTATAAAAATTCACCATCCCCAAGAATTCCTGTAGTGATTTGACCGTTTGTGGACGGGGAAAATCCGCTACCGCGCGTACTTTATCTGGTAACGGAACCGCTCCCTCCGGGGAGACGCAGTGACCCAAAAAATCGATCCGCTCGACGCCGAACTGGCACTTGGCTGGGTTAACTATTAAGCCGTGCTCTCCCAGCCTCCTAAAAACTGCTGTGAGGTGCGTTTCGTGTTCGTCCTCTGAAGTACTCACGACCAAAATGTCGTCGAGGTACACAAACACGAAAGGGAGATCGCGTAACACGGCATCCATCATCCGCTGAAATGTTTGCGCCGCCCCTTTGAGGCCAAACGGCATGCGTAAAAATTCGAAAAGTCCGAACGGGGTTATTACCGCTGTTTTAGGAATGTCCTCCGGTTGGACTGGGACTTGGTGATAGCCGCGAACCAGATCAATCTTTGAAAAAATGCGCGCCCCCGCCAGGTGCACCGAAAAATCCTGAATGTGCGGGATGGGATAACGATCGTGCGCCGTAGCGTTGTTTAGCCTGCGGTAATCCCCGCACGGTCTCTAGGAGCCATCGGCTTTCGGTACCATGTGCAGCGGCGAAGCCCACGGGCTCTTCGACCTACGAACGATGCCTAGCCTCTCCAGGCTGGCGAACTCCTCGCGCGCAATGGCGAGCTTAACTGCATCCAAGCGCCGAGCTTTTGCAAACACGGGAGGACCAGATGTGGGGATAAAGTGTTTCACCCCGTGCTTCGCGACTGTCGCTGAAAAAGTGGGCACAGTGAGCGCTGGAAATTGGGTGAGGAGTGTGTGAAACTTACCACCTGCTGTAGCGACGTGGGTCTGTACTGGTGGCGGGGACACTCGAGCTGAACAGGGGAGAGAGTAAAAAGAGAGTGCATTTACCAGCCGTCTATTAGCAAGATCAACTAACAGATTGTGTGAACACAAAAAATCCGCGCCCAACATGTTGAAACTCACCGCCGCTATTACAAAAGTCCATTCATATGTGCGGCCATGTAAGCACAAAGGCAAGGTCCTTCTCCCGTAGGTGTTGATGTTCGAGCCATTTGCCGCCGTAGCTCCGCTACCGTGGGGTCCAGCCACCCGGTCCGTGTATGTTGGGGTGATGAAGCTCACTTGGGCTCCGGTGTCAATGAGGAACTCTCGTCCGGAACGCGCATCCGTGATGTAGAGCAGCTTGCTGCGTTCTCCGAGGGTCGAAGCTGCTAGTGACCCCCGGTCTTGCCGTTTCCCGAACTCCTGAAGTTGCAGGGTGGCACACACCTGCGTGCCTTCCCTGCGAACCTCCGATGGAAAAAGCAGAGATCTTCTCCTCCGCTGTGTCGTGTCCGCGCCTCTGCCGCCGGACCATTGGCTCCACCTCGTCGCGGCCGTGCTGCCGCCGTCGTCGGCCAGTCTGGGTCTGCCGCCTCTGGCTCCCCGCTGTCTCGGGTCGCCGCTGTGGTTGCTTGCCCGCCGCAGGCATCCAGGATCCCATCTGCTTCCTGGGCCAGCTCCCGGAACTCCTCCAGGGTGTGACACTTTTTGCCGGCCAGCGTGCTTCTCGCATGCGTCGGGAGGTTGGAGAGGAAGATGAACTGAAAAATGAAATCATCGTTGTCCAACCCTCTCAGCTGTATCATCTCCTCCATCAGGGCGCTCGGCCTGTGTCCTCCTTGGTCTAGCAAAGACAGGATCCTCCTCGCCCTCACTTCGGCCGAGGGGGTGAAAAACTTGATGAGGGTGGATTTCAGCTTGCCGTACCTGTCGGTCGCGGGTGGCTGCTCCACCAAGCTCTGCACGCACCGAGCTGTGCTGTTGTCCAGTTTAGCGATGACATGGTGGAACTTAGTGTCATCCACCGTTACTCCTGCGAGCGCGAACTGCGACCCTGCTTGCAGAAACCACGACCGTGGGTTATCCTGCCAGAAATCAGGCAGCTTAACGGCCACTGCGCTCGCCAGCTCTGAGCGCTGTGAGTCCGGGACCCTGAGACCTTCTTCGTTCATTCTCAACGTCGTCAGTCACCAATGTGGGGAGACTTGAATAACGAAACCGAATTGCATTTAATTCCAGTTTATTTCAAGTAATCATCCCACTGTCTGCTCTCATTCCTGAGCAGCGAACAAAGAGGGTGAACACACCAAAGTTCTCCCTTTTAAACATTCTCACATCAAACCATCTCCCTCGCAGGGGAAATCACACACCTCTACCAAAATCCCTTTATTCACATTCATCAACCTTTTATTTACATAACTCCCCCTTCTCTCCTCTCGAGCCTCAGCGGTCAGGAAGTCTTCTGTCCCCTGTCCTCCGCAGGGGGTCCAGGCTCTACGGCTCCGCACCGCAGGGGACTGCAGCTCTGTGGCTCTCCTTCATCGTGAGGTTAAATCACATATGCAGTGTCCAACATATACATGTCTAACAACACAGCCATAGTAATCAATTTTATTTTACTTTCTTTTTGAATTCTTAGATGGAACATGGGTGGGCAATATTGACATGATTTCTGGCCCAGGAAACACACACAGGCTCGGGTGAGATTTAAGAGTTTTATTCAACAGCAGGTGTATGGATGAATGAGTGAGAGATGTGAATGTTGTCTTGGGGACAGGAGAGCACCGAGGGCAGAACAGACACCGTACAGCCAGGCAACCCTGAGGACAGAACAGAGAACAGAGGATGAGCAATTGTCTCAGCAAGGTGGTGAAAGTAATAGTATGGCTTACTTGCAGATGTTCTGGGGGCTGGCGTTGGCAAGAGAAGCTCCCGCCTGGGAGACAGCGCCCAGCTGCGCTCGATGCTGTGAGGATGAGAGGAAAGGCGACGAAGGGAAATTCCGCCGCCAGGAGGGTCCACCTGTGCACAGGGGAAGAACTGAGGAGAACAGGTAAGAGTACCTTACTTGAGGGCGACGTGTTGCGGCATTGGCCGAAAGGAGTAGGCGAACGCAGAGCTTGAACGTGGAGAAGAGCTGACGGCTCCAGGCCGAGGCTGCAGGCAGAGCAGGTTAAAAAGCGGCAGCCTGATGAAGCCCAGGTGTGCGCACGGCTAGAGCGGATGACAGGCGGGAGCGAGTTGTGACAAATATAAGCTGCGGCTTCAGCCATCACCCATTTCGGATAACTTATGTTGAATTGCATAATCCGAGGAGTTATTGTTTAATTTGACCTTGTTGGATTTTTTTCCCTTTGTTATATTATTCTGTTCCTTTCTTTTAATCTAATCTATCTGAAAATAAATTCATTCATTCAAGTGCCTTTCAGCTTGAGGTCAAGAACAGATGGCCGGATATTCTCCTTCAGGATTTTTTGGTAGACAGCAGAATTCATGGTTCCATTTATCACAGAAAGTCTTCCAGGTCCTGAAGCAGCAAAACAGCCCCAGACCATCACACTACCACCACCATATTTTACTGTTGGTATTCATTCATTCGTCTTCTACCGCTTAATCCTTTTCAGGTCGTAGGGGGGCTGGAGCCTATCCCAGCATCTTTGGGCGAGAGGCAGGGTACACCCTGGACAGATCACTAGTCCATCGCAGGGCCAACACAGAGAGACAGACAACCATTCACTCTCACAGTCATACCTAAGGACAATTTAGAATCCCCAGTTTGATGCCAATTAACCTAACTTGCATGTTTTTGGCATGTGGGAGGAAACCGGAGAAATCCCGAAGTAAACCCACACAGACACGGGGAGAACATGCAAACGCCACACAGATCACTGTTGGTCGGGGGCTGGGATGCATCGGGGTTGGGGGCATCATACTGTTGGTATGATGTTCCTTTTCTGAAATGTGTTATTTTTACTCCAGATGTAATGGTACAAACACCTTCCAAAAAGTTCAGCTTTTGTCTCGTTAGTCCACAGAGTATTTTCCCAAAAGTCTTGGGGATCATCAAGATGTTTTCTGGCAAAAGTGAAACAAGCCTTTATGTTTTTTTTTTGCTCAGCAGTGGTTTTCGTCTTGGAATTCTGCCATGCAGGCCATTTTTGCCCCGTCTCTTTCTTATAGTGGAGTCATGAACACTGATCTTATCTGAGGCAAGTGAGGTCTGCAGTTCTTTGGATGTTGTTGTAGGGTCTTTAGTGACCTCCTGGGGTAATTTAGGTCGGCCGGCCACTCCTGGAAAGGTTCACCACTGTTCCATGTTTTTGCCGTTTGTGGATAATGGGCTGCTCGGTGGCGCAGTGGTTTAGCACTGTGGCAGCACAGTTTTACCCTCGGCCGGGGGATCGCGGGGATCATGAGATCGTGGGTTCGATCCCAGCCCCCGACCAACAGTGAGCTGTGTGGAGTTTGCATGTTCTCCCCGTGTTGCGTGGGTTTACTCCGGGATTTCTCCGGTTTCCTCCCGCATACCAAAAACATGTAGGTTTAGGGCGCTCGCGCACGCAGCGACCGGCAGCCGGTGGCTTGTCACCAGACTGCAAACCAAATCTACCTACGGGTACAAATAAGTAAAAAAAAAAAAAAAAAAAAAAAAAAAAAAATGGCTCTCACTGTGGTTTGCTGGAGACCCAAAGCTTTAGAAATGGCTTTATAACATTTTCCAGACTGACAGATCTCAATTAATTCATTTCTCACTTGTTGTTCTGGCCCCGGATTATGAGCTGCATTTTGGTGTGCAATAACTGATGTTTGACACATCTTTAATGTCCTTGCTTTTGACTTTAATGCATCAAACACCGTAAAGACTGAAACATATCAAACACAAGAAACATTATTTTAGCTGTGGACACAAAATTCTAGTATTACAGAAATTAAATCATACTGTATACACACAAATGTAAACATTTATGATCTCAAATTGATAGATTTTTTAGGTTTACTGAATTGTTGCAAGAAAGCTACCAGTAAAAATTATGCAGCATTTACTGTAAACAAATACAACAGATTATCAAATCCACATTTAAAATTGTATGGTTTGTGCACATCAGATTTTCATATTAGAAACACACACAAAAGTTTCTATTCTTTGGACATGTGCATATTCAAACAACCATCATTAAACTTCAACAGAGTTAAACATTTCACTAACCACTTTGCCGGGTCGCAGCCTTCCGAGGGCAGAAATTCCTTGCAGGCTCTCACATTTTGTCTGCAATTAATAGCCCGGAATAAATACCTTGTAAATTGGTATTTCAGCTAATTTAAAGTCAAGATGTCAATTCAAAAACATAACAATAAAATTGACTAGAACTAGGCATCCAGTAAATAATGAAGGATTGCCATATTTGCACTTCTAAAAGCTACCAAGGCCATGTAGGCCGGGAATTGTAGCAGTGACTGACCAGAATAATACTGCATTTACTTCAAGTCAAAAATACATCCCTATTCACAAAATGAAGCTTCAAAAATTACTTTTTCACAACTATTACAGTTTTTTGCACATGCATGGAGACTAGGTGAAAGGTCACATAGGCATGGATTACCACTGACAGTCACATGGTCTAGTCACACTTCAACAAACTTCAAAAACATCATCATCTCTCAAACAACCTACAAAATATCGGGTAGATAATTGGATATGAGGGATTATTTCATCATTATGACAGTTTCACCCTACCTGGGCTGAGGTAAGCAGCTGGATGGCTTTGGATCTTTGTTTTAGCCAGCCATGCTCAATCCGTCCGCTGCCATATTCTGCTGGGCAGGAAGTCTCAAATCGTCTACTTCCTGTTGTAAATAATGCTTATACCTCATGTATTTTTGATGGCAAATTATTTCAATAATTTTTAAATCTCAAAGGACAAATTTCCAAACCTAGGTTTTAAAAGAAAATGTGGAGGGAATAAATAAAAAAAAGGGTTGGGAATTCCCAAGGGATTCCCCAGAGGTCAAAGGTCATTTCCATGTTGGGGGTTCCCCCAGACACAAAGTAAACAACTTTTGACTGGCACACAGAGCCAGGCTGTGAGTATATATACCTGCCAAAACAAATCTTTGGGAGGCATTGCTGTACAACCAAAGGTCAAATACTAGAAAGGATGTCACTGTTGACATATATAGCGGGGAAATTACAACAGTCACAAGAATTGCCATGTTTCTCACATGGATCAAACAAACACAGCTGCTGCCGTTACACTTGTTCCTGAATTTTTTTTGGATCGCAGCATGATGTCTAGCTTTTGAGGATCTTTTGGTCTACTTCACTTTGTCAGGCAGGTCCTATTTAAGTGATTTCTTGATTAAGAACAAGTGTGGCAGTAATCAGGCCTGGGTATGGCTAGAGAAATTGAACTCAGTTTTCCAAAGATGTGATAAACCACAGTTAATTTATGTTTTAACGGGGGGAGGGCAATCACTTTTTCACACAGAGCCATGTAGGTTCGGATTTCTTTTTACCCTTAATAATAAACACCTTCATTTAAAAACTGCATTTTGTGTTTACTTTTGTTATCTTTGTCTAATATTTAAATTTGTTTGCTGATCTGAAAATTTAAGTGTGACAAACACAAAAAAATGAGAAACACAGGAAGGGGGCAAACACTTTTTCACACCACTCTGTGTGTGTGTGTGTGTGTGTGTGTGTGTGTGTGTGTGTGTGTGTGTGTGTGTGTGTGTGTGTGTGTGTGTGTGTGTAAAAAGATAAAACAAGACTGTCACAATGCTGGGCACGAGTGGATGAACCGTGCTCAGCCGTCCGGGTTATTTAAGTCATTTTTTGCATTTCGGTATCTGTGTATCCTGTATTTAATATTTGGTTGGGTTTTACATATTTTTGTATTATCTTGTATTTATTTTCCTGTTTACATTGGTCTGTTTGTTTTTGTATTATCCCGTATTCTTGGTTTGGTCATTTAGTCTTGTTCATTATTATGTGTTTTAGATCACCTGGGATGTTACATTACTTTTCCCTGTGTTTATATTTGAGTACTCTCACCTTTGTTTTCGGTTCTCCTTTTATATATTGATATTTGTATTTCAGTTTTTGTATCTCTTGGTTCGATATTTTCTCTTGTCTTCATCTTGGTTGGTTATAATCATTCTCTGTTCCTTAGTTTGATTTTCATTCTGCCTGGTTGTGCTTTTCCCTTTGACAGCTGTCTGTGTACTTCTGGCTGTCAACTCTTTTCGCGGGCTGTCAAAGTTGTCACCTGTTTGACTAATTATCCTCACCCATGTACCCATACCCGCAGTTATTTGTGCCATTTCCCTGTACTCTTTATAAGGCCACCTGCTCCACAGCTCGGTGCTGCAACCACACTCATCTCCAGACGTAAATTTCGCATCTTTTCTATTCTGTATCGTATGTGAGTTTCATGTGTAGGACTTTATCTCTGCGGGTGCCCCCCGCTCCTATTGTTGATTCCCGGCTTGTGTTCCACGCCTAAGCTTGTCCGACTGTTCGCCCTCCTGTTACCTGCCTTGCCTCACATCCTGTAAGTTTTGTGTTTTTGTATTTTTGTGCTTTTGTTGTTATTAAAATACCTGCAAACTCAGTCAGCATTTGGGTCTTCTCCTGTCCTTGCTGGGCAATTCATGACAGATAGCTGCGCCCCGTTAGTAACGCTAGCGGCTGTGAGATTTGCTTTTTTCTTTTTTCCTCCCGTATTCTTGCTATAGTCCGGTATTTTATGGTATGTCAGTCCACATGGACTACAGAGTTTTTGGGCTGGATGAGGAAGAGTGTTGGGCAGCTGAGCTCGTGAAGGACATTATCTCGGACGCACACTTCGCCCACACTCCCGAGGAGGCTCTGCAATGCTGTGGTAGTGCGGCACGGGTGATTGAGACATACCCCAACCTGTGGAGCTGTCCGGACCTGGCAGTTCTCCCCTCAGTGTTCAAGGCTCAACACCGACTCTGCGGGCTAGAGGAAACCTCTTCCCCATCCAAACCTGTGCCGATGAAGACGCGGCCTCGGGTGTGGAGGTCCCATGGCCGCCGCCGTCATCCGGCTGCAGACTTGTCTCCTCCTCCTGAACAGTGGCCTGACACCTGCCATATTGGGCACGCAGCCCTCATGCCCTCTGATGGTCCCAGCGCGGAGGAGCTGGAGGAGCGCCAGCAGGTTTTGGCAACAGAGAAGGAGCTCATTTTGGATTACAAGCCATGGCTCCTTCCTGAGTTTTTGCAGCAGCCGGAGGGAGCTTCATCAGGCAGAGTGGAGTCTGTTCATCCCCTGACTCCAATGGTCCGCCCATCTCGCCAGATGACCTTTGCAGCTCCCAAGGAGATGTCTGGTCCCACAGCAGCCACCACCAAGGCAAGTATCTCTTCATTTATCAACATCTAATAATGAATTGTCTTGCCTTATTCCCAGTGGTGAAACTCAGCAGTAGTGGCCCCATTTGGCTGAGCTTTCACCATCTGCTGCTGTTATTCTATCCTCACCTGCTTCTCCCATGTCCCTCTCCAATTCCTCTGAGTGTCTGCTGGTCCTGGGAGGGAGCTGCTGGACAACGGAGAGGCCTGTGGTCCTGGAGAGGTTCATTCCAGCCCCGCAGACATATCCTGGATGGGAGGAGGGCATCCCCTGTGGCTGGAAGCCTGAGCCGACAGGAGAGTGTCCCCTGGCTTCATCAGCACAGGACTCAGCTCCACCGGCGAGACGATTATCGGCACCAGCCGCCATACTGGGAGATCCATCAGCGCCATCCACCATCATGCCTGCTGCCGAGGTCGCCGCAGCAGAGTCGCCGGAGTCCTGGGTGGCAGTGGAGCTTGAGTCCAGGACAGTACTCTGTTCTGTTTTAACACCTGCAGACCTAGAGAAATCTTGTCTGGCTCATGGTGAGGAGAACCGGCTGCACATGTCCTCTGCTTCTGAATTCTCCTCGGCGAGCTCCACCACCGCCAGTAACTATGTTCCAGTGTTTTCTTCTTCTTCCCTGTCTGAGGTGGCTGTGCTGGGATTGGCACATCAGACGGAGAGAGCCGAAACGTCCCAGCCTGGATCGCCAGAGTCCTGGATGACCGTGGAGCTCAAGCTAAGGCAAGCGCTCTTTTTTGTTTTCACATTATCCATTTTAGAGAGATCTTGTTTAGCTCTTGGTGAGGAGAGTTAGTCACATCTGCCAACTGCATCTGAGCTTTCCTTGCTGGGCTCCACCGCTGCCGGAGACTCTGAACCGGTTTTTGTCTCTGTCCTTTTGTCTGAGCCATTTCCACCTGAGGTCATCATGGGTCCTCCATCTTCGCCTGAGGTCATCATGGGTCCTCCCTCTCCACCAGAGGTCATCACGGGTCCTCCCTCTCCGCCAGAGGCCTCCGTGGGTCCTCCCTCTCTTCCAGAAGTCTCCGTGGGTCCTCCCTCTCCTACAGAAGTCTCTGTGGGTCCTCCCTCTCCACCAGAGGTCTTCGTGGGTCCTCCCTCTCCGCCAGAGGCCACTGTGGGTTCTCTGCCTCCACCTGAGGCCGCCGTGGGTGCTACGCCTCCATCAAGGTTGTTGAGGGTCCTCCGACTCTGCCCGAGGGCGTTGAGGGTTCCCCGCCATGGTCCAAGGTCATGGAGGGTTTCCCGCCGTGGTCCGAGGTCATGGAGGGTTCTCCACGGTCGGCTGAGGTCATTGTGAATTCCCCATTCTCACCAGAGGCCTCCGCTGAGCAGTCTCTCCCCTCATCTGATCTCCGCACTGGTCAGCCACCCTGGCCAGTAACTCTCCTGGCCTGCCTTCTCTGCTGGACAGTTGTTCTTTTCATCTGGTCTCCTCACTGGTTAGCCATCCTCTCGCCTGGATCTTTCGCTGATCGGCCATCCTCCCCATCGGGTGTCAGCTCCTTGCAACCTCTAACTCACTCCATCTACGCCGCAGTCTCTGCGGTCTGCGGGAGGCACGGGTTCCAACTGCTGCCTCCGGGTGGGGGCGTATCGTGCCCCGCGGTCCGTTGGGCCAGGGATGCTGGGAGACCACCCCATGGGCTATTCCATCTGTTTAGGTGGCTCTGGAACTCTGGGAGGCCACCCGATTTGTTCCACATAGTGATCGGGTGGTTCTGGGACTCTGGGAGGCCACCTGAGCTGTATAATTTTTGCACTTAATACTGTCGGTATTCTGCTACCACCTACTGTTCATGTCACAAACTGGCCCCTTCAGGGCAGAGAGGGTCACCCAGACACTGAACTGCTAGTTGTGGAATTTAATAAAGAAAATACAAGTCTATACAGTGCACAAAAATAAACTTACAAATGAGATGAACAAGGCGAAGGCAGGAATACGCGTCGGAATGGGGAAAGGGTTCCAATGGGGAGCAGTAGAATGCAACAATGAGGCTGTGACAATGAGGAACGGAAACAATGGACTTTAAATAGAGAATGCAAACAATGAACATGAGTGATGGCAGGTGTGGATCACATGAGCGAGCATGGGGTGATAATGATCACAAACTGGGGTCAGCTGAGAGAAGTGAGAGTGACTGAGGAGGAGCTGCACCCACGGAGGTCCCGGGCTAGGATGGAGCACCCGCGAAAACCTCAACCAGCAGAGCAGCACCCACAGAGGTCCCGGGCTGGGACAGAGCACCCGCGATGACCTCAGCTGACAGGAAGCAGCACCCTCAGAGGTCCTGGGCTGGGATGGAGATCCCGCGAAGACCTCAACCGGAGGGGGAGCACCCATGGAGGTCCTGGGCTGGGACGGAGCACCCGTGATGACCTCAGCTGATGGGGAAGCAGCACCCTCGGAGGCCCCAGGCTGGGATGGAGCACCTGCAAAGACCTCAACCGGAGGAGGAGCAGTACCCACGGAGGTCCCCGGCTGGGACGGAGCACCCACGACGACCTCAGCTGAAGGGGGGGGGGCAGCACCCATGGAGACCCCGGGCTGGGACGGAGCCCCCGTGACAATCTCAGCAGGAGGAGCTGGACCCACGAAGATCTCAGGTGGCAAGACTGAACCCACGGAGACCTCTGGCAAAGTTGGACAAACCTCGGTGACCCTGGAGAAAGGCTCAGACAGGGGGGAACAGAGACACAGGGTCAGGGTCACCGGCGGCAGTGGAGCCCGGCGAGGTGAGCTCAGGTGCAGCTGATGGCTGCACTTGGCTCTCCCCACCAAGAGCCAGGCAAGATCTCTCCAAAACAGAGATAGTGAAAACAAAGAAGAGCACTTATCTGAGCTCAAGCTTCCCCGCCATCCAGGACTCCATCAATCCAGATGATGACATCTCAGGCCCAGCCCTCTGGAGGTCCAACTTTGGCTCTGCTGCAGTGGCCCCTACAGCAGGCATGGTGGTGGATGCAGTCTCAAGACCCCCCAGCGAAGTGGCCCACCCAGGTGGTTCACCCAACATGGACACAGAAGGTCGGCTTCCTGCAGGCGCTGGATTCTGTACTGCTGAGGCCAGAGGACGTTCCATCATTGGTGCAGGCTTCAGCTCGGTCACAGTGCTCTCCCTCCATCCAGACCATGGCTGTGGGGCTGGAACCAGGTCCTCCAGGGCCGCAGGCTCCTCCATCGTCCGGCAGCTCAATCCTGGAGCCGGCGGACACTCAAGGGGAAAAGGAGGAGACACGGAGAGAGCAGGTAAGGTGATGTAGTCTACAGCAGGTGGTGAGGACTCAGGGGACTGCAAAAGCTTAGCCTCCCTACCGGGAATCAGGCAAGGCATATCATCATAAAGTGTTGGAAAATGAAAAGACACTTTTTAGATTAGATTAGATTAGATTCAACTTTATTGTCATTACACATGTATGAATACAAGGTAACGAAACACAGTTTAGCATCCAATCAGAAATGCAAAGGACAGCAGTGCAGTATATACGGTAATTAACAGTATGTGCAATTTAAGCAAATATATGCAAATATATGCAGCAGTGCAAAAAGTTAAGAGTACTGTTATGTGCAAATAATGTACAATAAGTTAGATGGGCAGTTATATACAGGTGGGGATGGTAAGAGATGATGGTAAGAGAGTCAGCGGGGAACTAAGTTCAATAACGTGACAGCTGTTGGAAAGAAACTGTTCCTAAACCTGCTGGTTCTAGTCCGAAGGCTTCTGAAACGCCTTCTGGAGGGGAGAAGCTGGAACAATCCATGAGCAGGATGGTTGGAGTCCCTAAGAATGCTGCGTGCCCGGCGCAGACATCTTTTCCTGTAGACGTCCTCTATACCTGGAAGTGGAGTCCCTGTGATGCGTTGGGCGGTTTTCACCACCCGCTGCAGTGCCTTACGGTCAGTGACAGAGCAGCTCCTATACCAGACTGTGACACAGTTGGTCAGGGTACTGTCTATCACGCAGCGGTAGAAGTTGCCCAAGATGTCAGTTGACAGATGGTTCTTCTTCAGTGTCCTCAAGAAGAAGAGGCGCTGATGGGCCTTCTTGATCAGGCTGGTGGTGTTAACTGACCAGGACAGGTCCTCCGAGATGTGGGTCCCCAGGAATTTGAAGTTGGGGACATGTTCAACAGCTATGCCATTGATATGGATGGGGTCATGTGTCTCTCCCCTCTCCTTCCTGTAGTCCACTATGAGCTCCTTGGTTTTGCTGGTGTTAAGGAGCAGGTTATTGTCAGCGCACCAAGTAGCCAAGTGCTCAACTTCTGCCCTGTAATCTGACTCATCGTTGTCCCTGATGAGTCCAATCACCGTGGTGTCATCTGCGAACTTTATGATGGAATTGGATCCATACATAGGCCTGCAGTCATGGGTGAAGAGGGAGTAGAGGAATGGGCTGAGCACACAGCCCTGTGGTACACCAGTGTTGAGTGTGATGACGGAAGAACGGTTGGGGCCTGACCTAACATGCTGGGGTCTGTTGGTCAGAAAATCCATGATCCAGTTGCAGGTGGAGGTACTGATTCCCAGGTCCCCAAGTTTAGTGATCAACTTGGAGGGGATAACTGTGTTGAATGCTGAGCTGAAGTCAACAAACAGCATTCTTGCGTAGGTGTTCTTGTCATCCAGGTGTGAAAGTACATAGTGCAGCGCTGTAGAAACTGCATCCTCTGTACTCCTGTTGCTCCGGTAGGCAAACTGGTGAGGGTCCAGTGTAGGGGGCAGGCATTTTTTGAGCTGTGCCAAGACCAGTCGCTCAAAGCACTTCATGACTATGGGCGTCAGTGCCACAGGGCGATAGTCATTTAGGCACGATGTGTTGAATGTTTCGGCACTGGTACTATTGAAGTGGTCTTGAAGCACACTGGTACCACGGCCTGGGCCAGGGACAGGTTGAAGATGTCTGTGAAGACCCCTGCCAGCTGCTCAACGCATGCCCTCAGCACACGCCCAGGAATGCCGTCAGGGCCAGCAGCCTTACGTACGTTGACATGGCTCAGTGCATTACGGACGTCGGTGTGGGTGAGTGTGAGGTGGTGGAGGTCGTCAGAGGGTGGGAAATTGATGTTCTTTTCGTTATTGTCCTTGTCAAAATGAGCATAGAAGTCATTTAGCTCATTGAGAAAGGGCACAGTCATGGCTATAGGTATGGAGTTGCTGGGCTTATAATCAGAGATAGCTTGAATGCCCTGCCACATGCGTCGGGGGTCAGAGTCTCCAAAATGTTCCTCCACCTTCAGCTTGTAGCTGTGCTTGGCCTTCTTGATGCCCCTCTTCAGATCTGCCCTGGATGAACCGTAGGCCTGTGCATCACCAGATCTAAAGGCATCGTAACGTGCCTTTAGCAGAAGCCGCACTTCTCTGTTCATCCACGGCTTCTGATTTGGGTACGTGGTGATCTGTCTTTCCGTGGTGACACTGTCAATAGTGGTGTTGATATGGTCCAGGACTGAGTGGGTGTAAGAGTCGATGTTTATGTGGGAACCACAGGTAGCCTGAGAGGTGAACATACTCCAGTCTGTGTTCCTAAACTTCTCCTGGAGTACAGAGTCAACCCCCTCTGGCCACACTTTGATGGTCCTCACTGATGGCTTCACCCGGTTGATGAGCGGTACATACTTGGGAGTAAGGAACAAGGATAAGTGATCAGACTGACCTAGGTGGTGGAGGGGAGTTGCTGTGTAGGCTCCCACAATATTGGTGTAAACATGGTCCAATGTTTTGTCCCCTCTTGTGTGACAGGAGACATGCTGGTAGAATTTAGGAAGCACTGTCTTGACGTTAGAGTGGTTAAAATCACCCGCCACAATAAATGCTGCCTCTGGGTGTGCAGTTTGTTGTTTGCTAATAGCTGCATGCAGTTCTTTCTTAGCAAGCTTAGCATTAGCATCCGGAGAAATGTAAGCGGCTGTTATGATGGTACAAGTGAACTCGCGTGGCAGATAGAAAGGTCTACATTTAACCATGAGAAACTCCAGGTTAGCTGAGCAGTGTCTCTCAACAGTGACAGAGTTTGTGCACCAAGCCTTGTTAATATAAATGCACACTCCCCCACCTCTGGTCTTACTGGAGTCATCTGCTGCTCTGTCTGCCCGGAGCGTGTGTAGGCCGGCTAGCTCAATAGCATTGTCGGGTATTCCACTGTTTAGCCATGTTTCTGTGAAAATCATGATATTGCAGTTCATAAGTCTCTTATTGTTGGTGATCCGAAGCCTGAGTTCCCGGGGCACAATGTTCTCTGCTGCAGCTGGTTGTGAATCAGCCCTCTCTGTGACTTCAGTGGTTATGGGCCCCTCAGAGGAATGTGGAGGAGCTGCCCCTGCAGACACAGTGATGGGCAGAGCCAGGGAGGGAACAACTGGACCCTCAGCAGCGGGAGGAAACGTCGAGGAGACAGGAGTCACAGCAGCAAAAATGGAAGAAGAGGCTGACAGGACTGCAAGCGAAGGAAAACTAAACAAAGGGACTGCTGCGGGGACTGTCTGGCTCGGTGTGGGAAAAGCTGCTGCCTGAGAGGCAGAGGTGTTCCTCCGGCAGTCCAAAGCTGGGTGGTGGCGTGTTGGAGCTGGCGGAGCAGGAACAGGAACGGGCGAACAGGAAGAGGAGCAGGACGTCTGCCACGGAAGGCACCTCCACAACGGCTTCGCTCCCACTGGAGGCGGCCCCATCGTCAGCCCGGAGAATAACCGCTGAAGCGAGGAGACTGTAGACAACAGTTCCGCAAATTGGGGATACTTCCTCAACCCGTGATGAGCCTCCACAATCCCCACCACTCCATTAACGCTTTCCCAGGTCTTTGTAGGCCCATGGGAGGCGAGAGCTTCATCCACAAAACTCTGGATGAATTCAGTGGCCCATTCCTCCTCCAGGCTTGGGGACCCAGGGGCTGATCTTCCTTTGCTTGCTGAAGGCTGGCATGCTGGGGACATAATGACACTCCGGACAAAACAGGTGAGTGAAAACAAAAAATCCACAAACTAGCAGCAGCTGGGTCTCTGACTGGTCGGAGCCTACTGTCACAAACTGGCCTTTCCAAGGCAGAGAGAGACTACCAGACGCTGAACTGCTAGTTGTGGAATTTAATAAAGAAAACACAAGTCCATACAGTGCACAAAAATAAACTTACAAATGAGATGAACAAGGCGAATGCAGGAATACACGTCAGAACGGGGAAAGGGTTCCAACGGGGAGAAGTAGAATGCAACGATGAGGCTCTGACAATGAGTAACAGAAACAACAGTCTTTAAATAGAGAATGCAAACAATGAACATGAGTGATGGCAGGTGTGGATCACATGAGCGGGCATGAGGTGATAATGAGTACAAACTGGGGTCAGCTGAGAAAAATGAGAGGGGAGAAGACGGGACTGACAGGGACACCACCCACAACAGAGCAAAAACCTGGAAGTGCCACTGACAGCTGCCGTCCTGGAGAGAGAGAGAGAGAGAGACCACAGTACAATATAATTATAAAGAACTAAATGCCAACAAATAAGGATTGAGGAATAAATACAAACAATTACCAAATAAGTGAGTAGCAAAACAACGATGACATAAACAAGGGAATGAGCAGAATGAAAAAAAATGCATGATATACGAGAACCAACCACAGACAAAATAACAGGACCCCAAAGAACACAAAATACAACAAATATACAAATATGGAAAAAGGCCATGATTCCGATGTCATGTGCACGGGGGCGTGCGCTCACGCACGCCCCCTCCTTTCCTGCGAGAGATTCCCAGACTCCTCAGGTAATCATCACACCTGCGTGAGTGGATGCACCTGCTGCCTCTGCATTGCCAGCACTTAAAAGGATCATTGTTTGAATGCTTCAGCGCTGACTCATTGGGTATACTGCCTGTTAACAAGCAAGTGCCTTTAAACTAAAACTCTTGAGGAAGCTGTATTTTATCCCTCTCTCTTTTTTCTCTTCTTAGGTTGCTGCCATCTGTGCGGTGCGTCTCTGGGGATCGTTGTGCATTCACCTGCTCTATCATCCTCACCTCCGTTTCAGCTGCCTGTCTCCACCCGGTCAGACACTGTCTCCAGCTTCTCTCCTTCCCTACTCACTGCTAGCCTCATCCTGCTGGTTCGTCTATTCCTGCTGGGTCTCTCTGTCAGGTTCTCTGCTCAGCACCCATAAGTGGCAATTTGTCTTCCACTCTTCCCAATCTCCTTCCTTCTATTAATCAGCTCTCGTCTCCTCCCCACAGGCTGAGTCCTCCTTTGGCGAGTGGCCATTTGGATTGATAAATTGTTTAAACGTAGCTTCTCTGTGTCGTGTGTGTTTTCTCTGGTGTGGCACCCTGCACGTGAGCTTACCATTCTTTCATTATGACAGAACGAGCCAGCCTGAACGTGAGCTCAGCGGGGGCTGCATCAGTGGAACACTCTGCTTTGTACTGCCGCCGCGTCACAGAGAGGCAGGTGGCCACGCTCACACAGCAGCTGCAGACAATTACGCAGCAGCTGACCACGGTCACTGATCATTTGGCTCATATGTCTTGTTCGGGTCCTCCCTCTCATCCTGCTGCCCCTGTTTCTTCCACCATCCGCCGAACAACCTCCGTTCCCTCACCTGCCCCGTGCGCAGGAGAGGTGGGGAAATGCAAGGGATTCCTTTGTCATGTTCGGCTTTATTTGGGCAAGGTGTGCGGGGAGTATCCGGATGATACATCCAAAATTCATTTCATGACCCTCCTGCTGCTAGATTGAGCCCTTAGTTGGGGTCAGTCCATCCTCGACAGTCCGGAGGGTCCTAATTACACATTTGATAGATTCATAGGTGAATTTTCCCATACGTTTGACCGAACAGAGCATGAGGGCAATATCATGAGCCGTCTTACGTCTCTCAGCCAGGGAAGCTGGTCTGCCGCCGACTTCTCTGTGGAGTTTTGGGTCATCACGGTGGACTCTGGCTGGAATGACGTTGCGTTACGCAGCGTCTTCCTCCAGGATTTAAATGCCAACCTTCGTGACGACCTGGCGGTTCATGTTGATCACTTCTCCCTGGACGGTCTAATCGATCAGGCTGTCAGTTTGGAAAACCAATATCGCAAGCACACAAAGGAGCGCAAATCCTCCCCTCACCTGCCCATTGTGCGTGTGCCTTCCCCGGCTGTGGACACTGGTGGAGCAGACTCCTCCTCTAAAGCGATAGTGCTTGGCCAGGCCCATCTGGCTCCGGAAGCGCACCAGCGATGGAGGAGAGCCGGCGCATGCATGTACTGTGGCTCTCTAGAGCACAAACTAAACAGCTTCCACCTGAAGCCAAAAAGATGTGGCCTGTCAGTAGCCGTGGGGGTCTGACAGATGGGACTCTTATTCATCCCCTGGTAACTTTTCTATTTCGGCCATTATCCAGCTGCCGGGGGTCGAGAGGAGGGTTATGGCTTTAACTGATTCAGGGGCGGAACAAAATTTTGTTTCCTCACGACTCGTGCGGGAAATGGGCATTTCCATCACCAAATTATCCACTCCATTGAACATCACGACCTTATCTGGCGGCAATGTGGCTTCGATCACCGAATGCACAGCGCCGAACTCCGTCCTTCTTTCTGGGAACCATCGGGAGGCCTTATCATTCTTTATTCTCCCAAATTCATCCTTCCTGGTGGTTTTGGGGTATCCTTGGCTCCAGAAGCACAACCCCATTATTAATTGGGCTCAAAACTCTATTTCTTCCTGGAGCCCCTTTTGTTTGGCGTCTTGTCTTAGTTTGGCTGAGTATTCACCGTCCTTACCCATCTCCTCCCCTCTGGTGGAGCCGCCAGACTTCAGCCTCATACCCGAGGTCTATCATGACCTAGGACAGGCCTTTAGCAAGTTGAGAGTGCTCTCATTACCTTCTCATCACTCATACGACTGTACCATAGACCTCCTCCCGGGTGCGCGGCTGCCGTCCAGTCAACTCTATAGCATCTCAGGGCTGGAGAGGGAGGCGATGGAGAGTTATATTAAGGACTCGCTGAACGCTGGCCTCATTCGGCCTTCTTCTGCTCCTCTTGAGGCAGGGTTTTTTTTGTCAGAAAGAAGAACGGATCTCTGCATCCGTGTATTGACTACCGGGAACAAAATGCCATAACTGTCAAAGATAAATATCCTCTGCCCCTAATCAACTCCACGTTTGAGCTGCTTCAGAATATGCAGGTGTCCTCCAAATTGGATCTACACAACGCATACCATTTGGTCTGTATTCACGAGGGGGACGAATGGAAGATGGCCTTTAAAGCACACTTGGGGCAATTCGAATACCTAGTGATGCCTTTTGGGCTCACCAACGCCCCCGCCATTTTCCAACGCCTCATTAATGACATCCTCCACGATATGGTGAATCAGTTTGTTTTTGTCTACTTGGTCAATATCTTGATTTTTTCCTGCACGCCAGAGGAACACACACTCCTTGTCAGGGCTGTGTTACAGTGGTTCCTGGAAAACCAGCTCTTTGTGAAGGCTGAGAAGTGCAAGTTTTCCACCTCCTCCACTTCTTTCCTGGGGTTTATTGAGGCTGAAGGGGAGCTGAGAGCCGATCTAGCCAAGGTGAAGGCTGTGCTGGATTGGCCTAAGCCCCATTCCCGCAAGGAGCTTCAACGCTTCTTGGGGTTTGCGAACTTTTATCGCAGATTCATCAAGAATTACAGTGGGGTACCACAGCCTCTCACACAGCTGACCTCAGTTTAGGTGCCTTTCCTCTGGTCCGAGGCAGCCGAACAGGCCTTTTCTAAATTAAAGAGCCTGTTTTCTAATATCCCCATCTTGGCCCAGGTCGACCCTCAGCTCCAGTTCAAGCTGGAGGTGGATGCTTGTGATTCAGGGGTGGGCGCTGTCCTCTCGTAGCGCTCGGCCTCTGACCAGAAGCTCGACCCATGCGTGTATTTCTCTCGGCGGCTCACCCTAGCCGAGAGGAATTACGACCTAGGAGATCGAGAGCTCCTAGCCATCAAGTTGGCCCTAGAGGAGTGGAGGCACTGGTTTTGGGAGTGGTCCATCCCATTGTTGTGTGGACCGACCACAAAACTTTAGAGTATCTATGGTCGTCCCGCAGACTTAATGCCAGGCAGGCCCGCTGGGCCTTATTTTTTCTTAGATTCAATTTTATCATCACCTACAGAGAAGGCAAGAACAGCTTCAGGAAGAAGATGGAGGACAAGCTGCAACAGAGCGACATCGGTGGGGTCTGGAGAAACCTTAAAACCATCTCTGGGCTCCAGAATACCTCCCTCCAGGCCACGGGGGGCAGGGAGTGGGCGAACAATCTGAACCTGTTTTTTAATAGGTTTGACCAACCGCCCTCCCCCCCGACCGCACAACAACCACTGCTGCCTCTAAAGTCATCGAGACCTGCTGTCCACACCCCACTCCACCAACACCCCCCCACTCCCAGCACACAGCCCCCCAACCTGACCCTCACTAAGACCCAGGTGAGGATGGAGCTGAGGAAGATCAAGGCGAGGAAGGCCTCGACACCGGAGGGCATCAGCGCAAAGCTTCTCAAGTCCTGCGCAGACCAGCTGTGTAGGATTGTGGAGCACATCTTCAACCTGAGCCTGAAGCTGGGGAGGGTACCACAGTTGTGGAAAACATCTTGTGTGGTACCGGTACCAAAGACTTCCCACACCAAAGACCTGAACAGCTACAGACCAGTGGCCCTGACGTCTCACATGATGAAGACCCTGGAGAGACTGCTCCTTGCTCACCTCCGCCCCCTAGTGGGACCAGCGATGGATCCACTCCAGTTTGCCTACCAGCATGGCATTGGGGTGGAAGATGCAGTGATCTTCTTCCTTCACCGTTCCCTGTCCCACCTGGAGAAGCCCGGGAATGCGGTGAGGATCATGTTCTTTGACTTCTCCAGTGCTTTCAACACCATCCAACCGATGATCCTGAAGGACAAGCTGCTGTGCGCAGGGGTGGACCAGCACTTGTCATAATGGATTCTGGACTACCTCACTAACTGGCCACAGTTTGTGAGAACCCGGGATTGTGTGTCCGACATGATCATCGGTAGCACGGGGGTCCCCCAGGGAACGGTTTTGGCTCCCTTCATGTTCACCCTTTATACTGCGGACTTCTCACACAACACAACACACTGCCATCTACAGAAGTTCTCTGACGACTCTGCGATCGTTGGCCACATCTCCAACGGAGATGAAGCTGAGTACAGAGGACTTATCCAGGACTTCGTGGACTGGTGCCATCGGAACTGCCTCCAGATCAGCGCAAGGAAAACTAAGGAGCTGGTGGTGGACTACCGCAGGCAAGGACAACCCCTTACAGCACCAGTAAACATACAGGGAACAGACATTGAGATGGTGACATCCTACAAGTACCTTGGTGTTCATCTGAACAATAAACTAGACTGGTCACACAATACCGACGCACTCTACAAGAAGGGACAGCGCAGGCTGTTCCTACTGAGGAGGCTCAGGTCTTTTGGTGTACAAGGGGCGCTGCTGAAGGCATTCTACGACACGGTGGTGGCATCAGCCATCACTTTTGGAGTGGTCTGCTGGGGCAGTGGCATTACAGCAGCCGATAGGAAGAGACTGAACAAACTAATAAAGAAAGCTAGCTCTGTCCTGGGAAAAAGCCTTGACCTAGTGGAGGAGATAGGAGAGAGAAGGATGGTGGCTAAACTGTCATCTCTGCTGGAGTCCGAGTCCCACCCTATGCAGGACATACTGAACGCACTGAGGAGCTCATTTAGCAGTAGACTACCTCATCCTAGGTGCGCAACCGAGAGGTTTTGCAGGTCCTTCCTACCTACAGCTGTCAGACTGTATAACCTAAGCAGGGCTGCTCGCAGAGATAGCAAAAAAAACGTGACGACCTAATAGTATTGAATGTAAAAGACGCAATAGACTTACACAAATGGTCCCCTCCAGTATACAACTAGGACAATATCAGTCGCTACGGAGGGTTCAAGGTTCAAGGTTCAAGGTGACTTTATTAATACCCGTAGATAGATTCTTTTTGCAATACAATATGTATGGGTACATATTCATACTATGTAGGATAACTAAATAGACGGTTATGCTGTTTATTCCATCTAGCTACAATGCTCCGCACTGTGTATATATATATATTTACAGTGGGGCAAAAAAGTATTTAGTCAGCCAACAATTGTGCAAGTTCTCCCACTTAAAAGATAAGAGAGGTCTCCAATTTTTATCATAGGTATACCTCAACTATGAGAGACAAAATGAGAAAAAAAAAATCCAGAAAATAACATTGTCTGATTTTTAAAGAATTTATTTGCAAATTATGGTGGAAAATAAGTATTTGGTCAATAACAAAAGTTCATCTCAAAACTTTGTTATATACCCTTTGTTGGCAATGACAGAGGTCAAACGTTTTCTGTAAGTTTTCACAAGGTTTTCACACACTGTTGCTGGTATTTTGGCCCATTCCTCCATGCAGATCTCCTCTAGAGCAGTGATGTTTTGGGGCTGTCGCTGGGCAACACGGACTTTCAACTCCCTCCAAAGATTTTCTATGGGGTTGAGATCTGGAGACTGGCTAGGCCACTCCAGGACCTTGAAATGCTTCTTACGAAGCCACTCCTTCGTTGCCCGGGTGGTGTGTTTGGAATCATTGTCATGCTGAAAGACCCAGCCATGTTTCATCTTCAATGCCCTTGCTGATGGAAGGAGGTTTTCACTCAAAATCTCATGATACATGGCCCCATTCATTCTTTCCTTTGCACGGATCAGTCGTCCTGGTCCCTTTGCAGAAAAACAGCCCCAAAGCATAATGTTTCCACCCCCATGCTTCACAGTAGGTATGGTGTTCTTTCTCCTCCAAACACGACATGTTGAGTTTTTACCATAAAGTTCTATTTTGATTTCATCTGACCATATGACATTCTCCCAATCCTCTTCTGGATCATCCAAATGCCCTCTAGCAAACTTCAGACGGGCCTGGACATGTATTGGCTTAAGCAGGGGGACACGTCTGGCACTGCAGGATTTGAGTCCCTGGCAGCGTAGTGTGTTACTGATGGTAGCCTTTGTTACTTTGGTCCCAGTTCTCTGCAGGTCATTCACTAGGTCCCCCCGTGTGGTTCTGGGATTTTTGCTCACTGTTCTCGTGATCATTTTGACCCCACGGGGTGAGATCTTGCGTGGAGCCCCAGATCGAGGGAGATTATCAGTGGTCTTATAAGTCTTCCATTTTCTAATAATTGCTCCCACAGTTGATTTCTTCACACCAAGCTGCTTACCTATTGCAGATTCAGTCTTCCCAGCCTGGTGCAGGTCTACAATTTTGTTTCTGGTGTCCTTTGACAGCTCTTTGGTCTTGGCCATAGTGGAGTTTGGAGTCTGACTGTTTGAGGTTGTGGACAGGTGTCTTTTATACTGAAACAACAGCTTTTACTGCAGGTTTGAAAAGAACCTACAGTTCTCACCTCCCACCCACACAAAAGGATTATCTGCAGCCCCAGGAACTCCATCCCTCCTCCACTCTGACCTCCCACCAGCACTAATGATCTGTGAAGAGGAGGTGCGCCGGGTCTTTCAGAGACAAAAGATCAAGAAGGCTGCAGGACCTGATGGTGTGTCTCCGTCCTGCCTGAGAGTCTGCTCCAACGAGTTGGCCCCTATCTTCACCCGGATCTTTAACAGATCACTGGAGCTGCGTGAAGTGCCTTCCTGCTTCAAACGCTCCATCATCATTCCAGTTCCCAAGAAACCCTCTATTACAGGATTAAACGACTACAGACCTGTTGCCCTGACCTCTGTGGTCATGAAATCCTTGGAGAGATTGGTGCTGAACCACCTGAAGGTCATCACAGGCCCCCTGATGGACCCACTGCAGTTTGCCTACCGGTCAAACAGGTCAGTGGATGATGCAGTGAATATGGGACTACATTACATCCTGCAACACCTCGACTCCCCAGGGACGTACGCCAGGATCCTGTTTGTCGACTTCAGCTCAGCGTTCAACACCATCATCCCAGGCATTCTTCATCAGAAACTCCTCCAGCTCAAGGTGCCCCCCTCCACCTGCCAGTGGATCTCCAGCTTTCTGACTGACAGGTGGCAACAGGTGAAGCTAGGGAGATTTACATCCAGCTCCCGAAAAATTAGTACTGGCGCCCCCCAAGGATGTGTCCTTTCCCCACTGCTCTTCTCCCTCTACTCCAACGACTGCACCTCAGAGGACCCTTCGGTGAAGCTCCTGAAGTTTGCGGACGACACCACAGTCATCGGTTTGATCCAGGATGATGATGAGTCTGCATACAGGCGGGAGGTGGAGCAGCTGATCCTCTGGTGCAGCCAGAACCATCTTGAACTTAACCCAGCCAAAACGGTGGAGATGACTGTGGATTTCAGGCGACACCCCCCTTCATTCCCCCCACTCACCATCCTCAACAGCACAGTGTCCACTGTGGACTCCTTCAAGTTTCTGGGTACCACAATCTCCCGGAACCTGAAGTGGTCCTCCCATATAGACACTGTCCGGAAAAAGGCCCAGCAGAGGTTGTTTTTTCTGCGTCAGCTCAAGAAGTTTGATTTGCCTCAGGAGCTGCTGGTTGTCTTCTACACCGCCATCATCCAATCTGTCCTCTGCTTTTCCATCACTGTCTGGTTTGGATCTGCCACTAAACAGGACAAGACCAGACTGCAGCGGATCATTAAGTCTGCGGAGAGGATCATTGGTACCGACCTACCCTCCATTGAGAACTTATATCGGTCCATAACCACGAAACGGGCGGGAAACATCTTTGCTGACCCATCACACCCCGGCCACAAACTGTTTGAACTTCTATCTTCTGGTCGTCGTTACAGATCACTGAAGGTCAAAACCACCCGTCACAGGAACAGTTTCTTTCCTCAAGCCATCACTCTGATGAACTCCTAACATTCACCTAGTCCTACCTGTTTGCTGTACTCATGACTTTTCATCCATTATTACATTGCACATAACTCTCACACTGCTTTTTACTTCATTCACATTATATCACTGAATCTGAGTTCACATTGAAATACTGTGTGATTGTATATTTTTTCATATATTTCTGCAAAGTGTAGTTAGTCCGAGTAAATAACTGCATATATTCCTGTATATATTTGCATCCTTTTATAGAAACGTGGACAGACTGTAATTTACTGTACATACTCTGTTTGTCATTGAATCCTTATTTAAATCCTTCACCTGAACAACGAGAGCAAGTTTTTAGCCAAAGTCAAATTCCTTGTATGTGTTGTGCATACTTGGCCAATAAAGCTGATTCTGATTCTGATTCTGATTCTGAAAACGAGTTCAAACAGGTGCCATTAATACAGGTAACGAGTGGAGGACAGAGGAGCCTCTTAAAGAAGAAGTTACAGGTCTGTGAGAGCCAGAAATCTTGCTTGTTTGTAGGTGACCAAATACTTATTTTCCACCATAATTTGCAAATAAATTCTTTAAAAATCCTTCAATGTGATTTTCTGGATTTTTTTTTCTCATTTTGTCTCTCATAGTTGAGGTATACCTATGATGAAAATTGGAGACCTCTCTCATCTTTTAAGTGGGAGAACCTGCACAATTGGTGGCTGACTAAATACTTTTTTGCCCCACTGTACATATTTATGTGTAAATATGTATATTCACTGCTCTTATTTTTCTTATCTTCTTAATTATTGCTCTGAGTGTTGCTATCCCTGTGCTGTTGCAATCCTGGAATTTCCCCATTGTGGGACTAATAAAGGCTTATCTTATCTTATCTTATCTTACAGGCCTGGCTCTCATAACATCAGACCGGATGCTCTCTCCCGCCAATTCAGCCCTAACTCTCCTGACCCCCCTTCCCTCTCCCAACCCATTGTGCCACTTTCGTGCATTCTCAGAGCCCTTACCTGGGAGATTGAGTAGAGGGTCCAGCAGGCCCAGTCTACGGAGCCCAGGGGGGGGGCAAGTGATCATCTGTTTGTCCTGGCCAAGCTCCATAGCGACGTCATCCAGTGGGGCCACTCCAGCCACTTTGCCTGCCACCCTGAGTTTTCCCGGACAATAAATCTCATCCGATGGGTGTTCTGGTGGCCCACCCTGCAGACAGACGTCTGGGATTACATGAAAGCATGTCAGGTGTGCGCCCGCAACAAAACCGACTCCTCACCTCCTGCTGGCCTGCTTCATCCATTACCTGTTGCCAATCGACCTTGGTCCCACATCAATTCAATTCAATTCAACTTTATTTATATAGCGCCATTTCACAACAACAGTCATCTCATAGCACTATCAACTGTAGGGGGGAACCCCCACAGTTGCAGAAAGACCCCAGCAATCAGAATCAGCATCACCTTGGATTTTGTCACGGGACTTCCCCCTTCTCGAGGTAACACCGTGATTCTCACCGTAGTTGGACGCTTCTCCAAGGCAATCCATTTGGTCCCCTCCCTAAGCTACCCTCCGCCTCTGAAACCGCCGACTTACTAACCACACGTCATCCGTCTGCACGGGATTCCCTTGGACATTGTGTCTGACCAAGGTCCACAATTCACATCCCATGTCTGGAAATCCTTCTGCCAATTATTGGGCACCACGGTCAGCCTCACATCCGGATACCATCCACAGAGTAATGGGCAGGCTGAGCGCACCAACTAGCCCTGGAGGCCACCCTCAGATGCATCGCATCCAATAATCCCTCCACATGGAGCACCCATCTGACCTGGGTGGAGTACGCCCACAACTTGGCAGTCTCTTCCGTGACTGGACTCACGCCCTTTGAGGCCTCAATGGGGTATACCTCTCCATTGCCCATGGCGGAGAGGGAAGTTGCTGTGCCATCCATGGGGGCCCATGTCCGCCACTGCCATTGGCTCTGGAGGGCCACCCGAGCCGCCGTCCTCCGCTCTACGGAGTGAACTCGCCAGTATGCGGACTGGAAGTGGGTCCCAGCACCCAAGTTCACAGTTGGCAGCGCGTGTGGCTATCGGCGGACCAGGTACCCTTGAAGATGGAGTCTAGGAAGCTATCACCTCACTTCTTGGGCCCATTTACCATCTCCAAAATTGTCAATGGCGTAATGGTCTGCCTTCAGCTCCCACGGACACTTCGCATCCACCCAACGTTCCATGTCTCCAGAATCAAACCCCTCTCCGCCAGTCCTCTCTGTCCCCCCCCCCCCAAAGCCACCTCCTCCTCCTCGGATCCTCGACGGCCAGACCACCTACACCGTCCAGAGGATTCTGAACAGTCGCTGTCAGGGCCAGAGACTTCAATACCTCGTCCACTGGAAGGGCTACGGCCCCAAAGAAAGGGATCCCCTGGTGGAAATAGGACCCCATGGTCCTATTTCCATGACAAAGGGATGGCCTGGGCCTTTCACAAAGCCCTTCCTAACAAACCCAGTGGACCGCTAGGAGGCACCCCTTGGGGGGGGGGCACTGTCATGTTCAAGTGAGCGCATGCCCCCTCCTTTCCTGCGAGAGATTCCCCGACTCAGCAGGTAATCATCACACCTGCGTGAGTGGACGTACCTGCTGCCTCTGCCTTGCCAGCACTTAAAAGGATCATCGTGTGAATGCTTCAGCTCTGACTCGTTGGGTATACTGCCTGTCAACAAGCAAGTGCCTTTAAACTAAAACTCTTGAGGAAGCTGCATTTAATTCCTCTCTTTTTTCTCTTCTCAGGTTGCTGCCATCTGTACGGTGCGTCTCCAAGGATCGTTGTACACTCACCTGCTCCAACATCCTCACCTCCGCTTCAGCTGCCTGTCTCCAGCCGGTCAGACACCAGCTCCTCTCCTTCCCTACTCACTGTCAGCTTCATCCTGCTGGTTCGTCTATTCCTGCTGGGTCTCTCTGTCGGGTTCTCTGCTCAGCTCCCATAAGTGGCAATTTGTCTTCCACTCTTCCCGATCTCCCTCCTTCTATCAATCAGCTCTTGTCTCCTCCTCACAGGCTGAGTCCTCCTCTGGTGAGTGGCGCTTTTTCTCTAACTGTGCTGCCTTTCTGGATTAGTAAATTGTTTAAACGTAGCTTCTCTGTGTCGTGTGTGTTTTCTCAGGTGTGGCACCCTGCACGTGAGCTTACCATTCTTTCATTATGACAATTGAGCACGGTGGAATCCCCTTGTGCTCAGATCATGACAGTTCAGTGTTGTGGGTAGTGAGGGGTTTTTTTTGTTCTTTGTTTTTGCTTTTCGGTCCCTCCTTGCCTGGGTTCCCCTTCCTCCCTCCCGGGGTGGGTTATTTTGTCTGTTCCTGTTGGGGTGTGGTTTTTTTTTTTGTGTGTGTGTGTGTGTGGGGGGGTCTTTCTCCTCTTTGATGTTATGTTGGGGTGTCTGGATTCCACCCCTTGAGGGAGGGGCTCTGTCACGATGCTGGGCACGAGTGGGGAACCGTGCCCAGCCTTCCGGGTTATTTAAGCCATTTTTTGCATTACGGTATCTGTGTATACTGCACTTAATCTTAGGTTGGTTTTTACGTTTTTTTGTATTATCTTGTATTTATTTTCCTGTATTCTGTAATAATTTTCCAGAATTTCAGTTTTTGTATCTCTTGGTTCAGTATTTTCTCTTGTCTTCCCCTTGGTTGGTTGTAATCATTCTCTGTTTCTTATTTTGATTTTTATTCTGCCTGACTGTGCTTTTCCCTTTGACAGCTGTCAGTGTACTTCCGGCTGTCAACTCTTTTCGCGGGCTGTCAAAGCTGTCACCTGTTTGAGTAATTATCCTCACCCATATACCCATACCTGCAGTCATTTGTGCCATTTCCCTGTATCTTTTATAAGGCCGCCTGCTCCGCAGTTCGGCAGTGCGACCACACTCATCTCCAGACGTAAGTTTTGCATCTTTTCTATTCTGTACCGTATGTGAATTTCATGTGTAGGACTTTATCTCTGCGGTGCCCCCCACTCCTATTGTTGATTCCTGGCGTGTGTTCCACGCCTAAGCCTGTCCAGCTATTCCTGTTACCTGCCTTGTCTCACATCCTGTAAGTGTCATATCCGGCTCTAGGGAGCCGGGCAATCAGAGCCAGGGACAAGCCAGTGAGTCGTGATGTTTTATTCTGGGTAAGGGATAAGGGATGAGGAGAGCACAGACACTCATACAGACGTACATTCTCAGGCTGCACAGCGCAGGGGTAGGTAGCTTGTACCGGACGTGGGGGTAACAAGACGTGCATACTCACAGCGGGATACAAACACCGGAATGCTGCAAGGGGAGTTGAGGCTGACACCAGACGAAGGGGCTTCAGCCTAGCAGTGCTTATGTCGCAGCCCCGAAGGATCGAAGCTGCTCCTCTTTATACTCATTAACAGCGCCCCAGCTGATGAGGATTAATTGGCCCCAGCCGTCCCGTAACACTGACAGCTGGGAACCAGCTGAGGCACTGCCCAATGAGAGGCAGGGATAAAAGGAGCATGGGCTGAGCGCCGAGCCGGCGTCTCACCCCATGGTGACAGAGCCTCCCCCTCACGGTCGGGCTCCCGAACGACCAGGAACATCCCAGCCCCCCCCCCCCCCCCCCCACCTAGGGTGGGCGGAAGGGAGGCAGGACCGGAGGGGAAGATGCAAAGGGAAGGACAAAAAAAAAAAAAAACAATAGACCAACGTAGGGCAGCAGGGCAGAGAAAAAAAAACCCAAATACAATACCCTACAACACAGGGAAAAGGATTAACCCAGAGCACAGTTAGGGAGAAAACTGAGTTAGGACACAGGTAGGGAAAATACCAAATATGACTACAGACAGCATACAAATAACGTGTAGATCGGGGCAAAAAAAGAAAACCAAAAACCCACCAAAAAGGTGGCAGGAATGAATAAAGCAATCACAGAGTGTAGTTAAGGGGAACAAAACACACTACTCCATAATGCACCAACAAGACAAAGGTCAGGACAAAAAATGATGAAAAACGCTGTGCATGGATACTAAAGAAAACAAAACACACAGCACTGAATATATAAAAGATCACCTAAAGAAACAGAGGTGACAAGGACAAATGGGTAATAATGAAGTACGGTTAAGTGGGAATGAAACACATTACTTCAAACAATAACAAACACAGTCAATGTTAAAGTCGGGGCTAGGGAAGGCCCCCCACGAGGATAATAAGACAGAATGGGGTGATCACAGAGTATGGTTGAACAGGAAACCACACGCATACTCCATGATGCACCGACGAGGCCAAGGCTAAGGTAAGGATGAATGAAAACGCTGAGTAAAGATAAGAAAATGCAATACACAGCGCGATACATAAGGTGAGTCACCAAGAGGAAAAAAAGGTGACAGGGTAACAGGATAACAATAAGATAAAAATGCTGAGTATGGTTAATAAAAAAAAACACACAGCACAAAAACATATATTCCCCTAATGGACAAAGAAACTACACCCGAGTGACCTCAATAATAATAAAAGAAGTAAAGGACACCCGAGGAGACGGCAGGCAGAGTCCAAAACGGCCGGAATTGTTCTGGTAATCTCCCCGCCCATTGTCCAGTTGGCAACCCGGGGAAGAGACAATGTTCGGGCGGCCAAGTCCAAACCCAAGTTCCAAGAAACTAGGCCACCGGTTGCCGTGCCAGGCCACCCAGCAACAATACAGTTCGTCGGAAGGTTGGACCAGCTCGCCGAACCAGAAGACTTGCAGGTCGAGCCGTTGACCCGCGTCACTCAACCACCAGGACCGTTGAGACGGGCGAAGGGTCAGAGCGGACCCCGGAGGAAGAGGCTTAGGGGAGAGCCGATGATGAGATAGACGAGTGTCAGGCTGCAGGGGAACAGCCACCTCCCCACCGGACCTGGACAACACTGGGGTGGCACCCGCGTCGGACCCCGATTGGGTCTTAGGCGAACCCACGCTGAACGCCGCTGGAGCAGCACCCGCGTCGGACCCCGATTGGGTCTCGGGCGAATCCACGTCGAGCACCACTGCAGCAGCACCCACGACGGACCCCGACTGGGTCAGCACCACACCAGAACCGACCTCCAACGCTGAACCTGAACCCCACAGCACCACGAGGAACAGCAACTCCTTGCCGGTGACCCTGGAAGAAGGCTCAGAAGAGAAAACAGAACCGGGATCAGGATCACCGGCAGCGCCAGAACCCGGCGAGACGAGCTCAGACGCAGCGGGCGGCTGCACCTGGCTCGTCTCCCCTGGAGATAGGCTGAAGTGCTCGGGGATAAAAAGAGAGAAAAGAAAGGAGAGCACTCGCCTGATCTCGGGTTCTGACGCCGTCCAGGACTGCGAAGATCCAGGATCCGTCGTCAGGAGGTCGTTGTCAGGCTCCCATCTAGCCGCGTCGGGCCCCGCAGCCAGCACGATGGTCAGCGCAGCTTGAGATTCCTCCAGCTCAGGTGACCCCGCCGACGAACCACTCGGCGTGAAGCCAGAAGAATCTCGTCCCACCGGACCGAACCGCTCCTCCGTGGAGACCCGGGGACGCTCAGTCGTCGGCGTAGACTCCACGCAGCAGTCAGTCCCCCTCCTCCGTCCGCAATGTAGCTGCGGAACCACAGGCCCTCTCCATATCCCACCACGTTGACCCGGAGCCGGGGACCGCTCGGCGGAGAGAGACACAGAGGATGCGGGATTAGGCATACAGGTTACAGCAGGTGGGGAGAGTTCAGGGAGCTGCGAACCCTGAACTTCTCCTCCAGGGATGTGACAGAGCAAATCATTAAGCAGGTGTGAAAAAACAATGACTTGCCTGCCCCCTGGAGGTTGAGTATCGCCTGCTGTAGTGGAATCTGCTTCTTCCTCTCCCCGCCCGGCGATAACGGAGGACCCCCCGGGAATTCGTCTGAGGGTCGCTCGCGTTGTCTCCAGCAGAGAGCTCACCAGGCCGGGATTCCAGGCACACACAGCGGTCAGGAAGCGCGTCGAGGAGGAGGGGGAAACAGCCGGGGTGAGCCAGCCCGAATGTCCAGGAATGACAGCGGGGGAACGAGGCTCAGGGGACGAGGCTGTAGAATCTCCACACTGACGAGGCGAAGGGATGACAGCTGCGTGGGAGGAACGGTCCTGACGATGACCCAGAACTGGATCCGGACGAGGTTCGTGCAGAGGTGACTCGGCGATGTGATGACGACTACTCCCAGGGGACGAAGCGAGGGGGAAACCCAGGATTCGCCGCTCCAGATCGGAGATCGAGACGAGGAAGGCGTCGAGCACGGGAAAGCTTCGTAGCCCTGAAGTCCTCACCATCAATCTCACTGCCGCCGCCACATGCCTGAAGGTGGTGACAGGAAACACAGTAGAGCTCGCGACAGCCACTCGACCCCGGACATAACTGCTGTCAGCTGCGGCTCCTTGAAGGGAATCCCGAGTGACGTGGCGCAGGTCGGGGGAAGTCCTCTGGTTGGCGCGAACTCCCGGACTGGAATGGCGGCAGGAACGGGACTCCGAAGCGGGGAAAGACGTCGCCCACTTCGACTCCCTGCCGGGATTTCCATCCACCCCGTGGAGCTTCTCTCGCTGTGTACCTGCAGCGTCTATCCTGGCACTGTCCTCCAGATGGTACAGAGAGTGAGGGTGACAGTCCAGGAGTTCCTCAGCACGGCCCGGATGCCAGCGTCTCGCGTTGGAGGCGTCGTGCAGGGTGAAGAACGTCCCGTCGACAGCCTCCGAGATGGACCTCAGCTCGTCGCCCTGGCGCCGGAAGTGACTCCTGGGAAACGGCATGCTAGCAGCGCTGACACTCGGACAGAAAGGTAAATTTCCACAGCGACTCACGGCCGCCGGTAGCTCTTCTGGCTGCGACATACTGTCATATCCGGCTCTAGGGAGCCGGGCAATCAGAGCCAGGGACAAGCCAGTGAGTCGTGATGTTTTATTCTGGGTAAGGGATAAGGGATGAGGAGAGCACAGACACTCATACAGACGTACATTCTCAGGCTGCACAGCGCAGGGGTAGGTAGCTTGTACCGGACGTGGGGGTAACAAGACGTGCATACTCACAGCGGGATACAAACACCGGAATGCTGCAAGGGGAGTTGAGGCTGACACCAGACGAAGGGGCTTCAGCCTAGCAGTGCTTATGTCGCAGCCCCGAAGGATCGAAGCTGCTCCTCTTTATACTCATTAACAGCGCCCCAGCTGATGAGGATTAATTGGCCCCAGCCGTCCCGTAACACTGACAGCTGGGAACCAGCTGAGGCACTGCCCAATGAGAGGCAGGGATAAAAGGAGCATGGGCTGAGCGCCGAGCCGGCGTCTCACCCCATGGTGACAGAAAGTTTTGTGTTGTTGTATTTTTGTGCTTTTGTTGTTATTAAAATACCTGCAAACTCAGTCAGTGTTTGGGTCTTCTACCACCCTTGCTGGGCAATTCATGACAAAGACAAGATAAGATAAGTCTTTATTTGTCACGTTCTGAGCGCGGAGGGATTTCCCCGGGCTCAGATTGTTTTCCTTTTTTTCCATATTTACACTGTGTTGTCATCTTTGAGTTACCTTGTACCCTTAGTTTGATTTATTGTCCTGTGTACGTTCATTATAGTTTGTTTATTGCATTTTTGAGTTTGCCTGTTTCCATTTTTTTCTGTCACATCATTATGTTTGTATTTTATCATGTTTTTTTCTCTCAGGGTTGACAGCTATCATTGGCCTTCTGGGGTTTGCCCAGCGTGTGTGTGCCCTGCCAGCTGGCAGCCCTGATGACTTCCTTATTATTTCCAGCTGTGTGTCATTGCCTTCTCCTGCCCGTTCAGATACCCACACCGGTAGCTGATTGTGTGAGGGGGTTCTGATCCCTATTTAAGGGGAGTGATTTGCATTTGCATTTGCCTCTGTCTTAATTTACCTCATCTCGTCTCCACCAGCGCCCTGCTTCGCTCTGGTGCGTAAATGTTGTAAGTGTTCGCTCTCTCTCATTTGCATTTTGTTTTGGAGCACTTTGTTGAACTTTATGTTTGCTGTTTTTTGTAATAAACTTCACAAGTTCACAGTACAGCGCGTGGGTCTCACCTCTCTACCCTGAGGGGCATTCATGACATTATTAGTCTCACAAAGTGGAAATTCCAGGATTGCAGCAGCACTGAGATAGCAGCACTCAGAGCAATAGTAAATAAGATAATAAGATAAGAATTGGTTAGCCAAAGCAGTAAATAAATATACATAAGTACATAGTTATATACACAGTGCAGGAGCATTGCAGCTAGATGGTATTAACAGCATTACAGTTAGTTAAATTACCCGGCAAAATATAAATATGGACCCAGACAGTATATTTCGCATTTGTATGAACAGTGTTGTTACCACCCTCGATAATAATTGCAGTTGTATTAGTTGTGTATTGGAAGGGAACAATCCCTACGATCCCCTGTAATTTCCCCATTGTAGGACTAATAAAGTCTTATTTTATCTTATCTTACTGTGTAAAGTCTTAGTTGTGTATATTGGAGGGTCACTCTCTATTGTGCAAAGTTATGACATTAATTATGGCCTCTCTGAGCAGCACCAGTTACATTATAAAATCTGACAGCCATAGGTAGGAAGGACCAGCGGAACCTCTCCCTCAAGCACTTAGGGCACAGCCTACTTAGGCTACTTAGGGCACAGTTTACCGCTCAATGAGCTCCTCAGTGCATTCAGCGTGTCCCACATGGGGTGGAACTTGGTCTCCAGTAGACCAAATTAACCACCATCCTCCTCTCTTCTATCTCCTCCACTTTGGTCGAGGCGTCGCTCCAGAACAGAGGTGGCTTTTTTGATCAGCCTGTCCAGTCTCTCCCTATTGGCTGCTGTAATGCCGCTGCCCCAGCAGACCACTCCAAATGTGATGGCTGATGCCACCACCAAATCATAGAGGGTCTTCAGGAGTGCCCCTTGCACTTCAAAATACCCGAGTCTCGCAGGAACAGCCTGTGCTGCCCCCTCTTGTAGAACATGTTGGTGTTGTGGGATCAGTGCAGTTTATTGTTCAGGTGAACACCCAGGTACTTGTAAGATGCCTCCATCTCAATGTCTGTTCCTTGTCTGTTCCACCTATCGGTGCTGTGGGGGGTTGTCCATGCCTGCGGCAGTCCACCACCAGTTCCTTGGTTTTCCTTGTATTGATCTGGAGGCACCAGTCCACAAAGTCCTGGATAAGTCCTCTGCTCCGCCTCATCCCGTCAGCGATGAGGCCGATGATAGCAGAGTTATCAGAGAACTTCTGTAGATGGCAGTGTGGTGTGTTGTATGAAAAGTCAGCACTGTGGAGGGTGAACAGAAAGGGAGCCAGAACTGTTCCCTGGGGGGCTCCCGTACTGCAGATGATGGTGTCAGACACACAGTCCTGGGTCCTCACAAACTGTAGTCAGTCTGTGAGGTTGTCCAGAATCCACGATGACAGGTGCTGGTTCACCCCTGCACACAGCAGTTTGTCCCTCAGGATCACTGGTTGAATGGTGTTGAAAGCACTGGAGAAATCAAAGAACATTATCCTCACAGCGCTCCCAGGTTTCTCCAGGCGGGTCAGTGAACGGTGTAGGAGGAAGATCACTGCATCCTCCACCTTAATGCCATGCTGGTAGGCAAACTGAAGCGGATCCATCGCTGGTAACATCAGGGGGGCGGAGGTGGGTGAGAGCAGCCTCTCCGGGGTCTTCATTAGGTGTGATGTGAGGGCCACTGGTCTGTAGCTGTTCAGATCCTTGGGGTGCAGAGTTTTCGGCATGGGTGCCAAGCAGGATGTTTTCCACAACTGTGGTACCCTCCCTAGCTTCAGGCTCAGGCTGAAGATGTCCTACACGATCCTGCACAGCTGGTTTGCACAGGCCTTGAGGAGCCTTGAACTGATGCCGTCCGGACCTGCAGCCTTCTTCACCTTGATCTTCTTCAGCTCAGCTATTTTTTTAATATAATATTACACACACACACACACACACACACACACACACACACACACACACACACACACACACACACACACACACACACACCACTTTCCAAATTTTTATGCAAATAGGATTTTAGAGTCATGAACATTCAATTTTTTGTTTTCAATTAAACTCATGCCATTACAAAGCAGCAAACAGGTATTTGAAGCTGCTGGTGCCTCGGGAGTCCCACAAACCTCAAGATGTAGGATCCTCCAGAGGCTTGCAGATTTGCATAAACCTACTATTCGGCCACCCCTAACCAATGCTCACAAGCAGAAACGGTTGCAATGGGCCCAGAAGTACATGAAGACTAATTTTCAAACAGTCTTGCCTACTGATGAGTTCCGTGTAACCCTGGATGGCCCAGATAGATGGAGTAGTGGATGGTTGGTGGATGGCCACCATGTCCCAACAAGGCTGCAACGTCAGCAAGGAGGTGGCGGAGTCATGTTTTGGGCCAGAATCATTGGGAGAGACCTGGTAGGCCCCTTTAGGGTCCCTGAGGGTTTGAAAATGACCTTGGCAAAGTATATAGAGTTTCTGATTGACCACTTTCTTCCATGGTACAAAAAGAAGAACTGTGCCTTCTGTAGCAAAATTATCTTCATGCATGACAATGCACCATTTCACACTCTAAAGAATACTGCTGTGTCATTGGTTGCTATGGGCAAAAAAGGAGAGAAACTCATGGTGTGGCCCCCATCCTCCCCTGACCTAAACCCTATTGAGAACCTTTGGAGCATCCTCAAGCAAAAGATCTATGAGGGTGGGAGGCAGTTCACATCAAAACAGCACCTGTGGGAGGCTATTCTGACATCTTGCAAAAAAATTCTGACATCTTGCAAAGAAACTCTCCAAAAACTCAAAAGTTCAATGGATGCAAGAATTGTGAAGGCTATATCAAAGGGTTCCTATGTTAACATGTAACTTGTGTCATGGGCGGGAGAGCGCGCCCCCTCCTTCCCATTCATCTCTCCGCTGCTCATCATCGCACCTGAGGGAGAGGACACACCTGCACCCTCTTATCAGCCAGCGTACTTAAGAAGGCATCCTTCCATGACTCAACGCTGGCTCGTCTGGGTATACTGCCGTGAACAAACAGCAAGTCATCACAATACCGGTAAAGAAGTTATTAACCTGTGTGCTTTTTTCTCCATTGTGCAGGTTGCTGCCATCGTGCGGGTGTGTCTCTGAGGGCTGCGCGCGTTCTCCTGCCACAACTTTTCCCACGACAGTAACCTCCACCTGGTCAGGCTCCACTAGCAGTCCCCTACCCTGCTGGTTCGTCTATTCCCCACTGGAGTCCTGCCAGCACTCCCTCAGAGCCCACGTAAGTGGTAATTTGGCTTGCCCATTTTCCCTATCTCCATTCCTCTGCTTACAGCTTTCGTTCTCTCTTCACAGGCCCATTCCTCTGGCGAGTGACTGTTCTGTAGCAGTGCGGTTTTTGCTATTCAATAAAACATTCAAACGTGTGTGTTGTGTATGGGATTTGGGTGTCTGGGATGCCGTGCCCACCCACAGGATGATGTCAGGCGGGCACGGCCCATTCTGTATATAGTTGAGTGTTCTCCCTAATAAATGTTCAGTTGGATGTCCCTCAAGAAGCTCTCCACCTCGTGTCATTTTCCCATTATAACATTTGGAGACGAGGAGACCAATGGGAGCGTGCTGGTTTAATCAGCAGCTGTTGCCGTTTCTGGAGAGGCCGGATGAGCTGTTAATTTCATGGCCACAGTGGAGACGGGAATTCGAGGAGTATGTCGACTCGCTGGGTTTCCCTCGGCTTGATGGGAGACAGTGGAGGGCCCTCCTGGCCTGTAACCTCAGCGCGGAGGGCCGAAGGATTCTTGACTTGCTGGACATGGTTCCGGTTCCGGCGCCACACGAGTTGGCTGCCTTTTGCAACAGCGGCTCAATTCTGAGTCTTTTTATCTTCCTTCTTCTTTCTGATCCGGTGATAACTTTCTGATCCGGCACACCTTTCACTCTATATATATCACGGACACACAGATCGCCCCAAAGGTCTCCCGAGTTGGCGGACGGAGCCTCTGTTTACAGCAGGAGACAATACAGCAGGGAAGAGCTAGCTAGCACTCAACCGCCACCCGGTGCTAACGGAGAAACTCGACATACCAGGGAACTGAAGCGAAAACAACGTGGGTGCCGGGCTGGAGTTTAGGCGGCGTGCAAGAAATATAAGACAGAATAATAAAGAGCGATGGCAAGAACCAAGCAGATCGCCCGTAAATCTACTGGAGGAAAAGCCCCCCAGGAAGCAGCTGGCCACCAAGGCTGCTCGGAAAAGCGCTCCGACCACCGGCGGAGTGAAGAAGCCTCACCGTTACAGGCCCGGTACCGTGACTCTGAGAGAGATCCGTCGTTACCAGAAATCCACGGAGCTACTCATCCGTAAGCTGCCCTTCCAGCGCCTGGTGAGGGAGATCGCTCAGGACTTCAAGACCGACCTGCGCTTCCAGAGCTCCGCCGTCATGGCTCTGCAGGAGGCCAGCGAGGCCTATCTGGTGGGTCTCTTCGAGGACACCAACCTGTGCGCCATCCACACCAAGAGGGTCACCATCATGCCCAAAGACATCCAGCTGGCCCGCCCCATCCGCGGAGAGAGAGCTTAGACTTTCTGCTGCACATCCACCAACCACAATGCTCCGCACTGTGTGTCTATATATATATATATATATATATATATACAGTGGGGTAAAAAAGTATTTAGTCAGCCACCAATTGTGCAAGTTCTCCCACTTGAAAGATGAGAGAGGTCTCCAATTTTCATCATAGGTATACCTCAACTATGAGAGACAAAATAAGAAAAAAAAATCTAGAAAATCACATTGAAGGATTTTTAATGAATTAATTGGTAAATTCCTCGGTAAAATAAGTATTTGGTCAATAACAAAAGTTCATCTCAATACTTTGTTATATACCCTTTGTTGGCAATGACAGAGGTCAAACGTTTTCTGTAAGTTTTCACAAGGTTTTCACACACTGTTGTTGGTATTTTGGCCCATTCCTCCATGCAGATCTCCTCTAGAGCAGTGATGTTTTGGGGCTGTCGCTGGGCAACACAGACTTTCAACTCCCGCCAAAGATTTTCTATGGGGTTGAGATCTGGAGACTGGCTAGGCCACTCCAGGACCTTGAAATGCTTCTTACGAAGCCACTCCTTCGTTGCCCGGGCGGTGTGTTTGGGATCATTGTCATGCTGAAAGACCCAGTCACGTTTCATCTTCAATGCCCTTGCTGGTGGAAGGAGGTTTTCACTCAAAATCTCACGATACATGACCCCATTCATTCTTTCCTTTACACGGATCAGTCGTCCTGGTCCCTTTGCAGAAAAACAGCCCCAAAGCATGATGTTTCCACCCCCATGCTTCACAGTAGGTATGGTGTTCTTTCTCCTCCAAACACGACAAGTTGAGTTTTTACCAAAAAGTTCTATTTTGGTTTCATCTGACCATATGACATTCTCCCAGTCCTCTTCTGGATCTTCCAAATGCTCTCTAGCAAACTTCAGACGGGCCTGGACATGTACTGGCTTAAGCAGGGGGACACGTCTGGCACTGCAGGATTTGAGTCCCTGGCGGCATAGTGTGTTTCTGATGTAGCCTTTGTTACTTTGGTCCCAGCTCTCTGCAGGTCATTCACTAGGTCCCCCCATGTGGTTCTGGGATTGTTGCTCACCGTTCTCGTGATCATTTTGACCCCACGGGGTGAGATCTTGCGTGGAGCCCCAGATCGAGGGAGATTATCAGTGGTCTTGTATGTCTTCCATTTTCTAATAATTGCTCCCACAGTTGATTTCTTCACACCAAGCTACTTACCTATTGCAGATTCAGTCTTCCCAGCCTGGTGCAGGTCTACAATTTTGTTTCTGGTGTCCTTTGACAGCTCTTTGGTCTTGGCCATAGTGGAGTTTGGAGTCTGACTGTTTGAGGTTGTGGACAGTTGTCTTTTATACTGATAACGAGTTCAAACAGGTGCCATTAATACAGGTAATGAGTGGAGGATAGAGGAGCCTCTTAAAGAAGAAGTTACAGGTCTGTGAGAGCCAGAAATCTTGCTTGTTTGTAGGTGACCAAATACTTATTTTACTGAGGAATTTACCAATTAATTCATTAAAAATCATTCAATGTGATTTTCTGGATTTTTTTTTTTCTCATTTTGTCTCTCATAGTTGAGGTATACCTATGATGAAAATTGGAAACCTCTCTCATCTTTTAAGTGGGAGAACTTGCACAATTGGTGGCTGACTAAATACTTTTTTGCCCCACTGTATATATATATATACTGTATATATTTATAGTAATATGTATACTAGCTGCTCTTGTTTTTTCTTGCCTTCTGATTGTTGCTCTGAGTGTTGCTATCCCTGTGCTGTTGCAATCCTGGAATTTCCCCATTGTGGGACTAATAAAGGCTTATCTTATCTTATCTCTTATCTTATGAGTGAGGGCTACGTGGAGGCTGTCGGGCTCATGGAGGCGCACTTCGCGAAGTGGACGAGGGCAAGAGAGTTGCGGGCGAAGAGGCTGGTGGCGCTGGGCACACCGGAGCTAGTTAGCTTGGGAGAGCTAACGGCTCAGTCGAAGCCTACGGACAGGCTAGCTGACAGGCTAGTTTCGCGCCGAAACAGGGCTAAGGGCGCGAAACTGGGCCTTGAGGCAGAACTGGGGCCACATGTGGAGGAGCCTCTGGCCACTGGCAACAGCGGACAAGGTGTCAACATCACATGACCTGAAGGATGGTCTGGACTGCAGCGGGTGGTGGAGCTGGACGGTGTGAGGGTGCCCATGCTGTTAGCCAACGCCGCCCCGTGTTCCATCGTGAGTGAGGCCTGGGTTAGGAGGCTCACGCCCTGTCACCCGGATGCGGCGGAACTGCCGGACGACGAGGACCCCGGTAACGGCAGGTGTATCACGCTGGTGGTGCAGTATGGTGAGAAGACCATTCCCGTGTTCAGGTTCCAGGTGGTATGCTGGGGCGAGAATGTGATGGGGTGGGACCTGTTTGATGAGCTGGGTTTCACTTTTGAAATTGGTGGACAGATGGTCAGCGGCCCAGAACTGGTTTACACAGGCTTTGCAGACGTGGGTGCAGCCGAAGATCTTAGTGTGAGTGAAGCGGACAGCGAATGGGACTCAGAGAGTGACTACAGCTCGGATGATGATGATGAGACGGAGGATGAGCAGGACCAGGAATTGCCCTCACCCCTCGAGCAGCCAGAGCCAGAGTGAAGATGGAGGAAGCCTGAGCTAGGCGTGACCAACACCGGCGGAGAGGTGGTGCAGCAGGAGTTAGCCCCGCAGCTGGAGGCCATGCAGTGGGAAGCTGGACAATGGTTAGGTGGGACCAGAGAGGCTGACGGCCCAAGGGAGGAACAGTAGCCGCAGCACAGCAGAGTGCCAACACCGAGTGCGCTGAATATAGCAGTGTGGAGCCCAGGTCGGTGAGTGGGCCCGACAAGGGTGATGGTGCGTGTCCTGGAGGTCAACAGGAGCCATTTACGGAGGCTACACAACATGACACAAGGAACGAGGGAGTCGAAAGCTGCGCCGAGATGCACAGACCGGAGAACAATGCAAGTGAGGATGACGCTGTGAACCACGAAGGTGAGCAGCAACAGCCGGACACGGTGGCAGTGTGCGGTGCTGAGGAGTGGGCTTCAGCGGTCCCTGGAGCACGACCGCGGGGGGTCGAGACCAAGAGACCGAGAGAGAAGAGAGCAGAGTGGGACAATTTGGTGCGATTCGGGACACGTGCTGGTCTGGCGAGCTGGGTGTAAATGGTGACTGGTGTGACGATAACCCAGCGAGGGTTGACCACAGTGCTGGTAGCCGCAGCACCCTTGGTGTGGGTGCTGCAGGGCACTGTGGGGTCCCCGTCAAGAGGACTGCCGAAACTGGAGGACATGTAAGTGGAGTGGGAAAAATTGGCGCGGTCCTACAGAGCGCCAAAAGCCATCGTCGGGATAAGAGTATGGACCGGGTCGGTGGGACAGCACAACACAGGAAGGAGGTCCTGAGACGACGTGGCGGGCGCGGGAGACCGGGTCGGGTTTCTCTGCGGGCCGACGGCAGGGTTCGGCCCAGAAAAGGTAAAAACCAGTTTGGAAGGTTGGAGAAAGGTTGGCCAGAGAGGGATGTTTCAACCCTGGGGGGCGGCAGCAGCTGGACTTGAGAATGCCATGCGGGTGCCTAGGCCCTCCGTGACTGTATAGAAGATGGTGGCTACCCAGAGACGTTGGGGTTACCTAAAATTTTATTTTCATGATGTGGCTGTGTGTGTATATGTGAATGATATGTATGTTTTACTCCTGGTATGGCACCCCGATCTAAATTTTAAAAAAAAAGAAAAAAAGAAAAGAAAAGAGAGAAAGGTAAAAGGAAAAGTCAGAAGATGTTACATTGTGAAAGGTGGGGTGCTGTGTGACACCTGGGAGTTATATTTTGTTTTAAAGGGCCTAGATTGTGAATGAGGAATCTTGTGGGCTCTGTGACAGTAATATAATGGATATATTGGAATTTGATTTTATTAATGTGCTGATTTTATGCCCAAGTTTGGGGTGGTGGGGTGTGTTTGTCCCGTTTGAGATGTTTGTTTACGCAAATTTACATACCCAGCGTTTGTAGTGTTGTGACATACCCATTGTGGGGGTGAGTGTTGGGGGGGAGGCCACCAGTAGTGTGTGTATTTTGTGATTTTATGTGGTGTATATGTAACAGTGTTAAAGGGATTGTTTTGACTTAGAAACACGGCTTTATTTTATTTTGTTTTGTTAAATTGTTTTTTTTTTTTAGCAGTAAGAATATCCCGCTCAGCCGTGTAGGGGGTGCTGGCAGTCTGCCCGGCCCCCAGCCTTAGTTGTGTGAATGGATAGAAGTTTATTTATTTTTGTACATATGTTCTTCCCTTTTAGTGTGTGAGTCGGGTGACAAATTAGGGTGGGCTGTTTGTGTGCCTGACATTTTTTTTTAAGGTGGGGGGGGTGTTGTGTATGGGATTTGGGTGTCTGGGATGCCGTGCCCACCCACAGGATGATGTCAGGCGGACATGGCCCATTCTGTATATACAGTAGTTGAGTGTTCTCCCTAATAAATGTTCAGTTGGATGTCCCTCAAGAAGCTCTCCACCTCCTGTCATTTTCCCAACATAACAGTGTGTACTGTTTGATTGTCTCTTTGTTGCAGCACCGTGCACGTGGGCTGAATTATCTTATCAGTCATGACAACTTGTCCTGTTAAGATACTTTTGATTGAAATGGCTTTTGATTTCAGTAAACAGGACCTCCTAATGCTGCAAATTCGACAAATGACCATTTTCAATTCTTTACAACCAGTAAAATGTTTTGAAACTCTGTTGTGCATAATAATTTGGAACAGTGCATTTTTGAGTTTTTTATTTTTGCAAAAAAATAGTTATCATTGGTTTTGTTCAGTAAAATCTGAATTATGCTCTAACGGTTGAAAATTATACTGACTGTCATTTGCACTGACTAGGAAAATCAGAGACAAATATCATTTCCATAATAATTTGGAACGTGGTATATATACAGCTGTGTACAATCCAAATGCATTCCATGTTTCACATCTTTACACATTCCTACATGCTGAAACGATTAACATTCTGCTCTTTTTCTGCCTTCTATTCATTTTCTTGCAGCTCTGTTGATTCAAATGAAAGGTAAGAACTATTTTAGCTGCAAATTAGGCAAAACTCATTTTAAAATTGACTAGGAACGTGATTTTTTTTTTTTTAAAAATAGCAACATGTGCTCAAAACAAAGCAAAGTAATCAAAGCAGAGGTAATGTTACCTTTTTGTTTCTGTGGCTCTTGATAATTACTTCTAACCATAAATTCAGCATTTTTGCAAACTGATCACATCTGTATCAGGGGCTTATGCTGGATTCGCATCTGTAGAGGCTTGATTTTTAGGAAGAGTTTGTCACCTTCTTGTTTTAATAAGGAAGAAGAAGAAAGAGAAGAAGAAGCCTTATGTTACTAACCTAAATTTGTAGAATTAAGGAAGTTTTTAGTTCCCCTGCTAATCCTGAGATATATAGAAAGCCAGCATTTTTCAACCACCTTTGGCAATTTGGCTCCAGTGCTTCAACAGCTACCTTGTAGACACATTTACGGCTCTGTGTCGGATGTCCTGCAGCAGGTGATGGTAAGACGCAGGCACATCTGCATTCTCATTGAAACTGTGGGTGTTTCCTCACTTTCATGATCCAGGCAAGATTTTATGAGATGATGTTTCAGAAGAGCTTTACTTCAAGTAGGTATTTAATTCTGAGTACATGGGTGTTTCTTTACATTTTGTTATTTCAGTAAATTTATGGTTTGCCATGGTTGTGTTTTTATAATGTAGCTGCAATTGACAGTTTGCTTTATCAGTCATCAAAAATGGTATTTTTAGTATTATATTTTATATATCTTTGGCATGCTAAGCTGTTGTACTTGCTTAAAAAATTCAAAATTAAAAAAAAAAAATTCAAATTAAAAATAAATCACATATACCCAAGTCGGTTTCAGTGAGTTTATTGCAGTTACCACTGTTGTAAATGTCTTTAAAATACTATGGGATAATGACTTGGATATCCTCTTCAAAATGTCTTAGATGTAACCAAAATAATTTTGCTCTAATCCTTTAAAACAGCCATGCAGTTTATCTGGGGGTTTCCATTTTTTTTTCTTTTTTATAGAGGTTAAAAGCTTTTCTTTTTATTCAACTGAATTACTCAACTGGCTCAGAAGAAATGCAAGAGAAGACGATTACGAAATTTGAATGCTGCCACAGAAGTTACAGAGTGTGGACATCAACCTGCAGTCATTCTGGTCAAACTGATGTTCTGCCGAAGAGGAGTGCAACACTTCCTGTTGCGACGCACCCTGTATCCTGTTTTCCACAGTCAGTGGTCATGCATGTCATTCCCCTCTGCAAGTTCGTGCGGGCACAATCTCGTGACCCTGCTCTGCTCGAGGTGAGGGAGACTCCACAAGTCTGACAAGAACTCTGACTGTCAGCAAAATAAAACATGTTGATAGCAAAATAAAGTAACGCAAATCTGTTGAGAAATGATTGACTTATGAGGCTAAAATTGGAAGAGGCAGACTTTGGTAAAGAACAGACATGCTTTTCTATAATCCCTGAGCTTGTGTATGTAAACTGAAAAGTTCAATTTGACAGCCAGCAAACTGTTCATCTCAGAATATCACTGAAGTCCTAAATAAGTGCAAATAGCAGTGAGAACACAAACACCTCCGCAGAGCAGGCCTGAAGGCTTGAGGGGCCAAACTATGTGACCGTAAATTAAGAGGTGCCAATATAACTGTTTGCATGCATGTGTGGACTCACAGATATGCTTCTTGTGACTGTGTTCATACTGAAAACTGTGAAGTGCTCAGTTACACGCTGTGGTGTGACCAAACCAGAATGCACTTTTTGGTTGGAGCTACAGCAGCTCACAAGACTAATTTCACAGTGTGTCACTTACACGCAGAGAATACATCAACGATCACAACTTTATTTTATATATCACTGGATCTGTCATCGCTGAGCAGTCTTTCACTGGTTACAGGCAGTTTCAAGGCAAACATTTAATTACAGCAGGGAAAGCATAAGCGTATTAATCATGGCTGTAGCCTACATTTTTGACAAGTCAAAAAGTTAGGTATGAATTATTAGTAGTTTGTGATAAAATTAGTGTTTTTGTAGGGTCACACAGTGGCTTATTTATATTACGGGAAATGCATCTGCTTTGTTGCCAAATGTTATAAGCAAAGATCTAGCAAGTGGCTTATCTTACAGAAACGGGGGAAATGTGAGACTAGCTTATAAGAGGACACTTGTGTGTTTGATCATGGTTTAAAGCCTTGCAACTTACTCATTTAGATGCCAAGCTAAAAGAAAACAAATCTGGATTAAAAAATGGTACATCAAAACAAAGCTACTTTCATAGGCTGTACGGGTCCTTAACTGTAAAATATTGGAATTTCCAGTTAAGTCCTCTAATAGCTCTGTATAATAACCTTTCTTCCCTCATTTTATTATGCTGAGCACCAAGTAAGAAGTCTCTGATATGACTAGGTCAGGGCGCAAACCCACAACCTCCCAGCTGTGGCATGGATGATCCACCACTAAACCAACACGTCAGTCTTTATTCCGCTGTAAACATGTTTATTTCTGCTCTAATCATGACACATTTTGTAGTGGTCGGTCATTAGTGACTGACTAAAGAGGGTATTTGAAGATGTGCAGTTTTTGACATTTCCATAGCTGACTTTGTTTTTCAGTTAACTAGCTGGCGATAAAAAGAACTTGCAACAAATATGCAAATTAGCAACAATTTCAATTTGAAATCACACTTAATTGGCACATTTGTGTATGTCCCATGAATACTGCATGAATGCCACATGAACTCTCCAAGAATTTTGGGCCAAAATCTGTTGGGAGTTCGCACACATGCCATGCACGTGCGCGTGACAAAATTCTGCATTTTGTTGCACTTACAACTGTCTCGTGGCAACTGTGCAAATCTCACACTACACTCACATCAGTTATCCGTGATAATCACAAAAATCAGGACCATATCTCCCCATTCCAGAAGTCATTTTAACATCAGATGTCAACCAAGATTGACCGCAACGAAGAAGTGCAGACTGTTGGATGAGGAGGCTGCCTCTGAGTCTGCTACATCAGACACGGCAGGCCTTGAGACCAGCTCTGCTTCCTCTGTAGGAGCCTGTGGATCAGGGACAGTAACCACTCCACCCAGAGCCTTGCCTTTCTAGCCCTTGAGTGCCATGGTGACACTGTTGGTCGCAGCTGTGTCAGCGTGTGCTAGAAAATGACCAGGCCATTTGCGTCTGTCTCACACACGGAATGTCTCGTCATTTTTGTCTCCAGTCAGCCACAATTTAAGTTCCCCAACCCCTCGCAAAGCTTACTTGCACTTTCTGACTCATGGAAACTAAACTCAGAAGAGTCTGAGATGGGTTTGAGACCTCCGCAATGACTCGGCGACTATTTATCAAGAAAATTTGTTCACAAATATTTTTAACCTGTTGAAAATTCCTGCGACATTAGAGCAGGGCCCTGCAACTCACAAGAGGAAATGTTTGGCGAGATTTTGGAAACTCCCTCGCAAATGCCGTTCTCCAACTCGTCGCAAGCTGCCAAAGCCCATTGAGATACTACCTTTACTCTGTGTAACTCTGAGACCTTGAGGTTGGTATGTGTGCTCATGTAGCAAGTGTCCACCATATTTAACTGGAAGGAAGCTCAAAATTAGTCTCTAGCCCAAAGGCCTTCACGCTCCTCCATCTCTGATTATGGCATAACGACTCCTGTTGCCACAGCTGCTGCTTTTCAGTAAAATTTAAAAAATGTTCTGTTACATGGCGTCAGGTCTAGTAAATGGTAACTGGCGTTCACTTATATAGCGCTTTTATAGTAGGTATAACTAATAAAATAGCCTCTGATTGTATATCAGAAATATTGGTCAAAGTCACTGCAATCACATGACGAATGGAAACTTTGAAGAAAAAACACCGCCTTGCATGTGACCTGTCAGAATAATGGTTTTATGTTTTTTTAGATGATACAATCTGTCTGCACACACAGAGAAAAAATATTCAATAATACTAAATACATAACAGTCAGCCAGGAAGTGTGTGATGGTACTTTTAGCTGAGTTGTACTTAGATTTAAAATTGCTGAGCTGTGTGGATGGTTTATTAAATTCATGTGTTATCTTGCCGCCATCTGTTTACGGTTGTTTCACACAATGTTCCTATCGCAAGTTTCTTCTCAGTGTTATAATGACCGTGCATAATGACATACTTTCAGTCTTCGTATCTTTTTCTCACAGTAAGATATTCTACAGCGTCTTGTTTTAACCGCAGTGCTTCAGTTGGAGCTGTTATGGATTCAGTGTTTTGCCCACCTATGTTTCCGCTGGACCAGCTTGACAGATTCAAGGCCATCACGCCACGCACAAAGCAAATAAATGAATGTATAAAATGCATGAGCTAGGCAATCAGCTCTTCGTGGGGACTGGGCCATCCTAAATAAATTCATTTAAAGACAAACCTCAAGGAACTGAATCTGAAAGAAAAATTCCTAGTTCCTCATTTAATGGTTTAACTGTAGTGGTGCAAACACCACACAAAAAATATTAAAGTTGATAAAAAAAAAAGAGAGAAAATACAAATATTCCACATATTAGCTTTCACTATCAACTAGGCCACTGGAGTGGTGGCCTAGTTGATTAAACATCCACCCCACAACAGGGAGGTTGGGGGTTCAAGTCCCGGTTGTGGGTCATACCAAAGACCATATAAAAATGGTACTTCCAACCTTCTAGCTTGGTGAATAGTGACACAGAGTGGGGGAAGGAAAAGTGGTTTGTGCCCGTGCCTTGCATGGCAGTTGCCTCTCTGATTCTAGGTGTGATTAACATTGTAGCTAGGAGAAACATAATTTTGTTCTACTGTATATGATGGAGTGAATGGCAATAAAGTTGGCTTCTTCTAATGTTACATGACGTAAATTGCTGGGCTAGATTATACTGCTAATGTAAGAGGGATATTTTGATATTATCTGTGATAAATGCTTGTAACTGACTGATTCTAGTCTGCTTTAATTTTTTAAAATCTTCTGGTATTTGTGTCAGACTTGTTTAATTTGATTTGTTTTCCAACAGGCTTGAGCTGTAGTAGTATAGCATGACAGACCACCTTTGTTTTAGCGTAACATTATCATATTCTATGAAAGTCTATTTTCAAGACATTTCCTGCTGTATTTCTTAAGGCATAAAACTTTCATATATTGTAAACTAAACATTCTTGATCATTTTTGTCAGAAGTGATAAATATATTTCAGCTTTTTGATACATTTATACTGCTCTGTAGTGATGCTTGGACCACTACATCAGAAAATGTGCTTCTTTTTTTTTTTTTTTACTTCAGTTTCAGTTTCACTAAAATATTCACCCTGTCTTTCAAACTGGACTCTTTGTTGGCCCTGTACACAACTTTGGGCCCTATCACAACAATCTAGTCAAAACTTGAAGTTTGAAAGCTCAAACATCATTTATGGGTGCGTCCAAGTCCATTTTGCTAAAATGCAAAAAGGTTTCCTAACTCTCTCAGTTTTAAAAAGGTGTGTTTTGGGTATAACATGCAATAAACCAATCACCCATAAAAGGCAGGAGCTCCTGGTCTATGAAGGATTGCTATTATATTGGGGTGTTTACATGAGAGGACAGATCAGTTTTTTGACAAGGAAACGGCCGTGTTTTTGCATGAAGTGAAAAAGCGTGAAAACATCATTTATAGGAATGCCACTATTTAAGCCTTTTGAGGAAAAGAAGGCATGGGATGAAGTAGTGGTGAGTGTGTCCTTATGTGCTCCTATGTCTGGAATGAGTGACGTCTGCCCACACATTTTTGAAAAGCGGTGCTAAAATAGTGATAATGCTGGCAATGCACCAATGACTTAAGGTGTGAGTTTTGTTTTTCAAATGTGGAATGTCATTACACTGCTGTAAAGTAGCAATGCACTGACTTTGTGCCCGGCTGCATCCCTTTTAAATGATACTTCTCTTAAGAGTGTGTGACAGAGATCATCCTGCGCAGTTCGCCCCACACGGGACACAAACCCGCGACCTCTCAGTCAACTACACAGTTCGAGCATGGGAGACACAGCACGATCGCGCTGAGCTAAAGGTCCGACCGATAGCTCAGCGCTACCGATACTGTATGAGGCTTTTGGGAGGGAGGTTTACTAACGTTCTACGCCGAACAGTACTAGTTGGCATCCGTTACAAGTGCAAAAGACACTCAAAATCATTTGTTGTTTACATGATAAGGGAGCAAAGCCGGAAAATGAGCAACACGCCAACCAAATGACCAAAACCAATGTTGGAAGGCACAAAGTGTGGCACAAATTCATGCTTAAGATCAGTGGTTCCCAACCAGCAGGCCGCAGCTCACTTGGTACCAGGCTGCAGAGAGCTTCTGTTTTATTTTGAAAAATTACAGAATATTCTCTCTCTTCCTGTGGTGATTTCCTGCCTGTCACGTCTGTTTGTGCATCTTGATACACAACTGTCTCATCAATTATTAGTGTAATGCTCAAAAATTAAACCCACCAGCAAGCTTTGCTTTCAAAAGAATTTGAGTCACATCAGGGGGCAGGGCTCTCTGGGGGCACACGTGGCCCCAGGTCGGGACTGGAGGCTCACAGTCTCGGGTCATCCCAAGTGGGGTGCCCAGAGCAGCATAGCCGGGGCCTGTCCCTGACCATTTCCCACTGGGATGACCAGCCCCCAGGGAACTTCAGTGCACGCAGTCAGAAGGGAGATGTGGGGTGATGCCCACAATGCTCAGGCCTGAGAGGTGCTCAGCTCCCCCAGCAGGGGAACTGGGTGCAGACTATCTCACAGACTGTGAGATAGCTTGCAAGTAGAGCTGAAACGATTAGTCGACATTGTTGATAATGTCGACAATAAAAATTTGTCAACAAAGATTTTTGTTGTCAACAAATCGTTTAATTATACAGTTTATATGCATGCCACGGAAATGTTCAGTTGTAACTGCAATGCACGACTGGAAGTGCTGAGGGCAGTAGCGCCACTGTTGTCCTGGCATGCGTGAACAATTTCCAGTGAAGAAGAAGAGGAGCACAGCATGACGAAGATGAAGGATAATAAACATGTAGAAGCAGAGCAGAGCTAAAAAAAAAAAAAAAAAGGCAGACCCAAACTTTCTATAGTATGGGAACATTTCACAGAAACAAACAAACAAACAAACAAAAACAAAACAAGTAAAATGCAGACTTTGCAAGGCAGACCTCTCCTATCATGGCAGCACTACAGTGACGCATGAGCATCTGAAACGATGACACCCGGGAGCTGTGACATTAACGTCTGCTTCTGCTTGGTAAGTTTTAGCCAATAAAGAAAGTTAGCGCCACTTATTTTCAATGGCCAACTGTTTCAAGCTTTAGAAAAATGACAATACTTCTAGTACGTGCTGTTTATGTTAGCTTACCTGTTTGACAATAAGCTCTCTGGTTGCTGAGGGCTGAGCTGTTTAAATCACGGCTAATGTGTTGAATGCAGTAAATGACTGAATTACAGGAGTCGCTATATTCTTTTTCCTTTTTGTTAATATTAGCCCTCATTCTGAATATTAGTGCATCAGGGTTAGAATATCCCAATTTGTAATTTAATAAATAAAAACCTACAACCATAATCATCAAAATTAAATCAAACGGCTTGAAATATCACTCTTAAGTGCAGTGAATACTGAATATGAAGGTTTACCTTTCTGAATTATATTGTTAAAAAAATGCACTTATAGAAAACTTCCACCTAATGTTAATTTGTGGTTTGGAGCAGATCAGTAATTCAGTTGGAAGATATTTAAGCAATTGTTTAATTGACATTAGATATTATGCTGTCTGTGATAAACTGATATATAACCTTAAAATTGTGATAATTAATACAGCTTTATTGTTGTTTTTTTTTTTTTTTTTTTTTTTTTTGTATTTAGCTCTGGAAACTGTTTATAAAATGTTATATTAAAGCAGAGGCTGACAACATGGTGATTTTCACAGGGGTGCAGGCTTAGACAGCGGGTGAGGTAAAATATGCACTAGAGCCCCAACAGGAAGCAGAGATGGCAGACATGAGAGAAATAATCACGATTAGTCGACTAATCGAAAAAAAAATAGTCGTTAGATTAGTTGACTACCAAAATAATTGTTAGTTGTAGCCCTACTTGCAAGTGAGTTTTTTTTTTTTTTAAATCACACAGTTTTTTTTTTCTTGGATAAAATTGAAGACAAAGCAAGACAGAGCCTTTCAACCTGTAGCACCAAGGCATTGGAATAGTCTCCCACTCCAGCTACATCTAGCTGACTTTGCTGACTCTTTTAAAAAGTAGTTAAAGACTTAATCTGTTTATTTTTATTTTATTTATTTACTTTATTTAACCTTTATTTAACCAGGCAGGACATATTAAGAATACATTCTTATTTACAACTGTGGCCTGGGGGGAAGGGGCAACTCACATTCATACCTCCCCAGTTGATGCCAGTTAACTTAACCTGCATGTTTTTGGCCACTGTGGGAGGAAACCGGAGAAATCCCGGAGTGAACCCACGCAGACACAGGGAGAATATGCAAACTTCACACAGAAAGATCACTGTTGGTCAGGGGGTGGGATCGAACCCAAGATCCCATGGCCAAGGGTGAGCTGATGTGCTGCCACAGTGCTAACCACTGTGCCACCGTGCTTTAAAAAGGCTTCCTGTTGTGTTTCACATCAACTGTTTTATCATGGACTGATATTTTAAAAATTATTTTAATCATTTAACTTGGTCTTTTTATTTTCTGAAAACATTGTTTTATTTCTATTTTTGTTGAGTCTCTATCTTGTTCTTTTTTTTTCTATTTTGTTGTACAGCACTTTGTGACTATGTACAGTATCTGTGAAAAGCCCCTGACTTATTTATTTACTTACTTTTTTGCTGATGTATTCCACCTATTTTATAATAAGGCAACGTCTTTTAAAAATAAAAATAAAATGTTTTAAATTCTATTTCCTGTTGACCAATAACAAAGTCATGGTCTTGTCAGCAATAAAGAAGTGAAAACAATCTTCAATCCTACAATTTCTGCTTTCCTTTTCAGTATAAACAGAGACCATCAGTCAACACAATACCAGATAAACTTTCATCAAATGGACTGTACAGAAAATGTTTATCTGCATTGGTAACCACAACATTTCACTCATTTACAACATTGACAATGGTCCCTTGAAAAATACCAGGGTATGCTGTGATTGTCTTTCACGTCTTAGGTTTAGTCACTGGATCATCATCATCATCATCATCATCATCATCATCATCATCATCATCATAGCAGTCTGTTGGGGGTGACAATGACTGTTTCATTTAGGTCTGATCAGATTCCTCCATGTAGCTCTGTCCTTTGCCTTCTGCTGCCAGGAACTCCTGACCCTGTTAACCCGGGTGACATCCAAACCGGTATGAGTTGCTTTCTGACTGACCATTTCATGAAACTGCTTGCAAAGTATTTGAGTACTGCTAGCTTTTGCTGGACTAGCGGCACATTCTTGGCAGATAGAGGTATTATCAGTGGCAAGGACAGGCCGACAAACTGACTCCAGTATCTGTTGCAGTGACTGACCAGATGATAGGTTTGTTTATCTCTGATCTTTGTGTAGTGCATGTCACGATGCACTGACTGGCAAAAGTCCGCCACAGACCTTGCGACAGATGTGCTTCTCTGCCAGGATAGCCAGTCTCACCCTGTGTAACTGGGAGTGGCCCACCACAGACCTGTGACAGATATTGTTTTTAGTTCTGCCAGGATGCCCAGTTTCACCCTCCACACCCTCGAAAGGGCGGGGTTGCCGGTTGAGTCACCGACGGCCCAACCCATGAGACAGGTAGTACCGGTTTTCATGGTTATCCGGTAGCAAACAAAGCAATGCCTGACCTGACATAGAGATACTGGATACTGTTTACAAAAAAACAAACCAGCAAATAAACTATGTAATAATTTTAAAAAAAAAAGTTACTATTTTTCAAACCTATATGAACATTACAGTGAACTTGTGCTTGCTGTTATAAGAATGTTATGACAAAATTTTAAAATTCAGGATTTTTAGTTGTTATTTGTACTATGTTGCATAACCGCTAAAATTAAGTATTTCTTTCACTTTTGGAACAACACACTTTCTTTATTACTAAACTGTGACTGAGTCAATTAATGCTAGCATTAGTTTGTTTACACCTGAGTTATGATCAAATCAATGCTAAGACTAAGGATATCTTTAAAGGATCAAATTTCACTAAACAAAACAGTAACTCTGTTGTGTTACGATTTAATTAACTCCGTTATCAGCCATCTTGTTGGTCAGATAAAAAAAAAAAAAGAAAAATCTTTTGTCTAACTGAAAATAGCTGTGATAGAAATAGTGTTGGTCTTGTTTCAGTACAGAATATAGTATATTAATGCTGCTGGAAAATGCTACTGTACATGTCATCAGTTCTACTCAGGCTGCTGTGATTCAGAGTGGGCCACTCACCGTGTGGTTTTGACAGCTCACCAGTCTTTGACATTTAAAATTCCCTTTAAGTGAATGGAAAAACACAGGGCGTTACAGAAATTTGATCAACAGCATGTGTTAAATAATCAATTTAGGTAATGGTGTTGAATTTATGAAATGCAATATGATGGAGGTTGTGTAAAACAAAATCTTCAAGAATCCCAACATTTTCTGTAGCAGTTTTAGTGTAAGGACATGTCTTGTGTGTGCTGTCTGAAAGAAGATTTGTTCAAGTTTTAATATGTGGCTTATCTTTGCAACATGGTGGCTCTGGTTTCAAATTCAGTATTTTAATCTTAGGGTTTGTAATGTTTTGAGCACTTTGCCTTATCACAATGCAGCACTCTTCCTCTTGCACATGCAGGGCTAATAATAAACACTCCGACTTGCTATGATTCTACTGTACTATTGAAAACATTTTTCGGCATCTAGGAAGTAGGAATTTATTTTGAGTTGCTTCAGATGCCATGAAATGTTCAGAAATGGCAGCCAACATACACCGATCAGCCGCAACTGATCAGAAGGCAGCAACAGAGTGCTTCTTGCAACATCCAAAAGTTGCTTAATAATGACGGAAGGAACATGGTCCGAGTACATAGTGCTATTACGGCAGTGGAGAAAATAGACTTTGCACTGCTGAAAAGCACAAAACGGTTTTATTTCAAAATGTATTAAATTATTTTTTTTTTCTCAAAATTCTATACACAATGCCCCATAATGGCAACGTGAAGAAAGTTTTTTTTTTTTTTTTGAGATTTTTGCAAATTTATTAAAAATAAAAAACTAAGAAATCACATGTACATAAGTATTCACAGCCTTTGCCATGAAGCTCAAAATTGAGCTCAGGTGCATCCTGTTTCCAGGACTTTATTCCTCCAACAGCGTAGTAAGACTGCTCTCTCTGGGTGCCAAAGCCAACCTTTTATACATCTTCACCTTCTCTCCTTTGGCACCGAGAGTACATGTCATTATCATACATACATTATATCTCAGTACATTCACACCTGCAGTTCCCAGTGTGAAGGCACGTCTTAAGAACTTTTCTCTCCCCTTGAGATGTTTCTACAGCTTAATTGGAGTCCACCTGTGGTAAATTCAGTTGATTGGACATGATTAGTTCAGTGGTGCAGTGGTTAGCACAGTGGCAGCACAGTAAGAAGGTCACGGGATAGATTACATCCCTGACCATCGTGGGTTCGATCCTACCGCCTGACAATCAGTGACCCTTTTGTGTGGAGTTTGCATGTTCTCCCTGAGTCTGCGTGGGTTTCCTCCCACAGTCCAAAAACATGCAAGTTGGGTTAACTGGAGACTCTAAAGTGGCCCTAGGTGTGAATGTGTATGTGAATGGTGAAGGGATGGCTGCTACATCCATCTAGGTGGATGCCCTGAACTTCCTCTCTGGGGATCAATAAAGTACACAAAAAAAATATTTGGAAAGGCACACACCTGTCTATATAAGGTCCCACAGTTGACAGTGCATGTCAGAGCACGAACCAAGCATGAAGTCAAAGGAATTGTCTGTGGATCTCGGAGACAGGATTGTATCGAGGCACAAATCTGGGGAAGGGTACAAAAAAATTTCTGCTGGTTTGAAGGTCCCAATGAGCACAGTGGCTTCCATCCTCCATAAATGGAAGAAGTTTGGAATCACCAGTACTCTTCCGAGAACTGGCCGGCTGTCTAAACTGAGCAATTGGGGTAGAGAAGGGCCTTAGTCAGGGAGGTGACCAAGAACTTGATAGTCACTCTGTCAGAGGTCCAGTGTTTCTCTGTGGAGAGAGGAGAACCTTCCAGAAGGACAACCATCTCTGCAGCAATCCACCAATCAGGCCTGTATGGTAGAGTGGCCAGACGGAAGCCACTCCTTAGTAAAAGGCACATGGCAGCCCACTTGGAGTTTGCCAAAAGGCACCTGAAGGACTTTTAGACCATCCATCCATCCATCTTCTACCGCTTTTCTGGAGGTCCGGGTCACAGAGGCAGCAGTTCAAGCAGAGAAGCCCAGACTTCCCTCTCCCCCACCACCTGCTCCAGCTCTTCAGAGAGGAAACCAAGGCGTTCTCAAACCAACTGGGAGATGTAGTCTCTCCAGCGAGTCCTGGGTCTGCCCTGGGGTCTCCTCCGAGTGGGATTTGCCCAAAAGACCTCAAGTGGGAGACGTCCAAGAGGCATCCCGATCAGATGCCCAAACCACCTCAACTGGCTCCTTTCAATGTGGAGGAGCAGCAGTTCTACTCTGAGCCTCTCCCGGATGACTAAGCTCCTCACCCTATCTCTGAGGGTGAGTCCAGCAATCCTATGAAGAAAGTTCATTTCAGCCGCTTGTATCCGCGATCTCATTCTTTCAGTCATTACCCAAAGCTCGTGACCATAGGTGAGGGTAGGAACGTAGATTGACTGGTAAATTGACAGCTTTGTCTTAGAGCTTAGGTCCCTCTTCACCACAACGGACCAGTACAACATCCGCATCACTGCAGATGCTTCTCCGATCCGTCAATTTCTCGCTCCATTCTCCATTCACTCATAAATAAGACCCCGAGATACTTAAACTCCTCCACTTGGGGCAGGAGCTTGTCCCCAACCCGGAGAGGACAATCCACCTTTTTCCGGCTGAGGACGATGGACTCGGACTTGGAGGTGCTGATTCTCATCCCAGCCGCTTCACACTTAGCGGCAAGCCGTCCCAGTAAGACCTATAGGTCACTGCTGGATGAAGCCAACAGGACAACATTGTCTGCAAACAACAGAGATGAGATCCTGTGGTCACCAAGCATGACACCCTCCATTCCCTGGCTGTGCCTAGAAATCCTCTCCATAAAAATTATGGTTTTCTGGTGCTATGTGGATCAGGTGGTGGTCAAAGGCAGAGATCTTGGCGGTCTTATCCCAGGCTTCGTAAACTGGCTTTTGGGATGTGGAATGACTCTCAGACCATGAGAAACAAAATTCTCTGGTCTGATAAGACAAAGATTGAACTGTTTCGCATGAATGCCAGGTGTCATGTTTCGAGGAAACCAGGCACTGCTCATCACCAGGCCAATACCATCCCTACAGTGAAGCATGGTGGTGGCAGCATCATGCTGTGGGGCTGTTTTTCAGCGGCAGGAACTGGGAGACTAGTCAGGATAGAGGGAAAGATGAATGCAGCAATGTACAGACATCCTGGATGAAAACCTGCTCCAGAGCATTCTTGACCTCTGACTGGGACGAAGGTTCATCATTCAGCAGGACAATGACCTTAAGCACACAGCCAAGATATCAAAGGAGTGGTTTCAGGACAACTCTGTAAATGTCCTTGAGTGGCCCAGCCAGAGCCCAGACTTGAATCCTATTGAACATCTCTGGAGAGATCTGAAAATGGCTGTGCACCAGCGCTTTCCATCCAACCTGATGGATCTTAAGAGGTGCTGCAAAGAAGAATAGGCGAAACTGCCCAAAGACAGGTGTGCCAAGCTTGTGGCATCATATTCAAAAAGATTTGAGGCTGTAATTGCTGCCAAAGGTGCATCAACAAAATATTGAGCAAAGGCTGTGAATACTGACAGCTATGCCGCCATCAGTATGTGAATGTGTGTGTGAATGGGTGGATAGCAGAATCTGTAAAGCACTTTGGTCATCTAGAGATGAGAAAAAGTGCTATATACTGTAAGTGAACATCATTTATTTCTGTACATGTGATTTCTTAGTTTTTCATTTTTAATAAATTTGCAAAAATCTAAAAAAAAAAAAAACTTATTTCACGTTATCATTATGAGGTATTGTGTGTAGAATTTGAAGAAAAAATGAATTTATTCCATTTTGGAATAAGGCTGTAACCTAACAAAGTGTAGAAAAAGTGAAGTGCTGTGAATACTTTCCAGATGTACTGTATAATAATGGCATTTTACCTTGGAGGGCAGATTGAGTTTCAGATGGGGGAAGGAGATGTTTGTGCAAGAAGAAAAAAATGCACACCAACATCATCAATCTGTGCTGCTTGACATTAAGCCAGGCATTAATGACAGTTAACATCCGGTCAGTTATTTTATGGAGGATGAGAAGATGATGATTGAACAACTGGACTGATGACAAATTAGATTATTTTATTAAGCACGCACTGGCATATGCTCAACTCCTAAATAAGGAGTCCCTGCTAAATAATTTCATGAATCCAAGCACCCTTTTTTCTCTGCACAATGAACCAACAGCAAAAAGTGCATCCAAAAATCCACGGGGCTCTGTTCTTATTTAATTTCCTCAAATTTACATATTTAAGAGGAAAAGCGATAGCAGAGTGTGGTTTTTTTTTTTATAACTGGGATACCACACAAACACACAAAACACGCAGGTCTGTGTCATGTACAGACAAAGAAGATTTAATGTGCAATTCCTAGGTTAACCCCACCAGTTAATTACTATGATAAAAATGATCAATAAACAGACCTTATAAAATATGATTGTCTGAGCCATAGAACAACTTTGAAAGCTAAATAACAGCCACCAGCCATAAAGTAATCCGTGGTGTGAGAAAAATCCAATGGAGAACCACACATCTTTAATGAGCTGCTTAGCTTATGATATTTACAGGATTATGATAGTTGATACTGTGAAAAAAATACTGTAACTTCATCTTTCACATATGTGGCAGATATTTTTGAAGGCTTACTCGAAAATTGTGGTAAACTTTCTTTTACTCATTTACAGTCAATTACTATGTTATTAGAGCTCGGTAATTATTGTTATGGGTTAGCAGCAGGCAGAGAGGAGGGAGGACCCAAAGTGCAGGCAATATCATAATCAATCAATTAATCAAAGCTTTATTTATACAACACTTTTCATACAAAAAGATGCAACACAAAGTGCTTCACACATTAAAATAAAACACAGTTTACCCCCCCCCACACACACACATACATAGACACAAACACACAGACAAAGAAAACTTCATCTGTGTAAAGCTTATTGCTTAAGGCTTATGGTGGGCACCGAGGATCCAATTGTGGAAGCACCATCACTAGGGAGCTATCACCAGCAAGGAAAGTGGCAAGTCCACGGCTACAGGAACACCACCTCTGTGACCGCACAAGTCCAACCTGAGGGGTCAACACCGCAGGCACGGCGCCATGGTGCACCATCCCCTCAGCTGGGTAGACCAGGGCAATCACAGGCAAGCGCCCCACAGCCAGAAAACAGGCACAACCCCCACGGGAGGACCCCCCACCCCCCCATGAAAAAACGCCAGAGCTTGGACAGGGTGATAAAAAGTCACTGATAAATAATAAGATAGTTTGCTGATAAAAAGACTAGGCAGTTAAGATGACTAGAAAAATAACACAGCACCTAAATACAGGCATAAGTATTAATAATTCACAGTAAGATAAGTGAAGGAAGATTTATTAAATAATTCAACAAACTGAAAACTGCGGAAAAATAGTGGGAAAAAACAGGGTGCTAAATACTGAAATAAACAATGAAAACAAAATACAGCACGAGGGCTGGAATTAAACTAATCTAGACTTAAATGCATGAGAAAAAATAAACTAAGATAACAATCGGAAAACTGAACATAGACAAACCTTGGAACCAAGGAGTCAGAGAAGCACAAGCAGAAGCAAGGAAAAACACCACAACAACCCTCCCAGCACAAGTTGCTTGAAAAAATGTTGAACAGACAGCTTTACCAACTGTCTAAAACACCTCTGGATTTGGTTGAAAAGTGAAAGATGAAAAGCCATCTTTTTCAGGTTGCTGAAAAGGCGTCTTCACATCTACGTCTCTGTATGGTCTAAATTTGGTTGAAAAATAAAGATGGAAAGCTGTCTTTTTAAGGTCGTTGAAAATTAGTCTTCATATAGATAAGATAAGATAAGATAAGATAAGCCTTTATTAGTCCCACAACGGGGAAATTCCAGGATTGCAACAGCACAGGGATAGCAACACTCAGAGCAACAATCAGAAGGCAAGAAAAAAACAAGCAAGCAAGAGCAGCTAATATACATATGTACGTATTACTATAAAATATATATATATACACACACACACAGACACACAGTGCAGAGCATTGTAGCTGGATGGAATAAATATATGAATATATGAACACACAGTGCAGAGCATTGTAGCTAGATGGAATAAATATGTAAATATATAAACACCCACAGTACGGAGCATTGCAGCTAGGTGGAATAAATATGCAAGTATATAAACACACACAGTGCGGAGCAATGTAGCTAGATGGAATAATATGTAGATATATAAATATATAAACACACCCAGTGCTGAGCATTGTAGCTAGATGGAATAAATATGTAAATATATAAACACACACAGTGCAGAGCATTGTTGCTAGATGGAATGAAACAGCATAACCGTCTACTTAGTTATCCTACATGGTATGATTATGTGCCCATACATATTCTCACCCTCCATAGCGACCGGTATGTTCCTAGTTGTATGCCGGAGGGGACCATTGTGTAAGTCTATTGCATCTTTTGCATTCAAAAAACTATTAGTTTGTTACGTCTTTTTGCTATCTCTGCGAGCAGCCCTGCTTAGGTTGTACAGTCTGACAGCCGTTGGTAGGAAGGACCTACGAAACCTCTCGGTTGTGCACCTGGGATGATGTAGTCTGCTGCTAAATGAGCTCCTCAGTGCATTCAGTATGTCCTGCATAGGGTGGAACTCGGACTCCAGCAGAGATGACAGTTTAGCCACCGTCCTTCTCTCTCCTATCTCCTCCATCGGATCAAGGCGCTGCCCCAGGACAGAGCTAGCTTTCTTAATCAGTTTGTTCAGTCTCTTCCTATCGGCTGCAGTAATGCCACTGCCCCAGCAGACCACTCCAAAAGTGATGGCTGATGCCACCACCGTGTCATAGAATGACTTCAGCAGCGCCCCTTGTACACCAAAAGACCTGAGTCTCCTCAGCAGGAACAGCCTGCGCTGTCCCTTCTTGTAGAGTGCATCAGTATTGTGTGACCAGTCTAGTTTATTGTTCAGATGAATACCCAGGTACTTATAGGATGTCACCATCTCGATGTCTGTTCCCTGTATATTTACTGGTACTGTGAGGGGCTGCCCATGCCTGCGGCAGTCCACCACCAGCTCCTTAGTTTTCCTCGCGTTGATCTGGAGGCAGTTCCGATGGCACCAGTCCACGAAGTCCTGGATAAGCCCTCTGTACTCAGCTTCATCTCCATTGGAGATGAGGCCAACGATCGCAGAGTCATCAGAGAACTTCTGTAGATGGCAGTGTGTTGTGTTGTGTGAGAAGTCCGCAGTATAAAGAGTGAACAGGAAGGGAGCCAGCACCGTTCCCTGGGGGGCCCCCGTGCTACTGATGATCGTGTCGGACACACAGTCCCGGGTTCTCACAAACTGAGGCCGGTTCGTGAGGTAGTCCAGGATCCATGATGACAGGTGCTGGTCCACCCCTGCGCGCAGCAGCTTGTCCTTCAGGATCATCGGTTGGATGGTGTTGAAAGCACTGGAGAAGTCAAAGAACATGATCCTCACCATATTCCCGGGCTTCTCCAGGTGGGACAGAGAACGGTGAAGGAGGAAGATCACCGCATCCTCCACCCCAATGCCATGCTGGTAGGCGAACTGGAGTGGATCCATCGCTGGTTCCACCAGGGGGCGGAGGTGAGCAAGGAGCAGTCTCTCCAGGGTCTTCATCAAGTGGGACGTCAAGGCCACCGGTCTGTAGCTGTTCAGGTCTTTGGGGTGGGAAGTTTTTGGTACAGGTACCACACAAGATGTTTTCCACAGCTGTGGTACCCTCCCCAGTTTCAGGCTCATGTTGAAGATATACGTCACAATCCCACACAGCTGGTCTGCACATGACTTGAGGAGCTTTGCGCTGATGCCGTCCGGTCCCGGCGCCTTCCTCGCCTTGATCTTCCTCAGCTCCGTCCTCACCTGGGTCCTGGTCAGGGTCAGGATGGGGGGCTGTGTGTTGGGAGTGGGGGGGTGTTGGTGGAGTGGGGAGTGGGCAGCAGGACTTGATTTCTTTAGAGGCAGCAGTGGTTGTTGTGCAGTCAGGGGGGAGGGCGGTTGGTCAAATCTATTGAAAAACAGATTCAGGTTGTTCGCCCACTCCCTGCCCCCTGTGGCCTGGGGGGAGGTATTCTGGAGCCCCGAGATGGTTTTGAGGTTTCTCCAGACCCCGCTGATGTCGCTCTGTTGCAGCTTGTCCTCCATCTTCTTCCTGAAGCTGTCCTTGCCTTCTCTGATCTTTCTCCTCAGCTCCCTCTGTACGGACTTCAGCATCTCCCTGTTCCCCGACCTGAAGATCCTCTTCTTCTCTCTCAGAAGTGTTTTTATCTCAGGGTTGATCCAGGGTTTGTTGTTTGAGTGACGCCGTATGGTCTTGGTGGGAACGGATTTGTCCACACAGAAGCTGAGGTAGCCCGTGAAGGTGTGAATGAGGCCATCGATGTCCTCACCATGTGGATCGCAGAGCTGCTTCCAGGCGGTGGCTTCAAAACAGCCCTTTAGGGTGTCCATTGTCTCCTCAGACCATAACTCCACAGTGTGCATGGCCGGAGGTTGTCTGTGCACTAGGGGTTTGTACACCGGCCGGAGATGAACCAAGTTGTGATCCGATCTCCCGAGTGGGGGGAGTTGTGATGAGGTGTACGCCTCCTTAGTGTTTGCGTAGAATAAATCCAGTGTTTTATTGTCTCTAGTGTGGCATGTGACATACTGGGTGAACGTGGGTAGAATGGGAGACAGTGAAACATGGTTGAAATCGCCTGAGATGAGGAGAAGAGCATCTGGGTGTTCTGTCTGCAGCCTGCTGGTTACTGAATGGATGACGTCACGTGCTGTCCCAGCGTTCGCCGTCGGATTTGCATAAACAACAATGCAGATCACGTGTGAGTGTTCTCTCGGGAGATATGTAGGCCTCATGCTAACAGCTAGCAACTCAATGTCTTTGCTGCAGTGTCGTTGTTTAACAGTGATATGTCCCGGTCTGCACCAGTTGTTGTTAACATACATTATCACTCCACCGCCCCTAGCCTTGCCACTGTCTGGTGTTCGGTCAGCTCGTATCATGTGAAAACCCTCCAGCTCAATGTTAGCATCTGCTGCTAGTTCAGTTAGCCACGTCTCAGTAAACAAAAGGAGAGAGCACTCCCGGTATGTGCTATCATAACGGGAGATAGCCGCTAGCTCATCTAACTTTCCCAGTATCGACCGTACATTTCCCATGACAACAGATGGAAGGGAGGGTCTGTACCTTATATTTTTTGTCCTCCGCCTTACTCCAGCCCGGCAGCCGCGGTGTTTTCGCCTCAGTTCTCTCGGTATGTCGAGACATCTCTGTATGGTCTAAATTTGGTTGAAAAGTGAAAGATGAACAGCTGCCTTTGTAGAGTTGTTTAAAAGAACATCACATAGTAATCAACATCATTCATCTTCTGATCCTTTTTGGGTTGTTCCTATACCAGCATCTTTGGGCAATAAGTAGAGTACATCCTGGACAGATTACTAGTCCAGTACCTGAGACTCCCAGGCAGTTTTCCATCCAAATACTAACCAAGGTAGACCCTGCTTAGCTTTCAAAAGCAGACAAGACCAGTGGTGTGTGGGGCCTCCCAGGGCCCAAGGTGTCAACATCAATAAAAAGATACAACACAGACAGAAATTTGTAAAACATTCAAATAGTGCTTTTTAAGTGAATAGCACTAGCACTGGTTTCAGATTGTTCCAGACATTATGTAACAAGCATTATGCCAAATGTTGAATGAAAAAAAAAGCTGTTAAAATATGCAGTTTTATAAAGCACCCAGTGGTTGTAAAAGTGTATTTGACTTCTGAGAGATAAACCCCCACCAACCATCACCAAATGCCAAAAATTATTTTGATAAATCCGGGCAAAATCCTGTGGACTAAACAGCCCAATTATTGGACTTTTTTTTTTTTTTGTTAATATATTCAGGCACAGCCCAATTTTCCACAACTGTTTTCTGATTAAATATGGTCCGTATTAGATGGATTAAACACAACCCAATTTTCAATGTCTATTTGTGGACTGAATTAAGGCTTGGATTGACAGACCTGATTTAGCCCAAAATACAACATCTAAATTATGGCTTGTGCTGGGTGGGAAAGGTTTACGTCACTGCAAGGTGAGGAGGGAACAGACTCAACTTATACATTAAATAACTGGACATAGGGAACAGCTGGGGAACAGAAATGGGGAATCAACTAATGAGGTTACATAACAAAGGGTCACCTGAGAAACATTACAAAGAACAGACAGAAAATAACCTTTCAATATAAAATCATCGAATCAAACCAAAACAGGAAATACTTTCAAAATAACCCTGAGATCAAATGACACAAAATAAACACAAGGGATACTTACTAAACCAGACTAAGAACATGGGAGACTGATTAGATAGGGATGGCAAGAGGGATGCACAACATAAACCAAGAAGCTAGACCGGATAAATCATCATCATAAAAATAAGTACAGAATAATACTGTCATGAACCGGGCTTGGGATTCCCCGAGCTTAGCTTCATGGCAGGTTTCTGTTTCTCAGTTATCTGTGTTTTATGTTACCTTTTAAGTTCCATATTATGTTTCATTGTCTAGCTTGTATTCCCTTGTATTTTTGGTTCTGTGTACATTTATTTTATGGCTGGCAGTGGACAGGAGGCTTCTTTGGGTCCTGTGTGCCTCCTGTCTGCTGGTAGCCACTCCCCCCTCTCCTGTCAGTCCCTGACAGGTGACTCCAATCTGTCATTGCCTGTTCCCCTCTCTGCTCAAGTTCACACACCCGCACTCACGCACACATACACACATACGCACACACTCACTCACACCCGTGCCCACTCAGCTCAACATACACCCACTACACACACACACACACACACACACACACACACACACACACGCACACACACTCACTCACACCTGCTCTCACTCTATTAATTTCGTCTGGTATTATTTAAGCTCTGTTTGTGCACTTGTGTATTGTTGGTTCATTTTGTTGTCAGCCTGTCGCCAGAGCTGCCCGTGCTCTGGCGTTTCCTTCACTGTAAGTACCAACTCTTGTCAGTTGTTCACAGAGTTGTGTTTTTCTCTGTTTTTCCCCGGCGCTACCTTGGTGCAGCCTGTAGAGCCTTGGGTTGCCCAGCTCCAGCCAGCACTCTTGTTTCAGGAGTGTTTGAGGTTTGTTTGTCTCTTTTTCCTCCACTCACCACTCTCGTATGGGAGCGTTTGAGTTTGCATTTGTCTTTTGCCATTTCGTTGGGGACAATTTACACTGACTGTCAATTGTTTATGTTCATCTGTTTACCCGTTGGGTTTATTGTTTGGGACATTTGTGTTAATAAACACCACTTCTTCCTGCACTTGGGCTTCCTTGTCTCTGCTGCCTTGGAGAGGCAGCGAATCATGACAAATACAGAGAAAACTCAAGAAGTGGGTATGATCTGATCATGCCCTACATTACAATTGTCATCAGTTATCTAAAGTTAAATGTAGTATTACTGATCTGGGGAAAATATCTGATAATATGCACACATTTGCATTATCTGTCATTCAAAAACATACAGTACAGGCTCTCTTTCCCGCTTACTTTTTCCCTCTGCCTGTTCAGTGGGTCATCCAAATACAGTCTTTTAATAAGTCTGTTGGCTTTTAAGGCCTGTCCACACCAACAACGATAAAGATAACAATATTAAGAACTATAAAGGTAAAGATGTGAGCATCCACACTGATGAACGAGATCGCTCTGTAACAGCAGAGCCAAACATGAGTTGCAACCTCCAGACAGGGTCTTCACACCATGTCTACAGTATCTCACAAAAGTGAGTACACCCCTCACATTTTTGAAAATATTTATATCTTTTCATGGGACAACACTGAAGATATGACACTTTGATACAATGTAAAGTAGTCAGTGTACAGCTTGTGTAACAGTGTAAATTTGCTGTCCCCTCAGAATAACTCAACACACAGCCATTAATGTCTAAACCTCTGGCAACAAAAGTGAGTACACCCCTAAGTGAAAATGTCCAAATTGTGCCAAATTAGCCATTTTCCCTCCCCCATGTCATGTGATTCATTAGTGTTACAAGGTCTTAAGTATGAATGGGGAGCAGGTGTGTTAAATTTGGTGTTATTGCTCTCACACGCTCTCATACTGGTCACTGGAAGTTCAACATGGCACCTCATGGCAAAGAACTCTCTGAGGAGCTGAAAAAAAGAATTGCTGCTCTACATAAAGATGGCATAGGCTATAAGAAGATTGCCAACACCCTGAAACTGAGCTGTAGCACGGTGGCCAAAACCATACAGCGGTTTAACAGGACAGGTTCCACTCAGAACAGGCCTCACCATGGTCGACCAAAGAAGTTGAGTGCACGTGCTCAGCGTCATATCCAGAGGTTGTCTTTTGAAAATAGACGTATGAGTGCTGCCAGCATTGCTGCAGAGGTTGAAGGGGTGGGGAGTCAGCCTGTCAGTGCTCAGACCATACGCCGCACACTGCATCAAATTGGTCTGCATGGCTGTCATCCCAGAAGGAAACCCCTTTTAAAGATGATGCACAAGAAAGCCCGCAAACAGTTTGCAGAAGACAAGCAGACTAAGGATATGGATTACTGGAACCGTGTCCCGTGGTCTGATGAGACCAAGATAAACTTATTTGGTTCAAATGGTGTCAAGCATGTGTGGTGGCAACCAGGTGAGGAGTACAAAGACACGTGTGTCTTGCCTACAGTCAAGCATGGTGGTGGGAGTGTCATGGTTTGGGGCTGCATGGGTGCTGCTGGCACAGGGGAGCTACAGTTCATTGAGGGAACCATGTACTGTAACATACTGAAGCAGTGCATGATCCCCTCCCTTCGAAAACTGGGCCGCAGGGCAGTATTCCAACATGATAACGACCCCAAACACACCTCCAAGACGACCACTGCCTTGCTAAAGAAACTGAGGGTAAAGGTGATGGACTGGCCAAGTATGTCTCCAGACCTACACCCTATTGAGCATCCGTGGGGCATCCTCAAACCGAAGGTGGAGGAGCGCAAAGTCTCTAACATCCACCAACTCTGTGATGTCGTCATGGAGGAGTGGAAGAGGATTCCAGTGGCAACCTGTGAATCTCTAATGAACTCTATGCTCAAAACAGTTAAGGCCGTGGTGGAAAGTAATGGTGGCCACACAAAATATTGACACTTTGGGCACAATTTGGACATTTTCACTTAGGGGTGTACTCACTTTTGTTGCCAGCAGGTTAGACATTAATGGCTGTGTGTTGAGTTATTTTGAGGGGACAGCAAATTTACACTGTTATACAAGCTGTACACTGACTACTTTACATTGTATCAAAGTATTGTCCAGTGAAAAGATACAATAAAATATTTACAAAAATGTGAAAGGTGTACTCACTTTTGTGAGATACTGTATATTTCTCGTGCTGCAGGATGAGACTGTTTATGCCACTGCTGCAATCAAAGAATTTTAAAGGATTTTTTTAAAAACTACACCTGTACCTTGGGCAAAAAAAAAAAAAAAAAAATTGTAGCAAAGCAAAGCAGTGGGAAATTATTTACCTGATTATTCTCTCAGCACCAGAGCTTCCTCAGAGTTGCACAGGTAGGATGAAGTAAGTGCATAATGCAAAGTGAAATCATATGGGTTTGCAAATAATTAATAATAATAATAATAATAATAGCCTAATCATAATTTCAGCTTGGATACATGGAGCTGTTTCAGAGGGCCACTTTATGCATCCAATCATTTCTCCTCCTGCTCCTCCACCTGCTTTGCACTCAGCACCCTGCTGAAAGCAGGTAGATTAACTTTTCAGCCGCTGTCATTTATTCCAGCCCTGCTGCCAAAACATGTGAAAATGATGGCTGGATGTTTTCTAATTGGCTGAAAGCATTTTTATCATTTACAAAATTGCTCTGAAAGTGATCCCAATTATATCATCTGCCACTTTCATTATTGTCATTGCTGAAGTGTGGACTCCGTCATCCACTTGAGTTAGAAAAATTTTTAAAACTATAATTTTATAATCATCATTATCTTTATAGTGCTTGGTGTGGATGGTCCTTTAGCCACTATACTCTCTGTTATCTGCTAAGCTCCTGTCCTTCTGTGTCTGACAAACTCTGTTAACGCATCCAAATCATTGGGGAGAGATTGCATATTTCCTCTAATGATTGAGAGGATATCTGATACTTATATATTAAAATTATCGGCAGCCCTCTGCCCTCCCTGGAAGACATCTCCAGAGCCTCCTGTCTTAGAAGGATCAAAGCCATCACAGGAGACCCCTCACATCCCACCCACCACCTGTTTGACCTGCTTCCCTCTGGACGATGGTTCAGATCGATCAGGTCCCACACCTCCAGACTGACAAACAGTTTCTTCCCCTGGGCCATCCAAACTGCAAACAGTCAAAGGCCCCACCCCTCTCCCTCTGAACGCTCTCATGCACAGAACTGATTGACCTTTTAATTATCACTAAAACGCACCTGTCTTTGCACTCCTCACTTTCATGTATGTTGAACCATCCATGAAATCACTACTGTACATATTTTCCATAATCCTTGGGCCATTTTACTCAATTATGTGTTCTGCACTCTGCACTCTTATGTACATAGCTCCTCCTGCAAAGCTACTACTGTACCTGTGTATATACCAATGGGCTATTTGTTATTTTTACTTTTTATTTCTACTTCAGTCATACCATTAACCGTGTGTTCTGTAACTTTTTTTTATTTCAAATTCTTCTCACTTACTTTATTGTGCAGTAGCCTGGTGGAGCACCCACAATTCCATCGTGCTGTACAAATGTACAATGACAATAAAGCCTATTCTATTCTATTCTATTCTATTTTCCCTCCAGAGCAATGCAGTCTTTCAGTTTTTCCTCCTGCTAAATCAATAGCAACTAAATGGCTTATTTTTGACTGAAATTTTTTCAGAAACATTTCTCACTGTTTTTTTTTCCCTGAGATATCAGAAAAAGCTTACTGCCAAGCCACCATATTGTATGACCCACAAATCCTCTAATAGTCCACCAATGACCAAAGCCAGCTTTCTCTCCTTTTGTGAATACATTACCTACTGTGGCTTTAACAATGACTTGATTTTAAACTTCCTATTCACCTTCATGGTTTTCATGGAAAAATCAATATACCTTTTCCAGTATCTGCACCTCCACTGAGTGCCTACAGGTAAATCTCAATAAATTAGAATATCATTGACAAGTTGAAATATTTATTTATATTCACCAGCAGATGACATGGCTCGTCAAATTATCACTGATTGGGGAAACTTCGGTTCCAAGGTTGTCATAGCCAGGAGCGGTACTGGGGTTAAGCTCCCACTGCTCATAAAATGCTCCTTACGGCGTGCGTCTCGAAAAGCCTCTGACAACTAAGTCCAACTCCTAGCCTGCCCGTGTGGTTTAGTCTCTAAGCCCGGCGGAACTGCTTTTACTAATAGGAGAAGGGGCGAGGGCGGATCTCTGGCACCTTAAAACCAGATGCTTCGGGTAGATGGTGGCTCGTCAACCTGGGAAGGTAGCCCATCTAGGGGAAGGTAAACCCTGATTTCAAACCTCCGCTGCCTTGTGGCACACCCGGTCACGGGAAAGGCTTTGGGAGTCAACCCTGAGGAAAAATCCGGAGTCGGAGCCCCTAAGGCAGTTCTCTGTTGTGCTCAACATCGTTCTGGCAACTCCTGCGACGGCGCTGGTGCCAAACTATAGCAGCCCTGCTGCTCCTTTGGATTCATCAGTGACGTGGAGAGGGGGGACATGCTGCATGGGTAACATCTTGTCCTCCATATCTTCCTGCCCAGGCTTGAATCCTGCCAACGCCCAAAGCTGGAAGGTAGAACACCGGTGTGCATCGGCCTGTTCAGCCACAGGCGGTGCTGTTCCAGCAGAGTAGACGTTTAGGATTCTCTTCCATGGTCATCATAGACCGACGGAGGCCGACGACGGGGAAACCTCCCACTGGACCTCAAGCAACTTGGATTCTGTGCCTCTCCACTCTTCCCCCAGACTCTGGGACCTTGAGCTCCCAATGACAGGACTTGGCACCTGATTTGGGGAGCCATGCCATCTGCTGTTGTTGGTCCACTGTGTTTTATAAATTGTCAGCACAGCCATCTACCAAGAAACTTCATGCTTCCATCTGCTGACTGTCATGATGCCAAGCGTGGTTCAGTGCCGTGCTCAGGTCTTTTGGTTGCTACTCATTTTCTGTATATGTATTTGTTCTTGATTTTCTTCCGTTTTGGTTTATGCTTTTATTTTGACAGCACTGTTATGTGTGTTCCTCCTGTCAGATCTTTTTGCGGGTTGTCACAGCTGTTTAGTTGTCTTTAATTACTTTCTCACTCATGCATCCACACCTGATTCACATTTGGTTTCCCCCTTATTATTATTTGAGCTCACTTGCGGGGTTCATTCCTCGCTGTGACCTCACCTTGTGCTGACAGGAATCCCCCCGTCTGATTCCTGTCTATTTTCTGCTCAGTATTCAGTATCATCTGATATCCATAAGTTACCCTTCATGGTTTTCATGGATTGCCTTTTTCTATAAGTTTCCCTTCGTGGCTTTTCCGTTGTGTCTTTGTAATCTGTAAGTTGCCCTTCATGGTTTATTCCTGTTCCTTATTATTAAATACGCAAACTCACAGCTGGCGAATGGGGTCTTGATTTCTGCAGTGAAAAGGCCAATTATGACAGTAGGCCACAGCCAGTAGATGCCAGTGGCTGTGTGTTTGCTTTTTCCTTTCTTTTTTTCTACTCACGTTTTTTCGTTGCTGGAAGAATTAGCTGACAATATGTCCCCAGTATGCCGGTATTCAGTTTCCAGAAGGAGGTTGCCAGCCGGGGACCCCAGCGTGGATGAACAGTGGGCAGCTGAATTCATCCAGAGCTATGGGGCTGAGGCTCTCACCTCCCGTGGCCCAAAGAAGGCCCTGGAGAACGTGGTGGCAGCGGTCGGGATTGTGGATGCGCATCCCTTGTTTAAGGAAATATCCTGAGTTCACAGAACTGTTGTCAACTGTCTCCACTCTCCAGCTGTCATTCCCTGGGTTGGTGATAGGCTTGTCACCAGCCTGTAGATGCAGCCTCCCGGCACAGACCTCCACTCCTCCCCAAGACACGGCCGTACCGAAGCGGATAGAAGAGAGTCACCGGGTCCAGACGCTGCAAACCTCCTGCCGTTAACCAGCTACAGGCCATCGGAGGAAATCCTCCGCCTCTCAGCCAGTAGCTTCCTCGTCACCATGCCAAAAAGGAACTACAGTAGCTTCTGCCTCTAGGTTTTCCTCGCCGGCTGTCTCATCTGCTCCCTCTCCCTGGGTTGTCGCTGCTGTTTTTCCCTTCTCCATGGTGCCTCCCCTCGCTGCTGAGAGCCCAGCTGTCTCTTCCCCAGTTTCGCCTGTCATCGAGGCTGCAGGGGCGGCCCTCCATGTTCTCCAGAGGGGCCCACTACCACCACAGCCACGGAGAGGGATGAGACTGGGCCTATTGCAGCAGAAACCACCATGCCCCGGGAAAACAGACAAGTGCCTTTTCATTCTTGTTCACCATCATATGAATTACCTTGCCTGATTCCCGGGGGTGAGGCTCAGTCATTACAATCCACTGAGCCCTCACTGCCTGCTGCAGCCATAAAGACTTCACCTGCTCTCTCCGTGTCTCTTCCTATGCACCCTGAGTGTCCGCTGGTCCCAGGATCGAGCAGCCGGATGATGGAGGAGCCTGCGGTCCTGGAGGACCTGGCCCCAGCCCCGCAGCCACGGCCTGGATGGGGGGAGAGCACTGCCTGCAAGCTGAAGCTTGTGCCGATGATTGAGCATCCTCTGGTTTCAGCTATATGGGATGACGCGCCAGTGGTGAAACGACTTCCAGCTGCCACACTGGACGGGCCACCTGTGTCGGTCGCTTTGCCTGGAGATTCGAGGACTGCACAAACCACCATGCCCGCTGTTGAGGCCATAGCAGCAGAGGCGAAGTTGGACCTCAAGAGGACCTGGCACGAGACTTCCCTGCCTGGATTGACGGAGACCTGGATGGCAGTGGAGCTTGAGCTCAGGCAAGTGCTCTTCTTTGCTTTCACTTTTTCTGTTTTGGAGAGATCTTGCCTGGCTCTTGGTGGGGAGGGCCAAGTGCAGCCATCAGCTGCACTGGAGTTCACCTCGCTGGGCTCCACTGCCGCCGGTGACCCTGATTCTGTTTCCTTGTCCTTTTTGTCAGAGCCTCTCTCAGGGTCACCGAGGGTCATCTAACATCATCAGAGGTCTCCGTGGGTCCAGCATCATCGCCCAAGGTCCCCATGGGTGCTGCTCCTTCAGCTGAGGCCTTTGCAGGTGCTGCTACGCCTCAGTCCGGGGCCACCGAGGGTGCTGCTATGCCTCAGTCCGGGGCCACCGGGGGTGCTGCTACGCCTCAGCCCGGGGCCACCGGGGGTGCCGCTACGCTTCAGCCCGGGGCCACCAAGGGTGCCGCTACGACTTAGCCCAGGGCCACCGAGGGTGCCGCTACGTCTCAGCCCGGGGCCACCGAGGGTGCCGCTACGCCTCAGCCCGGGGCCACCGAGGGTGCCGCTACACCTCAGCCCAGGGCCACCGAGGGTGCCGCTATGACTCAGCCCGGGGCCACCGAGGATGCCGCTACGCCTCAGCCCGGAGCCACCGAGGGTGCCACTACACCTCAGCCTGGGGCCACCGAGGGTGGTGCTACGACTCAGCCTGGGGCCACCGAGGGTGCTGCGCCTATGCCCAAGGTTGCTGCGGGTCCTCATTCTACATCTGGTTCCGTCGTGGTTCATTCTCTGCCATTTCCTTTGTCGGGTGCCCACCTCTTGGTTTCGGGGGTCCAGGGTAAGCACAGATTCCAATGGCCGTCTCCGGGGGGAGGTGTGTGGTGCTCCGCAACCCATTGGCCCAGAGATGCTGGAAGACCACTCGATGAACTCTCTTGCTTGCTTGGGTGGCTTCTGAATTCTGGAAGACCACCCGATGAATGCTGCCCTCCATTTTGGTGGCTCGGGAGACCTGGTAGGCAGCCCGATCTTTTCCACCTGATGGTCGGGTGGAGCCGGGACTCTGGAAGACCACCTGAACTGTTCCCTTGGGTTACCCAGTATTACTTAGTTTCTTAGCACCTTATTTGGTCAGTGTTGTGGGTCATGTGTGTTTTGTTTGGTTTGGTTTGTTTTCGTGTCTCTCCCTCCAGGGCTGGATCCCCCCACCACCCTCCCAGGGTTTGTTTTTGAAGTTATTCCTGTTGGGGTGGGTGGGTGTCATCGTCCCTTCATCCCTTTTTTGATGTTACGGTGGGATGTCTGGGTTCCACCCCTTAAAGGAGGGGCATTGTCATGATGCTGAGCACAGGTCAGTGCCGTGCTTGGGTCTTTTGGTTGCTACTCATTTTCTGTATATATATTTGTGCTTGATTTTCTTCCATTTTGGTTTGTGCTTTTATTTTGAAAGCGCCGTTATGTGACTTCCTCCTGTCAAATCTTTTTGCGGGTTGTCACAGCTGTTTAGTTGTCTTTAACTGCTTTCTCACTCATGCATCCACACCTGATTCACATTTGGTTTTCTCCCTTATTATCACTTAAGCTCGCTTGTGGGGTTCATTCCTCGCTGCAACCTCACCCTGTTCTCAGAAAGGAATCCCCCCGTCTGGTCCCTGTCTATTTTCTGCTCTGTACTCAGCCTCACCTGAATAACTGTAAGTTACCTTTCGTGGTTCTCATTTGTTGCCCTTTTGCAAGTTACCCTTTGTGTGTCATGGGCTGGGTTGGACGTTTCCAACCCCGTCCATGATTTGTGGCTGTATTTTTCCCTGATCACTGTTTTCTTAATTTTCAGCTGGCAGGTTTTAGGAGCCTCTGGGTCCTGGGCTCCCTGCCAGCCGACAGCCACGCCTCTCCCTCTCTGCCAGGTGTCCACCAGCTGATGGTGATTATCATTATCATTTGTCTTGCACTCTCACTCACTTTCACACACACACTTGCATGCACGCACTCACACGTACAGTGGGGCAAAAAAGTATTTAGTCAGCCACTGATTGTGCAAGTTCTCCCACTTAAAAGATGAGAGAGGTCTCCAATTTTCATCATAGGTATACCTCAACTATGAGAGACAAAATGAGAAAAAAAAATCCAGAAAATCACAATGAATGATTTTTTAATGAATTAATTGGTAAATTCCTTGGTAAAGTAAGTATTTGGTCAATAACAAAAGTTCATCTCAAAACTTTGTTATATACCCTTTGTTGGCAATGACAGAGGTCAAACGTTTTCTGTAAGTCTTCACAAGGTTTTCACACACTGTTGCTGGTATTTTGGCCCATTCCTCCATGCAGATCTCCTCTAGAGCAGTGATGTTTTGGAGCTATTGCTGGGCAATACGGACTTTCAACTCCCTCCAAAGATTTTCTATGGGGTTGAGATCTGGAGACTGGCTAGGCCACTCCAGGACCTTGAAATGTTTCTTACGAAGCCACTCCTTCATTGCCCGGGTGGTGTGTTTGGGATCATTGTCATGCTGAAAGACCCAGCCACGTTTCATCTTCCACCCCCATGCTTCACAGTAGGTATGGTGTTCTTTCTCCTCCAAACACGACAAGTTGAGTTTTTACCAAAAAGTTCTATTTTGGTTTCATCTGACCATATGACATTCTCCCAATCCTCTTCTGGATCATCCAAATGCTCTCTAGCAAACTTCAGATGGGCGTGGACGTGTACTGGCTTAAGCAGGGGGACACGTCTGGCACTGCAGGATTTGAGTCCCTGGCGGCATAGTGTGTTACTGATGGTAGCCTTTGTTACTTTGGTCCCAGCTCTCTGCGGGTCATTCACTAGGTCCCCCCATGTGGTTCTGTGATTTTTGCTCACCGTTCTCATGATCATTTTGACCCTACAGGGTGAGATGTTGCGTGGAGCCCCAGATCAAGGGAGATTATCAGTGGTCTTATATGTCTTCCATTTTCTAATAATTGCTTCCACAGTTGATTTCTTCACACCAAGCTGCTTACCTATTGCAGATTCAGTCTTCCCAGCCTGGTGCAGGTCTACAGTTTTGTTTCTGGTGTCCTTTGACAGCTCTTTGGTCTTGGCCATAATGGAGTTTGGAGTCTGACTGTTTGAGGTTGTGGACAGGTGTCTTTTATACTGATAACGAGTTCAAACAGGTGCCATTAATACAGGTAACGAGTGGAGGACAGAGAAACCTCTTAAAGAAGAAGTTACATGTCTGTGAGAGCCAGAAATCTTGCTTGTTTGTAGGTGACCAAATACTTATTTTACCGAGGAATTTACCAATTAATTCATTAAAAATCCTTCAATGTGATTTTCTGGATTTTTTTATTCTCATTTTGTCTCTCATAGTTGAGGTATACCTATGATGAAAATTGGAGACCTCTTTCATCTTTTAAGTGGGAGAACTTGCACAATTGGTGGCTGACAAAATACTTTTTTGCCCCACTGTACATGCATCATTCAGTACACATACGCACACCTGCCTGCACTCACGCACACCAGTAATTACTTGGCTCATTATGTTGACATTACGTATACTCTGTCAGTTCTCCTGTCACTCGCCGGTTCTTTGGATGTCATGCTCACTCCAGAGTTGGCCACTCTGTTGAGTCTCCAATTGTAAGTATGTTGCCCACCTTTTCGTCGGGGGCTCTTTTCCTTATTATTCCAGCCCTTTCTCTCCGCTGTCGTCCCACCTGGGAGTGCATGGGGCCAGCCTTCCTTCTTCCTCAGTTACCCAATGAACCGGAGAGTACAGTCGAGTTATCCTGTGTTTTTCTCTGTGTGCTCATTGGAGCCAATTATCCACTTGTCATCTGTTGAGCTAAATAAATTTACATACACAGCACTTTCTTGCGTTGGGTTTTTTGCTTCCTTTCTACATGCGCTGCATTTTATGCACACATATTTGACATTGTGGTTCTCATTTGTTGCCTTTTCTGTAAGTTACCCCTCGTGGTTTATTTCTGTTTTCTATTATTAAATACATAAACTCACAGCTGGTGAGTGGTGACGTAATCTCTGCCCTGAAAGGGCCAATTATGACACTGACAAGCTTTATGGAGTTGCTGATTTCATTTTCCAGCAGGATTTGGCATCTGCCCACACTGCCAAAAGTACCAGTACCTGGTTTAATGACTATGGTATCATTGTACTTGATGGGCCAGCAAACTCTCCTGACCTAAACCCCATAGAGAATCTATGAAGTATTGTCAAGAGGAAGATGAGAGACACCAGACCCAACAAAACAAGCTGAAGGTCACTATCAAAGCAACCTGGGCTTCCATAACATGTCAGCAGCACCACAGGCTGATCACTTCCATGACACGCTGCAGTGATGCAGTAATTTATACAAAAGGAGTTCTGACCAAGTATTGAGTGTGTGCATGGACATACTTTTCAGTCGTCCAACATTTCTATTAAAAATCCACATTTTTAAATTGATCAAATGTAATATTCTAATTTTCTGAGAAAGTGAATTTTGGGTTTTCATTAGATGTAACCCATAATCATCAAAATTAAAAGAAATGAATGCCTGACATGTTATGAGCTGGACATATTGTCCACGCTTTCTGTTATTTTTTAAATGTTATCACTAGTTTGATGGGTTATCCTCAGTTTCTTAGTCAGTTATTGTTTTCTGGTCAGTTATTGTTTTCTAGTCTCTCCCGTCATCCTCCCATTCCTCCAGTCACTCACGTGTGTTTTCATTTTGCCCTAATTAGTTACCGGGGTCTAAATGGGTTCGGACGTGCTGGGGTGGAATGCAGAAATGAGTATCTACATTTCCACTGAAATACCCCACTCATAGCACAGCGTCTCTCTAATAGCCTCTCCTAACCAAATCCTACTGTCTGGCTTCTCGTGCCAACCCTGTTTTCACTAAATGACAGAGGGTGTCAGCGATTCTCTGGCGCTATAACCAGGTTGCTCCGGGTAGGTGGGGCTCATCAGACTTGGGTGTCAGTCCACCTAGGAGAAGGACCGCTCTGATTTCAAATCTGGGCAGGTGGTGCCCATTAGCCTTGGCCGGCAAACTACCTAGGAGAAGGTAAACTCTGATTCCAAACCTCCGCTGCCTTGCGGCTATACCTGATCACAGGAAAGGCTTCGGGAGTAAACCTCGAGGATAAATCCAGAGTGGAGCCCTAAGGTGGTTGGTAGATGCTCAGCACTACTTTCCAGCAACTCCTGCAGTGGAACTGGTCCTAAACTGTATTGGATCATCCTTTCCCTTGAACTCAGCCAGCGATGCCGAGAGGGGGACACTGACGTATGGGTAGCCCAGTGTCTACATACTACCCCGCCCAGGCTTTTTAGCGCAAAACTGGAGAGGCCACTCCAGTGGTGTCGCAAGATTCTGGTACAACAAGGGACGAGGCAGTTATTGGTTATAAGCTCCGACCAATTGGTGTAGGGAGGAGCACCAGGGGTCTCATCCGACAGTGGGAGAAGCCTTCGCAGCTTCCTTGGGCAGCTACCGCCTGCCTCAAGCTGGGCAGCCCCCAGCCAGTAAGGTACCGCCCCGCCATGGCTTGCCTGCTCTACTGGGTGCGTAGAGCTTAGGGGTCTCTCCCGACAAGCAAACGTCAATTTGCACCAGGCAGTCAAAAGGAGAAACATACGAAGACTCCAGTTCTTCAGTTTGCAAACTGGAACATTCCCACCATGTGCCCCGGACTTACCGCTGATCTCCAACAAATGGACGATTCTCGCAAGACCACCATCATCAATAAGGAACTGGCACGACTTAACATCGATGTTGCCTGCCTTCACGAAACCCGCCTGGCCGACAGAGGCTCTCTTAGAGAATCAGACTACACCTTTTATTGGCAGGGCCTGTCCCAGGACGAGTCCAAGCAGTATGGTGTAGGTTTTGCAGTGAGCAACTCGCTGATCGCCACCACAGAAAACCCTACAGGAGGGTCCGAAACAATCCTCGCCCTCTGCATGAAGACATCGATGGGCTTTGTGAACATCCCTTCTGTGTATGCCCCGACCCTCACGTCTACCACAAAGGCCAAAGATCAGTTCTACGAGGCTCTCGAGGAAGTGCTATCTAGAATCCCCCGCTCTGAAGGCTTATTTTTGCTAGGCAACTTCAACGCTCGCGTCGGAGCAGACAGGCAAACGTGGCCATCCTCTCTTGGCCACTTTGGCATAGGCAGGATGAACGAGACCGGAGAGAGGCTGTTGGAATTCTGTTGTCATCACGGCCTCTGCATTACAAACTCCTACTTCAAGTGTAAAGAGCTGCGGATAGTGTCTTGGAGACACCCTCGGTCCTGTTACTGGCACCAGCTAGATCTTGTCATCACCAGAGGACTCTGGTAGGCCACCCAACGCACCATGTTTCGCCGCCTGGTGGTCCATGGACTTTTGGTAGGCCACCAGATGTGCCATATTCCTCCTGTTGGTGGTCTTGGGACGCTGGCCGACCACCTGATGAACATTTTTCTGTTGTAGTTTGTGTCCTTGTTTTGCTCCGTCGTGCCTTTGTCCCCCCCCCACCCCCACCCGATAGGGGTGTTCTTTGTTTTGTTTCTGGGTGTCTGGAAACCACCTTTAAGGTGGGGGGGGGGGCTGTTATGAGCTGGACATATTGGCCACGGTTTCTGTTATTTTTTAAATGTTGCACAATTCTAAGATAAGATAAGATAAGATAAGCCTTTATTAGTCCCACAATGGGGAAACTCCAGGATTGCAACAGCACAGGGATAGCAACACTCAGAGCAATAATTAAGAAGATATGAAAAATAAAATTAAGAGCAGTGAATATACATACAGGTACGTACACATAAATATATAAATATATATACAAAGTGCGGAGCATTGTAGCAAGATGGAATAAACAGCATAATCGTCTACTTAGTTATCCTACATAGTATGAATCCATACATATTGTCACCCTCCGTAGCGACTGATATTGTCCTAGTTGTATGCTGGAGGGGACCATTTGTGTAAGTCTGTTGTGTCCTTTGCATTCAATACTATTAGGTCGTCACATTTTTTTGCTATCTCTGTGAGCAGCCCTGCTTAGGTTATACAGTCTGACAGCCGTAGGTAGGAAGGACCTGCGAAACCTCTCGGTTGCGCACCTAGGATGATGTAGTCTACTGCTAAATGAGCTCCTCGGTGCGTTCAGTATGTCCTGCATAGGATGGGACTCGGACTCCAGCAGAGATGACAGTTTAGCCACCATCCTTCTCTCTCCTATCTCCTCCACTCGGTCAAGGCGTTGCCCCAGGACAGATCTAGTTTTCTTGATCAGTTTGTTCAGTCTCTTCCTATCGGCTGCTGTAATGCCACTGCCCCAGCAGACCACTCCAAAAGTGAAGGCTGATGCCACCACCATGTTGTAGAAGTACACCAAAAGACCTGAGCCTCCTCAATAGGAACAGCCTGCGCTGTCCCTTCTTGTAGAGTGCGTCAGTATTGTGTGACCAGTCTAGTTTATTGTTCGGATGAACACCAAGGTACTTGTAGGATGTCACCATCTCAATGTCCGTTTCCTGTTTGGGGAACGGACATTGAAGGAATATTCTGTTATCATTAGGGTTTTTTGTATATTTTATTAATCCCAGAGGGAAATTATAGGGCATCCACCTGGATGGATGAGGCCGCCACGGTGGGGCGCCAATCCCTTCACCATTCACACATACATTCAGACCTAGGGCCACTTTAGAGTCTCCAATTAACCTAACTCACATGTTTTTGACCTATGGCAGGAAACTGGAGTACCCAAGATAAACCCATGCAGACACGGGGAGAACATACAAACTCCACACAGAAGGGTTACCAATGGTCAGGGAGTGGGATTGAACCCATGATGGTCAGGGGTGGAATCGATCCCGTGACCTTCTTACTGTGCTGCCACAGTGCTAACCACTGCGCCACCAAGCTGCTGGGTTGTCCTCAGTTTCTTAGTCGGTTATTGTTTTCTAGTCTCTCCTGTCATCCTCCCATTCCTCCAGCCACTCGTGTGTTTTCATTTGGCCCTAATTAGTTACCCAGCTGTCCTATGTTAGTCTAATTATCTGTTCCCTATTTACAGTATATGCCAGTCTTAGTTTGCGTGGTTGTGGCATCATTACAGAACTTTCCCTCCGGTAGTGTTCATTGTCTGGTATTATTAATCTGCTCTTTTGTTCCCAGCCCCCGTGCTGACTTGTGTCATTTAGCTTGTTTATTTAATAAACCATTTTTGCACTTAAAGTCCTACCCGCCTGAAGGAGTAAATCCCTTCTTGCTCTGCCAACTGGAGGTTTGACTCTCACAAGAAATATATCACTGCATGTAATGAATCTATACAATATATGAGTTTCACTTTTTGAAATGAATGGATGAATGAAATTAACTTTCCGGTGATATTCTAATTTATTGAGATGTACCTGTACATTACAGTCATCGTTAACAAGACAAGCTGCAGGCAGTCCTTAGTTTGATGGTATGAAGCAAAAGGTATAAAAATGCTTCTATTTCATCCAAATGAATATGCTTTAGTCTGGCATTTTTGCGATTCTGGGCTCAGGTATGATACTTCCATGTTCCATCTTCTATAGACATAACACCTGCAATCATGAATGAAGTCACGCTCAGCAAGCATCACTGAATGAAAACAAATAAACATTCTATAAGTCTGCTAATTTGTCATTACAGTTGGCAGCAGAGGAACTCCTCAAGTTCCCCAAAGTGACTGTCTAACTGTATCTCTGATAACCATAATCACTATTTACCTCAGTGTGGCTACAGCACAGATACTGTACCTTCATCTTATCCTCCAGCTGTGTGTAATGGTGGTGGTGGGGATAATGTGTACAACTATACTCTGAGTGAAAACCAGTTTGATTTTTGATTTTTTTTTTTGCTATTTAGACTATTTTCACATTTTTAAATACTTGTTTGAGGATTAAGATCTAACTTTAGAGTAAATGTTGATGTTAAGAGTTGTGTTTAGGCATTTAAATGCAGTTAGCATCATACCAATAAATGTCCAAAGACAGTCATGCGAACATGAAGGTGTGTATGTGTAATTTCCTCAACAAATATGTGTTTACATGACCCAAACAGCCTGTTTTACAGTAGTCACTTTGCTACAGTAAGTTAGTATTGGGTGTGCAGTCACAACACCGGCAGATGGAGGTTAACAATGCAGCACATCACAGGCAAGTGTAGAAGCAGCTAATGCAAATAGTTGTTTGTGTGAACAATGAAATCCAGTGCACTTATCTAAATATAATTTTCTGGAATTAGGTCAATGCTTCCTTGTGCTCTTTGCAAATATGCTGACAGCTACTAGAAAAAGTAAAATCTATTAAACAAAAACACTAGACAAGAAGGTTTCAGTTTGTATTTGTGATTATTTAGATTCCTCCTTTTAAGGTTTTGCACTTTGTTTTATTAACCCAATCTTAAGTTATTGTATAAATTATTCATTAAAAAGTTTAAAACCCTACATCGTTAGATGAAGTAAATTCATTTATAACACACTGTTCTAGCCCACTTTTATCACCTGCTTAACATCTCTCTGGGGGTGAGAAACTGATGGTGTGGAAAGCCTCCATGATGACTGGTTGCTGAGGGAGGGGACAGTATAGAGACCCTGATAAATGTGAAGTTTCATGATCTCCCCTGACAAATTCTCAATGGCCAGGATCTTTTAGCAGACACACTCCATTGCTCCCACCCACACGGAGTTTACAGAAGTCAAAAGTTCCTTTTTCATTTTACAGTCAAACAGAGGGCCTTGTTTATTTCATTTTACCTAATGCAGTTGAAGGCCTCTGAGAGAAGCTCAGGTCATAAGCTTATGCTATACAATAAAGGGAGAGAGACATTTTTTTCTTTGGTTTTCGTTGAGAGGAAATTTTGAAACATTGTGCAATGGTGCCGCAAAAGTTTTGAAAGGTTGTGAGAGAGTTTTGCCAGGAAAGCGTCTGAGAGTCGGTCTGTTGGAGAAGAGGTCTCCATGTTGCATCCATACAGAATGGACAGCTACCTCATCCCGCTTGTAAGTATGATTTATTTTACTTTTATCCTATAGATTCGTTCATGCATCTGAGGGTTAAAGCACTTCTTTAGGCAACTTACTGAATCCAGTGTTAGACAGAAACAGCTGAAGGGTCACAAGAAGAAGAGCCTGATCTGTGTATTTGATATGAGATAACGTGAGCTCTGATTCAATTTAAATACAGGACCCAAACTGTAAGTGTTAATTACACACGAGCAGCATGAAAATGAAACTCAAAAGTTCTTTTGAGTTTCAGAAGTGCAGAGGCAAGCAAGGACATTATCACTACTATTACAATAACTCATCCTATTTGAATGCAAACACACTTAGCAGTGATCTAAAAATCCCATAAATGACAGAGGATGATTATTTTTTCCTTTGAAATGACTGAAATAATATTTAGGTAAGTAATTATATGAACTATCTTTTATGTGTCATTAACATGATCTATGAAAAAGAAAAGAATTATATGTTGATATGTTGTTTCTGATAATATTTTATTTTGTTCCAGCAGCACACGGAAGAAATGTACGATTCTGAGATCTACAGACATCAAATTGCAGATTATTATAATAATCCATATGTTCTCGATACAGACATCCAATCAGGTGAGTTTTGCTTAAACGTTAATTTTTTTTCTGCTCATGGTTTACATAAAAAAAGTACTACTACTAATTAATTATAAATGTCAATTAAATGAAAAACAATTAATGATATGAACAAAATATTCTGAGAGGAGATCTTAACATCAGAAAGTAACTCTAAAGTCGTACTGTGTTAAATACAGCGCTACAAATATTTACTGGGAGGAGAAAGAGACAATTATTTTTTTTATCATTTTTTGACTTCCAGTCATCTTTCATTTCTTTTTAGCCATGGTCTATTGTGGTTAGAGAGACTTTTCTGGTGTATTGCACATAAAAAGACTGCCGAGCATGCAGCTGGAGCGCACTGCATCAGGGTATAGGGACACAGGAAACAGATGCCATTTCTTTCGGCTGCTACAGCTACATACATAGCTTCACATAGCCCCATGGGGTTTTGCTGATGCAAGAAAGGTGCTTTACTTTCTCCTATAATCAACAGTTTTGAGTGTTTCACCAAAACAAGTTGGGTGGGGAATCACCAGTTATCACTGTTAAAAATATCCAGCATCTAAATATCTAAGATGCAGTCTACAACTATGCCTTTTTTAAATACTACAATGAAAAACTGCTTGTGTTAGTGTATAATTTAATGGTTCATGTAAAATAAAAGTGGATTTATAACATTAGATTGAGTTTATATTGGTTGGTTTAATTGAAAGAGGCTAACTTCACCAACTGCAAACAAAAATAAATTTAACATACTTTTTTAATATTTACAATTGGCTTAAAAAATACAAATTCTTAAATGCATTTGTGGAGAAGATAAATAACAACAAAACATCAAAAACATGAGGAGGAATGTGGTTAATGGCTGTGTGAACACTGCTAATGAGGCAACAGGAAAGAGCATCATGCTGAATTCTGAGTTATTTTCCATCTCATTTTGTTGATGCAAGCTCAGACACTTTGTCTACTTAGCTGTCAGATACCTAATAGCCTTCTGTATGTGTGTTTTCATTATTTTAATCTATCTCTCTACAATTAGCAAACGCTGTCAAAACAAGCAAGTATTAAACACAAGTACACTTCGTCACCATTATCCTGTTTCCCACATTCTCTGCTCAGACCACTGGGACTACCACACTCACCCTCACGTGCATCCCGTTGAGTTTGAAAACCTGCAAGAGACCAGCTTCACGGAGCTGCAGAGTGTGCAGGGCCTCCATCCGTCAGGCCTCATACGGCACGACACCACCATACGATATGAACCGGAAGGACTGCTTGACCCAAATCTCGGGGCTCATCCACATATGTTACAGCAACCAGTGAGTTCCTAAGCTTCCAAAACACTTCCAAACATTACATTTTACTTTGCAGAAGCTGATGATAAATTGAGGGTGTTGAGGGCAGCTAGGCTCAATCTTCTTGGTTTAGGGGCTATGGTGATAAAAAGGTTAAAAAAAAAACCCCAGAAAAGATAATTTGAGTATTTTGCCTGATTAGCTAAATATACAGCTCTGGGGAAAAAAGAGACCACTGCAAAATCTTTCCTAAATTTGCATTCTACATGTATGGCAGCCATTTAATTTGAGTATCTGTTGAATTCCAACACAAGGACACCTCATACTTAAGGATGTACTGATTAGGTTATCATCTAAGCATGGAAAGCAGTGAATAAAAATCAGAGTTATTACACAAATACAGATTTCTGAGATCTTCCTAAATTAAAACTCAAGTACTGTAGTGTTTAAGAATGAACATTAACTTGCTTTCTTTGCATTATTTGCTCTAAAAGCACATCTAAAAGAAAGATATTTTTGTTGCCAGTTGTCAATTTCTGTAAATAAATGCTCTAAATGACGATATTTTCAGTCAGTTGTTTTCAGTAGGTTAGGGAATAAAACAAAATTGTTCATTACACTTAAAAATATGTATAAATAGTAAAACTAGATGAAATGGTAATTTTGCAGTGGTCTCTTTGGTCTCTTTAATTTTTTTCCAGAGCTGTATACTCCAAAAGACCATTTTTAGCATTTTCAAACTCAACATGTGGAATTTAAATGAGCAAAGAGGTTTTAGGAGATGGAGGCATTTTAATGTCCTGTCACAGAAAATAGGAAGTGAATCTCAGAGTTACAAGAATCACTTTTTAAATTTAGGGTTTTTCTCCTTTTTTTCAAGCTAAAAATCAACCTTTTCTCTGAATAGACTATGAAGACTCAGCTAAAGTCACATGTGCTTTTTTCAACCCTCCGGTTGCAAACAAGCAAACTAGAAGCAAGATCTCTAGATTTAGACAAAGTGGAATGAGTCCAACCATGTCAAAGTTTTCCGTTGGAAACCTCTTCTATGCATCATTGGCTGGGTCCAATGAAGGAAAAAAAAACCCCACCAAAACGAATATGCTTGTGTATGTTGAAAAGAAAATATAAGCATACACATGTAAGTGCATATACCGTAAGTTTGGGGGCAATCCAACAAACCAGATATCTGCTAAACACATTAAGAAATTTTCTATTAGAGATGACATGGGGCCAAATTTTAAGATGCTTTGCCATGTTAAAAAACAGCTGCAGAGCAAACAGATGCTGCAAATCTTACAGAGATGAATTACTTACTTAAGTACTTAATTACTGCTGTTGGTATATGGAGTATATGTAATTTTACTGTAAGTTACATGACTGATAACTTTGCTAATAAGTGATATTCTCCTTTCTAAAAGACTCTTGGGTTCCTATAGTGAGAAGACAATATTTTGTTTTGTTTTACTTCTGGTAAGAAGAAACAGAAAAGGTGTTGGTACATCAATTAAACATGTGATATGAGAGTACAGTGTGGAAAAAAAAAAAACTGTTCACACCAAGAATCAAAGGGATTTACATGTAGGTGTCCACCACTGCCTGTTTGTTAAAAAGATGTTATAAATATGTTAAAATGAATTGCCCATCAGGCATACAACTAAAGCAGCAGACACACATCACAGCTCATGCAGAGAGAAAGTTTTCATACTCTCACGTACAGTTAGAAACTCTCTCTCCGGTGTACAGTATGAAAAACACCCAACTTATTAGGAAACAAAAATATGTTGGCAAATCTAGTAATGCAAGCTTATTCATCATTTTTAATTGGTTTTATGTTTAAAAGTCTCTGCTGCGGTGCCCTACTGAACTCCATCATTAGATTTAACATGTTCTTAATATTCCGTACCACTCATAATGCAGTGATATGCAAAAATATGGCAGTCCATTAACAAATAGCACATTTTGGTGAAAAATTGATGTGCTGAACAAATTAAAACATATGGTGCTCAGAATTTGCAGAATTTATGAAACAAAAAGTAATTATATATTTATGTTTGCTGAGACACTTTAACTTTTTTTCCAATTAAAAATATGCAATTTGGCCAAGGGATGACCAAATTTTTGCAGAGCACTGTATATGTGGAGTGCAGGACACCCACTATGATTCCAGTAATAAACATATTATCATCTCTTTGCTTTATTGTTATGAACTTAAAATGTAGTACCTTGGCATTAGTAGGTCTACTGTACTGTATATCTCTTACAGTGGAACTCTTTATTGTCACAGGTGCTCCTACTAAAATGGTTGGTGCTGAGACATAAAATACAAATTATGTGAATGTAGTCACACAAAGGGATATCTCAGGATTTTATAGTATCACACATGCATGAATACTCTGCTTGTTGCTGAATTTTAAATAAATCTTTGCTTTACAAAAAATGAAGCAGTGACACACCCTTGACAGATGTGGATGTGTTACTTTAAGGATGATATACAATGGGGGAAATAAGTATTGAACATGTCAGTGTTTTGGGGTTTTTTTTCAGTACATTTATTTCCAATGAGGCTACTCAATTTTCACCAGGCTTTGGTTTTAACTCAATAAATCCACATATAAATCAAAACATTTCAGTCCATAAACAAAGTTATATGTAACTAAAGTTTATTTAATAGTAGAGAAGCATTTATTTGCAATGACAGCTTCAAGACCCTTCCTGTATGAAGAAACTAATCTCCCAGAGAGCTCCGGTGGGGGTTTGGCCCATTCTTTTAAGGAGACTGTGTGGCGACACAGGTGGGGGATTGTCCACCCAGGGAAGGCAGCTGGAATAAGGGGGAACAATAGACCGGAGAAGGAAGTGCCACGGGGGTGGGGGGGGGGCTCAGACAGGACAGTATGGACTATGCACCCCCCTGGGAAGAGGAGGAACCACTGGAGCCGCTGGAAGAGAGAAGGATGTGAGCAGCGGTGCCGGCATTATGTTATGCTAATGCACCACACAGGTCTTTGTTCCAAACAATGTATTATGGTCGGAAGTTCCGGGTCTCAATGCATGGAATTAAAGGTATAAAAGAGGAATGCACAGAGACCCAGAAGCTCTTTTTACTGTACTGTATGTTGGAGAAGGAATAAAGTTCATATGTCGTCTAGCTCGTTGCCTCTCCTGCTTCCTTTCTCCACAACTGCATTTAAATCCTTAGGATTTTGACAACTCTCAGTGTGAATCTCGATTTCAATTGGATTTAAGTCATGTGACTGACGGGGCCATTCTAACAACTTGATTTTCTTTGTTGCAAACAAATTGACAGTTTTCTTCCCTTTGTGTTTGGGATCATTGCTCTGCTGGAAGATCCACCCCCATCTCATTCTCATCATCCCGGTGGATGGCAGCAGACTATTTTCAAGAAGTCTCCAGTACATGTCTCCATTCATTGTTCCTTCAATTATATAAAGTCCTCCAGTGCCATGAGATGAGAACGACTCCACACCATGATACTTCCACCTCCAAATTTGACTGCTGGAGCAATGTTTTTTTAGGTGATGTGCAGTGCCATTTCTCCTCCAAACATGGTGTGTAGTACGACAGTCAAAAAGCTTTATTTTCGTCTCGTGTAACCACACTACATCTTCCCAGTAATTCATAAGCCCGTTTTTCACTAGTACCTACTCAGCCCTACTCACCTTGATTCTACTTGGTTTGTAGGGTTTTCTATTAGTATGTACCTAGTACCTGGTACCAGGTACTTTTTTGGGACCTACTTCAGTGAGGTTCTAACCGTGCTGAGTCGAGCTGAAAATGTGACATCAGCGGATAGCAGGACACTGATTGGCCAGAGTGTAACGTCAGTGGATGAGAGCGATGTCTTCACAAGATTCAAAACCGCCATTTGTTAATTCGGCTGTGAGTTTTTATTATTTCTGTGATAGTCAATGAAATAAATGGCTACACACAAATCAACACCATCACAAAACACTCACCATCTTCCCCATGAGCAGCCATCAGTTCAGAGACCTCCTAGTATTTCATTTCGGAACGCTCCGCTGGCATTGCAGCTGAAAAGTTCATAGGCTGAAAGGTTAGTGGTCAAATTTGATCAAATGCGGTTATTTTTCAACAGTCTTCCCGCTGGTGTGCACAATTCTTCCATCAGTGTTGCAGCGCTTGGATCCCTGTGCTTGAAAAATAAACTACATTTCTTCAAATTTGCCAACTATGAACTTTCCAGCTTATAAACTTTTCATTCCTATCAGCCCTGGTGCAGCGGAGCAACCAGAAATGAAAGTATACCAGGACGTCTCTGAGCTGATGGTTGCTCACAGGGAAGATGGTGAGTGTTTTGTGATTTTAAGCATCTTTTACGTTATTTATCAGTGAAAACTTCAGCATGTCAACAACATAACAGGATAATGGGCCACCTTCCTGTAATGAACCCAACTCCACCCACTTGAGGTGGTACTCAGTTGAAATGGAAAACTAACCACACCGTGTCAAGCTGAGTAGGGTCGAATAGAGTCAAGGCGGGTTGGGCTGAGTCAGAACTAGTGGAAAAGGGGCTACATGTCCAAAGGCTGCTTAGCAAACTTTATACGAGCTTCAGCTTGCCTGTTCTTTAACAATGGACTCTTTCATGGTGAGCACACATGGAGCCCATGATGGTGGTGTGTATTGCCTATTGTCTTCTCTGTCACAGTGGTACCTACTGCCTCAAAGTCTTTCTGGAGCTCTTTCCGAGTTGTCCCCAGTTCCTTGGGTTACTATCTTGACTATCCTTTCAGGTGATTCCTTGCCTTTCATTGTCTTGAGGTAATGCTTTTTCTAATGTTTCCAATATTATTTCATTCTACTTTATTACAAATAGCTTTATTTTTTCACTTAAATATTTTACATTTTTTTTATATATGTGAATTTCTTGAGGTAATATCAAAGTCTAGGGAAAAATTCATGCAAGCAGCCTCATTGGAAAATGTACTAAAAAAATGTTGATATTGATTTCCTCCACTGCAAATGCAGCATTACCTTAACAAACGTCCCATATCGTGCAAAATTGTTTTTGTGGGTTTTAACCTCATAAAACACAGTCATGGGTCACATGTTCAAATATATCAGAAATTGACTCTACATGCAAACACAGAGTTTTGTTGGTTTTTTTTTTTGCCACACTAATAAACTTCCTGAATTTTTCTGATGTTATAAACCAAGAGGTCCTGTATACATTTCTCTAAATTAGCAAAACAAATGCAAATGTGATTGGCCCACCAAAACCTTTATGTAGTCAGCTTTTTTTGAGCAGCTGTAAAACCACACAGAGATGGTTTTTGGTGTTTAAAATTACATACGAGACACTCTTCAACTTGACAGTGAGTAAGCCCAGGGTACCAAAAGGCTTCAGGCAGAACAAACAGTGGAGGAAGGCAGCCTGGACACCCGAGCAGTCCCACGATGGAACTGGAAGTGCCGGGTACAAGAATACTCACTGGAGCCGGAGACTGAGACGTCTGTGGAGGGAATCCCAGAGCCAGCCTGTAAAAACAGAAAAAGAAGACAAGATGACATGCAGAGTGAAGCGGTACCAGAACAGGCAGGGCGTCTAATCATGCATGCATCAAACTACAGGAGACACTGAAGAACACACAGGTCCAACAATATTCCGGCAATTCGCTCCCGTGGCCACAGGCCTAAAATAATGCCACACATAATGACAGGAGTGAACGCCGGTGTGTGTAATGAGGGGAAAACATGTGAGTGTGCGCATGTACTGTATGTGTGCATGAAACAATAATGACAGTCAGCTGGCAAAACCTGGCAGAAGGGGAGCCATGGCTGCGAGCTGTCAAAGAGCTGGAAGACCTCAAGGCTCCCAAGGAGGTGCCTGATGGAAAAAAATAGGAACTCAAAATACACTAAAGACAGGGCAGCCACCGTGCCATGAAACTGGGCTGGAATTCCACTCCAGTTCACGACAGAGCCTCCCCCTCAAGGGGTGGATGCCAGACACCCCAGTAACATCAAAAAAGAAAAAAAGGGACCCCCCCCCCCCTTAGGACCCCCCAAACAAACCAGGGTGGGCGGTGGGGGGAAAGAGAGCAGGAGGGAAACAAAGAACCCAAACACCAACGAGAAAACAAAAATGAACCTCCCCCCAACTCCAAAACCCAGAACAACCCCCCTAAGACCCAAAAGTCCAAAGGACCAGGGGGCTGACCAAAGTCCCAGGTCCATGAGGTGGGCGCCAGTCAGGTGGTCTAAGTCCAGGACCAGACGGACCGCCCGGGAGAGCGGGTCCAGTGGCCAACCAGGAAAACTGGGCCACCTAACCCCATAGCACAGGTTGCCGGGTGGATGGCCTGGGTCCTTGAGCCACCAGCTCAAAAGAGGCGACCTGGGAGGTGACCTCCCCACGGGAAGACCCACCGTAGGAAGGAGAGGCCAAGGAAGGGGAGCCCCGGCGTCATTATACAGTAACGAGGGAGGAGGCCCCCCCACCCCCCAAGGCCCCGAACTGGAGGACAGCTACACCCGTGGTGGTCCCGGTCCAGGACAACGATGTACCCGCACTGGACCCCGTCTGGAGTTCTGCTGCACCCACGCTGGACCCCGGCTGGAGCTTTGCTGCACCCGCGGTGGTAGCTGGAACCTCCGGTGGTGGATCTAGATCCTCTGCGACCTCTGGCGGTGCTGACTCCTCCCCGATGACCCTGGGAGTAAGCTCAGAGATAGCGGAAAGGGAGAGGGGTCAGGGTCGCCAGCAGCGGCGGAGTCCGGCGAGGCGAGCTCAGGTGCGGCAGGCGACTGCACCCGGCCCTCCTCACCAACGGCCAGGCAAGGATGCTCAGAAACAGGGGAAGGAGAAATAAATGAGAGCACTTGCCTGGACTCGGGCTCCACCGCCGTCCAGGACTCCGACAATCCAGGGTGCAAAGACTCAATAGGTTCGGGAGGTGCTGCATCCACGTTGGCCCTCACCTGGGAAAACTGGACCCTCGTTGTCGTCTATGGAATCTCCAGGTAGTGGTGGATCCTCTCCAGCGACCCTAGGAAGGAGCTCAGAGATGACAGGAAAGATGCAGTGGTTAGGGTCGAGGCGAGGTCAGATGCAGCTTAGGGCTGCACCCGACTCTCCTCATCAAGAGCCAGGCAAGAATGCTCCAACTCAGTAGGGAGACAGACAAAAGAGAGCACTTGCCTGGACCCAAGCTCCATCGCTGTCCAGGACTCCGACGATCCCGATGATGACATCTTGGACCCAACCTCTAGATGGTCCAGTTCGGAAGCTGACTCTGCTGCGGCAGCACCCGCAGCAGGCATGATGGTGGTGGCAGTCCTAATTCCCTCAGGCGAATTCCCCCATGCAGGTAATCTCTCCGGCATGACGACTGGGGGTCCACTCCGTGGTGCCTCTGGACCATGATCCTCCAGAGCCACAAGCTCCTCCACTCTCCGGCGGCTTGGTTCCGGCGGGCGCTCGAGAAAAAAGGGAGGAGACACGGAGGGGATAGGTGAGTCTTTAATTACAGCGGCAGAAGGAGAGCACTCAGGTGATTGCCTAACCTGAGGTTCTCTTCCAGGAGACAGACAAGGTTTATCATTATTAACTGAAATAGAATGAAAACACACTTGCCTGCTCTCCTGGGTCTGGATGTAGACTGCTGCTGGCAGCGAGCTGTCATCCTCCTCTGCGTCCACGGCCATCCTAGGCCCCCCAGAGGATTGTGGAGGAGCCAGCTCAGCTGACGCAGGAGTGGGCATGACGGGGGAAGCCCTGGAGGTCTCCTTGGCGGCAGGAAAGGATGTCTCGTCGGCAGCTGCTGTGGCTGAAGTGGAGAGGGCGCGGACTGACGTGACAGCTGGCTCGGAGAAGGGCTTCGCTGCAGGAGTGGACGGGCATGACGTCGGGAATTCGGCCGCCAATGAGGTGATGGGCTTCTTGCAGCACATCGCTGCAGAACAATCCGCCCGCCGTGGTGTTGACTCCTCAAGGTCCTCTGGCTCCCTCAGCATCCGGCTGCTCCCTCCCAGGATTGGCTGGAAATTAGGAGCGACAGGGGAGAAAGGTTGAGGAGCAGGAACAGCAGCTGACTGGGGAGCCCCAGCGAATTGTAGAATCTGGAGCTCCTCCACCGGAATCTGGCAAATAACATCAGATGAGAGCACAAGATATTGTAGAAGCACTTGCCTGAGTTCCTGACTGGTGATGACGTCAGCTGCTGTATCGATGTCCTGCTCCGTCTCCCAGGGAGTAGGACGGGAGGTCTGGCGGGGTGAAGAGGACACCGGCTTGGGAGGCAAGTGATAGGCTTTCGGCCTCCAGGAGCGCTTCTTTGGCTGCCTCGGTGGCAACGCAGAGGACCCTTTCACAACTCCCTCGAAGCGCTGCCATGAATCACACATTTGGGTGAGCAGCAGCACCAGCCCCGGTTACTTCCAAAGGCTGGGACACGTCTGCATCAGCCCAACGGCAACGTCCATTAAAGAAAAATTTGTTTCCAGAGAGTGGGTGGCACGAGCCCAGGAAGTGAAGTTAACCACTTGCTCGGCCACCGTACACTCCTCCGGGTTGAGTCCAAAAAGTGAAAAGTCCATGATGGGGGGGACTACAGGCAGATGAGAAAAAAACACAAAAGGTGAATAAACACATGCACACAACACCTTCACTGGATTTAAACTGGCCGGATTATTCTGTTATGATTCCCCGTGCGCTTTTACGCAGCGCACGGAGGAGAGAGACAAATCTACATGCTGGAGATGTTGTGTGCAATTTATTGAGCAAAAACAAAAGGGTAAATAGTCCAGCAACAACCGAAAATACCACAATGGCGAGGAAGCTCTGGGAAGCTCACGAGACACTCCTCAGCATGACAGTGGATAAGCCCAGGGCACCAAAAGGCTTTAGGCAGAACTGACAACGGAGGAAGGCAGCCTGGACACCCGAGCAGTCCCACGACGGAACTGGAAGTGCCAGGTACAAGAATACTCACTGGAGCCGGAGACTGAGACGTCCGTGGAGGGAATCCCATGGCCAGCCTGCAAAAACAGATAAAGAAGACAAGATGACATGCAAAGTGAAGCGGTACCAGAACAGGCAGGGCGTTTAGTCACGCATGCATCAAACTACAGGAAACACTGTGAAGAACACACAGGTCCAACAATATTCTGGCAATTCGCTCCCGTGGCCACAGACCTAAAATAATGCCACACATAATGACGGGAGTGAACGACGGTGTGCGTAATGAGGGGAAAACATGTGAGTGTGTGCATGTATGTGCGTGTGTGCGTGCGTGAAACAATAATGACAGCCAGCTGGCAAAACCTGGCGGGGGGGGGGGGGGCATGGCTGCGAGCTGTCAAAGAGCCGGAAGACCTCAAGGCTCCCAAGGAGGTGCCTGATGGAAAAAACAGGAACTCAAAACACACTAAAGACAGGGCAGCCACTGTGCCATGAAATTGGGCTGGAATTTCACCCCAGTTCACAACAGGAAGAGCTGAAAAAAGAGAGGTCAAAAAGCTGAACAAAGGTGGTGAAAAACTAAATTACAGGCTCATTATGAAATCTATAATGAGAGATTGAACATTTATAATTTGGAGCTGAGAAATGCAAGGCAAGCATATTTTTCTGACATCATTGCGAAAAACAATAATGCATGCACCTTGTTCACTACTTTTGAAAGGCTAACAAATCCCCCTGTGTCAGTAGCTCCTGAACTTCTATCCAACCGTGCCTGCAATGACTTTGCTTTTTTCTTTACTGACAAAATTCAGAAAATTAGACAGGCAGTCAGTGCTCTTATGCCAGGTGCAGGGCGTGTTCTTCCTCTGTGTCCACGTAGAGAAGACGTAAACACGATGGCAAAACTTTTTCCAATCAATCCTAAAAACTTGGATGACATCATACGCCACATGAAATCCACTACCTGCTGCCTTGATACTCTCCCCACAGGGTTTTTTAAAAAAAAAACAAAAACAAAAAACGTTTCATATTGTATGGCCTTGGATCTACTACAAATCATAAATATATCTCTGCATTAAGGTGTCTTCCCTCAGTGCTTTAAAACAACTGTTTTCAAGCCACTTCTAAAACAGAGCAACCTAGACACCTCACTCATGAACAGCTATAGATCCATATCAAATCTCCCCTTTCTTAGTACAATAATAGAAAAAGCTGTCTTTCAACAATTGTACAACTTCCTTACATTAAATAACTGTTTTGATGTCTTCCAGTCAGGTTTTCAGTCACCCCACAGCACTGAGATAGCTCTAGTTAAGGTCTTTAATGACATCTGCTAGTGGCAACTTTTCAGTCTTGGTTTTATTGGACCTCAGCGCCGCATTCAACATGGTCGACCATAACATCTTACTAGACCGGCTGAAAAACTGGGTGGGGCTTTCTGGTACAGCACTTTGCTTTTTTGAGTCCTATTTAAAAGACAGGGACTATTTTGTGTCTGTAGGAAACTACAAATCTGAATGAACAAAAATAACCTGTGGAGCTCCCCAAGGTTTCATTCTGGGACCTTTGCTTTTCAACATCTATATGCTCCCACTAGCTAAAATCATAAAAATCAACAAAATATATTGCCATAATTATGCAGATGATACACAAATCTACATAACCATCTCACCAGGAGACAATGGTCCAATTAAAACCCTGATCAAATGCATTGGTCACAATAAAGAGTGGATGTGCCAGAATTTTGTTCAGTTAAATGAAGACAAAACCGAAATAATAGTTTTTGGAGCCAAAGAAGAAAGACTCGGAGTTAGTACTCAGCTTCAATCAGTGATGTAAAAAAACCAACAGCCAAGCCAGAAATCTGGGTGTGGTTCTGGACTCAGACCTGAATTTTAACAGCCACATTAAGACAGTAGTAAAGTCAGCCTATTATCACTTAAAGAACATAGCAAGGATTAAAGGTCTGATGTCTCAGCAGGATCTAGAAAAACTTGTCCATGCATTTGTCTTCAATAAACTGGACTACTGTAATGCTGTCCTCACAGGTCTCCCTAAAAAGTCCATCAGACAGCTGCAGTTAGGTCAAAACGCTGCAGCTCGATTCCTCACTAAGACCAAGAAAGTGGATCATATAACTCCAGTCTTCAGATCTTTACGCTGGCTTCCTGTCTGTCAAAGAACAATTGTTAATCTCCCACAATATACTGTAACTTGTATTTCTTGCACGTTTTCTATCTTATTCTATTTTAACTTTTTTGTTTCTCTTTAATTTACTTTTTAGCTTGCTTTTAAATTCTTATGTATTCCTTTTGCAACTCCCTGTAGTGCTTTAATGTTTGATGCAAAGCACTTTGAATTGTCTTGTACATGAAATGTGCTATACAAATAAACTTGCCTTGCCTTCATAAGTAGCTGGTAAGGTCACATATTTGTTCATAAGAGTACAATAAATAGTTAAATGCAGTTAATGGTGTTTCATGACATGGCTTTTATAACTAGCGTGAAGTTGTTGTTTTTTTCCTGTGAGTGGTTGTTTTCTATTTTCATATAGTGACTGCCCAGCCTTTTCTCATTCCCCAATCACAACTCATTAGTGAAAAGTAAAAATTATGTGAAAACCAAAGATGTAAAAGACAAACAAAGTATAAAACAAACAAAAAAAAATAGCAGAGGTGACCTCTGGGTCTGATGCAAAAGGGAAATGTAGGGAATATCTGAAGATAAGGTAATAACTGACTTCCCAAAATAGGGTTTTCTTTAACCTAGAAGTAACATTACTGTAAAAGATCATCAGACTTGATAATCAGATTTCAAATTTAATAAAAACATTTTAAATTAAGAATTTTTTTTAACCTTTGGTACACATGTTGCAGGTCGCATTCTATCCACGGACCTTGTACCCACCCCACTCCCAGCGCAGCTCTGATGATGAGGAGCTTGGAGGACGGAGTCCACCTCTGGAGGTTTCTGATGAGGAGTGTTTAAGAGATCGGGTCCCTTATGTCACACCCGGAGAGCTGGGTAAGGAAACAGATTTATATTTCAAACAGTGAATGCACTTAATCTGCTGCAGTTAACACCAACGCTTTAAGAAACACCAACTGTGGGAGCCAGGTGAAATCTGCCAATCATACAGGTCATCTAGAAGTACTAGAATTCATAAGAGCTAACGCATGCATCTACACTTGTGTCTGAATATGCTAGTAGGGGATATGTTTTCATACTCTGTACTATACCACAAATGGGCTCCATGGATTTAATGATTTCCTAATGATGACTGACGTATAAGAGCATTATGAATCACCATCACCACCATCAGCTACTCCAAGGTCCACTTTGGGATTATAGATAAGTTTTGTTTTTCTAACATTAACATGGTGAAGTTTTGCCATTAAGTCAAGTCAGCTTTGAGTTCTGCTGACAACCTAAATTGTGATTTCAGGATGAGCTACTAGTTGCATAACTGCTTTTATATTGCTGGTCTTGCACCTTCAACGGAAATGGTTCGTAAAAAGTCAGACAGAAGATTTTGGTTGGTCTACAAGGCTGAGCTCTTTTTTGAGTTTGGAAACAAAAGATAAACTGACAACATATTCCAGCTAACTACCATTCATGGCTTTTCATGAGTTCCCTCCATGTAACAGATGATTTGAGCCATCGAATCTATTGTTACCAAGTTCTTCTGTAAAAATGTGTGGTCAGTGTCATGTTTATTTAGCAGGAGTTGTTTCACAGAAGGATTTGAGTCCTATTCTGAGTTTGTAGTCTTCCCAAAATCATCTGCACTTCCTTTTTTGGACAAGTGAGGATCTGACGAGAGTGGTGTCTGGTCACAAAGAGGTAGTGTTTATAGTCAAATGGTTTTTATTTATTTTACCTTATCAAATTATTTTTTCTAATGAAGAACCAAGGTAAGCACCTCAGTGGCAATAATAAATGCCTAACTGGTTCTCTTTGCATTTTTGTGATGTACATGGCATTTGTGGTAATTGTACTTTTGTGGAAGATGAAAGCAGACAAGGCAGCGAGCTGGACAACACACAAACTTTATTCACCTCCCAACATAAAACACAGAAAACTTCTCCCAGGGTCTCTGGGCAACTCCTTTTATACCACTTTATTTCTGCCCAATACGACCCAGGGAGCTAAAGACAATATTCACAGTACACAAAGCCTGTCTGGCACATTAACCTTACAGGACACAAAACCCTGCTTATCACTCTTCCTCCCTCTCTAGCAAACTCCGGTGCCTCCTGACTCCCCGGGGTGCGGCCAGTCCTTTCTGTTACATCTGAGACCCCCTGGTGCCACTTCCTCCTTCAGTCCTCCCCCCGACTTCCAACTCTGGGTGGAGAACCCCCAACTCAGTGCCACCACACAGCCCCCCCAAACACCCAGAAAGGGGACTAACCCCCGGTCCCTTGGGCTTGAGCCAGCACCCATAGCGGCTGTAGCGGGAGGTTGCCCGTCTGGTCGACGTGCCCTCCTGGCGAGGTGTGCGGGAGGGCACGTTGGTCTGTGGAGGGGAAGGGCGGGGGGACAGGTTAGCTTCATGAGTGCAGTTCTCTACCGGGGGAACACCAATTTGCGGAACCACCGTTGGTGGGCATCCGCACCGGGAAGCTTGGGCCAAGACCACCTGTTCATCTGCCAACAAATAAGTGGGCTTCAGTCTGTCAATGCAGACGGTCTCCTTGCGCCCCACCCCCACCCCAAGTCTAACACAAACTGCTTTGCCCCAGTTTCCAGCACTCTGAACGGTCTGTCATATGGTGGGCGCAGCGGGGTTCTGTGTGCATTGTGCCTGACAAAAACAAATTTGGTGCTCTGTAAGCTCTTTGGGATGAAGGTGTGGGGAAACAATGGTGGGCCGGGCCCGGCACATTAGCAGCCTCTGTACTGTAAAAAAAATTGCATGGGTGGGTTGATCCCGGATGCGGGGTTTTCTGGTAAAATTCCCCGGGGATCCGCAGCGGCTGAGAAAAAATGAGTTCCGCCAGGGAGGCTGCCAGATTCTCCTTAGGCGCGGAGCACAACCCTAACAGGACCCAGGGCAGGCAGTCAACCCAATCTGCATCCGTGAGTGAAGCTCTGAGGGCTGCTTTAAGCAACCTATGAAAACATTCGCATAACCCATTAGCCTGGGGGTTGTACACGGTGGTGCAGTGGATTTTGACCCCCAGGCTCTGGGCCATCACGGACCAGAGTTCTGAAATGAATTGTGGATCCCTGTCGGAAGTGATGTCCAACGGAGATCCGAACTGTGCAACCCAAACCGACAAAAGCACGAGCCACTTCCACGGACGTGGTGGAAGCCAGCGGGACTACTTCGGGCCAACGCATGGTGCGGTCCACAATTGTCAAAAGGTGCATGAAATCTTGTGATGGCGGAAGGGGGCCCACCAAATCCACATAGACATGGTCGAACCTCCTGGCCAGAATTTCGAACTGCTCGAGGGGGGCTTTGGTGTGCTTGTGCACTTTGACCTGCTGGCATGCGACGCACACTGCAGCCCACTCTTTCACGTCCCTGCATAAATGAGGCCAGACAAATTTCGCCCCCACCAGTTTAACCTAGGCGCACATGCCAGGATGTGAAAAGGAGTGGACTGACTCAAGAGCTCGGAACCACCGGGCATGGGCGACCAGTGGAGACGTCGCAGAGCGGGGGGCACCCTTCTTGCACCACCCTGCTCTACAGTTTTAACACAGTAGGCGTGGACTGGAGCGCACAAATGTCTGCATCCCCGGTTTGCTCCACAGCCATGGCAGGGAAATCTATTCCCACGTAGACCAAGGAGACTAACGCGTGAGACAGGCAGTCGGCCACGACATTAAGCTTACCGGCTACGTGTTGAATGTCAGTCATGAACTCCGAGATCGTGGCCAAATGTCGTTGCTGCCGGGTCGACCACGGTTCCGAGACTTTAGACATTCAATACGTTAGCGGTTTATGATTATCAAACGTGGTGAACTCGCGCCCTTCCAGCCAAAACTGGAAGTGGCTCATTGCCAGGTGGAGGGCCAACAGCTCTTTGTCAAACGTACTGTATTTGCGTTCGTTGTCACATAAAGTACGGCTGAAAAATGCGAGCAGCTGCCACGAACCGGAGACATACTGCTCCACCACTGCTCTTATGGCAACGTCAGACGCATCAGTGGTGAGTGCTATCTGCATTGACGGGGCTGGATGGGCCAGCAAAGCGGCATTAGCAACCGCTGTTTTGGCGTTTGCAAAAGCCTGGACTCACTTGGGGGTCCAGTCGATGTCTTTGGGCTTCATTGGAATTCATGGGAATTGGGCTTCCACATGTAGAAACCAAGCGGTTGGATTGTGGAGCCAGAAGTCCAGGAGCTTGACTCTGACAGTGCATGCCGCGCTGGTGTTCTCCCTCTTGGTTGTTTCTGGGGTGGTGATCGGCTCGTTCATGTCTTAGGGTCACCAATGTAGAAGATGAAAGCAGACGAGACAGCAAGCTGGACAACACACAAACTTTATTCACATCCCAACATAAAACACAGAAAACTTCTCCCGGGGTCTCTGGCCGCCTCCTTTTATACCACTTTATTTCTGCCCATTGAGACCCAGGGAGCCAAAGACAATATACACAGTACACAAAGCCTGTCTGGCACATTAACCATACAGGACATGAAACCCTGCTTATCACTCTCCCTCCCACTCTAGCGAACTCCGGTGTCTCCTGACTCCCCGGGGTGCGGCCAGTCCTTTCTGTTACATCTGAGACCCCCGGTGCCACTTCCTCCTTCAGTCCTCTATTTCATCTCCCCCCACTGACTTCCGACTCTGTGTGGAGAAGCCCCCACTCAGTGCCACCGCACTTTCATAAAATGTACAAACAGACAAGAGGAAGATATTCAATCCACATTGTTCTCTGTGTTCAAAGACCAAGGCCCCTATTTTGATGGTCATCCATGCACTTTTCAAACAGACTTTCCACTGTGCGCCAGCGTTTTTATTATTTTCTGTCAGCATATTGTCTGTTTTTTACGTCTTGCCTCATGCCATCAAATTACCAGTAGACAGTGCACCTGCTATGCACTCGGAGGAGACGCTTTATTTCAAACAGGTGTGGTGGCATGCAATCTACTGCGCATTACTATTATAGTGCATTCCATGAGAATCCGCTTTTGATCAGGAAAAAGGAAGTCTATTGTCAGAAGCCCATTGTTTAATGATATTTCAGTTGCGTGTTTTGAAATCGTGCAGCTCTGGAGCTCAGGAAACAACATGCACTGGGATCTTGTAACAGTCATATTCGCCTGTCATTTTAATTATATGATGATCACACACTAGTTTTTTTAATTACATCCACACTCATTTTAATTGCAAACTTACCATTGGAGTCAATAGATTAGGCATTAATGTATGATTTTTTAGGGGAATGAATGAACGAACGAACAGGGAGCATGTGTGCCAGTGTGTTCCAATGTGATGTGTGGCGCACGGGGGTGGGAGTGAGGATTTTCATTTTCATCACGGACTTATTAGGTATTAATGTGTTTATTTTGGGGGAATAAATAAATAAACAAGGAGTGTGCAGTGTTTTACTTTTCACTAACTCCCCAGACAGACAGGAGATGCATCCAAATTTGAGTCCGCCATGAGCTCTGGGTTTGCAGGCCAGCAAGCTCGCCGACAGTCACCCATCAGCCCCCGGCAGAGGCTGCTGACAGTGGGCTTTCTTCATGGTGGGGGCCAGAGGCAGACGGGAAGCCATGCCAGATCGCCTCCTTCCCTCCTACCCAGGACAGATAGGGGGAGACCCTCGATCAGCAAAAGCAACAGGAGAGGGAGCACTCCATCTCCCCACAGCGGGAAGCAACTTCCATGCCATCATTAATTAAGGTTTATTAAAATTTGCACAGGCATCATCCTCTTTTCTTCATGTCCGTGTTACTCCCATGCGCACATTAATCAATTCAGCTGATTTTTTCAGCCCATTCTTCACCGTTTGTGCTTTTTAACATACGTAACTAATGGGGCATCAACTGTGATTGATGTCTTCCTTATTTCCAAGCAGCATTACTATCGTGTGCATTTTGGCTCACACACACGGGCTTTGGTCTTAAACTGTCATGATCACAATTCACTTTAGATAATGCGCCCTTTGCATTAAAGGGATGGGAAGGAGCGCTTTGGATTGGTTTATCCAAAACACACCTCTGAATGATTAGACTGGCCTCTTTGTGTCATGCGCTGGTGGAAAGTTCGTTTTTACGCCGTTGTGATAAGGAAATAAACTTGGAAATGCCCATAAATGCATTTTGCGTCAGTGACAACTGATCAACCGACCCCGTCGTTGTAATATGGCCCCAGTTGTTTACCTCATGAACATCTTGCTGTCAAGGTTACCTAGAGTGGTACCAGTAATGTCAATAAAAACAGCTTTAATAAATTTTTAAGAGTAATTGTATACACAGTGGGGAAAAACTTTAGGCATCAGGAAAAGTATGAGTATGTCAGTGTTTCTTGTTTGATTTGCTAGATGCTCTGGTCTCAGGCACAAAAAACAACAACAACAAAAAAAATCTAACCACTCTATACTTTCACAATAATTAGCTTAAATATTACATTTATCATCTCGGTTGCTATTTAATTTTTTTCCTCATATTTATCAGCTATTACAGTACTACACTGAATTTACAAATCAATTTTTTTCAGTAACAGTGTACAAGGTAAAAACAATTTGCAGTTTGCCACTGATCTGCTAATTGATCTTATTGTATGACAAGGGGTTGATGATATAAGATGTGATACAGCTCCAGAAAAAAATTAAGAGCCCAAAGAGACCCCTGCAAAATTATCACTTTATCTGATTTTACTATTTATATGTATTTGTTTGAGTAAATGAACTACTTTGCTTTATTCTCTAACCTACTGAAAACAACTCACCCAAATTCCAAGTCAAAATATTATTATTTAGAGCATTCATTTACAGAAAATGACAACAGGCCAAAACAACAAAAAAGATATTGCTTGTAGATGTACTTTTAGATCAAATAATGCAAAGAAAACAAGTTCATGATCATTCTTACAGTAAATACTACAATACCTAAGTTTCAACTTAGGAAGACCTCAAATCTGTACTTGTGTAATAACTCTGATTTTTATACACAGCTTTCATGCATCTTACCATGCTTAGGTGATCACCTAATCACTACCTCCTAAAACAGATTAAGGTGTCCTTGTGTTGGAGTTCAACAGATACTCAAACTGAATGGCTGTCATACATGTAGAGATGCTGATGTAGGAAAGATATTGTAGTGGTCTCTTAATTTTTTTCTGGAGCTGTATATAAGAATCGATTTAATCTACCTCAAAAGCAGTATACCATAAACCGGGCTTATCTTGATGCACAGTGTGAACAACACAAAAATAACGACTCGTGGAGGGTAACATCTGCTCATGTTTCTCAGTATTTGAAGGTGCTTCCGTGTGAAGTCATTGTACTGTCTTATGAAGTTATTTCAGATGAAAGATTATAAAGCACAACCTAAAAGATACTCACTAACTACTTATTTGCCAGATCATCACTGTCTTAAAATAATGTAGAGTCATGTGAAAAAATTAGGACACACTGTATAAGCCTGTGTGTGTTTTTTTTTAACATATTTGGACATATGGATATTTAATATCAATGTTAAAAATACTGGGAGATTCATGTAATACAACTACACAATTAAAAATGAATTAAAGACTTTTTTTCAAATTTTCTGTAAAATGTAATTCTAAACAAATAGTGAGGACTAAATTAGGACACCCCCATCTTCTTTTGGACACCCCCACATTCATTCCCACTTAAAATGGCTAATGGCTATAATGCAAATAAAAACAAAAACAAGGTTAGACATAGATACGTGAACATTTATTAATAAAGAACTGAATATTTAATGGGGTGTCCTAATTTTTTCACATGACTATATCTGTATGATTAAAGAATTCTACATACAGCATCTACAACCATATGAGATGATGATATACTTACTATTATCCTGGCTAAATTTTTGTGTTTATATAAATTTATACAAAACGTTATTACGAGAGTTTGTGAGACACTAGTATAGTTACCGTTTACCATTTCTAATAATGCAACTCTCCAATGTTTCCCTAGGAAATAAGAAGAAGATCCGTTTGTACCAGTTCCTGTTGGACCTTTTAAGGAATGGCGATATGAAAGACAGTATCTGGTGGGTGGACAGAGAAAAAGGGACCTTCCAGTTTTCTTCCAAACACAAGGAGGCTCTTGCACACCGTTGGGGAATCCAGAAGGGAAACCGCAAAAAAATGACCTATCAGAAGATGGCTCGTGCTTTGCGCAACTATGGCAAAACTGGAGAGGTGAAAAAGATAAAGAAGAAGCTGACATACCAGTTCAGTGACGAGGTGCTGGGCAAGAGCTATACTGAGAGAAAATCATACATGTAGGCAGGATGGATGCTTAAAATGAGGGTTGAACCATTGTTTCTGTTCTTAAAAGTAGACATTTAACCATCACTGGAATGGTAACTAGCACTGCATGAATAGCGCCATCACTGTTTTGACAAGTTCATTAAAGATAGTTGCTAATTCTGTATAAAAACATGGGACTACGAAAACTCTTGGTTGGGAGACAGTAACAAAAGCAACACCAGAAGCTCAGTTTGGTCTACCTGATGAACTGGACATAATTCTCCAGATTAGGAACATTAAAAAAACATGAAAATATGAATGAAGATTTATCAATATGTACAGCTGAAATGTAGTTTCTTGCTTTAGAATTTCATGCACTTGGGAGTGAGCAGATGAAGTGGTCAAGGATTTTTAAAAAAATCTGATGCTGGGGTTCAGAAATATGGCCTGTGGCTAAAATAAATAAAATATAATATATTCAGCCAATGATGACATTCATTCATTCATTCATTCATTCATCTTCTTCCGCTTAATCCTTTTTGGGTCGCGGGGGGGCTCGAGCCTATCCCAGCATCTTTGGGCGAGAGGCAGGGTACACCCTGAACAGATCGCCAGTCCATCACAGGGCCAACACAGAGAGACAGACGACCATTCACTCTCACTGTCGTACCGAAGGACAATTTTGAATCCCCAGTTTTGATGCCAGTTAACCTATCTTGAATGTTTTTGGCATGTGGGAGGAAACCGGAGAAATCCCGGAGTAAGCCCACGCAGACACGGGGAGAACATGCAAACTCCACACAGATCACTGTTGGTCGGGAGCTGGGCTCGAACCCAGGGTCCCCCAGCCAAGGGTGAGTTGCTGTGCTGCCGCAGTGCTAACCACTCCGTCACTGCGCTGCAATAAAAAACTTTGATGCTGAAGCAGATCAATGAGGGAGAGAAAAGACTTCATAGAATATTTGGATATTCATTCTGGATCACTCCAGAATATTTTGAGCCCTTAAACTAATATTGGGGACAACCCTAGTATCAGTGCAAAAATATACAGTCAGCACGGTGCATGGTGAGAAACTTTTCTGGAAGTTGTAGACCTTCAGTGGACCTGCAAAATAATATAGGTACGATTGTATAAATGTTATGGTCTACCTGCTGCCATTAAATTTTCCATGTGTAAAGAATGTGTCTTTACTGGCCATGACTAATCAGAAAAAAAAGTGTAAGAAAAAACAAAGAAGGGGCAGTTATGTAGTATGCATTTTAAATGCACCCCCACACAAATATCTGTACATACTCTCTGTTATATACTGTCAGAATATCGTGTTGTTGTTGTTTTTTGCTTAATGACATGTGACCACAGTAGGCCTTAATTTTTCTTGTGTACAAGTTCTCTTGCAATTGTAAGTAGTGATAATGTTTGTATATATTTACACTGGGATTTTCTATTTAAACCTGCACGAGGGCACATAAACTTATCATGAGATGAACGAACTTTGAGTGCCTGCTGTGGTTATGATAGATGTAATAATACATAATCACAACATGATAAGAAATTGTTTGAAAAAGTAAATGAAACTGTACATGTTGACCTTGAGAATTGCTTATAAAAGAAATAAATAAATTGTTCATTACTCTATGTGCATTGTAACATTTGGTGTGATTCTACCAACATCAGAGATAAAACAAGAAGCAGAAGAAAAATGTTGATAATAACCACTGTAGAGTACATCTGATTACTGTAAAGTGGGCCCAGTTAAGGTCCGATAGCTCCCATTACAGTTACAGAGATAACAAGAGAATGAGGAACTATGAGGTTAACACACGGCAGAAAGTGAAGTAGCTTTTCACCCCATACTTCTCTGCCCGTCTACTCTGACACACTGCAGGCACCGGCTCTTCACTGTCAGTGGTCAGTAAACATCTGGAATTTCAGTGTCAATATTCTTTCACAACAGTATAATGCAGCCCTGTGTCCTTAATATTAATCTATTTTGATTACAGGGTATCTGGAGCTATACAGAATTTAAGTATGTGACCTTTTTAAGGCAACATGATCAAATTTAGGCTCTTCACCTCATCAAACCATCTCTCTCCTCGGGTATATGGACTGTTCAAATTTGCCCAGTAGTGAACAGGACTGGATGATGTGTATGTGTGTTTTCTGTGGGACAGGCGCGACAGGCGCGTTCACAGATGCAGCCGCGTCACCGGGAATGCAGGTCGTTTTCTGTGTCAAGTCAAATCCCTCGTATGTTATCAGTGATCTGTTATCAGTTATCTGTTAATGTACTTGGCAATAAATCTTTTCTGAGTTCTGAGTTCTAGAGGTTAGGGCAGAACATGTGTGTGTTAATCGTGCCTCAGTGAAAACAACGCCGTTAAGTGGGGAGCAACATTAACTTGTTATTAACACATTAAATACATGAAATAGCAATAAGTATGTCACCACATTACAGTTAGGCTTGTCAGTTTGCTGGCACTGAAATTACTGCAAGTTTTGGGTCATCATCATGCTCACATTAAATCAAGGGTTAATATAAGTTGTGTAAGCTAAATATCTGAAACAAGCCCCTACCAACACAACCTAAAGTCTCCAAAAATTGCCACTCTAACAGTAACTACATATTAACCAATCTGAATACAAAGATTTGACCATACAATACAGAAAAAACAAAGCTATCATGTTTATCATGTAGATTTAGATATGTAGATTTCTTAAGCTCTTTGAAAGGTGGATTTGAGGATTGATTCTCATCTTTCAACATAAATCAGGCCTTAATTTTGCATCATAAATTTAATCCAGTGACACCAAGGATCTTTATCTCATTTGTTCTCTCTTAACAGTCTAGTCTAGGGATGGGCAACTTTGGTGGTAGTGAGGGCCACAAAATTTTCCCTCACTTCCCGAGGGCCAGATTATACATGTAAACCGACCATGGGGGGTATTATTTCCTGCCAAGTTAAAAGTTTCACAGTTAAAACTGAAAATGCAAATGAAAATAAAAGTTACTCAGTGTTTTATCATATCAGGATTAAAATTACTGATAAAATTATATCTGCCCTGCAATGGACTGGGACTGGTGATCTGTCCAGCGTGTAACCCTGCCTCTTGCCCAAAGATGCTGGGATAAGCCCCCCCACCCCCACCCCAACCCAAAAATGATTAAGCAGTAGAAGATGGATGGATGAATGTATGTATGTATGTATGTATGGATGGATGGATGGATGGATGGATGGATGGATGAATCCATGGATGAATGACCTAATTTTGAAAACTCTCTTCATCAAAATGATGAGCAAAGAGAAATTCCGGATGATAATTAACAAAAGATGCCAAGAGAAGGAAATATGATGAGGCTGAGCTTGCTCTTGGGTTCATTGTGGGTGTGGAAGGGCAGAGAAATAGCTGTGTGGGCTTGGTAATGTCTGGCTCCCTAAAATAGGGAATTAAAAAAAGTTTAAGAACCACTGGTATACAGTGGATATAGAACAGTCTACGCACCTCTGTTCAAATGCAGGGTTTTTGTGATGTAAAAAAATGAGACCAAGATAAATCATTACAAAACTTCTTCCACCATTAATGTGACCTATAACCCGTACAACCCAATTAAAAAACAAACTGAAATCTTTTAAGGGGAAAAATAAAAAATAAAAAATTTACAATAACTTGGTTGCATAAATACCCATAAACTAATACTTTGTTGCAGCACCTTTGGCTTTTATTACAGGACTCAGTCTTTTCGGGTAGGAGTCTATTAGTGTGGCACATCTTGATGTGGAAATATTTGCCCACTCTTCTTCACAAAAACCCTCCAAATCTGTCAGATTGCGAGGGCATCTCCTGTGCATAGCCCTCTTCAGATCACCCCACAGATGTTCGACCGGATTCACGTCTGGACTCTGGCTGGGCCATTCCAAAACCTTAATTTTCAACCCAACTAAATCAACCTTTTGTTGATTTAGATGTGTGCTTTGGGTCATTGTCATGCTGAAAAATGAAGTTCTTCTTCATCTTCATCTTTCTAGCAGAAACCTGAAGGTTTTGTGCCAACACTGACTGGTATTTGGAGCTGTTCATAATTCCCTCCACCTTGACTAAGGCCCCCGTTCTAGCTGAAGAAAAACAGCCTCAAAACATGATGCTGCCACCACCATGCTTCACTGTAGGTATGGTGTTGTTTTGGTGATGATCAGTGTTGTGTTTGTGCCAAATATACCTTTTGGATGGATGGATAGATAGATACACTTTATTGATCCCAAACTGGGCAATTACAGTGTAACAGCAGCATGACAGTAGACAACCAAACAACAGAAACACACACATGACAGACAAAGGGATTACCCGTGGAAAGTAAAACTAACACGACTATAAAACCTATATATGTACATCATAGCTTAATATATGATAACCTGTATAAACACATGAATCATCCCATTGCACAAAGAAGGACTATCAGGAGCAGAGTGAAATGTGAGGTACCAGTTAGTCTGTAAGGTGCAGTGTGGCAGCATTGTTATGACCAGAATACAACATCATAGTGAGTTATTGTACAGTGAAATTGCATGTGACAGGAAAGATTTCCTGTACCTGGCCGTTCGACAGCGAAGCTGTAGTAGTCTACTGGAGAAAGTGCTTCGCTGTCTGTCTAGTGTGTGGTGGAGGGGGTGATCAGGATTGTCCATGATGGATCGCAGTTTATTTAGCGTTCTCCTCTCCACCACTGTCTCAAAGGTCTCCGGTCTGAGACCAATTACAGAGCCAGCCCTCTTGATAATGTTGTCAAGTCTGATGGTGTCTCTGGCCCTGATACTGCTACCCCAACAGACAGCAGCAAAGAAGATGGTGCTGGCGACAACGGTCTGGTAGAAAAGCTCCAGCATCCTGCTGCACATGTTGAAGGATCTCAGCTTCCTCAGGAAGTAGAGTCTTCTCATTCCCTTCTTGTGCGCAGCATCGGTGTTGGATCTCCAGTCCAACCCGCTGCTGATCCTGACACCCAGATATTCGTAGTCCTCAACCACTCCCACATCCGCCCCCCCCCTAATCTGCAGTGGCAGAGAAGGCGTCTTCCTCTTTCTGAAGTCAATCACCATCTCTCTGGTCTTGCTGACATTCAACCTCAGGTGATTCTGCTCCGTCCACTCCACAAATCTGTCTACCAGTGCCCTGTACTCCTCCTCCTCTCCTCCTCTTATACACCCGACAACAGTTGAGTCATCAGAGAATTTCTGCAGGTGGTATGACTCTGTGTTGTACTGAAAGTCAGTGGTGTATAAAGAGAGAGTATATAAAGAGAAAAGGAGAGAGCACAGTCCCCTGTGGAGCTCCCGTATCACTAGCCACCACTCCAGACAAGATATTGCCCAGCCGGACAAACTGTGGTCTGCCTGTCAGGTAGTCAGTAATCCAGGAGATCACAGAACTGTCAACCCCCATCACCCGCAGCTTCTCACCCAGCAGCAGTGGCTGGATGGTGTTAAAGGCACTGGAGAAATCAAAAAAAGTGATTCTCACAGTATCTCCTCCACTATCCAGGTGCAGATGGGCTCATTGCAGCAGGGAGATGACAGCATCTTCAACTCCTAAATAGGGTTGATATGCAAACTGCAGAGGGTCCAGCCACGTCTTCACCTGTGGCCTCAGGTGGGCTAAGATTAGTCTCTCCAGGACCTTCATCATATGAGATGTGAGGGCAACTGGTCGACAGTCGTTCAGGTCCAATGGAGATGACTTCTTGGGGACAAGAACCAGGCAGGATGTCTTCCACAGCACTGGTACTCTCTCCAGACTCAGGCTCAGGTTGTACAGGTGTTTCAGTACCGGAGCTAGTTGGTTGGCACAGGTCCTCAGGGTCCTGGCGGAGATGCCATCAGGGCCCGCCGCCTTCCGCTGACGGAGTGTCTCCAGCTGTTTCTCCACCTGGTCTGTAGTCACCGTGAAGTGAGGGAGGGTCCTGGTGTCCCCTGAGGAGGAGGAGGGGGAGATGGAGAGAGGTTCTGCACAGAAGGGTGGGTGGGGAGGGGTGTGTGGAGGTCTGGTTGTGTTGCTGGGGTGACAGACTGTGAGTTGAACCTATTAAAAAACAGATTCAGTTCCTCAGCTCTTTCCTGGCTCCCAGATGGCTGCCTGACTCTCCCCTTGCACCCAGTTATTTGTTTCATTCCCTCCCACATATCTTTAGTGCTGTTTTGCCTGAGTTTATCTTCCAACTTCCTCCTATAATTGTCCTTGCATCTCCTCAGCAGCTCTCTCAGCTCATGCTGCACTCCCCTCAGCTTCTCCTTGTCTCCAGCCCTAAAATTATAGCCAAAAAATTCAACCTTGGTTTCATCGGACCATAACACGTTTTCCCACATGTATTTGGGAGATTTCAAATTCAGTATGTTTTTTTGCAAAATGTAGCCAGGCTTGGATGTTTTTGTTTGTAAGATAAGGCTTCCGTCTTGCTACCCTAGATGGGGGACTGTTGTCACATGCACTAAACAGCCAGTACTTGCCAGAAATTCCTGCAGCTCTTTCAGTGTTGCTGTCAGTCTCCTGGCAGCCTCCCTGACCAGCTTTCTTCTCATCTTTTGATCAATTTTGGAGAGACATCCAGTTCTTGGTAATGTCACTGTTGTGCCATATTTTCTCCACTTGGTGATGACTATCCTCACTGTGTTCCATGGTATATTTAATGCCTTGGAAATTCTTTTGTACCCTTCTCTTGACTGATACCTTTGAACATTGAGATCTGTCTGATGCTTTGGAAGCTCTCTGTGGACTGTGGCTTGTGCTGTAAGATGTGACTACAAAAATGTCAGGAAAAGCCTACTAGAACAGCTGAACTTTATTTGTGGTTAATCAGATGCACTTTAAATGGTGGCAGGTCTGTGCTGACTCTCATTTAACATGAGTTTGAATGTGATTGGTTAATTCTGAACACAGCCACATCCCCAGTTATAAGAGGGTGTGCATATTTATGCAACCAAGTTATTGTAAGTGTTTTATTTTTTATTTTTCCCCTTAAAAGATTTCAGTTTGTTTTTCAATTTGGTTGTACATGTAATAGGTCACATTAATGGGGGAAAAAGTTTTGAAATGATTTATCTTGGTTTCATTTTTTTACATCACAAAAACCTGGCATTTCAACAGGGGTGTGTAGACTTTTTGTATTCACTGTAAATGGAAAAAAAAATCAGCAGATTACAACAACTAGTCTCTGAACTTTTATTGCTGACATGGGATTTTAACAGTGTGCTTCAGTCACACTCTTTAGAAATAAACCTCAAAGCTTTGAATATTTTTCTGCACAATTAAGGAAAATCTCCAAGCAGGCTTCACCTGCCAAACAAGAATAAATACTACAGCTCTTCAGCTGTACAATTTATTCTTGTTTAAAAACAGCCTACTTTGTACATTTAACAATAATAATAATAATAATAATAACAACTAGAAAGCACTCAGAGAGCACAAACCTCCGCCAAGACTCCTTCAGTCCCTCATGGATCACCTCCAAAATGCAATGGGTTTGTGTGTAGGCCTAGAGCCACTTCTGGTGAAAATTCCATCAAAGTCTGTCCATTAGTTTTGGAGTATTGTTGCTAACACACTGTGAAAGATACAGTCATGTGAAAAAATTTGAACACCTCGTTAAATATTCAGTTCTTTATTAAGAAATGTTCACATATCTATGTCTAACTGACATGGTTAGGGACCCAGGAGACAGACGCTGACACGAGTAGATAGTTGACAATTATTTATTGATAAGAAAGTGAGTGTTGTGTGAGTGAGTGAGTGAATGAGTGTGTGGCTGTCTGGTCACTGGAGCTGAGCGTTTCCTGCGGCGACCTGGCAACCCTGGAACACACAAGCACAGGAGATTACTACTGTCCACCAGAATAGGAAACTGAAGCTTGTGATGCTTACTTGCAGGCGCCACAGAGAGAATCCTGCTGGCTCCGAGTGCCCGTGCGGCGTGGTGCTCGTGGTGCTCGACGTTGAGGAGGTGAGGAGGAACTCCGAGGTGGAGGAGATGGTGTCCCGTCAGCTGGGGAGGTTAGTCCGCCACCAGGGAGGTCCACTTGTGCACAGGGGAAAAGGCTAGGAGAGGATGAGTGTAAAGGTTGCTTACTTGACGTGGCTTGACGCGATGACTTGGCTTGGGCTCTGGCTTGAGGTCGTATCCTCGACGCATTGCTGGGCAAAGGCGACAGACGACTCCGTGCAGAGCAGTCTGAGGTTCTGGCTTTTAAAGCCCGTTGATTAACACCTGCCGGTGTGTGCGCAGCTGAGGATGATGATGACGGCCCAGTGGCCGCCATGACACTAATCTTGTTTTTGTTTTTATTTGCATTTTTTAACATTAATTTTAGCCATTTTAAGTGGGAATGAATGTGGGGGTGTCCTAATAAAGATGGGGGGGGGGGGGTGTCCTAATTTATTTCTCACTATTTGTTTAGAATTACATTTTACAGAAAATTTGAAAAAAGTCTTTCAATTCTTCATTAATTGTTTAATTATATTATGTGAATCTCCCAGTATTTTTAAGATTGATATTAAATATCCATATGTCCAAATATGTAAAAAAAAAACAAAAAACAGGCTTATACAGGGTGTCCTAATTTTTCACATGACTGTAAGAGCCTTGGCTGAGGTATGCATTCAGATCATCACCAAAATGTAATGGATTTGTCATAATAGATTCATCTGTAGCCAAAGAACCACCTTGGATGAAAATTTCATCCAAATCCATCCAGTAGTTTTGGAGTATTGTTGCTAACACTCTGTGAGAAGATAAGACCCTTGGTGGAGGTATACATTTTGAGAGATCATCACCAAATCTAATCATCTGTTCAGTGTGTCATTACACACCTTTCCTGAAAATTTGAATTAAAGGCGCTATATAAATGCAGCCTATTATTATTATTATTATTATTAACAACAGATAAACAACCACAAAAACAACATGACTACATTATATGACTATATAATAATAATAATAATAATAATAATAATAATAATAATAATAATAATAATAATAATAACAACAACAAGACTGTCATAATTGTACTGACCATACATTGGGGCTGGGCAATTCCACCTTAAATCAACACCATGGTTTATTGAATCTTTCAGGTCGGTTTCCTCCTCTCTTCTCTCTTACAGTTTACTGACAAGGTTCATGATTATTAAGCAATATTACACAACAGTGTGGTATCATTCCATTTTTTTTTTTTGCAGTTATCAACTACAAATTCACATAGTATCCATATTATCTACCACAACAAACTTGTAAGAAATATGACCATGACAAAGGCACAAACGCTCACCTGGCATGCCGACAGATGCGGACATGTTCCTCCACGCGTTTGCTTTCAAATTTTGATCATGACATCCTTTTAGTGTCATATCAAAGAGTACCAGGTTGTTTGATGCAGCAAAGTTCAGCCTCCACCTCATCCACCAACACCTCCTGTTCTCCTCTTCCTGTATCGGCTTCCTGTGTCCCACTCTTCCTTAATTCTGATTGGCTGCTTAGAAAGGTATGACATAGATGAGCACAGCTGTACAGTAGTCTGAAAAGTTGAACTTTTTTCAGCCCTGACTGCCGCAACAAAAATCAGCCACCGCTCAAAGTGTTTCAGCGCCAAGGGCGCTCAGCGCTATAAATGCTGGACTACACAGAGAATGAATAGTAAATAGTCACCCACAGCTGAAAAAATGAGTTTGGTGGACACGCCCCCTAATACTTTTTCAGCAGCGTTTGGCTTCTGGGTTGCCAAGGCGCGTGACCCTATGGCATGTCCATGCATGTAACTCAGTGGACATGTCTTAAAGGGACAGGACATGAAAAGTGCCATATTAATATATGTAAAATAATATTCAAAAAATTCCTGCATCCACATCGTGATCCGAATCACCACCAAAATCTAATCATATGTTTCCCGTGCCATTACACACCTTTCCTGAAAATTTCATCAAAATCCATTCATAACTTTTTGAGTTATGTTGCTAACAGACAAACCAACCAACAGACAAACCGACCAACGCCACTAAAACATTACCTCCGTTCTCCCTTGGTGGAGGTAAATATTGAAGTAAAAAACTTTTTTATTCACCATATCAATAAAATAGGTTAAATATGTCAGCTCTGCAAAAAGACTGCCTATAATACAGTGTGAATCAGAGGTTGCACTAGACTTTTCTGTTTTCTGTCGTTTTGACAAACAGGGTTGTAAAAAGTATCTATTATTATCTGCCATTTTAATTGATTTTAATTAGATCACTCTCACTGTAACCTGTCAAAATGACAGACAGTTTTCAGATTTTTCTGTCATTGTGTCATGCTCCGTGCCCATCTCCAGTTTGAGTTAGTGTCACGAGCTGGGACTGAGTTTTCTGCCAGACCCAATCTCATGGCTTTTTCTGTGTATTCATTCATCTATTATATTATCGTGTTTCCCTTAGTGTTATTCTGCCTCCTATTTTCTCCAGTTGTGTTTCAGTTATTTTTGGCCAGGCCTTGTTTTATAATTGTTTTTGGTCCATGTCTGTTGATATTTATTTTCTGTCTGCAGTGATTATGTCTGTCCTTTATATGTATTTTCATGATGCCTTTCTCTGGGTTGACAGCTGTCAGGTGACTTCCGGGTTTGTGCTCTGCTGGAGGCGTCTCCTGTCAAGCTGTCAATCCAGCCATTCCTCCCTCACATATCAGCTGTGTGAACAACAATTATTGTTCCCTTCTTCTGTTCAGGCATCTCCACATCTGTAATCACTAGCCGTGTCATCACCTCACTCACTATTTAAGCGCTGTCTGTTCACATTATCATTGCCGTTACATTGTGTGAGTGAATGTCCTTTCATTGAGTGCTCCTCGGGACATTTAACTTGCTACCCTCTGCCTTGTCTCCTCCTGAGCTGACTGCTCAGGAGCGCATCATCTTGTAAGACTTATGTAAGTTGATCTCATTTTTGCATTTTGTGTTTATGCATCTTTTTGGACTGGGGGTTCTGTCCTCAAATAAATGTTGCAAAATATCATCCAGCATGTGGGTTCGTCTCCATCTCTGTGCGCCACATGACAGAATATAACGGCCCGGTAGAACCCAGCTGTGATATTTTGCACATTTCATTTTTTCTCCTAACTTTGCACCTGTTTGTTGGAGCCCACAATGTCCAACCTAGACGATATGGAGCAGTGAGTGGTGCGCTTCCTGGAAGGCTTTTGGGTGCAGGCGCAGGCCTCCCGTTCTCCCAAGATGGTCTGGGGAAGTTGGGATGGTGCAGCGGCCGTAATGAAGGCATTCCCCAGTCTGTAGAACCACCCTGAGGCCACAGACATACTCCTCTCCATATTTTCCCTACCTTGCACGAGTGAGGAGCCGGAGGAAGCAGCTCCGAGGCCGGTACTGACCCCAGTGAGGTGTAAACGTGCATACAGGCAGAAGCCCTGCCCCTCGCCTGGGTCTCCACCCACAGTTCCAACCCAGCGTCTTCCCGAACCGGACCGCTGAAGAAATAATCCAGCCTCGTGGACAGCCTCTCCCCCGACATCGGGCCCGACTCTTCCCACAGCAGATCCCCTCTCACCATTTCTCTCGTCGGCTGTTCCGCCAGCCCAGCTTTTTTCCGCTACTGCTGCATCCTCCATTCCCCGGATGTCTCTTCCCGTTGGCAAGAGGTCCTTCATTTCTCCTCCGGTCCCACCTTCCTCCATGAGTACAGGAGCAGCTCCTCCACGATCCTCAGGGGGACCCGGAACCATCGTGCCCACAGAGAGGGACGACACATCACCAGCTGCAGCAGGGAACATTGCTCACCAGGAGAACAGGAAAGTTTCATTTCATTCCGTTCCAAATATTGATAATAAATCTTGCCTGATCCCTGGTAGAGAGACTCTGGGTATGCAGTCCTCAGAGTCCTCTCCACCTGCTGCAGCCACTCTTTTCTCACCAGCCCTTTCCGTGTCTCTTCCTTTCCCCTCTGAGTGTCCGCTAGCCCCAGAACCAAGCCGCCAGACGATGGAGGAGCCTGTGGTCCTGGAGGACTGCACTCTAGTGCCAACACAGAGCCAAACCTGAGCTTCCACACTGGAGGTGTGCCAGCGTGGGTCACGGAGGCTGGGGCGACAAAGACTGCAACGACCATCATGCCTGCTGCAGAGGCCACCGCTCACTTCGCCGGGCTCCGCCGCTGCCAGCGACCTTGACCATGTCCCTCTGTCTTCTGTCTCTGAGTCTTCTCCCAGAAGTCGGGGAACATCCACTCCAGCCAGAGGCCTCCGTGGATCCAGGCTCACCACCCAAAGATGTTGTGGGTCCAGCTTCCCCAGCAGAGGTCGGCACAGGTGCTCCTTCCCAGCCCGGGACCTCCGTGGGTTCAGCCTCCCCTCTGCCCGAGGTTGTCATCTGGGTTCCACCTCCTCGGTTCGAGGCTCTGTGGGTGCTGCGTCCCAGCCGGGGACCATCGTGGGTGCTGCGCCCCAGCATCAGTCCTACGTGGGTGCTGCGCTCCAGTTCGGGTCCGCCATGGGCACTGTGCCCTAACCCAGGGCCCACAGAGGGTGCAGCATTGACCCAATCCAGGTCCACCAGGAGTGCAGCGTTGACCCAGCCGGGATCCACCGGGGGTGCAGCGATGGCCCAGCCGGGGTCCACCGAGGGTGCTGCAGCGGTCCAGCTCGGAGCCACCATGGGTGCTGCAGCGCTCCAGCCCGGAGCCACCGGGCAACCAAATAAGCCACTAAATAAATGTTGAAAAATATCATCCAGCACGTGGGTTCGTCTCCATCTCTGTGCACCTCATAGAGGTGCACATGACAGTCAGTCCTTTTCTGTTTGTTTGTTCCCTGTTTATTTAGCATTATCCTCTGTATGTTATGCAGCTCTGTATTTTGTTCTCTGGGTTGTTTTTATCTTGTCCTCGCCTTAAGTTTCCTTTAGTTGTACACTTTGTAGTCTTGTCATTATTTCCCTCACTGTGACAGCTGTAATTGATCACTTCTAGTTGTCATCCTATTTGCGGGATGTCACACCTGAGTCTGTTTGTCCTAATTATTTCCACACTCATGTACCCACACCTGACCTCATTTGTGTTTGTCTATTTAAGAGGCTGTTGTGAACCTGCTCCTTGCAGCGGTCACCAGAGTTAAAGGTTAGTTCTATCTTTCTCTGTTTAGACATTATTCCGACGTCTCTCCTCTACTCCAGACGGAGCCCCCATCTGTGTATTTTCTCCGGGTGTTCCCCATTTTCATAAGTGTGCATCTTTGTTATTTTGTGTTCCTTTTAATAAATATTGTAGCTCACAGCTCCTGCATTTGGTGCCTCACTCCGGCCCTAAAAGGGCCGCTCATGACAGAAGACCGCTGCTTTTTACTCTTTCATTTTTTCCCCATTGATCTTTTGTGTCATTTTCTCTGCTGATCTGGCTGGCAGAATGACACAATCTGGCATGGACTGGTGCCATTATGGCCTGTGTGAGGCTCTGTGTTGGGCTGCGGGCATAGGGGAGGATTTAATCTCTTACACATGCTTTGCCCGAACCCCCGAGGAAGCCCTGAGGATTCTGGAGAGCACGGCAGAGATTATCGAGCTGTACCCCAGCCTGCGGAACTATCCAGAACTCACGGGTCTCCTCATTTCTGTGCCAAATCTCCAACATATGCTCCGTGGGCTGGTGAGAAGTCCTCCACTGTCTGCACCGGCGCCGATGAATGAGCATTTCCCAGTGCAGACACCTACAACTGCTTGCCAGTTCCGAGACGGACACGCCCAACCTCTCGCCGCCACCCAGCTGTGGTCCGCCAGAGGGACTCCTCCTCCTCCGCAGCTGTGAATTTGGCTGCTGGCACCATGCCTACAGGGCCAGCATCTCCCAGGTCAACATTGGTGCCTGTCATATTGACTGGACGATCAGCCTAAGCACAAGGTGCAATCACCAAAAGAAACACACACAAGGAACGCTTTGCCCTTTATTAATTTCAAAACAACGTGAACTTGGAGAAAACCAGTCACTCGCTAGAGGAGCAGCAACCCTGCAGAGGATGAGATGAGGCTGATTAATAGAGGAATGGAGGAAGATTTTTTTTTTTTTGTTACTTATTTGTACCCGTAGGTAGATTTGGTGATGATGTGGAAAGATGTGGAAGATGTGGAAATCCAAATAATACCACTTACGTGGGAAGAGAAGAGAGACCGGCTCAGAACCCAGCGAAGGAGATGAACCAGCAGGTCAGAACTGCTGGCAGGGAAATGAGGGGTGGAGTCTGACTGGGTGGAGATGATGAGCTGCGACGGGGGAGCAACAGGCTGGCGAGCGCACCGAAACCGCTGAATACACACCGCTTCATAGGCAGCAACCTGGAAGGAAAGGAGGAGGAGAAAAACGTGTCAGGTATGGAAACCCAAAACACATGTAACTTGCTAATTTGACGTACTCTGCTCAGGCAGTATACCCAAACGAGCCAGCGTTGAATCACTGAAGAGCGCTTCCTTATAAATGCTGGCTCAGCAGGAACAGCAGGTGCGTCAGATGAGGGGATTAGGGAAGCAGAGGAAATAGGAAGGAGGGGGCAAGCGCTCGCCAGGACATGACAGTGCCCCCCCCCCCCTCCTCAGGGAACACCTCCTGGCGGTCCACCAGGCTTCTCCGGGTGGGCTCGATGGTAAGCCCAGACCATACCTTTGTCATGGAATCCTGACCAGGGGACCCATGACCGATGCTCCGGACCATAACCCTCCCAATGGACCAGGTATTGGAACCCCCGGCCCCTGCGGCAAACATCAGAATCAGAATCAGAATCAGATTTATTGCCATTGTTCATGTAGTACACAAACTAGGAATTTGTCTCGGTGCCATGCTGCAACATTAAAAACATGATGAGATAAAGAGATAAACTAAAAAACTAAAGGACTAAAAACGTGCAATAAGTGTAGAAAAATAAGTAATAGTAATAATAATAATAATAATAATAATAGTAATAATGAGTAATACTAGTCAAGGCAGTTTTAAAAAAAATTAGCAAGTAGCAGATAATATGGGGTACCACAGTGCAGTTGATAATGCAACAGAAAAACAGTGATGAATGACATGAGTCTGGCTGAGCTGCTGTACATAGTGCACGAGAGTCAATAAGTCACTTAATGTTCAGCAGTCTGATGGCAGAGGGGAAAAAGCTATTCATGTGCCGGGAGGTTTTAGTCCGAATGGACCGAAGTCTTCTACCTGAGGGGAGGGGGGCAAACAGTACATGACCAGGGTGTGAAGGATCGGCTATGATCCGGCCAGCATGCCTCCGGGTCCTGGAGATGTACAGGTCCTGGAGAGATGGGAGCTTGCAGCCGATCACCTTCTCAGCAGTGCGCACGACGCACTGCAGTCTTAGTCTGTCCCTGGCAGTGGCTCCTGCATACCACACAGTTATGGAGGAGGTGAGGATGGACTCGATGATGGCCGTGTAGAACTGCACTAACATCTTGGTGGGTAGCTTGAGCTTCCTCAGCTGCCGCAGAAAGAACATCCTCTGCTGGGCCTTTTTGATGAGGGAGCTGATGGTTGGCTCCCATTTGAGGTCCCGGGTGATGGTGGTGCCCAAGAAGCGGAAGGAATCTGCAATGGTGATGGGAGAGCCTGTGATGGTGAGGGGGGGCAGGGGGGTTGTGACTTTCCTGAAGTCCACAATCATCTCCGCTGTCTTCAGAGCGTTCAGCTGCAGGTTGTTATGGCTGCACCAGGACACCAGCTGGGCCACCTCTTTCCTGTAGATGGACTCGTCACCGTTGGAGATGAGCCCGATGAGGGTGGTGTCGTCCGCAAACTTAATCAGCTTAACAGACTGGTGGGAGGAGGTGCAGGAGTTGGTATAAAGGGAGAAGAGTAGGGGGGAAAGTACACAGCCCTGGGGTGATCCAATGCTGATGCTAACAGAGTCCGAGACAGACTTCCCCAGCCGCACATGCTGCCTCCGGTCCATCAGGAAGTCGGTGATCCACCTGCAGAGGGAGTCAGGCACATCGAGCAGGGACAGTTTGTCCTGGAGCAGATCGGGGCGGATGGTGTTGAATGCGGAGCTGAAGTCCACAAACAGAATCCTGGCGTAGGTTCCCGGGGAGTCCAGGTGCTGCAGGATGGAGTGGAGGGCCAGGTTGACTGCATCGTCCACAGACCTGTTAGCACGGTAGGCAAACTGCAGCGGGTCCAGGAGGGGAGTGGTGATGGACTTGAGGTGAGACAGGACCAGGCGCTCAAAGGACTTCATGACTACAGAGATGAGCGCTACAGGTCTGTAGTCGTTAAGTCCAGTAATCCGTGGCTTCTTGGGGACAGGGATGATGGTGGAGGATTTGAGGCAGGTCGGCACGTGACATTGCTTAAGGGAGGTGTTAAAAATGTCTGTGAAGACAGGAGCCAGCTCTTTCGCACAGTGTCTCAGGGTGGAGGGAGACACACCGTCTGGCCCGGGGGCCTTGCGCGGGTTCAGTCTGGAGAACTGTCTGTGCACGTCCTGCTCACTGATGACAAGGGCAGGGGGGGAGGAGGAGGAGGAGGGGGGACCGCTTTTGATGAATTAGGGGCTGAGGAGGCAGTGGAGCTGGGTGGAGTGGGTGAGTTGGACACAGCTGATGAGGTGTCAAAACGGGCGTAATGTTGGGACAGTTTTTAAGATAAGATAAGATAAGATAAGCCTTTATTAGTCCCACAATGGGGAAATTCCAGGATTGCAACAGCATAGGGATAGCAACACTCAGAGCAACAATCAGAAGGCAAGAAAAAACAACATCTAGTAAACATATGTCCATATTACTATAAATGTATATATATAGACACACAGTGCAGAGCATTATGGCTGGTGAATGTGCAGCAGAAAGTCTAAGCTCTCTCTCCGCGGATGCAGCGGGCCAGCTGGAAGTCTTTGGGCATGATGGTGACCCCCTTAGCGAAGAAGAGACCCACCAGGTGGGCCTCGCTGGTCTCCTGCAGAGCCATGACGGCGAAGCTCAGGAAACGCAGGTCGGTCTTGAAGTCCTGAGCGATCTCCCTCACCAGACGCTGGACGGGCAGCTTACGGATGAGCAGCTCCGTGGATTTCTGGTAGCGACGGATCTCTCTCAGAGCCACGGGCCTGTGACGGCGAGGCCTCTTCACTCTGCCGGTGGCCGGAGCGCCTCTCCGAGCAGCCCTGGTGGCTAGCTGTCTCCTGGGGGGCTTCTTCCTCCAGTAGATTTTACGGGCGGTCTGCTTGGTTCTTGCCATCGCTCTTTATTATTCTGTCTTATATTTCTTTCACGCCGCCTAAACTCCAGCCCGGCACCCGCGTCGTTCTCGCTACAGCTCCCGGTATGTCGAGTTTCCCATTAGCACCGGGCGGCGGCCAAGTGCTAGCTAGCACTAGCTCCTCCCCGCTTTTGACAAAGGGCTTTGTCATCCTGACCTTTAGAAGCCTGAGGCCGATAGTTGGTGATTTGCCTCAGTCCTCTCCACACAGAAGCCGAGTCATTAGCAGTGAACTGCTACTGGAGTCTCTCAGAATACACAGATTTAGCTCTCCTCAGCTCTCTGTTAAACCAATATTTGACCTCTCTGTAGCAGTCCCTGTCTCCACTTTTCAACGCTGCTTCCTTCTCCTTCCTGATCTGTCTGAGCTTGGCCGTGAACCAGGGCTTATCATTAGAGTACCTCACCCTGGTGCACGATGGAAGAATGTTCTCCTCACAGAAGTTGATATATGAGTTCACAGTGTCTGTGTACTCATTAAGATCATGTGTGGCTCCTTTAAACATGCCCCAGTCAGTTATTTCCATGCATGTGTTCAGATTCTCTCCAGCTTCACTGGTCAATTTCTTCGTGGTGGTCACAACAGGTTTAGTGAGTTTCAGTCTCTGTCTGTATGTGGGAATGAGGTGGACCATCACGTGATCAGATAATCCGAGCGCAGCGCGGGGAACAGCGCGATATGCGTCCTTCACTGTAGTGTAACAGTGATCCAGCGTGTTATTTCCTCTGGTTGGACATTTAATAAACTGTTTGTAGCGGGGGAGCTCGTGACTCAGATTGCTCTGGTTAAAGTCGCCCACCACAATAACCAGGGAGTCTGGAAAATTCCGCTCCGTGTGTTGGATGTGATCCGCGAGCACGCGCTGAGCTTCGCGCGTGTCCGCGTCGGGAGGGACATACACAGCGACGAGGATGAATGAGGCGAACTCCCGCGGGGAATAAAATGGCTTGCAGTTAATAAAAAGAAATTCCAGGGCAGGAGAACAGTGTTTGGAAATCACCGTTACATCAGAGCACCAGCTGTTGTTAATATAGAAGCACACTCCTCCTCCAATAGACTTACCGGAGAGCTCTGTGACGCAATCAGCACGAAACAGCTGAAATCCCTCGAGGCTGATCGCGCTATCCGGAATGTTCCCTTTAAGCTAGGTCTCAGAGAAACAGATGACAGACGAGGAAGCGAGGTCCTTAAATTGCATCAGCAGTCTTAATTCTTCTACCTTGTTCAAGAGAGAATTGGCATTGGATAGAAATATGCCAGGCAAGGCTGTTCGCGTGCCTCTCCTTCGCAGCTGAGCGAGAATCCCCCCTCGCTTTCCCCTTTTACGCCGTCTTACTTTTTGAGCCAAACAATGAAAACATCCAAGATTTCTTGAATGGTGTGTGTGATGTGGCCGTTGAGGATCTGAGGAGGAGGAGGTGGCTTTGGAGAGGGGCAGAGGGGACTGGAGAAGAGGGGCTTGATCTTGGAGACGTGGAATGTTGGATGCGCACTGAGTGCCCGTGGGACCTGAAGCCAGACAGCAGAGCCGCCCACGTTATTGGTGACGGGGAAGGGGCCCACGAACCAGGGAGTGAGCTTCCAAGCTTCAGCCTTCAGCGGAACCTACTCCGCAGACACCCAGACCTGCTGTCCAGTCTTGTAGTCCGGCGCCGGAACCCTCTTACGGCCAGCGTAGCGCCGATTGCGCTCCATGGAACGAAGGAGCGTAGCTCAGGCAGACCTCCAGTCCTGGCGACAGCGACGAAAATGGGCCCCCACAGACGGCACTGCCACCTCTCTCTCCATCATGGGTAGCAGGGGAGGGTTGTAGCTCACAGACGCTTCAAATGGAGACAGCCCCATGGCTGAAGAGGCCATAGAATTCAATGAATACTCCACCCAGGTCAGATGGGAACCCTTACCTGGGAGATTGAGAAGAGAGTCCGCCAGGCCCAGTCCGCTGAGCCCGAACCAGCGGGTTGACCCCCTAACCGCCTTTACATCCCTGCCGCCCTCCTTCAGTCAAGATGACATGTTGCTATGGGAAGGGGGAAGACCAGTGACAAAGTCCAAGGCAATGTGAGACCAGGGACGGCTGGGGACGAGGAGGTGGTGAAGAAGACCAGCAGAGGGGGTGGGGAATGATTTATTACAGGCACAAGTTTGGCAGACCTTCAAGTACTCCTGCACGCCCTGCCACAGCATGGGCCACCAGAATGCTTGCCTGATAATGTCCACAGTGCACACCACTCCAGGGTGGCAGGTGAAATGTCCGGCATGCCCCCACTAGATTACTTCGCTGCAGAGGGCGGCAGGGAAGTAAAGGCGGTATATACGAGCGTTTATTCTGATTACTATGTTTTTTTCTCTCTCCTATTGTGTTTTCCTCCCCCTCCCCTCCCCTCTTTACCTCCACTGTTGACAGGCGCCTTGTATGGCGACGCGTCATTGGATGCGCCTAACGTGCGCGTCCAATGTCAAGTCAAATTCCTTGTGTGTTTACTTGTAAATATACTTGGCAATAAAGCTGATTCTGATTCTGATTCTGATTCTATAGGTAACAGTGAAATTGAAATGCTGGCAAAATAGGGCCCAGCGAGCCTGCCTGGAGTTCAGCCAGTGGGCCGACCGCAGATACTCAAAGTTCTTGTGGTCGGTCCACACGACTACAGGATGACACCTCCCTCCAGCCAATGTCTCCATTCCTCAAAAGCTAATTTTATAGCCAACAGCTCTCAATCCCCAATGTCGTAATTCCTTTCGGCTGGGGTGAGCCACCGAAAGAAACATGCACACGGGCAGAGCTTCAAGTCCAAGGTGGCACACTGGGACAAAACTGCGCCCACCCCTGTTTCTGAAGCATCCACCTCCAGGGTAAATTGGAGCTGGGGGTTGACCTGAGCCAAGATGGGTTTGTTGGAGAACAGGCCCTTTAATTTAACAAAGTACCGTTCAGCTGCCTCGGTCCATAAAAATGGTACCTTAACAGAGATCAGCTTAGTTAAAGGCTGTGCTATCCCACTATAGCTCCGAATGAACCTGCGATAAAAATTTGCAAACTCCAAGAAGCGTTGCAGCTCCTTGCGGGAGTGGGGTGCTAGCCAATCAAGCACAGCCTTCACCTTGGCCGGGTCGGCTCTAAGCTCCCCCTCCGCTACAATAAAGCCAAGGAAAGAAGTGGAACTGACGGAAAACTCACACTTCTCAGCCTTGACATATAGTTGGTTCTCTAAGAGCCGCTGTAACACAGTTCTATCATGAGTTTGGTGCTCCTCGGGCATGTGAGGAAAAATCAGGATGTCGTCAAGATAGACAAAAACAAACCAATTTAACATGTCACAGAGGACGTCATTAATTAAACATTGGGAAACAGCTGGGGCGTTGGTTAACCCAAAATGCATAACTAAGTACTCAAATTCCCCCAAGTGTGTCTTAAACGCTGTTTTCCATTTGTCCCCTTCATGTATTCTGACTAGATGGCAAGCATTGCGTAAGTCGAGTTTGGAGAATATGCGTGAGCACTGCAGGAGCTCGAAAGCGGAGTTCATTGGGGCAAAGGGTATTTATCTTTGGCGGTTATAGCATTAAGCTCACGGTAGTCAATGCACAGATGCAGAGACTCATAACTCTTTCCTACAAAGAAAAACCCCGCCCTGAGGGGAGCCGAGGATGGCCGAATGAGGCTGGCATTCAGAGAATCCTTAATGTACCTCTCCATTGCCTCCCTCTCAGGTCCAGAAATATTATAGAATTTGCTGGACGGCAACCTCGCGCCCGGAAGGAGGTCGATGGCACAGTCATACGAGCAAAGCGGGGGAAGTGCTAACGCTCGTGACTTGCTAAAGACCTCCCCGAGGTCGTGATAGACCACGGGCACGAGGCTGAGGTCCAGCGGCTCGACCTGAGGACAAGAGACAGGGAGGGAAGACGAACACTCGGCCAAACTTAGACAGGCAGCCAAACAGTTAGGGCTCCAGGAGGTGACGGTGTTTTGTGCCCAATTGAGAATGAGATTATGCCTCTGGAGCCATGGATACCCTAGAACCACCGCATGAGAGGCACATGGAAACATATAAAAAGTGAGCCTCTCCCGGTGGTTACCAGACAGAAGAACAGATAGCTGTGCCGTGCAATGAGTAAGGGACACCAACGTCTGGCCAGAAAGGGTATGCACGGGGCGAATTTAACTGTCGGAATACTCATCTCGTGAACCAATTGGGAGGAGATGAAATTACCTCTGCCCCAGAATCAATAAGGACGGAGACCCTCCTCTCAACCTCCGGCAACTGAACCAGGGCCAAAATAGAAAAATCACTGGGGGGATGTGAATGAGTCCTGCCCACCAGACCCCCTGCAGCTACTGACGGGCCATGTCTTTTGGCTGTAGGTGTGTCGAGCTTGTGCTTCAATGAACCACAGTAAGCACACGCCCCGATCCACCACCGCCACTCAACCTCTGCCCACGGAAGGTGAGCAGAGCTGAGCTCCATGGCTTCGGCGGCAGAATTAGACTCACCTAGGTCAGTAGGCACCAGGAGCGCGCATGTGGCGAACGGGCGAGAGGAGGTGCTGCGATCCCTGGCACAGTCACGGTACCGGTTATCCAACATGCCCACCTGATCAATAAGGCCATCCAAGGTGGCAGGAGCGGCATGAACCGCCAGGTCGTCATGGAGCCAAAGATTTAACCCATGGAGGAACGCGCTGCACAGTGCAACCTCGTTCCACCCCAAATCTGCTGCCTTGACTCGAAACTCCATCGAGAAGTCGGCCACCGACCGGCTACCCTGGCGGAGCGACAACGGGTGACTCATGATATTCCCCTCACTCTCGGTATGGTCAAATGTGTGGGAAAATTCGGTCACAAATTGGTCAAACGTCTGTGGCGCGTCCCTTCGACTATCAGTTACAGACTGAGCCAAACTAAGAGCTCGGATCCAAAGCAGAATGGTAAACTGATGAATCTTAGAGATGTCATACGGAAACTCCCCCTTCACCTGCTCAAAATAAAGCCGAATGTGACAAAGGAAATCTTTGCATTTCCCCACCTCCCCCGTGTACGGAGAAGGAGTGGGAATGGAAGGGATTTGGCAAATGGTGGAAGAAGTTGGATGAGTAGGTGGGGGAGGGGCAGCCGGAGCAGACGTGCGGCCCAAATGATCAGAAATGACCCTCAGCTGTTGTGTAATGGTCTGCAGCAGCTGAGTGTGCTCAGCCACCTGCCTCTCTGTAACGTCGAGGCGGTAGAGCATGGTGTGCTCCGTTGATGAGGCACCTGCTTAGCTGTGACCTTGGTTGGCTCGTTCTGTCATATTGACTGGACAGTCAGCCTAAGTGCATGGTGCAATCACCAAAAGAAACACACACAAGGAACGTTTGACCCTTTATTAATTTCAAAACAACGCGAACTTGGAGAAAACCAGTCACTTGCCAGAGGAGCAGCAACCCTGCAGAGAATGAAACAAGGCTGATTAATAGAGGAAAGGAGGAGGATGTGGAAATCCAAATAATACCACTTACGTGGGAGGAGAAGAGAGGCCGGCTCAGAACCCAGCGAAGGAGATGAACCAGCAGGTCGGAACTGCTGGTAGGGAAATGAGGGGTGGAGTCTGACTGGGTGGAGATGATGAACTGCGACGGGGGAGCAACAGGCTGGCGAGTGCGCCAAAACCCCTGAAGACACACCGCTTTGTCGGCAGCAACCTGGAAGAAAAGGAGGAGGAGAAAAACGTGTCAGGTACGGAAACCCAAAACACATGTAACTTGCTAATTTGATGTTCTCTGCTCGAGGCAGTATACCCAAACAAGCCAGCGTTGAATCACTGAAGAGTGCTTCCTTATAAACGCTGGCTCAGCAGGAACAGCAGGTGCATCAGATGAGGTGATTAGGGAAGGAGAGAAAACGGGAAGGAGGGGGCGAGCGCTCGCCAGGACATGACAGTGCCCCTGCCCATGGCATGAAGCGAGAAGAAGTCATCTGGGCCTCCAGCAGCAGCTTCCACCACAGCCCGGGAAATAAGGCAAGTAACTTTTCATTGTCAAACTCTCACCGATGAATTGCCTTGCCTTATTCCTGGTAGGGGGGCTCAGTGGCAGCCACGTAATATGGCTGAGCTCTCCCCATCTGCTGCTGCTGCTTCTACCTCACCTCCTTCTTCTGTGTCTCCCTCCATTTCTTCTGTGCATCCGCCTGTCCTCGGAGGGAGCCACCTGACTGTGGCGGGGCCTGCTATCCCGGACACCCCAGTTGGGGGCCCCCAGTCACTAGATGAAAGAGGGAGGAACGTGCTCCGCATCCCGAAGCCTGAGCCAACTATCAAGAGTCCCCTGATTTCGGCTGTGCAGGATCTGGCACCTTTGGTAAGATGCCCTCCAGTGCCAGCCGCCACACCTGGAGCTCTGCCAGCATTAGCCACCATGGATGAGGTTCCGCCAGCACCGCCTGCTATCCCACCTGCTGCTTGGGCTGCCGCAGCAGAATTGCCAGAGTCCTGGACGGCAGTGGAGCTCGAGCTAAGGCAAGTCCTCTTTTTTGTTTTCATATTATTTGTTTTAGAGAGGGCTTGTTTCGCTCTTGATGGGGACAGCCAGTCGCAGCTGCCAACTGCTTCTGAGCTTTCCTTGCCGGGCTCCACTGCTGCCGGTGACTCTGATCCGGTGTTTGTTTCTGTCTCTGTTCCTTCGCCCGAGCCATCACCTATGGTCACTGAGGGTCCGCCATCTACACCAGAGGTCATCATGGGTCCACAACTTTCGCCTGCGGTCACCGAGGGCTCTCCTTTACCACCCGAGGCCATCGTGGATTCTCCTTCTCTGCCCAAGGCCGTCATGGGTTCTCCTTCTTCACCCGAGGCCGTCATGGTCCCTCCTTCCTCGCCCTTGTCTGGTGTCCCACTGATCCCCTCCTTTGCCTGGTTCTTTTGCATGTCGGTCGGCTTTTCGTGAGTGCTGCGGGTGCTACGCCTCAGTCTGGGGCCACCGTGGGTGCTACGCCCCAGTCTCAGACCACTGTGGGTGCTACGTCCCAGTCTGGGGCTGCTGTGGGTGCTATGCCTCTGTCCGAGTTCGCAGTGGGTCTTCAACCTTCGCCCGAGGTCGCCGATGATCATCATTCGTCACTTGAGGTCGTTGGTTGTCAGTCATCTTTGTCATCGGGTTTCCTTCTCTCAGTCCCTGTAGTCCATAAGAGGCAAAGGTTCCAGCTGCCACCTCCAGAGGGGGGCGTGTCATGCTCTGTGGTTCGGTGGCTCAGGGACACTAGGAGACCACCCAACAGGTCTTCTAGGGTAGTCTGTTAGTGTTGGGATGATGGGAAGCCACCCGACGGACTACATCTCCGGCTGTGGTGGCTCTGGAGTACGGGGAGGCCACCAGATTCATTCCATCACAAGCTCCAGTAGTCTTGAGACTCTGGGAGTCTTCGCTCTACTCTCCTAAAGTCTGTCGCTACCGTTTTTGGTTCTCTCTGTGGGTCATGAGTGGTTTTTTTCCTGTTTTGTCTCGGTCCCTCCGTGCCTGGGTTCCCCTTCCTCCACCCGAGGTGGGTTGTTTTTCTTGTTGGGGGGGTTCTTTTCCTTTTTTTGATGTTGCCCTGGGGTGTCTGGGTTCCACCCCTCGGGGGGGTGGGGGGCACTGTCATGATCCTGGGCATGGGCTGGGGCAGTGCCCAACTCCAGTTTGAGTTAGTCCTTTTCTGTTTGTTTGTTCCCTGTTTATTTAGCATTGTCCTCTGTATGCTATGCAACTCTGTATTTTGTCCTCTGGGTTGTCTGTAGCTTGTCCTCGCCTTAAGTTTCCCTTTGTTGTACACTTTGTAGTCTTGTCATTATTTCCCTCAGTGTGACGGCTGTCAGTGTTCACTTCCGGTTGTCATCCTGTTTGGGGGCTGTCACACCTGAGTCAGTTTGTCCTAAACCGACTCAGTTTAAACTGAGCCTGTTTAAACAGGCTTTTTAGTTTGATTATGGATTATCTTTTTTTATGTTTTTAATGTTTTTATTTTTTTTCAATGCCTTTATTGTTGTATCTGTGATCGTGTGTTTCATTTTATTGTGAAGCACTTTGTGATTCTTTCTGTGGGAAGTGCTATATAAATAAATTTTACTTACTTACTAATTATTTCCCCACTCATGTACCCACACCTGATCTCATTTGTGTTTGTCTATTTAAGAGGCTGTTGCAAGCCTACTCCTCGCAGCCGTCCCCAGAGTTAAAGGTTAGTTCTACCTTTCTCTGTTTAGATATTATTCCTACGTCTCTCCTCTACTCCAGACGGAGCCCCCATCTGTGTATTTTCTCCTGGTGTTCCCCGCCTATTTTCGTAAGTGTGCGTCTTTGTTATTTTGTATTCCTTTTAATAAATGTTGTAGCTCACAGCTCCTGCATTTGGTGCCTCACTCCAGCCCTGAAAGGGCCGCTCATAACACATTGCTGAAAAAATCTGTCAGTGAAGGACAATTTTCAGTTAATGCAAACCCTGGTGTGAATATCACATAGCAAACTGAACTAAATCCACAGGCTTTTTTATATTGAAGCGAACAGGAAAAATAACTAGTCTTTTACAAATTAGCTTAAATTCAGTTAATACAAAGGAGTAACCATGTACTACTGAGCTATGTGCAGTATTCAAATATAAAACCTACAACAGCACCTCCTGTCCCAAGAGTCAACAGCTCCCCACAATGGCCAACCTGTAACTGAATCCATAACAAGTGGCAAGACTGAAAAAAATACAACAGAACCAGAGCCTAAATATTGATATCATCTTACAGTGTTGTAAAACAATGTTCCTGATATGATGTGCATCTAAACTTTACAGTATTGTAGATCACATACAATCCACAGTCACTGTAGTATCACAGTTTACTGGGGATTTTAGTATTTTTAGAGCTTGTCCACAGAGGAAAAACAGCAAAAAAGATGGCAAGAGTGAATCTGCCAAGCTTAACCTTTGTACCATTCTTTTGTTACAGACAGGGTGCTGCACAGATGTGGGAGAACAAGCGGGCTTTTTTTGGATTCCAAATCTAAATTTAACCACCGCCTTCCATCCCTTCCCCACCCTCTCAAGGCCTGTCGTTCAGCTGAGGTGTTGGAGGAGAAGATGGGTGAAATATAGGCCGAGGCTGGACGTGACTGGGGGTTGGGTGGGGTGTGGTGTGATGGGGAGCAAAGGAGGGTCGTTGTAGGACTTGGTGTTGGGCCTTGGGAAAAAAAATGCCAGGAGAGGTGGGATGGTACATAAAAGGAGGGGAGGCTATTTGGCAAAAGGTCTACTATTAAAGGCACAGGGCTGAGACAGAGAGCAGACTGCTCAGGAAGAGTGAGCCACACTACGGTGGAGAGAGGATCATCCATGATGCCAGAAGCAGCTAAAAAAGCAGGTAAGTGCCCCTATTACACTACTTAGGTGAGAAAAATTCCACAGAATAAGAAAATGAAAAAACAGGGCATACTATCTAAACTGCCAAGCACACCATATTCATACTTCTGTTAACATGTTGGTTTCCATCTGTCATCTGTATGCAGTACACGTGACCTGCATAGTTTATAATGACCTGATAACTGTCCACTTTTGTGCTCCAACTGAAAATACAGTTGTTAATGTGTAGCTTTCAAACAGTTATAAAAAGAATTTATCATACAGTATATACGTATATGTACAGAGATGGGCTATAGTTTTACTATCATTTTAATACTTTGGTTATCACAATCAAAATCAGATTTTTTCCATTATAAAATTGAAGCAACACTATATTTTTAGATAGCAGTTAAATGCGTGGAGTGAGTAAAATGTCCCCTGTCAACACTTGAAAATCTACTGTATGCTATATATTAAATCACATTTGAAAGCAAGGCTGAAAGATTCTCGGGTCTGCATTTCTGCAGTCCTATTATTGTGTAATAATTTGCTTAAATGTTTTAACGACACTTGGAACAATTAGTACTGAACAAGTACTGAATGACCACATGTGAAAAATTGCTTTTGCTATTTATGGAAAAAATACTGTATGTATTGTAATATGTAATATCCCTGTTCAATAAATGTAATAATAATAATAATAATAATAATAATAACAACAACAATGTAAACATTTGATTACAAGTTGCTTGCCAGTATGATGCATGTGACTGAGCCCAAATCGGATCATATGATGTCCAATTACTTGTCCTCAGTATGAATTCTTTCCAGTGCAGAACATTTAAGCTTGTGTCAGTATAACCCAGGTACACTCCACATGGTACAGGTGAACACGTCGTCTGATGCCAAATGGACACCGTCACATTTCCAGCATCACTGCATTCGCAAAATGATTCACTGATCCAAAAATGCCCCACTGGATTCCAACTTGACAAATGACTTTCCACAGTTTTCTTTCGCACTCTTGAGCGGGAATGATTGGTTGCCTGAGCAGTGAGAAGCCCAACAGATCACATATCAGATGACAGAGTGTGGCCCAAATGGCCAGTCTGTGTGTGCTAAGGCCTTTACTGTCGAGAATTTATTTAGGACAAATGCAGAGCCTGTAACAATACTGATAATCATTCTCAATACTGCGATCAAAAGCATTCTAAAAAGTGTTTAAAACAATAAAAAAATTCAATTGAAAGTTATTCAATATGAGCAATCAATAAAGAAAAACTGATCAAATGCCATGAATGACAAATTTAGTTTTTGATTGTAGTCCATAAATGTAAGCACCAACCATCCAAACTACACCTATTCATAACATATCTAGACGGTATTTTACATATTTACATAAACTTTAGTAACAGATCAAGCATTAATACAGATACTTACTATGATAAAATGATAACAGAAGAATTACATAGCATTCAATCCAAGTTTAACTTTTTTAACATCAACCAATACACAACTAATATGATTCAAGTCTGCATTAGTTCTACTAAACAAGGTTGGTGAAAGGACACCACTGGGACAGATGTTGAGAGTAAAATGCATTTTTGACATTAAGCATAAACATCAATATTTCACCCTCTATATGAAGGTGAAATTAAGCCCATAGTTGGTTAGTATGAATTCTGTTTTAGCCTGATGATCAATGATGTAAAACTAAAAGGAGTCTATTTGACTTTGACAGTCTGAAGTTACTTAAAGGTGTGAAAGGTGGAGCAGAATGAGTGACTGACAACATAACAAGAAGGGCATATTATTCTTTCTCTACAGCCACAGTCACTAAAATAGCAACAGGCTAATCCCTCGACTATGATACCTGCACCCTGCTGTGGCTTAAGCCAACATCGTTTATTAGCCCGGTACATATGCGTTCTATATATAAACTCATACTTGTAGGGTCACCTGTCGCCACAAGGGCCTTTTTCTTTTGTGGTTTTGTAAAGCTCTGGGGCATCAGTGTTATACCAACATTGACGTTATGATTCCAAAGACTCTGCACTGCTGCCAGAGTTTCACAATTCAATTTAATTTTATTTGTTTAGCGCTTCACCACATTAAAAGTCGTCTCAAGGCGCTAGATACATAAGAGACAAATCCTAAGTAATTCAGAGAAAATCCCAAAGATCAAACAATCCCCTAAGAGCAAGCACAAGGCGACAGCGGGAAAAAAAAACTCCTTTTAGGAAGGAACCTGTGACAGAACCAGGCTCAGGGAGGGGCAGTCATTTGCTACAACTGGTTGGGAGGTGAAGGGAGTGAAGGAGAAAAGAAAGAAGAGACATACTACTCATACAACAATATACAGGTAGAAAAGTCGCACAGATACAACATGTGCAATGTTGCGTCAAAGATGTTTTAAGGCCATATTTAAAAAATAAAACAAAAACTTAATTAATGAACTTGTTAATGTTGTTATCACCTTTAAGTGGAAAAAAATATTTTATTTTATTCCAAGTATCTGCCTCATATTTAAGCAATATTACACAGAGGGAGTACGGTATAGATGAATATAGTAACGGAGTCATCTTATTTTAGTGGAATATTAATGCCTGCATGTGATTTTTTTTAACCATTACAATATGTGTGTTTTCTTTTTAAGGCTGATCTGAACTTAGCTACATTTCCACCTGTTATTTATTTAATGGTCTAACAGTACGAGGAAGGCAGAAGGTTCGATCGTATCCCAACTTGGTTTGTTCTAAAGAGTCAAACTGACACTTCAAAGGCTGCACTTTATATTATGAATTCACCCTCCTCAGTTTCAGCTTTTGTGAAGAAACCAAAGAGTCGGGAGGCAGAAGAGGGCTCCTCTGTGATCTTTGAAGCAGAGACTGAGAAGACTGATGCTAAAGTGAAATGGCAGTGCAACGCAAAGGACATTGCCAGTGACAGCAAATACGTTATCACAGCCGACGGAAACAAGCACTCCCTCACTATCTCAGCCGTAACCAGGGAAGACACCAATGTCTACGCAGTGATTGCTGGGGGATCAAAGGTCAAATTTGAGCTGAAGGTCGTACCAAAGCCAGGTGGGACACAGTAGCGCTGCAGCTGTGCTTTTGAGGTCTCTGCTCGCTCACCTTTGGGCTATTTTGACGTCACCGAGCACAAAGCAAAATAGAGCACTCAATGCACAACACAGAACGCCACTGAGGCAGTAAATATCTGATGAACTGCATGCTGCACTTGATGTTTCAGCACATGAATCCAGTCTGACATTTTCTAAAAACCAACAGCTTTTCTTCTCCCCTTTTTAACTATGTTTTAGGAACACGAGGCAGAGGACTAGTTGGGCATTTTGACAAATGAGTAGTTTTTATTTAAAAATAAATCAACATAAAACATGTGACTGTTAAATTCAAAGCTATAATAGGGCTGAAATGGCCTAAAAAGAAAATCCCAGATTTTTTTTTTTTTTTTTCATGTCACATTCAATTTTCATCTGTCTTTTTAATTGAAGAAAAGGAATTATTTCGTAAAGAGATTTTTCCCCAAACATGATTCCTTATTGGGAATAAAGTGCAAAGCTGGTGTCAATTAATTATGACTTAACTTGAAAATTTTTAAAGGTAACATTGATGACATTTTCATGAAAACAAATTTTCCAAATATAATACATTCCCAAAAAATTTAGGAAAGTGGAGAATTAAAGACTATATTTCCTAGAAAAAATATATTAGAGTTGTGAAATAATTATTAATATAATCCTATAGAAAAATAATCATAAACTGGACCCCTCGATTAGATGTGTAAATCTGAAGTGAATCAGATCAGAAATGTAAACGCTATAGTGGTGATAAAAGAAAATGACCCCTCCCCAAAATAAATAGAAGCCCTCATTAGATGTGTCTGAAAACTGAATAAGTCAAAGGTACTGATGAGTTAAAGCTTCTGTATAAATTTTAAGTCAGTCCGTTCAGAAATGTGGAAGTTGTAGTGCAACAGCATAAAATGTCAAACAAATAAAAATTCATTTAATAATAAAAATGTGGGGTGAGGCATACTCTAGAACCCACTTTTTATGTCCTGTCAAAGCAAATTTCATTCAAAAAAAAATAAAAAATAAAGCATGACGTCTTTCACTTTTTATAATGTAACCATAAACTCTTCAAAGAGGATTCCCTAATGAAAACGTCAAAATGTGATATTTTCTGTGAGACAAATTCTTGGCTGTGCATGCCCGTACCTCTGTATAAAGTGACTTTTAACAGATATCGTCTACAGCTCCAGTATATTTGATGGCCAGATGTGTGAAAGAGTATATGTAAAATGTCTTGAGGGCTCCACTACATAAAATACAATGAGCTTATGACAGAGCTGAATCCTGACTGAAAATAATGCTCTTTCGTTCACCCTGATGCGGGCCATAGTCTCCTTAAGTCAAGAGTTGCTCAGGAGTGGAGGGGCTTTCCATTCTACAGGGACCTGATGTCTCTAAATCTGTCCATGGCTATATTAGGCTACGTGGAACTAAACAAATGTTAGTGATTAATATAATCCTCTGTGAGAAGATTCAGAATTCTTCTAAGGCTGCACAGTAACTGATTTAAGCACAATTATTAATGTATTTACAGTCACATATGCCACTGTCAAGCACACTACAATGTTTGTTTAGTGTGTCACAGAGCAATGTTTGTGCCATTAGTCAGTGCGACCCACAGTCTGGACTGATAAGGTGGTAAACAAATCTCAAAGTAAAGGCAGCCGGCAAATGTGCCCGGCGTGCTATAAGTGACTGCCCACAGCTGTCTGAGGCTCATATCGTGGCCACCTTTACTCTGCCTGGTGACCTTGATCCTCACACCGCCACATTATTTCTTCATGAGTAACTACCACTTCACTGGGGCTGAGGAAAGGCATGAGAGGCAGCCGATAACACATGGAAAACCAGTCGGCCATTCAAAAACGATAAGAAGCAAGAACAGTTTCATTCAGAGAAGAAGAGTTTCAAACACTTGCTACATTTTGTGGTGTCCACGTAGTATAAACTGCAAATTAATTCAAGGCGCCACAGCGCACCGATTATTGTTTCTCATATTTCTTCTAATTATTTTTATTTTCTTTCTTCTGTTGAACTTTTAATATGTAGCTCGATTGGAAGAGCCAAACTTCCATCTTGGTGTTTTTATTTATTTATTTTTTTGGCACGGTTTTAAAAATTACTACATGAAACGTTGCCTTTTTAACAATTTTGCCAATCCCCTCATAACATACATAAAAATGTGCTGCTTGTTTAGGAAAACTGAGCTTCTATGCTGGTTTTTTTTTCAATTTTTAGCACAGTTTTAAAATTCTGAAATGTCATAGTTTTCAAATGCATAACTACCCCATAACATATCAAAACGCGCAGCTCAATCAGAACTAGTCCTCTGTCTGGATTTTTGACTTCATACATGAAATGTCACCTTCTTCCACAATGTGCATGTAAATACACACCCATATATACACATTCTGACACACCTCGGTGTTTCTAAAGTTGTTCACCTGTCTCCTTCCTTCTCAAGCTGACAAATAATATGTACTGTTTGAAAGAGCTTCTATAAGTTTAAAGATATCATCACCAGGGTGCAGCCGTTCTGGGACACTGTCAAAATTTCCTTTGGGAAATTTCTAGTTAATTATGCACCCTATTGTAGTGCTCACTTGCACCTTTTTTTACTGCAGCTAAGGCCCCGGCTGACGGGCCCAATGTAAACCCAGAGCAGGCCCCTGACCCACCTGCAGCACCCACACAAGAAGACACCTCTACTCCAGTTCATGACGCTCCTTCAGCTGAGGGTGAGCCACTATGTGTCATTTCTGTTTTACTGTGCTTATGGACGTCATTCTGTTTGCTTAACAGCATTTTATAAAACATCTCAAGCTGAGCTGTGATACAAATGTTGGATAGTTCAAGTCCATAGGTGGGCAGAGTAGTTACCTCCACCAAGGGGGCAATGTAACCATGCTGGTTTGTTCGTCTGTTTCTTAGCAGGATGACACAGAAACTACTGGACGGATTTTGATGGAACCCATAAGATTTTGGAGGTGATCCGGGTTAGGATACAGATTCTGGAGTGCTTTTTCACTTTCTTTAACATTGCAAGATAGGGCCTTGACAGAGGTATGCACTCTCTGAGTGCCCTCTGGTTATAAACTGAACTCATTTAAAGTAATGATTTCCTATGGAGTGACTCATGCTCAAGTAGTCCTAAAAAAAGCTACTTGTAGCCTGAGTAAGAGTGAGAAAATATCGACAAGGTTATGACTCAACTATAGTCACACTGGCTCTTAAAAACATCATATCCGTGGCTAAATCCTAATTCCAGCTTCCAGCCACCCAGCCTAAAGTTAAAAGGTGAGCTAATACACAGTGCAGATAGCTAAATAGCTCTGAGTTTGATATGAATACTGTTTGCTTTTCAAGTATTAGTCCATTAGTCCACACAACTAATTTATACAAACATGAAAAATCCCCCAAAAGAAAACGCTAAGCTACAGAAATGGACAGAAATCCCCCCTCCCTGGACCGAGGTCGGGGGTCCGGGGAATATTTCTTTAAACTTAAGGCTTTGGGGGTTGTTTAGTTATTTACACTTTATTTATTGTATTTTCATTACTTGTTTTTTATTTTTCATTATTTTTCAAAGTCAGAAAAGAAGTGCAATACAGGGGAGAAGTTTAGTTTTATTTTTGTACTGCATTTCCTGAACACATTCTACTGGGGAAAAAAAAAAAGAATTTGTTTTAAATACTTTATATCATTTGCTGTGGAGTGATCGTTTTGTAGACTTTGTTTATTTAAGAAAAAAATTGTTATTGTTCTATTGTTTCTGAACAAAAAGTTTTATTATAATAAAGTGTTTTCTGTTTACCCATAAACTTTGGCCAAATTCTGTCCTAGGTTTTAGATAATTAATAATCCAAAGGAAAAATCACAAAACACGTCAAGGTCATGAAAATTCATTCAGATTTAGTAATTTGATGATGCATCCACCTTATTAAAAAAGTGTCGATATCGGATCGGTATCGTCGATACTGGTCCTGTATTTACTTAGTATCGGATCGATACCAAATCTTGCAGTATCGCACAGCACCGCAGGATAGGGTCACAAGTTAGGCTTAGCATTAGCTAGCTAGCTCGGTGAATAGGCTAACCATTAACAGGCTTATGAATTAGAGGTAAGTAGCAAACAAACTATTAAAATAATACAATTTCACTCACCAAAACTGAAGCAGAAACTTCTTTGCTAAGTAGCAGGTCAAAGGAGAAACCAGTTCCATCAAGAAAATGTCATAAAAGGCAACTGCTACAAACAGTAGCTCATGTTAGCTGCTTGTAAGCTGCTGTATTATACCTGTTAGAAAAAAAAAACAACAGCCTCCAGAATTTAAGTCTTAAAGAGGTAAGTTATTACCTCCGCAGGCCAGGAGGTTATGTTTTTGCCGGGGTTTGTCTGTCTGTCTGTTGGTTAGCAAGATAACTCAAAAAGTTTTGGACGGATTTCCATGAAACTTTCAGGCATTGTTGGAAATGGTACAAGGAAGAACTGATTAAATTTTGGGGATGATCCGGATCACCGTCTGGATACAGGAATTTTTTAAAGGATTCTTTAACATTGTGAGATAGGGCCATTTTCAACATGTGTGCAGGTGCAATAGAGGGCGCTGGTCGTTGTGTCTGACGAACACGAACTCCGCGTTCTTCAAAGTTTTAGGCACAAAAGCACGCAGAAGACAGTGGTGGGCCGGGCCCGGCAGCGTGCCTGTGTTTGCGCTACGCTGCAAAAGCTGAGACGGGCAGCTGTCTGGCGCGGGATTATTTGGCAGAAATTCCCCGGGCAGCCATAGGGGCTGCGCAAAAACCAGCTCTCTGCCAGGGAAGCTTCCAAATCCTCTTTTGGCGCGGAGTGCAACCCCAATAAAACCCACGCCAACCTGTCTACCCAATTTGCATCCGTCAGTGAAGCCCTGAGTGCTGCTTTCAGTGATCTATGAAAACGCTTGCATAACCCATTGGCCTGTGGGTCGTACGCGGTTGTGCGATGAATTGCAACAGCTGCAGCCTGGGAGTTTGGAGATGGAGGAGATGGACACAACAGCAACACTTGAGTTTAATACCTCCACCAAGGAGGTAATGCTTTTACTGGCATTTGTCTGTCTGTCTGTCTGTCTGTTACCAACATAACTCAAAAAGTTATGAACGGATTTTGACGAAATTTTCAGGAAAGGTGTGTAATGGCACAGGGAACAGATGATTAGATTTTGGTGGTGATCTGAGAGTGCATACCTCCACCAAGGACTTTGTTTGTATTTGTGCAGCAGGATTACACAAAAACTACTGGATGGATTTGGATTAAATTTTCACCAGAGGTGGTTCTTGGCCTACAGAGGAACCCATTACATTTTGGGGATGATCTGGGAATGCATACCTCAGCCAAGGCTCTTCTCACAGTGTGTCAACCACAAAACTCCAAAACTAATGGACAGACTTGGATGCAATTTTCACCACAAGTGGCGATAGGCCTACACACAAACCCATTACATTTTGGAGGTGATCCATGAGAAACGGAAGGAGCCTTGGCGGAGGTATGCGCTCTATGAGTGCTTTTCTAGTTTTAAATGTGTTATACCTGTAGAAGATTTTATAAATGAGATTACTAAAAATATTGTAAGGTCGGGGCTGTGTTAAGGGGGTGGGGATTCTCCCGGCATGCCTGTGCCGCGGAGGATTCAGAGTGTTATTATTCGTGTGTTCTAAGTGTTACTGCTGTGCGTTATAATGACACAGCAGTGTCATCAGACCAGTTGGAGCAGTGACTGATCATGTGTTTGTGCCACCATAAGCGAGACGGGGGTCTGTGTGAATGACCTCCGTTCTGTATTGAGGGGGTGTATAAAATAAAGCCTGTTTCGTAACAGTCATCTCTCCTTTCTTGTGTGAACCCTCACAATGTCACACTGGTGTCAGAAGTGGGATATGGAGCAGATGGAAGCCAGAATCAGAGCAGAGATTCAGCAGCTGGAGCGGTTCATCACTCAACTGGGAATGGACGACAGAGCTATACACCAACCCCCGGAGTTGCTCGCTGGGATGAATGGAGCAGCGGACCCGATGGGACCAGCATACCCCGCCTTCTGCCTTTCTTAAGGCAGGGCGGGCTAAGCAGAGCAGATCAGCCCCGCTTCCCACCCTTTTCAGGGCAGGACGGGCCGGCGATTCCACTACGACCAGAGGCGGTGATCGACCAAGAAGCGACCGTCCCGCCAATCCGCCAGCGGGCCAAACTTCCCCACTTTAACGGCGAAACCCTGCTGGACAACTATCTGGCCCAGGTCGAGCTGGCTGCTGCGTTGAACGGCTTGCCACCCGAAGAGACCGCCGTGCAGGTTGCACTGGCCCTGGAGGGAAGGGTTCTCCGCACGCTGTCCAATCTCCTGCCCGAGGAACGTTGCAGCTGGCCAGCGCTACAAGGAGCGCTCCGGAGGTGGTTTGGGGAAGCGGCCAATGCTGAGCACGCCCAGGAACAGCTGGCCAACTGCCGGCGAGGCAGCCGAGAGAGCCTGGGAGCCTATGCAGCGGACATGCGGCTGCTGACATGGTGTGGCTACCCGGATTTCGAGCCGGGGGCAGTTAAGAAGCTCGCCCTCCAGAACTTCATCCGGGGGCTCCACCCGGCCCAGCTCCAGAGCCACATCTGGATTCACGCCGCGAGCAGCTGGGAGACGGCTGTGGCAGAAGCAGAGCGGGTGAGACCGCTAATGGATTGTGCAGCTGATGCATCGGCACCGAGGCAGAGAGCCTTCCAGGCCACAGCTGAGAGTGAGGAGGAGGAACTGCACTGGACCACAGCAGCGCGGCCAAGGAGAAGACGGCCACAGCGGCTCAAGGAAGGGTGCTTCTGCTGCGGGGAGCCAGGACACATCGCGCGGTATTGCCCGGCACCCACCCCCGAGACAAACCGGCCCCTCACCAACGTTAACCTAGAGCAAGGTGGCATGGACAGGGACCTGCCACCTCCCACAGACATTTTCCCCGATGAACTGTCACCACGTGTGGGCCTAACTGGACACTCGCCAGGGATGTACCTACAGTGCAGCCTGGACAACACGCCGATCCAGGCCCTGACAGACACCGGTTCTACCATCTCCCTGGTCCGACCCGGGGTGCTGCCAGGTACGGACGAGGCAGAACCACAGGGGTGGGAACCCACCGGGTGCTGCATCACCACAGCCACCGGTGAGCGCACCACACTGGGAGGGCGGCGAGTTCTTGTGGTGGGGTGGCCGGCCAGAACCCAAACCACCCATTCTGGCTGGCTGACATTCAAGACACCTGCATTATTGGACTCGATCTGCTCGCAGCATGGAGCGCAAAAATTGACACCGCCAGATCGTCCCTCCTGCTGGGGGCTCGGACCATCATGCTGTGCAGCAGGGCCCAGAGGAGGAACCCGGGGCCTGCGTGATCGAGGGGCCGCCAGAACGGACTGAACAGGGTGGGTCACCGGAAGAACTGAACACAACGGCGCCACCAGCACGAGCAGAGGGAGCGCAATCACCGATAGAGACAGCAGCGGGGATGGCCACAGCGGAGCGGGTCATTGTGTCAGCAGAAACACAGCAGGCGGTCGAGGAATTGTTCCAGCAGAGCTGCAGTGGACTGGAATCGGGACAGAGACGCCAGCTGCGGGAGCTGTTGGACTGCTACATTGATGTCTTCGCTGCCAAGGATGAGGAGTGCACCCGAACCAGCTTGGTGCAGCACGGGATCGACACTGGTGAGACCAGGCCGATCCGGCTCCGCCCCCACTGTCTGCCTTTTTCAAGGCAGGCGGCGGCAGAACAAAAAATACGGGAAATGCTGGAGACAGATGTTATTGAACCCGCCAGCAGCTCCTGGGCAGCGCCGGTGGTTCTGGTTAGGAAGAAGGACGGTTCGTGGCGGTTCTGTGTGGATTACCGGCGCCTGAATGACGTCACCCGCAAGGATTCCTATCCCTTGCCCCACATCGATGATGCGCTGGATTACATCACCGGCTCCAGCTGGTTCAGCTTGCTGGACCTCCGCAGCGGCTATTGGCAGGTAGAGCTGTCACTTGAGGCCCGCCAGAAAACAGCCTTCTCCACCGGGCAGGGACTGTATCAGTTCAGGGTGATGCCGTTTGGACTTTGCAATGCCCCAGCCACCTTTGAACGTCTGATGGAGTGAGTGTTGGCTCACGTGCCCCGGAGCCGCTGCATTGTTTACCTGGATGACCTGCTGGTTCATGCAGCTGACTTTGATGGCGCCCTGTCCAACCTCCGGGAGGTATTGGATGCCATCCGACAGGCCGGGCTGTGGCTACACCCGCGGAAATGCCACTTATTTCGGCGGGAGACCACCTTCCTGGGCCACGTCGTTAGCGCAGCGGGAGTCGCCACCGATCCAGAGAAAGTGGCAGCGGTGAAAAACTGTGCAGTGCCGTGGGATGTGGGAGAGCTACGGAGTTTTCTCAGACTGGCCTCCTATTATAGAAGATTTGTGAAGGACTTTGCCACCATCGCCAGCCCACTGCATCAGCTAACACAGAAGGGCTGTGCGTTTCAGTGGAGAGAGAGCTGTGCTGCTGCTTTTTCCCGGCTTTGTTCAGCGCTCATCGAAGCCCCCATCCTGCAGTATCCCGACCTGAACTGCCCTTTCATCGCGGACCAGGACGCCAGCAACCAGGGCATCGGGGCGATGTTATCCCAGGAGGGAGAACACGGAGAGCAGGCAGTTGCCTTTTTCAGCAGCACTCTCAGCAGAGCTGAAAGGAATTATTGCATTACTCGCAGAGAGCTGTTGGCTGTCATCCAGGGGCTTCGCCATTTTCGCCCGTATGTGTACGGGGGGAGGTTCCAGCTCAGGACAGATCATGCTTCCCTAACCTGGCTGCTGAACTTTAAAGAGCCGGATGGACAGTTGGCGAGATGGCTGGAGGCATTACAGGATTATGATTTTCTGATTGTGCATCGGGCAGGCCACCTGCATGCCAACGCTGATGCGCTGTCTCGGTGTCCCTGTGCTGCGGAGGACTGTCGGCACTGCCAGCAGGCAGAGGATCGAGACCAAGCCGTCCCACGGGCTGCTGCTCTCCGGACCGCTGTGAGTTGGAATAACACAGCGGCGCACAGCTCCTCCTCGGATAATCAGTCAGCTCTCCCCAGTGATGACGTCACAGAGGCCCTTGGCGCGCAGCAGTGCAGAGCGAGCAGGACAGAGATCCGGTCATTTCCCGGGTTCGGCAGTGACTGGACGCGGGCCAGCTGCCCGTCTGGGAGGCTGTGTCTGCACTGGACCCAGAGACCAGGGCCCTACACTCCCAGTGGGCCAATCTCCGCTATCACGAGGGTGTTGTGTATCTGCAGTGGCAGACTCCAGCTGGGCAGCGTCCCGTCTGGCAGCTGCTGGTTCCCAGCGGCTCCGGCCCAACATACTCCAGCTGGTCCACGGGGTGGTGGGGGCGGGCCACTTTGGGGTGACGAAGACTCTGCAGCATCTTAGGCTCGGTTCTACTGGCCCGGATGTCGCCAGGATGTAGAGCTCCATGTCCATCGCTGCGACACCTGCACGGCTCAGAAAGGGCCGACTCAGCAATCCCACACCCCCTTGCAGCAGTACCGTGTGGGAGCACCGATGGAGCGGGTAGGAATGGACATTCTGGGCCCTTTCCCGACCACGGACTGGGGGAACCGCTACGTGCTTGTTGAAATAGATTACTTCACCAAATGGCCAGAGGCATATGCAGTCCCTGATCAGAGCGCCGCCACCACAGCATCAAAACTGGTGGATGAGATGTTTTGTCGGTTTGGCGCGCCGGAGGAGCTGCACAACAATCAGGGACGGAACTTTGAGGCAGAGGTCTTTGGGGAGGTCTGCAGGCGGCTGGGCATCCGGAAGACCCGGACCACCCCACTGCATCCACAGAGCAACGGCCTGGTCGAACGGTTCAACCGGACCCTTACCACCCAGCTTGCTGTCCTAGTGGACCAGCGACAGCGAGACTGGGACCTGCATCTGCCCTTTGTTCTGTGGGCGTACTGGACGGCAGCACAGGAATCCACCCGGTGCACCCCTGCAGTGCTGATGTTTGGACGCGAGCTGTGCACATCGGTGGATTTGGTGCCCCCCCCGCCCCCCCGAGCCAGAGGTGGAGGGCAAACCGGGGTTGGATTATTTGTTTTGTTTGAAAGAACATCTCCACATGGTGCATGGACTGGCTCGGGAGGCCCTGGCGGCGGCAGGGAGCTGGCAGAAGCGGACATATGACTCCTGCTGCCAGGGGAGGGACTTTGCACCAGGAGATCAAGTCTGGGTTTTCTGCCTGGAGCGAAAAAGGGAACTGTCACCAAAACTGGCGAGCCATTGGTTGGGACCGTGCGAGGTCCTACAGCAACTGTCGGATGTAGTGTACAGGGTGAGGCTGCAGAAAAGAGACCGGGTCGTGGTACTCCACCGTGACCGTCTCGCTGCGTACCAGCCATCTGCCCCGCGGGTGGTCGAGCCGGGGCCTTCATCCTGACCAGATGCTCCGGCCGAGGCACAGATGGACACTAACGGGCCTGTACGTACTGGTTGCTGACAACGGCGGCCGCCCCGACACCTGGACGGATTCGTGTTGACTTTTGAGCTGGACTTTATTATTCTGGGGACAGAAGCCAGTCCAGGGAGGGACAGTGTATCATCGGGGCTGTGTTAAGGGGGCGGGGATTCTCCCGGCATGCTTGCATCGCGGAGGATTCAAAGAGTGTTATTATTCGTGTGTTCTAAGTGTTATTGTCAGTGTTATCAGACCAGTTAGAGCAGTGACTGATCATGTGTGTGTGTCGCCATAAGTGAGACGGGGGTCTATGTGAATGACCTCCCCTCCGTTCTGTGTGTTGAGGGGGTGTATAAAATAAAGCCTGTTTCGTCACAGTCATCTCTCCTTTCTTATGTGAACCCTCACCACGTCACAATATGTTTATATACATGAAAGTTAATGTTTTGTTCATAGTAGCCTTCATGTAGCTCAACACTAATACATTTCAATGCTGCATTATCTTCATTAGTAAATAATTATCAAATGATTATAATTTAGTTTTTTCTTAAATGCTCCATTATTGGAAATTCAGTATATCTTCATTCCTGTATATTTGCAGCAACGCAATTCTTATAAAGTAGGCTATAATGCAACTGAAAAAGAGCTATTTTCGTCTCTTCCTCCCACATATTTACATTTATATATTTTTGATATTTTATTTGTGGATTATTTATTATATTTCAACATTACCTCTTATAGTTTGCCCTATTTGTTTGATGATTAAAGCAGCACTGTGTAGCTTTCTTGTTCCATCAAGGAACACAACACTGAAAAGACTACAACTATGGTGACTATGCCCTCAGTCCTAACAGCCAATCTTAGGGTGGTCATAGTTGCCATGGTTATAGTCTTTTCAGTGTTCCTACCAAGAACAAAGCTGTTACAATGTGGGCAAACTCAGGCTATGGGGGAAGAGACATTCGATCTATCCAGGGTGTACCCTGCCTCTCGCCCAAAGATGCTGGGGTAGGCTCCAGCCCCCCCGCGACCCAAAAAGGATTAAGCGGAAGAAGATGGATGGATAGTTTAAGGTGTAAAATGTACATTGTGTTGTTTAATGGGTATGCATTTAGTACCAGTCTGTTTTTTACCTCAAAAATTTGTTTTTAAGTGGTCACACAAACCTTATGAGGATGGTGTACCCACAAACAAAGAAAAATAAGAGAATAATAGAGGAAAGTCACAGTTTTAGTTTTTACTCTACAATACTCAAGTATCTGAAACAGCCCAAATGATTTGTAATGATCTATATAATGAAGCTGAAACAAATAGCTAATAGCTCATGATGCCCTGTGCTTAACATGTTTTGGTGTAGAAACTTCATGCTGTGCCATTCTTATCATTTTTAGAGGCACATCCTCCAGACACCAGACAGGACCTGACTGGACTTTTTACAGAGAGGCCCCAAAGTGGAGAAGTCACAGTAGGTGAGTTGCTAATACAGGGTTTTTTTTTTTTTAAATATGCAAAATGTTTTATAGAATATTCATGTTTTGGATTTGTTATATTAGTGGTGGTGTCACATTTTGTGCAGTGAAAAATATTTTTAGAACTTTTTATACTGTTTTCCAGGTGGATTAAGCCCTTTAGTGGCCATGATAAACTGTGAGAAGTCAGGAGTTTGGTTCTTGTTAAATGTCAAGTCTGTCTTTGTCAGTCACATGAGTTTAAGCACTGTGACAGACAAGGTGGAAATGTCAAACTCAGTAAAAGCAAGGATGAATAAATGGACATGAGTGTGTAGCTTACAATTCGGGATGTAATGATGCAGCTTTTTTAATGTCCGATCTGATATTTTGAATTTTCAAAACCGATATGGAGCTTGTCCGGTTTCTTCTGATTGGTTTCATAACAAAGTAGGTTTCTCCTGGGTGGGTTGTTAGCCCTCCGCAGGATAGCCAGATGATGGGGTTGCCATCTAACGGCGTGCCGACACGCCATGGGTCACCGTTTGTCTGGAACCTCCTCGTGTCCTGCACCTCCCACCAGAATACCCGACAAAAGCCATCCTCATGTTTGATCCCATGGCCTCAGGGTGGAAAAGACCTCGGGGCAAGCCACGCACCAGACGGTTCGATGTGGCGGAGAGAGACCTCCAACAGCTTGGAGCCGCTGTTGACGATGCAGAGGAGCTAGCCCAAAACCAGCAATGTTGGCACACACTGGTTAACCTGATTGGCTCTACGCATGGTGACGACCACCCAGCCCTTACCCCACAGGAGTAGTAAGAATATGCATCTTGTGGTCTGAATGAATGTAGCGTACTTTTTTTTTGTATTTCTGAAATTGTTTAAGATCGGTGATGTTAAATGTGTAAAACTTCACTCTTACTACGGATCTTTATTATGGCAAGAGTGTTCACTGTCATCCTAATGTCCATCCATCCATCCATTTTCGACCGTTTTCAGAGGTCTGGGTTGCGGAGGCAGCAGCTCAAGCAGAGAAGCCCAGACTTCCCTTTCCCCGGCCACCTGCTCCAGCTCTTCAAAGAGGATACCAAGACGTTCCCAGGCCAGCTGGGACACATCTCTCCAGTGTGTCCTGGGGCTGCCCTGGGGTCTCCACTCAGTGGGACGTGCCGAAACACCTTAAGTGGGAGGTGTCCAGGAGGCATCCTGATCAGATACCCAAACCACCTCAACTGGCTCCTTTCGATGTGGAGGAGCAGCGGTTGTACTCTTGAGTCTCTCCTGGATGATTGAGCAACTCACCCTATCTCTAAGGGTGAGTCCAGCAATCCTACGGAGAAAGCTCATTTCAGCTGCTTGTATCCGCAGTCTCATTCTTTCGGTCATTACCCAAAGCTCATGGCCATAGGTGAGGGTAGGAACATACAGTGGTGTAAAAAAGTGTTTGCCTCTTCCTGATTTCTCATTTTTTTATATGTTTGTCACACTTGTGTTTCAGATCATCAAACAAATTTAAATATTAGACAAAGATAACGCAAGTAAACACAAAATGCAGTTTTTAAATGAAGGTGTTTATTATTAAGGGTAAAAAATATACAAACCCACATGGTCCTGTATGAAAAAGTGACAACCCCCCCCCATTAAAACATAAATTAACTGTGGTTTATTACATCTTTGGAAAGCTGAGTTCAATTTCTCTAGCCACACCTAGGCCTGATTACTGCCACACTTGTTCTCAATCAAGAAATCACTTAAATAGGACCTGCCTGACAAAATGAAGTAGACCAAAAGATCCTCAAAAGCTAGACATCATGCTGTGATCCAAAGAAATTCAGGAACAAATGAGAAACAAAGTAATTGAGATCTCTCAGTCTGGAAAAGGTTATAAAGCCATTTCTAAAGCTTTGGGACTCCAGCGAACCACAGTGAGATCCATTATCCACAAATGGCAAAAACATGGAACAGTGGTGAACCTTCCCAGGAATGGCCAGCCGACCAAAATTACCCCAAGAGCGTAGCAACGACTCATCCAAGAGGTCACAAAAGACCCCACAACAACATCCAAAGAACTGCAGGCCTCACTTACCTCAGTTAAGGTCAGTGTTTATGACTCCACCATAAGAAAGAGACTGGGCAAAAATGGCCTGCATGGCAGAGTTCCAAGACGAAAGCCACTGCTGGGCAAAAAGAACATAAAGGCTCGTCTCAGTTTTGCCAGAAAACATCTTGATGATCCCCAAGACTTTTGGGAAAATACTTTGTGGACTGACGAGACAAAAGTTGAACATTTGGAAGGTGTGTGTCCCATTACATCTGGCGTAAAAGTAACACAGCATTTCAGAACAGGAACATCATACCAACAGTAAAATATGGTGGTGGTAGTGTGATGGTCTGGGGCTGTTTTGTTGCTTCAGGACCTGGAAGACTTGCTGTGGTAAGTGGAACCATGAATTCTGCTGTCTACCAAAAAATTCTGAAGGAGAATGTCCGGCCATCTGTTCGTGACCTCAAGCTGAAGTGCACTTGGGTTCTGCAGCAGGACAATGATCCAAAACACACTAGCAAGTCCACCTCTGAATTGCTTAAGAAAAACAAAATGAAGACTTTGGAGTGGCCTACTCAAAGTCCTGACCTGAATTCGATTGAAATGCTGTGGCATGGCCTTAAAAAGGTAGTTCATGCTCAAAAACACTCCAATGTGGCTGAATTACAGCAAATCTGCAAAGATGAGTGGGCCAAAATTCCTCCACAGCACTGTAAAAGACTCATTGCCAGTTATCGCAAACACTTGATAGCAGTTGTTGCTGCTAAGGGTGGCCCAACCAGTTATTCGGTTTAGGGGGCAATCACTTTTTCACACAGGGCCATATAGATTTGGATTTTTTTCCCTTAATAACAAACACCTTCATTTAAAAACTGCATTTTGTGTTTACTTGTGTTATCTTTGTCTAATATTTAAATTTGTTTGATCGTCTGAAACATTTAAGTGTGACAAACATACAAAAAATGAGAAGTCAGGAAGGGGGCAAACACTTTTACACACCACTGTAGACTGACTGGTAAATCGACAGCTTTGCTTTAGAGCTCAGCTCCCTCTTCACCACAACAGACCGGTATAACATCTGCATCATCGCAGATGCTTGTCACGATCTGAGTGCGGGGGGATTCCACCTTGCTCAAGTAGTTTGCCTTTTTTCATATTTGTATTGTGTTGTCATTTTGAGTTGTCACCTATCCTATATTGTATCGCAGTATGATTTATTTTCCCGTTTACGTTCGTTAGTTTGTTTATTGTATTTTTGAGGGTGCTTGTCTCCATTTTCTGCCATCTTGTTATATTTGTATTCTGTTGTGTTCTTTCTCTTGGGGTTGACAGCTGTCAATGGCTTTCTGGGGTTTTGCTCTGCATGGACGTGGCCCTGTCAGCTGTCAGCTCCGATGGCGCCTCATTATTCCCAGCTGGTCCGAATTGTATCTTTGTTTTCTCCTGCCCACTCAGATTACCCACACCTGTTACTACTTGTTTCATTTTGACTGTAGCCTTATTTAAGGGGCTGTGCACCATTGTCGGGCGCAGCACCCTACTCTCATCTTATGAACGTAAGTGTCTCTTTACTTGCCTTCTGTGTTTATCCTAGCATGCGCTCCACGGCTAGTTTCTCCAGGTTTAGCCGGCAACTTCTCTCGCCTTAGCGATTGCTGTTTTTGGCTTCTCCTGTTGTCTCCTGTTCCTACTAGTTTTTGGTTCGGTCTTGTTTGTGCCTTTGTGTTCTTTCACAATTAAATTTGCAAACTCACAGCTGGCTTTTGGTGCCTTTATTCAGCCCTGACAAGGGGATTTATGACAGTGCTGCTCCGATCCATCTTTCAATCTCTTGCTCCATTCTCTCCTCACTCATGAATGAGACCCCGAGATACTTAAACTCCTCCACTTGGGGTAGGAGCTTGTCCCCAACCTGGAGAGGGCAATCCACCCTTTCCGGCTGAGGATCATGGACTCGGACTTGGATGTGCTGATTCTCATCCCCATCCTAATGTTTAAAGTAGAACTGAACTGAACGGCATTAAACGGCACTGGGTGATAGTACATACAATTATAAGTCATTGGCACCCCCTCCACAAATCCCGGAATCTTGGAGAAAATCGCGATTTTGAATTTCCCGCCCTGAAAAATCAGACAAATCCGCCGAAGTGCAGCCGGAGTTCCGCGTGACGTCACGAGTGTGACACAGTCCTCCATGTTTACCATTGCAAGCACGTCGACACTGGTTGTTTTTGGTGCATTTTGTCGTGATAGTCGACTACAAAACACTTCCAACACCTGGGAAGATCTGTTCAGTGGCCAAGGAAAGCTGTCATGGCGACGAAAGAAAAGAAAGGGGGAGGAAAAGCGACCGGGAAGCGATGCGTTTCTAGATATACAGTGATCCCTCACTTATCGCGTTTAATGGGGACCAGAACCGACCGCGAAAAGTGAAAAACCGCGAAGTAGCGTCACCCCCCCCCCCCACCAAGGGCGTCACAAGCACTATTTTGCACAAAAAGGCACAAGAGAACAGCGAAAAGTGCCACTAAGCAACACGAGCGATAAAGAACAATGTATGCGGTCTTCCTTCGCTGGGTAAAACGTCTCGGCCAATCAGCTTGCGAGGTAAAACGTCTCGGCCAATCAGCTTGCGAGATTCCCGAGCGGTGAAGCGGTGGGCGGAGAGGAGTGGAGCGGTGGTCAGAGAGGTAGATTTTCAGTTGTGCGGGCTCTCCGTGTTGATACCTGATGTTCTAATGTAGTCTCCCTGCCTTCTCCCTGCCTTCTACATTAGAACATCAGGTATCAACACGGAGAACCCGCACAACTGAAAATCTACCTCTCTGACCACCGCTCCACTCCTCTCCGCCCACCTCTTCACCGCTCGGGAATCTCGCAAGCTGATTGGCCGAGACGTTTTACCTCGCAAGCTGATTTGCCGAGACGTTTTACCCAGCTTCGCTCCCTGCCGAGCGCCTATACCCAGCGAAGGAAGACCGCATTCATTGTTCTTTATCGCTCGTGTTGCTTAGTGGCACTTTTCGCTGTTCTCTTGTGCCTTTTTGTGCAAAATAGTGCTTGTGACGCCCTTGGGGGGGGGGGGGTAACGTACTTCGCGGTTTTTCACTTTTCGCGGTCGGTTCTGGTCCCCATTAAACGCGATAAGTGAGGGATCACTGTAATAAGTTGGAAAAATGCTGATGTTTTTTTTTCCCTTTCTTTTTTATTGTTAATTTTCATTATCCTGACACCCCAAACATGCCAAAGTAAAGACTCACCATTCTGTATTCAATAAGCGACTCTCCTCCCCATCACTGCTGCGGTCTGAGTCGGTGCCGGAATCCCCCCAAAATTCTGGCTCTAATCTGTACGGTTCGATGCCTCCCTCGCTCTCTTCCTGTTCACTTGACACTCCTGCATCCTCCTCTGTCTTGTCACCGATCCTGAATGCCTCTTCACTCTGAAAACTCTGGTGTTCTTGACTGCTGGAACTGCTATCATCTGCCATTGTTGTTTTGATAAGGGTCACACTCGTGACGTCACGCAGCGTCGTCTGCACTACTTCCAGTTTGTTTGGCACTGCCAGCCAGATGCAAAAGTTTATCGGCTTATAGCTTGGCCATCGCACGGCCTAAAAATTTCTTTTATGTGTTGAAAAATACAATAGGTAATAAGGAATTAATCTGCTATTTTACTTTTTTGGCAAAAAGGTGAGTTCAGTTCTACTTTAAGAAAGGTTTCATGAAGAGCTAAAAAAGCAGAGCAAATGAAAATCAGTTATCCATTTGTCGATAAGTCTTCCATTTCGTTTGTTTGATTTTAATGGTGTTTTTGTCTCCAGTGATATATTTTATTTGGTTTTCATCTCTTTTTTTAATCTTAAAAAAGGTCATTAACAACTATCTTGCCTCTGACATTACATCTCTGACCAGAACCTGTATCATCAGGTGATGCTTCAGCTGCTGTGAAAGTGAGAGATTTTTACAGAATTTTTGGAGTTTTAAAAGGCATTTATTGGTTTATTTTACTTTTTAATGGGTCTTTTTTATTGCTCCCCTATACCTGATCCAGTCATTTTTGCCTGAATCGAACCCAATAAATAAATGACAAGTTGGCCCATCCCTACTTACAACAGAGCAAAATGATGACAGAATGTAAAGCAGCACTAAATTTTTGCTGTAAAATAATGTTTCTAAAATCATTTTGATGGTACATCAACCTTGGCCAGGTGAATGTTACTTCCACCATAACCTGAGTGGGCCTGTATCACTTGTAACAGCACTATGTAATGTCCCTGTTCTCGTAGGAAAACAAAAAAGACAACTGGCTTTTTACAGCCAATCATAGGGTTTGTTTTTAGCCATGTACTTACCAAGCACCCTGTGATTGGTTATTGAGACTCAGGCCATAAAATATGCCAGTTGTATTTGTTTCAGCGTTCCTACCAAATACAGGAAAGGTACATTATGCTGCTTTAATAAAAGACAAAATTGCAAACATTTCATGTGTGCAGGTGAGAACATCACATTTGTAGCTAAAGTGAGTGCAGAATCACTGCTGAAGAAACCCGCCATAAAATGGTTCAAGGGGAAGTGGATGGACCTCGCTAGCAAGTCTGGAAAACACCTGCAGCTAAAGGAGTCCTTTGACCGTAACACTAAGGTAGATTTATTCTACATTAGAATAAATTTTGATTTTTTTTATACCCATTGAAGTTATTGTTTGTGTTTTAGACCTCATCTTACAAGGGTAACGCTGCAATATGTAACATTTTTTAATGAGGCAACAGTGTTTGGGAAGTCCTGCCCCTTTAGACCTCAGTTTTGCAACTTGCTGCCTCAGACAGTCGTGCTCATAACAAAATGAACCACAGACACACTACTGTTGTGTTATAGCAACAGATCAAACCAACACTTGTGTTGAGGAAGAAATTAAGAAAGAGTAGTCGGTAGCAAACTTTCCAGTCATCCCAAATGTGAAGTACCCAAAAATGTCATGTATAACGTTTGGAAGTTTTCTGATCTCAGGTGTGTTTAGACTGTTTTCATGCATGTGGTTGCAGATCCATACATTTGAAATGCACATCATTGCTGCCAAGGCAAACTTTGCTGGAGCATACAGATGTGAGGTTTCATCCAAGGACAAGTTTGACAGCTGCAATTTTGACCTGATTGTACACGGTGACTGCATTTATACTATTCTCTGTTTTTTAACAAATCTATTAATTCTAATCCCAAAGGTTTTTGAATGTGTTGCGTGACAGCGGCAGTTTGATTGACAGTTTTGGATTCTGTTCTGCCTTTCAGAGGCCCGTGCTCACGAAGGTCTGGACATAAGAGCAGCTTTTAGGCGCACGTAAGTTTCCAAAATGATTTTTACTGAAAAAAAAAATTGCACATGGACTACCATATGTTGACAATAATATCCATGACCAGTTAGCCATGTTTTATTACCTAGGGAGAATTCCTTATTTTATTATTGATCATTAACTTGCAGTAAAAAAGCGGTCACAGTTTATTATTAAATATGTGCATCAATTTGACTTTATTTAAATTAACATATTTGTAATGTTATTTATTCAGAATATTTAGAATTTAATCAGTTAAAATTTATAAAGCAAGTTTAAATATGTGTGTAACAAGTCAGATTGATTTACTTGGTTATTTTGAATTCACATCAGATTTGATTTAATTTTTGAACAAATATATAAACCTGCTACTATCACTTCCGGTTATGGCTGCCACGTAGGACGGACGTGTCTCGCTCTGCTCTGCTCCTGGAGAAAAAAAAATCGGCAAATAACTCTCTCATTTGGGACAGAACGTATCCCAGCATTTGGGCGAGGATATGTCGGCGAAGCCTAAGGCTGGAAAACCAGGTAAAGGAAAAAGCGAGCCGCCGAAACAGTCCAAATTAACGGACTTTCAGGTCTGTGACGCAGCAAACAAAACTCCATATATGGCGGAGGAGGCTGGCAACGGTGCGATATCTGCGGGGAATGGCGCAGATGCGCTGATGGCTGCCATGAGTTCAATGAGAGCGGACTTTTCCTCTAGATTTGATGGGATTATGACAGCGTTGGAAGGAATAAGAAAGGAATTGGGTGACTGTGTAGAACGAACGGCGCAGATGGAGCTCCGTCTCGCTAGTGCTGAAGATGACGTCACCCGTCTTCAATTAAAGGTGCGCACTTTGGAAAAAAAAAAATAAATCTCTGGAAGATAATATTTTGGATTTGGAATCTCGGTCGAGACAGAATAATTTGAGGCTGGTGGGTCTTCCAGAGGAATCAGAAGGTCGGGACGTATGTTCCTTTCTGGAAAAGTGGATTCCGGAGGTGCTGGGCAGCGAGGAGTTGCAATCAGCAGTGGTTCTGGAAAATGCACATCGTATTGGCCCACGGAGAGATAAGGGACCGCCGAGGACCTTAATTATGAAGTTTCTTAGCAACAGAGACAGGATGAAGATCTTCAACGCTGCACGTGCTAAAGGAGAGATTAAACACCAGGACCAGCAGGTGTGGTTCTACCCAGATTTGGCCACAGGAATCCAGCAATTGAGGAAGCAGTTTGATCCCGTACGTAAGGAGCTGCGCAACCTTGGGATTCGTCATGGTGTAATCTATCCTGCGAGACTGCTGACCACGTATGAGGGCAGAACCCACATCTTCAAGACCCCAGAGGAGGCGCAGGAGTTCATCAAGAAGATCAAAGAAGAAGAAGAGACTGGTGGGAGCTAAGCATGAACAAAATATAAGGTAGAATAATTAAGCATTTGCACAGGCATCTGACTGACTTGAAGTAAATAGTAAGTTTACAAAATATAGATTGTATTATATATTAAAAAAACAAAACAAAAACAAAACAAACAAAAAAAAAAACTATGATGTACAAAGTTGTTAAAAATTTTGGAGTTAAGTTGGAAAACTACAGAGGAGAGTTAATGTTACGTCATTAAAAGCAGTAGAGTTAGGGTGATTGGGAGGATGAAGAAGGAGTGGCTTAGGCTGTTCCCCGTGGGTGTGGAACGGTCGATGGCTATATCGGGAGACAGAATTTTTCTTTTGATTTTGGGGGGTTTGCCACAAGTGTGGGAAGGGGAAATTTGTTTGTGTGTAGTTTGTAGGATGAATGTTCAACCACTCATGTTTTTGCTTCTCTGTATGAGCATGTTTACACTGCAAGGTAATCCCAAACTCTCTATTGATCATGGACCAAAGTGTTAATCTTAATTTAACTTCATGGAATTGCAGAGGTCTACAAAATTTAAAAAAACTTAAACAAGTTATGAATAAAATAAAGGACATGGGTTCAAGAATTGTGTTTTTACAAGAAACTCATCTGATAGAGGAGGATGTTAAAAGAATTAGGAGTAGATGGCAAGGAAGTGTATTCACCTCTTCATTTTCATCCCGAGCCAGGGGAGTTATGACTCTCATACATAAATCAGTTCCTTTTCAAGTGAAAAATGTAATTGGAGACAAATTTGGAAGATATGTAATCATTCAAGGTTCTTTGCTATTAGAAAATATAAATCTTGTGAACTTATATGGTCCCAATATAGATGATCAGAAGTTCTTTGCTAATTTATTTCTCATCTTATCATCACTTACAGGGCAACATATAATAGCAGGGGATTTTAATTGTACATTGAATCCAGGTGTGGATAGATCAACAGGACTGGATTGTACGCACATTGGATGTAGGATGACTATTAATCATTTTATGAAAGAATTGAGATTGTTAGATATATGGAGAGAAATGAAACCACAAGTTAAAGCCTATTCTTGTTATTCCAGTACCTACAAGACATTCTCACGTATTGATTATTTTTTGATTTCCACAGAATTAAGGTCCAAGATTCAAAACTGCTTTTATGATAACATCGTGATCTCTGATCATGCACCCTGTTGTCTAATATATGTAGATAAAAAATTGACAAAGGAATCAGGTAGATGGCAATTTCAGCATAAATGGCTTCAGGATGAGGAATTTGTCAAGTATATAGAAAAACAGATAGACGAGTTCTTTGACATCAATACTACACAAACATCAGCATGTGTAAAGTGGGAGGCTTTCAAAGCTTTTATTAGGGGACATATTATTAGTTATACAGGATCAAAATCTAAGAAGACTCGAGAGGAGAGAGCTAAATTGGAACATAAAATAAAAAGTCTTCAGGAAAAAGTGTTTGCAGGAAGTGACCCAAGGTTGGAGAATGAATTACTGATTTTGAGAGCTGAATACGACAAAAAATCAGCGAATAGAGCTGCCTCAAGTCTTCTAAGATTGAAACAATCTTTTTATGAACAAGGTGAAAAATCAGGAAAATTATTAGCATGGCAGATTAAACAATTGGAAATTAAAACACCAATTACCAGTATTATAAGTAATGGACAGGTAGTTATAGATCCTTTAGAAATTAATAGAGCCTTTAGAGATTACTATGAAAAATTATATGATACCAAAAATGAACCTGATTTAACAAAACTAAATGGGTTTTTGAACGAACTATCTATACCGTGTATTCCAAATGAAAACAGGGAGATATTGGAGTCTAAAATTAGTCAAGAAGAAGTTGGGCTAGCCATTGATAATATGAAATCAGGAAAAAGTGCAGGACCAGATGGTCTTCCAGTTGACCTTTATAAAAAATTTAAGAATAAATTAATAAAACCTTTTTTGGAAATGGTTTTAGAAGCATTTCAAAATAATAATTTACCATCATACATAAATAATGCCTTAATTATACTGCTGCCAAAACCAGGTAAGCCCTCTAATAAATGTGAAAATATGAGACCAATAAGCCTATTAAACGCCGACCTTAAGATAATCTGTAAAATTTTAGCAAGACGAATACAAGAAATTTTACCAAATATTATTAATCGAGATCAGAATGGCTTTATAAAGGGTAGACAAGGCTTCCATAATGTAAGAAGACTATTTAATATTATTTATTTTAATAAAGAAGCACCGGATACAGCTCTCCTATCATTGGACGCCGAAAAGGCCTTTGATAGAGTTGAATGGCCCTTTCTTTTTGAAGTCCTACAAAGGTTTGGACTTGGAAATAATTTCATAAAATGGGTTCAAATAATATACAATAATGCTACAGCAGAAATCCTAACAAATAACAATATTTCAAAACCAATAAAAATCAATAGAGGATGTCGACAAGGCTGTCCACTTTCACCTTTACTGTTTACTATGGTAATTGAACCTTTAGCGATAGCGATACGTTTACATTCACAAATATATGGAATTAAAGTTGGACCAACAGAACATAAAATCTCCCTGTACGCCGATGATATAATTTTGTTTATGTCGAATCTAAAAAAATCAATTCCAACCTTGTTGAATTTAATAAAGAATTTTGGGGAAATATCAGGATATAAAATAAATAAAACTAAATCTTCAATATTAATGCTAAATGAGACCCAGAGAAATTACCCAGCCCCTGAGGTAAATCAATTCAATGTTGTAAATCAGTTTAAATATTTAGGAATCCAAATTATGCCTAAGCTAGAATCAGTCGCCAGTGTCAACTATGAAGCCTTAATGTCAGATATCAATGAGTTAACTCAGAGATGGATGTCACTACCAATGTCGATGATCGGGAGAATCAATATACTTAAAAGTAATATTTTACCTAAAATACTTTATTTATTTCAATACATTCCCTTATCACCACCTTTAGATCTATTCTCAAGAATAAAAAAAAAGTTAGTGGAATTTATATGGAACAACAGGAGGGCTAGATTACGTTTGTCTTTATTATATTTACCATTTGATCGTGGAGGTCTGAAATGTCCAAATTTTATGTTGTATTATTGGTCGGCACAACTGAGGTCTATGACATATTATTTTTCATCAAATGATCTCCCTCACTGGACTGAAATGGAATCATACAATTTACCTTTACCTCTTCCCATATTCATATACTCAGATTCGGCAAAAAAATTACAAAAACAAGTTAAAAATCCATTTGTAAAGCATATGATCAAAATATGGTGTGAAGCTAAAAACTATTTAAAAGAACCACAGTTATTGTCACAATTTAGTCCAATATGGGGTAATCAATATTTTAAACCAGGGAGAGCGGACGCTGTATTTAAAGTATGAAATTTAAAAGGGATACAAAAGATTCAGGATTTATATTTGCCATGTGCAGACAACATAATGTCTTTTGAAGAGCTGAGGATCAAATTTAATCTCAATAGAACACATTTTTTTAAATATCTTCAACTTAGAAACTTTATTCGATCAAATCAAAATAAAGCTCTCACTCGACCTATTTATTCATCCTTGGAAAAAATGATGATGAAAGATAGTAAAAGAAAGGGTATTATTTCAGAGTTTTATAACTCATTGACACTATCTTCAAGTGAAAACTCACTGAAAAGATTAAACTACTGGAAAGAAGATCTGCAAATTGAAATTTCAGAGGAACAATGGGAATTGGCTTGTACAGAAGCTCAAACCAAATCAATAAATGCACGCCTTAAATTGATACATTTCAAATGGTTAATGCGGATGTATGTTACACCGGAGGAGTTAAATAGATATAACAAAAATATACCAGATACATGCACAAAATGCATGGAAAGTAAAGGAACCCTATTTCATTGTTTATGGGAATGTAGATTAATAAGAATGTTTTGGGAAGAGGTGAGGGTAACAATTGAAAAAATAATCTCAAAACAAATCATATTGAATCCTAAACTGTTTTTGTTGGGTCTGTACCCAGAAAAGCATAATTTTAATAAAAGTGAAAGAACATTCATAGACCTCAGTTTGCTTAATGCCAAAAAATGTATTGCACTATTATGGAAAAAGACTCATAGACCAGATGTGACTCAGTGGTTAAGACAGATGTTAACAAACCTTCCATTAGAAAGAATAACATATATACTGAAATCAAAGGAAATTGTGTTTGAGAATATATGGAGACCTTTTATTGATTATGTAAAAAATTTAAACATAACTCTTGAAGAAGAAGGTGAATGATGTGTGTGGACCTTGTAAATTCCAAACTGGTGAACATAATATGTATACTTATGTATTGGATTGTCTAGACTAAACAGAGGAGTATTGTTGAAGACTTGATTTTGTTGGTGGTTGTTGGTGTTTTTAGTGCATTTTTTTTTTTTTGTAGTACTTTAGTGTTAGTGTTTGATTGTTTGTATCATGTTTGTTAAAAAAAAAAAAAAAAAGGTTCAATAAAGATATTGTGGAAAAAACCTGCTACTATGAATTTTAATTGCCTTAGCCTTATAAGGCTAAGGCAATAAGGCTCATAATAACATCACATCAACGTTATTATGAAGTCTTATGTGAAAATTCTTCAATAAAAATGGATAAAAATTTGTGATACAAGTAAAATGCAAAAATACACTAAATTGAACCTAAATATATTTTTAAGTTTATGATGTTCTCTGCACACTCCTCACTGAGCTTCTACAAGCCAGAAGTAGAAATTCTTTACTCAGAAATACTAATACTGATCATGATAGATGTTGCTTTTAAAATGATTTCTTAAAAATATCTTAAGATGATAACAAGGTAAGTATTTAGGCATGCAGATTTATGTGGAAGGAAACATAGGAAAGATCATTTAAAACAGTAATAGTAATAATAAAAGTATAATTTCATTATACTGTATTTTACTATGCAGGTTATACAGTGTATATGTAGTTTATGTAGTGACAGTTTACTTTTCTAACTACTACCATATACACTCATATAGCAAACCTGTACTACAACTTATGCTGTATTTGTTAGTTTGTTTTTTATCCTTGTGTAAAATATCGACTTTAGTATTTCTAAAAGAAAACTAGGACATAAAGATTCTGAAAGAATTACAGTAAGAGGTGTTAACTGATTAAGTTAATTATAATCTACATCATTTTGTTTAGTATCTCACTAGGCTGCAACAGCTTGCGACTATCTATCTATAAATGCACGAAATCTCTGTGTGTTTGTGTGTCTGTCTGTCTGTTCCATGCGTATCTCTTGAACTGTTCCTCAGACTGACCTAAGATTGTATTTGTGTTTTGCTGAGGTTACAAGGGTGTGCATCCCCAGGTATGGAGTCGCTCAGTTAAAATATGTAATTTTTATCAATAAAAGTTTAGCCACCGCTCTGTGTCTCTTCATGCCTGGCTTCAAGAAGTGTGGGCGGGGTTTCTGCTGATTGGACAATATGCGACATCACGACCTGTCAGTCACCACAGTGTTCCCTGGACAAAACAAGGAAGTGAAAAATGACAGCTTTGACTATAAATAAATAATACTGAAGATTTAATGCTTAAAAAAAGTATACCGTAGAGTTGCCGTGATTTCGTAGGTCTAAAGGATAATTCGCCGTATGTGGAGAACATGAGGTGCGTGAGCAGACTGGGCAGAGCGTCAGCGGGGACCGGGTCTGACAAAGATTACCGTTGTATCAACACAGAACATGCCAGGAGAAGCAGCAGCCTGACTAGGGGGAGGCACGCCCAGCCTGCCTAGTCAGTAGTAGACGGACGTACTTGCTTCTGCTTCACCCGTGTGGTACCACTGTACTTTGCAGGACCACGTGTTCGCCCTCCCGCGCAAGTATCTAAAAATTAAAAACTTAATACCACCATGATTGTGGAACAGAATGGCCAGATCAACTGCATATCATATATAGACACATATGCACACTTTGACTAAACAACAACAAGATGCAAAAATACCCAAATAATGAAATAAATCATTTTTATTTAAATATTTACAGACAAATGGGCAACGTTGATGCAACAGTTGCAGCCAAACAGGTCATTCTGCTGTTGTGTGTGTGTGTGAATGGTGAAGGGATTGGCACCGTACCGTGGATGCCCTGAATTTCCCTCTGGAGATCAATAAAGTACACAAGATGCAAATACAAAAAAATAATAATAATGTTCGGTGTTTTGTACTTACAATATTGCTAAAATATAAAAGGATGCACTACAATGTGTCTCAAGTATTTGTAAACATGTCCTGTTAGTACTGCATGAGTGTATTGATGATAGACTATAAGCTACACATATAAAAAAATTATAATGGTGACTGAACAACTCCCATTGCCCAAAGTGCAAGATACACTATTATGATTATAACTCATAAAAGATCACACAGATAAGTGATCTGACAAAAAAATAAACAAGCAGTTCTTAAACAGTGGCTAATATTGGATGTCCCATTCATTTTCATTTAATGTAATTAATATTCACACAATTAAATAAATCTCAGTTTGGTCCATTTCATATTTGTCAAAGTCTAACGTGTGATTGCCTACATATAGGCTACACCTCTGTATTCCACTTTCAAACACAGCCTACGTTTGGGCCTGTAAAGCCTGACTGGGCTACTTGTTTCAGACAGGAATACTTGCTTTCTACAGGCATGCAGTAGTTGGAGTTAAAAAAAAAAAACAACTTGTGACAACTGCACGAATTGGTGACAATTTTCACTTAGGATCACACTGAATTGGTACATTAGTGTATGTTGCACAAATATTGCATGAATGTCATACAAACTTCTGACGGGTTTTGGTCCCAAATTTGCCGGGAACTTGCATACATGCCATACGTGTGTTGCGCGACATTTGTGCAACATGTTGCGTGACAGAATCATGCTTTTTTTGCACTTACAACTGTCCCACGACAGCCACACAAATCCTGTGTTACACTAACAGGACAGTTATCTGTGACACTTGCAAAATTGGTACCATATTTCCCCATTCCTGTAATTTTTTCATCCGATGTCAAGCAAGATCGACTTCAGAGAAAAAGTGCAGAGACTGCTGGATGAGGAGGCTACCTCTGAGTCCTCCACATCAGACACAGCAGGCCCTGGGACTGGCTCCACTTCCTCTGCAGGAGCCCGCGGGGCAGGGTCAGCAGCCCTCCTGTCCCCAGCCTTGCCTTTCTTGTCCGTTTGGTGGCATCGTGACACTGTCAGCTGTGTCAGCATGTGCTAGAAAATGACCCGGCCATTCGTGCCTGTCTCGCACGTGGAATGTCTTGTCCTTTTTGTCTCCAATCACAATCACAGTCACAATTTAGTTTCATAGGTCTCCATCCCATCACAAAGTTGTCTAACTTTTCTTGCAATTTTTGATTCATGGAAACTAAATTGAGAAGGATTTGAGACGGGTTTGAGATAACCGCGACAACTCTGCCACTATTTGGTGAGAAAATTTGTTGCACAGATTTTTTTGGACATGAAATTCTTGTGACACGAGAGCGAGGAAATTGCGAATGTTTGGAGACATTTTGGAAGCTTCCCCGCGAATGCCGTTCTCTAACTAGTCACAAGCTGTTGCAGCCCAGTGAGATACTCCCTTAAGAGTAAAGATAAATTCCACTCAAAGAAACACAGATCAGTAAAACTAAATATTTCTTTTTTTCTTTTTTCTCTCTTTTTTCTTCTTTTTTCTGCTTTTTTCCTCTTTTTTCTTTTTTTTTTTTTTCTAAAAAAAACCGTAACAGAGGAAAAACCCCTAAATATTTCAGTCTGATTGGGAGTAAAACTCACCATTATTTTGTGGTGTAATGAGGCTGTGTTTGCATGGGGCAATTAGTATATGGTCAGTTATAAAAGACAATACACAAAGACAGCTACCAGTGAACAAGAATGCATTTATACTGTGTTATGAAAAATAACTGTGGTACTGCTAACCTGTCAGGAGTGAAGGCGCTAAGAAGAGAAGTGGACCTGGAGCAAGGTAGTAAAGGTGTTTGTAGCAGCAATGGAGGCTTGTATCCATACTCTGAGGATTTTCTTAAAGAACAGAGAAGTCGGGACCAGATCAGATGCTGATTCTCTTCTGGTCTGCATGTTCTCTGCCTTTGAGTCAAACAAAACCAGCTACTGTGGATGGTGCAGCCTCCAATGTGTGGAATTTTGAGAGAATGACCACAAAAGGGAGGCCTCTAGAGAGCTACATATGTATACAACTCACTTCTAAAACTGCTAAAAATAGCTGCAGTTGTGTTAACCTCTGACCCCCTGTATGTGGAGATCTGCTGCATTAAACTGTTAAGTAGCATGCACCACTTGCATACTGTATGTCAGCTCTCTCCAATCTCCTCTTGGGTCTTAATCAAACCAACGGAGCCAGCTGCACAAACAGCTACCCGGCAGAGTGAAATTTGACAGTGGTTTGATCGGACTGAAAGTCTTTTCAGTTGCCGAGCTCATCCACAGGGGTTGCCACACAGAGGAAGTACAGCTATGGTGTGTTGTAACTGCACAGCATAAATCAGAGACTCACCTTCTAATCCTGCTGTCAGATCAGATGCAGGAGACAAGCACACAGTGAAGTCTATGCTCTTGTCTTTTCATCCCGCTGATTAGTAACATGCAGACCCTACTGTACTGCATAGAGTACTTCCTCTAACATTGTGTGTTCTGCATTATTCTTGCATGGGTGACTGCTGCTGCTGCTCATGGCTTGAGAAACAGTTCTGAAATCTTGGGGAATGAAAATTTCTTTACTTTATTTTTCCAATAAATGAATAAATAAGAGTGCTAACCCTCCCATGTCTGTGCATTTAGTTTAAATATGGGGAAGGAGATGGGATTTATGTAAAATAAGTAGAAGCAGAAGGAAGCAGATTACCTCATTTTCTAAAGCATCTTGTTAGACACTTTATCCACCCAGAGTTTATATAAGAAACACTGAAACCGTATGTCAGACAGAGACCTGCAAATAATTGCTAATGAATGCAAACCTGAAATAATAGAATTTCACTCTCAAAACTGGTGCACAGATCTCTGATAGAGTTGAAAAGTCTCCTTCAAACTTAAACTTGCTGATGTGACACCTAGCAGCCAGCAACTGAGTCAGCACTTACGAAGTTTACTGTATGCCTTAATTCCAATTTCACAAGTCAGTCGTTTATAACAAAAGTCACCCCTAGCAGTTCTGCTGTCGATGAATTTAGCTATAGAAACCAACATGTTTGCATAAGGCTGTAAATATTTTCCCATTAATATTGTGCAGTTTGACGTTATTTAAGAAACTGCGATCATTGGTTCCAGTTATCAGTCCCAGTGTTCACCTTTGGTGGATCTAATCCTCCTTAGACGGTTAAAATGGGCTTTCAGCTCACAGATCCCCTAGGCCACAATGTCACTTGTCTTCCTAACATGAAACAGATGTGACTGGACTCCTGGGCTACATTTCATTCATACTTCTTAAATGTGACAGACACGACGCAGAGGCATGCTGCCAAACACTTCATTCAGACTCACTCAAGAAGTCTCTCCTCCAGCTCAGATAATGAGCTTGAACAGTAAAGACTGACTGGCTTCTCCACTTAATGATGTTAATTCCAATTTTATACTTACCTGCGTGATAGTCAGTGGGCAAACTGACCATTTTGAAGAATATAAAAAAAAAATTGTGACATTTGATGTCAGGAAATTAAATACTTTTTCATGTATCAGCTAAATTTGTTATTACAGTTATAACATTTACCTGAAGTGAAGTCAGTTTTATTCATGTAGCATATTTCATATGATATGCATAGACTCAATGTGCTTTAAATCTCTTCCACATGTCAGTAGAACATTCCTGAATTGTGCCAAATTCCTGGAAAATGTACCTTCAATTTCAAAAATTTCTTAGGCAGCTAATCCCCAGATTCACAACCTCCCACACTGAAAATATCTGCAGTAGATCTGCCCCTGGGTTGTTGTTTGATTGTCTCACCTCTGTTTAAAAAGTGCACGTATAAAGTGCAGGCAGCCAAAACAACAGATGCAAAGTAAAGAAGCTTAAGAATAAGAGTAGAAGAGCTGGTCGAGAGCTTCCACGGCCAAGATGTGTAGAATGATGATATAGAATGAAGTGATGATATAGAGTGAAGTACGAGGAGATGAAGAAGAGTGATGTCTGAAGATAGAGTTGAGGTTTGATTGGACACAGCAATGATGATAGAAGGACTACAGCTCCTGACCAGACAGAGTGATGATATAGAGTGAAGTACGTGGCAGTAATGCACCTGTAAGCTGGCTGCCAACCGCCAATCAAATCTAAAAGAAGAAGAATAATATTATTCTTACCACAGTGGGAAAATTTTGTGTAGTCTTTGTGTTGTCAACTGTGATTCTGAAGGGGGACTACATAGCATAAACAAAATAAAATACTTAAATTTCAACATTAAGGAAGCCAATGATAAAAGAGTACCCCCAATTAACGTTCTCATACGGTTATGAATCAGTAGCAATAACATCAGTAGACCTACAGCAGCCACTTTGACATATTTTGACTCAGGTGGTACTGGGCAAATGACGATTCTGATATATTATGCACAACTATGATTAAAGTAATCTGTAACACCTTACTTCTCCCTACTGCTTTATGTTAAAGAAGTGACACCTTAATCATAGGCTTATGATCTGGAATTATCCTTTCAATGAATAATCAAACCAACCCACAATAGATAAAGATCTTCACTGCTCTGCTGCAGCTGTAGTACATACACAGACATGTAGGACATGTATTGATTGATTTTTTTAATCTTACGGGAGGAAAAAAAAACAAAAATAAGGGAATACACACACACACACAGGTCCATACATAAACCTACATACCAATATACATAAATGTATACACGTTCCAAAAAAGCTGGGACAGGGGAAAGAAAAGATTTGGAAATCTGAGGAATGCTCAAAACCCCCCACCTTTTTGGAACTTTCCACAGGTGTGGAATGTTGAAGGTGAGTGTGAACAGGGCATCCTTGAAAAACAGATGAACTGTCGCCCCAGTCTGAGGTCAAGAGAGCTCTGGAGTGGGTTTTCATCCAGGATGTCTCTGTACATTGCTGCATTCATCTTTCCCTCTATCCTGACTAGTCTTCCAGTTCCTGCCGCTGAAAAACATCCCCATAGGATGATGCTGCCAGCACCAGGCTTCACTGTAGCGATGGTATTGGCCTGGTGATGAGGGGTGCCTGGTTTCCTCCAAACATGACGTCTGGCATTCACGCCAAAGAGTTCAATCTTTGCCTCATCAGACCAGAGAATTTTGTTTCTCATGGTCTGAGAGTCCTTCAAGTGCCTTTTGGCAAACTCTAGGTGGGTCGCCATGTGCCTTTTACTAAGGAGTGGCTTCCCTCTGGCTACTCTACCATACAAGCCTGATTGGTGGATTGCTGCAGAGATGGTTATCCTTCTGGAAGGTTCTCCTCTCTCCACAGAGGAACGCTGGAGCTCTGACAAAGGGGTCATCGAGTTCTTGGTCACCTCCCTTACTAAGGCCCTTCTCCCTGATCACTCAGTTTAGACAGCAGGCCAGCTCTAGGAAGAGTCCTGGTGGTTGCAAACTTCTTTCATTTACAGATGATGGAGGCCACTGTGCTCACTGGGACCTTCAAAGCTGCAGAAATTTTTCTGTACCCTTCCCCAGATTTGTGCCTCGAGACAGTCCTGTCTCGGAGGTCTACAGACAATTTCTTTGACTTAATGCTTGGTTTGTGGTCTGACATGCACTGTCAACTGTGGGACCTTATATAGATTCAGGTGTGTGCCTTTCCAAATCATGTTCAATCAACTGAATTTACCACAGGTGGACTCCAGTTAAGCTGTAGAAACATCTCAAGGATGATCAGTGGAAATAGGATGCACCTGAGCTCAATTTTGAGCTTCATGGCAAAGGCTGTGAATACTTATGTACATGGGATTTCTTAGTTTTTATTTTTAATAAATTTGCAAAAATCTCAAAAAAACTTTTTCCCTCATTGTCATTATGGGGTATTGTGTGTAGAATTTTGAGGAAAAAATGAATTTAATCTATTTTGGAATAAGGCTGTGACATAACAAAATGTGGAAAAAGTAAAGCGCTGTGAATACTTTTTGGATGCACTGTATGGGGTGAGATTCACCACTTTGTAAACAACTGCGTGGTCAAATAGTCCAACAACATTTCTCAACGTACAGTTGCAACAAATTTAGGGATTTCATCATCTACAGTCCATAATATCAGTGTTTTTTTTCATGGATGTCCCTGCTTATTTCAGCAAGACAATGCCAAGCCACATTCTGCATGTGTTACAACAGCGTGGCTTTGTAGTAAAAGAGTGTGGGTACTAGACTGGCCTGTCGGCAGTCTAGACCAGTCTCCCATTGAAAATGTGTGGATCATTATGAAGCACAAAATACAACAACGGAGACCTCAGACTGCTGAGCCACTGAAGTCGTTCATCAAGCAAGCATGGGAAAGTTACCTACAAAGCTTCAACAGTTAGTGTCGTCAGTTCCTAAACACTTATTGAGTGTTGTTAAAAGGAAAGGTGATGTAACACAGTGGTAAACATGCCTCTGTCCCAGATTTTTTTGGAACATGTTGCAGGCATCAAATTCAAAATGAGTGAATATTTGAACACCTTTGGAATGAATTAGAGTGGAGACTGCGAGCCAGGCCTTCTCATGCAACATCAGTGCCTAACCTCACAAATATGCTTCTGGAAGAATGGTCAAAAATTCCCATACACTCACTCCTGTCATGATCTGAGGACGGGGGATTCCGCCGTGCTCAGTCTCATGGCCGTTTTCTATATTTGTATATTTGTTGTATTTTTGAGTTCTTAGTTTCCTGTCATTCTAGCCTTGGTTGGTTTTCATATATCTTGTATTGTTTCTTAGTTCTCCCCATTCTCCTGTTTATGTTCACTGTAGTGCTGCTATTTATTTATTGAGTATTTGCTTGTAGTTATCCCTCAGTCTTTATTTGTTGTCATTTTAGTTCTTGATTTACTGTATATTTGTACTTTTTTTCTGTCTCTCTCTCTCTCTCTCTCTCTCTCGCTCTCTCTGGGTCTTCAGCTGTCTTCTTCTTCTTCTTCTTTTAGATTTGATTGGCGGTTGGCAACCAGCCTACAAGTGCATTACCACCACTGACGATTTTCATCGCTCTATATCTTTGTATAAGAAGTTCTGAAGAACTCCTTACGTGTGAAAAAAAATTATCCTTCCTTGGACTGTGTCCGAGGTGTGGCCATCTTGATAGCCTATTAGGGGCACTTCTGGGTTTTGCTCTGTAGTGGGCAGTGCTCCTGTCAAGCTGTCAGTCCCGTCTCCTCCCTTCTCAGTACTCACAGCTGATCTCATTTTGTATCATTGTCACCTCCTGTCCACTCATGTGATCCACACCTGATGGCACTTGTTATAATTAATTGCTTGCCTTACTTAAGACTGCCTGCTTCATCCACTCCTTGTCAGAGTCTCATCAGGAATCCATGTCTTTTAGAACCCAGTCCCTGTTCTAACACCTACCTTGCCTTCTCTTTGTTTCATCTGTTTGTAAGTTTATGTTGAGTACTGTTTGGACTTTGTGTTTGTTATTATTAAATACCACAAACTGCAATTCATTGCTTGGGTCTTTGTTTCTGCCTCATGGGGCAAATCATGACAACTCCTAAACCTTCTGGAAAGCCACTCTTTGCCACTCTAACAGTTTCAACTCTTCAGGGAAGGCTTTTGATAATAACGAAGCTTGTGCATAGACAAGTGGGGCTTTTTAGCATTAAAGTATTTAGCAGTCTTCCAAAATGATGACTGTTTTTCAAACATGGCAACACCTGTCTCTCCAGCACATCTGCCTGTACATTCACATCAGTCCAGTCTTTGAGCTACTGTATACTATCCAGACATACAGTATTTCATAATTTCAGTTTCTAAGTTTAACAGGAAATGATGGATCATCTGTTAAAAAATTTCTTTCTAAAAAGTTAACAGGTTTCTTTACTTTGGAGAAAGGAGAAAAAGGCTGTCTATTGTTCTGTTGATGTTTTATTTCTGCAGTAGTACTGATGGACACCAAGACTCTGGAGAGTTGGACTTCAGTGCCTTACTGAAAAAGAGGTAAGTCATCACAAAATAATGTCACATGAATTCATTTTCATAATTTCAAGATTTTTTTTTCCTGTTTGTAATCTAAATCTGTCTCATTCCTTCTGGATCCTTCTGGATCTTCAGAGAGTAAGCTACTTACGCATTTGCAAACAAACTTGTTTTGATCACCTAATAATACTGACTTGCAGTAATATAAACAATCACAGTGACAAGTTTGCACGATGTTTTTGTTCTCCTTGAATTTTAATGGTACCTGGCATGTGAAGTTTGCTTGTTCTGTCTCCTTTTGTTGAAATGTCCTCCCATAGGACAGAGACATTAATTGTACTTTGGTTCAGTTGGTGATTTTTAAATTGAATGTGAAATAGAAAAAAATGCTACTCTTCAATTTCTCTGAGATTAAGAACACATAATTTGTGTTTTGATCCCCCAACAAGTCAAAATATTCACCCGACAATATAACATTTTATTCACAATGTAGATTCTATTCTGAATTCATTTTGTGATAAATACGAATGTCACATTTTCAGTTTTCAAATCATCTGTACTTATAGGGCTGTCACCTTCCCATCGCGGTCATCAAACATCATATTTGTGTGTATCACATCAAAGTTACCATGAAGAATCTCACTGGAATATGGTTCATATTAACTGATGCTAAAAATTTTAATTTGCACATCCAAGCTGAGTTTAACCACTATTAGCATGGTTTAAAAGCCTAATTCTAATATGGTGACTGCATTGCATTTGAAATACTGTGTTTAAACTTTTCTGGTTTGCTTTGCCATGTTTGCCTCTTGGGTTCTACTTCTGAATGAGCAGCAGTTTAAAATCCTCCCATCGGTAAGAAACTGCAGGCTGCCCTGGGCTGTACAGGGACAAACTTGCTGTTTGATTGTATTAATTAATAATATTGTCAGAGCCCTTCAGAATATTACAAAATGAAAATTCAAAATGTACTGTATGTTGTTTTCTTGTATGTTACATACAATAATTATATGCTCTCATACACTACTCAAAAAAGTTAGGGATATTCGACTTCTGGGTGAAATTTCAGGATGCACCTAAAATGCACTATAACCTTTACAGGTGAACTTAATTTGACCTTCTCTAAACTTTTGAAAATACATGCCCAACTGTTCAGTGTTTCAGTACTTTTTGCCTAACTTTTTGCCTAACTTGGGCAGCTCGGTGGCGCAGTGGTCAGCACTGTGGCAGCACAGTAAGAAGGTCATGGGTTTGATCCCACCCCCTGACCATAAGTGACCGTTATGTGTGGAGTTTGCATATTCTTCCCATGTCTGCATGGGTTTACCCCGGGTACTCCAGCTTCCTTCCACAGGCCAAAAACATGCAGGTTAGGTTAATTGGAGACTCTAAAGTGGCCCTAGGTGTGAATGTGTGTGTGAAGGGATTGGCACCACACCGTGGCTGCCTCATCCATCCAGGTGGATGTCCTGTAATTTCCCTCTGGGATTAATAAAGTATACAAAATTAAAAAAACAAACAAAAAAACTTGCTGCTCTCTAACAAGGTGCTTAAAAGCAAAATTCACAACAGGTGTTTGATCCAGGAATCGACCAATAAATATTCTGGCTCAATTAGAATTGGTATTTAAATAGTCCTCTTCATCATGCTGTTCACATTTTGACATCATGAGACCAAGATAATACCTAACAATAATCAACAGTACCTCGCCATTGTGAGGCTTCAAACAGGAGGTTCTCAGAGGAAAGTGGCCACTGAGCTTAGAGTGTCACAGAGTGTCATCAGCAGATTGCAACAGAGATACAGAGAAACTGGAAGAGTCACAGAACGGCATAGAAGTGGACGTCCTTTGGCCACATCCCATGCTGATGACCGCTTCATTGTGAACCGTGCCCTGCGGAAGTGGATGATGAATGCCCTTCAACTCCAGGCTCATTTAAGAGAGGTGAGAGGCACCCAAGTGTCATGTCAGACCATTGGAAACTGTTTACATCAGCATGGTCTGCATGCTAGACGACCTGCAAGGGTACCTGACCACACCACCAAGCACAGGCGTCATCGTCTTACATGGGCCAGGGAGCATTTACGCTGGACAAGGGACCAGTGGGCCTCAGTACTGTTCTCTGATGAAAGTTGATTCATGCTGAGCAGAAATGATGGCCGCCAATGATGTTGGAGACGTCAAGGAAAACACTATGCATCAGCCACTGTTGATCCTTTGATGGTGGTGGTGTTAAGTCTGGGCAGGTGTGTCTCGTCAATACAGAACTGCCCTACACCTTGTGAAAGGTACAGTGACAAGCCAATGCTACCTGAATAACATCATTAATCCAGTCATTGTGCCCCTGCATGAACAAGACGGGCCTAATTTTATCTTCATGGATGGCAATGCTCCAGCTCATCGAGGTCGCATCATTAGGGAATGGCTGCTGGAGGCTGGGGTACCTCAAATGGAGTGGCCTGCACTTTCTCCAGACCTGAATCCCATAGAAAACCTATGGGATCAGCTGGGTTGCTGTGTAGAAGCTCGAAAATCTGCACCTCAGAACCTGAATGACCCGAGGGCCACCATTCAAGAAGAGTGGAATGCCATGCCTCAGCAGACAATAAGTCGACTTGTGAACAGCATGAGACGTCATTGTCAAGCTGTAATTGATGCTCAAGGGCACATGACATTTGAGACACTGACATTTTTTGTTGTGGTATACCCACTGCTGTTGTTGGCTTTTGCTTCAATAAATTGTTTGAGATGAGGAAATCACCATTGCATGCTTCTACTTAAATGCCCTACCTTCATGATATTATATCACTGTAGCGTGAACTTTTTATATCCTCCATAAATTTCACCCAAGAGCCAAATATCCCTAACTTTTTGTGAGTAGTGTGTTTACTCAGGGCATTTGGCAGTTTTTAACACATGCTGTTGATAAAGTACTCTGAGTTATTGATAAATGTTTAAAAGCTGAGATTAAAGATACTGCATGGAACTTTTGGAAATTCTGGTTTTAGTTTTAGAGTCACCAAGTAGTTTTGATGCTGAAAATTTACCAATAGTTAAGTAAAACTAAAATAAACAAGTTAAAGCCTAAAATGTAACAAATAATGTAAGACTGAGTCAGGTGAGACTTTCAGGTGCTATGTGAAAGCACTTTTCCAACATGACTTCAGCTCCCATCTGTAAACTGCATCATCATCTGTCTATTGTGAGAGCTAAAATATGCTCCAAACATGACTGAGGAGTTTTTGTCATATTTAGGAGGCAGGCTGAAACAGCAAAATCAAAACCACACAATTCAGCTGTTTGCATCTTGCATCTAAAAACCTTTTGTTTGTACAAGTCTACAATGAGTAAACAATGTATGTTGTTTATTAGCATATTATTCACATAGTATGGAAAATGTGATTGTTATATAAAGTGCATCTGTTTTAAACATGATTATGTTGCTATTCTTACTGTAAATTTCAGACTCTGTTATGTGACTGTCATTAACATATTTGCCTGAATGGTTTTTGCATGTTAGAGCTGTGCATGCGCAAACGGAGGCAGACGTGGACGTATGGAAAATTCTACAAAGTGCACCGGCTTCTGAATATGAAAAGATTGCTTTTCAGTATGGTATCACTGACCTCAGAGGCATGCTCAAGAGACTGAAGAAGATGAAGAAAGAGGAGAAGAAGAGTGAAGGTTGGTGTTCTGAGTTTGTAACAAGCATCACTTGATCTGATACTAACAAAATGTTATGGATACTTTATTGTGTTTCTGCTCTTAAAAAAAACAGCCTTCCTGAAAAAGTTGGATCCAGCCTACCAAGTAACAAAGGGACATAAAATAAAACTTGCTGTCGAGGTTGCCAGTTCAGATGTGGAGGTGAAGTGGCTTAAGAACGGACAAGAAATTCATCCAACTGGAAGGTCTGAATTCACCTAAACTGCATAATGCTGCTACACCCAAAGACAATATATTATCCAAGTTTCTAAAAGTGTTTTTCATTTCCCTCTCCTATGTCTGCCTCTCCAAATTCCCTGCCTTGTCCTCGTCCTTTCATTTCTGGTGTCAAAAATGACTAGCAAGTAAGTACAAGAGGCTGAGCTGTCTAAAAAGTTGTAATTTCAGGATTTTTTTTTTCAAAAAAGTTTAAATTATTTTATTTTTTGCTCTTTTTAAAGATATATATTCGAGAGTGTTGGCAATATGCGTTATCTGACCATCAACCACTGCTCCCTGGCCGATGACGCTGCATATTGCTGTAAAGTGGGAGATGAGAAATGCACCACTGAGCTCTTTGTGAAAGGTATATTTGGATGACCTGAGATGATGCTTCTTATTTTTGTAAGATGGTTCAAATTAATACTGAGATGCTTACTGTCAGTGTAAGTTCCGGTCCTCCCGATATGTCCAAAAACTACATGAGGTGCATTTCAAAAGCGATGACCTATGAATATGGATGAAGTTGTGGTGGGGGACTGAGCTGTAAAGTCCAACTGCAAACCTTGGATAGGTTTCACTTTTGCTTTACTTCCAGGTTTCTGATTCACTTCTTTTAGTCATTAATGTATTTTTTACACAGGCTTAAGATTACAGTAAGTTTGGGTTTGCAACTAAAAACAATAAAAATGGGAAAAGTATAAGGTTAGGGGAAAATGCTCCTGAAAATGCATTATAGTATTTGCAGTCATGCTGGTATTTTGGTAGTATTATTGTAAAAAAAGTCTTATAATTTATTTCAATGGAGAAACACATCTTTATTGGGAAAAATAGGCTCAACAACTGAAACTACTGCTGCAAGCATCAGCAGCACAGTTCAACAGTAGATTAATTTCTCATGGCAGCACTGTGAATTTTGTAGCCTGTTAATATGGACAGTTTGAGAAAAACGCAAGCTTCATGTAGATATGACACAGGCTGTGTGAAACCGGAGTAAAGTGGGATTCCTTCTGGTAAAAACGCTTTATATAGTGATTTTCCCTTGGACAAGCTCACTTATATTATGCAGTGCAGCCCCTGTCTGAGTACGTCCTGTTTGAAAAAAGTCACTTTAGTTATTCTCACTTTAATCCAAGGTTTAAGGTGCATTCACACCAAACGCAAAGTCAATTTTTCACGAATAAATGTTAACTCAGTGGAAACAGGCGAATACCAAGAATTTGTGCATTCGCATCCAAGGCATTTGGCAGCACTAGCTAGTAATCAGCCTTGAGATTCTGCCATCACTTGAATAAAAGTATCCATACTGGAGAGTAAACTAGCTTTAAAATGAGACTGCCACTCACCTGCAGACAGATGGACCAGGAGCTCTGGAGCTGAAATGGAGTGTCTGTTGTTTATCCACCCACAAACTCCTGCTATGGATGTGTTAACGAGGGCTAGCAGTGTAAACAGCCGTCATCCAGGTGTAGTTTCAGGAGGAGGCAGTAACATAGATAAGGTTGTAAACTTCAACATGATGGTGTTTTTAGGATTTCCACAGCAGGCAGAAAGCAGCTGCAGAAGTTATGAAAGCAACCCTGCCCCTCTGCAACTGGCTCATTTGTAAATTTTACATTGACTTAACATGTAATCGCACCGTGTCGCATCTGGTCGGAGCGCATCTTTAAAGAGCAGGTGTGGAGGGTTGCTGTGTTTATATGATAATTTTGTGTACATTATTAAGATACAGGAACAGACAAAATTATAGAGCAGTCATATTCCTTATTTTTGCACTTGGGTATAAGAATACAACCATTACAGTTGAAAGAAAACTTATAATAGATATTTTATTCAAGTTTGGATAATATTAAATAATATTAAACTGTAAATTTGTCATTACTCTAGAAAAGAAATTAATAAAGCCCACCTATTGTTCACATCTGTTTTCTGCAGAGCCTCCTGTATTCATTGTGAAAAATCTGGAGGATCAGATGGTCATGAAGGGTGAGCGGGTGGAGCTGGAGTGTGAAGTGTCAGAGGAGGGAGCCAATGTTAAATGGTAAATATGCTCATTTATTCTCACAGGTACTGCCAGCTGTACAGTTTGTGTCCTTTCAACATAAATTATAAAAGGATCCATCAAAAAATGTGGTCACACAAAAGTAAAAGTAGTTGTTATGATATTACTCAGGTGTAAGTAAGAGTAGTCACCAAAGAAATAGCTGAGTAAGAGTAACAAAGTATCTACTAAAAAAGTTGTGACTGGTGAGCAAAAACCACTGTAGCAAATCTGTGTGATTTTTCTCTTATTGTGACACTTCTAATAAATTCACATTTTTTCCTCCTAAATTTTTGACTTTTTTGCCTCATAAATTGTCAATTCTCTCCTTAGTTTATAAGGTTTTTGTTGTAACTTTATATCTTTTTTCCAAATGAATGTATTTTTGCCTCATAAATTTGTGAGTTTTTTTTTTAAATAGATGTTACTTTTCTCTTATGGATTTGTAGCTGTTTTGTAACCTATTTTACACAAATTCAAAACTTTTGTCCCATAAATTTGCAATTTTTTTCTTGTAAATTTGGACTTCTCACAAATTTGCAACTTTTTAATGGCATTTGATTTCTGTTGTCTAGAAATTTTTCCAATTTTATTCTGACCAGTTTGTGAAGGTTTTTCACTAAGATGTTTTAGTGTGGGGGGGAATAAAATATAATCTGTCCACATGTGCACTCTAATATAATCCTGATTTTATAAATGAACAACAGACAGAAATAAACTGAACATTTCTCACCTTAAGCTTTCCATCAGCAATTCAACAAGTCATGTTTGGTATGATCATGGAAAAAAACTGTCATTCTCAGAAACTGGAAATCACTTTCCCATCCCTGTTTTAAAACAAGAGTACCGTACATGGTACATTATACGCCTATCCATAGCCTGCATAGCTAGCACACCAACAACCGGAAAATCAAGGACAGATTTACGATTCATTATAGTTTAGAGCTGTAATAAAATTAATAATCATGTAATTACAAGGACTTTAAACAAAGCCAACAATCTACAAATCAGAGTGGAACAGATTTAGAAAAAAATAACAGAAAATCATTCATCCTCCTACAATATGCATATCTTCAATATGTGTACAAACACTGTGTGAAATGAAAATGTCCTAGCTTGAAAACTGTGGGAGTAGTTATCCGGAGAAACTATGTGACCTCTATTGAAATGCCATTCCAAAAATGACGTGTTAAAACCTGTAATTTTCACAAAAAATTATCCAAAATCAAAATCTTAGTAATATGCACATCTTCAATACATGTACAAACACTGTGTGAAATAAAAAGTAGTAGCCTGAAAACTGTGGGAGAAGTTAACCAGACAAGTTGCACGGACAGACGGATGGACAGATAGACAGAAATCATCATACCATAATACATCCTATGTTTAGAGATGGGTGTATAAAAATGATTGAATAATATGGTCTCCTCCTGGACAGGCTGACAGGTAAGATTAGGCAGGAGTCTCCGTGGACCATGATGTTTGCAGACAACATTGTGATCTTTACTGAGAGTAGGGAGCAGGTGGAAGAGGACCTGCAGAGGTGGAGGTATGCACTGGAGAGAAGAGGAATGAAAGTAGAAGCAAGACAGAATACATGTGTGTGCACGGTGGCGCAGTGGTTAGCACCGCGGCAGCACAGTTTTACCCTCGACCGGGGGATCGCGGGGATCATGAGATCGTGGGTTCAATCCCTGCCCCCGGCCAACAGTGATCTGTGTGGAGTTTGCATGTTCTCCCGGTGTTTGCGTGTGTTTACTCCGGGATTTCTCCGGTTTCCTCCCACATGCCAAAACATGCAGGTTAGGGAGTTAAGGGGCGCTTGCGCACACAGCGACCGGCAGCTGGTGGCTTGTCACCGGACTGCAGAACAAATCTACCTACGGGTACAAAATAAGTCCAAAAAAAAAAAAAGAGAGGGAGGCAAGTGTAATGGTAAAGATGCAAGGAGTAGAGGTAGTGAATGTAGATGAGTTTAAATATCTGGGGTCAACCATCCAAAGCAACAGACAATGCACAGGAGAGGTGAAGAAGAGAGTGCAGGCAGAGTGAAGTGGGTGGAGACACATGCCAGGGGTGATTTGTAACAGAAGGATAGCAGCAAGAGTGAAAGTGAAAGAGTGAAACCTGCTGTGATGTATGGTTTGGAGACGGTGGGACTGACAAAAAGACAGGAGGCAGAGCTGGAGGTGGCAGAGTTGAAGATACTAAGATTCTTCATTGGGAGGGACTAGGAGGGACAAGATTAGAAATGAGTATATCAGAGGGACAGCTCAGGTCGAGCGGTTTGGAGACAAAGTAAGAGAGACAAGGCTGAGATGGTTTGGACATGTGCAGAGGAGGGATAGTGGATATATTGGACAAAGGATGGTGAAGATGGAGCTGCCAGGAAGGAAGAACAGAGGAAGACCACAGAGAAGATTCATGGATGTAGTGAAGGAGGACATGGAGAGGGTTGGTGTTACAGAGGAAGATGCAAGGGACAGGGTGAGATGGAGGCAGGTTGATCCGCCGTGGCGACCCCTAAAGGGAGCAGCCGGAAGAAGAAGTTGAAAATCTAAACCTTGAAGAAATCTGTTTTGCTCTGGCTGCTCACCACAAGTTTAGGACACTCTGCCAATTTTTTTTTTTTCTTGTTAACATGTCTGTAACATGTTTTTTATGACTTACAAGACATATCAAGCGAAATCACTCAAATGTCTCATATCTGGTTTTTTTTGTTGTAAAGTTTCACTTAAACACCATCCCGTGAGAAAAGGCGAGTTGAGACGGAGTGTTTTTTTGTGATGTAACTATGCATGGTGCTGGCACGTGGGTAGTGTTGAGCCAGTCAGGGCTCTCTGACCTAACTGAAGTTAGCTTCCAGGCTAGTTAGCATTTTTTTAACAAACTGCTTTGAAAATTTGACCCAAATTAAGATGGGTTTTACCATGAAACTGCTTTTAAGGACTGATGCAGTTTCACTTATTATCCTGGGCCACCGTGCATACAACTGGGCATGTCCTTTAACTGGTAAGTCTTTTTATCACAGGATTTATGCTGTTTAATGTAGCACTAGCCACTATTAGCCTTGTGGTATGAGGGTTGGGTCTACTCACTGATTCTGCCGTTTGAAGGGGGGAAAGTGAAAAGATTTTGACATGAACCTTTAAGACAATAAAAGGGTTTTTTGCAGGGAAAAAAAGGGCATAAGATACTATTTTAGACAATGTAGATTTGTTTATATAGGAGATTTATAGCCACTGGAGTGCATCTTTAAGATCTGGGGACCCTTCATTGAATGCATCAAACAGGAGAAGTCTTAACTTGGGTCATAACTTTTACCAGACTGTTGTGAGGTGTTAATCCATATCTCTGACCTTCAACCCATTAATGGACACTTTACGTACTGTATGGACTGCAACAGGTCATTTTCTTTGTGATCTGGCAGCTGTCTTTCATTTTTTTGTCTTTTTTATGTTTGCTTTGTATGCTTTTTTTAGATGAATCTCATAAATAAAATAATCAGTCCTGAGCCAGAATAGAAAAACAGTTATTTCAAACCTAATTAGAAGGAAAGTACTCACTTCAAATTTACTTCAGTAAAAATACAGATTTTTTTTTAATCAGTCATATAAGAGTAAAAAGGATCTCACAATAAAACTGCTCATGAATTAACAATCTACTTTACACGCAGTTGAGCAAATGTAACTTTCTACTTCCTTCCTCTGAAAGAGAAGTTTCCACACTGAAGCTAAACGAGTGTTAATAAAATCAATGAACTTTAAGTGGATAAAAGAGCTGCCAAGTCACTGACTGTAATTAAACCAGATTTAATCAAGCTCAGTTTAGCCTCTCTTTCGATGTGCAGTCACTCTAAAACAGTTGCTCAGACACCCAGCAGATGGCATTTTAGGATGTCATGTCTGCAGACAGATGCCAGGCCTCTGAGCACGGTTTCTGTGACGCATTGAAGTACTGCTACAAGCTGTAAATTATCACCTCAATGAAAAGGTCACACCGGCCTGCAGTATGTCCCTCATGACCTTTATCTGAAGGGGAAAGTTGCTGTGAATACATGCAGGCTGATTTTTTAGGTGCAGAGTGAATGAAAAGGATGCAACACGTGGCAAGTGTCATAAGCTGAAATCAGTAGGATCAGTGAATATAGGAGTAATTTTTATGTACACTACTTGTCTACTACTATTTGTTTTAAGTATTTCAATTGCTGTGTGTCAGTCCTCTGTGTCTGGGTGTTTGCTTTTTTTTTTTTTTTTAGCAATAACACAATATTAATACCGACTTGTGTTGAGTCTTTTAGTGCTCCGTGGAGCCCAGTTATTTTGGTTGCTTTGTGATTTTTCTGTTCAGGGAGAAAGATGGCGTGGAGCTGACGAGAGACGAGTCTTTCAAGTACCGCTTCAAAAAAGATGGCTGCAAGCATGTACTGATCATTAATGAGGCCACGAAAGAAGACTGCGGCCACTACAAGGTTAAAACAAACGGTGGCGAGTCTATGGCTGAGCTCATGGTGCAGGGTGAGTCATGCTCTGAACCTCTTTTGTAAGTGATGAATTCTCCAAGTCTCCTCGCTCGCATGCTTATACTTGCTGCTCAGCTTTGTCACTCTCGGCATGCAGTCTATCTTTGGGGTGCAGCCCGTATCACTGCACCAAAGACTGCATGCCAGCTAAAGTTAGAAGACGTATGTTTCACCTGAAGGACACAGGTTTGCACAAGTGTCCTTATTTCTGCCTCCTCGCATTTATATTGTTTATAACAAAATACCTTATTTTATACTTAATAAAGCATGTTTCTTACAGCAACATAGTTTCATATTTGCAAGGCGTGTTTCAAAATTAGTTTTGACAGCAGAAAATGGTGAGTGAGCAGTGGTTTAAAACTGAGTTTTATTATTATGGTAGATTTTTCTTTCGCGCCAACTTACACCAGCCTGGTGATGCCGATGAAAGATCTGCACTGCACACCTCAGGCTTTTGTGCGTTTCATTTTCTTTTAGATTTGGGATTTTGATATCTTTTGTACTAATATGATCATTTTGAAATGGTCTGTAATGATTCATTATATATACAGCAGCTTTAATTTTGGGACAGATTAGACATTTTATATGAAGATTTTTTTGGGGGGGCGGAGGGTCTTTAAATATTGCAGGCTTTATCACTGAAGATATGGTATATTGAAAAGCTATTAACAGATCTGTCTGGCTAACTCTCCATAGTATACTGTAAGCAATATGGGAAAATGGCTAACATGCTTTTTATCAGTCCCATTATACCAGCATTTCCTGTGTGTCTTACATGCTGTATGATTACAATTAGTCAACATGAAACCAACAAATCCTGAAAATAATGAGAATGCAACCACATCCGTTGTCTCAAAAATGGTGAAGACACCACCTTTCCTGCCATTTACCCATTTAAACATCACCTAAACCCTAGTAAGCAGGTGGGTGTTACTACAGATAGCACTCAACTAAAGGTGATTAGGGTTCAGATCCCTGTTTCTTTGGTTCAGTATTTGTGGGTTACACTCTGGGCTGTGGATTCATTTTCATTACCCCTCAATGTCTAAAAGGCTGAAGGGGTGCTTTTGTCACCCTGCCAGGTGGATGGGCAGTAGCAGCGGCATCAACACCTACTGTACCTTGTGAATAAGATAACTAGAGAAAGAAATGATGTAGGCTTTTCAAAATGATACCATAGTTGTATCTATGAAAAATCTCAGATGAGTTTGAATTGACGTACTTCGGCTCCTGTACTAGCCAACAGGTGAGCTTCTCCTTTGATCCCAATCAGATGAGTCATTATGCCTCCAAAAAAGAATCAGACAAATGGAGAGGAGCTGGAGGACATCAAACTCTCACTAAATTTTATGTCTGAAGAAATATCTAAGATAGCAAAACAACAAACTCTGCTTATTGGCCTTATGGAACAAGTGTGTGAATTAAAGGCTGAAATTATGGAAAAAGGCAAGAAAATTAATTTCTTAGAAAGACGTGTGGATGAATTAGAACAATATACAAGAATGGATGATGTCATTGTGAGCGGTCTTAACACCAGACACCGCTCCTATGCACGTGTGCCATCTGGAGTTGATAAGCAGGATGGGGAGGATGAGACACTGGCAGAATCACACGCTCTTGAGCAGCAGGTATTAACTTTTTTCAACTCTAAAAACATTGTTGTGGACTATAAGACTATTTCAGCTTGCCACACATTACCTAGAAAAGACAATAAAGGAAAACCAGCGAGTATCATCGGATTTGTCAACAAGAAAGCAAAAACTGATCTGTGACAAGCAAGAAAACTGAGAGGAACAGCTGTCTATGTAAACGAACATTTAACAAAAAAGAACTCAGAAATAGCTCGACAAGCCAGGGCTCTCAGAAAACAGGGAAAAATACAGTCAACATGGACAAAGAACTATAAGGTGTGGATAAAACTGCTTGACACTCCAGAACAAGCTAAAGTAATAATGATTAGAGATATGGAGGAATTAGACAAATTTAAACCTTAGCGCTTATGCACGAATAACAGTGCAGTAAGATTATGAGTGGAAATTTTGTTTTTTTTTTCTTGTTTTGTTTTTGTTTTGTTTTTTCTCTTTTTTTTCTTTTTGGTGTACACTGTTGACACAACTTATGATCAGAACTTAACCAATCATCCTTTCTCTTTTAATAATGGAAGTGTATTAGGTCAAATTGAAGCTGAAACCTTTATAAATACTGAACAGCAACCACAAGATATTTTAGGTGATATTGACCCAGATAACAAATACTTTAATCATATGAACAATAAGTGTACTTATTATGATGAACAACAATTAAATGGAATTATGAACTCGGATCAGACTTTGACAATAATGCATATTAATAGTAGGAGTCTCTATGCCAACTTTGATAGTATTAAGGAGTTTTTTAAATCAATTTAACACTCCATTTAGGATTATAGCAATAACTGAAACATGGATTAATGAAGAAAAAGATGTAAATTTTGAATTACATGGATATGAGATGTATACACAAAATAGGAAATATAAAAATGGTGTGGGGGGGTAGCACTGTATGTTGATAGAAATTTAAAAAGTAAAAAACTGGACAGCATGACATCAACAGTGAATGAAATTATGGAATATTTAATAATTGAAATTATGATGGAAAATGGAAAAAACACAATAGTAAGTTGTATATACAGAGCACCGGGATCTGATATGGAAAAATTTAGAAATGGTATGGAAAAGATATATACAAAAATAAGACAAAAAGATATGTGTATTTTTTTATTTTTACCTCCGCCAGGCCGCAGGCCAGGAGGTTATGTTTTTGCCGGGGTTTGTCTGTCTGTCTGTTGGTTAGCAAGATAACTCAAAAAGTTTTGGACGGATTTCCATGAAACTTTCAGGCGTTGTTGGAAATGGTACAAGGAAGAACTGATTAAATTTTGGGGATGATCCGGATCACCGTCTGTATACAGGAATTTTTTAAAGGATTCTTTAACATTGTGAGATAGGGCCATTTTCAACATGTGTGCAGGCGCAATGGAGGGCGCTGGTCGTCGTGTCTGACGAACACGAACTCCGCGTTCTTCAAAGTTTTAGGCACAAAAGCACGCAGAAAACAGTGGTGGGCCGGGCCCGGCAGCGTGCCTGTGTTTGCGCTACGCTGCAAAAGCTGAGACGGGCAGCTGTCCGGCGTGGGATTATTTGGCAGAAATTCCCCGGGCAGCCATAGGGGCTGCGCAAAAACCAGCTCTCTGCCGGGGAAGCTTCCAAATCCTCTTTTGCCGCGGAGCGCAACCCCAATAAAACCCACGGCAACCTGTCTACCCAATTTGCATCCGTCAGTGAAGCCCTGAGTGCTGCTTTCAGTCATCTATGAAAACGCTCGCATAACCCATTGGCCTGTGGGTTGTACGCGGTTGTGCGATGAATTGCAACGCCTGCAGCCTGGGAGTTTGGAGATGGAGGAGATGGACACAACAGCAACACTTGAGTTTATTACCTCCACCAAGGAGGTAATGCTTTTACTGGCATTTGTCTGTCTGTCTGTCTGTTACCAACATAACTCAAAAAGTTATGAACGGATTTTGACGAAATTTTCAGGAAAGGTGTGTAATGCTACAGGGAACAGATGATTAGATTTTTGTGATGATCTGAGAGTGCATACCTCCACCAAGGCCTTTGTTTGTATTTGTGCAGCAGGATTACACAAAAACTACTGGATGAATTTGGATGAAATTTTCACCAGAGGTGGTGCTTGGCCTACAGAGGAACCCATTACATTTTGGTGATGATCTGGGAATGCATACCTCAGCCAAGGCTCTTCTCACAGTGTGTCAGCCACAAAACTCCAAAACTAATGGACAGACTTGGATGCAATTTTCACCACAAGTGGCGATAGGCCTACACACAAACCCATTACATTTTGGAGGTGATCCATGAGAAACAGAAGGAGCTTTGGCGGAGGTATGCGCTCTATGAGTGCTTTTCTAGTTATTCTAGTGTTTCTTTTTTCCCATTGAGAGAGTAGGGAAGGGAAAGAAACATTCATAATAGTAATGTACTCATGCATACTTAAATTATATGATCAGGTGGGTATAGTAACCAGACATTCTACTCATGTAAAAGCAGTGCTTTGAAATTAATAATTAAAAGTAGACAACCAAGAATTTCTAGTTGAGTTAAGGGTACAAAGAGCACCCACTTAAAAACTTGAGTAATGACTTCAGTCTTGAAGGGTTGAGGTTTTTCTCAAAAATTTATAACAATTTTCTTATAGTTTTCTACTTTTCTCTGTAAATCTAAAGTTGAAACCATGTTCCTCAAATTTGACTTTTCTTGTACATTTGAAACTTTATTATAAATTTGTGGATTATTTTATGGCTAATTTTTGTCTGTTTTTTAAAATAAAATTACTGTTTTTTTTAGATAAATTTGAAACAGACTGTGGTAATTTTTTTTTTTACTTATTCCTTATAACAATTTACATTTTTGACCATAACTTTGCAGTTAGAACAGAACAATAATTTAACTGATTACAAAGGAAAAATATTAAAATTGTATTTAATTAAATAAATTAACTTGAATGACCAAGGATGCCATTATTTCTGTTATAATATTTCTTTATATTTATAGTTGTTGGTTTTTTTTTTTTAGAAATCTCCTCACCACCCAGACAGCAGGAAAATCCTCCCTTATTTTGAAATCAAATGTTGGCATGTTTACTTTGTCTGAAGGCTGCTGACAGATTAAAACCTGCCAGGTACATAATAGGGAACTGTAGCGGACTCTAAAGACATAATTCACCACAATATGTGTTCATGTACAAAATGATCTGTTTAGGCAGTTATAGTTGTGCTCTCAGGCCTTCTCATCAGGCACCTCTCTAGGCAGCCGGTGAAAGACCTCAGTTTAGAGTGAAGAGAGCTAGCATTTTTAGCTGTTGCTTTTTGTCGGAATGGTTTTAGAAGAGAACTAGAAAAGCACTCATAGAGCGCATACCTCCGCCAAGGCTCCTTCCGTTTCTCATGGATCACCTCCAAAATGTAATGGGCTTGTGTGTAGGCCTATCGCCACTTGTGGTGAAAATTGCATCCAAGTCTGTCCATTAGTTTTGGAGTTTTGTGGCTGACACACTGTGAGAAGAGCCTTAGCTGAGGTATGCATTCCCAGATCATCCCCAAAATGTAATGGGTTCCTCTGTAGGCCAAGAACCACCTCTGGTGAAAATTTCATCCAAATTCATCCAGTAGTTTTTGTGTAATCCTGCTGCACAAATACAAACAAAGGCCTTGGTGGAGGTATGCACTCTCAGATCATCACCAAAATCTAATCATCTGTTCCCTGTGCCATTACACACCTTTCCTGAAAATTTCGTCAAAATCCGTTCATAACTTTTTGAGTTATGTTGGTAAAAGACAGACATACAGATAAACAGACAAATGCCAGTAAAAGCATTACCTCCTTGGCGGAGATAATAAACTCAAGTGTTGCTGTTGTGTCCATCTCCTCCATCTCCAAACTCCCAGGCTGCAGCTGTTGCAATTCATCGCACAACCGCGTACAACCCACAGGCCAATGGGTTATGCGAGCGTTTTCATAGATGACTGAAAGCAGCACTCAGGGCTTCACTGACGGATGCAAATTGGGTAGACAGGTTGCCGTGGGTTTTATTGGGGTTGCGCTCCGCGGCAAAAGAGGATTTGGAAGCTTCCCCGGCAGAGAGCTGGTTTTTACGCAGCCCCTATGGCTGCCGGGGTAATTTCTGCCAAATAATCCCGCGCCGGACAGCTGCCCGTCTCAGCTTTTGCAGCATAGCACAAACACAGGCACGCTGCCGGGCCCGGCCCACCACTGTTTTCTGCGTGCTTTTGTGCCTAAAACTTTGAAGAACGCGGAGTTCGTGTTCGTCAGACACGACGACCAGCGCCCTCCATTGCGCCTGCACACATGTTGAAAATGGCCCTATCTCACAATGTTAAAGAATCCTTTAAAAAATTCCTGTATCCAGACGGTGATCCGGATCATCCCCAAAATTTAATCAGTTCTTCCTTGTACCATTTCCAACAACGCCTGAAAGTTTCATGGAAATCCGTCCAAAACTTTTTGAGTTATCTTCCTAACCAACAGACAGACAGACAGACAGACAGACAGACAGACAGACAGACAAATCCCGGCAAAAATATTACCTCCTGGCCTGCGGCCTGGCGGAGGTAAAGATCCACAGTGGATGCTCTAATTAGGGTAAGTAATGATATTGAAAAGACTCTCAAAATAAAATAAGTAACGGTTATAGTTTATCTGGATATTGAAAAGGCTTATGACTCACTGTGGAGGGACGGTCTTCTTATAAAATTGAATAAAATGGACATTGGTGGTAGTATGTATAATTGAATAATGGATTTTTTAACACACAGGACACTTAGGGTTAAAGTAGGATCAGAAGTTTCTAATGACTTTGAAATAGAAGATGGTGTTCCTCAGTGGAGTGTGATAAGCCCTGTTTTATTCAATATAATGATTAATGACATGTTTGAGGATCAGGAGGGATCCATCAAAACAGCACTATATGCAGATGATGGAGCCATATGGACGAGGGGAAGAAATGAGAAATTGGCTTTCAAAAACATCAGGAAAGCAATGGAGAAAGTGGAAAAGTGGTCATATGACTGGGGATTTAAATTTTCAAACAGTAAAACCTGTTATATGACACAAAAAAACACAGAACTGGTACAGAAACATTAACATTATATAATCAACCAATAGAGAAAGACAGTGAGTTAAATATCTAGGATTGTGGTTTGATAGTGCATAGCTACACATGGAGAGTTCATGTTGAAAATCTGGAGACAAAATGCAAAAAAGCCATTAATCTCATAAAAGCTGTAGCTGGACATGAATGGGGTGCAGATAAACAGGCATTAATTGACATTTACAGAGCACTAATGCGATCGACAATAGACTGCGGATGCATGATTTATGGAGCAGCGGCAAAGACGACTTTGGAAAAAATAGACTAAATGCAGCATAGAACACTTCGCCTGTGTATTGGAGCCGTCAAAACAACACCAAACAATGCAGTTTTAATAGAAGCAGGAGAAATGCCAATGGATTTGAGAAGAGATAAACTGGCATTGTCATATTGGGTCAAGCTGAAAGGAAGTGACGAAGCACATATTTCAAAAACGATACTACAAGACCGCTGGGAATACTCAAATTTCCAGGGACATGGGTTTGGGTCGACGATTGAAAGAAGGACCAGGATGTATGGGCTGCACTCTATTGATATAGCTAACACCAGTCCAGTGAGCAATGTTCCCCCTTGGCTGTTTCCGGGAATAGAAGTAGACGCTAGTCTGCTAATGAGGAAAAAGGAGTGGCATATAAGTGAAGTTGGTGTTAAAACAAGCATTTACCTCAGGAACAACTACTACAGTATAACTTCTTACAGCTCTATACTGACGGTTCAAAGAATAAAGAGGGCTCTGTTGGAGTTGGAGTATACATTCCAGAGTTTAAAGTGACCATCGCAAAAAGACTCTCCAACAATACAGCCGTGCTTACAGCAGAGATGCTGGCAATAATTATTGCTTTGCGGTGGGTGGAGGAGGTCAGACCAGACCGGGTGGTGGTGTGCACGGACTCACTTGCAGCGCTAAAAGCCATACAGACACTAAAATCTACAAAGGAAGACTTGGTGATTGAGCTACTATATCACAGTTTATTTAGGGTACACAGGGGTGGTGGAGAAGTTCAGTTTTGTTGGGTTCCTGCAAATGAAGGGTTGAAAGGGGATGACTGTGCAGACGAATTAGCAAAAAGTGCTCATGGAAAAAAGATAACTATACCATTGTTTCTTGGAAAAGGTGAAGGGAAAGCAGTAATCAAGAAAAAAGGAACTGAGCTATGGCAAAAAAGATGGGATGAAGGTCATAAAGGTAGATCGTATTACAAAATACAAAAATCTATTGCAATAAAGAATTTCATAACAACCTGGGATTCTGGGAACAGATGGAGATGGAGAGGCAATAAGAATCACGAGAAGGGGTCTTTTCTCTTTTTTAAATAACACAGGATTAAGTCATAGAATTTAGGGGTCGGGCTCAGATGACATAATGTTACACACTCTTGTACAGTAGGTGGCGGTATGCACCTTTCAGTTGTTTGCTATCCGCCAGTAACCGATTATATAATGTTAATGCTTCTGTACCAGTTCTGCATTTTTTTGTGAAAGTCATATAGCAGGTTTTACTGTTTGAAAATTTAAATCTCCAGTCATATGACCACTTTCCCACTTTCTCCATTGCTTTCCTGATGTTTTTGAACACAAATTTCTCATTTCTTCCCCCCCGTCCATATGGCTCCATCATCTGCATATCGTGCTGTTTTGATGGATCCCTCTGGATCCTCAAACATGTCATTAATCATTATATTGAATAAAACGGGGCTTATCACACTCCCCTGAGGAATACCATTTTCTATTTCAGTCATTAGAAACTTATGATCCTACTTTAACCCTACAGTAATTGTCCTGTGTGTTAAAAAATCCATTATCCAATTATACATCCTACCACCAATGCCCATTTTATTCAATTTGATAAGAAGTCCATCCCTCCACAGTGAGTCATAAGCCTTTTCAATATCCAGACAAACTATAACCATTACTTCTTAAATTTTGAGAGTCTTTTCAATATCATTACTTACCCTAACTAGAGCATCCATTATAGATCTTCCTCTTCTAAAACCATTCTGATAGTTGTTTGTTAATCGTCTTTGCTCTAGTACATAAGAGAGTCATGTAAACTAACACCTTCTCCATCCATTTCCCTAAATGTGATGTTAATGCTATCGGCCTGTAGTTGCCTGGATGAGCTGGAGATCTTTCCCTGGCTTATTAAATGGTAAAATTACAGCCTTTTTCCACCCACTTGGGATAACCCCCTCCTTCCATATCCTGTTAAAAAATTTCAGCACCAGTTGCATTGATTGCACAGGCAACTGCCGGAACATAGCATAGCTTAACTGATCATATCCTGGAGCTGTGTATCCATTATCTTGCAAAGCTCTCTTAAGCTCTGACATTGTGAGCTCGAGGTCTAACACAGTCATGTCCTCTTTCACTTCATTTTTTAAGTTTGCATTTTCTCTTGAGTTTATGCTGCCTTTGCTGTCTATGACTCTCACTAAGATGGTCTCCTCTATGCACTGCTGCAAATGCTCTACCTAGGACTTCTGCCTTTTGTCTGATACAGCCATCTTGTCCCCATCCACTAAAGCTGGAATTTTAACTGATACCCTTTTCCCCACTCATTTTTTTAAACATACCCCAGACATCACCTAGTTCTGTTTTCCTATCAAGGGTGGAACAAAATTCTCTCCATGTTCAATTTTTTTGTTTTTGTTTAACTTAATAGACTGATGCTTGCCTTGATGTCTATATGAGGTCATACAGACATTACAGTGAACATATAGACCATGATGTCTTATGCCTGCCTTGATGTCTTTATGTCATATAGACCATCAGGACTTGAGATTCTGTCATATAGACAAAAGGACCATGCTGTCATATACACAATAGGACACAGCACTTTAAACCACACTCATTCGAAGCAGTAAATCTGGAAATCTTAAAAAATATCAGTCGATAAATTCAAGAAATCTCTTGTCAGTTTGTGTGTAAATCTGAAAATCTTACTCATCACCCGATTAACAATAGGACACACTACTTTAAACCACATTCATTCAATGCAGTACATCATTGCTATGCCATCATCATAGATCATAGGACATCTCCAAAGATCAAACGCAGGCATGACTCACGATCATAGCACTCACTATGACATCATCAAAGATCATAGGACTCACTAAGACACCATCAAAGATCAAAGGCAGGCATCACTGAATGCTTACATCTGCTTTCTACGGGCATGTAGAAATACTTGCTTATACCTGGTTTCTATGGGCATGCACGGGTATGTACTAGTATACAGTTTTTTAGTTTTTTTTTTTTTTTTTTTCTCTCGGCGCCACACGAGTAGGCTGCCTTTTGCAACAGCGGCTCGATTCCGAGTCTTTTTCCCTTCCTCTCTCTTTTGATCCGTCTTTTTTTTTTCACCCCACTTATATCACGGACACACAGATCGTCCTAAATGTCTCCTGAGCCGGTGGACGGAGCCACTGTTTATAGCAGGATACGATACAGCAGAGAACAGCTGCTAGCATTCAACCGCCACCCGGTCCCATTGGAAAAACTCGACATACCGAGAGAACTGAGGCGAAAACGCCGCGGCTGCCGGGCTGGAGTAAGGCGGAGGACAAAAAATATAAGGTACAGACCCTCCCTTCCATCTGTTGTCATGGGAAATGTACGGTCGATACTGGGAAAGTTAGATGAGCTAGCGGCTATCTCCCGTTATGATAGCACATACCGGGAGTGCTCTCTCCTTTTGTTTACTGAGACGTGGCTAACTGAACTAGCAGCAGATGCTAACATTGAGCTGGAGGGTTTTCACATGATACGAGCTGACCGAACACCAGACAGTGGCAAGGCTAGGGGCGGTGGAGTGATAATGTATGTTAACAACAACTGGTGCAGACCGGGACATATCACTGTTAAACAACGACACTGCAGCAAAGACATTGAGTTGCTAGCTGTTAGCATGAGGCCTACATATCTCCCGAGAGAACACTCACACGTGATCTGCATTGTTGTTTATGCAAATCCGACGGCTAACGCTGGGACAGCACGTGACGTCATCCATTCAGTAACCAGCAGGCTGCAGACAGAACACCCAGATGCTCTTCTCCTCATCTCAGGCGATTTCAACCATGTTTCACTGTCTCCCATTCTACCCACGTTCACCCAGTATGTCACATGCCACACTAGAGACAATAAAACACTGGATTTATTCTACGCAAACACTAAGGAGGCGTACACCTCATCACAACTCCCCCCACTCGGGAGATCGGATCACAACTTGGTTCATCTCCGGCCGGTGTACAAACCCCTAGTGCACAGACAACCTCCGGCCATGCACACTGTGGAGTTATGGTCTGAGGAGACAATGGACACCCTAAAGGGCTGTTTTGAAGCCACCGCCTGGAAGCAGCTCTGCGATCCACATGGTGAGGACATCGATGGCCTCATTCACACCTTCACGGGCTACCTCAGCTTCTGTGTGGACAAATCCGTTCCCACCAAGACCATACGGCGTCACTCAAACAACAAACCCTGGATCAACCCTGAGATAAAAACACTTCTGAGAGAGAAGAAGAGGATCTTCAGGTCAGGGAACAGGGAGATGCTGAAGTCCATACAGAGGGAGCTGAGGAGAAAGATCAGAGAAGGCAAGGACAGCTTCAGGAAGAAGATGGAGGACAAGCTGCAACAGAGCGACATCAGCGGGGTCTGGAGAAACCTCAAAACCATCTCGGGGCTCCAGAATACCTCCCCCCAGGCCACAGGGGGCAGGGAGTGGGCGAACAACCTGAATCTGTTTTTCAATAGATTTGACCAACCGCCCTCCCCCCTGACTGCACAACAACCACTGCTGCCTCTAAAGAAATCAAGTCCTGCTGCCCACTCCCCACTCCACCAACACCCCCCCACTCCCAACACACAGCCCCCCATCCTGACCCTGACCAGGACCCAGGTGAGGACGGAGCTGAGGAAGATCAAGGCGAGGAAGGCGCCGGGACCGGACGGCATCAGCGCAAAGCTCCTCAAGTCCTGTGCAGACCAGCTGTGTGGGATTGTGACGTATATCTTCAACATGAGCCTGAAACTGGGGAGGGTACCACAGCTGTGGAAAACATCTTGTGTGGTACCTGTACCAAAAACTTCCCACCCCAAAGACCTGAACAGCTACAGACCGGTGGCCTTGACGTCCCACTTGATGAAGACCCTGGAGAGACTGCTCCTTGCTCACCTCTGCCCCCTGGTGGAACCAGCGATGGATCCACTCCAGTTCGCCTACCAGCATGGCATTGGGGTGGAGGATGCGGTGATCTTCCTCCTTCACCGTTCTCTGTCCCACCTGGAGAAGCCCGGGAATATGGTGAGGATCATGTTCTTTGACTTCTCCAGTGCTTTCAACACCATCCAACCGATGATCCTGAAGGACAAGCTGCTGCACGCAGGGGTGGACCAGCACCTGTCATCATGGATCCTGGACTACCTCACGAACCGGCCTCAGTTTGTGAGAACCCGGGACTGTGTGTCCGACACGATCATCAGTAGCACGGGGGCCCCCCAGGGAACGGTGCTGGCTCCCTTCCTGTTCACTCTTTATACTGCGGACTTCTCACACAACACAACACACTGCCATCGACAGAAGTTCTCTGATGACTCTGCGATCGTTGGCCTCATCTCCAATGGAGATGAAGCTGAGTACAGAGGGCTTATCCAGGACTTCGTGGACTGGTGCCATCGGAACTGCCTCCAGATCAACGCGAGGAAAACTAAGGAGCTGGTGGTGGACTGCCGCAGGCATGGGCAGCCCCTCACAGTACCAGTAAATATACAGGGAACAGACATCGAGATGGTGACATCCTATAAGTACCTGGGTATTCATCTGAACAATAAACTAGACTGGTCACACAATACTGATGCACTCTACAAGAAGGGACAGCGCAGGCTGTTCCTGCTGAGGAGACTCAGGTCTTTTGGTGTACAAGGGGCGCTGCTGAAGTCATTCTATGACACGGTGGTGGCATCAGCCATCACTTTTGGAGTGGTCTGCTGGGGCAGTGGCATTACTGCAGCCGATAGGAAGAGACTGAACAAACTGATTAAGAAAGCTAGCTCTGTCCTGGGGCAGCGCCTTGATCCGATGGAGGAGATAGGAGAGAGAAGGACGGTGGCTAAACTGTCATCTCTGCTGGAGTCCGAGTTCCACCCTATGCAGGACATACTGAATGCACTGAGGAGCTTATTTAGCAGCAGACTACATCATCCCAGGTGCACAACCGAGAGGTCTCGTAGGTCCTTCCTACCAACGGCTGTCAGACTGTACAACCTAAGCAGGGCTGCTCGCAGAGATAGCAAAAAGACGTAACAAACTAATAGTTTTTTGAATGCAAAAGATGCAATAGACTTACACAATGGTCCCCTCCGGCATACAACTAGGAACATACCGGTCGCTATGGAGGGTGAGAATATGTATGGGCACATAATCATACCATGTAGGATAACTAAGTAGACGGTTATGCTGTTTCATTCCATCTAGCAACAATGCTCTGCACTGTGTGTGTTTATATATTTACATATTTATTCCATCTAGCTACAATGCTCAGCACTGGGTGTGTTTATATATTTATATATCTACATATTATTCCATCTAGCTACATTGCTCCGCACTGTGTGTGTTTATATACTTGCATATTTATTCCACCTAGCTGCAATGCTCCGTACTGTGGGTGTTTATATATTTACATATTTATTCCATCTAGCTACAATGCTCTGCACTGTGTGTTCATATATTCATATATTTATTCCATCCAGCTACAATGCTCTGCACTGTGTGTCTGTGTGTGTGTGTATATATATATATTTTATAGTAATACGTACATATGTATATTAGCTGCTCTTGCTTGCTTGTTTTTTTCTTGCCTTCTGATTGTTGCTCTGAGTGTTGCTATCCCTGTGCTGTTGCAATCCTGGAATTTCCCCGTTGTGGGACTAATAAAGGCTTATCTTATCTTATCTTATAGAGTGATAAACACTTGAAATATATCAGTCTTTGTGTAATGACTCTATATAATATAGAAGTTTAATTTTTTTGAATTATCTAAACTAGTGCATACCCGTGCATGCCCGTAGAGGGGATGCATTGGAACAGAATTCTTGCCAGTTACAGGACAGTTGGTATAACAACACAGCACTAAGTGGCAATCACATGTGATGGCTTTTGTATGCAGCAAAACATAAAAATCACAAAATATGCCCTGCCATCTGGGGCTGTTTGCCCCTGTTTGTTACTTCTTCTCCTGCCTGTCACTGTTCTGTGTTATGTTGCTTACCTGTGTCTATATACTGTATGTACAGTACTGTATATGTCTTGTAGGGAGTCATGTGCTCTGTCTATGTGCCGTCATATAGACATTATCTGGTGGGTCTTCTTCTTCTTCGTTCAGACCACTGAAGGGTCTCCTGTCTCAGACGGCTGTGTTGTTCAGTCATGCCTGCGGCGTACTGGTGGAACCTGAGGTGTTTCATGTTCACAGCATCCTTTCTGATGTGCAGCAGTTCTCCTCATTCTATTGCTGTCCATCTGGTGGGTCTTCTTCTTCTTCTTCATTCAAACCACTGGTTGAGGGATAGTTGCGTCGTAATTCCAGTTCATGGGCAGGATCATGAAAATAGATCTGAGCAAAAAGTGGCTTTCGACCCTGTTCAGGAAGGCCCGTGCATGCCCGTAGAAACCAAGAAACCAGAGCAACCAGAGAAAATCAGCACTTTGCTTGGCATTTTACACATTTGTAGTGTAGACTGGCATTCGTCAAGGTTACACATTTGCCGTCATGTAGGCATGGCGAGTCGTCCTATGATGCCTGAGTTCATAGGATGTGCTATGATGATGTGGCAGAGATCATAGGCCATCCTATGATGTCCTAGAAACATGCTTTAAAGTCTGTCGTACCCTATGCTGGTGAAGGGTGTCCTCCTGTCTCAGATGGGTGCGATGTACTGCTTGAACCTCAGGTGTTTCATCTTCATGGCATCTTTTCTGACGTGCAGCAGTTGTCATCATTCTATTGCTCTCCATCTGGTGGGTCTTCTTCTTCTTCTTTGTTGAGACCACTGGTTGAGGGATAGGTGCGTCGTAATTCCAGTTCATGGACAGGATCATGAAAACAGGTCTGAGTAAAAAGAGGCTTTCCGGCATGGACACACTGTATATGACATCATAAAGACATGAAGGCAGCCTTGATGTATATGACATCATAAAGACACATTTGTCTGTGCCGTCATACAGGCATCGTGAGTTGTCCTATGATGCCTGAGTTCATGGTCTGTATGACATCATAAAGACACATTTGCCTGTGTGTCCTATGATGCCTGAATTCAAAGACACATGGTTATGACATCATAAAGATACATTTGTCTATGTGTCCTATGACGCCTGAGTTCATAGGACGTCCTATGATGTTCAGGCAGAGATCATAGGCCATCCTATGATGTCCTATGAAGTGTGACAAATTTCTTGCTTTTATAAGGATTAAGCGGAAGAAGATGGATGGATGGATGTAGTGATAGTGATATATCAACTTTTTATTGACATTCTAATTTATTGAGATACACCTGTATGTTGAAAAATAAACCACATCACTCTGTCAGACATATGATGTCTGCCTGATGTCCTATGATGATCTTATAATCTCAGGCATCATAGGACTTGCAATGCTGTCATAAATATATGATGTCTATAGGATGTCATATAGACATAGCACATCATAGGACGCCCTATGATGTCTGCATGATGTCCTATGATGATCCGATGAGAGCGGCAACATAGGACTCGCGATGCAGTCATATAGACAAATATGTCTTTATGATGTCATATACCATCACTCACAATGCCTAGACTAATGTGTCTTTATGATGTCATATGGCTCAAAATTGCCAAGGTGAATAAGTCACAGGGCCAGTCTTTACAGCGCGTTGGGTGTTTTCTGCACAACAGATTTCTTCAGCCATGGCCAATTCTACATTGCTGCAAGCACAGTTGCCAGATCAAGCAGTCTTCGTATTCTTGCCCAAGAAGTTGAAGACACTAAGCAAAAGCTCTCTATAAATACCATCATCATCATAGACTCTATATAGACTCTATAAATACAAGAAATCCTTGAGGACGGCCTATGATGTCTGTAGGATGTCCTATGATGATCCTATGATCTCCTATGATGATTCTATGATCTCAGGGTACATAGGACTCGCGATCATAAGACATCATCATCATCATCATCATCACCATCATCATCATCATAGACTATAAATACAAGAAATCCTTGAGGACGGCCTACGATGTCTGTAGGATGTCCTATGATGATTCTGTGATCTCCTATGATGTCCGATGACGGTCCTAAGATCTCAGGATACATAGGACTCGCACACACTACTTGAAACCAGACCCATTCGTAGTCGAAAAGTGGCAAGAATATTATTAGGATACTAATAATAAGGTGAAATACAGAAAATCCCAACTTTAAAGTGAGGATGTGGGCTGGGACCCATGCCCTGGAGACAAGGAATATCACTCTATATACAGTATAATTCAACAAATCTCTGCCTGTCACGATGTCACGATCATAGGACTTGCAAACAGATCATAGGACTTGCTATGAGATCAAAGGCAAGCTTCACTCATGATCATAGGACTCGCTATGACATCATCAAAAATCAAAGGCAGGCATTACTCATGATCATAGCACTCCCAATGACATCAAAGATCAAAGGCAGGCATCAACGAATGAGTGGTGACGTCAAAGATCCAACGCAGGTTTCACCATGGTTGCTGTTGCCATGGTAATAGTAACTTTCGACGGCCATGCAGAAATGTTTGCTTACACTTGCTTTCTATGGGCATGCACGGGTATGCACAGCTGTGCACTAGTTTGGTCAAATTTGACCACTGCATCATGGTTAGCCTATGAACTTTTCAGCCCCCCCTCAAATAATTCACTGTTCAAAACCCCACAGATAACAAACTAGTAGTTATCTTGCAGAGAAAAAGCTGAAAACGTCCTTAAAATAAAAGGCTCACCTCTACATCACTGTCACAGAATCTTCTCTCCCCTTTTTTTTTTCTTTTTTCTCAACAAATTGTGAGGAAAAACTGTTGGCTGTGATTTCAGACAAGTATATCTGGTTGACGGCGTTTCATAGTAAAAACATATAACAGACACAACTATTCTGAAAACAATCACTATAGAGGGTTTTTATTTTTACATCACTGAGGAAGTATTGAGCTGTGACGATGATAATAAATTTACACTAATTCAGACTTCAGTCATTTCTGATGAATCCAGCATTTATAGCACAGGTGACTATAAGGTTATTGAGCAGGAATTCAAGGACTGTTTCTCATTTTTAAGGATGACTAAGGTGTTGATTTTAGGAAAATCACATTTAAGACTTTTTATGGACCTGTAGACACTAATGAGGCGACCATTTTTCTCCTTGTTTGTGTTCTTGTGGAGAAATTCTCTCCACAACAACCATACATGAACACAAATTAATCTGTCCACACAGAATTAAACTCTCTATTTTCCTCTGTGATTTTACTTTCTCTGGATCTGTTCATGTCTTACCGAGAGTGGCAGGAAGCGGCTGCTGTCCATGTTTCTCCACATGCACTGAAGAGAGGCTGAGCGGCTCTCTGTGCAGCTGCCGTCAGATGTGACACAGTCACGCATGGTTGACAACATAATAAATAATAAAAAAATATATATTTTACATTCAACAAAGTATGCGTTTCCATTGAGAAATGTATCAATAATTAAATAGAATTAAAAAATAAAATAAATAAATGAAATAATTAAAATGAGCTTCATTAATTTCCATGTGTTTTGAGATGTAACTGCAGGGAGCCACAGCATGGGGGCTGAAGGGTCGCATGCTGCTGACCCCTGCCCTATGCCCTATTCCTATAGAACGAGTAAAGCTGGGGTCACCAAACTTGTACACAGGTTCACCCTGTGACCCTGACCTCTGACTGTGGTTTTGGGATTGCAAGGTCAAAGTTCAAGGTCAAATTGCCATATATATTCCATCTCAACAACAAATAAAGAGGCTGAGGGGTACCACTGGCAGCCTTCTGTATTTATTTACTTAAAATATTGCATGAAAGCATACATTTCAGAGGCATAACTATGAGGTGTAATTCCTGTAAAAATGCTTTCTTTAGATGTCTTCTGTTGAGGACAGTCTCTTTAAAACATTTCTGAATGAGTGAAAATTAGTAAACTTTACTTCCATGCAGCTAACATACCAACTATATACAGTATATCCCTCAGTTCGAGGGAAAGAATGAATAACTGAATAAATGAATGAATCCTTTATTGCTCTGGAGGTTATTTGTCTTGCACTCAGGAGCTACAGTAACATTGAGCATTTTTAAGTAGTAGGAGTAGTAATTAAACACACGAAATGGCCACAAATATCATTGGCCCTGTTTACACCTGGTTTAAAAAGCCCTTTTTTGTGATTGGATTGCTATGTAATTATACCCCCCACAATGAAGTTGACTATTTTTGACCCATCTGTTCATTTGACATTTTTTAACCTTTATTCATACAGGTGAGGCCCATTGAGAGGCAGCCTCTCTTTTTCAAGGATGCCCTGTTCACAGTCACACCTTGAAGCTGCCCAGTACAGCCACAGACTGACCTGTGGAATGTGCTGGGCAGCTCCACTGGAGCAGTTGGGGTTAAGGGCCTTGCTCAAGGGCACCACAGTTGTGTTAAGGAGGGTGGGACAAACACTGCTGTGTTATCTGTCCCACCCAGATCTGATCCTGCCGGTCTAGAGATTGAAGCGGCAACTCTCCAGCCACCAGTCCACATCCATTAGGCCACCACTGCACCCCCTTTCCCCCCACATTTTATGTTGTTGCCGCGATAGCTTTGACATTTCTAAATGGATTGACTTTAAATTTATGCACAAGCTTTAACTCATCAATACTTCAGACACATCCAATTTTTAGACACATCTATTGAGGGGCTCCATTTATTTTGGGGGAGGGGTCATTTTCATTATTTCAGATTGGATTCACTTTCAGATTTATACATCTAATGAGGGGGTCTGTTTTGGGGGGGGAGGGGGCTTTTACTTTTTCACTCCATTTTATGTCGTCACCAGCATAGCCTCTACATTTCTGATTGGATTGACTTCCTATTTATAAAGAAGCCTTAACTCAAATGAGGGGTTCCATTTTTTTTTATTTTTGTCCCATCCATTTTATGTTGATCAAGTTGTCATTAGGGTCCCCAGATATGTGGATGCATGGGGTATGTGAGCAGGCGTAAATACAATTAAACTGCAGTTGGGACGGAATTAGGGTATATCTAATTTTCCAAACCACTTCTGAAGGTGGTCAGGAGTGCATGATGATCACTGGTAACAGAAGTGTAAATACAGTCGGGGCATAACTTTTCTTTATTTTTAACCCCAATAACCAATTCAATACGTTATTCTCCACAAACAACTCAGACCTTTTTTTTTACTGATTCACAGAGGATGCTGATCAGATAGGAAGCGGAATCTCCACAGACACGTGTTAATACCAGCTGTAAATGCATGTGGTCAGTCACTATCCAACTGTAATCCAATGACTAAAAACACATTTAATGCCAGGTATAAATAGGGCCATGTTTATGACTGTTCATTCCTGGGACTGTGGTATGATCCTCCTGGCTGACTGGGAGCTTTCATGGGGTGTTGCTCTTAGCTTGTACTACACTTATGCAACCTGTACCTGTGATACTAAAGCAATGAGAACAAGCAGGCCGGTGTAGTGGCAGGTTTTGGATGCTGTGACGGAAAGAAGGATCACTCAGAGAAAGGATCTATCCTTTTTTCTCAGTATTGCATGTGTTTGCTTAGAATTCTTAATTTCAATCCACAGGTGATCTAAAAATGATGGATGGCAAGGTTTCAAATTCATCTGCACAAGTACATATGCAAATAATTTAATCTTCGTACCATTAGCTGATTGAGTATTCCTAATGGGAAAAAATAATCGCATGACCATTCACGTCTTTATATCGTTTCCCTTTTCTGAGTCTCATTGTGAGCATGTTTGCAGCTGTGGACAGATTTTAGCCCAATCTCGCCTCTTGCTCTCAGTCCACTTAAGTTAATCGGACTCGGAGCCTGCCAAGGATCACCAGCTGCCATGGTGCAGCGGGGATCAACACCTCAGCCCACAGCAGTGCTCCCATTATAACGCCATCCCTGCTGTATTTGCCTCACCTGACTGTGGCCCATGTGAGAAACTCTCATAACCTTTACATGAAGCATGGTGTGAGTTATCTCATCCAGATAGCTATTTCTTTGGGGTAATTTTAATAACTCCCATGTTCATTAGTTCTTGTGATATACAGTAACAACCCGAGGCTCCTGCAGCTGCTCTTCATATCCTCCCACTTTATTTTCTACCATAAATTCAATTAACTATTCCGCTTGTGTCTGTTGCTAAGATACAACACTCCAAGGAAAAATCATTACCACATTATCCTCACATACAGTACAATAGCTGCATCTTTTTTTTTTTTTAAATCATGTTATCTTCACACATCATCATCTAATTCTGACATCTCATTAGGTAGTTTTTCCTGCCAATTCCCAAGCCTTATGTTGTATCATGTTTTTTGAGTTTCTGTGTGTCTTTCTGACTGTGCAGAGAAAGAACTGGAGGTGTACCAGAACATTGCAGACCTGACAGTGAAGGCGAAGGATGAGGCAGTTTTCAAGTGTGAGGTATCGGATGAGAACGTAAGAGGAACCTGGTACAAGAACGGTGTTGAAGTCAAGCCTGATGCCAGAGTAAATATCTCACATATTGGCAGGTGAGGACACTAGATGCACACGTTATCTGTGATGCATAAATCTTACCAGTTTATAAATGAGGTTTTGACCTCACAGAATCCACAAACTGACTATTGATGATGTCAAACCGGAGGATGAGGGCGACTACACCTTTGTCCCCGATGGCCACGCCTTCAACCTTTCTGCTAAGCTCAATTTCTTGGGTAATATTCATGTTTTTACTTCTGTTCTTAAAATCTGACATCAAAATAGCTGTTCAAGCATAAATTATGTCTTACCCCTTTTTATATTTTTGGATTTCATAGAGGTGAAGATCGATTATGTGCCACGCCAAGGTACACGGCTACACACTTAACAATTAGACTACAGCTTTTGCAAAGGCAGAAACCTCAGTTTTAACCCCCTTACGATACTTCTGAAGATCCTCCAAAGATCCACCTGGACTGCATGAGTCACACTGCTGAGTCCACAATTGTGGTGGTGGCAGGCAACAAACTACGCTTGGACGTCCCCATCACCGGTGACCCTGCGCCCACCGTGATCTGGACCAAAGGAGAGAAGGTAAAACAGACAATAAAGACCTTAAGTATGAATCTCCCATAATGAACCGTCTGTTCGATGTATGGCAGGTAAGGTTGGAAGAGAAAGCACGTCTTCATTCACTGACCATCAAATAGCCACAACATTAGAAACACTAACATAAGTGTTAATCTACCGTTATCCACCTGGGTGTGAAACCTTTACAGGTGTTAGTTGTGTTGTCAGTGGGCCTTTTCTTCTAAGTTTCCCTGCTGGCTGTAATGACTAAAGAGAATAGTATTAGGGTAAAAAAAAAAAAAAAAAGATCCAAATACCCACTGGTAGGCATGTTAGTGGACAAAAATAATCAAGAATAGGGTTAGGGGGAAACGGGAAGTACAGAACTTGCAAAAAAAAAAAAAAAAGCTTCAAAGCTTAGAAGAAATCACCAAAGACAATTCTGCACATTCAAAGGAGAATTAATAGGGTATACATGAGTTATGCCGGGACTCCTCAGAAATGAATGGAGTGATCTCTCCGCAATCTTTCAGTGAATGCCAAATATGCACATTAGGTTAATTGGAGACTCTAAAGTGGCTCTGGGTGTGAATGTGTGTGTGTGTGTGTGTGTGTGTGTGTGTGTGTGTGTGTGTGTGTGTGTGTGTGTGTGTGTGTGAAAATGGGGAAGGGATTGGCGCCGCCTCATCCATCCAGGTGGATGTGTAACGTGTATATGTCTAGGGGTAATTAAAAACATTAACTGCAAGGTTCTTTAAAACCAGGTGAAGAGTCACAGGTAGCAATCAAAGGGCAAACTTAAAATGAGGATGTTCAAAGGAATTTACTTACAATAAAATATGTACAGATGCACACTTAAATAAAAAGCTATAAAACCATCTAACAAGCTAAAATAGGATAAAATAATGCCTAAAAAAACCCAGCTAAAAAAACTGAAAGTGGACTAAAAAAAAAACAAACAATAAAACTCCCTAAAAGCTGAGGAGGAGGATCCACTCTTCCAGGCCAGGCTTCATCTGCCACCATGACACCGATGTCCTCAGGAAACCTGTACAGGGAAGACACTTGCCAGCAGCATGTCCATATTCCTCAACGTCGTCATCATCAACATCAACATCATGGGGTGCTGCTATCTGGAAACCACTCACTCCACCTCTCGTTGTCTTTCACCTGCAACACCTCAACTGCTCCACACAGAAGTGTCCTCCACCAAATGCCTGCTTCATGGTGGTGGTGGTCGTCCTCCTCCTCCAGCCATTTTCCTCATCCATGCCCTCCTTCAGGCATTTTCCTGGGACCAGCAGCCTCCTCTTGTCCTAGCAGGGCTCTCTTCTGTACTGCCAAATCATCTTTTATATCACGTGCAGCCACAGGTGCTGTACATCCCCAATCAACACAGGTGCTGCTGATTAGTAATTAGGGGAAGCACAGGGTGGAGGCAGAAAACATGTCCAACTAAAAGCACACATGCTAAAATATAAAAACTACAGAGCATGCAAACTATAAATAAACATGCAACATAAATTTAAAAATGATATAAACCCCCCAAAACACAGTAAAATACTTCCACTCTGTGACAGATGCCCTGTAATTTCTCCATGGTGGGACTAAAAGGGGATTATAAAATAAATAAATAAAAAATTTCCACACCAAATCCAATCCAACTTTATTCCACTTTCCATTCTATTCTAAACTTTACTCTCCAACTTTATTCACTTTAAAAATAACTACAGCTGACATAAAGTGCTGTACAGCGGGATAAATAAAATATGAAAGAAATGCCCATCCATCCATCCATCTTCTTCCACTCAGTCCTTTTTGGGTCGCGGGGGGGCTGGAGTCTATCCCAGCATCTTTGGGCAAGAGGCAGGGTACACCCTGGACAGATTGCCAGTCCATCGCAGGGCCAACGCAGAGAGGCAGACAACCATTCACTCTCACATTCATACCTACAGACAATTTAGAGTCCCCAGTTTGATGCCAATTAACCTAACTTGCATGTTATTGGCATGTGCGAGGAAACCGGAGAAATCCCGGAATAAACCCATGCAGACACGGGGAGAACATGCAAACTCCACACAGATCACTGTTGGTTGGGGGCTGGGATCGAACCCAGGATCCCCCGGCCAAGGGGGAGTTACTGTACGTAAAACATAAAAATAAATAAAAGACAATAAAATACAGCTAAAAAAACATATAAAACAAGACAGGTAAAAATGAAAATCATATAATAAAAGCAATAAAACAAGTAAAATCAATGTCTCATGCTGGGTTGAAGGCCAAGGAGTAAAAATGGGTTTTAAGATGAGTTTTAAAAAATGGACAGTGAAGAGGCCTTCTAATGGGCAAAGGGAGAGTGTTCCACAGTTTAGGAACAGCAAGAGAAAAAGCTCTGTCCTCTCTAAGCTTCTGTTTAGATTTTGGTACATCTAGGAGCAGCTGATCAGCTGACCTGAGAGACTGAGCACCTCCCAAGGTAGAGATGGCTGAGAGATCAGTGCAGGATTGCTCAGCATTCGATGAAAGACCAGTAGGGTTCATTAAAAGACTGCTGAGAGCTTATTGGGAGAAGGATGAAATTGTTGACCACCTCTTGAGAGTTCATTGAGATTTTTTTGAGAGATGGCTTTCCTTTTAGGGGTCGTTAAGAGATTGTTTTGGACTGAGTCAAAACTTTGAGGAGACTGTGGCAGCTGTGGAGATCACTGGAAGATCACTGAGAAATCATTGAGAGATCAGTGAAAGAGCTTGCCAATCACTGAAAGATCGTTGAGAGATCTGGCCATTTTGTCGTCTTTCAACAGTCTCTCAAAGATCTCAACTAGAGCACTAGAAACCTCTCAGATGTACCGTACCTCTTTGGCCACCCTAGAAACTGAATTATCCCTCCGTGATCTCTCGGGGTTTGTCAGCGATCTTCAGTGATCTCTCAAGGATCTTTTAAAGATCTCTACAGATTGCCATGAAAGTTGCCAAAATATCTCCCAAGTATTTACACAGAAAAGGCTTTTTTGAGGCTTTAGAAGATTGTTGAGAGATGGGGCCAATTTTTGATTGCTTGATGGTCACCCAGCGATCTCCATCTGTGTAAAGGGGCCCTTAATTATAATTAATGAAAATATGGAGACAAAACTCACAGGAGGAAAAGAAGATGAGTATTGTCTCATTAGCATAATTTATGTTGTACCCTGTGCATACTACAGTACATGTGCAGTATACAAAATTTAGCAGGTTTGTGTTGTCAAGTCAAACAACAATTTGCTGACTACCATTGACCGGATTAACAGAAACTCCCATATTACTCCTCTGAAAACGAACAGCAAAAATGAGGAATACTGTACAAACGGCATTCATGTAATTCAGAGCAGAACAATGTATTGTAATGTGATCATTTCCCCTCTCAGTGGTTTTATTGTTGTGACTGTTTGGTGTATACTTAAACCCTTACTAGAATTTTGTAAAATGTTGGCTGGCCTTGCTAACATATTCCAACCTAAGGGCATTTTCATCCGCTAACATCTGATATTGATACATGTCAGACATGCTACACTATTTTCATGTTTTACCCAGGAGATATGAGTTTCTGCTAAGCCTAATAGGCCTATAGTGCTGCTAACAACTTAAAACCTGTGGTATGTTTTTGATCTGAGGAGAAGGAGTGGTTACATGCCCTCTCTGCTCCATTCAGCTTCACAGCTTTGCTCTGCTTAAATGTAGGCTAGTTCTGTAAAACCTGAGGGAGAAGAGAAAGGAGAGAGAACAACCTCTTGGACGACAAAGGATGGGGAAGTAAGTGTGCACTTGTGAGCGAACAGCATGTTTTCAGTCTCTGACCCCAGTTCAGGACAGTCCAACATACAGTTGCACTTGAAATTATTCAACCCCCACTGCCAATTTGAATTATTTTCAAAATTCACAATTGAACTGTTTGAATGCTTCTTTTTTCTTTGTTTTCTGCAAACAGCTGAAAGTGTTTACATTTTAAGATAAGCAATTTGGTATTGTCATGTCCGCTGCGTAGCCTCGCAGCGAACATATACTGTACATTGGCAACAAGCCCAAACGCAGTGTAAGTAACGTGTTTATTTATAGAGGAAAAATGTACAAAATGTCCAAATAACAGTCACTGTGAATAGAGGAACAATGGGACAACCGGCTACAAGCTGAGTTGGAGTAGAGGAAATGCCAAGCGCACTCCAGGCAGAGTGGGAGCGGAGAGGAAGGAATAATTAGGGAAGACTTACACTCAAGTTGGAGTGGAAAGGCTCTGAGGGAACAACACGATTTAGTCCAGGAAAAGCCAACAGTCGCGAGCCAGGATGTCCAAGGCTGACTTAAGCTGCCACATTGTCTGAGCCCACTGCCTCCCAATATGTACTCAATATACTAATGAAGGCAAGTAGACACAGCTGTGTAGCAAGCAGGTGCGTGAATGATCGACAATGTGTGTGTATGTGCATGTGTAAGTGTGTGTGCGTGCATGAGTGTGTAAGTGTGTATGTGGTGATGAGGTGCATCCGGTGAATGTCTGGTAAGAGGAGGAAGTGTGGATGTAGGACTGTCAGAGAGCAAGGCTCAATCTGCGAGCTGGAAATAATAATAAGTAATCAAAACCTACAGCCACAGGTCATGGACGGGATTGAACAACCCCAAACAGGACAGTGCCCCCCTCCACAAGGGGTGGGTACCAGACACCCACCGTATCATCAAAAACAGAACACAAAACCTGCCCCCCCCCCCCCCAGAAGGCCAATACACCAAACCAGGGCAGGAGGTGGGGGAAACAGGATAGGAGGGATTAATCAAGAAAAGAAAACCACCACAATACAACACAAAGAACACTCCCCTACCCCAAACTGACTAACCCCCCCCACGAGTCCCACAGTACAGGAGGCCGGCCAGAGTCCAAGGCCCAGCGGGCAGCCCGCAGAGTAGTGTCAGGCGGCCTGCCAGGGCAAACAGACCACCCGGCAAGGGAACTCAGTCTTTTGGGCAGCCTGCCCACGTGGTTAAGTCACCAGGACCTGAAGGGCAGGTGAGGCGGCGGCCTATCCACTGAGAGGCTGAGAGGTGGATGGCCAGACAGGGGAAGTGGAACCCCTGCGGTCACTGGCGGCAGAGGGAAAAGAACCCCGACGGTGCCCAGCAAAAGGTGGAGGAACACGCACAGGGCCTCCAAAAGGAAAAGGACGACCCCGGGGTCCCCAAACTGTCCTGTGGCACCCTCGATGGTCCCAACGTGAGACTGGAACTCTGTCGTCCCAGACAGACTCCAGACAAACTCCATGTCCCAGGCTGGGCCATGGCTGCATCTGCGGTGGTCCCGGCCTGGGACAATGTTGCACCAGCGGTGGCCCCTTCTCAGGACCTCATTGCTCCCGCAGTAAGCCCCGACTGGATCTACGTTGCACCCACGATGGATCCTGACCGAGCCATGGTTGCACCCACAATGGAGTCCAGCTGGACCCCTGCTGCACCCGCGGTGAGACCCGGCTGAGCCACTGCTGACCCCAACGCCATCTTGGCCATGGGCCAGCCAACCCATATGAGCACCCAAGCGAGGAGGCGATCGATCACGGGCACCCTGGACTGGTACTGGGTGCCCCCGACAACCACCTCAGCTGGAACCTCAGTGACCTCTGGTTGCGCACCTGGATCCACGGACTTGTCTGGTGGTGGAGGACTCTCTCTGGCGACTCTGGTAAAGGACTCAGAAAGAGAGGAGGAAGGGTCAGAGTCGCCGGCAGCGGCAGAGCCCGGCGAGGCAAGCTCAGGCGCAGCGTTTGGCTGCAGCTGGCTCTCCTCACCGAAAGCTAGGCAAAAATGCTCAATTACAGAAAGGAGAAAGACAAAAGAGAGCACTTGCCTTAGCTCAAGCTCGACCGCTGTCCAGGATTCCGGCAATCCGGGCGACGTCTTCCCAGGTTCGGCCTCCAAGAGGTTCTGCTCAGGTGCCAACTCTGCTGTGGCAGCCTCCACAGCAGGCGTGATGGTCACTGCAATCTTATCTTCCCCAACTGCCATGATCCACGCTGGTGACTCCTCCGGCGTGGCAGCTGGGATCCGGTTCACCATTGCTGTGGGAGGACACCCCTCCCGGACCTCAGGCGCCTCCTGGTCCCGACTGCTTGGCTCCGGTTCCGGCAGGCAAACAAAGGAGAGTGGAGAGAGGGCTGGTGAACAGTTCTTAACAGCAGCAGATGGGGAGAGCTCAGGGGACTGCTTTCCCTGAGCCTCCCTACCGGGAATCAGGCAAGACATTTCATTATTAATGTGAGTCAAATGAAAAATTACTTGCCTGTTTTCCCGGTTTATGATGTTGATTGCTGCTGCTGCTTGGACGTCTTCACCCGTCCGTCCGGGAAAGGCGGTGCTAGGCTCCTTGGAAGAACATATGGGAGCCGCCCCTCTCGCCACAGGAACGGGAGACCCCGGTGAGGAAAGCAAGCGCCCCTGTGCTGCCAGCGAACAAACCAAGGAGGAAGACCTCTCAGCGGATATGGCGGGAGATTCAGCAGATGGGACTGCTTGGGACTGATAATCTGCTGCGGGGGTAACAGGGCTCGGTGTAGGAGCAGGAGCAGTTAGCGGGGCTGGCTCGTTCTTCCGGGATTCCGGGTGACGTCGCCGATGCCAACCTGATCGCGGCCATCTTGGAGCGGGTGATGGAGGAGAGGGAACGATGGCCGCTGGCGGAGAAGAGCGTTTATATTTATGGGCTTAGTCTGGAAACCCCTCCTCGTCAGGTCGGGAAAGGCCTGCTCGAGCGCGCAGACACCGGACGGCAGCTCGGAGTACTTGGGGTAATCCCAGAGGCCCTGGTGAGTCCCCAGGATCCGTATTACTCCGCTGAGGCGCGCCAAACGCTCTCCGGGCCCGATGGAGATGTACGCGTCCTCCAGTAGTTCCCAGATTCGCCAGGCTGCCCGCTGCTCCTCCGCACTGGGCTGTCCTCTGCCCATCCGCTAAAACCAGTGTGGGAACAGCTAGACGAGGACATGATGCTCCGAACAGGTAGGTGGAAAAATACAAAAAATGAGTAACACGCTACTCACTGCTTGGGCTCTTTTGGTGGCAGCTTACTGTCATGTTCGCTGCGTAGCCTCGCAGCGAACATATAAATTGGCACTGAGCCCAAAATGCAGTGTAAGTAACGTGTTTATTTACAGTGGAAAAATGTACAAAATGTCCAAATAACAGTCACTGTGAGTGGAGGAACAGTGGGACAACCGGCTACAAGCTGAGTTGGAGTAGAGGAAATGCCAAGCGCGCTCCAGGCAGAGCGGGAGCGGAGAGGAAGGCATAATTAGGGAAGACTTACACTCAAGTTGGAGTGGAAAGGCTCTGAGGAAACAACACGATTTAGTCCAGGAAAAGCCAACAGTCGCGAGCCAGGATGTCCAAGGCTGACTTAAGCTGCCACATTGGCTGAGCCCACTGCCTCCCAATATGTACTCAATATACTAATGAAGGCAAGTGGACACAGCCATGTGGCAAGCAGGTGCGTGAATGATTGGCAATGTGTGTGTATGTGCATGTGTAAGTGTGTGTGCGTGCATGAGTGTGTAAGTGTGTATGTGGTGATGAGGTGCATCTGGTGAATGTCTGGTAAGAGGAGGAGGCATGGCCGTAGGACTGTCAGAGAGCAAGGCTCAATCTGCGAGCTGGAAATAATAATAAGTAATCAAAACCTACAGCCACAGGTCATGGACGGAGTTGAACAACCCCAAACATGACAGGTATAGCGGCTGAAAAATTTTAAGTGCAGCTGTACTTCCATCACGGCTTTAAATGTTCACAAATATAAATCTTCTGACACTACATTTACTTCTGTTTTGACTCTAAAGAAAGCAATCAGCTCGATCTGTATCGATGTAGAAATGAAGGCCATGAAGAAGTGCAATGTGAGCTTTTTCAAAATTGTGTTCCTGATTGACTTTTTAACATGTCAGCACAAACATGTCACCATGACTTTTTCAAGCTATATAGTTTTACATTTATTTAGTCTTTTAATTTTTATTGGTTTAAAAAACTATATTCATAAATTTAAAGGTCCCAACCATTGTACTTTCCCCTCATTTTGACAGCTCCCACAGGTCATATTTTGGCCAAGATTTCTTTAAATATTCAATTATTGCAGCATCATCTTGAATCATCTTTTTCAGCCTTACTCAGAATGGCTTGTTTCAGTGCATGTCTCTTTAAATTCCTAAGAGCGGCATGTAACTCCACCCTCCCTCTGATTGTTACTATTGCTAATACTAGATGGCTAGCTCCTAGCTCGTGTAGCTATCCTGAGCCGACTAGGTAAAATTTGTCTCAAAGAATGAATAAAATCATACATCATTTGTGGACAGGGGTGTGTGGTTTCAGAGGTCGATAATATGTGACCGGTCCCTGGATAACAATAATCAGTGGGGCTGCAGTGGCTCAGGAGGTAGAGCAGGTCGTCTAATAACCCGATGGTTGGCGGCTCGAATCCCGCTCTCCCCAGATATCCCGCTGTTGTGTCCCTGGGCAAGACACTTCACCCGCATTGCCTGCAGTGTCCATAACACTGGGTATGAATGTGTATAAATGTATAAAAATGTTCGGTGGTGGCTGGAAAGGCCGTTGGCGCAGATTGGCTGCCACGTTTCCGTCAGCCTGCCCCAGGGCAGCTTGTGGCTGCAGAAGTAGCTTGCCACTACCATTGTCTGTCTGGAGTGAATGAATAATGTACCTATTTGTAAAGCGTCTTTGAGTATATATGATAAAGTGCTATATAAAACCGATTTATTATTATTATAATCACAGAGACATACACAAATGAGTGACTAAACTACTAGCTTCAACTAGCTGCTTTGGGTCTTGGTACTAAGCTAAAATAATGTCTAAGAATGATGTGCTATTGTAGGTCAAGCGTTGTAGATGAACAAGGACTCCAGTGGGGGTGAGTAGAATTTATAGAAAATAGCGATGAAAACCGGCCTGATCAACAGTTAAGCTAACGTCAGGTGGCGTGTCCATCAGCCTCTCCCTGCTGAGGCTAGCTCCAATGCCGTGTGTTGTGGATTTAGCTGTAACATCAGTTGTTATAAAGAAAGAATGTCCAAACACCCAACTTTACCTTCATTTAGCTTTACTGGAGAATGCTGCATCTCAGTTTACAACACATTTGTTGTTCCCGCTGACTAACATGCGTCCGTCTCTCTGATAGCACTGCATCGCTTAGCACTGACTTCTTCTTCTTCGGTCTGCAGCTTGAACAATAACATTTCATGGCCAAAGGTACAGCACCAGCGCCGTCTAGTGGACAATGTCTAACGACTGCATTAAAGGAAAACACCTTTGGGATTTTAATTAAATTACTGCTATGAATAGCCTTTCTGATTAACTTTAAAATGTTAATAATATCTGTTTGTTTTCACGTGTATTTCAATATGTAATAACTATCAGCTTATGTGTATGAACCATTATGAACTACTAAATATTCAACACCCTCCCCCCCAAGAAGACAGTTCAAATATTAACTTCAAAAGGATATAGTAGCTGAACTGGTCTTCTTAACGTCGTCCCAGATGGAGTGCACACAGCGCAGGATCTGACTAGTCCATCTCTCCCTGGGAACACCTCTATGATTAGTCCTGTTTTCCATGTTTGACGTGGTATCTTGTCATCTCCAATGAGGACCAAATCTCCTGGTTTGAGTTGTGTTGGATTTGGGGTATGACGAGTGTGAGCCGATCTGAGGTCCAGCAAATACTCCCTCCTCCATCTGTTCCAAAATTCCTTGACAAGTCTATGGCGATATTTCCATCTTTGGGTCAGCCTTTCTTTATTTGCATTTGCTATCTGACCTGTTGTGGAAAATGGCTTTGGTGGTAAGAGGTAAGTCTTTTCCCTATGAGGAAATGAGCTGGCGTCAGAGGTTCTGGTTCTTGTAAATCGTTGTACACAAATGTGAGTGGTCTTGAGTTAATAGTGGCTTCTTTTTCTGTCAACAGAGAAGCTAACTCTTCAAAGCTCAGAGATGCTCTGCCCATTACTCTTTTGAGGCATCCCTTTACAGAGCGCACTAACCTTTCCCAAAAACCACCCCACCAAGCCGCTCTTTCTGCAATAAATTTCCACTTGATTCCCTTTTCAGAAAAATATTCCAGCAGCTCTGGCTCTTTTATAGCCTTCCACAGTTCCTTTAGATCTTGATCTGCTCTCTTGAACGTTTTTGCATTGTCCGAGTAGATTACTCTACAAAGTCCTCTCCGTGAAGTAAATCTCTTGAATGCCAAAAGGAAACTTTCTGTTGATAGACTCGATACTAGTTCAAGGTGCACTGCACGTGTAACTGCACAGGTGAAAAGTGCTAGGTACGCCTTCTCTGCAGAATTCTTGGACTTTACAAACAGTGGGCCTGCAAAGTCAACACCTGTGACTTCAAACGGCGGTGCTTCAGTAACTCTGTCTTTGGGTAGAGGTGCAGCTGTTTGCTGTGCTGCTTTTACTTTGAATCTTTTACAGATAGTACAGTCTGAAATGCATTTTTTGACTAACTGTCTCGCGCGTGGAATCCAATACTTCTCTCGTAGATGAACTAGAGCAGGGGTGGGCAGTGAGGGCCATTCCAGCGCAGATTTTCTGTTCCACCCAGTGTCTTCAGCAGGTGTTTTCAATTATTAGCGATCCTTGAAGCTGATCAGAGCAAACACCTGCTGAAGACACTGGGTGGAACAGAAAATCTGCAGTGGAATGGCCCTCCATGGCACATGATTGCCCACCCCTGAACTAGAGTGTCTCTCACGCCTGAATGCATGACATTTTCGTGACTGTATTTTATCAGAAGTTGTGCAAATCTGTGATTTGAGGGTAACAACCATGGGTGCTGCTCATTGAAACTCATGTTTGACTGATGCAGCCTTCCTCCTACACAGATTAAGCCTTGCTCGTCTAGAAAGGGTTTAAAGTCTCTGATTTTTGAGTCTTTGTGCACATTGTCTCCAGTTTTCAACTCTGTTATTTCTCTTTCAAAACTGTTAAGTTGCGCTTCACGTATCCATATCCTTTCAGCTTTTGCCATTTCCTCTGCTGTTAGTTCTCCCCTTTGTCTTTGCTTTGAATGACAGTTGTGGAGAAATCTTTGAATCCATGCAGTTACTCTTAGTACAGTCTGTAGCTTGCTGTATTTGTCCAGCTGTAGCAATGGTTCAGATTGCACTCTTTCACTGTTACTGAGATGTACTGCGACTTGACTTGCCTTTAGCTCAGCTTTAACCTCTTCTTCTGATAGTATTTCTTGTGCTGTTTCTGGCGGTGTAGTTTGAAGCTCCTTTTCTTTCAAAAATGATGGGCCTGACCACCAGAGATTTTCCTCTTTCAACCTTGATGCGGACTGACCTCTTGTGGTGAGATCAGCTGGGTTCACCTTTCCATTACAATGTGTCCATAGTTCTGGTGGTGTCAAAGTTTGTATCTCCATCACTCTGTTGGCAACAAACTGTTTCCATTTCTTTGATGAACTGCGAATCCAGTGAATCACTATCATGGAGTCTGACCACATTCTGAGTTGAGTGATCTGCATATTCAGTGCCTTCAAAAGGTTATTTGCCAACCTTGCTCCAATCACAGCTCCCATTAGTTCCAAGCGTGGCAGTGTAATTGTTTTGATTGGTGCCACTCTTGACTTGGATGCAACGAGCGCAGTAACAGTCTCTCCTTCTGTTGTTTGTCCTTGTAGATACGCAACTGCGCCATACGCCTTTTCGCTTGCATCTGTGAAGACATGGAGAACTTGTGATTTATCTGACAGTTTTTCTGTTCCATACCACCACGGAATGACTATTTGGTGGATCTGAGGAAGCTCCATGCACCACTGCTGCCATGCCTGTGAAAGGTCTGGAGGCAGCTCGTCGTCCCAGCTCAGGCCCCGTCGCCACATTTCCTGAAACAGACATTTAACTCGAATGGTAAATGGCGTTAGGAACCCTATAGGATCAAAGAGTCTGGCGGATGATCTCAAAACACTCCTCTTTGTGTTTTCTTTTCCTTTTAGAATGTTCATCAAATGTTTGAGGTCAAAGGCAAAGTCATCTGTGTCCGGTCTCCACACCAAACCAAGTACTTTCAACACACTTCCATGTGTTTCTGTTTCTTGTGTGAAATCAAGCTTGCTGTTTGACCACTTGGTTTTCAGTTCAAGGGAGTTTGTTGTCCACTTACAGAGGTTCATGTTGGCAGCAGCCAGTATTTCTCTTGCTCCTGTAGTAAGTCTGTATGCCTCGTCTGAGTTACTTGAGCTAGCGATCAGATCATCCACATAAAGTGAGTCTCTCATTAGTTTTACTGTGTCTGGTTGGTTAGCTTCATATTTCTCCAGATGATGTCTGATAGTGGCTGCAAGTAAAAATGGACTTGAAGTTACTCCAAATACAACACGTGCCATTCTCATTATACGCGTGTTGGTGCCTTCAACATCTGGGGGTCCTGTAAGCCACAAAAATCCCACAGCATCTCTGTCACTTTCAGTTATAGATATCTGAAGGAAAGCTTTGGTAATGTCCGCTGTGAAAGCTACAGGATTTTGTCTGAATCTGATCAAAATGCTCATGAGGTCAGCATTCAGGTTTGGGCCAGGTAATAAACAGTCATTTAAAGAGGAACAACCTTCTTCATGTGACAAAGCATCAAACACTACCCTTAACTTGGTAGTTACTTTGTCCTCTCTGATTACAGCATGATGAGGTAAGTAGTAGGTTACATTCTCTGTCTCTGCTGAATGACTGCTCTCTGGCACATCTTCACATATTCCTTGTTCTGTGTAATCCTCTATTACATCGTTGTATCTTTTAAACAGTGTCACGTCAGATTTCAGCTTTCTTTTCAGGGTTTCAAACCTCTTTTGTGCAACCTTCTTGTTGTCTGAGAGTTCGGGTGTGTCTTGGCGCCATGGCAACGCCACTTCATATCTCTCATTAATGAATCTGACTGACCTGTCAAAGCTCTCCTTGGCTTTCTTGTCATCAGGTGTTTCCTCACCTTTAGTAGTGATGCCCAGCGACTCGATCTCCCAAAATGCTTAGCTGGTTTGAGATCTCCACTGAGTCTTCACTGAGTCCAATGTGCATGCATGTTAAGATAAGATAAGCCTTTATTAGTCCCACAACGGGGAAATTCCAGGATTGCAACAGCACAGGGATAGCAACACTCAGAGCAACAATCAGAAGGCAAGAAAAAAAACAAGCAAGCAAGAGCAGCTAATAAACATATGTACGTATTACTATAAAATATATATATATACACACACACACAGACACACAGTGCAGAGCATTGTAGCTGGATGGAATAAATATATGAATATATGAACACACAGTGCAGAGCATTGTAGCTAGATGGAATAAATATGTAAATATATAAACACCCACAGTACGGAGCATTGCAGCTAGGTGGAATAAATATGCAAGTATATAAACACACACAGTGCGGAGCAATGTAGCTAGATGGAATAATATGTAGATATATAAATATATAAACACACCCAGTGCTGAGCATTGTAGCTAGATGGAATAAATATGCAAATATATAAACACACACAGTGCAGAGCATTGTTGCTAGATGGAATGAAACAGCATAACCGTCTACTTAGTTATCCTACATGGTATGATTATGTGCCCATACATATTCTCACCCTCCATAGCGACCGGTATGTTCCTAGTTGTATGCCGGAGGGGACCATTGTGTAAGTCTATTGCATCTTTTGCATTCAAAAAACTATTAGTTTGTTACGTCTTTTTGCTATCTCTGCGAGCAGCCCTGCTTAGGTTGTACAGTCTGACAGCCGTTGGTAGGAAGGACCTACGAAACCTCTCGGTTGTGCACCTGGGATGATGTAGTCTGCTGCTAAATGAGCTCCTCAGTGCATTCAGTATGTCCTGCATAGGGTGGAACTCGGACTCCAGCAGAGATGACAGTTTAGCCACCGTCCTTCTCTCTCCTATCTTCTCTCTCCTATGTTGCTTCATTCATACTGGACATGACAACTGGTCCTTGCACTGTCCAGCCGAATCTGGTTTCTACGGCAACCAAAGCGTCTGACAGTCTCTCAGTTTTACCTGTGACTACTCTCCAGCAGTAATCTGCTCCGATCAGTACTGATAGCTCCAAACCATCTTTATCTCCCGCTGACACATCTGCTACTGGTAGCCCTTTTTTCTCCAGCTGCCGTTGGATGAATTCACTGGGGACTTTCATGACTGCAGTACAAAGCTGTGGGGTTTGAACAGCTTCAATCTCGATTTTCTGATCTTTGTTTCTCACATTCTCCAGGACTAGTTTTATGACATTGCATTTTGTGGTCACTGGGTTTTTTGAGCCAAACGTGTGAAGGTTTAATGTCTCTTGTTTTAGTATTGGCAGTTTTAAATCCTTCACTTGCTTCTCATGGACAAAACTCCGTTGGCTTCCTCCATCAATTAAGCAACGCACAATCTTCTTTCCTCCAGGTCCTTCAATCCTTGCTCTCACAGTTTGCAACAGTACTGTTTCACATTTTTCTGGGGTTGGTTTGGCTGCATATGGAAATACTGAGGAGACCACTGCATCACTCGTGTTTTCAGCAGCATCTGTCCTTTCTTTTGGTTGCTTACTTTTGTCACACACAACAGCATGATGTCTCCTTCCACAATCAGTGCATGTCACATTTTTGGATCTACAGTCTCGAGCAAGATGTCTGGGTTTTAGGCATATGAAGCACCTTCCCATTTTCTTTAGCTTTTCTTTCCTGCTTGTGACTGTGTCTTCAGTGCACTGTTCTGACTTGTGGCTGGTACTGTTACAGAATATGCAACTGTGCACAAATGGTGTATTCGAACTGCCTGTGTGGAGGGCTGCAGCTGAGGGCACATTAGGTCCTTTCCACCTCTCTCTGCTTGAATCTGGTTTGCAGTGCTGTTTCTGATTTGCATGTGTATCTTTATGATTCTCTCTTATTTGTGTCAAATGTGCAGCACACTCCCTGCTTTCAACTTCTTGTTGCAAAAACTTTACAAGGCCATCAACATCCCACTTTTGCCCTATATCTGTTTTGCGGGTGTACTCAAGGGCAAGATCATCAGGAATCATTTTGAACAGTATGGGGCACAGTAAACCTCCATAACTGTCTGACACGACTCCTAAAGCTTCTAGGCTTCTGATTTGTACTTCAACGTCATCAAAAAGTTGTCTCAAGGCAACAATGTCTGAGGACCTTTTAACTGGGCTTAGATTTAGTAACTTAGACATGTATGCACTTACAGTGAGCTCTTTCCTTCCAAATCTTTGCTTAAGCATGTCTACTGCAGCATCATAGTTCATGTCAGTTACTTTCAGCCCTGCGACGGCGCGTGCAGCTGGCCCAATAAGATATGACTTCAAGTAAGCAAACTTTTCAGTTTTGCTCAAATCTGGGTTTTGGTGAATTGCATTTTCGAATTGGTCCCAACCTCCTGCCACATGCACACTTCTCCGTTGTATTTGTTTATTGAGAGCTTGGGTAACTTTACCGAGGGTCTGCTTGTATTTGACCGTGTACTCACGTCACTCAGCCGATGTGGATTCGCTGATATGGTGGCGTCTCTTGCCTGTTCTTGTTGCTGTAAGGCAGCCCGTTCAATCGTTCTCTCTGCCCGCGTCCTCCATAAATTTGTGTTGTCCTGATACTCAAGTGTGCACACCATGTCCGCATCTAACTCGTCCAAAGGGATCTCCTGCTCTATATCTGGTTCAATGTCTTGCAGGCCTTTCTCTTTCTGTGACAACATGGCTAACAGCTCCCGCAAACGGTCACTGTTTATATCAGTCTTACTTATTTCATCTTGTATAATTTGCAGCAGCTTTGTAACGGACGTCCACGGTCCGTTTCTGTTTTAGCCTTTGAAGTCGCTCCGACATTTTTTCCTTTCGTCTCCGTGTTGTTACAGCTATCGGCTTAATCCCAACAACGTTCTCTCTTCACTTTTCCCGCTTCCCAGCTTCCGCTTCCCGGGTTTTCGGCACCAAAAAATATGTTGTGGATTTAGCTGTAACATCAGTTGTTATAAAGAAAGAATGTCCAAACACCCAACTTTACCTTCATTTAGCTTTACTGGAGAATGCTGCATCTCAGTTTACAACACATTTGTTGTTCCCGCTGACTAACATGCATCTGTCTCTCTGATAGCACTGCATCGCTTAGCACTGACTTCTTCTTCTTCAGTCTGCAGCTTGAACAATAACATTTCATGGCCAAAGGTACAGCACCAGCGCCGTCTAGTGGACAATGTCTAACGACTGCATTAAAGGAAAACACCTTTGGGATTTTAATTAAATTACTGCTATGAATAGCCTTTCTGATTAACTTTAAAATGTTTATAATATCTGTTTGTTTTCACGTGTATTTCAATATGTAATAACTATCAACTTATGTGTATGAACCATTATGAACTACTAAATATTCAACACCATGAGACTGACCAGTGCTGACTGCCTAGCCAAGCTAATGCTAATTGATATAGCACTGCGAATATATAACAAAATAAGACAGAATGACACAATATATAATATTGACTGTGGATTAGTGAACAAGATGGAAACACAGATGTTTATTAGGGTGACTGAAATCTGAAGAAAATAACAATATAAACTGCACTTGGTAAGCTAACTCCCTAGCAGCACTGTTAGCACTGAAGCTAATAGCTTGGCTGGGCTCCCTGCCATCTTTGTTTGCAGACAGACAGTTAAGCTCGGCTTACCATATGAACTTCTCTGTGCTTACCAACTTTGCTGCGCTGCCTGTGTGTGACTCAATCAACATTGTGTGCACGCATTGAGTGACACCTGTGCCATGATCACTCCGGTCCAAACACAGCCGTCTGACTGCTATTACCAACTTGGCCTTGTTCTCACCGTAGCTCAAAGAGTGCACTCTTGCCTGTGTGTGCGTGTGCCCATCACTGGTGCAGTTACACACACCGATGTTCATCTAACTGCTGCTGAAAGTCACTGCATTCACCCAGCTCCTCGTACAACAGGACAGCCTGGTGACATAGGCGTAAATGAAGGGGGGAGGGGGTGTCTTTAAAATTTGCAGCTTTTCTCATCAATTTGTAACTTTTCTCATTAATTTACTACATTTATTTTCAAACGTAAAACTTTTTTCCTTGTAAATTAACTTTCTGCATCTTAAATTGGCAACTTTTTTCTCATAAATTGGTCACTTTTTTTTGTAAATTTGCAACTTTTGTCATGCAAATTTGCCACCATTTCCTCATAAATCTTCTATTTTTGCATCTTAAAGCTGCAGTTGTTCTTGTAAATTTGTAACCTCTGTCTAATATTTTTTCTTGTAAGTGTACATGTTTTTTTTCATGAATTTATGGCTTTTTTCTAGTAAACTTGACGTTTCTTGTAAATTTACGATTTTCTTTCTCATGTATGACTTTTTTTCATGTATATTTGCAGCTTTTTTTTCCATAAGTGTACATTTGCACATTCTTTCACATAAATTTGTGACTGACTACAATAATACTTATAATGTCCCCTCAATATTTACTCGGCGTTTATTCTGGCAAAAATGTTCTGTTTATTTCCCCTCCCAACATGGAAATGAAATATCCGCCCATGCACCATGTTAGCACTGCTCTGGACCTCCGGCCCACTGGAAAAAAAAAAACAAATGCGGACCCCTGCAAAAACATTTGAAGACCCCGGAAGAGTTTAAAGATGCACTCCAGCGGCTCTAAAACCATCTAACACCATCTCAAAATCAAATATGTGTTGCTCAAAAGAGTATTTACCCACAAAAAACTTTCATTGCCTTAGAATTGCTTGGAAAGAGCGTTTAAATCTTGCGCCTACTTAAATATGCGTGGCTCTATGAATATTCTAATTAGGGACCTGCAGGGCTTGCACGTGATTGGTCGCCGTGACTCCTGGTCGGTGGGCTGCTAGTCTGTTCACAACGCTTCCGGACATTAAACTTTTGCCTATATCTTCAAAAATAAAAAGCAAAACATTTTTCTGAAAGTGGTCTTGCCTAGCGTGGTGCCCCGTCCGCTGAGCCATGCTTCACTATGCAAAACTGATGCTTTCATCCCCCTCAGTCCTGCTGCTCCTCGGCTCTTCCCTCTTCCTCTGAGGTAGCTAAGAGTATCCGTCTGATTGGTTAATGTTATAACCAACCAGGCTAAGCAGGAATACTTACATAGCTAGAAACGGTCTGTCCAAACTTGCCCATTGGAGGGGGGCATTCCCAAACTGGAAATTCACAGCAGAAAATGACAGACTTGGGACTGTGATGAAATTTTGCTCTTGATATGTCTTGTAAGTCTACAGAGCGGCACCCCACCCCCGCTTCGGACAGTCAGATCACATCTCACTGTTTATGTACCCAGCCTACAGACAAAAGCTGAAACAAACAAACCCTGTTTTTAAGCAAATTAAGCGCTGGACTCCAGAGACTGAGCGCACCCTGCAAGACTGTGCTTCCTACACAGAATGGGATGTGTTTAAAGCTGCAGCCACCCGAGAGGACTCTTCTGTAAACATACAGGATTATGCTGAATACATGACTGGGTACATCAGCACGTGTGTTGATACCATCATACCCACCATACAGGCCAGGAAGTTCCCCAACCAGAAGCCCTGGATCAACAGTCAGGTACGTCAGATGCTGCGTGCTCACTCTCGTACATTTAAATCAGGCTGTGAGGTCGAGTACAAAGTTGCAAAGTATGGACTGAGAAAGGCTATAACAACAGCCAAGAGGCAATACTGAGAAAAGCTGGACAGCCTCTACTCCACTCCTGACCCGGGGCGCATGTGGCAAGGCCTGCAACACATCACAGACTACAAGAGGACCAACAGCAGCACCACTAGCTCTACAGACAGCCTGCCAGATGATCTCAACATCTTTTACACCCATTGTGAGACCACCAGCTACAGTGCAGAGAGGAGACACACTCTCAGCACTCCCCCCCACTAAGAGTCTCACCAGGCCAGGTAAACAAAGCACTGAGGAATATCAACCCCTGCAAGGCAGCAGAACCAGACAACATAACCTGGGTGGGCCTTCAGAGCATGCGCTGCAGAGCTGACCAACATTCTCACAGCAATCTTCAACCTCTCCCTCAGCCAGAACATAGTCCCCTCCTGCTTCAAAACGACAACCATCATCCCCGTCCCCAAAAGGAGCCCGCCAACCTGCCTGAATGATTACAGACTGGTAGCACTCACTCCAATCATCATGAACTGCTTTGAGAGAGTGGTGCTGCCCCTCATTCAGGACAGCATACTGGGCACCCTGGACCCCCTGCAGTACGCCTACCAGCCCAACAGGTCCACCTCACATGCCATCGCTGCAGTACTCCATTATTCTCTCTCCCACCTGGAAGATAAAGACTCCTACATTAGGATGCTCTTTGTCAATTACAGCTCCGCCCTCAACGCGGTCATCTCCCACAAACTCACCGACAGATTGTCTTGGCCTGCACCCCACCCTCTGCGACTGGCTACTGGACTTTCTAACTGGCTGGCCCCAGTCTGTCAGGATGAGTAACAGGACCTCAGCCATCATCATCACAAACACAGGTGTCTCACAGGGTTGTGTTTTCAGCCCTATCCTCTACAGCCTCTTCACCCATGACTGTGTTGCCTCCCACAAGGACAATATCATCCTAAAGTTTGCGGATGACACAGCAGTGATATGACGCATCACTGGTGATGACGAAGCATCCTACAGGAGGGGGGTGGCCAACCTGATGTCATGGTGTGAGGACAACAACCTCACCCTCAACATGGACAAGACAAAGGAGATGATAGTGGACATGAGGAAAGGGAGGAGAAGACCCCATCGGCCGCTGTTCATCCAGAAGCTTGGAGAGGGTGAGCAGCTTTAAATACCCTGGCATCCTGGGCTGCACGGTGGCGCAGTGGTTAGCACTGCGGCAGCACAGTTTACCCTTGGCCGGGGGATCGTGGGGATCGTGGGATCGTGGGTTCGATCCCAGCCCCCGACCAACAGTGATCTGTGTGGAGTTTGCATGTTCTCCCCGTGTATGCGTGGGTTTACCCTGGGATTTCTCCGGTTTCCTCCCACATGCCAAAAACATGCAGGTTAGGTTAATTGGAGACTCTAAAGTGGCCCTAGGTGTGAATGTGTGTGTGAATGGTTAAGGGATAGTGCCGTATCGTGGCTGCTTCATCCATCCAGGTGGTGGATGACCCTCAATTTCCCCTCTGGGGATCAATAAAGTATACTAAATCTAAAAAAAATCTAAATCCACATCAGCGAGGACCTTAAGTGGACACACAACACTACAGAGCTGGTTAAGAGAGCTCAACATTGACTGTACTTTCTGAGGAGGCTGAAGAAGTTTGGCATGTCCTCCAGGATCCTCAACAATTTCTACAGCTGCATCATCGAGAGCATCCTGACCAACTGCATCACTGCATGGTACGGCAACACCTCTGCCCTGGACTGCAGACACTTGCAGAGAGTGGTGAAGATAGCGGAGAAAATCATCAGGACTCCACTCCCCTCTCTGCAGAGCATCTACCATCGCAGAGTCCAAAGGAGAGCTGTCGCCATCCTCCGGGACCCCACCCACCCCCAGCACAGACTGTTCACACTTCTACCCTCAGGCCGGAGGTACAGAAGTGTGAGATGTAGGACAACCAGACTGAAGAACTCCTTCTTTCCCACTGCCATCAGACTCCTGAACAGATAACGACTCCGAAAACTCCATAACACAGCTCGCATATTGGAACTCACACACCAGCTGCTAAATTTGCACACTGCTCACCTGTACAGTAGATATAGTGTCACCCGTCTGATGTCCATATCATCTCTGCTGCTAATTATCATGCACAGTCTACTGGTGCTACCGTTACAGAAATTAGCACTGGGTGCTAATTTGTAATTATACACTGCTCGTTGCACAATGCTAATTTGCACACTGTACATAAGTCTATGCCATCTCAGGTTCACATCAGGTTGCGCAATGCTCATTTGCACACTGTACATAGGTTCATGCCATCTCAGGTTCACATCATCTCTGATATCAATATACCACTATCACTTTAGTCATCCAATGAATTTTTAATTTCATTCCTCTTGTCTGACTGCTTTAACTGCCCAAACTGCCTAGTGTGTGTTATTAGTACTCACTAGTTTTAGTATTTAGTATCAAGGTGGGCTTAAGGAGTCCTAACTGCCTAACTGTGTGTTGGTGTGTGTGTGTTATAAGAATCCATTAGTATTAGGATTGAGTTACTGTGTTAGTGTGTCCTGACCTTATTAGAATTGTTGTTTCTGTATCTTTTACCTTGGCATTCGTTCGGAGAGCAAAGTAAGAATTTCATTGCTCAGGAAATGTAGCATTTCTTAATTGTGCACATGATGATAAAGCCTTTGAATCTTGAATCTTAAGTCACAAAAAACATGTTACAGACATATTAACAACAGAAAAAACGAGATTTTTGTCAGAGTGTCACTTTAAAATGGCTAATCGGACACAGAAATAATATAAAGGCTATGTGTTTTTATAGAGAAGAGAGCATTTTGATGTTTTTTGATAATCACTTGACTGACAGACACATTTCAGAAGGTTAAAAAACACATATTCTCAGTGAACTAGGGCTTTAACAGGGTCATTGACTGTCTTTTCTGTTAATTTCAAATTCTAACATCATCATGAACATACTACTGTATGTCTGGATTATGATAAGCAAAATAACAAAACATAAACAAAATAATTTCTGTCATTCTACATGAGATCCAGAAAGCCAATTCGTGAGTTCTCTACTAAATGCTGGGTTTCAGCTGCCTCTGTTATTCACGAGCCCCAATTCTGATTGGGTGAAAGGTTCTGTGATTGACATGTGTGGCGAAGCCAATCACAAGTGAGGATGCATGATCTACAGCAGTCTCAGTTTGTTGTGATCCAGCAGTAGTGGTGTGCGATGCCAAGTAAATACAGGGCCAGTATGGCCGATACCAATACGATCCCGATACTTTTTAATAATTAAGGTGGATGGATGCATCATCATATTACTAAATCTGAATTAATTTTCATGACCTTTAAGTGTTTTGTGATTTTTCCTTTGGATTATTAATTAGTTAAAACCCAGAACAGAATTTGGACAAAGTTTATAGGTAAATCGAAAATATTTTATCATTATAAAACTTTTTGTTCAGAAACAATAAAACAGTAACAAAACAGTTTCCTCCCATACATCATCGTGTCTGGATTTTTTTTTGCTTAAATAAACAAACTGCACAAAATTATCACTCAAGAACAAGTTAAAACTTTTTTTGAGGTACAGTGTTCAGAAACTACAATACAAAAATTAAATGTCTTCCTTCATTTGAAGATATAGCAACATGCGCTTCTGTTCCTCTCTGTCATTCTTCTGCTCCGTCTCTGTGCAGCTTGTGTGTGTGTGTGTGTGTGTGCGCGTGTGTGCACGCGCGCACGGCTACTGCTTACAAGCTTGTTTAACTGCCACTGCTGAGTCACATGATGGTACAAAATAAAAATCAAAACACAAGAGGGAGGAGGAAGAAGTAAGGAGTAGGTGTAATGCATTGAAACGCTGATTGCCAACCGGCGTAAAATCACAAGAAGAAGAAGAAGAGGAGCAAAGTGTGCCTGCTCTAGGCTGTGACGGGAGTGGCACTTAAAACAGACATAGAGTATCGATCTCGTTATACTGGTATTGATCAATATCAATAATCGATATTTGGATTGATCCGCTCACCACTATCCAGCAGCTCACTCAGTGCGCACGCTGTGTGGCCACATACAGTCATGTGAAAAAATTAAGGACACCCTGTATAAGCCTGTGTGTTTTTTTAACATATCTGGACATATGGATATTTAATATCTGTTAAAAATACTGGGAGATTCACATAATACAACTAAACAATTAAAAATGAATTAAAGACTTTTTTCACATTTTCTCTAAAATGTAATTATAAACAGATAGTGAGGAATAAATTAGGACACCCCCTGGCTTTTTTAGGACAGCCCTACATTCATTCCCACTTACAATGGCTAAAATAAATTAAAAAAAAGCAAATAAAAACAAAAACAAGGTTAGACATAGATATGTGAACATTTCTTAATAAAGAACTGAATATTTAAAGGGGTGTCCAAATTTTTCACATGACTGTATGCTGTTTAGACCCTGAAAAATCACGGCGGTATTAGATTTTAAATGTTTAGGTATTTTACAGCATCACTGCGCATAATACAGTGATATGCTTAATAAGAGTTTCATTTTTTGGTGAAACTGAAGTTATACTTTACAAGGTTCTGGGATGAATCTGTAGTGAAATGACCAGAGTATTAAGTTTGGACTAAAATCCTCCGGAATGTCCAATAAAATAAATTTTAGCCACTTTTCTCTTAGAGGTGGATCCTTGAGCTGCTGTTGCTTCAATCAAGTATGCAGCATCTCCGGTTTGCTGCTGCATGAGGCTAGCCAATAATAGAGAAGTGGGTGGGTATCAAGGATGCCTGGGTTTACTATGTAAGTGATGTCCTGTGGCAAATCCAGAACAGTCAGTTTTACTTTTTGGAGTGAAAAATTATATAAAGACTGTGTTTTATGTATACGGTAGTGTAAAAAAGTGTTTGCCTCCTTCCTGATTTCTCATTTCTTTGTATGTTTGTCACAAAATGCAGTTTTTAAATGAAGGTGTTTATTATTAAGGGGGAAAAAAATCCAAACCTACATGTCCCTGTGTGAAAAACTGATTGCCCCCATTATAAATTAACTGTGGTTTATCACATCTTTGGAAAGCTGAGTTCAGTTTCTCTATTCACACCCAGGCCTGATTACTGCCATACCTGTTCTCAATCAAGAAATCACTTAAATAGGACCTGCCTTACAAAGTGAAATAGACCAAAAGATCCTTAAAAGCTAGACATCATGCTGCGATCCAAAGAAATTCAGGGAACAAATGAGAAACTAAAGTAATTGAGATCTAGCAGTCTGGAAAAGGTTAAAAAGCCATTTCTAAAGCTTTGGGACTCCAGCAAACCACAGTTAGAGCCATTATCCACAAATGGGAAAACATGGAACAGTGGTGGCCAGCCGACCAAAATTACCCCAAGAGCGCAGTGACGACTCATCCAAGAGGTCACAAAAGACCCCACAACAACATCCAAAGAACTGCAGGCCTCACTTGCCTCAGTTAAGGTCAGTGTTCATGACTCCACCATAAGAAAGAGACTGGGCAAAAATGGCCTGCATGGCAGAGTTCCAAGACGAAAACCACTGCTGAGCAAAAAGAACATAAAGGCTCGTCTCAGTCTTGCCAGAAAACATCTTGATGATCCCCAAGACTTTTGGGAAAATACTCTGGACTGACAAGACAAAAGTTGAACTTTTTGAAAGGTGTGTGTCCCATTACATCCAGCGTAAAAGTAACACAGCATTTCAGAAAAGGAACATCATACCAACAGTAAAATATGTGGTGGTAGTGTGATGTCTGGGGCTGTTTTTCTGCTTCAGGACCTGGGGCCTCATGTACAAAAGGTACTTAGGCACAAAAACATGGCGTACGTCCTTTTCCACAGAAAATTTCAGATGTATCAAGAATAAAATGAACTTTGAACTTTTTGGAAGGTGTGTGTCCCATTCTTCTTCTTCTTCTTTTAGATTTGATTGGTGGTTGGCAGTGGTTAGCACTGCGGCAGCACAGCAACTCACCCTTTGCCAGGGGATCCTTGGTTCGATCCCAGCCTCCGACCAATAGCGATCTGTGTGGAGTTTGCATGTTCTTCCCGTGTCTGCGTGGGTTTACTCTGGGATTTCTCCGATTTCCTCCCACGTGCCAAAAACATGCACGTTAGGTTAATTGGCATCAAACTGGGGATTCTAAAATTGTCCTTAGGTATGACTGTGAGAGTGAATGGTTGTCTATCTCTCTGTGTTGGCCCTGCGATGGACAGGCGATCTGTCCAGGGTGTACCCTGCCTCTCGCCCAAAGATGCCGGGATAGGCTCCAGCCCCCCCACGACCTGAAAAGGATTGAGCGGAAGAAGATGGATGGATGGATAGATGGATGGCGGTTGGCAACCAGCTTACAGGTGCATTACCGCCACTGACTTGATTATCATCACTCTATATCTTTGTATAAGGAGTTCTGAACAACTCCTTATACGTGAAAAAAATTATCCGTCCTTGGACATATCACTCTATATAATTCAAGAAATCTCTGCCTGTCTGTGTCCCATTACATCCGGCGTAAAAGTAACAGCATTTCAGAAAAGGAACATCATACCAACAGTAAAATATGGTGGTGGTAGTGTGATGGTCTGGGGCTGTTTTGTTGCTTCAGGACCTGGAAGACTTGCTGTGGTAAATGGAACCACTTTGGAGTGGCATAGTCTAAAGTCCTGACCTGAATCCAATTGAGATGCTGTGGCATGACCTTGAGAAGGTGGTTCATGTTCGAAAACCCTCCAGTGTGGCTGAATTACAACAATTCTGCAAAGATGAGTAGGCCCAAATTCCTCCACAGTGCTGTAAAAGACTCCTTGCCAGTTATCACAAATGCTTGATTGCAGTTGTTGCTGCTGAGGGTGGCCCAACCAGTTATTAGGTTTAGGGGCAATCACTTTTTCACACAGGGCCATGTAGGTTTGGATTTTTTTCCCTTAATAATAAATACCTTTATTTAAAAACTGCATTTTGTGTTTACTTGTGTTATCTTTGTCTAATATTTTAATTTGTTTGATGATCTGAAACATTTAAGTGTGACAAACACAAAAAAATTAGAAATCAGGAAGGGGGCAAACACTTTTTTTACACCACTGTACACACACACACACACACACACACACACACACACACACACACACACACATATATATATATATATGTATATATGTTTTTTTTGTTTGGTTTTTTTTTTGGTTTTTTTTGCAGTCACGTCACCTCAGGAACAAGTGTTCCTTTCTTGACTTATACAGGACAGGGGTCGTCACTCCTCTCTGCCCGCCTTTCTCTGTTCTATTATGCATCAAGCTAGAGAGTGGAAAGTACCATTTTTAACTGGTCTTTGGTATGACCCGGTTGGGATTTAAACCCCAGCCTCCCGGGTGTGGGGCAGATGCTCTACCAACCGAGCCACCACTTCGGTTAATATTACTTACATACATACATACATACATACATATATACATATTTTTTTATAATCATGTGACCAATAGATGCCTTTCAGAAGGTTGAAACCTTCAAAAACACAAATTTTCAGTCAGTGGCCCCTTTAAAAGACTTCAACCTGCAGATCTCTCCTGTGGCTGTTGTGTGCCTTTTGTCTAATGTGTCAGTTTCTTGCTGTATAAACACAATATAAACTGCATGCAGTATCTGTCCATGTCAATAAGGTAAGAGTGTGTACTGAAATCTTCTCTCAGTGACAGAAACAGGTCAGAGGAGGCTGGGCAGTAAGTATGTTTGTGCATGAACACACAAAGGTGAAAAGAAATCGCTTACAGTATTTGTGATTACACATTTAAGTAAAGTAAAATCAGAATAACTCAGTGTTACTAAATGAATGTGTTACAGTTTTTAGACTTAGTGAAGGAAGTTCTGCTATAGATGAAGATTATAGATGTGTAGAACACTGCAAATATGAGGTCTTTTTAAACTTCCAGCACCATTCCTGCATCCTTTCATTACAGCTGTTGTTGCACTAAAATATGTGATGGAGTCAAATACGTGTATATATATATATATATATATATATATATATATATATATATATATATATATATATATATATATATATATATATATGTATATACGTATAAGTATTCATTTCAAAATAAACACTTGCATACAAAGTCAACATAAGTAAATATTGGGTGGTTAGAATTCCATGGGATTTGGCACCATGAAATGTGATTTTTTTTTTCTTGTTATGTGGTTCTTACAGCATTTTGGGGGAACTGAGGTTCATGTGTTTGTTCATATGTTTTCTTCTATCTACTGTCCATTGTCAGTTACATACAGTGGGGCAAAAAAGTATTTAGTCAGCCACCAATTGTGCAAGTTCTCCCACTTAAAAGATGAGAGAGGTCTCCAATTTTCGTCATAGGTATACCTCAACTATGAGAGACAACATGAGAAAAAAAAAATCCAGAAAATCACATTGAAGGATTTTTAAAGAATTTATTTGCAAATTATGGTGGAAAATAAGTATTTGGTCAATAACAAAAGTTCATCTCAATACTGTGCTATATACCCTTTGTTGGCAATGACAGAGGTCTAAAACGTTTTCTGTAAGTCTTCACAAGGTTTTCACACACTGTTGCTGGTATTTTGGTCCATTCCTCCATGCAGATCTCCTCTAGAGCAGTGATGTTTTGGGGCTGTCGCTGGGCAACACGGACTTTCAACTCCCTCCAAAGATTTTCTATGGGGTTGAGATCTGGAGACTGGCTAGGCCACTCCAGGACCTTGAAATGCTTCTTACGAAGCCACTCCTTCATTGCCCGGGCGGTGTGTTTGGGATCATTGTCATGCTGAAAGACCCAGCCACGTTTCATCTTCAATGCCCTTGCTGATGGAAGGAAGTTTTCACTCAAAATCTCACGATACATGGCCCCATTCATTCTTTCCTTTACACGGATCAGTCGTCCTGGTCCCTTTGCAGAAAAACAGCCCCAAAGCATGATGTTTCCACCCCCATGCTTCACAGTAGGTATGGTGTTCTTTGGATGCAACTCAGCATTCTTTCTCCTCCAAACATGACAAGTTGAGTTTTTACCAAAAAGTTTTATTTTGGTTTCATCTGACCATATGATATTCTCCCAATCCTCTTCTTGATCATCCACATGCTCTCTAGCAAACTTCAGACGGGCCTGGACATGTACTGGCTTAAGCAGTGGGACACGTCTGGCACTGCAGGATTTGAGTCCCTGGCGGCATAGTGTGTTACTGATGGTAGCCTTTGTTACTTTGGTCCCAGCTCTCTGCAGATCATTCACTAGGTCCCCCCGTGTGGTTCTGGGATTTTTGCTCACCGTTCTCATGATCATTTTGACCCCACGGGGTGAGATCTTGCGTGGAGCCCCAGATCAAGGGAGATTATCAGTGGTCTTGTATGTCTTCCATTTTCTAATAATTGCTCTCACAGTTGATTTCTTCACACCAAGCTGCTTACCTATTGCAGATTCAGACTTCCCAGCCCGGTGCAGGTCTACAATTTTGTTTCTGGTGTCCTTTGACAGCTCTTTGGTCTTGGCCATAGTGGAGTTTGGAGTCTGACTGTTTGAGGTTGTGGACAGGTGTCTTTTATACTGATAACGAGTTCAAACAGGTTCCATTAATACAGGTAACGAGTGGAGGACAGAGGAGCCTCTTAAAGAAGAAGTTACAGGTCTGTGAGAGCCAGAAATCGTGCTTGTTTGTAGGTGGCCAAATACTTATTTTCCACCATAATTTGCAAATAAATTCTTTAAAAATCAGACAATGTGATTTTCTGGATTTTTTTTTTCTCATTTTGTCTCTCATAGTTGAGGTATACCTATGATGAAAATTGGAGACCTCTCTCATCTTTTAAGTGGGAGAACTTGCACAATTGGTAGCTGACTAAATACTTTTATGCCCCACTGTACATCTAGAGTCAGAGGGGCTGCTGCCATGAGCAACTTTCCTTCCCCCATTCTGTTATGCTGAGCGCCAAGCTAGAAGGCAGGAAGTCCCATTTTTATGTGGTCTTTAGTATGACCCAGCCGGGGCTTGGACCCATGACCTTCTGGGTGTGGGGCCAATGATTCCACTAGAACATCACTTCGGTTATCATCTAAGACCAGATGGCTGAACTATTTTGTTTCTGCATTACATAAATGCAGAATGTTTTGTGTGTTTGCAGTCATCAAGGAACTGGTCAGAGAATTCAGCCATCATGTAAATGCTAGATTCAGATTTTTATATGGATATTTTATACACTCATAGATACCTGTATAGGCCTAAATTTTGTCATCAAATTCTTGGCAATTTTTTTTTTAGAAAAAAAAAATAAAAATAAAAATAAAAATTGGCCTAACTTGTGATATTAAAGAAAGTGAAAAAAAAAATCTTTTCTCTGCCCCTTGATTTGGATCTGAACACAAATCTACTGGGTTCTTCTGTAGCCCAAATTTCACCATTTTACCAAATTTAATTAAAATCAGGTCTGTAGTTTTTGTGTAATTCAGCTAACTGATGGACACAAACCTCAGAAAAATATAAGCTCTGTGGTGGAATTAATAAAGGGGATTGGTATTGTTTCACCATATTTAGTATGTGCAGACAATCAAGTGGGTTCCAAAAACATGCTCATATTGGCCCTCATTTATCAGAAGTGTGTAGTAATCGGCACACATTTGGGTGTAAATATGATTGTATGAAAAGTTCTACATGATATTTATGAAACGTGCGTATCTGGTCAATCTCATCGGATGATCGTTCACTTATTGATAAATCTAATGGATGGATTCAAGTGTCATTTGAATTCCACGCCCACATCTTGCCCCCAGAATTTACAACACAGGGGAACATGAGATGGCAAAAAGAGAAACTTTTCTGGAGTAGAAATTGACTATTATAAGAAAAGTGAAAAATAATTATATAGTCTAGTGTGTTAACGTTGAGACCTGCTTTAAATGCAGAAGAACTTTGTTATGGGGAGACTGATGTTGTGCAAACACCATTGATTTGACTGATCTACAGCTGAGGATTATAATACTGTATATATCTGCAGCCTGTTCTTTGACTTAGATGACTGTTTGACTAAATGTTGTCCATTTTGTCATTTTAAGGCATACTTGTCAAACATGAGAATTTATTATGTACTATTTAGAAGTGCAGAAAGACGTCCCCTCTCCAGAACAGCTGTCTGATGCGTGCTGTGCACATTGACTGCAGCTCAGCCACTCTCTGGCATCTCTCAATAATGTGTAGAAATGCACGGGGCAAAATAAAATAATTTCCCCACATCTTGTCAGCTAATCCAAATTTTTCTTGCTAATCCAGAGCTGTTTTTTTTTTTTTTTTTTAACCCAGATGCAGCGGATCATCTTGACCAGGCACTTCTGTGCGTAAAGCTGTGTTGTGGATTACATAACAGATATTTTTGTAAGGAATAATTACACTGCCTGGCCAAAAACAAAGTCACTACCATCGGAAAAAAAGGCTTCAATTTGCTTGGGAGCGTAAAGATTGGGCTCTGGAGCAATGGAAGAAGGTCATGTGGTCTGATGAGTCCAGATTTACCCTGTTCCAGAGTGATGGGCACGTCAGGGTAAGAAGAGAGGCGGATGAAGTGATGCACCCATCATGCCTAGTGCCTACCATGCTAGCCTGTGGGGGCAGCGCTGCAATTGGTCAGGTCTAGGTTCAGCAATGTTATATGCCCAATGAAAGAGGTCAGCTGACTACCTTAATATACACTGCCTGGCCCAAAAAAAGTCACACACACTAATATTTTGTTGGACCACCTCTAGTTTTGATTATTGCATGCATTCACTGTGGCATCATTTTAATAAGTTTCTGCAATGTCACAACATTTATTTCCATCCAGAGTTGCATTAATTTTTCACCAAGATCTTGCATTGGTGATGGGAGAGTCAGACCACTGCCACAGTCTTCTCCAGCACATCCCAAAGATTCTCAATGGGGTTAAGTTCTGGACTCTGTGGTGGCCAATCCATGTGTGAAAATGATGTCTCATGCTCCTTGAGCTAGACTTTCACAATTCATGCCCGATGAATCCTGGCATTGACATCTTGGAATATGCCCATGCCATCAGGGAAGAAAAAATCCATGCTGGAATAACCTGGTCGTTCAGTATATTCAGGTAGTCAGCTGACCTCATTCTTTGGGCACATAATGTTGCTGAACCTAGACCTGACCAATGGGAGGCTCTTACCTATTATTTATTTAGTTAAATCCAGGTGGTGACTTGTTTTTTGGCCAGGCAGTGTATTATGAGATACTGTACTACATAACACAAAACTTAGTCAAAGAAATACTTTTTAGAATATTATATTAGCATAGTGCTCAGACAGGAGACTTCTTACAGTACAGATATATAAATACAGTAATAAAATGATAACTGAAAAAACCCTGCAGCTCAACTGCAACGGTAAAAAAATATTTCATAAACTAAATTCAGTTTTATGCATTCCATCAAATAACTATCCATCCATCCATCTTCTACCGCTTTTCTGGAGGTTCGGGTCGCGGAGGCAGCAGTTCAAGCAGAGAAGCCCAGACTTCCCTCTCCCCCACCACCTGCTCCAGCTCTTCAGAGAGGATACCAAGGCGTTCCCAGGCCAGCTGGGAGACATAGTCTCTCCACCGAGTCCTGGGTCTGTCCCGGGGTCTCCTCCCAATGGGACGTGCCTGAAACACCTCAAGTGGGAGGCGTCCAGGAGGCATCCTAATCAGATGTCCATACCACCTCAACTGACTCCTTTCAATGTGGAGGAGCAGCGGTTCTACTCTGATCCTCTCCCGGATGACTGAGCTCCTCACCCTATCTCTGAGGGTGAGTCCAGCAATCCTGGGGAGAAAGCTCATTTCAGCTGCTTGTATCTGCGATCTTGTTCTTTTGGTCATTACCCAAAGCTCGTGACCATAGGTGAGAGTAGGAACGTAGATTGGCTGGTAAATCGACAGATTTGCCTTAGAACTCAGCTCCCTCTTCACCACAACAGACCGGTACAATGTCCGCGTCACTGCAGATGCTGCTCCGATCCGTCTGTCAATCTCTCGCTCCATTTTCCCCTCACTCGTGAATAAGACCCCAAGATACTTAAACTCCTCCACTTGGGGCAGGAGCCTGTCCCCAACCCAGAGAGGACAATCCACCTTTTTCCGGCTGAGGACCATGTACTCGGACTTGGAGGTGCTGATTCTCATCCCAGCCACTTCACACTGAGCGGCAAACCGTCCCAGCAAGAGCTGTAGGTCATTGCTGGATGAAGCCAACAGGACAACATCATCTGCAAACAACAGAGATGAGATCCTGTGGTCACCAAGCATGATGCCCTCCATTCCCTGGCTGCGCCAAGAAATCTTGTCCATAAAAATTATGAACAGGATCTGTGACAAAGGGCAGCCCTGGCGGAGTCCAACTCTCACTGGGAATGAGTCCGACCGAGTGTTGGCAATACGAACCAAACTCTCACAACGGTCGTACAGAGACCGAATAGCTCATAACAACAAGCCCGATACCCCATACTCCCGAAGCATCCCCCATAAAAAACCACGAGGGACGCGGTCAAATGTCTTCTCCAAGTCCACAAAACACATGTAAACTGGTTGGGCAAACTCCCACGAACCCTCGAGAATTCTCGAGAGGGTAAAGAGCTGGTCCGATGTGCCACGGCCAGGACGAAAGCCACATTGCTCCTCCTGAATCCGAGGTTCGACCAACGGCCGGACTCTCCTCTCCAGTACCTTGGCATAGACCTTCCCAGGGAGGCTGAAGAGTGTGATCCCTCTGAAGTTGGAGCACATCCTCCGGTCCCCTTTTTTGACGAGAGGAGCCACCACCCCGGTTTGCCATGCCAAAGGCACTGCCCCCGACCTCCACGCAGTGTTGCAGAGGCGTGTCAACCATGACAGCCCTACAACATCCAGGGCCTTGAGGTACTCAGGTCGAATCTCGTCCACCCCTGGGGCCCGGCCACCAAGGAGATTTTTAACCACCTTGGCGACCTCAGCCCCTGTGATAGGCGAGTCATCCCCCTCGTCCACAAACCCTGCTCCCTCTGTTGAAGGCGTATCAGTGGGATTGAGGAGATCCTCGAAGTATTCCTTCCACTGCCCGACGATATCCCCAGTCGAAGTCAACAGCACCCCATCCACACCATACACAGTGTGGACAGGGAGCTGCTTTCCCCTCCTGAGCCGCTGGACAGTTTGCCAGAATCTCTTCGAGGCCGACCGAAAGTCTTGTTCCATGGCCTCACCGAACTCCTCCCATACCCGGGTTTTTGCTTCAGCAACCACCCGAGCTGCACTCGGCTTGGCCTGCCAGTACACCTCAGCTGCCTCGGGAGTCCCACAAGCCAACCAAGCTTGATAGGACTCCTTCTTCAGCTTAATGGCCCCCCTCACCGCTGGTGTCCACCATTTAGTTCGGGGGTTGCCACCACGAGATGCACCGACCACCTTGCGGCCGCAGCTCTGGGCCGCCGCTTCAACAACAGAGGTGGAGAACATGGCCCATTCAGGCTCCATGTCTCCAGGCTCCCTCGGAATGTGGTTGAAGTTCTTCCGGAGGTGGGAGTTGAAGACCTCCCGGACAGGGGCCTCAGCCAGACGTTCCCAGCACACCCTCACTATACGTTTGGGTCTACCAGGTCTGAATGGCTTCCTCCCCTGCCATCAGATCCAACTCACCACCAGGTGGTGATCAGTTGACAGCTCTGCACCTCTTTTTACCCGAGTGTCCAAGACATACGGTCGCAGGTCTGATGGCACGATAACAAAATCGATCATTGACCTGCGACCTAGGGTGTCCTGGTGCCAGGTGCACATATGGACATGGTGAGCATGGTGCTTGTTATGGACAGACTGTGGTTAGCACAGAAGTCCAATAACTGAACACCACTCGGGTTCAGATCGGGCAGGCCATTCCTCCCAATCACTCCCCTCCAGGTTTCACTGTCGTTGCCCACGTGCGCATTGAAGTCCCCCAGAAGGACAATGGAGTTTCCAAGAGGAGCACCCTCCAGTACCCCAGTCACAGACTCCAAAAAGGGTGGGTACTCTGAAACATCATTTTGTGCATAGGCACAAATGATGGTCAGGACCCGTTTCCTAACCCGAAGGCGCAGGGAAGCAACCCTTTCATCCACCGGGGAAAACTCCACTATAGAGGCAGCAAGGTGGGGGGATACAAGAATATCCACCCCTGCTCGTCGCCTCTCGCCCGGGGCAACTCCAGAAAAGGCCAAGCTCCAGCCCCTTTCCAGGAGACTGGTTCCGGAACCGGAGCTGTGTGTTGAGGTGAGGCCGACTATATCTAGCCGGTATCTCTCAACCTCGTACACCAGTTCAGGCTCCTTCCCCACAAGAGAGGTGACATTCCACTTACCAAAAGCCAGTTTAGAAAGCCTGGGATCAGTCCGCCAAGGTCTCCGCCTTCGACCGCCACCTAATCCACATGGCACCGGACCCCCATGATCTCTCCTGCAGGTGGTGAGCCCACTGGAGGGCGGACCCATGTAACTCCTTCGGGCTAAGCCCGGCCGGGTCCCATGGGTGGAAACCCGGCCACCAGACGCTAGCCATCGAGCCCCCCCCGCCCAGGCCTGGCTCCAGGGTGGGGCCCCGGTAACCCCATACCGGGCGGGGTACACTGAATCCTTGATCTAGAATTTATCATGAGTCTGTTGGATTGTTCTTAGTCTGGCCCTTCACCCAGGACCAGTTTGTCTTGGGTGACCCTATTAGAGGCAAATTGCCCCGGACAACATAGCTCCTGGGATCACTGGGGCACGCAAACCCCCCCACCACGATAAGGTGACAATCCATGAGGGGATCAAATAACTATTTAAAAAAAAAAATAGTTATCAATTAACTATTTTTTTAAAATTTGCTTAAATCTGTTTTAATATTGGCTGCAGTGACAAAAATACAGATAAAACGTTTATAATTACTGACAGCAGCCTCTTTAGTCTTTAAAGACATACTCCGGCGGCTGTAAAACCACCTCAAAAACCAATGTGTATTGCCCAAAATAGTATATAGCGGCTTTTTATACACAAAAAAACTTTCATTGCCCTAGAATGGCTTGGAAAGAGCTTTTAGATCTTTCACCTACTTAAGTTTGCACGGCTCTATGAATATTCTTTTTGTCATCTACGTTTTATTGAAAACCTGATATTGTATAATGCATTATATAATAAGGCACATGTTGTTTTTTCCAAAAAAAAAAAATACAAATACACCAAACACAAGAAGGGCTCTTAACACCCCCACCACCACCCCACTCGCTCTGCTAATAAAATATAAGGTATGACAGCTGTTGTGATGGACAATAATAAGGCAAACAGGAAAAACGGTGCATTAGTTACATTGCATAGACAGTACAGAAGATTAATGAATTAAGGATTGTTTTTTTAGGTAACAGACGAGGGGTGACCACATCTTATCAAACTGTGACTCTTTATTTTTTAAGAAGAATCTAATTTTTTCAAAATGGAGTGTGTCGGCTAATGCCTTAAGCCAAAGCTTAAAGGTAGGAGCTTCCTTCTTTTTCCAGAACATCAGAATCAGTTTTTTGGCTGTGATCAGACTATAGGAAAGGAGTTGGTATTGTGTTTTCTGTAACGTAGGTGTATTATCAGATACTCCAGGTATAATTAAAATGGGAGCTGGTTCAGTTTTAACCTGGAGAATTTTAGATAGGGCGTCAAAAATTTTTGTCCAATATCTTGTTAGCTTGGGGCAGAAAACAAAGGAGTGAACGAGGATCTATGAATATTCTAATTAGCTCCACCCATACTCCTGCCCAACAGTAGCTGGAAGAAGACAAGGGCTCCGAGAAGGCCATCCAACTTGAGGAAGTAAAAGTTTCCATAGGTGAACCTGCGGAAGGATCATTCTCGGTGGAGTGGAGAGTCACTGGAGCTGGCCCCGCATGGAGGCTGGATGGCTCCCCGCCGGTCTCTGGTTACCCACTCACCACGGATCACCTCGCTGGGGGCTGGCGAGCAGTTTGCCTTGGTCCGGTGTGCCTGCCAGCTGGCTTGCCTCCAAGAGCCTCTGAGCTTCGAGCTGCTCCGAGGTGAACTGCTAGCCAGCCCCCAGCGAGGTGATCCATGGTGAGTGGGTAACCAGAGACCGCTTCTTCGGGGGAAGAGGGGGGAGTGCTCTGAAGGAAACGCTTTGTCCAAAATCGCCCGTTTTGGGGGGGCTTATCTAACTGGAAATTCACTGCAGAAAAACACAGATTTGGGACTGCGGTAAGATTTTGCTCTGGATATGTCTTGTAAGTCACAAAAAACATGTTACACACATGTTAACAACAGAAAAAACTTGATTTTTGCCGGAGTGTCACTTTAAAATAAATCGTCAAATCTCTCATCTAAATATAACACAAGACAAACATCACCTGAAAGGTTGAACTGCTCATTATAAGTTGATATGATGAAATAATTCTCCCACAAAGTAGGTTTCTCTGCTTCACGGGAGTCTACAGCAACTTGAAAATTTGCGTACCCAAACTCAGAGCTGACGTGAAATTTGAGCACACTGTCCGATCATGTTCAGATTGACAAAAAAAACCCAAACATCTGCATGTTGAAATGATCGTACAACCACTTTTCTGTCTTATGCGCGTTTGCTAAATGAGGGCCACTGACTCTGGCCACCATTGTGCAGGTGGTCACCGAGGGAGACGGCCGGGTACATGTGGAAACCACCAAGGGCCACTGCGTCTTCACCATTGAGGGTGCAGAGAGACAAGACGAAGGGGTCTACTCTGTTGTGGTTCGAAATCCTGCTGGAGAAGACACTGCAGACATTCATGTGAAAGTTGTTGGTAAGACTGGGCTAAAACAGCCGCAAACAAAGTAGTGGAACTTCAGCCTATAGTTGAGATTTTATTGGATTTTAAACTGTTGTAATCTTCCAGATGTTCCCGATCCTCCCCAAGCTCCCACAATTCTCAGTGTGGGAGAGGATTCCTGCGTTGTTCAGTGGGACCCGCCGCTGTTTGACGGAGGACAACCGATCATTGGTATAAGCATATCAGAAACATAACAACATCACATTTCTTCATTGATGATTTACTCTCTCGCTACCATTTAAAATCTCAGGCTATGTGCTGGAGAGAAAGAAGATGAAGAGCTACAGGTGGATGAGACTGAACTTTGACCCCTACCCTGACACCACCTACGAAGCTAAGCGAATGATTGAAGGCGTGCCGTACGAGATGCGGGTCTACGCCGTCAACGGCATTGGCATGTCTCGTCACAGTCCCGCCTCGCTGCCGTTTGTCCCAGTGGGTGAGTCTTTTCCTACAAGCTTTTACCATCCCCCATCAAACACATTTGGAAATTTCTTCATACCCTTCAATATACAGTACTGTATAACATGGGTGGGAATCACCAGAGGCCCCATGATACGATATTATCACGATGCTTGACCCACAGTGTGATATTATCACAATCTTGCGATGTGCAGAGTAGAGGTGGGCAATATGGCCTAAATGTGATATCACAATATTTCTGAGAATTTTCACAATAACGATATTTTTCACTGTTACAGAGTACAGTTTTTTTTCTTTTAAATTTATGCAAAAAGGACAGTTTCACAGGTCAGTGTCACCTTCAAAATATTCAGGAAAAACAAAACAAAAACTCTTCTTTCTCCAGTTTATAAACTGCAGCTCAGATTTAGTTTAAAATATATTTTGTTCTGTTCACATCTTAAGTGCACAGGGTTTTATGCTGAATCACTTTACCTACATTGTAACTGTCACTGACCTCTCTGGGGCTTTTTGGCTCATCATACTGAACAGATGTTCTTTTTTTTTCTCTTCGGGTGGTTGAATAAAATCAAGATGAAGCAGCCAAAGCAGAACAAAAATGCAACTACAGACACTTTGAGCGCGGTGTTGTTGATGTGCGGAAAAAATGCAGACAGATTATCTGCTTTGCTGCACTGTTTTTTTTTTTTTTTTAACATGGCAGTAGTCTGAAACAGAAACTGAAACCTAAATATTTCTACTCAACTGGATGCAGACGCAGCAGTAGCTTTCCCGCACCATGTTTTTTTTTTCCATTTCTATGGAAACGCATAACTTCCGTCGGCAGCGTAGCAGTGTAACATCATCACACAGCAGACCCTAAATATCGCGATATTCATTTTTACACCAGTATCAAAATTTATACCGATATTATCGTGAACAATAGAATAAAGCACACCCCCAGTGCACAGTACTGCGATATCATTAAGTACGATTTCCCATCCCGGTCTTTGTTTTGGCCAACACCCAGCTAGATCTCAGCAGTCTGTCCTTTGCTGTGCTGACCTAACCAGACAGTGAGCATTTATCACTATCAAATGGACTGAAAAGTCCGCTGTTTACTCTGGTACCTAAATGGGTACATTTGTATTTGTAACATTTATTAATATATTTCATAAAGTATCATGACACTGGTGTCTCTGAATCAAGACGGTATTGCCACCAGAATATTTCGTTATTACGATGCATTGATTTTTTTTTTTCCCTCCCACACCTACGGTATAATATTTTGTTGCTGTTGTTGAACCTCCTACTTTCAAAAAAAAAAAGAGACAGATTTCACACTCGACAGTTTGAATATTTCATGGTGTTTGTCAACAAGGTGAGAATAGTCAATGATGGATTTTACACGTGTGACTTTGAGTTTGTCAGTCTAAGGTTACACACACGTCATGGAGCCTGGATGATCTGTGGCCACAACACAACAGGGTCATGTTTTGCTCTTTGTTTGCTGCAATCCAAGATCACAACTCATCCATCACATAAAGCTGTCCCTGTCAGGGGTGCAGAGACTAGATACAGGAACTGGGGCTGTACAATAGACACATGAAGGAAAAACCTCATGCTTACATTACCCACAATGCAACTCAGTCCTCTAACATCTCAGCTAATAGTTTATTGTACTTTGTGGTTGTCGTCTATAATTCTGCTGCTCAGGTATGGGTCTTCTGTATTTGTGTCCCTAACTTGTTTAGCCTTCATTACATCCTCCACTTGTTGATTTAGGAGATAGCACCAATGCATCCAGATGGCCAATTGCTTCTAAGACAGGTGATTAGGAAACTATCCATGGCATCCCTCTCTATAAATAATGGCCTGGAAGCCCTTGACTCAGTTGGGACCAGCTGCTTAACACAGAGGGGGTCATTGCTTCGGTAGAGGCTGCTGCACAAGATGCATCACTATTACTGGAGAAAAGACAGCAGGAAGAGAGCAGGAAACGATGACTGAGAGAAACAGGGTGAGTGGATGACAGCATAGACATTTGGAGGAAAAGGCTGCCTGTCTCATTCAATGGCAGACCTGAGACCCACAGAGAGACAATGACAAAACCGAAGTTTCCAAAGACAGCTGAGAAGCCAGTGGAAGAGACGAAACCTACCGAGCCAGTGGAGGCAAAAGCAAATTCTGAAGCCAGCGAGGCAGAGTTGGAGGCACCGCCTCCTTCTGAGGTTAAACAGGACCCTGGTGCAGAGGCAGCCCGCAGCGGAGAAGAGGGAACTCCAGCAGAGGATGGGATACCGGCAGCAGATGGAACCCCACCTGCAGATGAGTTAGTGGCAAACATGCCTGAAGAGACCCCTGCAGCGTCTGCTCCTGCTGCTCAGCTGGAGCCACAACCTGTTTGCAGTAGGAGACATTTATTTTTAGATGTTAATGTGGGTTTAGAAAAAAAGAAATGAGCCCTAACTGTGTTTATGGTGCATGTGTGAAAACTGATTGAGAGGACCTTCCTTTCCAGTGGCACACAAGTTAGGCAAGCATTTCTGAATAGTTTTAACATATTTCTGTGTGACTTTCCACACACTTCCACAGGCATCTTTTGCTGCGCAGATAGGGAGTTCTCAGCTTTGTGAGGTCATGACGCCACATCACAAATTTGACCCCTTTGTCTGACCAAATTAAGGAAAAAACCAACAATAATGTTTGGTTGACAAAATACACTGTCTAGCCAAAAAAAACAAGTCACACTAATATATCACTGGACTTTATCTTTACCTTTAATTGCAGCACACATTCACAGTGGCATCATTTTGACCCGCTAAAACAACGTCACATTTATTTATGTTCACAGTTGCATTTAATTTTGCACAGCTCTTATGTCAGTGATGGGAGAGTTGATGATGAAGATGATGGTTCACCACTATCCTTGTAGGTTTTAATAATTACTAACTAACTAACTAACCTGCACTTATATAGCGCTTTTCTAGTCACAAAGACCACTCAAAGCGCTTTCATTAATACTAACCCTCTATTCTAAGGGCCTATAGGAAACAGATATCTAGGGACAATTTAGAACAGCCAATTAACCTAACATGCATGTTTTTGGCATGTGGGAGGAAACCGGAGAAATCCCGGAGTAAACCCACGCAACACGGGGAGAACATGCAAACTCCACACAGATCACTGTTGGTCGGGGGCTGGGATCGAACCCACGATCCCCACAATCCCCCGGCCAAGGGTAAACTGTGCTGCCGCAGTGCTAACCACTGCGCCACCGTGCAGCCCAATAATACGTTGCACAGTTCTCAACCCAGTTTCAGTTGTTTCAGAAATCTCCATCTCTTTAGCTTCATGAAGGGTAATAATTTGACCCTTCTGAAACAGTAACATCTTTTCCACAGCCATGAGATGTCTTCAGATATGCTGTTTTAAAAAATGAGAAGCTACGTACTGCGTCAGTTAGGGTTAATTAGCTTGCTTCCAACCAAAACATGCTGTGTATTAAAGCATTACTATAGAAGCATTGCATTTGTGAGAACACTGCATGGGCAAGGGTCCCACGACAGTCTGTTACCGCTCTTGTAAATACTTGTCATGATATCAACCATGTGCATTTGTTTACAAGCTGGCAGATAAAGAACCATCATTTCCCTTGTTTGGAAACATAAAAACTAGAGTGTAAGAAAAAAAAAAAGACTTGGAAGTCCAAAAGCAACTGGGCGAGGTTGCCATCAGTATTGCATTTATTTTTTAAGCTCTTGCCAGTGAGTGTAAGCCGGTCCAATATTCACTCTTCTCTAGGCTGTCTCTCTAGCTTTCTCTGCTTCATTTCCTCTGACGAGATCCCCTTTGGTTCTGCAAGAACATTGATTTTGAACATACCAAGCTAGATACTGTAGATTCATGTCATAGTTAGCAGCCATCTGAAGGCCTGATTAAAGTCCCTACAAGGGGAAAAAGTATACGTTCTGTAGACTGCATTTGCGTACACAGCAGTATTCAGAGTGGTTTTTGAGGCACTGCAGCTGCTGCTCAGCAGCCGTGTTTCAAGCATGTGCATTGAATATAATCTGCAGTTCACATGCCTGTACTGTCATTGGCAGTCAAGAGCCACCAAACTGATTTGAACATCTGCAATCGAAATGCAAAAGAAGAGCATGATGGCGGACGTTTTAAATTGTGGAAGTGGTGGAGGTACATGAATATGATGATGATCAAGACAAACTGGAGCTTTTGCTGTTAGAGGCAGAGGAAGAAAACAGACAGGCAAGAAGAAGAACATACAGTGCATCCGGAAAGTATTCACAGCATTTCACTTTTTCCACATTTTGTTATGTTACAGCCTTATTCCAAAAGGGATTAAATTCATTTTTTCCCTCAAAATTCTACACACAATACCCCATAATGTCAATGTGAAAAAAGTTTTTTTGAGATTTTTGCAAATTTATTAAAAATAAAAAAAACTAAGAAATCACATGTACATAAGTATCCACAGCCTTGGCCGTGAAGCTCAAAATTGAGCTCAGGTGCATCCTGTTTCCACTGATCATCTTTGAGATGTTTCTACAGCTTAACTGGAATCCACCTGTGGTAAATTTAGTTGATTGGACAGGATTTGGAAAGGCACACACCTGTCTATATAAGGTCCCACAGTTGACAGTGCCTGTCAGAGCACAAACCAAGCATGAAGTCAAAGGAATTGTCTGTAGATCTCCGAGACAGGATTGTCTTGAAGGATTGCAACCACATCATTGATTGCTGTGAGGTGCTTGGGTGCACCCGCTACGTCACTTGTGGTAACGTATCGTCACTTCCTGTATTGCTGTCTGTCCATGTGGTTTGCTCTTCTCATTCTCCTGTGGATTTTGCTTTTAATTGTATTTTAACCACTTTTTTCCATCTACTGTTAGTTCTCATTTCTGTTTATCAAGCCTCTTGCACTTGTGTGCGCACTCAGTGTCACCTAATCACCCTCTTCAGCCTTCTGTTCATCTTTCATCAGTGTTTTTGTTAGCTTCGGGTTAGCCACTAGCTATGGCTACTAGTTCTCCTTCCTCTCCTCCTCTGGTGTGCTCTCTCTGTCAGATGTTTAGCTACACCTCTGCCTCTTTTAGTGATAACAGTAAATGTAATAAATGTTGTCTTTTTGAGGCGCTCGAGGTGAGGTTGTCTGATTTGGAATCCCTGCTCCGCTGCATTGAAACACCCGTCTGCGCCAGTTACTCTTGACGGACGTCCGCTAGCTGCAGCAGAGCTCCCTAGCTTAGGGCGACCTGTTAGCGGTCCTCCGGTCCTCCTCAGCAGGGAGGAGACTGGGTGGGTGACGGTGAGAAGGAAGCCTAGTCGCAAAGCTCCGGTTAACCACCAACCTGTTCACATTTCTAATCGTTTTTCCCCGCTCAGCGACACACCCACTGAGGAAAAAACTCTGATCATTGGCGGCTCTGTAGTCAGAAACGTGAACCTACAGACTCCAGCGGCCATAGTCAAATGCATTCCTGGGGCCAGAGCAGGCGACATTGAGTCAAATTTGAAAATGCTGGCTAAAAGTAACTGTAAATACTCCACAATTGTTATTCACGCTGGCATTAATGACATCCGTCTCCGGCAGTCGGAAGTCACAATACTTAATGTGGAATCGTGTGTGACTGCAAAAACAATGTCTGCCTCTGTAGTATTCTCTGGGCCCCTCCCCAATCTGACCAGCGATGACATGTTTAGCCGCTTGTCATCCTTCAACCGCTGGCTGTCTGTGTGGTGTCCTGCAAACAACGTGGGCTACATTGACAACTGGAGCTCATTTTGGGGAAAACCTGGTTTTATTAGACGAAACAGCGTCCATCCCACTTTGGATGGTGTGTCTCATTTATCTAACAATCTGGCATCTTTTTTATCCAAATTTCCAAAATCTTGACAACTCAGAGTTGGGACCAGGTAGCAGAGTCTCAGTCTTACACGCCTCTCTGCATCTCCTCTTCACCCGCCACCCCTCAGCTTAGCCCCTGTCTTCCCCATCAGAGAATCACTGTCTGCTCCCTCCAAAGTAAATAAAAATATAATGTATAAGCATCCCAAAGTGATTAAACAAAAAGTTGGTAAAACTCAAATTAAACATGAAGCCTCTAAATTTAATGATTTGGCCTCTTTTCCTCCTCATAATTTAAAAATTTAATGTGGTTTGTTAAATATTAGGTCTCTAACTCCCAAGTCTCTGTTAGTCCATGATCTGTTAATTGATCATCAGATTGATTTAATATCCCTTACAGAGACTTGGTTAGGGCAAGAGGATTATGTTGGTTTAAATGAATCAACTCCCTCTGGTTATTTAAACTGTCAAAATCCCAGAAGTTCTGGTCGTGGGGGAGGAGTAGCAACAATTTACCATTCCAAACTATTAGTTAATGTAAAGCAAAAAACATGTTATAATTCCTTTGAGGGCCTGGTCCTCAGTGTTGGGCACTTTAGCAATTTTAGGCTAAACCCAATTTTATTTGCCATAGTTTATCGTCCTCCATCATCCTACTCAGAATTTTTATCCAAATTTGCCAAATTCTTAGCTGATTTAGTGCTGAAATCAGACTTTACATGTAGATGTAGATTGTGACTGCCTTAATGTGGCATTTAATTCAATATTAGACTCGATGGGGTTTTCTCAGAAAGTAGGAAATTCTACTCATTATCTCCACCATACGTTGGACCTTGTTCTGACTTATGGCATAGAAATAGAAAATCTTGTAGTGTCTCCTCATAACCCTGTACTGTCAGACCATTGTCTGTTAACCTTTGATTTTACTATTTCTGACTATTTGGCTCCTAAAGAAAAATATTACTACAATAGATGCCTCTCAGATGATGTTGTTACCAAATTTATGCAGATTGTTTCCTCTATGCCATGTGTCAACACAACGGAAATAAGCTATAGACAGCTTGCTCCTTCTGTAATTGATTGCATGGTAGATAGTGTTACAGCTTCTCTGCATCAGACTCAAGACTTGGTGGCCCCCTTAAAAAAGTCTAATCAGAGATTTCTGACTCTTTGGTTCAACACAGAAACTCGTAGCTTAAAACAGAAGACTCGTCAATTAGAAAGAAAGTGGCACTCCACAGAAATCATCTTTTAATTTATAAAAAATCTCTTAGAAAAGCTAGAACGAGTTATTACTCTGCATTAATAGAAGAGAACAAGAATAATCCCAGGTTTCTTTTCAGCACTGTAGCCAGGTTGACAAAGAGTCAGGACTTAGCATTCCCTTAGAGCACAGGTGTCAAACTCATTCCATGGAGGGCCAAGACCCTGCAGGTTTTACTTCCACCCAGTGTCTTCAACAGGTGATTTCTCTGAATTTCTTCCTACTGATTGCTGATCAGTGAAAACACCTGCTGAAGAGACTGGGTGGAAGTAAAACCTGCAGGGTCTTGGCCCTCCATGGAATGAGTTTGACACCCCTGCCTTAGAGCTTACTAGTCAGGACTTTATGAACTTTTTCATTAATAAAATTTCATCCATCAGAGATAAAATCAGATTCTTCCCACCGTTAACGTAAATACAGTAACTACTACAACTCCTTCAACTGATATCTGTCTTGATGAGTTTACTCCAATTGACCTTTTAGAGTTAGACAAAATAGTTTCCTCATCCAAGCCTTCAACCTGTCTTTTAGACCCTATTCCTACCAGGTTATTTAAAGAAGTCTTACCACTTCTTGGTAGCTTTATTCTTCATATAATCAATTCTTCATTAACTTTAGGCCATGTACCACAGGTTTTTAAAACGGCTGTAATTAAACCCTTACTCAAAAAGCCAACTCTGGATCCAGGAGTTTTAGCTCACTATAGACCAATCTCTAATCTTCCTTTCATTTCAAAAATCTTAGAAAGAGTTGTTGCTACGCAATTATTTGACCACCTGCAGGGAAATGGTTTACTTGAAGAGTTTCAATCTGGGTTTAGAATCCATCATAGTACTGAAACAGCCTTAGTGAAGGTCACTAACGACCTCCTCATTGCATCTGATAATGGACTTGTTTCTGTACTTGTCCTTTTAGACCTTAGTGCAGCTTTTGATACTATCGATCATAATATTTACTTGATAGATTAGAACACTATGTTGGACTTAATGGAACTTCGTTGCAGTGGTTTAGAGCTTATTTCTCTGATAGGTTCCAGTTTGTTCATGTCAATAATGAGTTTTCTTTCAACTCAAAGCTCAGTCATGGAGTTCCACAGGGATCTGTGCTAGGCCCTACTCTTTTTAGTTTATATGTGCTTCCGTTAGGCAACATTATTAGAAAGCACTGTATACATTTTCATTGTTACGCAGATGACACACAATTATACCTGTCAATGAAGCCAGATGATAGTAATCAATTAGCCAAGTTAGAAGCCTATCTTAAGGAAATCAAAGCTTGGATGACTTGTAATTTCCTGCTATTAAATTCAGATAAGACTGAAGTCATTCTTGTTGGTCCAAAAAACCTTAGAAATACCTTTCCAAATCAAACTTTCAGTTTGGATGTGGTTACTCCTTTCTCTTAATAGCTCTGTGAGGAACCATGGAATTATTTTTGCTCAAGATCTGTCTTTCAATTCGCATATTAAATTTGTTTCTAAGACTGCCTTCTATCATTTGCGTAATATTGCCAAGATTTTTTTTTTGATTTTGATTTTGTATACTTTATTGATCCCCAGAGGGGAAATTGAGGGCATCCACCTGGATGGATGAAGCAGCCACGGTACGGCGCTATCCCTTTACCATTCACACACACATTCACACCTAGGGCCACTTTAGAGTCTCCAGTTAACCTACCCTGCATGTTTTTGGCCTGTGGGAGGAAACCAGAGAACTCCCGGAGTAAACCCACGCAGACACGGGGAGAACATGGAAACTCCACACAGATCACTGTTGGTCAGGGGCTGGGATCGAACCAGGGATCCCATGGCTAAGGGTGAGTTGCTGTGCTGCCACAGTGCTAACCACAGCGCCACCGCACCACCCGATTAGGAGCATCTTGTCTCAGAGTGATGCTGAGAAACTGATCCACGCTTTTTTAGCTCTTGATTAGATTATTGTAATTCTTTATTATCAGGTTGTCCTAAAACATCTTTAAAAAATCTTCAGCTGATCCAAAATGCTGCAGCAAGAGTGTTAACAGGTACTAGAAAGAGATCATATCTCTCCGGTTCTGGCCTCCCTTCATTGGCTTCCCATAGAGTTTAGAATTAAGTTTAAAATCCTTCTTCTTACTTACAAAGTTCTAAACAATCAGGCCCCTCTATTTAAAAGATCTGATACTGCCGTGTTATCCTAACAGAGCACTATGCTCCCAAAATGCAGGATTACTTGTAATACCTAGAATCTCCAAAAGTACAATGGGAGGCAGAGACTTCAGTTATCAAGCTCCTCTCCTGTGGAACCAGCTGCCAATCTGGATTCGGGAGTCAGACTCGATCTGTGTTTTTAAGAATAGGGTTAAAACCTTCCTTTTTGATATAGCCTACAATTAGAGAGGGATCATGTGTTTCTGAACCCTCCCTTAGTTATGCTGCTAATAGGTTTAGTCAGTCGGGGGACCTCCAATAATGCACTGTGCCTCACTCCTTTCTTCACCCTCAATGAAATATTTTATTTTTTTTTTGTTGGTCATTAACATCTGTTTGTTCTCTCCCATAGATTGAGTCCCCATCATGCTGTTTGCTCTCTACATGTCTGTTCTTTTCATCTTCTCTATCCCCTCACCCCCCAGCCAGTTGCAGCAGATGACTGCCCCTCCCTGAGCCTGGTTCTGCTGGAGGTTTCTTCCTGTTAAAAGGGAGTTTTTCCTCTCCACCGTCGCCAAGTGCTTGCTCAAAGGGGATCGCCTGATTGCTGGGTTCTTTCTGCACCTGTGGGGGTTCCCCTACAGTTGAAAGTGCTATGAGATGACTGTTGTTGTGAAATGGCGCTATATCAAAGTTGGATTGAATTGAGGCACAAACCTGGGGAAAGGTGCAGAAAAATTTCTGCTGCTTTGAAGGTCCCAGTGAGCACAATGGCTTCCATCATCCGTAAATGAAAGAAGTTCGGAACCACTAGGACTCTTCCTAGAGCTGTCATGAATCTGGATTTAGTTGTTCCAAACCCAGTTCTGACTTATTGTTTGTTTTTTGCCCTATTTTCCGTCAGGTGCGTCAGGGAGCTGTTTGGGTCCTTCACTCCCTGACAGCTCGGGCACGCCCCCTCCTTCTGTCTCGTGCCATTAGCTGTGCTTCATCATGGGTGTTCTCACACACATACACACACACACTCCATTCATTCCCATTCACACGCTCATACACGCACTCCTACACACCTGGTTTAATTATGTTCAGCCCACGCTTCCTCATACTGGCAATCTCTTTCCTCGTTTGCATCAGGATAATAAATACGCTGCGTTTGTGGAAAGAGACTGTCGGAGCATTCTTTTTTTTTTTTCATTTTCTTTTTTTCAGCTTTATTTATATAGCGCCACATCACAGCAGAAGTCATCTCATAGCGCTACAAAATGCAGAGAAAACCCCACAATTTCAGAAAGACCCAGCAATCAGACGATCCCCTGTGAGCAAGCACTTAGCGACGGTGGAGAGGAAAAACTCCCATTTAACAGGAAGAAACCTCTAGCAGACCCAGGCTCAGGGAGGGGCAGTCATCTGCTGCGACTGGCTGGGGGTGAGGGGATAGAGAGGATGAAGAGGACAGACATAAAACAGAAGCGGGGTTAAGAGACACAAAATCCCTCCTTAATCGTAGGCTATATTAAAAAGGAAGGATTTTACCCTGTTCTTAAAAACAGAGACCGAGTCTGACTCCCAGACCCAGAGTGGTAACTGGTTCCACAGAGAAGGAGCTTGATAGCAGAAGGCTCTGCCTCCCAATGTACTTTTGGAGATTCTGGGCGTTACAAGTAATCCAGCATTTTGGGAGCGTAGTGCTCTATTAGGATGGTAAGGTAATATCAGATCTTTTATATATAAGGGGGCCTGATTATTAAGAGCTTTGAAAGTGAGAAGAATGATTTTAAACTTAATTCTAAACTCTATGGGAAACCAATGAAGGGAGGACAGAACCGGGGAGATATGATCTCTTTTGCTAGAACCAGTTAGAACTCTTGCAGCAGCATTTTGGATCAACTGAAGATTTTTTAAGGATATTTTAGGACAACCTGATAATAATGAATTACAATAATCTAATCGAGAGCTGACAAAGGCATGGATCAGTTTCTCAGCATCATTCAGAGACAAGATGCTCCTAATCTTGGCAATATTGTGCAGATGATAGAAGGCAGTCTTAGAAACAAATTTAATGTGTGAATTAAAGGACAGATCTTGATCAAAAATAACTCCAAGGTTCCTCACAGAACTATTCAGAGTGAGAGTGGCGGCATCTAAATTAAGAGCATGATTTGGAAAGGAATTTCTAAGGTGCTTTGGGCCAACAAGAATGACTTCAGTCTTATCTGAATTTAATAGCAAAAATTTACAAGTCATCCAAGCTTTGATATCCTTAAGACAGGCATCTAACTTGGCTAATTGATTACAATCATCGGGCTTCATTGACAAGTATAGTTGTGTGTCGTCTGCATAACAATGAAAATGTATACAGTGCTTTCTAATGATATTGCCTCACGGAAGCATATATAAACTAAAAAGAGTAGGGCCTAACACAGATCCCTGTGGAACTCCGTGACTGAGCTTAGAGTTGGAAGAAAATTCATCACTGATGTGAACAAACTGAAATTTATCAGACAAATAAGATCTAAACCACTGCAGCGGAGTTCCATTTAGTCCGACATAGTGTTCTAATCTATCAAGTAGAATGGCATGATTGATAGTGTCAAAGGCTGCACTAAGATCTAAAAGGACAAGAACAGAAACAAGTCCATTATCAGATGCGATAAGGAGGTCATTTGTGACCTTCACTAAGGCAGTTTCAGTGCTGTGATGAACCCTGAACCCAGATTGAAACTCCTCAAACAAACCAACTCCCTGCAAGTGGTCAAACAATTGCACGGCAACAACTCTTTCTAAGATTTTTGAAATGAAAGGCAGATTAGAGATTGGTCAATAGTTAGCCAAAACTCCTGGATCGAGCGTCGGATTTTTGAGTAAAGGTTTAATTACAGCAATTTTAAAAGCCAGTGGTACATAACCCAGAGTTAAAGAAGAATTAATTATATGAAGAATACGGCTACCAATAATTGGGAAGACAATTTTAAATAACCTGGTAGGAATGGGGTCCAAAAGGCAAGATGAAGGCTTAGATGAGATTATTTTATCCAACTCTAAGAGGTCGATTGGAGTAAACTTATCTAAACAGATATCAATTGAGGGAGTTGTAGTAGTTAATGTACTTGAGTTTACGGTAGGAAGAATCTGACTGATTTTATCTCTAATAGATAAAACCTTATGATTGAAAAAGTTCAGAAAGTCCTGACTAGAAAGCTCAGGAGGGATGCGAGGATTGACCGAGTCCTGACTCTTTGTCAGCCTGGCTATTCACCCTCATTCGTGGCAGCATGTTCCTCCATGAATGTTGTATTACTCCCTTCGCGTATTCAGCCTGACATTCACAGACGTCTTATTCCTGGATGTTAGCAGATGACTCTGCCTCACTTCTTCTTCCACCAGACTGCACGGATAGCCCCGGATTGCTTCAGTTCTGTAAGTTATATGTGCCTTTCTCCCTGTGTCAACGGTAGCTCTGTGGCACTAGGCATTCTTGTCGCCGGGCTGTTGAGCATCCGAGTGGCGCCCTGCATGTCTGGTGACTTAACTCATCATTGCATCTTCATGTATTTGTGTGGTTTAAGCTGGACTTGTTATTTTCGTGGTTTAAGTCAATAAATGGCACTTTCTACTCTTGCAATTGGGTTTTCCATTCCTTCCCTTGTCATGATTCCTCGTGCGCCATAATGTGGTGCACAAGGAATCATGACACGAGCTGGCCGGCTGTCTAAACTGAGCTATTGGGGAAGAAGGGCCTTAGTCAGGGAGGTGACCAAGAACCCGATAGTCCCTCTGTCAGAGCTCCAGTGTTCCTCTGTGGGGAGAGGAGAACCTTCCAGAAGGACAACCATCTCTGCAGCAATCCACTAATCAGACCTGTATGGTAGAGTAGCCAGACGGAAGCCACTCCTTAGTAAAAGGCACATAGCAGCCTGCCTGGAGTTTGCCAAAAGGCACCTGAAGGACTCTCAGACCATGAGAAACAACATTCTCTGGTCTGATGAGACAAAGATTGAACTCTTTGGTGTGGATGCCAGGCGTCATGTTTGGAGGAAACCAGGCACCGTTCATAACCATGCCAATGTTGGTAGCAGCATCATGCTGTGGGGGATGTTTTTTAGTGGCAGGAACTGGGAGACTAGTCAGGATAGAGGGAATGATGAATGCAGCAATGTACAGAAAGATCCTGGATGAAAACCTGCTCCACAGAACTCTTGACTTCAGACTAGGGTGACTGTTCATCTTTCAGCAGAACAGTGACCCTAAGTACACAGCCAAGATATCAAAGAAATGGATACAAAGGAGCGACTCTGTCCCCGGTTCGTCTCACTCACCTGGCATCGGCCCGGTGGATGACGGCTGAGCCTCCCTGCATAGATTCTTAGAATCTTGTGATTGGGGCTTGGCAGAGGAGCTAACCGAGGCCACAGCTGGACAGGAGCCGGATCGGAGCTCAACTACAGCGGCGGTAGGCAGCGGGGCTCAGCGGAGGAGCTACTGAGGCCCCAGCTGGATAGGAGCTGGATCGGAGCTCAATTACAGCGGCGGGGCTTGGCGGAGGAACTACCGAGACCCAGCTGGACAGGACCTGGATCGGAGCTCACTGACTTAGATAAATATAGATGAACACTGATTAAGAAAATTAAGAGACTACGATAATCCATATCCACATACACAGCAAGAACAGTCCTTTTGTGACATACCATGACAATGTACTTTAAAAAACAAAACAAAAACCTTATGACTGACTTTAGTAGACATCAATCATCCCCAGTTGGAGGAAGTCATTTGACACAGAGTGAGGAAATCCAGACTCTGAAAATATCTCATTATGCTGAACACAAACTACAAGAGATGGAGAATGATATTGATCCTTCATTATTCAAGACTTAAGTATTGATTTACTAAATCCATTTCAACAAAATGTAATTAGAGTTCATGAATTCTATGTATAGTATGAGTCTATATCCCACAATAACACATCCCAGTAGAATCACAGTTCACACTGCTGTTACACTTAATGATAACCTGTTTGTTAATATCATTGATAAGAAAATAGAAAGTGGATTATTGATAAATGACATAAGTGACCATCTGCCAGTCTTTGCACTTGTCCATGGCCACACGTGGGCCAATACAGAAAAAACTTTAAAATCTTTCAGATACAAATCACAAAATGCAATCAGTTCTTTTAAAAAAGACCTGCTGAAGCAAGACTGGACAAAAGTCTATGTATCAGATGTAAATGAAGCCTACGACACATTCATGAACATTGTAACCACTCTTTATGAAAAGAAAGTCCACAGAAATTTGTCGACAAGCCATGGTTAACCAAAGGATTACAAAAAGCGTGTAAAAAGAAAAAATCATTATATAAAGCTTTTCTAAAGAAAAGGACAGAAGAAGCAGAGCAGCGGTATAAAACATACAAAAATAAGTTAATACTGTATATATAATGAGATGTAGTAAAGAGACTATTACAGTAAAGAACTGGAGAAAAACATAACACTAAAAATACATGGACAATACTTAACAATATTCTTGGAAATAAAAACAGAAACACAAGCTACCCAACCAATCTTTCAAAAAAAAAAAAACAACAGACCGAACAAACAACTCAGAGAACAAACAACTCAGAGTATGAATGCAGTCTCACCTGCAGATGAATTTAATAAATTTTTTGTTAACATTGGTCCTAATTTGGCTCAAGAAATACCCATTACGGCATCTACTGGTGATACAATAAGCAAAAGCATTGCTATAAAAGACTCCATTTTCATAAAGAACAGACGAGAGAGAGGTCATTGAAATTGTTAAATCGTTTAAAAGTAAAACATCTACGGATTGTGATGGTATACATGCTTTTAGTCAAAACTATTATTGAATGTTTAGTGAAGCCACTGACGTATATCTGTAACCTGTCTCTCCGAACAGGTATATTTCCCAGAGCAATGAAAATAGCCAAAGTAATTCCGATATACAAGAAGGGTGACGGAGGGGAATTTTCAAACTATAGACCTATTTCACTATTGCCACAATTTTCTAAGATACTTGAAAAAATATTCTGTGAGAGAAATAACTTTATAATGAAGAATAATTTATTGTGTGAGCAGCAATATGAGTTCAGACACAAGAGGACAACTGCACTTGCTCTAATGGAATTTATAGAAAAAATATCAACTGCTGTTGAAAATAAAGAGTATTCAGTTGGGGTATTCCTGGATCTTAAAAAAGCATTTGATACAGTGGATCATAAATTATTGTTAAAGAAACTACAAAATTATGGTATTGGGGGAGTAGCACTGTCCTGGTTATGTAGTTACTTAAAGAACAGATATCAGTATGTATGTGTTGGTAGCAAAAACTAGCAGTTACTGAAGGTTACTTGCGGAGTCCCACAGGGTTCAGTTTTGGGGCCATTGTTATTCAATATGTATATAAATGATATACGTAAAGTTTCGGAAAAAATGGATTTAATATTGTTTGCAGATGACACTAATTTATTAAGCAGTGGAAGTAATTTGGAACAACTTTTGGATACATTGGGAAAGGAATTAGGAAAGCTTAAACTGTAGTTTGATTCAAACAAATTAACGCTCAAACTAAGTAAGACAAAATTTATAATTTTTAACAACCATCACAACAACTTAGTATCTAAACTCAGTGTAAATGGTGTAGAGATTGAAAGGGTATCCAAAATTACATTTCTTGGAGTAATAATTGATAATAAACTGTGTTGGAAGTCACATATTAATTATATTAAAGGTAAAATATCCAATTCAATCGCAGTACTACACAGAGTGAAATATTTGCTGAATCAACCCACACTGTATACTTTGTATCATTCATTAATACTCCCATACATGACATATTGTACTGAAGTATGGGAAAATACATATAAAACATATATCCAGTCTTTATGCTTCAGAAGAGAGCTATTAGATTCTTCAGCTTTGTTTATTATTCTATCACTGCCCGCAAATATCCAAAAGTTGTTCCAAATAAGGGAGAAACAATATCATTTCAGAGGAACATGTATATTTCAAAAACCTTCAGTGAGAACTACCACCAAGCAACACTGTCTCAGTGCAATTAGTCAGACTGTGGAACGCTTTTGGACCTGAATTAAAATCATGTACAACACTTGGACAATTTAAACAAAAACTAAAGGAAGAAATACTCCAAACATATATACAAGATGACATGTAAAATCACATAATCTGGAATTTCCCCGTTGTGGGACTAATAAAGGCTTATCTTATCTTATCTTATCTTATATTCAGTCTGTGTTAGGCTGTTGCTTAGTTTTTTGTCACATTTTGTCTTAGCTTTGTTCTGATTTGTAATCACTCTTATTTTATTTTTTTCCTTTTGAATTCTTAGATGGAACATGGGTGGGCAATATAAGCTGCGACTTCAGCCATCACCCATTTTCAGATAACTTATGTTGAACTGTATAATCTGAGGAGTTATTGTTTAATTTGACCTTGTTAGATTTTTTTCCCCTTGGTTATATTATTCTGTTCTTTTCTTTTAATCTTTACATTTAATCTATCTGAAATAAAGGTTCATTCATTCAAATGGCTTCAGAACAACTCTGGACAACTCTGTGAATGTCCCTGAGTGGCCCACCCAGAGCCCAGACTTGAATCCAGTTGAACATCTCTGGAGAGATCTGAAAGTGGCTGTGCACCGACGCTTCCCATCCAACCTGATGGAGCTTGAGAGGTGCTGCAAAGAGGAATGGGCAAAACTGCCCAAAGATAGGTGTGCCAAGCTTGTGGCATCATATTCAAAAAGACTTGAGGCTGTAGTTGCTGCCAAAGGTGCATCAGCAAAGTATTGAGCAAAGGCTGTGGATGCTTATGTCCATGTGATTCCTTAGTTTTTATTTTTAATAATTTTGCAAAAATAAAAAAAAAAAAAAACTTTTTTCACTTTGTCATTATGGGGCATTGTGTGTAGAATTTTGAGGAAAAAAATGAATTTAATCCCTTTTGGAGAAAGGCTGTAACATAACAAAATGTGGAAAAAGCGAAGCGCTGTAAATACTTTCCAGATACTGTATGTTCTCCCCGTTTGGCAGATTGCACCACAGAGATGTGGATTGCTCAGTACTTCCCCCTGGCGGGAGTTTCCTGGCACTTACACAGTTCACTGCGACCATTTGTGTACTTGTATGTGTGTTCACTTTTTGGGGGCTGTGTGCACACGGTCAGCGCTCACCCTCTGTGTAGGTTTTGCACATGAATGGGCCAATAAATCTCCCCAGCCATCCTGCCATTGTGTCCCTGGACAAGGCACTTTACCCACCTTGCCTCCAGTGTCTGTGACACTGGGTCTGAATGTGTATAAATGTTCAGTAGTGGTCTGAGAGGCCGTTGGCGTGAATTAGCAGCCACGTTTCCATCAGTCTGCCCCAGGGCAGCTGTGGCTACAGCAGTAGCTTACCACAACCATTGTCTGTCTGTGGAGTGAATGAATAATGGACTCACTGTAAAGTGCTTTGGGTATCATGAAAAGCGCTATATAAATGTAATTTATTATTATTATTCACTGCGCTCGCTCGCGTGCCGACATGTATTTGCTACCATTTGCTCAACACTGCAGTGTGATATGCTCCTGGGATGCAGGCTATAAAGCAGTTGTAGTTTTTTCAGTGTTACTACCAGCTGCAGGAGATGCAGGCCCACTGAGGATATGATGGAAGTGACATTTGACTGGCCAAAGGTTGATGCATTATCGAAAATGATTTTGGAAACATTGTTTAAGGTGGAAACATTACATAGTGTTGCTTTGACCACCGCAGTATTTATCCAGTGGAAGGCTGTTACTTATTTACTTAGTTAAATCTACCTTTGAAGCCAGAAAGAAATGACTCACCAAGTCTTACCTGATTGCATGACTGGCATCAAGCAGTGATTAAGCTAAACTTTTCTTCATTTAAATGAAGGAAAAGCAGATTGTATTGTGTTTGGAGATACTGTGATGGTTGGCTTTGGCACCTTGTTCTCAAGGTTTCATTCAGCTGTCAGAAATCTGGGGGTGATCTTCGACAGTCATTTGAAATTCAACAAACAGATTGACAATGTGGTTAAGATAAGCTTTTTATCCCCCGCCAGTTGAGGCCCAAAGGGGTGGAAGAGTTCTAGACCGAAGGAGGATTATATTATGGGGCAGTCCATCTGTCCCACTATTGTGAAATCAACTACTCCTACAATTTTGTTCCAAATGTTTTGAAACTTGGTACCAAGGTTTGATATACACTGATGATGCACACATTGCAATTTGACTCTGATTGGATGACCTTGAGGTCAAAGGTCAAAAGTTAGATTTTCTGTATTTCTTCTAAATGCAATAACTACTGAAAGGAATGTAGTAAAAGTAGGCTTTTCAAATCGATACAGTAGGTGCAGGGTTTGACATTAACACCAACCAACCAGCCAATGGCGGGTGGATTTCAGCAGTGGTCGGTAAGACAGCCACTCCCTCTAGTCACTTTGCCAGCTTGTTGTTTTCTGAAATGGCATCTAAAATAATAAACCTATCACAATGTGAACCACGCAACTTCAACTCCCATAAGCACTATTTGCACACAGTGTGTGCTCACTGGGCCACTATCGCTGTGGACAGAGTCTAGAGAAGCCACAAACAGTCTACTCCACAAGTTGGTCTCCCGTCCTGCTCCTGTTCAGCCCGGTGGGAAGAAATACCATGGTGGGTGGCGACTTCTCCTGTACTGAATACGAAGTGGAGCCAGACTCCACCCACGGCGAGTTCATTTTGCAGCCAGACTGAAGAAACTGCAACGAACCGACAGTAGACGGCAGAACACACCTGTCCCCGCTCTCAGCGATCATATTACCAGGAGAACTGCCGCTGATCCCCGTTATCCCAGCATTGAGGAGCTAATCCCTATGCCCCTCCTCCCCCACACACACACATCAGCTCTTACCCCTGTGGTTAAACATGATCATTTTTTAGAGCAAGAAGTTGTTGTTTACCCTCTAAATATGTATTTTCATGGGTTGGTCCAGGGGTGTCAAACATATGGGCCAAAACCAGTTGACAGGGGTCCAATTTTTTTTTCTGTGAATTTACAGCTTTCTTTCTAATAAATTTCTGACCTTTTGTTCTGAGTAGAATTGTTCATGTACATTTGAGACATTTTTCTCCTTAAGATCATTTTTCTCTTTCAAGAGAGCTGTGTGAGAGGTTGCACCTCCCTGACCTTGAAACGACCATTAGGGTCAGCCGCCTTAGATGGTACGGCCATGTTGAGAGAAGCGCCGGTGCGATCAAAAGCATCTGCGTCCTTGATGTTAGCAGGCATAGGCCCAAGGGCAGGCTACGCAAGACGTGGATAGAGGTTGTCACCAGTGATTTAAAGCAAACGAATCTCACCCAGGCTGACACCCAGGATAGGGTAAAGTGGAAGACAGCTTTAAGCAACGTCATACCCGTGATGACAGTGGATCAGTGACGTAAATGGATAGTGACTGAGTGAGTGAAGATAAGACTTTTTTCTAATCAGTTTTTTTTCTCTTCTTTTTATCTGATGAAAATAGGTTGGGTTCATTCCATCAGCAACTACTAATGATGTAGTGCAGCCATGAGGGGGTGTCCCAGTTCACATGGGGTAGGGGAAGGGGTATTAATGAGAACTGGGACGGACCCCAAATCTACCTGTACTTCACTGTCACATTACAAATATTTTTCTCTACTGTTTTACATTATTTGCTGCTGTTTACAAATAATTAGATAGTATTTCTCTTGCTATTATGCATGTGTGTGTGTAAGAGTCATTTACATTTAAAAGGGTTGTAAATTTAGTTCAAGTAAATTTTAGCATGCCATAGTCCAATTTGATCATATTAAGCATCATTTTCCAACCACAAAATTGTGGCTAGTGAAAAGGCTGAGTGACTAGTAACTTTGGAAAATCACTAGCCACAGTGGCCGGTGAGCAAAAAAATTAATGTTAAGCCATGAGTAGTTGTTTCTAAGACGCATCTTGGACCACTTACACCCTGACCTGACTATGGGTTTGGGGTGAAAAGGTCAAAGTTAAAGTTCCATTTGCACTATGCTAAATAGTAAATGCTAAATTTGCTATTACTATAAAACGAGTAAAGCTAGGGCCACCAGACCTGGTATACAGGTTCACCTTGGGATCTTGACCTCAAACTATGGGTTTGGAGTCAAAAGGTCAAGGTTGGCAGTCCCTATGCCTTATTACTCTACAATGAATAAAGCTAGGGTCACCAAGCTTGGTGCAGGTTCACCCTGTGACCCTGAAGTGACTATGGTTTTGGGATCACAAGGTCAAAGGTTGACATCAAAATGGCTTATAAACTATATCTCAACAACAAAGAAAGCTAGGGCCACCAAACCTGGTGCATGGGTTCACTCTGAGACCATGACCCCTGTCAACAGGTTCAGGGTCAAAAGGTCAGAGGTCAAGGTTGACACTACTTATGATCTCTTGCTATAGAAAATGTAAAGCCCTCTAGGATCACTGTACTTGCTACATAGGTTCACCTCGGGATCCTGCCCGACAACTATGGGTTGTATACTTTGTAAATAATAATGCATCAGCTTTATATAGCACTTTATCATAGACGCTTTACAAATAGATACATTATTCATTCACTCCAGACAGAGAGTGGCAGTACTACTGTAGCCACACCTGCCCTGGGGCAGGCTGACGGAAATGTGGCTGCCAATCTGCACCAACGGCCTCTCCGGCCACCACTGAACATTAATACACATTCATACCCAGTGTTATGGACACCGGAGGCAAGGTGGGTAAAGTGTCTTGCCCAGGGACACAACGGTAGGATATCTGGGGAGAGCAGGATTTGAACCACCAACCATCCGGTTATTGGACGACCTGCTCTACCTCAGGTCTGTATATTCATGGATATACTGTATATTCATGGATGATGGGTTTATCGTAATTTGGTTCTGCCACAGTAAATACATTGAAAAGTTGAAAACTGCTCAGAGTGCTCTTGTATCAGTTGCATTTGTTGGCCAAAGCTAAACCTTTTGTAGGCTGCAATGACCTTGAGATAGCTATCCAGACTTTAATTAGTTCCAGACTTTATTACTGAAATGCACTATATGTTGGCATCTCCCAGTCCTCTCTTAGCCGCGTTCAGCTTGTACAAAATGCAGCAGCCTGTCTTTTAACGAGCACAACCGGGCGAGAGCACATTAGCCTATCATCCCTTCACTCCACTGACTTCCAGTTCATTTTAGAATTAATTTTAAACTTCTAATGATTGTTTTTAAAGCTTTTAATGGCCTTGCTCCAGCATTTTTCCCCAGAGATTTTAACTGTCCTTGAGCATGACAGGGTTTTGAGGACATCCAAGCAGCTTTTGTTGGATGTACCCAGGTCAAGGTATAAACACTGGGGTGACCAGACCTTTTCAGCTGCTGCCCCCAGGCTCTGGAATAATCTTCCCTCTGATTTATGTGTCATCTCTGACCTGGCTCTCTTCAAATTAAAACTTAAAATGTATTTATTCAGGAAGGCTTTTAAAACCCAGTAGTGTGCTGACACTTATTCTTTTTTAATTTATTTTGTTTTACTTTATGTTTTTGTCTTTGTTCATGTAACTGTTTTTATACTGTGTGTGTTTCTGTTTGATCTTTTGTAAAGCACTGTGGTCATCTATGGGTGGTTGAAAGGGCTGTATAAATACAGTAAAGCACACTACATTAAATCCAGGTGGTGAGTTTTTTTTATTTTTGTTTTTGTTTTGTTTTTTTTGCCAAGTAGTGTATTACCTTGACGAGATTAAAAAAAAAAAAAAAAAGATTTAATGTATTACTCACATGTACAACCAGTAGAACATGCACTCTGCTGTTCATCAGAACCACAGGAAACATTATACTGCATTAATGAATATATTTTTTTAACAAAGCTGGCCAGATGAGTTTGTCCTTGCATTGGTTATCAAACTGTTATGCTTTTTAATTATTTTCTTCATTAGTGTATATTATTTATTTATATTGTGCTGTTTTTGTATTATTGTTGCAATTATTTCCAAATTAGTTCCGTTTGTGCAGCACTCATAATATTTGGGCCTTTAATATTATCACTGAATCACTACTCAGGCTTGACTAATTGCTTAGTAATTAATGCTGTAATATATTTATTTAAATAAATGTCTTCTAAGCTAAAACACCTTGTTTCATATAATGGAAGAAGAATTAGTTGCTGCAGCAGTCTTTGCACGTTAAATACTAACATATTTTTACTGTATATGTAGTCGGTGTGAGGTGAAGGTAGAAGTACGTAGTTGAAATGATAAGTAGTCTTTGACATCTACCTTAGTCTGTAATGGTTATAATTCTTTCTAACACATGTACAGTGACATAACAGTATTAACTGAGCTGATTACGAGTCAATGTCCTAAAGCTTCCAGCTAAACACTGCAATAGATTTGTTATTTTCCATATCCCTGAGGACCACACCTTTTATTTTTTAGCATTAAATAGAATATGAGGAGGTACAGGAAAGTATTCAAAAGGAAGAGGCTGACAAAGAAAAAGTGGGATAGTCAGGGAGATGAAGAAAGTAGACAGAAGTATTTGAAATCTAGGTGCATGGCAAAGAGAGAGGTGGCAAAGGAAAGGCATATAGTGGGTTATATGAGAGGCTGGACATTAAGGTAGGAGAAAAGGACTTGTATGGATTGGCTAGACAGATCAAGCTGGAAAAGATGTGCCGCAAGTTAGATTGATTAAGGACAGAGATGCTAACATGCTAATGAGAGAGAGTTTAGAAGGTGGAAGGAGTACTTTGAGGAGCTGATGAAAGAAGAAAATGAGAGAGAGGAGGATGGATGAAGGAAAGATGGTGAACAAGGAAGTCCCGAGGAGTAGCAAGGCAGAAGTGAGGGCAGCTTTGAAGAGGATGAAGAAAGGGAAGGCGGTTGGTCCAGATGACATACCTGTGGAGGTATGGAGATGTTTAGGAGAGATGGCGGTGGACTTTTTAACCAGATTGTTTAACACACAATCTTGGAGGGTGAGACAATGCCAGAGAAATGGAGAAGAAGTGTTTTGGTACCAATTTTCTCAAATCAAGAGTTAACACTCAGAACTGTAGTAACTACAGAGGCATAAAGTTGATCAGCTACACTATAAAGATATGGGAAAGAGTTGTTGAAGCCAGGTTAAGAGAAGCGGTGACAATCAGTGAGCAGCAGTATGGTTTCATGCCAAGAAAGAGTACTACAGATGCAATGTTTGCTCTAAGAGTGCTGATGGAGAAGTATAGAGGTCAGGAGTCGCACTGTGTCGTTGTGGATCTAGAGAAAGCATATGATAGGGTGCCAAGAGAGGAAGTGTGGTACTGTATGAGGAAGTCAGGAGTGGCAGAGAAGTATGTGAGGGTGGTATAGGACATGTATGAGGACAGCGAGATAGTGGTGAGTTGTGCTGTAGGAGTGACAGATGGGTTCAAGGTGGGGGTGGGATTACATCAGGGATTGGCTCTGAGGCTCTTCTTGCTTGCCATGGTGATGGACAGGCTGACAGATGAAGTCAGGCAGGAGTCTCCGTGGACCATGATGTTTGCAGATGACATTGTGATCTGTAGTGGGAGAAGGGAGCAGGTGGAAGAGAACCTGAAGAGGTGGAGGTATGCTCTGGAGAGAAAAGGAATGAAAGTCAGTAGAAGCAAGTCAGAATACATGAGTGTGAATGAGAGGGAGGCAGGTGTAACGTGAAGATGAAAGGAGTAGAGGTAGTGAAAGTAGGTGAGTTTAAATACCAGGGGTCAACCCTCCAAAGCAATGGAAAATGCACAAGAAAGGTGAAGAAGAGAGTGCAGGCAGGGTGAATTGGGTGGAGATGAGTGTCAGGGGTGATTTGTGACAGAAGGGTAGCAGCAAGAGTGAAAGGAAAGATTTACAAGACGGTAGTGAGACTTGCTATGATGTATGGTTTGGAGTCTGTGGCGCTGACAAAAAGACAGGAGGTGGAGCTGGAGTTAAAGATGCTAAGATTTGCACTGGGAGTGACTAGGAGGGACAGGATTAGAAATGAGTATATCAGAGAGACGGTTCAGGTTGAGCAGTTTGGAGACAAAGTAAGAGAGGCAAGGCTGAGATGGTTTGGACATGTGGAGAGGAGGGATAGTGGATATATTGGACAAAGGATGTTGAAGATGGAGCTGCCAGGCAGGAGAAAAAGAGGAAGACCACAGAGAAGATTCATGAATGTAGTGAAGGAGGACATGGAGATGGTTGGAGTTGCAGAGGAAGATGCAAGGGATAGGGTGAGATGGGACAGCTCGGTGGCACAGTGGTTAGCACTGTGGTTGGGTTTACCGGGTTTACCCCAGGTACTCCGGTTTCCTTCCACAGGTCAAAAACATGCAAGTTAGGTTAATTGGAGACTCTAAAGTGGCCCTAGGTGTGAATGTGTGTGTGTGAATGGTGAAGAGATTGGTACCGTGGCTGCCTCATCCATCCAGGTGGATGCCTTGAATTTCCCTCTGGGATTAATAAAGTATACAAAAAGAAAATTATATACTGTGGCGCTCCCTAAAGGGAGCAGAAGAAGCATGAGTATGCCGCCAAGAGGACACAGTCCAAGGACAGAATTTTTTCACACATAAGGAGGTGTTCAGAACTCCTTATAAGAACTCCTTATGCAAACATATAGAGCGATGATAACACTGGTCAACACCAAATTTATTGTCTAAGTTTTTCTTTAGCTGATTTAGGACAATTTTGATGTGCTGAATCCAAAAATCACATTGGTTTTGCTCAATCAGGTCAACTTTTTGAACTATGGCCACGTTTTTACATTTTTGTTTACATGCACGGGTATTTTCGCTTTATATGATGCAGAATTCTTTTTTATTTCTTGAAATTCTCTGAATTTTGAACAATGATGACGTAACATTCAATTTACAAGTACTTACCTTTATCAATGTCTGCTATTCAATTTACAGTACAACTGTACAACTGCTGTACAACTGCTTACAACTTAGCACAAAAACCTGACCTGATCGAGAGAAACGGATGTCATTTTCGCATTCAGCAGTTCAAAATTGTCTTAAATCAGTTGAAAAAATGCCTACAACTTACAAAAAATTATTTTTATGTTGTAGTAATCAAGTCAGTGCAGTAATGCACCTGTAAGCTGGTTGCCAATCGCCAATCAAATCTAAAAGGAGTTGTTCAGAACGCCTTATAAGAACTCCTTATACAAAGATATACACTACCGTTCAAAAGTTTGGGGTCACCCAGACAATTATTTTGTGTTTTCCATGAAAAGTCACACTTATTTACCACCATGAGTTGTAAAATGAGTAGAAAATGTAGTCAAGACATTGACAAGGTTAGAAATAATGATTTGTATTTGAAATAATAATTTTTTCCTTCAAACTTTGCTTTCGTCAAAGAATCCTCCATTTGCAGCAATTACAGCATTGCAGACCTAACATGATTGCACAAGGGTTTTCTAATCATCCATTAGCCTTCTGATGCAATGAGCAAACACATTGTACCATTAGAACACCGGAGTGATAGTTGCTGGAAATGGGCCTCTATACATCTATGTAGATATTGCACCAAAAACCAGACATTTGCAGCTAGAATAGTCATTTATCACATTAGCAATGTATAGAGTGTATTTCTGATTAGTTTAAAGTTATCTTCATTGAAAACAAGTGCTTTTCTTTCAAAAATAAGGAAATTTCTAAGTGACCCCAAACTTTTGAACGGTAGTGTAGAGTGATGATAATCAAATCAGTGGTGGTAATGCACCTGTAAGCTGGTTGCCAACCACCAATCAAATCTAGAAGAAGAAATTGGATATTCACCATTAGCCAGATTCTTTTAAAGCCAATTGAAATCATGTCATTTTATCCTATGGTACACAAAGTACACCATTCACTTACACTTCAGCTGTGTCATTTACAGCAGGTCAGTCAGACAACTCTGATTTCTGCTAAATAGAAACATTACCTTACTTAAGCTTATGGCCTAATAGATTATGCAACAAATCATAATACAACTGCAAATATTTAAAATTTAGGCTTGAGATGAGTATTGTCTTTGTTGTTTGAGTTAGCAAAGGGTTATTAATGCAGTAAAAAGAAAAAATGCTGCTTTGTTTTTCACATTGGTAATGATTCTGGTGTGCTTATGTACAACAATGTACTGCCCATTTGCACCTGAATGGAGGAAGTGACACTGTGAGAATCACGTTCTTTGATTTTTCCAGTGCCTTTAATACCATCCAGCTACTGCTGGCTGGGTGAGAAGCTGTGGGTGATGGGGGTCAACAGTGTCTTGTCTGAGGTGGTGGTTGGTGATACAGGAGCTCCACAGGGGACTGTGCTTTCTCCTTTTCTCTTCACCTTATACACCACCAACTTTCAGTACAACACCGAGTCATACCACCTGCAGAAATTCTCTGATGACTCGGCTGTTGCGGGGTGTATAAGAGGGGGAGAGGAGGGAGAGTATAGGGCACTGGTAGACAGATTTGTGGAGTGGACTGAGCAGAATCACCTGAGGCTGAACGTCAGCAAGACCAGAGCGATGGTAATAAACTTCAGGAAGAAGAAGACGCCTTCACAGCCACTGCAGATTGGGGGGGGGGGGATGTGGAGGTAGTGGAGGACTACAAATACCTGGGTGTTGTGATCACCAATCGACTGGACTGGAAATCTTAACACCGATGCTGCGTACAAGAAGGGGATGAGCAGACTCTACTTTCTGAGGAAGCTGAGATCTTTCAGTGTGTGCAACAAGATGCTGGAGCTTTTCTACCAGGCCGTTGTTGTCAGTGCCATCTTCTTTGCTGCTGTCTGTTGGTGTAGCAGTATCAGAGCCAGCGACACCAACAGACTTGAAAAGATTATCAAGAAGGCTGGCTCTGTGATTGGTCTCAGGCCAGAGACTTTTGAGACTGTAGTGGAGATGAGGACACTAAACAAACTATTATCCATCATGGATAGTCCTGATCAACCCCTCCACCACACACTGGACAGACAGTGGAGCACTTTCTCCAGCAGACTGCTACAGCTTTGCTGCCGAACGGTCAGGTACAGGAAATCTTTCCTGCCACATGCCATTTCACTGTACAATAACTCACTCTAATGTTGAATTTTGGTCATAACTATGCTGCCATACTGCACCTTGCAGTCTAATTGGTAACTCACATTTCACCCTGCACCCAATAGTCCTGCATTATACAGCGATTACAATTCATGTATGTATCTATACGGGTCATCATCTATTCATCTGTGATGTATATAAGTTATCTAGGCAGTTTTACTTTCCCTGGATAATTCCTTTTTCTATTATGCTGTGTGTGTTTCTGTCGTTTTGGTCGTCTGCTGTCATGCTGATGTTACACTGTAATTTCCCAGTTTGGGATCAATAAACTACATCTATCTATCGATCTATCTACTGCAATACAAGTTGGTCTCAAGAAACTAAACTCTTTTTTACACAGGAGTGGAGATTGTTGATGATGTAAAAAAGATCTCTCAATGTTCTTTCAATGATCTCTCAGTGATCACCAAGATCTCTCAATGATCTGTTATCTTCACTGATCTCCATGGTCCTCAAAGGGATGCGCTCTCTCAAGGAGCTCTAAAGGAAAGTTCAGTGATCTCATCCATCTCCCAAAGGTCTTTCAGCGTTCTTTCACTGAAATCTATTGGTCTTTCATCAAATGCTCAGCGATCCCTCACTGCTCTCTCACCCATCTCTACCTTTGGGGTGGAAAAAATTTGCGCTCATTGAACGATCGCTGAGACCATTGAGATCGTTGAGCGATCAGTGAGAGTGTTGAGCACTCCTTGAGAGATCGTTTCCCTTTGGTGATCATTGTGATATTGCTTTGGACTGAGTTAAACTTTGAGAAGGCCGTGGTGACCATGGAGCTCACTGGAACATCATTGTCGATCATTGAGAGATCTTGGCAATTGCTGAGAAATCATTGAAATATCATTGACAGATCTGGCCAGTCTCCACCCCCATGTAAAGGGAGTAGAAGAGCACTAGAAACCTCTTAAATATACATGTATACAGTACAGCGGGGAAAATAAGTATTGAATGCATCAACATTTCTCTCATTAAATATATTTCTAATAGAGCCATTGATCTGAGATTTTCACCAGCTATCAGTAACAACCCAAGTAATCCATACATACAAAAAAATCAAGGCAACTGTGTTCACAAAACAGTTTATATTTAATAAAGTGGAATGACAGTATTGAACACACTTGGTGAAATTCATTTAATTAGTAAAAAAAAAAGCCTTTGTTGGTAATAACAGCTTCCAGACACCTCCTGTATGGAGAAACTAGCACAGGCTCAGGAGTGATTTTAGCCCATTCTTCCACACAAACTGTCTTCAAATCTTGAAGGTTCCATGGGTGTCTTCTATGAACTCTGATCTCCATAGATTTTCAATTGGATTCAGGTCAGGTGACTGACTGGGCCATTCTACCAGCTTTATTTTCCTTCTCTGGAGCCAGTTGAGCGTTTCCTTGGCTGTGTGTTTGGGATCGTTGTCTTGTTGAAATGTTCACCCTCGTTTCATCTTCAGCATCTTGGCAGATGGCAACAGTTTCTTATCAGTGATGTCTCTGTACATCTGTCCATTCATCTTTCCTTCAATTATATGAAGTCTACCTGCACAATGTGCTGAAAAACACACCCACACCATGATGCTGCAACCTCCAAACTTCACTGTTGGTATGGGTGGATTCACACTACAACGTTTGGACCAACTTTTACTGACATTTTGGCAAATGTCTGGCTCTGCTGGCAAAAGTTGGTAAAAGTTAATGATAGTTGGTGTTTGTTGGCAAACGCTGGCGAAAATTGTCCATCGATCCATCAATCTTCTTCCACTTAATCCTTTTTCAGGTCGTGGGGGGACTGGAGCCTATCCCAGCATCTTTGGGTGAGAGGCAGGGTACACCCTGGACAGATCGCCAGTCCATTGCAGGGCCAACATAGAGAGACAGACAACCATTCACTCTCACGTTCATACCTAAGGACAATTTAGAATCCCCAGTTTGATGCCAATTAACCTAACTTGCATGTTTTTGACATATGGGAGGAAACCAGAGAAATCACGGCGTAAACCCACGCAGACACGGGGACAACATGCAAGCTCCACACAGATCACTGTTGGTCAGGGGCTGGGATTGAACCCGGGATCCCCCGACCAAGGGTGAGTTGCTGTGCTGCCACAGTGCTAACCACTCCGTCACCGCGCTGCCCGGCGAAAGTTTTGTTCTTTGAAAATTTTCAGCATGCTGAAAATTTGCTGATGTTTGGAAATACACATTGGTGAAAGTTGTGTTCAGTTTGTAAAAGTTCCTGAGTGCTGGGCTAAGTTATGCAGAGTTTACCTCAGTCAGCCTCAGTTAAAGCTGGGTTCACACTGTTGCGTTTGGACCAACTTAAGGCTGTCGCGATAACCGCATTTATGTAATACCGCAGTATGGACACGCCTACCGCAGAGGAAAATGAGCAACTGCAACAACTGCGGTGTTCACTTTTTTGTTATTCACTTGTGTGCCCCTATTGAGTATTAAATACATTTTTAAAAGTTAAGTATATTTTTATTGCCAGCAGCATGTTTGCACATGGCACTCTGGAAGCTGTGGAAGCTTTCAGAGTGCCGGGTGCAAAAAATTAAAAAAAAAAAAAAAAAAAAATGGCAGTCACGCTTGTTGCCAAGTTAAAGACATCGCTGGTTTGGGAACATTTCAGTTTTGAGCTGAATGAAAAAGGAGAGCCAGCTAATTTAGAAGAGGCAATGTGCAAAATCTGCACCAAAAAGGTCGCAGTAAAATGGGGAAATACAACAAATTTGAGGTCTCACCTAGCTTGCTACCATCCAGCCATAGAAGCCCAGCTGCCGCCACCAACACCATATGGCGCGCTCTCCAGACGGACTCCAGCAGGCGTTTAGGAGTGGCGGAAGCGTTTGGACGATTTACTAAATACAACCGTGACAGTAAGCGGTATAAGTACCTTACACATGCTGTTGGTATCTGGTTGAGGACATCCATCCATCTTCTTCCGCTTAATCCTTTTTGGTTCGCGGGGGTGCTGGAGCCTATCCCAGCATCTTTGGGCGAGAGGCAGGGTACACCCTGGACAGATCACCAGTCCATCGCAGGGCCAACACAGAGAGACAGACAACCATTCAATCTCAGTCACACCTAAGGACAATTTAGAATCCCCAGTTTGATGCCAGTTAACCTAACTTGCATGTTTTTGGCATGTGGGAGGAAACCAGAGAAATCCCAGAGTAAACCCATGCAGACACAGGGAGAATATGCAAACTCCACACAGATCACTGTTGGTCAGGGGCTGGGATCGAACCCAGGATCCCCGGCCAAGGGTGAGTTGCTGTGCTGCCGCAGTGCTAACCACTCCACCACCGCGCTGGGGACATGGTTCGATTTAACACAGTGCATCTGCACAACAAGCACACAGAGTTTTCGGTGCTGCTGGGAACATTGTTATGCTGCTCTGATCCTCTCTGAAACCACACAAGGTTAACATGCTGGTTTTCCTGGCACGCAACAAAGACATGACAACTTGAAATGACTTGATCCTTCATGTTCATTTCGTTCATTTATTGTCTTTAAACATTGAGTGCGTGATACTGCATGAGTTTTTCACTGTTTCTTTGGCATGATTTTTCCCCACATATGTATTCTACAATTTTATGGAAACAGTTTTTTAAAAAATCAGTATAGATACAGTGCGTTACTTTGTTTTTTTGGCAGTTTATATTTAGCCTATTACCATTTGTAAAAAAAAAAAAAAGAAATCGTTGTTCTCCATGGTTCTCGCATATAGCTGTTCTCCATATGCCCTGTATTGAGTCTCTCTAATGGTCAGCAATAAAAGCATAGCCTATAATGTTTTAAAAACTGCCACTTTTGTGGGGTCAAAGCAAAAAATGTACACATAAATACTCTACTAATAAACCGAGGTCGCAGAGCACTGAAAGGGCAGAAAGCATGTTATTTTTTTGGTGCTTTTTTTGGTCTTGCCTGTGGCAGATGGGGGGAAAACAAGGTGAGAAAATATCCTAAATTTAATAATATAATGGCTGGTTGGGCTCCTTCTGAGCAGTGTTTATGAGCCTGACGATTAAGCTATGAAACAGCTACTGCAGAGAGCATTGCTTGTTTGCTGTGTGAATGTGATTTTTCGGACAGCAGCAACATTGTCCAAAAATCACTATGGAGAGACAGGCGGAGTCCTGCACAGAGTCTGTCCTGTTTAAATATGCTGAACGTCGCAGCTCTCTCCAACCAGTCCACACACCCTAGCTGGAATTACTGCCTCTGCTTTATGAAAACAATCCAAGTTTTTTTTTTTTGTTTTGTTTTGTTTTTTTTAACAGAATCAGCAGCTCATGACTGTAGCAAGACCTGAGCTCTGCACACAAATTGACAGCGGAGCTGCAGGGACTTTCTCAACACACAGCTTCCATCATTTGCCACATAAATTAAGAACCCTGTGTTTAAATTAGGAGACGACAGGGTCCGAAAATCATTTGCAATAATACCGCATACCGCGGTGTTGAGCTGTCCACTGTCACCGCAGGGGAAATTCCTCTACCGCGACAGCCCAAGACCAACTTTTACAATTGTTTTGAAAAATCAGAGAAATTAGTCCAAACTGTGAAATTACGTTTATGAGCAGGTTTTTTTCTAATCCAGCACACACCAACTTTTACAAACTTTTGCTAGCGTTTGCCAGTGTTGCATTCAGTGTTGGCAGACTTTTGCCAGCTTAGGCTAGCGTATGTGTAACTGTTACCCACTTAGGTTAACTTAAGCAAACGAATACTCAGCGCAGGTCAGCTGGCATCAGCGTTTGGCAAAGCTCATATAAAGAGCAGCATTTGTGGAGGCTTCCTGCCATTCTGGGCCTGCTTTTGGAGTGAACACATCTCCCTTGGGCATACGTTTCAGTATTTATTTTTGTTTTATATTCCTATGTAGTTATTTCTACATGCCCTTTTCCCCTGTTCATTCATTCATTCCTCTAAAAATAATACAATAATGCCTATCTGTAGACTTCAGCATTAAGTCCACAATTAAAATGTGAATGTGGATGGAATATAAAAACTATTTAGCGTATCATCATATAAATATGATACATATTATATTTTGACTGTTGCAGCTCTCTCCTTTAAAATAACATAAAATCCCATTAAATGCCATTTACTTTTTGACACCACATCAGCACTGTTTGATTCCCCTCAATGGAAGCTGAACCAATAAATCCTGGAGAATGATTACGCATGGAGCAGAAAATTAAGAACAGTAAATTTCTCAGTTAAGGAGATCTTTTTTTCTTTTGGGCTGTCACATTTTTGTGAGATATAATATATATACGTATATACTGTATATATATATACTGTATATACAGTATATATAATTTTTTTTTTTTTTTTTTTCATTTTTAAATTCCCCTTTCCCTCCATTTCTCTTCCGTCCGTGCATGTCTGAAGTGAATTTCGGTCTAAAAACATCTGCTTCCACTGGCATTTCAGTCAACATTTGCCAATGGAGCTTGACTTAGGCTGACTTAGGCAAACTCTGCATAACTTAGCCCATCGCTCAGGGACTTTTACAAACTGAGCACAGCTTTCACCAATGTTCATTTCTAAACGTTGGCAAATTTTCAGCATGCTTAAAATTTTCAAGGAATACAACTTTCACCACCATTTGCCAACAAGCACCATCATTAACTTTTATCAACTTTTGCCAGCAGAGCCAGATGTTTGCCAAAACATCAATAAAAGTTGGTCCAAACGTAGTGTGAATCCACCCAAAAAAGCAGGTCTAGGATGGCAGGAAGCCTCCACAAACGCTGATCTTTATGAGCTTCGCCTGATGCTGATGTCAGGTCTGAGTATTCATTTGCTTAAGTTAACCTACATAAGTTGGCAACAGCTACACATACACTAGCCTAAGTTGGCAAAAGTTTGCCAGTGATGAATACAACGCTGGCAAATGCCAGCAAAAGTTTGTAAAAGTTGGTGTGCGCTGGATTAAAAAAAAAAAAAACCTGCTCACAAACGTAATTTCACCGATGTTTGGACTGATTTCTCGGACTTTTCAAAACATCTGTAAAAGTCTGTCCAAACGCTATAGTGTTAACCCAGCTTATGGTGTTTTGGGGGGCTGATGTGCAGTTCCATTTCGCCTTCAAACATGTTGTGTGTTGTGACATCCAAAAAGTTCAATTCTGTTCTCATCTGATCAGACTATATTCTCCCAGTATTTTACTGGCTTGCCCAAATGTTGTACAGCAAACTTTATAGGAGCTTCAACATTCTTTTTCTTTAGTTATGTAGTCTTGCGAGGTGAGCAAGCATAGAGCCATGTCAGTTGAGTGCATTACTTATTGTTTTCTTTGAAACAGCAGTACCTGCTAACTCCAGGTCTTTCTGGAGCTCTCCACAAGTGGTCTTTGGCTGTTAGAGAACTCTTCTGATAATTCTTTTGACTCCTCTGTCAGGAATCTTGTGAGGAGCTCTTGGTCGTGGCCGGTTTATGGTAAAATGATGTTCTTTCCACTTCTGAATGATGGCTCCAAGAGTGCTCACTGGAACATTAAACAGTTTAGAAATGCACCTGTGACCAATGCCATCATTATGTTTTGCAACAGAAAGGTTGTGAAGGTCTAGAGAGAGCTCTTTGCTTCTACCCATCATGAGTTCTTTGTGGTGTGACAATCTGATATTCACAGACCTTTTTAAACACTATCAGTCAGGACTTAACCAGCGGAAATTAATTTGCACTGATAGGGGATAGGATGGCTTCCTAAATTCTGTTGGATTTCAGTTGATTTCTTGGCTTTCTGTGTCTTTTTGCACCTCTTTTTCTTCATGTGTTCAATACTTATTCCCTGTGTCATTCCATCCATCTTCTTCTGCTTAATCCTTTTTGGGTTGCAGAGGGGCTGGAGCCTATCCCGGCATCTTTGGGTGAGAGGCAGGGTACACCCTGGACAGATCGCCAGTCTGTGTCATTCCACTTTATTAAATATAACTTTTGTTTTGTGAACACAGTTGCCTTGATTTCTTTGTATGTATGGATTACTTGGGTTGTTACTGATATCTGGTGAAAATCTCAGGTCAATGGCTCCATCAGAAATATGTTTAATGAGAAAAATGTTGATGTGTTCAACACTTATTTTCCCCACTGTATAGACCTCTTTTGTCACCCAAGGTACTCTCAATGACCTCTCAGTGATCTCTCCGTGACCTCTCAAGGATCTTTCAAAGACCTCTATAGATGAAAATTGCAACCTCCCAAACATTTACACAGAAACAGCTTTTTTGAGGATTTAAGATAAGATAAGATAAGATAAGCCTTTATTAGTCCCACAATGGGGAAATTCCAGGATTGCAACAGCATAGGGATAGCAACACTCAGAGCAACAATCAGAAGGCAAGAAAAAACATCTAGTAAACATATGTCCATATTACTATAAATGTGTATATATATATATATAGACACACAGTGCAGAGCATTATGGCTGGTGAATGTGCAGCAGAAAGTCTAAGCTCTCTCTCCGCGGATGCAGCGGGCCAGCTGGAAGTCTTTGGGCATGATGGTGACCCCCTTAGCGAAGAAGAGACCCACCAGGTGGGCCTCGCTGGTCTCCTGCAGAGCCATGACGGCGAAGCTCAGGAAACGCAGGACGGTCTTGAAGTCCTGAGCGATCTCCCTCACCAGACGCTGGACGGGCAGCTTACGGATGAGCAGCTCCGGGGATTTCTGGTAGCGACGGATCTCTCTCAGAGCCACGGGCCTGTGACGGCGAGGCCTCTTCACTCTGCCGGTGGCCAGAGCGCCTCTCCGAGCAGCCCTGGTGGCTAGCTGTCTCCTGGGGGGCTTCTTCCTCCAGTAGATTTTACGGGCGGTCTGCTTGGTTCTTGCCATCGCTCTTTATTATTCTGTCTTATATTTCTTTCACGCCGCCTAAACTCCAGCCCGGCACCCGCGTCCTTTTCGCTACAGCTCCCGGTATGTCGAGTTTCCCATTAGCACCGGGCGGCGGCCAAGTGCTAGCTAGCACTAGCTCCTCCCCGCTGTAACGTCTCCCGCTGCAAACCGTGGCTCCGTCCGCCGACCCGGGAGACCCCCGGGGCGATCCGTGCGTCCGTGATATATATACAGAGTGAAAGGTGTAGAAAGAAGAAGGAAGATTAAAAAAAAAAAAAAAAAAAAAAAAAAAAAGGCTGTTGCAACAGGCAGCCGACTCGTGTGGCGCCGCCGGTCCGGCGGAACCGGAACCGGAAATTTAGGAGATTGTTGAGAGATTGGGCCAATTTCTGATCTCTTAATGATTACTCAGCGATCTCCATCCATGTGAAGGGGCCCTTACTCACATGCTCATGTGGACCACAACACAGGAGGAAGATAACATCCCAACTTAAAACCTGGTTACAAGCTAAATAGTGAGATGTTATTTCACAGTAGTAATGTACAGTTGTCACTGAAGCTACCCCAGACTCAGGAGTCATTTAACTAAATGTACCACAGAGACTGCAGTATATTTCAGAAGAAGTAGTTTTAAAATCTCCCAGTTGAGCACCCTGCAGTTCATACTGAGAGCAGAAAGCTAACCACCAACCTGCAGAGAAACTGCTTGTGTGTCACATTCCTCACTCAAATTGCAGATTGAAAGAAAGAAATCCATCTCCTTCCTTTGTTTCTAACTTATTTATTTGCTTTAGCAGAAGTTAATGTTGCAATCATGGCTCTGAAGATCAGTTATAAAGCTTGTCACCTCTAATAACCTGTAATTTTCTGATGAACCCATTCACTGTAATTTGATTGCACTAATGCTGTTACTTTGTTAAAGGCCCATCTATCTACCATCTGCCTCCTTCTCAGCCCCCACAAGTGAGCCCCTTGGACTGTGTGTAGACGACGTCAGCGACACCACCATTTCGCTGAAGTGGCGTCAGCCCGAGAGGATCGGCTCAGTTGAGCTCAAGGGTTATGGGGTCGAGTACCGCAAGGAGGGCAGTAAGTACTGCAGCCACATGATAAGAAGTGTTTTTAATAACCCTTATCATCGTCACAGTTTATTGCTTCATTAAAAAAAAAACACAGCTGACCCATATTATATTGATTTTACTGGGGATAAAATCTAGTCATTTGTGATGTCTTTTCTGTTAAGCTGACGAATGGATTCCAGCGCAACAGGGTCTGACAGAGAGGACGTCGATGATCATCAGAGACCTCACCACAGGAGACAAGCTGGAGTTCCGTGTGCGAGCCTACAACATGGCTGGACCCAGTGCTGCCGCCACTCTGGCTCAGCCCGTCACTATCAGAGAGATAATGCGTTGAGTATTAATAGAAGCCTTCTGCTCCTTTTGTTTTCCATCTGGCTTTTAACGAGAGTTACTAACCAACATGTCTCTTAGAGCTAAATAGTTCTAATCACCTAAATGCAATTTTTTTAATTTTATTTTTCTCACACAGAGCGCCCTAAAATTTGGCTTCCCAGAAATCTCCGTCAGACTCTTGTAAAGAAAGTTGGAGACACAGTCAACATTATGATTCCATTTCAGGTAACTTATACATCAGTTTAATTGATGATACCAACTTTTTTGAAAGTATTAAAACACAAAAGAGGGCTTTTATATCTTACGTACACTACCTTTCAAAAGTTTGGGGTCACCCAGACAATTATTTTGTGTTTTCCATGAAAAGTCACACTTATTTACCACCATGAGTTGTAAAATGAGTAGAAAATGTAGTCAAGACATTGACAAGGTTAGAAATAATGATTTGTATTTGAAATAATAATTTTTTCCTTCAAACTTTGCTTTCGTCAAAGAATCCTCCATTTGCAGCAATTACAGCATTGCAGATCTAACATGATTGCACAAGGGTTTTCTAATCATCCATTAGCCTTCTGACGCAATGAGCAAACACATTGTACCATTAGAACACTGGAGTGATAGTTGCTGGAAATGGGCCTCTCTACACCTATGTAGATATTGCACCAAAAACCAGACATTTGCAGCTAGAATAGTCATTTATCACATTAGCAATGTATAGAGTGTATTTCTGATTAGTTTAAAGTTATCTTCATTGAAAAAAAGTGCTTTTCTTTCAAAAATAAGGAAATTTCTAAGTGACCCCAAACTTTTGAACGGTAGTGTATATCTTACCTTAAACACTAAAGTGTACAAAAAAGAACAAATAATGTTTTTGAATCACAACATGAAACAAATTACACCATAGCCGGGTCTCTGTATGTAAAACTTTTGTCACTTACTGTATCGCTGCAGTTTGAATGAAGTTTTAGAGGTCAGAGCCATACTCATGCAGGTGTATTTTCCGCCTTGTTGGAACAGATGGCTGCTCTGATTTGTGCTTTTATTTCATAATTCTACATTCATAGTAAATGCAGAAAAGAAGCAGAACTGGCAACCTTGCCTAATCATCCATCCATCTTCTTCCGCTTAATCCTTTTCGGGTTGCGGGGGGGGCTGGAGCCTACCCCAGCATCTTTGGGCGAGAGGCAGGGTACACCCTGGACTGATCACCAGTCCATCACAGGGCCAACACAGAGAGACAGACAACCACTCACTCTCACAGTCATACCTAAGGACAATTTAGAATCCCCAGTTTGATGCCAATTAACCTAACTTGCATGTTTTTGGCATGTGGGAGGAAACCGGATCCCTTTTTATTCTCCAGTCTGCTTTTCTTTATGTGTGAGTTGAGACAAAGCTAGAACAGAAAATAAAAATAATTTAAGAAGTGCTGATTACTTACACAATATTATCGGTTGTGTGTTATTTACAGTACGTAATATCAGTTATTGCCTTTAAAAAGTGATTGCCAATACCAGTATGTTGTGACACCGCTAGCAGTGACCATAGTCTTCATCCATTCATCTTCTACCGCTTATCCAGGGATCCAGGGCAATGGTAAAAGCAGAGTAGCCCAGACTGCCGCCCAGTTCACATGGCACCATGATCCCCATGATCCCTCCTGCAGGTGGTGAGCCCACTGGAGGGCGTACCCTTGTGGCTTCTTTGGGTACACTGGGTTCTTGATGTCACTTTTTTACCCTGGATTTACACTGACTCCAGATCTGGTCTGTTAATGGCTGCAATCCAGCTTCCGCAGCATCTAGTTCCCGTTCTCGTCAATGTTCTAATCCCGACCTGGTCCGGACCACTGCGAAACGAATCCAGCACATCAGATTCTATGTTTGACAGATGTTGGATCCAGTCCGCAAGTAAATGCCATGGTATCTCACGGTATTTAATAGTTGTTTGTTCATTAAAGATGATTTAAGGATCATCCATTATTTTCTGAGGTCTACTCCTTCACCACTCTGTCAGAAAAGGTTAAAACTTTGACATAACTTACAAACACATCACAGAATTAGAATTAAAGGGCTACTTATGTATTATTAGAGTACAAAAATCCAGGTGGAGAGCCGCTACATCACACTTCCTTGTTGTTATCACGTGATTGCAATCGGTTGTTCTCGGCCACTCTCAGGTCTTTCTGAAGATCTCGTGTTATTTTGTATAATTCTCGCACGATCTTTTATTTCAAACTGTTTGTATATCCATGCTGCTTTAAAACACAAATGGAGCTGGAAGGGATGTACACAAGGCTCTGCCCACACTGCATCTGCAGCAGACTGCATCCAGAGTCACTGGCAATCCAGGGTAAGTCTGGCCCTTCACCCAGGACCAGTTTGTCTTGGGAGACCCTACCAGGGGCAAGTTGCCCCCCGCAACATATCTCCTGGGCTCATTATGGCACACAAAGCCCTCCACCACAATAAGGTGGTGATCCACGAAGGGGGACACAAAGATATTTGTTTTATTTTTTGTCATTTATAAATTGTAGAATGACAGACATCATTTGAGGCTGCAAACCGTCTTATGTATTTTTCTTCTGATGCAGGGTAAACCCAGGCCTAAGGTCACTTGGAGCAAAGACGGGGAGCCCCTGAACTCCACGTTTGCCAATGTGAGGAACAGCGAAGTAGACACAATCCTTTTCATCCGCAAGACAGAGAGAAAACACTCTGGGAAGTATGATCTGCAGGTGCAGATTGAGAACGTGGAAGATACTGCAGCGGTTACACTGCAGATTGTTGGTAAGCAGGACAAAACATATGTGGATCTGCTGGTATTTGCAGGAACAATTAAGTTTATAACAATTTCTTATAAATGTACAAAGTCGGCAGCGCCGTAGCGGAGTGGTTACCACTGCCACAGCACAGCAACTCACCCTTGGCTGGGGGATCCTGGGTTCGATCCCAGCCCCCAACCAACAGTGATCTGTGTGGAGTTTGCATGTTCTCCCCGTGTCTGCGTGGGTTTACTTCGGGATTTCTTTGGTTTCCTCCTACATGCCAAAAACATGCAAGTTAGGTTAATTGGCATCAAACTGGGGATTCTAAATTGTCCTTAGGTATGACTGTGAGAGTGAATGGTTGTCTGTCTCTCTGTGTTGGCCCTGCGATGGACTGGCGATCTGTCCAGGGTGTACCCTGCCTCTTGCCCAAAGATGCTGGGATAGGCTCCAGCCCCCTGCGACTTGAAAAGGATTAAGCGGAAGAAGATGGATGGATGTTATAAAGTCATTTACCAAAGAACCAGAACGTAAGGTTATGCATATAATTCCATAGCTTATCTGAGGGATGAAGCGAGCCACTGCTCTGGAGGCACGAAGAACGTAGTCGTCTGTCACTCATATTTCATTCAGGAGCAGAGTGTGATGGTGTGTGGTGGCAGGCTTAGCGAGATGCATAGCGTGATAGGTAAGGAGCATGGAGGAGACGCTCAGCCCAGGGGCTGGTCTGTCCACCTGTGAAGTGGTGGATCTGCACAGCTTCATGGGGAGGACTGATGTGCTGGATATAGCTCGGTTATGTGTGGGGGCCAAGTATGCCATCAGTGTGGGTTCCATGGGCGGAAGATGACTTAGACCAAGCTCAGCTGTGCCGGCAAGCTTCAGAAACTGGATATAGCCGGGAACGTTAGTGCAGGTAAACAGCGGGTTCTTCTAGGTGGCTGTCAGCTCTGAGACCAGGTCCTGGTAGGCATGCAGGATGACCTTTTGCCCTGCCAGGTGAGGGGGTAGCATAGAGCCAGCAAACTGGGATGCAATTTTGGGGGTGGTGGTGTTGGGCCACTCTGCTGCAAGTCAGGAGCACGAGAAACGAGCAGAATGAGGAAGTTGTCTTTGCTGTCAGCTGGTTCTGTAGTGGGTCAAAGCAAGCTTGTCCTGGTTCTCCTGCGAGAAGTCGTGGATATCGAGGCAGACATCCAGCACGTCACGACAGGACAGTCCTCATGGTGTTCCACACAGAAATATTGAAGTCACGTAGACTTCTTCTCCCTCTGTATCCCCATGCCACCAACCTTCGCAACTAACCAGCCACCGCGGACAACCTTAACGCGACCAGCTAATGAGCCGTTTATCAGGCAGACATATCGGTATACGTAGCTGGAGCCAAACTTACAGAGGTCTCAGTGAGGTGAAGAGCACTGAAACTGTAGGGGGTGTGATGTGATGAACAGGGGTCATAAGGGTGGGCCCTGCGTCATCACAAACTCCATCAGAGTGTGAGTGCAGGTTTCTTCAGCAAAGTGCGTTTGGGCTGAGCGTGGGGCGCTGATATTCCTTCCTTTTAATAACTTTAATAATAACATTGTTTTTAGATCTCCCAGGACCCCCCGAGGCTCTGAAGATCATGGATTGCTGGGGTTTCAATGTGGCGCTAGAATGGAAGCCACCAAAGGACAGCGGAAACTGTGAAATTACTGGATACACTGTTCAGAAAGCTGATAAGAAGACCATGGTGAGCCTCTGTTCTGTTTAGGAGTAGATTTGATCAGGAGTGACAATGAAAACAAGCCTCTGATGTTGTCTATGTTAGCAGCCAGATCAGCTAGTCTAGGGGTCTCAACTTCTACTATGAAACGGGCATTTTTGGTAACAAATCTATCTGTAATCCGAGGGGGGTGTCAAACTAATGGGTTTTTTTTTAATGAATTTGTTAAATTCTTGTAAATTTGTGACATTTTTCAGTTAAATTTGGTGTTTTTCTTGTGAATTTTCAACTTGTTTCTCATAAATTTGTGAGGTTTGTGATGCTCATAGGGACCCATCGGTCCAGGGTGTAAACATGTTCCACTAACAGATGAGCGTTTGAACAAAGTGCCAAATGGTCACTTTTTTTCTCCTTACAGGTAAATCATTTTTTTTTTTTCTACCAGTCCAGGTTCTTGGTTGGGCCTTGTTTGTTGCTTGGTTACATTTAAAGCAATGATTGGGCATAGCATTTCCTAGTGTACTGGTACTTGGACAGAACTGATTGTCCACATCAGCAAATGATCGCTCAAGTTTTTTTTTTTTTGTTTTTTTTTTTTTACAGTAACCCACTATAGGCATGAGGACGTGAAGTAAGGGAACCAGGAAAAGGCATTAGACATTCCAGACAGAATCGCCACTTAACTACCCCAGTGTGTCTGTTGTGTGTAAAAAGTGGACCCATTGTCGACTTTTATCAGGAAACAGTCATGCAGACAAAGGGAAGTTAGCTATTACAGAAAATAGTTATAAGACATCTGACGGAGAGATTGATAAGCTGTTAACTCCATTAGTTTAGCTTAGCAACCACATTGTTTAATTCATGTTAGGTCACATTTACCCATTTCTACTATATCGGCTCAGTTGGACTTAGAATATATATTAGCTAAACTTAGGTTCTATTGAACTCCCAGTTCACCATCCAGTTGTTTCTCCTGACTTTAAAATAGTCTTACACATTTTCTATAAGCATGGCTAGAACCACTGTATCGACAACAACTACAGGGTTATCAGCTTCACAACTTCCATGCTGTGACACAACAGCTGCTTATTTTTTTTTTTTTTTCACTACTAAACAGGTACCTGACAGCAGTGTTTTGTCTGAACCATTATGGATTCTTGCACTGGAACTCACAGCAGTCATCATTACCTAAATTTGATTTGTAAAATTGGACCAAAACTAACCAAACAAAAAAATTACAGCCTGGATTCCAAAAGAAAACTGAAATGCAAAAGTGGAAACAGAGGATACTTCCAACCGCCGCAGTCTTCCATGGATACTTCTTGCTGTTCTTGAATGAGTGACAGTGTTTTTCCTTAGTACGAACCTTAGTTCTCTACGTGACTGACTGATGCACGTTACTGAAGTTTAGAAGCTACTGTGTGATCATTCCTCCCCAGTATGACTGGCCCCAAGTTCAAGTGCAGTCATAATGTGGGATAATGAATGTCATCAATTTGTTGGTCCAAAATAAGGAAGTCCTGGATAAAATGGGACAGTTGGCAACCCTAGAAGCCAAAACACAGGCAACATTTTGTATCGTCTCTGCACTGCAAAAAGTGAAATCTCTAATAAGTTATGTTTTCATATAATTTTGCCCTAACCTTAACAAGCTGCGTTGTTCCTTTGAACTTCGCCTGAAAACTAAAGTCTTTCAAAACTGAAAAAGGTCTGATTAGAATAAGTCAGAAAAGTTTAAAACAGTCCGCTCCCTACTCCCTCTTTTTGCCCTCACTGCACCACCTACCGCCACCAGAAGGCAAACTTCTCCCACTCTCTGTCTGAGTTAGTAGTGGTGCATTATGGGTCAGCTGGCAGGAGCTCCAACTGCCACCATCCTCCACCTCGAGCTGCCAGGAACAGTGTCGCCCAGGAATGTCCTAATCTTATCCGTGTAGCCTTGACCTGGTCTGGATTGTCTGCGCGCTGACGCCGGGCCATTGTTCTCCTGCCAGCACTGCTGATGGCTCAAGTTTCACTCTGGTCATTATTAGATCCAATTAATTTTACTTGCAGTGCAGCGGGGTGGGGGGGTGTTGATTATCATGTTACCAATAACAGTGTACCTGATACAAATCCGACATGAAAGTACTGACAGCATACATGAACATCGACTCCTATTCTGTTTCAGTCTTGTAACTGCTTTGACTCTAAATTATAACATTGTAATTGATCAGTTTAAACAAACAATAGCTATGAAAAATAAGAAACAAGTTTGGGCAATTTATGAACGGAGTCTGTGAATCAAGAAGGTGTTTATACTTTTTCTGCTTTAAATCCAAAAGAGAATGACTTGTTGTCTGGGTTAGGCCTCTGGTATCTTTTTATTAAACTTTGTCCATAAGCAGGGCCTGACATGAGTACAGGCACATGCTGGTGGAGTTCACCAATGGCTTGTAGACAATTGAAGTAATAAACCAACTGCATTTGTAAGAAAATAGGTAGCAAGATTGCGCTAAACCAAAATGAACAGGAACCCTCCCCACAGACACAAACTCTGAAGGATGAAGTAGCAAATTTGCAATTAAAGTCGTAAATTTACCATTGGAGAGTCACAATTTTATATGTATAAAAAAGATGCAAATTTGTGAGTACAGAAGCAAATCTGACAAGCTGAAAGTGTACGCAAAAAATGTTGAAAAGTTTAAAGAAACACATTTGCAAGAAAACAAGACCCAAATTTACAGGAAGTCACAGTTTCACATGAGAAAATCAGCAGATTTATCAGGAAATAGATGCAAATTTACAAGAAAAATCTTGACTATTTACTAGAAAAATCTGAGACATACAAGTGAAAAAACAGTTACAAGAAAAACACTGCAAATTAAGATGAAAAACATCTTACTAATGCTGCCAGATCCGTTTTTGTTTTCTACAGAGGGCAACTACATTTTGAAATGTTAAGCTTTATTTTAAGATCAGATTTTTTTATTTTTTTTTTTTGCTCCATCCAGATTATTTTGAACAAAAATCATTCAAAATATCTTAAACAGTTGGTGATTTCCTATTTTTTAATAACTAGGACACTGATGGTGATGGAGGTGGATTTAGCACAAGGTCAAACGTATAGAAGTAAATTGACAAATTTGTAAGAATAAAGGTGCTAAAAGAAGCTGATTTGGGCGGCACAGTGGTTAGCACTGTGGCAGCACAGTAAGAAGGTCGTGGGTTCGATCCCACCCTCTGACCATCGGTGACCCTTCTGTTTGGAGTTTGCATGTTCTCCCCGGGTACTCTGGTTTCCTCCCACAGGCCAAAAACATGCAAGTTAGATTAATTGGAGACTGTAAAGTAGCCCTAGGTGTGAAGGGATTGGCACCGCACCGTGGATGCCCTGAATTTCCCTTAGTGATTAATAAAATGATTTACAATTTAAAAATCCCAAATTTGCCATAAGTGAGTCCTAAATTTAAAAGAAATGGTAAGAAAAAAAAGTCACAAATTTACAAGAAAAAATAGCAGATTTACAAGAACAAAAGTTGCAGATTTGTATAATTTTTCCTCTTTTTTTGGTAAACTTGGAACCTTCTTTGGAAATGTACAACATTTTTTCCACACAGATTTGTGACTTTTTGTGATAAATTACTTTTTTCCCACACAAATCTACATGTCAACTGATAAATTTGAAACATTTATCATAAATTTGCTAATTTTTTTTCCCTCAAATTTTCAACATTTTTCTCATATAAAGTTGTGAAAAAATTAGGACACCCTATTAAATATTCAGTTCTTCATTAAGAAATGTTCACATGTCTATGTCTAACCTTGTTTTTGTTTTTATTTGTGTTTTTTAACATTTATTTTAGCCATTCTAAGTGGGAATGAAAGTGAGGGTGTCCTAAAAAAAGATGGGGGGGGGGTGTCCTAATTTATTCCACAGTATTTGTTTAGTTTACATTTTACAGAAAATTTGAAAAAAAGTCTTTAATTCATTTTTAATTGTTTAGTTGTATTACATGAATCCCCCAGTATTTTTAACATTGATATTAAATATCCATATGTCCAAATATGTAAAAAAAAAAACACATGCTTATACAGGTATGTCCTAATTTTTTCACGACTGTCCCCTTTAACTACGTTCTCACGGACATATTCAGTTGTACTGTATAAACTACCCTTGCTCTCTTTGTGGTGATGGAGGGGATTAATTTGTTTATTGTGTATCATATAGAGTAGAATATAGTGGCGGGTCGTGCATGGTGTCAGTTACAGAAACCATCAACACAGCATACCAAGGCGCTGCATCACATTACAGTCTCCCTCCCCTACAGCCGCTCTGCATCACGCACATCATCCTAAGCAGAAGCATCAATATTTACATAATAAAATGACAAAAACATAAAAAATGTAAATAAAATACATTTTACTGACAGGGTCCAGTGGGCTGCATTGCTCACGTCTTGGTGCAGGCGTAGTGTGGCCAGCTACTGATTGGAGGATCAGGGGTTTGATTCCCGCTCTGTCTTCAGTCTGCATGTCGAAGTGTTCTTGAGCAAGACACTGAACCCCCAGTTGCTCCTGGTTGGTCAGGCCAGCACCTGTGTATGGCAGCTCTGCCACCATCAGTGTGTGAATGGGTGGATAGCAGGATCTGTAAAGCGCTTTAGTTATCCAGAGATGAGAAAAAGTGCTACAGTATATACATTGGTGTGAAAAAGTGTTTGCCCCCTGCCTGATTTCTCATTTTTTTGTATGTTTGTCACACTTAACCTCTTGCACTCCGTTGTACCGTGGGCGGGCAAGTCTCTGCGTCCCAGAGCGCACGATGGAGCTGCGTAAGCTGCATTTCCGTTCTTCCACTGCAGACACAGCCACGAACAGATTAGATCATCTGATTGACCTCTCATTCGACTAATAAGAGCCTTGAATTGGGTTTTTGAAACCTTGAAGAACCAATGACTGAAAACCTAGCAAGAAGGACCTGCCGACCAATGCTGTGAATGCAGTGAGCCAATTGAAGCACAGAAGTTCGCAAGCTGTTTTTTGTAAGGCTGGATGAAGACAGACTGCTGCAGCAGATGAAAAAAGGACATGCAGGAAGAACCGTCACAGACCCAGCAGCACGGAGACCACCCACAAGTGCAACCTGTGACAGCGACTGCCATTCGCGCATCGGCATGTTCGGCCACAGGTGGTGCTTATTTTGTTTTTGTTCCAGCAGAGTAGACGTTATGATTTTCTTCCATAGTCATCATAGACCGACGGAGGCCGACGACGAAGGCTGAGTGACACACACGTGTTCGCCAGTCTTTTTTTAATTACTACTGTTATTTGTTTTGAAAAATCGTTCGCCAAAAACCACAATCATGGAAGCGCAAAACCACAATAATGGAATTACGTTTTGATCGGGTCGCGAGACCAGCATCGCGTTCGTCTGACAATGAGGATGAAGTTCGCCAGCTCCGCTTCTGCTGTGAAGAGGTAAGTGTTCTAAGCTAAATTATTCTTTATCCCTGAAAATTGTAATCAAAATGACTTTTGACCGATCGGTAATTTACAGCTGTACGTCATCGCTGCATGACGGACCGTGGCGCAACGGGCGATGTCCGTCCTCTGTAGTGTCACCTTTCATTAGAGCCCAAGATGAAGCTTCTATATTGAATCATTCAAAAGTTACAGACGTTTTTCCAAACTGTGCCATTTGGCACAATTTGGCACAGTTCAAAAAACGCCTGGGAACTACCTGAGGAAAAAGCTGTGTAATATATTCATTTTTTGTGGTATTGTTACAAAATTTGGACCTCAGCTGGATAACACTTGGTTCTACATTTCTGTTGCATTTTCCAGCCCTGATCTGAAGCTGTGTGTTATTTGCAAGCATTTGTATCCGAAAAAACACCCAGGCCAAATTTATTTTCTTCAAGTTCACTATGTTTAGATGACTGTAACTCAGTGGCCGGAGCACTTAGAGAGATTATGACTGTTTTGCCAAAAAATTCAAAGTGTTTTCTTTTAAATGAGACCAACCCCATGAAGATGCTGCAAAGGGTTGAAGAACAGCTTTCGATTTACTTTGGGCACGTTATATTTTGGCGTTTTTAGGGAAATTGACCGGAGTGCAAGGGGTTAAATGTTTCAGATCATCAAGCAGATTTAAATGCTAGACAAAGATAACACAAGTAAACACAAAATGCAGTTTTTAAATGAAGGTGTTTATTATTGAGGAAAAAAAATCCAAACCTGTATGGCCCTGTGTGAAAAAGTGATTGCCCCCTAAACCTAATAACTGGTTGGGCCACCCTTAGCAGCAACAACTGCAATCAAGCCTTTGAGATAACTGGCAATGAGTCTTTTACAGCACTGTGGAGGAATTTTGGCCCACTCATCTATGCAGAATTGTTGTAATTCAGCCACATTGGAGGGTTTTTGAGCATGAACCGCCTTTTTAAGGTCATGCCACAGCATCTCAATCGGATTCAGGTCAGGACTTTGATTAGGCCACTCCAAAGTCTTCATTTTGTTTTTCTTAAGCCATTCAGAGGTGGACTTGCTGGTGTGTTTTGGATCATTGTCCTGCTGCAGAACCCAAGTGCACTTCAGCTTGAGGTCACGAACAGATGGCCGGACATTCTCCTTCAGGACTTTTTGGTAGACAGTAGAATCCATGGTTCCATTTACCACAACAAGTCTTTCAGGGGCCTCGTGTACAAAGACTTGCATGGATTTCCTACTGAAAGATGATGTACGTTTAAATCAAGAAAACGCCGTAAGCAAAAAAAAAAATCCAGATGTATGAAATCGTCTGTGCGCAGGAATCCAAGCACATTTCCTTTGTACATGCTGAACTGCATGAAACTGAACGCACATGAGGAAATACCGGACTCTTCCCTTGATACGCCTTCATTTGAATATGCAATTAGATGCAAATAGATAAATACAAGCCCAGCACGTTTGATTCTCCTGTATCCATGATCAAAAATAATGGATTTAATGGAATTTCATGGAAGGTGAGTTTGGAGTTGCTCCTGAATGAGGTTGAGGTACATAAAAACATTTTGTTTGGCATGCTGTCCTCCGGCATTAGCGCTGGATACAGGTAATTCAATAGCCTGCTCACAGCCCTACAAGATTAGTTTATTGTTTCATTTATTCAGACAGGGATAAGAAGGAGATGTTTATTTAACTTTGACATATTTAGACTGACGTCTGCAGTCATCCTCAGAAGCGTCAGCTGATTGCTGTGATTTGGAGTGTGTATAGCTCAGTGGTTATAGTGCTAGATTACAAAACGAAAGGTTGCAGGAACGAAACCAGCTGCGACCTCTTTTACGGACCACAATGGAAAATAAGTGTGCGCACTTTCTTGTACCATCCCATTGTTTTTAGATGTATGTTGCATCTTTTATACAGTGTTATTTTAAACGATGAATCAGTCAATCAATTTGTGACCAGCCGAGTTGATCAGCTTGTTGAATAAAGGAAAACAGTCACGAAAAAGAAGACAATATGAACCTATTTAGTGGGCAGCCAAGGACACCTGTCAGTTGAAAGCAGATCATATTAGACTCGGCAAGTACTTATTTTATGTCCAAAATGTAAATCTTATCCTTTATAGTTATTTACAACTTACATGGATTGCACACACACTATTGTAAATGAATGAAGTGTGCCGGGGAATGCGTGAGACTATTGCATTTCAAACTTTACACATGTTTATTGACATAATTACTATACACACACAGGCAGTTGGGGGCTTGGTAGAATGCTGTCAAACTGTAGTTTAATCAGCTAAAAAAAAGGAAGCCATTTACTCAACTCACTGAGTTGTAATGAAGCCTTGAAGACAGAGTGATATTTGCGGTCACTTGGATGTTTGTTCATCATGTGCCTCTGGTGTGTACAGTCATTTTCACGTCATTATCATTCTCCCAACATCACCTAAGTGTCGGACCAATAACAGTAGAAATGTACGTACACCAGCCCTGAAGTTGGCGTGGGGCTGTGCATATTTCCACAGTCATTTTATTCTTGATGCATCTGAAATTTTCTGTGGAAAAGAACATACACCATGTTTTTGTGCGTAAGTACCCTTTGTACATGAGGCCCCAGGTCCTGAAGCAGAAAAACATCCCCAGACATCACACTACCACCACCATATTTTACTGGTGGTGTGATGTTCCTTTTCTGAAATGCTGTTTCTTTTACGCCAGTTGTAATGGGACACACACCTTCCAAAAAGTTCAACTTTTGTCTTGTCAGTCCACAAAGTATTTTCCCAAGAGTCTTGAGGATCATCAAGATGTTTTCTGGCAAGACTGAGATGAGCCTTTATGTCCTTTTTGCTCAGCAGTGATTTTCATCTTGGAACTCTGCCATGCAGGCCATTTTTGCCCAGTCTCTTTCTTATGGTGGAGTCATGAACACTGACCTTAACTGAGGCAAGTGAGGCCTGCAGTTCTTTGGATGTTGTTGTGGGGTCTCAGTGGGTGGTTCACCACTGTTCCATGTTTTTGCCATTTGTGGATAATGGATCTCACTGTGGTTTGCTGGAGTCCCAAAGCTTTAGAAATGGCTTTATAACCTTTTCCAGACTGGAGAGATCTCAATTACTTTGTTTCTCATTTGTTCCTCAATTTCTTTGGATCACAGCATGATGTCTAGCTTTTGAGGATCTTTTGGTCTACTTCATTTTGTCAGGGAGGTCCTATTTAAGTGATTTCTTGATTGAGAACAAGTGTGGCAGTAATCAGGCCTAGGTTTGGCTAGAGAAATTGAACTCAGCTTTCCAAAGATGTGATAAACCACAGTTAATTTATGTTTTAACTGGGGGGGGGGTCACTTTTTCATACAGGACCATGTGGGTTTGTATATTTTTTACCCTTAATAATAAACACCTTCATTTAAAAACTGCATTTTGTATTTACTTGTGTTATCTTTGTCTAATATTTAAATTTGTTTGATGATTGATGATTTCAAGATGGCGCCCACAGTGGTTGCCATGGTGCTTCGCTGCGCTTTGTTTTGTTTGTTTTTGTTCGTTTTTGTTCATCAATTGTGTGTCTGCCTGCTCTTACACCCATGAAGAGCTACTAAATATCAGGACTTTCACTCCCACGGACCTACTCCCAGTTTTTTTGGCTCCTGCCGCCAATCTGGTTCACCTTTTAGCCCAAAAAGTGAGACGGCAAAAGAGAGGAAGACGAGCGGGCGCTCTCGTGCGGCTTCGCAGGAGAGGCACGCGCACGGCTTTGCCTGGGATATTTCTGTCCAACGTCAATTCTCTCTATAACAAGGTAGATGAACTGAGACTGCTGATGCGATTTAAGGACCTCTCCACCTCGTGTGCCCTCTGCTTTACCGAGACCTGGCTCAAGGAAAAGACACCGGACAGTGCGCTCCTCCTCGAGGGATTTCAGCTGTTTCGTGCAGACCGAGACACGGGGCTCTCCGGCAAGACAACAGGCAGAGGAGTCTGTTTCTACATCAACAGCAGCTGGTGCTCCGATGTAACTGTGATCTCCCAACACTGTTCTCCCGCTCTGGAATATTTATTCATCAACTGCAAGCCATTTTATTCCCCGCGTGAGTTCGCTTCATTCATCCTGGCCGCTGTTTACGTCCCGCCCGACGCGGACGTGCGCGAGGCTCAGCGCGCGCTCGCGGATCACATTCAGCAAGCGGAGCGGACTTTTCCGGACTCTCTGGTTATTGTGGTTGGCGACTTTAACCAGAGCAACCTGAGTCACGAACTCCCCCGATACAAACAGTTTATTAAATGCCCCACCAGAGGAGAGAACACGCTGGATCACTGTTACGCTACAGTTAAGGACGCGTATCGCGCTGTTCCCCGCGCTGCGCTCGGACTATCTGATCACGTGATGGTCCACCTGATTGCCACATACAGACAGAGACTGAAGCTCACAAAACCTGTTGTGAGCACTACGAGGAAATGGACCAGTGAAGCTGGGGAGGAGCTGCGCATGTGCTTGGAAATAACTGACTGGGGCATGTTTAAAGGAGCCACGCATGATCTGGATGAATACACGGACACTGTGACCTCATATATCCACTTTTGTGAGGATAGCATTCTTCCATCGCGCACCAGGGTGAGTTACTCCAACGACAAGCCCTGGTTCACAGCTAAGCTCAGACAGATCAGGAAGGAGAAGGAAGCAGCGTTGAAAAGTGGAGACAGGGACTGCTACAGGGAGGTCAAATACCGGTTTAGCAGAGAGCTGAGGAGAGCTAAATCTGTGTATTCTGAGAGACTCCAGCAACAGTTCACTGCTAACAACTCTGCTTCTGTGTGGAGAGGACTGAGGCAAATCACCAACTATCGGCCTCAGGCTTCTAAGGGTCAGGATGACAAAGCCCTTTGTCAAAGACTGTCCCAACACTATGCCCGTTTTGACACTTCGTCAGCTGTATCCAACTCCCCCCCTCCCCCCAGCGCCACTGCCTCCACAGTCTCCACTTCATCAAAGGCGGCCCCCCCCCTCCTCCCCTCCTGCCCTTGCCATCAGTGAGCAGGACATACACAGACAGTTCTCCAGCCTGAACCCATGCAAGGCCCCCGGTCCGGATGGCATGTCTCCCTCCACCCTGAGACACTGTGCGGAGGAGCTGACTCCTGTCTTCACAGACATTTTTAACACCTCCCTGAAGTCATGCCACGTGCCGGCCTGCCTCAAAAGCTCTACCATCGTCCCTGTCCCCGAGAAGCCACGGATCACTGGACTTAACGACTATAGACCTGTAGCGCTCACCTCTGTAGTCATGAAGTCCTTTGAGCGCCTGGTCCTGCCCCACCTCAAGACCATCACCACTCCCCTCCTGGACCCGCTGCAGTTTGCCTACAGAGCCAACAGGTCTGTGGACGACGCAGTCAACCTGGCCCTCCACTCCATCCTGCAGCACCTGGACTCCCCGGGAACCTACGTCAGGATCCTGTTTGTGGACTTCAGCTCTGCATTCAATACCATCCGCCCCACTCTGCTCCAGGACAAGCTGTCCCTGCTCAACGTGCCTGACTCCCTCTGCAGGTGGATCACCGACTTCCTGACGGACCGGAGGCAGCATGTGCGGCTGGGAAAGACTGTCTCAGACTCTGTTAGCATCAGCACCGGATCACCCCAGGGCTGTGTACTTTCCCTCCTGCTTTTCTCCCTGTACACCAACTCCTGCACCTCCAGCCACCAGTCTGTCAAGCTGATCAAGTTTGTGGACGACACCACCCTCATCGGGCTCATCTCCAACGGCGACGAGTCCGTCTACAGGAGAGAGGTGGCCCAGCTGGCGTCTTGGTGCAGCCACAACAACCTGCAGCTGAACGCTCTGAAGACAGTGGAGATGATCGTGGACTTCAGAAAAGTCACAGCCCCTCTACCCCCCCTTACCCTCACAGACTCTCCCATCACCACTGCGGATTCCTTCCGCTTCCTGGGCACCACCATCACCCGGGACCTCAAGTGGGAGCCGACCATCAGCTCCCTCATCAAAAAGGCCCAGCAGAGGATGTTCTTCCTGCGGCAGCTGAGGAAGCTCAAGCTACCCACCAAGATGTTCTACACGGCCATCATCGAGTCCATCCTCACCACCTCCATCACCGTGTGGTACGCAGGAGCCACCGCCAGGGACAGACTAAGACTGCAGCACGTTGTGTGCGCTGCTGAGAAGGTGATCGGCTGCAAGCTCCCATCCCTCCAGGACCTGTACATCTCCAGGACCCGGAGGCGTGCAGGTCGGATCATAGCCGACCCTTCACACCCTGGACACGCACTGTTTGCCCCCCTCCCCTCAGGCAGAATACTTCGGTCCATTCAGACTAAAACCTCTCGCTACATGAACAGCTTCTTCCCCTCTGCCATCAGACTGCTGAACACTAAGTGACTTATTAGACTCTCGTGCACTACGTAGAGCAGCTCAACCGGACTCATGATAATTATCACTGTTTTCTTTTGCACTACCGACTGCACTATGTGGAACTCCACAATATCTGCTGCTTGTTAATATACTTAAAAATCGCATAGATTAGTATTACTCATTCATATTCTACATTTTATTGCATGCATAGTTTTTTATTTTTATCTTTAGTGCTACTCCATGTTTAATGTTGCGGCATTGCACCGAGACAAATTCCTAGTTTGTGTACTACATGAACAATGGCAATAAATCTCATTCTGATTCTGATGATCTGAAACATTTAAGTGTGACAAACATACAAAAAAATGAAAAATCAGGAAGGGGGCAAACACTTTCTCACACTACTGTAAGTGAACACCATTTACCATCATGGCAGCGACCGGGGGTGTTTTATGGATCTCTGGTGTGCGGCCCTGCCTTGGTGTCTGGCTGTGATCCCAGCAGCCTTTGCTGGGCTCCTCAGAGGCTGTGGGCCAGAGAAGCCACTCGTGGTTTCTGGCTTAGGGGTGGCGGGCACCCGGGACGTGAACGTTTAAACCAGTGGTTGTTGACGTCAAATAAACGAGGGTTTCATTAACCGCATCTCTTAGAAAGAGCTTTTACATCTTCCACCTACTTAAGTACGCACAGATCTATACATATTTTAATCAGCTCCACCCATACCCCAGCCCACCAGTAGTGGATGCAGCAAGGCCAGCCCTCCCCTCTCCTCTGACCTGAGAACAGTGAAGACTGCTTCGCTAAACAATGGCTAGTCAAAACATTGGAGTAATTCAGCCATACATGTACAGGTTGCCATCCCCCACCAAAGTGAGCTGGCTCTTGGTGGTCCCACCTAGGGGCTGACGGGTGCCCACCAGGCAGCTTGCTGGGGGCTGGCGGGCTGATGCACCCACCTGCCGCCGAGGAAAAACAACTTCAGCACCGTGCATGCGGCCTCGCCCCGCCCATTGCGCCACTCCCTTCCCACTGGTTACCCAACTTGCCTCCCTCCAAGCGAGAGATTTAATGTCTCCTCCTCTGTCCTCCCTGGTGAGGACACAATGGAGCGCCCGGGGACTTTTGTGTCCCCCACTTCCTGAAAACCCCTTCACCGAACCGAGTCAAGCGACTGCAAAATGGGCGGGTAGTGATCTTGGCCTTTCCTTCCCCCAGTCTCTCTCTGGTTCAGCCTTCCGACCGTGTGCCTCCCATTCCTCTGTGGATGCCTCTGGGACCCCAAACGTATAGGTGTGGCAGCTGGTGGAATCCGGTCTCAGAGTTGGCCGCGCCCCGCATGTGCTACGGGGTTCCGGAATATGGCAGCCCCAGTGGCGGAAAACTGCGGACGGCCAGTTTCATGCCATCCCCGGGAAGGAATGCTGACTGTCAGCATGGTCAGTGGTAGGTTGACTGTGAGCCTCTCTTATCCGTGGAGCCACGTTGGCTCCTCCCTCTTCCCCTGGGGGAGTGGCCTCAGGTGTTTAGTCATGCCCAGTGCTTAGCCTGATTGGTTATTACATTAACCAATCAGGCTAAGCAAGAATGCTTACGTAGCTAGAAACGCTCTGTCCAAACTTCGATTTTGGGTGGGGGGGCGGGGGGGCTTAAATGGACATCCACAGCAGAAAAACATAGACTTGGGATTTGGGACTGATTTTGCTCTTGATATATCTTGTCACAAAAACATGTTACAGACATGTTAACAACAGGGAAAAAAAAAAACTTTGTTTTTTGCAGAGTGTCACTTTAAATAAGCTTGACGTGCCTGAAGGCTTAATTCCTGAAGGCCTCAAGGCAGATTTGTTTTTGACCCTGGTGACATATGATGGCTGGAATATGATTGGACAAAAACTCTTAACATATGCTACACTACTGGAAGCAGTGCAACCAAGAGAAAAGCTACGAAATGAAGAGAATAGACTGCTGGCAGTAATGTAATACATCCCCACGGAAGACATGCTGGCCCTGATAGCACACAACTGGTAGAATATAATTTCCAAAGAATTCAATGAGTTAGACACAGACATGTCACCAAAATTTGCTTCCAGGAAGTGCTCTGAGTCTTTTACACTGAAGCAGATCTAAACAAAACAGAGTGAAACACCAAGCTGCCACATGTGTAGGTTCAGTCTGCATAAACTCCAGTGGCGGGAATGTAGAAAGGCTCAAGCTGGACTATCCTTTGTGATTCAATGTGTGAATGTGTGTGTGAATGGGTGGATAGCAGGATCTGTAAAGAGATCTCATCTCTTGGTCATCAAGAGATGAGAATAAAAGCGCTATATAAGTGAATGCCATTTATCAATTACCATTTTTATCTGAAGGAGTGGTATACCGTCCACGATCAGTACAGGCGAACCCACTGTGTCGTGTCTGACCTCATCATGGGGAACGAGTACGTCTTCAGAGTCTTCTCCATAAACCTGGTGGGCCTGAGCCCCGAGCCCTGCTGCACCAAAGACAGTGTCTACATCCAGAAGACAGGTGGGTGCGATGGCACATGCAGGGTCGGTGGAACGCATCAGAGCTGAGTGATCTCCATGAATCCAGCTGAACATTGTCAGTTTTTTTCTGTTTTCAGGTATCCTGTACAAGCCGCCCAGCTATAAGGATCACGACTTCTCTGAGGCACCCAAGTTCACACACCCGCTGGTGAACCGCTCTGTCATAGCGGGATACAATGCCACCCTCAGCTGCTCCGTCCGGGGCATCCCAAAGGTCAGCAGGGTGTCCATGACAATGACAACCGGATCATCTACTGTAGCTTAGAACAATCAAGTTTTTAATGAAATTTGGACAGAAGAATTCTGACCTAGGGTTCAAATGTTTCAATCGACTTCTGAGTTTGTATTTATGGTATCATGTAATAACCATGCTGTTAAAACACTAACTTCTAAAGGGATTTCACATTTTCACTCTGTCCTTCTTTGCTAGCCCAAAGTGACATGGTACAAAAACAAAATGGACATCACGAATGAAGCCAAGTACCGGATGCTCAGTAAACATGGCGTCCTGACGCTGGAGATCCGTAAGCCCTGTCCATTTGATGGGGGTGTGTATATGTGCAAAGCAGTCAACGACTGCGGTGAGGACGTGGTGGAGTGTAAGCTAGAGGTTCGCCGTAAGTATCCTGCTGATTGCTACAGAAACACGTCCTTTCAAAGACACAGTCACACCTGCTACCATCAAACCTGGAAAAAAAAATGCACAGAGATTTATCAAAATAGATTCAGTTGGTTCTTATGAGTGTATTCACACCGCTGTGGCACATTCATGCAGGTCAAAAATCATCTGCATGGACATGATCCCAGTGGATTTAACACACGTTGAGCCAATGAGATCATTTGTTTTAGGTGATGCCACTTCCAGGTCAAAGTGATGGAAAAAACTAACAGAAGCATCCAGATTTGTACAATAAGCACCACAAACAGTCTTTGAACAATCAGATCAAGGACAGCAGATGACTTGAGCTCATCAAGAAGCTGCACTATGAGGATGTACAGTGGGGCAAAAAAGTATTTAGTCAGCCACCAATTGTGCAAGTTCTCTCACTTAAAAGATGAGAGGTCTCCAATTTTCATCATAGGTATACCTCAACTATGAGAGACAAAATGAGAAGGAAAAATCCAGAAAATCACATTGAAGGATTTTTAAAAAATTTATTTGCAAATTATGGTGGAAAATAAGTATTTGGTCACCAACAAACAAGCAAGATTTCTGGCTCTCACAGACCTGTAACAACTTCTTTAAGAGGCTCCTCTGTCCTCCACTCGTTACCTGTATTAATGGCACCTGTTTGAACTCGTTATCAGTATAAAAGACACCTGTCCACAACCTCAAACAGTCAGACTCCAAACTCCACTATGGCCAAGACCAAAGAGCTGTCAAAGGACACCAGAAACAAAATTGTAGACCTGCACCAGGCTGGGAAGACTGAATCTCCAATAGGTAAGCAGCTTGGTGTGAAGAAATCAACTGTGGGAGCAATTATTAGAAAATGGAAGACATAAAAGACCACTGAAAATCTCCCTCGATCTGGGGCTTCACGCAAGATCTCACCCCGTGGGGTCAAAATGATCACGAGAACGGTGAGCAAAAATCCCAGAACCACACGAGGGGACCTAGTGAATGACCTGCAGAGAGCTGGGACCAAAGTAACAAAGGCTACCATCAGTAACACTACGCCGCCAGGGACTCAAATCCTGCAGTGCCAGACGTGTCCCCCTGCTTAAGCCAGTACATGTCCAGGTCCGTCTGAAGTTTGCTAGAGAGCATTTGGATGATCCAGAAGAGGATTGGGAGAATGTCAGATGAAACCAAAATAGAACTTTTTGGTAAAAACTCAACTTGTCGTGTTTGGAGGAGAAAGAATGCTGAGTTGCATCCAAAGAACACCATACCTACTGTGAAGCATGGGGGTGGAAACATCATGCTTTGGGGCTGTTTTTCTGCAAAGGGACCAGGACGACTGATCCATATAAAGGAAAGAATGAATGGGGCCATGTATCGTGAGATTTTGAGTGAAAACCTCCTTCCATCAGCAAGGGCATTGAAAATGAAATGTGGCTGGGTCTTTCAGCATGACAATGATCCCAAACACATCACCCGGGCAACGAAGGAGTGGCTTTGTAAGAAGCATTTCAAGGTCCTGGAGTGGCCTAGCCAGTCTCCAGATCTCAACCCCATAGAAAATCTTTGGAGGGAGTTGAAAGTCTGTGTTGCCCAGCGACAGCCCCAAAACATCACTGCTCTAGAGGAGATCTGCATGGAGGAATGGGCCAAAATACCAGCAACAGTGTGTGAAAACCTTGTGAAGACTTACAGAAAACGTTTGACCTCTGTCATTGCCAACAAAGGGTATATAACAAAGAATTGAGATGAATTTTTGTTATTGACCAAATACTTATTTTACCGAGGAATTTACCAGTTAATTCATTAAAAATCCTTCAATGTGATTTTCTGGATTTTTTTTCTCATTTTGTCTCTCATAGTTGAGGTATACCTATGATGAAAATTGGAGACCTCTCTCATCTTTTAAGTGGGAGAACCTGCACAATTGGTGGCTGACTAAATACTTTTTTGCCCCACTGTATGTAGCTCATGTTTGTTTGCAAATGTTATGTGTTGGTAAATATTCCTCTGACATGAACTTACAGAAAATTATGACAAAACTCAACAGATTTGTTTCTAAATATCAGCTTTATAAGCATACAGTTGTGGAAAAATTAGGACACCCTGAATAAGCCTGTGTGGTTTTTTTTAACATATTTGGACGTATGGATATTTAATATCATTGTTAAAAATACTGGGAGATTCATGCAATACAAGTAAACAATTAAAAAGGAATTAAGTTTTTTCAAATTTTCTGTAAAATGCAATTCTAAACAAATAGTGAGGAATAAATTAGGACACCCCCCATCTTTTTTAGGACACCCCCACATTAATTCCCACTTAAAATAGCTAAAATAAATTTAAAAAAATGCAGATAAAAACAAGGTTAGACATAGATATGTGAAGGGGTGTCCAAATTTTTTCACAACTGTATGTGTGAACACTATATTACTTATGGTACAGTATATTACCGTGACTTTTAGGTCTCAATGCTGTATCATTTTTCATAAAAATGTCTTTATCTTACAGCTCAAATCAGTAAAGAAGAAAAGAAAGATGTGAAGAAGTGAGATTCAGCAGCTGCAGACTAAAGATGAGAGACCACGTCACAATCAGCCTCGCCCCATGACATCATGTTATTTTCATGTGTTAAAGTGGATTACCTCCCTGATTAGGGCTTTTTACTGTAAAATGACTGTCCATCAGTATGAAGTTATGAGTGTTTATACATTAAGACATGAAAATACAAGTTATCAGTGATAGTGGTGTGTTGGAATATAAAAGCGGTATTCATCAGGCTCGTCTGTTTTTTGCTGCACGTTTCCCATTTAAGTCGCAGGAAGTGATGAACTGAATTGCAGTGTTTGGATTTTTTTTGGTTTGTGTGCATATAAAAATATTTAAAGGACAAAGTGTTTTTTAATTGCATTCACAGAACATAGCTGAGACTTAAAATGAAGGTAAAACAGCTAAGTCATCATTATAAACTGGTTCGTCAGATTCAATATTAGACAAAATTTCCTGTTTCTCTCACAGAAATTTGTGCATTTTCTTGTAAATTTGCAACATTGTCCTATAAAGTTGAAGTATTTTTTTTAGCAACTTTGTGTTTCTTCCAAGTTTGTACCATTATTCTCTAATTTTTTCTTAATTCGTGAATTTTTTCCTCAACATTTTTTTCAGTTAAATTAATTTGTGTAATTTTGAGGCTTTTCTATATATGTATGTATATATTTGCATTGATTTTTCATAAATTTATTTAAATTATATATTTAAAATTATATTAAATTATATTAAATTATAAATTTAAACTTTTTCCTGGCATTTGCTTTTTTCTCCCGTCATTATGTCCTGCGTTTTGTTTGTAAATCTAAGACTTTTTCTTGTAAATCTGCAGCTTCTTTAACATAAATGTGCAACTTTTTGCTCCTGAATCAAAGCCACAGGGAACCTCGGGTTTATTTATAAAGAGCGGCAGGTTGCCAACCCCCGGCCTAATGAGTGTGACAGTCCCTCGCTGTGTCAGTTCAGTAGAACATGTGGAAGTTCTCTGCCGTCACATCAACTGACAGTTATTTCTTTGATGCCATGAATGTAAATGTTTCCTGTGACCTGTCAGAGTACAGCTGCGTAACATCCAGCGAGCCTCATACGTGTGACTGGATCACTAGTTCCATAGATGACAAACGCTTCACAGCATCTGGCTTTTGGTCCAGTGTTTTGACACCAGACTTCACCAAAGACCACAAATCACAAGTGAAAAGTCAGTGCGGTCCAGAGCTTTACACCACTTGTTAACATGATCCCATTTCACGCATGTTTTCTTTATATAATACCAGACATTATTTTTCTCTCATCGCCCCAGCTACAACTTACCAAAAGACATGACAAGGGCAACACGATCGGGCTGGAAGTGGAAGGGAGAAACCAAAAAGCACGAGCCATCTTGTGCACGAGACCTCAGTCTGAATGACGTCTGTGCAGACGTAGAGCAGCAAATGTAGAGCCAGACAGCTACAGCTATAAATGTTAATGCATTCAGAGTAGTGAGCCTGATGCAGAAGTGACTTAAACCTGCATTTCATCTAATGTCCAGCAGGGGGCAGCATCTGTACCCATGGGTGCTATAACAGCTATTATTCACCGTGGCACTTGGGACGGTCACGTTTATCTACTCACACATCTGATAAAATACAACTGATCATTGTACGATCCTCGTCAGGACGGTAAAGCAGGATGTGCCTGATCTGCTGATATGGTGTGACTGACATCACTAGCCTGCAAGTTTAAAGGGGTCATTCACTGAAAAATGGTGTGTTTGTAGGTTTTACTGTAATCAAAATCAAATCAAACTTTGTCATATTACTGTACATACAACTGTAGTGCAGGCAAGATGAAACTGCGTTTCTCTCGGCAGCCATATAAATAGAAGCAGCATAATTTAAGACACACTCACACATAGCTTCACCCCCCCACCCCCCATCCATTCACACATCCCTGAGACATACTTGGGGAAAAAAAAAACTAACTATAATGTCTGAAATGAGTGTACTGGCCACATAATTATCAAAAGATTTTCAAAACAGTCAGTTCTCGTAAAAAAACACACACACACACAGAGCCTTTATCTTGTTTTTTTTCCCAAGAAATGCCAGAAACGTTTTTGACTCTTCCAGGTAAACCTTAGACAAGATTAGAAAAAGCCAACCCACCGCTGTCTGAGACCTGCCCACTGCTCTATTATTGGCCCGCCTAGCTGTCTGTCATGGAGGTGGAAGGGGTGGCTAAAGGTAGCCTATTAGCCCCTGAGCTAACACTGGTACCAGGAGCCTTGCACCAAGCACGGCTTATATTGTTATTTTCTTCAGATCTTAGTCACCCTAATAGCCATCCCTGTTACCACCTGTTTTGCCGGTGTGCCTCGCATCACTCCGGCCTATCTGCCAATAGTTTTGTCATGATTCTGCAGCAGATCGTCCGTGCCAGAGGCTGCTGGCGGCTGACTCTCATGGCCAGCTCCCCCACTGTCCTCCGGGGCTCCACGTGACTCCGCTCTCGTGGGCAGCGTAGGAAAGCCGCCTCATGACAGGACATCCCTCGGCTGGCCGTGGGAGCAGAGCGGAGTCACACAGAGCGAGACAGAGCCCTTTTAGATTCCTTGGCTCAGTAGCTCGGCCAGTAGCCTCAGGTCACAGGCCAGGTCTCGGTTGTGATGATCAGGGCCTCTGGCACGCGGTGCTCACAATTTGTTGTGGAATCACAGTAAAATTATTGGGAGATGGGCCAGACTGACATAAGATAGCCATCGACTGTGGATCAGTGAACCAGAGCTGCTCATCCCGGCAAGGAGGCTAGAAGCTTGTCAGCTAATGGCTAACTGACATAAGAGGGAGGGCGGTGTTGAATAAGTGAGGGATGTTTCTTAAAGTGACAGGCTTTAAATCAGTGTTTCAAGAAAGCCAGGAAAAATACAAAAAAACTTTGCTTCAATAATTCAAAAAATTAAAGAAAATGTGAACAAAATATGTCAAACATTTCATTACGACATGAGTGAACTGTTAAAACCAGATCAACTATATCCAAATCAAACACACCCCACCTCAGTTCATCTGCGGCAATTCACGTGATTTATGACATGTACTGACCAATCACAGCTCTCAAAAGACAGTGTCATACCTAGCAACAGGGTCAACTGCACCTCCTCACCAAGATAAGTTTTTGGATCTTCCGTGCTCTAAGAATGTTCCTTAATCACTTTTAAGCTGGGACTCCTTGATGGAGCATTTTAAGCCAAGATAGGAACTCTCCGAGAGGACTTTCAAAATGCTTGAGCATATGGGCCCAGTAATTAGCGAAGATGACACTCACCCTCCAAAGGGTTTTCTGCAGCTCTGGACACATCAGTAACTACACTTTGTTAAAATTGGGGAAGACTTCATCATATTGATCGGTTAACTAGTTCAGTAAGGCTAGAAGGTTATCCAGGTCCTCATTAAAAAGGACATTTGTCCTCATCAGCCATGATGATTTTCAGGTGGCATTGCTCATCCTTTAAAAAAACAAAAAAAACCCCTGCATCCTTTGAAAATATCTGGCAACGGGCAGCACGGTGGTGCAGTGGTTAGCACTGCGGCAGCACAGCAACTCACCCTTGGCCATGGGATCCCTGGTTCGATCCCAGCCCCTGACCAACAGTGATCTGTGTGGAGTTTGCATGTTCTCCCCGTGTCTGCGTGGGTTTACTCTGGGATTTCTCCAGTTTCCTCCCACAGGCCAAAAACATGCAGGTTAGGTTAATTGGAGACTCTAAAGTGGCCCGAGGTGTGAATGTGTGTGTGACTGGTAAAGGGATAGCGCCATACCGTGGATGCCCTCGATTTCCCCTCTGGGGATCAATAAAGTATACAAAACTTCCTGCATTGTTTGATTTTTTTTTTTCCCCAAGTGACTGCGCCATTAAGGGTCACATTTCCTCTCTTCGACTGCTCCCACATCTCATTTTCCCTCCTATCAGCTGACTTAACTTCCTGTGTTTGGTTCAAAAGTCCATGGTGGTGTAGTGGTTAGCACTATTGCCTCACAGTATGAAGGCCGTGGGTTCAGATCCACCAACCAGCAGGGTCCATCTGTGTGGAGTTCTCCCCATGCTTATGTGAGTGTGCTCCACTTTCCTCCCAACACAAATTCAGTTAATTGGAGACTGTAAAGTGGTTCAAATGTGCGTGTGATTGGTGCTGCCTCATCCAGCTGACTGAATGCCCTTGAATTTCCCTCTGGGATTAAGAAAAGTATACCAAATTGCTTTAAACTGTCAACCAATTTGCCAAAAGTTCAGTTTGATCCATACCGAAACCACCTCTTTTTTGACGGATAAAATTTCATCTCTTTGATCCGGACCAATGGTTCATACCTAAAATTATGGTCCAAATCAAACCGAAAAGTCCAGAGCAAACAGGTTAGGTGTGAAAGTCCCCTTAGAGGTTAGCAGGACGAGGCTTCTTCTAGTACAAGCCAATCAGCAACATTTTTTAAGTCAGTCCTGTTTTCCAGATGTGATCTAAAAGATCATGAGTGGTCCCATCACCTCACTTTAATCCAAATAACACTACTCGAGCAGATGTGGGTGTTAGAGTGTCCAGCATTCCAGTCCACTCCTTTTAAGCCGCACAGCAAAATTACCAGTGTTAAAATTCAATTGAAAAGTCTGGCACTTTTACCGTTGTTCTCATTTACATGAGTAAATGTAGTTGGCACTAACAAAGTGTCTACATGCTCAACAGTGAGTGTGGCAGGGCAGGAAGTGAGGCTAGCCATTTTATAATTTCTTAAAGGGGAAGAATTTAATGTAGTTTATAAATATGTCAATGCTCAGAAGCAACATTTTAATGTGCAAGTTCCCTCAACTGAACAGATACCTTCACTGTAGAAACACATTTTGAGTTCACAGTTATGGCTGTAGTGGGGACTCTGCCAGCCACCCGAGTTAGAATGATTTTTCAAACCATAATTTTATAGTTAAACTTATCGCTATGTTTATTCTGCTTAATGTGGACGGTCCGCAACACGTTTTAATAACCCAAAAAGTACAATCATTCAGACACATCATCAGTGAATAAGATGGAAACTGAGCCTTAACACAAAGATGCCGTTTTACATTTTTATTCTTTAACAATTTAAAGAACTGTTCTGCAACAGTATTTTAAACAAACAAAACTGGGGAAATTTCACATAAAAACTATAAATGAGATTTAATTAAACACAAATCTAAGCAATATATTTTATGTCCACTAAACCATTGTGTAAGTTTGTTTCTATTAAAAAAAAAAAAAAATTCTGGTATATTTTGGTTAAAAAAATAAATCACAGTATACAGTACATAGATTCCTCCCACAATCTGCACAGAAGACACACAGCCAAACATAAATAGGTGACAAATTAAAGGTCATAACCATTGACCCCTTGTGCAGTTTGGATCTGATCCACGAACAGTCCATTCCCATCAGGACTTAAATATTTCAAACCAAATTTCTATTGATTTTTTAAAGGGTGTGATTCATAAAAATGTCACTACCTCCCATCAGTGTAGGGAGGCCGAGAGTTCAGGTTCTTCCTTTAATTTGTCATCCATCAACATAAAGCCAAGAATGAAAACAAATTAAAACGTGAGCACAGACTTTTCCTGCACAAAGCACTGCTGGTAGCCACTACAGCTGAGGAGGTAGCTTCCTTAGTTAGCATCCCATTCTTGATTATCTGTTCTCAAATAATTTACATACAAACAGAAAAAAAACTAAAACAAAAACAGATTTTTACATTTTTATCAGATGGGACATGAGACAGATCACCGAAATAAAGATGATTTGATTGATGCCACAATTTACACAGTCAGGGAAATGTGATGTAAAATAAGCCTGACAGACTAAATGAAAGACATTTTATGAGGACACATTATCTTATTGGTGGAAGGAAAGGCTTCCCTACATTGCCTGAATTCCTGAGCACTCACATGGTGTGCACTTGTGGATACACGCTCCGAGGGTGTATCCACATTAAATGTGTACTGTCATGCTCTAACACAACACCAGACGATCCATCGTCTCACAGTCTCACTCAGGGCTGCTCTCGGGATCAACTGAGAACTACAGTTATTAACAACATTAAAAGAACTGTCCTCTGATGACTGAAGTTAACGTGCAGCAACAGTGTCTAAAACTCATTCGATTATGAGCTTGCACTGTAAATACAGTTAAAGTAGTTCAATTAGTTTGAAAATAGTATATCTTTAAAACACAGGGCTTATTTTCCTGCTTTTCACAATCATGCATGTTTAACAATAATTGCACACTAAGACTACATAATCCTTTAAAAAGTCAGCACAGACAGCAGACACTAATGATGACCCACATTTCTGTGATACTGTATGGATCCATCCACTTTACCAAGTCAGTGAGTCAATCATGTAAAAAGGAAAAGATTGATCCATCTATGTTTGACTGAAACGATAACAAGTATAAGGAGATCCATAGTTGTCTGCATGTTTAATAAAAATAAAGGAGATTAATCCAATTAACTTAGCATAGCAAAACTAGAATCTGGCATTCTGTCTTTATGCTACATCCAAATGTGTGACTATTTTTAGAAGAATGTAATTTGTGCTTTTTCCCTAATTTTTTATTAGCCTGTACAGTAATTACAGAAATATTCCAAACATTGAATGTCTGGGTATGAATAAGTATCTTTCTATCAGAGCTACTGTAGCTTTGGTGTACAGTTTTTAGTGACTAAACCTAATCGGTTTGTGAAAGTAAATATAAAGGCAAGTTCACACAATAAGTCAAACTGCAAAAGTGAAGCTCTGGGAATGTTGGACATTGGAGATCTTAAAGACGTCAGAATGGCATCAATTCCATATTAACCCTGTTCCAGTAAAACGTTAGAAAATCCTCACCATCTACTTAAGTGTTTTTCAAACGCGGGCCCATGAGACAGCGTTCAGAATCCGGCAGGAAATTGTTTAATTTCTCTTCTAATTGGCCCAAAAAATTGCAAACTTGTGCTGGCACCTGCAGTGGTTCCTCCATGTCAGCGGGTGGCAGCACAAACACAATCCATCCTCTGGAGGGAGAGGAAATCTTTAAAAACAAAAATGCCAGAAATGTCTGAGCCCACAACATTATCCAAATGGAGAAAATGTCACCACCTCCCCCAGAAACCACATCCCAACATCAGCAGCAAACAAGTGGTGGATACAGAGGTCTGCTGGTGTTGAGCTGAGAAAAGCATGTCTGCCATGAAAAAAAACAGCCTTCACGGAAGCATGCATTTGACAAGAGACGTCTCCGGTAAGTGGCCATCTCATTTTCAAACTAATTCACTCTCCCGGCAATAGCAGAAACCAACCAATGGCCATCGCCCTGGCTTGAGCTGAACAAAATCCAACTTGTGCAGACACAAAAATCACATGCGCTCGCATGCCACAGGATTTTTTCCAGTGTAAAAAGGGTTCTGTGGCTCAAAAAAAGGTGGAAAAACACTGCTCTAGTTAGCTAGCTGTTAGCAATGCAAACCCAAAACAAGGCAGTGCATGGTAATTTGCAGGGGTGGGGGGAATTAATACAGCAAAATATCAACTGTAATACAATCAATTCAGACACACCAGTAACGTGATACTTTATTAAAAATTATTAATAAATGTTCCAAATATAAGCTTACCTTTAGGTAGCAGCATAAAGTAATCAAAACCAATTGACTTTTCCGTCAGTTAGATTGTGCTAAATTCTCATTGTCTGGTGAGGTCAGCACAGCAAAGAAGAGACTAATGAGATCCAGCTGCGAGCTGAAGACAATCAGGATGGGAAAAGGCGATATATGACGTCACAATATTCAATGTATTGCAAGACTGGGTGAGTCCCACCCCCAGTTATTTGTTTATAAAACACTGCATTGATGTTTTGCTGGAATGCATTTAGTGACATCATTCTGACCTCCTTGTTTGCTGTCCAACGTCAAACAAGGTGCCACAGGACGGCTGTGGCGCAGGTGTAGTGTAGCCGACTACTAATCAGAGGGTCAAGTTCGATTCCTGCTCTGTCTGCAGTCTGCATGCTGAAGGGTCCTTGAGCAAGACACTGAACCTCCAGTTGCTCCTGGTGGGTCAGGCCAGTGCCTGTGCATGGCGGCTCCGCCGCCATCAGTGTGTGAATGAGTGGATAGCAGGATCTGTAAAGCGCTTTGGTTATCCAGAGATGAGTAAAAAGCACTATACAAGTGGACAGCATTTACCATTCTTGGAATGTAGCAATAAGCCAAGGTCTCCTGGCTTAAACATTTATGGCATTTGATGCCACTACAACTAAACCTCCCATTAAGGACTTTTGTGGGGTTTTTTCTGTGCACCTTTTTTTGAAACACCAAAACATCTTTTGTGCATCTGATAGAAAAATACTAATTCATGCGCCCTGGGTTGAAAATGCAGTCGTTAAAATTCTTACTGTGGCTTTTCACCCACCACCAAACTAATCATGAACCTGGCACTTAATAAAATATATATATATGTACCAGCATGATGGCAAAATGTGAGAATAAGGCTCAGGATAAAAGAAACAGGAAAATCCTTAATGTGTCTGTGCATGATTTATTCTCTTTTTCAGGGGTAGAAAGTCAAAGGCCTGCTGCTGTCTTAGAGTTAAACTCTGCTGTGTTTATCGTTCAGCCTCTCACACACCTGAAATTGTCTCCACCCAGCCAAACACCTAAGCTAATTAAACAATAAATACCAACTTTCACAACCAACAGTCATGTGTGTTGTTGAGACAGTGATATCTGCTACTTTAATCACATTCTTAGTCTTAAAGCAAAAACGTGTTTATTATAGTGTAGACTCATTTATCATTCTCACACTGATGCAACACAATCATAAGCAGGTAGGGCAGAGCTCAATGCTGACAGAAAATGTCTCCATCCTGCGAAGTGAAAACCACTTCAATGTACATTCACGCAAAAATAGCAAAGAGTGATGATTACATTTGCCACCTTTATGTAAAAAAATAAAAGTATAAAATCATCAGTTGCTGTGGAGAAGCTTAAAAAAATAAGATGTGTAATAATTACAAAAGCTTATAAGTACGGGTAAAACAAATCTTTGACGCATACACGGAGTCTCACATCACCACGAGCTGAAAGACAGGCACTGATGGCACAGCTCTCCCCTGCAAGATCCTAATCGGCCAGCTTGTGAAGTAATGAGATCCGTTCTGGTCACCTAGACTTTTTTCCCCTCTAAAGTTCAAAAAGCCAAGTTCCCTGTAAATGACTGGGTGCATCTCTTTTCACTGAGTAACTACAAATGTAATTGCTTGCTAAATTGCAGGGTACTTGGTACATCTTGTTTGATACAAAATGTTAACATATTTTCATTGCAGCTATATTCACAGAGATTTTGTTTGTATTCTAAGTTGTTCTTAGTCCTTGACTCGAGGTATGTTGTATGAGTAGTGTACAAGAGGCAGGCCTCGGCTCTGACAGAAGCATGCTCTGCCGCAGGCCTGAACCTGGTCAGAGCTGTCTGAAACAAAAGAGTCCCCCTCGTCTGCATACTCAGACTGAGCAGAGGGGGTGTGGCTGTCGGCCCAAAACCCCGAAGGCCCCGGAAATCTTGCCGCTCCCGCCAGCAGAGTGGGACAGCTGTGAGACTTCACCAAATGTCTGCAAAGAGCGGAGGACGAGGGGGAAGAACAGGTCCTGGTGCGCAGCGCTTCCTCGCACTGCTCACATACAACTGCCTCTCCACAAAGCTGAGAGTACACCCCACAGTCAAAGCCCAGGTTGGTGGAGGAACCCGCATCTGTGAGCTCAGACCCACCACCTCCGTCATCTTGGTGACTTTCGGGGCCGGTCTTCACATCTCTGGTCAAACTCCCGCGGCCTCGTAGCCTCAACCAGTCCTCCCTAAAGGCCGGGCTGAAGAATACATACAATACTGGGTTCAGACACGCAGGCAGTGGGAAGAAAATGAGGGTGACTGACTTTGCGATCTCTGGGCCACCAACTGTAGAGCCAGTCAAGAGAGGAGCGAATGAGAAAGCTGCCACAGGACAGAAGAAGATGCAGTTGGTGAAGATGAGCCAGGCGACGTGTCGTAGGGCTCCCGTCTGCTCTGGATCAGCCAGCTCCACTCTGCCCAGGTGGCAGTACAGCTGGGTGTAGACAGCAGCGGTGAACAGGTAAGCCAGCGCATTCAGCAGCACCAGGATCACTGTGACACTTAAAGCTGGAGCTTCACCACCAGCAAAAGGCAGGCAGAGGGGAGAAGAGGACTGCTCGCTGAGGGTCAGGAGAGGCAGGCAGGATCCAGCAGCAGCCAACAGGGCGAGTCCTAATGCAGCCAAGCCAAAGCGTCGATCTCCTCTCAAACATCCACAATGGCTGCTGCCATTTCTCCGAGGCGACATCATTACTTTCCCGAGAATCCTTCGTACAGCCACGCTGCGCTCCACTGCTGCTAGAGACAGCAGCAAAACGGACCACTCTGACGAGAAGACGGCCAGAACTCCAGTGACCTGACAGCCAGGTCCCATCTCCCACCACACGCCGTACTCCGCAAAGGAGCCCCATGTAGCCACATCGAGCACAGTCAGCACGCCTACATACACACCAGTGAGCAGGTTGGACAAAGCTAGGAGTCCCATCAACAGCTTGGCTGGAGACAGAGATGGAGTCGGGGAGTGAGAATGGCCAGCTACTTGGTGTGTGGGAGAGAAAGTGGCCACCAGCACCAGGCTGTTAAAGACCAGTGACACCAGGCAGATGAACCAGACTGTCAGACGGATCATCCAGTTACCCAGGAGGTGCTCACAAGGCTTGAAGGCTCCTAAAGAAGGGAAAAACAATGACTTAAAAAATGACTAAGGCTACAGTCACACTGCAGGCAAAAGTGGCCCAAATCTGACTTTTTTGCACACACATGGCCCATTATCTGATTTTATTTATGACAGTCTGAACAGCACACATCCGATTTTTTCACACCAGAACCAGGCCACTTTCATATGTGGTCTTAATTCAGATACGTATCTGATGTTTTCCAAAGCGACCTCAGTCTGAACGGTCATGTCGCATTTCATCTGACTTTCCTCAGTGAAGTGAGACAGATGTGACAATTGGACACGGGATGCAGCAAGCATGGCAGACACAGCTGATTTGTGCTCTCTTTTTAATTGATCTACTTCTTCCCTTTATCACTTGATCATAACTATGTCGGCTCAGATTGGACAACTTCAAAACTGATGAACTCATGCTAACATGTGTAGCATCCATCCATCACGCATAGTCATTTCTGTATGATTTCACCGCGCTGTTGGGGCTGAAACCGTCAGACAAGCACTACAGGCACACAGTAACAGCACACTGACTGGCCACTGCAGACTCCTTTTTCCCGGGATGTGCACCCATAAACCTGTAAACAGCACACCGTGAGTCCCAGCCACTGGTGCTCGCGCAGCTGTGATATCTAAATGTTTAAAGTTAATACCGACATTATTGTGGAGTGGAATGGCCAGATCAGCTGTTTATCACATGTGGAAACATGGAGAGGCAACTCCGGTGGCAGTCAGTTGGTCAGACACAGTCGCAGGGGTACGAGGACACACTGTCCAGGAGAGGGGAGTCTGGTGGCTTCTCCTCCCTGTGTGGGACCGGTGTTGTGCCACTGGTATTATTATTAACCTTATTTATACAGGTAATCCCACTGAGACACGGGCTGTTAAATCAATCGGTTCTGTTAAAGCAGAGCTGATCACAGAGGCCATCTGGCGTGTAGAGGAATGAAGCTGGTCTCCCTTCTCTCTTTGGTCAACTGGCATATTTATTTACTTTACAAATCTCAACAAGTTCCTCTCCGCAAATTAAACAGCAGTGGCAAGTTGGTCCCATGTACTGCACTCTATATTTATTTTGTGCACAATCGTTTCTGGATAATTTTAACATTTTATTTTGCTGCACTGTGTCAAGCTGAAGAAGTTCTGTCCCCCTCAATTGTTTGGGGCTCATATTTACTTCCATAAACGCAACGCTGTGTAGGACGTCACGTCTTCTTCTGCGCAGGCGGGCCACTTCATAGCCATAGACCTTCACACTGGAGTCTGATGGGGGCCACATTTAAATTATAATGTGAACACCCATGCAGAAAAGTTGAAATTGAGTATTAAGACCTGCAATGTGACTGTAGCCTAATACTGCGCACGACATTGAGAAAAGCTGAAAAAGCTGCTTACCTGGTGAGGGAGAGCAGTGCATTATCATTGAGATTTTTTCTTCATCTTCCTCATCTGGAAAAAAAAAAAGATTCAAGGGGCACAATTGTTAAACAAATATTTGATCTAATAAAACAAGTAAGAAACACATCTTCCACAACCTGTATTTCATTATTTATTGATGTGCTGTTATGTCCCAATTGGTTGGTAAGTCTATACCCTTCAGGCAATTGTCCCCATAGAAATAATCCCCTCTGGGCTATTTCTGCCTGGAACCAGACTAAAAAGTGAACCGTCTTATCTAATCCTATACTCTCAATCCAACTAACAAAAATAATGTGATTCTATATTTATTGTATTGTTGATACATAAAGGTTAAAACAGAAAAATAAAGGTGATAATTCATGTGTCAGAAATTGAATGCATAGAACAATTACAATGTTAAACTACGAGCAGCCAAAAGTCAGCAGCAAAGCTCTGCTGTTCAAGTCTTCAACCGTTGTTTGAATCCTCCTTGTCAACGCCATGTACTGTGATTGTTTTGGTGGTGGTGAGAGCACAGATAACATTCATGTACCATCAGGGTGAAAATGTTTCCTAAGCTGGAGGTGTGAATTCAGAACAATATACCCCATGATAGTGTAATGGTAGAACAAGTCACCACCTAGAACGTGAAGCAGGCCACATTCTGTAAATCCGCATCTGCGTACATTTTCGCCTGTTTCTGGCGGGGATAATCACACTGGGGGAATAAGGCCCGGGAGTACCCCCTCATTAGATAAACATTATTATTTTTCTGTCAGTGATTATGTTCTGTTTCTCTCATTTGGGTTTAGGTAATGCCCACCTGCCTGTGGAACTAGTGCTCAGTATTTATCTACTAATAAATACCAACGTCTATTTTCCAGTCAGGCTCCCTCCCTTTTAATTCAGATAAATGAACTGCTACTTCCCCACATGTCTGACACCCAAGGAATGCCTCAGTCTCATGGAATTTAATTATATCCCAAAACACCTTATAACAACTTTCTGTTACGACCCACTTTCTGGGCCAAGGCCAGAACTGCCTATTCAGCCTGGGATCTCCAAGTCCGTTTCGACCCTTACGTCAAGGTGGACTGACCTAGTCACTTTGGCCCTCAGGCAAGGTAGGCAAACAGTACACCTCCTAATATCCCAGGCCGGGATTTGAATCCATGACACCGTGATCTGAAAACCTCCTACTCTACCACTGAGCCAAAGAGGAATTCCTCTACTAGCACAGGCCTAGTAGTGGAGGTGTACCTATACCAGAGTGGTGGCTTAGTTGATAAAGCATCTGCCCCATAACCGGGAGGTTGGGGGTTCAAGTCCCGGCCAAGTCATACCAAAGACCATATGAAGAGTTTGTTTGAAAAAACTGATAAACGCCACTTCCATGAAAATTTCACTCTTTACATCAAACAACTGTTAACATTACCTACTTATAGAAGTTCAAATTGTTTAGTCTCAAAAGCCGATATGTCCCATGTTATAGGTGCTACAAATTCATGTTTTGTTTTTTTCAAAAGCTGATAAACGCTGGGAGCATTTTTTTTTTTTTTTTTTTTTACAAAAGCAGATAACTCCACAGGGCAAATCAGCACTTGGTATTTGGGTCATGTGACTCATCTTGGCTGCCTTCCCTGACTGCTCGCTCGGACTGATTTCCCAGGCTGTGTTCGGAATGTTCACTCACTCACTTCCTCCCTACTCACTATATAGTGAATTTAGATATAGTGGACGATACAGTAAACTCAATATAACAATAAAATTAACCACTTTCGGACACTACTAGGTTTGTTTTCGTGGCACGGTTAATGATGTCATCATGTGAGACAGTAAAATGCAACAGATTAACGGGGGTAAAAAAAATTAATACCTGCATGTAATTTGTAGTAAATATGTATTAAAACATTTTTGCTGAATTATTAAATATAAATACCTTAAGGTAATTTATGTTGTGATGTGAAGCTCTTCTCTCACTGCTCCATCAGCTGCGTATTCACTATATAGTACACTATATGGGGAAGGAGTTTCTTTTTTCCAGCCTTATTCCTTTTCTTTTTATACTGTGCACACCAGTGAAGAGAGAAATGCCATTTCAATTCTCCTGTATGTCCTGTACGTATAGTAATACTGACAATAACATCTTTGAATCTTGAATTATAGCTTTATTATAGCTATATATTATACAATTTTACTGAGTGGATATGCCTAAATCAGTGTGTCAATCACACTACATTGATGCTTACAGACATTCAAGTGTGTTCCAGACAAAATAGCATGGCTTTTGAGTCTGGTCTGTTTTTGCAAAAGAATGGCTTGTGGATTTATCTGTTTTTTGGGGAAAAAAGTACTAATAAATTGCCAAAAAGTAAAAATGAGTTGATGTTTGGTTTTTTGCTTTATTATGTCTGAGATACTCATATTTCAAGTGACCATGTCTTAGAAGCTGATTTGGAAATACTAACACCTATAAACCTACAGATGAAAATGTTGTTTTTCCCATTTTGAACACAACTGGACTTATCTGTTATTGCAAAAAAAACTCTTCATATAAAAATGGTACTTCCCACCTTCTAGCTTGGTGCTCAGCATAATAGAATGGGGGAAGGAGAGGTTGTTTGTGGCGGCGCCTTGAATGGCAGCAACCCCTCTGATTCTACATGTGGTTAACATTGTAGATAGGAGAAATGGAATTTCGTTCTACTGTACATGATTGGCTGGATGGACTGAATGACAACAGAGATGGCTTCTTCTTCTTCCTAAGGTGTCAGGAGACCGCACCACTGACTAATTCCTTATGGAGGGGTATCCATAACACCAGCATTTAATGTTTCTCTTTTCTAGTAAACTGTTTAAGTATTGATGGATAAATAAGCATATTACTGCAATAAAAAAACCTTGTAAACAGGCAAAACTCAAGATAAATGTACAGTTGGATGGCAAAAATACACAAACTGCCAACTGCAAAATCTGAAGTCAACATATGCAGTACAATATGCTGCAGCTTTCCCACCTGTAGACTTCTGTACGTCATTTTTCTCAGAAGAACTCATCATCGAGTCACATCCCACAAACGCGCAGCACTGATAGGCATACGGGACAGAAATGGACCTACAAGACAGATGCATCCTGTTGTAGCATTTCTGGATAATGAAAGAAAATATTCACAACATAACCTCAAAAGTTTTTCTGCAGATATTTGGCCACTGGGATTATTTTCTGATGTTTCCATAGTGTGTGAAGAAAACAGATTCACCTGGCTTTCTCATTAAATCAAAGTGTCTGGGTTTGTTTCTGGTTCTCCATCTCTGGATACGTTGGTTTACATTGGTTCCACTTCATCTGCTGTACTGAATGACTTCTGGGTTTGAGTTTTGCCAACGTAGCACGTTAGCTGCACTTTCTACATCACAAGTTTGGACGACTTCGGCACAACATGATTGTGACAAACTACAATGAACTGAAATGGATTTACTTTGGAGTAGCATGTATATAAGACACATTATTTCTTTACTCAAAGGGGTCATTGATTGTGCTTTTCCCCCACATTTTAACAGCTCACATGTCTTAATGAAGCGTTTGTGACATTTTGTTCAGATTTTCTTTAATTATTTAGTTTTGCAGCAGATTTCTTTATTTTTGCAGCCTTTCTGAGAACACCTGATTTCAGTGAATGTCTCTTTAAATCTCTCAGACCACATTCAACTCCTCCCCTCCCTCTTACGTCACTACTGCTAACATTAGCTGCCTAGCTTGCAGCCAACTAATGTAAATTCATCTCAAAGAATGAATGAAATAATGCATCACTGGTGGGCACGGTGGCTGATATGATATAACCAGTCCCTGGAGTGCAATAAGCACAGAGACATACGTGAATGAGTGGCTAAACTGTTAGCCTCAGCTAGCTGCATTGGATCATTTTGAAAAACTAAAACTAAACTAAAATAATGTCTAGAATGAAATATAGTCACATTTTAGATGAACAAGGATTCCAGTTTGGGTGAATACAATTTATAGAAAATAGTGATCAAAACCATCCGGATCCAGGTGGCCTGTCCATCCCCTCTTTCCCGTCAAGGCAACTGACTCAGAACACCTAACACGCTGGTGCTAACAGTTTGATGTAGAATCAAGTAGAATGTGTAACAAAATAAGCCAGAATAATGTGAGATACATTATTGACAGTAAACTGGTGAACCAGGTGGAAACAGGAATGTCTATTAAGGTGACCGAAATCTAAAGAAAATAACAATATAAACCATGATTAGTGTAAGCTTCCTAGTACTACTGTTAGCTCGGAGGCTAACACCATAAAACTGTAGATACCATTTTAGATTCTCATAGACTTCATGCAGGCTGACTTACTATAATTCATGAGGTTCTTTGAAACTACCTAGCTTAGTCCTCAACAGTTTCAATTTCATCTTTTTTGTTAAAACTTGTACTATCATTTAAATACACCATTTTTAAATAAGTCTTTTCTTATCTGCCTGGTTAGCAAGCAAGAAAACAAGTCAAGAAAAATACTGAATGAAATAATACATTTTCCTCAACCACTTCAAACTTGCATCTTAAATATCAGGCCACTGGACCATTCAATTTTATTTTCTGTCCTCCACTTTTGTCCTAAAACACTTTGGACTAACATTGCTCTCCACTTGTTCTGACTCACCTGAGTTTGGGCAGGTTTTTTGCAGTCAGCACAGTTTTCATCTGTGGGTTCCCTGAGAGTTTCAGCTGAGTGAGGCCACTCAGCCCAGATGACGGGATCCCGGTCAGTGAGTTCATACTCAGATCTCTGTAAGCACCAGTACACACAAGAAGCTGAATTCTGCACAACACACCTAGACCAAACACTGCAATAGGAGATCAGTACTTTGAGCAAACTAGGCTGAAACAATACTTTGTCCTACTCACAGGTTAGAGAGTGCTGTAAGGGTGAGGAAAGCATCTCTGTGGATAACTCGGATCTCATTTCGACTTAAGTCCCTGTGTAACATCACAACTCAGTGAGCTCACAATCCAGGCATGAAGCATTTGTTTTTACAGCATCCCCTGTGTGTTACATATGACTGCAGAGACTTACAGTAAACGGAGGGCAGAGAGACCATTAAAAGTGTCCCGGTCAATTTGCTGGATATGGTTGTGCTGAAAGCTTCTGCAGATTGAAAACAAGATTATGAAAAGGGATACGTTTGCCTCTGATTTTTTCTTCATTATATGGCTTTAACATGTTCAACACTCACATCTCCTGCAGCCGGATGCAGCCCTGCAGGGAGGGTAAGTGCTTTATCTCATTGTAGGACAGGTCACTAAATGAGAAAAACACTGTCAAATAAGTGTAATAACAACTTGGACAATTTAAAACTAAAGAATCAAGACAAAAGCCTGGATTGCTCCAATGTAAAGGCTGTCCTTAAGAATATTCTCTATAGCTCAATACACTGATTTTTTTTTACATTAAATTACACATTACAAAATTAACATCCTCACATGATATAATTTTCACATTATCTTGAAACTTTAACAGATACAATTATTATTAGTAGAAGACAGATTTTTGCACTGCTAGTGAAAGTGAGAAAAGAAGAATGGCCTCTTACAGAGTCCGCAGCAACTTGAGATTCTCACACAGATTAGGGGGTATGGATGATATTTTGGTTCCTGACAAGGTGCTGGAAATAAAAGAACAGGTAAAAAAAAAAAAAAGGTCACTCACTTCTGTACCGAACAAAATCACAAATTAAACCTGCGAGCAGGTGTAAGCGGACCTTCGCCCCCCGCGCGCCCGCGGAACCCGGTGCCCGTCATCCCTTGCTGGCTCGGAAAATGTGCCGTCATCACTGCAAGGGCTGCATGAATAATAAAGTAAACCATTTGGTGCAGATCTTCCTGTGAGCAGTAAGTGGCACTATCTCTTTTGTCAAATATTTATATATAGGAGTGCGCAGAGTGGGACTAATCTCCATCATAGCAATTCTGGCAAAAAATTTGATCAAGTGGAAAAGATATGTGCACCCCCACCCCTCGTTTTTGTGGATGAGGCCAAATGTGCGGAGTGGGATTAATCTCCATCATAGCAATTCCGGTGACCGTCCGACACAGTCTGTCCAAATTACAACTGTCCAACATATTGCGATCAGGTAAACTCCGACATGTGGCCATGGTAACACTTACATTTTAGGTACATGTTGCAGACACCGCAGAACTACAGAAGAGAGTCATCTTGACTTACATTCCACATTTGGTGACTCTTGGACTTTCCCAATCCTCAAAAGTATAAAACATACTGAATGGCAAGGAGTGGGTTTTCATGGCAACTGTGGTTATCGCAGTACAAAAGTGACTTCCACTGAGGGTAGTCCAATTCACTCTGAGAAACAACTGAAAATGTCATTTCAATCTGACTACTGGTCTTTGTGCAAAATGTGATACAATTTTGTGCAGTACCTCATGTCAGCAGTAGGTGTGGGTGTGACAGTTTTGTGAATATTGATATACAGACATGTTCAGAGTGGGATCAGTATTATTTGTGCAAAGTTTTTTCCAAATCAGGCGAGAATTGTCTGAGCTGTAACTGTCATGTTTTGTATGGCGAGAAATCCATTGAAGCACGCCGGTCGCCATGGGAATAGTTCTGTACTATGTACATGTACTATCAATGAGCCCAAGTCATTCCTTCATGTAATTTTGTTAAGCTGGTGAGAGAAAAATAAAGAAAACAGTCGTCAGTAATTCTTCCTTTAATCATTAGGGGGCGCTATGACTTTTGTTTATTATTTGTATATAGACGAGTTTGGGGAAGGGAGAATATTGATCGTATAAAATTTGGTGCAAATCGTACAAAGTTTGTCCAATTTACAAGGGTCTAATGTTGTTACCACTAGGCGGCGCTAAAACTTTTGTCAGGGATTTTGATGCAGTTGTGTTCAGGGTGGGACTATGTTCCATCATGCAAAGTTTGGTGGACATCGGACAAGTTTTGCCCGATTTACAGCTAGTTGAATTTATAAGGGGAGGAGTCAAACTTCGCCATTGCGCCCAATGACTTTTGTTTATTATTTGTGTATAGACGAGTTCGGGGAAGGGAGAATATTGATCGTATAAAATTAAGTGCAAATCGTACAAAGTTTGTCCAATTTACAAGGGTCCAATGTTGTTACCACTAGGTGGCGCTAAAACTTTTGTAATTTTATACAGGAGTGTTCAGGGTGGGACTATTAACCATTGTCGAAAATTTGGTGAAAATCAGAAAGTTTGTCCAAGATACAACTTTCCGAAATTTCATGGCGAGTAGTCAACCGTCGCCATGTTGCCATGGCAACACTTCCCTGTAAGTTATGGGTTGTCAACCCAAATTGGACTATATATGACAGTGACCTCAACATATGTTCAAAAATTTAGAACTCCAAGACCCCCCCCACCCCATAAGCTCATGGATTGAATGGCGAGGAGGGCGTGTCCATGGTAACACATTTGATGTCATGCTAACGTTGATGTTCAGTTAGGATCATCGCTGTGTTCTGATGAATCTCAGAAAATTTCACCTCATTCTGGCCAGCCACGCGTGAGTAATAAATAAAACAGTTTTCAGCAATTCTTTCGTTAACCACTATGTGGCGCTATAACTTTTGTCAGGAATTTTGATGTAGTTGTGTTCGGGGCACAACTATTTTCCATAATGGAAAGTTTGGTGCACATCGGACAGGTTTTGCCCAAGTTACAGGTGGTTGAATTTGTAAGGGGAGGAGTCAAATTTCGCCATGGCACCCTGGCCACGCCTTTTGAGATTTTGATTTAATTTATACAATTTTTAATGGCCAATGCCTATAGATGCCGCCATGTAAAAATGAGCTCAATCGGAGCAGGTCCCTAGGACTAGTGCGTTCAAATGCGAGGTGTGACTTTTTTCCGAATTGGAGGTGAGGCGACATTGAGGCAAGATGGCGGCCTTCCTGTTGGCGGTGGGTATGGGCCACAATGATGTTTTTTGCATATCTCGAGGTGATGCACACCTCACCAAAATTTTATGTCTCTACGGCAAAGTTTACGGTCTCCAATCTCCATAGACCTTGTACGTTTTGCCCCACCCACAAAAATGAGGGGTGGGGGGGCACATATAGGTGGTTGAATTTGTAAGGGGAGGAGTCAAATTTCGCCATGGCGCCCTGGCCACACCTTTTGAGATTTTGACTTAATTTATACAATTTTTAATGGCCAATGCCTATTGATGCCGCCATGTAAAAATGAGCTCAATCGGAGCAGGTCCCTAGGACTAGTACGTTCAAATGCGAGGTGTGACTTTTTTCCGAATTGGAGGTGGGGCGACTTTGAGGCAAGATGGCGGCCTTCCTGTTGGCGGTGGGTATGGGCCACAATGATGTTTTTTGCATATCTTGAGGTGATGCATACCTCACCCAAATTTTATGTCTCTACGGCAGTCCTTCTCAGATGCGATGCCAGGGGGGGCGCGTGTGACCCCGGGGAACAGGCTTTGCTTTTGCCGTGTAAAGTGTAATTGCACATCCACGGCAGCAGGTGGTGCAGTGGCGCTCTCATTGTCAAAGTCTGTGCGGGAGTTTAAAACTTTTTAAATTGCTGTCAACAAACCCCTCGAGAGACACCATGGAGAAATATTTAACAGTAACGAAAAGAAAGGCGGAGAGAGACAGAGGTAAAGAGACAAACGAAAGTCTCCCAAAAGCTAAGACGAGGAAATATGACGACGCTTATCTAGCGCTTGGCTTCACTGGGACTACGGTGGGAGACGAGGAGAGACGGCTGTGTTCATTGTGTCTGAAAGTGTTGGCAGCGGACAGCATGAAGCCAAATAAATTAAGACGTCACCTACAGACATTACATCCTCAACACGTTGATAAGCCGCTTGATTTTTTTTTTTAGCGAAAACGTGCGGAGTACGGCCAACAATCATCCCACTTTGTGAACGCTACATCAGTAAACCAGCGAGCACTTTCAGCATCATTTAAAGTGGCGCACCAAATTGCGCAGTGCAAAAACCCCACACAATTGCAGAGGAGTTGATACTGCCTTTTTCTTCAGACTAAAATGTTAAATATATTGGTACTCCTGTGTTAATGTTCCAGATCAATTTACATTTAATATTGTAGCGAACTCAATATGAGCACCCTACTTGGCTTGCTAAGTGAGTTGACCCTATTGGCGACACAGGTAGAGTGCGGGACTCTGGAGCGGGAGGCGTGAGTTCGAATCTCTCGGTGGGACGTCGCCATGTCGAGCAGCACGTTATAATATTATTTATTGATTGAATTATTTTTCTCAGCATCAAATGGTTCAGTTGGTCAAAAATGTTTCTAGTTTAAATAAGGATTGACATATTTTTTATTTCAGGCACTTTGATGCACTTAGTTTTTTTTTTCTGTTTTAGACTATAACAGGGTTTCTGTGTGGCAAAATAAAGTTAATATTTGTTGAAAGTTGATTTATATTGCTTTTTTCTTTTGTTAATGTTAAAAATGATACAATTTTAGGTATACTTATACAATTTTTATAGATAATGATCTTATTTATAGTCACTGCGGCGAGTTGGGGGGGGCGCGAAATATTTTCTCTTTCCTAGGGGGGGCTTTGCAAAAAATAATTGAGAAGCACTGCTCTACGGCAAAGTTTACGGTCTCCAATCTGCATAGACCTTGTACGTTTGGCCCCACCCACAAAAATGAGGGGTGGGGGGGCACATATGTTTTCCAGTTTATCGAATTTTTTGCCGGGTCTGAGGGGTTTGCCAAAAAAAAAAAAAAAAATCACGTTTTGGTTAACGTTCAGAGGGTGAAAAATGCGATCATTTAGGTGGAAGAATAACGAAAAATAAAGAAACGAAGCAGATAGGGCTTTCGCCGACTGACGTTGTCAGTGGCTCAGGCCCTAATAAGAAAGAAGTTTACTTACAGACTTTCAAGGTTATTAGTCAACGTTAGGATTGGGAAGTCCTGCATCTTGCTGGCGCCACGCAACATTCTGAACCACAAAAAAACACAAGGACAAATTAAACAAAAGAACTTAAAAAAAGGTTTCATCATAAGTAACTACATATTTCCACAGACTGATTTGTCAGGAGCTGTGCTTAACTCAACTTACAGGGAATGCAGATCAGACAGATTCTGGAAGGCCGATGCGCCCACAAATGAAAGAGGGTTGTCGTAAAGATGTCTTCAGGGGCGAGCAGGAAGAAATAGAAATCAAAATAAAATCATTCAATCGCACCATCTTCCAGGCAGCCATTTTTTAAAACTCGGACTTTCTATGTCCCGATAATGTGTGTGTGTGTGGGGGGGGGGACCTTACATGGTTCGCAGAAGAGGGTTGTTGCGGAAAGCCCCCTCAGGTATGGAAGCAATATCATTACTGTGAAATCCACTACAGGAAGTAAGATGGGGAGACAGTGTAAGCACATTTTTGTTCACTCAACACCTGACATACAGACAAGTTAATCTAATACAAAAAAAAATGGGGGAAAAAAAGATAATATAAGCATAGGCAATTCAATCATACAGAGCACAGGTATTCAATCCTAGCATCTCTGCATATTATTGCTGTCGGGCACAAACCTTGTGTCTCCAAAACACCTATTTTTCACAAAATGCAACACACTGTATTTTTAAAATGATTTAACAGTTATGAAATGTATTCAGTTTTTATTCACTTTTCTAATGTTTATCATTGATACTGGTGACAAACACCTGAAGACAGAGAGAGAGACTGATAGACTGGGTTTATACAAAAACTACAACAGACTAAATATGGAGATACGAGGTTTTCAGTCAACAGCAATGATATGTTATCATTGTCATCAGTTAATTAGGGTATTTAGTTAGTTATTAGTAAAAAGTGTCCTGGATTGTATTTTCATAAAAACAAAGATTTTTTTTAAAAAAAAAGAGCATAATACCTTAGTCAGTAATAACATTAAATACGTCTATTTGGCTAAAACAAACACAAGACTTCACTTACTTTTAGCAAACAGTCTCCAACTTTAGTAACGGAAAATAGCACAAACAGCAAAATATACTCACAGTTCCTTCAGTTTTGGCAGGGTCTCTATTGCTTTGGGAAAAACCATCAGGTTATTAAAGTTAAGATCTCTAGACAGAGAAAGAGAGAAAGAAACAGGAAGTCAGTGTTGTTTTCTTGCTGAATAACATGATAATTCTATCCATCCATCCACCCATCTTCTTGACCACTTGTTGCTATTCACGGGTGGCTGAAGCCTTAAGTGTGCCATAAGCACATTACACCCAGAACCGACTGCTCCTCCATCACAGGGCTGACACAGAGAGAGACAGGCAACCCCCACCACCACCACCACCACCACCACCACCACCAAACACACAAATCTCTGGTTAATTTAAAACCACCATTTAACCTAACAACCATCCCTTTAAACCAGGGGTCTCAAACTCACGGCCAACGGGCCAACTGAAGCCCGCGGGCCCCCTATTTGTGGCCCCCTACTTGAGATCAAAGTTTAGAGTTAGCGCGGCCCGCGCGTTTTTCTTTTTTCACAAGCACCTTTTTGCCGAGTCGTTGCACAAGTCATTGCCCTGGGCGTTTTATATATATATATTTTTTTTTATCACTTATGGGATACCATAGCTCAGGCTCGTGACAGCTTCCGGTGGTGTTTGTTGACAAGAGAGAAAAGTTGACGACGAGCACAGACAATTTCAGGAAAAGTGGGAGACGGAATTTTTTTTGTTGAGCACAGGGACACCCCGACATGTCTTATATGCACAGAGAATGTCGCGGTGCACAAGGAATACAACATCAGACGTCATTACTCAATTAGAGATGCTGAGGAGTATGCAAAATACCAGGGAGATGAGAGAGAGCAATGGCTCACCAATCTTAAAGCATGTCTACTGAGGCAACAAGATTTTTTCAAGAAAGCAAGCAAAGAGAGTGATGCGGCAGTTGAAGCTATGTGGTGAGTGAGATGATAGCTAAGGCAGGAACGCCATTCACAGACGGCGAGTTAATCAAAAAGTGCATGTTACAGGCTGCAAGTATAGTCTGTCAGGAAAAGAAAAGTCAGTTTAGCGACATCAGCCTTTCAGCCATCACAGTGGCAGAACACATTTCTGACCTGTCAGGCAATATATACGAACAACTGCGTGAGAAAGCCAAACATTTCAGTACATACTCAAGTTGCTCTTGATGAGAGCACAGACAACACTGATACTGCGCAGCTCGCAATATACATGTCTGTGGTGTTGACGACAATTTTGAAGTGATGGAGGAGCTACTCAAAGTGATTCCAATGAATGGCCAGACCACCGCTCAGGAGATATTCCGCCAGCTGTGTGATGCCATCGTGGATGCCGGTTTACCATGGAAGAGGTTTGCTGGAATAACAACCGACGGAGTGCCATAAATGACAGGGAGGAGAAATGGACTGGTGGCACTTGTTCAAAGAAAACTGGAAGAGGAGGGTGTGGAGGAGGCCATTGCTCTGCACTGCATTATCCATCAGCAGGCCCTTTGCAGCAAATGCTTGAAGTTTGACAATGTGATGTCTGTCGTTGTGAAATGCATCAACAATATCAGATCCAGGGGCTTAAACCACCGGCAGTTCCGCACCTTTTTGGAGGAAATAGAGTCAGCATATGAGGATGTGCTCTGCTTCACTGAGGTACGTTGGCTCAGCAGGGGAAACGTCTTGAAGAGGTTTTTTGAGTTGAGAGCAGAAGTGAAAGCCTTCATGGAAAAGGATGGGATGGCTGTTCCTGTGCTAAGTGATCCCAAATGGCTCATGGACTTAGCTTTTCTTGTTGACATCACACAGGAGCTGAATGTACTGAACAAGAATTTATGAGGCCAGGGGCAGCTTGTCAGTGCTGCCTATGACAAGGTCAGAGCATTCTCCACAAAACTTGTGTTATGGAAAGCCCGGCTCTCTCAGACAAAGCTCTGCCATTTCCCAGCATGCAAGGCACTCATGGATGCGGGCACACCATTCAGTGGTGAGAAGTGTGCTGATGCCATTGTAAAGCTACAGGAGGAATTTGATCACAAGTTTGCAGACTTCAAGACACACAGAGCCAATTTTCAAATTTTTGCTGACCCCTTTTCCTTCGATGTGCAAGATGCCCATCCTGTGCTTCAAATGGAGCTAATTGACCTTCAGTGCAATTCTGAACTCAAAGCCAAGTTCAGGGAGGTGAGTGGAAAAGCAGACAAGCTTGGACAATTTTTGAGAGAACTGCCTCCCACCTTCACTGAGCTTTCCAGGATGTTCAAGCAGACCATGTGCCTTTTTGGGAGCACATATCTGTGTGAAAAGCTCTTCTCCACCATGAACTTTCATAAGTCAAAGTGCAGGTCCAAACTTTCTGATGAGCATCTTCAAGCCATACTGAGGGTCTCAACTGCTTCCTCCCTCAAGCCAAATGTGGCTCAGCCGTGTAAGAGGAAGCGCTGCCAGGTCTCTGGTAGCAAGGAGTAGATAAGAGAAGCCTATGTTCTGAAGAACCGTTCATGTTCTGAACTGTTATTATCAAAGACTGAGAAGAATCAGTTGTACTTTTTTTTTGGAATACTTGAAACCCTTTTTTTTTTTTTTGTGGAATACTTGATGCGGCCCAGCCTCACCCAGACTCTACCTCCAGCGGCCCCCAGGTAAGTTGAGTTTGAGACCCCTGCTTTAAACTATGGGAGGAAACCTATGCAGGTCGTTCAAAATATAGGATGTACATCACCACTGTGATATCGGATTGTCTTCTGCCTGACATGCCGCGGTGACATATTCATTATACAGCACTCCATCTTGTGTAATTGCTTAAATACAGAATGAAAATTCTTTGAATCGCATATGTTTTTCTACTCCTAAATTATAGTCAGACTAAAAATATATTTGAAATTTTGTATTTTTATCCATATTTGAAATAACATTGAGAAAAGCATTAAATTAACTAAATTTTATTAATTCTATATATTGTTTTTCAATTCTGAAAATGACTACTATTAAAAGCTGCATTTTGGGTGCATTTCATTTTTTTTAAGTATATTAAAATGTACATTATTCCTTTCAAATAAACACAATGAAATTAAAACTTAATTTTAAATTTACATGATGAGGACAGAATAAACAAAAACAAACATGGTCTCCCTTACCCCTGGGCGATTAACCAGAAATTAACCAAAACCATCATTCAGACCTGCAAACCAATATTAATTTTGCCCATTTCAGTTTTTTCACCCTCTGTCAATACTTTCCCCACTGTGTGTGTACATGTGGACTTAAACACTTTCTTAAATTCAGTATAATAATAGTGCTTTGTGACAGTGAATAATAAAGCAGCAATGTGGTACAAGGTGACATTTATGGTATTTGTCACTCTGTGCAAAGTGCATCAACAGCCAGCAGCAGCTTAGCTCACCTCTCTTTTCCTTTGGATTTAATATACTAAAAGCAAACACAAATGCAAACCACTGAGACGCAGACCCACACCTTTTGCAGGGTAATCCTGTGTATCAAGTTTGGTGACCCTAGCTTTCATTGGTTTATATGGAATTTTAACCTTTTTTTTTTTTTTTTTTGTTACTTATTTGTACCTGTAGGTAGACTTGGTTTGTAGTCTGGTGACAAGCCACCGGCTGCTGGTCGCTGCGTGTGCGAGCGCCCTAAACCTACATGTTTTTTGGTGTGCGGGAGGAAACCGGAGAAATCCCGGAGTAAACCCGCGCAACACGGGGAGAACATGCAAACTCCACACAGCTCACTGTTGGTCGGGGGCTGGGATCGAACCCACGATCTCATGATCCCCGCGGTCCCCCGGCCGAGGGTAAAACTGTGCTGCCACAGTGCTAAACCACTGCGCCACCGTGCAGCCAACCTTGACCGCTGACTTTGCGATCCAAACCCACAGCCACGGTTCCGGATCCCAATGTGAACGTGTGTACTAAGTCTAGTGACCCTAGCATCATTCGTTCTATAGTAATAGGGCATAGGGAATGCAGACCTTGACCTTTGACCTTTTGATCCCAAACCCATTGTCAGAGGTCAAGGTGTCAGGGTGAGCCTATGTACCAAGTTTGGTGGCCCTAGCTGTCTTTGTTATTGAGCTATAGTTTAGTTGGTATTCTGACCCTGACCTTTGGACCACAAAAGCATAGCCATAGATGCTAGCTCCAAGGTCAACCTACGTAGGCCGTAGCCTCATTCCCTGTCGCGTTACAACACAGACAGAGCTGGCCAGCTGCAGACGTCACCGACCGCCCTACCCACGCCACCTCGTCGGCGTGGGTACTGAGCTGCTGTAGTGTCAGTGATCGCTGCTTCAGCTTCTCATTACGAACTTTAAAAAACTAAACAATGCTCCCACTAACCACTGCTTTTCAACGTAAAAGCTGAACGCTCACAATAAAAGCCAGAAGATTCATAAATTTGAACCATTTTGATCCAAGGGATGAGAAACAAAGTAAAGCGGAAGTAATATTTATAAATAATTTATAATTTCAACTGATAAATGAAGTTATTTATTGGGCATATCTCTGTATACCTCTTCAAATAAACAAATATAATAAATATTATTGTTCAATTAATCGTGATGTCGATTTGAGGACATCACCCAGCCTTAGTCTTCCTTAAAGGTCTCTGATCTCCTGTAGCAGTTTACTATTAGGCTGGGTCATCACTTAAGGTTTTTTTTTTATAGTCGTGTGTGTCAGTAGGAAGTGAACAGTGGGAGGGTAGATTTGATAACCATCATGTACTTTGCTCTATTTATCCTAGAGCAATTAAAGGAGGAAGTGGACACAACGGTGTCTGGAAGCCTGAAGCAGGGGAGGGTGGGGGAGCTGTTGGTGCACATGGGCATGCAGGAAAAAAAAGAGAGGAACGCACATAGAAAGAACTGCTAACTGCTATACTGGAAACTTACAGTGTCTCCAGGTTGACAAGTCCAGCAAAACAGTTGTCTCCAATCTCCTTGATTCTGTTGTTATGTAGATGCCTAGCAAAAAAAAAAAAAAAAAAAAAAAAAAAGAAGTTTGAGATCTTCATACCAAATACATAAAATTATTTTTAACATTTATATTTTTTCATCTACAGTAGATCTTGTCTTTAAAGCTTTATAATTCATGTGTCTGTTCACTTTGTATATGTGTAGAAGGTCGTCCATGGACAGCAGATTTAAGGTCTTTTCTTCCTGTTTATTCTGACCTGTTTATACTAACCCTGCAGCAATAACACTCACAGCATTTGCTGTAGCAACTGTTTATAGAAATGTATAACACCAGCAGTGTTGGCTTTATGTTTAAATTCATATCTCAAACAACATGATAAACTGGATTTTCAGAGTCAAGCAACTTTTTCAGTTTTCACCCCGGTGGCACATTTCACTGCAGAAGTGTGTGTGCAAAAACAGCAGGCTAAGAGCAGCAACCCACTTTGTTGACCTATTAACTGTAAGCTGTGGAAATATACAAGGGTATGTTTGTGTTTGTATTTGATGTTTGATCTGTAGTTGCTCTGAGGATACATTTAGAGCTAGAGCATCACACAAAGCATAACGCTATGCACTGACTTGGAGCATATTCAGCATTACTGCTTCTTTCATGTAGGCAATAGAGCTAGCAGTACCTTTAAAAAAAAAAAAAATCTAGTTTAACAGGGGGGAAAAAAACAAATAATCCCCAAATGTTCCCCATTATCATTCCCTAAATTTTTGCTCTAATCAGCCCACCCATTATTATACAATACATCATGACTGATGAACTAAAAACACAATATTATATATTCTTTATTCCAAACTTTTTACTTTCACTTTGCCAGCTTCTCCCCCATGTCAAATTAGCAAACCATGTGAATGTTTTTTGTCACTGTACAGAGATAATTAATGGTTTAAAGCACACTAGCAGGTTGTTCCTGTTGTGATATTTTGTTTATACCCATGCAAAGTTCTACAGACTGTCCTGGGAAAGTTCACATCAGTGGCTCTAAAATGGCTTATAGTGCTACTGTAAATACAACACAAGTATTGACTGGAAAATACCATGATTAACAAAAGAATAAGCTAGAGGGTTTGGTGCTGATGACATGTTTTACACACTTGGTAAACAACGGCATAGGCACAAGTGATCTGGAACATTTAGTGAAATATTTCAGACATTCACACCTTAACATCACTGTGAAGATTTTCATTTATAAACAATAATTCAAACAAAAGCTTAATATAACTTACAGAACAACTAGACTGGTGAGGTTAACAAAGGCGTTGTCTGGTATGTATACGATGTGGTTGAGTGCCAACGTCAGGGCCTGAAGATTGGCCTGGTGCCTCAGAGAAGTGATGGGAACCTCCAGCAGGTTGTTATCATCCAACCAGAGATGGCGCAGCTGCTGAAGACCTTCAAAACTATCATCTGGTACTGCTGTAATATGGTTTGCATCTAGGCGGCTTCAGAATGGAGAGAAGAAAAGATGTACAGATTAATATTATGTACACCACATGAAATAACTATTCTCCTGATATACATTATTGCCTTTTCTTTCACAATTTGTTTTAATTTTTAACAACTGTTTGTGTTGTCAGAACCTATCAAAAATCATTTTAAGTTTTCCTCATACTGTCACTTGTCTAGATCGGGATAATGTAATCACAATGTTTTATAGCACATTGTTGGAAAGAAAAAGATGTTCCCAATCCACTAAGATCCAGATGAAGGTCAAGTCGGTACCAAATAAATTCAAATTACTGCATCATGGATTTGAAACAGGGATGTTAACAATTAATTGACTTTCAATTGTTGATGAGAAATTAGCCGACTAAATTAAAATAGTTGTGAATTAACTGATAACTCAGCAGTCCTTTTCAATGGGAGTTCATTCTATGAAATGTTGTGGTGTTGCCGTCCAGGCGGGGGTGCACGCGGTCACCCACTGCTACCTTTCAACCAAAACTAATGTAGAAAAGCAGAAGACGTCAAGACCCTAGAGCGCAATGAAATGAAAGTCCAACCATCCATCTTCTTCCGCTTTATTCTTTTCCGGTCGCGCGGGGGGGGGGGGGGGGCTATCCCAGCATCTTTGAGCGAGAGCGTCTGTCAGAATAATGATAGCTGATTCTGATTCATTTCCACCCTCTGTCGCTGTGCTGTGACATGGTGACAGTGACACCTATTTCATCACGTTTATCCATGTTCTACTAGTCAAATGTCCACTGTGGTGAGGCGGCCAACGACCCACATCGCTCGTCATTTAGCCCCCGTCAAGTAGCACGCATAACCAGACAACAGAGGGAGCCGGATCATACTGGGTTTCCCTAGATTGCTGGGGTACTCTGAGAATGTTAACAAGCAACTGATGAAGCAGCTCACAATTTATTTTCCTGTTAAAACAGTCTACTAGTGCATCTCTGCAAATTAGAATACTGTGAAAGTTAATATTTTTTAATATAACTAAAAAATATAAACTTTGATATATTAGACAAAGTGAAATAATTCAAACCTTTATGAATAAATTTTATGATATTGGTTAGTTTTTTAAAATGAAATACAAATCAAAATATTTTAATTTATTGAGATGCACAAGCACATAGTGTACATTGTACTGTACAGAATTTGTTAAACAAAAAAAAAAACCATTGTACTGTGGCACATATGTTTGGTTCATATTTCCCACAACAGTGTGGCACATATGTCTGATTCATATCTCCCACAAATGTATGGCTTATGTGGATTGGGGCTTCACGTCTGGAGAAACAAAGAGTCTGGATCGACGGGGGCCGACAGGAGATGTTGAGGAGGTGTGAAGTCGGACCCTTGTCCCAGAGAGGAGGCCCCTGGGGGCATCCCCGGAACAGCAGAGAATAGAGACAATGGTGAATCTTCAGAGACTTGCATTGTGATTAAATGTTTGCAGAAGCACCATGTGACTTGAGTTCTTAATCCCCCGGAGATATAAGAATGTGATGTAACATGATTCTGCCTCTTCTTGCTTTTTGAGAATGTTGGATGATTGTGTTCTGCAATAAAGCCGAACCTCAGAAATAAACTCAAGTCTCGTCATTGAACACAACTTCCACACTGGTGAACCACGACAAAGAATGAGCACAGAGAATTCTCCCGAGCGGAGCTCATCAGAGGCCAGCCTGATGGCTGCCTCCACGCTCCGGCTGCCCGATTTCTGGCAGCACAGCCCGCGCTCCTGGTTTAGCGCGGTCGAGGCGCAGTTCAACCTCCGGAGAATCTCAAAGGATGAAACGAGGTTCTACCATGTGGTAGCGAAGCTGGACAGTCACACGGTCCAGAGGATGGAAGACCTGGTTAACCACCCACCGGACACCGACAAGTACGGTGCATTGAAGGAGGCGCTGATCAGCCATTTCACCCCCTCGGTGCAACAGCGAGCAGAGGGGCTCCTAGCACTGACGGAGTCGGAGAACGACAGACTGGTGGACCTGATGGTGAAGATGCTGAGACTGAAAGACTCCGAGGATGGCAAATTTATTTTCGCCCACCTTTTCCTCCGAACTCTGCCGCCAGCAGTGAGAGTGACCCTGGCAGACTCACCCCGATTGGTCAAGCGGGACTACCATGGGCTCAGCAAGGAGGCGCAGCGACTCGTCGACGCCCACAAGCGGAGCGCGGTTTCGGCCGCGGCAGCTGAGCAGAGAGCGGCGCCCGGAGATGGTTTGGAGCCAGTGGTGGCGGCGCCAGACGAACCGACGATGGCAGCGACAGGCGTCAGGCGACGCGGAGCTGAAGACGGCCTGTGCTTCTACCACCGCCATTTTGCGGAGAGGGCACACAGATGTCTCCCACCGTGCCGTTTCAAGCGTCAGGGAAACACCAAGACCGGGGGCCGGTAGCAGCTGCATCCCTCGGAGAAGAAAACAAGCTGCTTTACCTGACAGATGCACACTCGGGGAAACAATTCCTCGTGGACACGGGCTCCCAGCTGAGTTTCGTCACGCCTACCTACGCAGAACAGCTGATGCCGTCTAAAGCTCCCTGGGTGTCAGTATCAGCAGCGAATGGCTCAGCGATTAAGACTTTCGGTGAGAGGACCATGCTTCTGTCCTTACAGGGCCATTCATTTGAGTGGACCTTTATTGTAGCGGCAGTCAGTTTTAACATGTTAGGGGCTGATTTTTTGTGCTCACACGGTTTATTGGTTGATCTTGCTAATAGACGTCTGATTAATGTCTTTTCATTCTATCCCCTGCACAGCTCGGGTGGCCCCGCCGACTGCACACGCCAACGTCACAGCTGCGGGTGGTAAGTTTCATGCTCTGCTCACTCACTTTCCAGCACTCACAGTCCCAAAATTTTCGGTGACAGTGGCCAAACACGGGGTGGAGCATTTTATCACCACCACTGAGCCGCCCGTTTTTGCAAAAGCCCGGCGCTTGGACTCAGCTAAACTGGCAATAGCGCGCGAGGAATTTGCCAACCTGGAAAAACTGGGCATAATTAGACGCTCGAACAGCCCCTGGGCTTCACCGTTACACATGGTCCCAAAGGCTGATGGCTCGTGGCGACCCTGTGGCGATTTCCGCAGGTTGAACAACATCTCGGCACACGACCGCTACCCGATTCCGCACATCCAGGATTTCTCAGTTTATTTGGCGGGGGCGCGCATTTTTTCTAAAATAGACTTGGTGCGCGGCTACCATCAAGTCCCCGTGCGCGCGCAGGATATTCCCAAAACCGCGGTAATAACTCCGTTTGGGCTTTTTGAGTTTTTGCGCATGCCGTTTGGGTTAAAGGGCGCCGCGCAAACTTTCCAACGCATGATGGATGCAGTTTTACGCGACCTGCCTTTCGTGTTCGTCTATTTAGACGACATATTGGTAGCCAGCACGTCCGAAGACGAACACGAAAACCACCTCACAGCGGTTTTTCGGAGACTGGCAGAGCACGGGCTGATAATTAACCCAGCGAAGTGCCAGTTCGGGGTGGCGCAAATCGATTTTTTGGGGCATCGCGTTTCGCCGGAAGGAGCGGTTCCCCTGCCTGAGAAAGTGCGCGCAATAACAGATTTCCCCCGACCTCAAACGATAAAAACGCTGCAGGAGTTTCTAGGAATGGTTAATTTTTACAACCGGTTCCTTCCGAGCGCAGCGCAGCACATGCAGCCACTGTACACGGCACTAAAAAAACAAAAACCCACGAATAAGGTCGAATGGTCTCCGGAGCGGGAGCACGCTTTCTCCCAGGTCAAATCAGCCCTTGCAAGCGCCGTTTTGTTAGCGCACCCGGTTCCAACAGCCCGTTTGGCGCTCACCACCGACGCTTCTGATCTAGCGGTGGGGGCAGTCATTGAGCAGTGTGTGGCAGGGACCTGGCAGCCGCTCGCTTTCTTTAGCAAATCCTTGCGCGATAACGAGTGGAAATACAGCGCGTTTGACAGGGAGCTTTTAGCCCTACACTTGGCCATCCGCCATTTCCAGTTCTGGCTGGAAGGGCGTCATTTCACTGCTTTCGTGGACCACAAACCGTTAACTTTTGCGATGGCCAAGATCTCAGAACCTTGGTCAGGCCGACAGCAAAGACAGCTAGCCGCAATATCGGAGCTCACCACCGATATCCAGCATGTCGCAGGTAAACACAATGTAGTGGCAGACTGTCTCTCACGTGCTGTGGCAACGCCAGGCCACGTAGGGGCAGACTCGGTGGCTGTGGGCCAGGGCAGTGACGCGGGAGCACGCGCAGCCCCGGTCCATGTAGGTTTGGATTATGCAGACATGGCTGCAGAGCAGGTTGGTGACGCGGATGTGCGCGCGCTCCAGTCTGGACCAACAGGGTTAAGGCTGGAGCACAGGGTGCAGCAAGTAGGTATGCCCCCCCTTAATATGCGATGTCTCCACGGGACGAGTTCCAGCCGCGTGGCGCCGCCGCGTTTTTGACTTGGTCCATTCGCTGGCGCACCCGGGGGTGCGTGCATCGATCAAGATGGTTGGGGAGAAATTTGTCTGGCCGGGGTTGCGCAAACAGGTCAAGGAATGGGCAGCAGCTTGTGTAGTGTGCCAGAGGGCTAAGATACACAAGCACACGAGGGCCCCTTTGGAGCCTTTTCACATCCCGGCTAAGCGGTTTGATCATGTGCATGTTGATCTGGTGGGTCCGCTTCCCTCGTCTCAGGGGCACACACACCTTTTGACGATGGTGGACCGCACCACGCGTTGGCCAGAAGCGGTACCTGTGGCGTCAACAACGGCGGAGGAGGTTGCGTGCGCGTTTTTAACAACTTGGGTCACGCGTTTTGGAGTCCCGTCGGACACAACGTCCGACAGAGGCCCTCAATTTGTTTCCGAACTGTGGTTGTCTATGGCCCGCAGCTTAGGGGTGAAGGTACACCGCACTACCGCGTATAACCCGCAGGCCAACGGTTTATGCGAACGCTTTCATAGGTCATTGAAAGCAGCCCTCAGAGCATCGCTCACGGATACAAATTGGGTGGACAAACTGCCATGGATTTTATTGGGGTTGCGTTCTGCACCTAAGGAGGATTTGCAGGCCTCCCCAGCGGAGTTAGTTTTCGCACAACCTCTCCGTTTGCCGGGGGAATTTCTTCTGGAAAATCTTGCGCCAAATTGCCCCCCCGCTCAGCTGTTGCAGAGCGCCACAGGATCAAACACGCTGCCTGGCCCAGTGCATCACAGTTTTCCACGCGTTTTTGTGCCAGAGGCTTTAAAAAACGCAGAGTTTGTTATTGTTAGACATGATGCACAACGCCCAGGGCTGCGTCCGCCTTATGATGGACCGTTCCGGGTGCTGGAAAAAAATGAGAAGCATTTCTTGCTAGATTTGGGGGGCAGAAGGGAGCTAATTTGCATAAACAGACTCAAGCCCGCTTTTGTTCTGGCTGATGAACACGCGCAGTTGGCAAAAGCCCCCCGCCGAGGCAGGCCACCGAGAAGGCATGCTCCAGAGCTCCCACAGAGATGTGCTAACAAATCTAATCCCCAGGTGCAAGAAGACGCTGCAGACGCAGTGAAGCCGGCTTACAGCAGATTCGGCAGGAAGTTAAGACCTAAGAGATTGGGGGATTGATTGTTGGTTATGTGGTAATGTCTTTTATGTTATGCATTTATTTGTCCCATGCAGACGTTTGGGGGGGGGGGGGGTCATGTGGCACATATGTTTGGTTCATATTTCCCACAACAGTGTGGCACATATGTCTGATTCATATCTCCCACAAATGTATGGCTTATGTGGATTGGGGCTTCACGTCTGGAGGAACAAAGAGTCTGGATCGACGGGGGCCGACAGGAGATGTTGAGGAGGTGTGAAGTCGGACCCTTGTCCCAGAGAGGAGGCCCTGGGGGCATCCCCGGAACAGCAGAGAATAGAGACAATGGTGAATCTTCAGAGACTTGCATTGTGATTAAATGTTTGCAGAAGCACCATGTGACTTGAGTTCTTAATCCCCCGGAGATATAAGAATGTGATGTAACATGATTCTGCCTCTTCTTGCTTTTTGAGAATGTTGGATGATTGTGTTCTGCAATAAAGCCGAACCTGAGAAATAAACTCAAGTCTCGTCATTGAACACAACTTCCACAGTACCGTATTTGTGGAACTATAAGGCGCACCGGATTATAAGGCGCACTATCAATGAATGGTCTATTTTCATACATAAGGCGCACCGGATTACAAGGCGCATTAAAGCGCATTAAAGCGAGGTAGTCGGAGCCAGGAAAAAAAAAAAAATTTGCGTGCATGGAAAGAAGACACATATAGCGCGATTGTCTGCGAGTGTGAATGACCTGCTCCATGAGCAAATGTACGTTTTTTGGTCCATGGCTGTTTACATCACCATAGTGGCCAGGATACTCGCTCGGTACTCGATACGGCTCGCTCTCCGGCGGCAGCCCCGAGAAGTAAACAATGCCAGGACGCTTGAATTCTTTCGTCCCGAAAATATCATTTTTGAATATTAATTACAGCTAAACAGGAGCAGTTTCAATCCACGATCCATTGGCAGATAGTGGCGTAACTCGCTAGCAATTTAACTTTGAACGACCTGTTGACACCAATATAGCGGTTGGAGTTCTTTGGTTAATCCACCCGGAATGATGGCAAGCTCCGAATTAGTTTGCTTCACTTGGGTTTTGACAGTATCGGTGAGATGGGCGCGCATGGAGTGGCAGATCAATAGGGATGGAGATTTGTGGAAAAAGCCATCCGGCCATTATGTTGAAGCACATATTACTCCGCGAGGCTCCTGACTACCGTAATGCTCCGACAATCCATCAAGCGGTTAGGCTTCGTAGCTTACCAAAGTCGTACTAAAACATTTTTGACAGATTTTTGAGCGCCGTGTACCACATAAAATCGGTTCGAGGTCAGTAAGCACAACCAGAATTAATACATAAGGCGCACCAGATTATAAAGCGCACTGTCGATTTTTGAGAAAATTAAAGGATTTTAAGTGCGCCTTATAGTCCAAAAAATACGGGTATTCAAAAAATGAAATGGTACAATAAATCACTGTGGAATAGGATGTTCATATTTTATTCACTATATCAAAAACAGCAATTAAAGTAGAACTGAACTGAACGGCATTGAACGGCACTGGGTGATAGTACATACAATTACAGTGGTACCTCTACTTACGAATTTAATTCGTTCCGGAAGAATTCTCGTAACGTGAAAAATTCGTAAGTAGAGGCGCGTTTTACATGTAAATGCCGTAATCCGTTCCAAGCCCCCAAAATTCGGGCATAAATTTTTTATAAATCGTAAAAACGCATCAAAACATGTAACAAATACATGTTACAATTAGATTACTGCACAATAAACATAAAATGAGAGTTTAAAATGAGAGAAAGAATAATAAAAGAGAATAATAAAAGAGAAAGAATAATAAAAATTATGTTCATTTACCCTTTAACTGCTATCGTCGTCGACGTCGTCACCTTTTGCCTTCTTTGGTTCATGTTCTGATCCAAGGATGTTTGCTTTTGTCGGCTTGTAAGTGCTTCGTTTTGTTTTAATACCGTGCTGATCGTTGATGTATTACGGCCATATTCTTTGGCGAGATCAACCAAACGCATCCCCTTTTCATACCTTTCGATTATCTCCTTTCTTTGTTTGTATGGACAAAAAAACTCTCTTCTTTTCTCCTTTTCCACTTATCTCCGTCACTTTCTTGGGGCCCATAGTGAATAAATGTTAATTCTGTACTGTACACACACGTAAAACTTTCACCTTGTTCTTAATAAAGTTTTGGGAAAAAAAAAAAAAAACTTCGTGGCCAATGGGATACCAGGAAGATGCTAGGCGATAGCCAATGGCAGAGCAGCTACAGGTATGTTTACGTTCGGTAAACTACGGAAGCTGCGAGGAGCGCGTACTTTTTTGCCTTTCGTATCCTGAAATTTCGTTCGTAACTAGAGGCAATATTTTCCCGTTGAGGCGTCTCGTAACCTGAAAATTCCGTATGTAGAGACGTTCGTAAGTAGAGGTACCACTGTATAAAGATAATTTATCATTGGCACCCCCTCCACAAATCCCGGAATCTTGGAGAAAATCGCGATTTTGAATTTCCCGCCCTGAAAAATCAGACAAATCCGCCGATTAACCGGAAGTGCAGCCGGAGTTCCGCGTGACGTCACGAGTGTGACACAGTCCTCCATGTTTACTATTGCGAGCACGTCGACACTGGTTGTTTTTGGTGCATTTTGTCGTGATAGTTGACTACAAAACACTTCCAACACCTGGGAAGATCTGTTCAGTGGCCAAGGAAAGCTGTCATGGCGACGAAAGAAAAGAAAGGGGGAGGAAAAGCGACCGGGAAGCGATGCGTTTCTAGATATAGATATTACAGTGATTCCTCACTTACCGCGTTTAATGGGGACCAGAACCGACCGCGAAAAGTGAAAAACCGCGAAGTAGCGTCACCCCCCCCCCCCCACCAAGGGCGTCACAAGCACTATTTTGCACAAAAAGGCACAAGAGACGTAAAACGTCTCGGCCAATCAGCTTGCGAGGTAAAACGTCTCGGCCAATCAGCTTGTGAGATTCCCGAGCGGTGAAGAGGTGGGCGGAGAGGAGTGGAGCGGTGGTCAGAGAGGTGGATTGTGAGTTGTGCGGGCTCTTCGTGTTGATACCTGACGTTTTACCCAGCTTCTCTCCCTGCAGAGCGCACATACCCAGCGAAGGAAGACCGCATTCATTGTTCTTTATCGCTCGTGTTGCTTAGTGGCACTTTTCGCTGTTCTCGTGTGCCTTTTTGTGCAAAATAGTGCTTGTGACGCCTTTGGGGGGGGGGGGGTGACGCTACTTCGCGGTTTTTCACTTTTCGCGGTCGGTTCTGGTCCCCATTAAACACGATAAGTGAGGGATCACTGTATTCCCCGGCGGCGGACCTTGCCTCTGCATCGCCGTCTGCCAGCTGCTGTCACAGGTGCATTAGGTCTCTGTCTCCCGGGCTCGCCCTTGTGCACGCCTGCCACCTGCCACACTCCTGCATCCTCCTCTGTCTCGTCACCAATCCTGAATGCCTCTGGTTTTCTTGACTGCTGGAACTCCTATCATCTGCCATTGTTGTTTTGTTTAGGGATCACACTCATGACGTCACGCAGCGTCGTCTGCACTACTTCCGGTTTGTTTGGCACTGCCAGCCAGAGGCAAAAGTTTATCGGTTTATAGCTTGGCCATCGCACGGCCTAAAAATTTCTTTTATGTGTTGAAAAATACAATAGGTAATAAGGAATTAATCTGCTATTCTACTTTTTGCGCCAAAAGGTGGGTTCAGTTCTACTTTAACGTTTTATGTTTTAGGTAGAAAGACTATTGTACTGAGGAAAATTCAGATTTTCTGGAAAATTACCACTTATCAATTAATTGTTAACCAACTAATTACTCATGAAGTAATCGATAACTTGGATTTGTAGTTCAAAAGGGGGATTTTAAAATGCAATGATCCTGGTTGCATGGCCACAATAATCTGGTAACTGGGAATAATAAGATTTGACATGTTTACATGCACACAATGAACGGATTATTGAACAACAAACTGTGTGTTTATGATTTCTCATAATCTGATAATGGCTTCTATTTGATTATTCTGTTTACATGACTACTTGAATAATCAGGCAACTCCAGAAATCTGATTATAACTGGTTTATTATTGTGCATGTAAACATAGCCAGTTAACATTACAAAGCAGTGAAGTCCTCTAACATTTTGAGAAATGTTGATCTACCTGAAACTCAGATAAAACCCCCCAATTACCTCTACGTAGGTGACACTTGTGTTTTTAAATGCCATTTACGCAAAACTGTACCTATTCCAAGCTTAGTTGTAAATCATACAACCGAGCAACACGTAAAAGTTTAATGACGTGCTTGAGCAGTGAACTCAGCAAAAGGTTCATATGTGAAAAACCAAATGTTTGGTGTTAAAAAGTTGTGGGGTAGGAAACTGTTGAACTAGTATTACAAATGAACGCATGTTCTTTCATAATTGCTGCGCCATTTTTTCCAGCTATTCTCTCCAATAGGGTGTCTCACCCTCCCTCAAAATTCTTCATGTTTCTGGGTCTAAAGAAAACATACTTGAGACCTTTAGCGCTTTAAGCCTGAATACAGCCGTGGACAAAATTGTTGGTACCCCTCTGTTTATGAAAGAAAAACCCACAGTGGTCACAGAAATAACTTGAATCTGACAAAAGTGGTAATAAATAAAAATTTGATGAAAATTAACCAATGAAAATCAGACAATGCTTTTGAATTGTGGTTCAACAGAATTACTTTAAAAATAAACTCATGAAACAGGCCTGGACAAAAATGATGGTACCCCTAGAAAAGATTGAAAATAATGTGACCATAGGGACATGTTCAACCAAGATGTGTCCTCTAATTAACATCACAGGTGTCTACAAACTTGTAATCACTCAGTCGGCCTATTTAAAGGGTGACAAGTAGTCACTGTGCTGTTTGTTGACATGGTGTGTACCACACTAAACATGGACCAGAGGAAGCAAAGGAGAGAGTTGTCTCAGGAGATTAGAAAGAAAATTATAGACAAGCATGTTAAAGGTAAAGGATATAAGACCATCTCCAAGCAGCTTGATGTTCCTGTGACTACAGTTGCACATATTATTCAGAAATTTAAGATCCACGGGACTGTAGCCAACCTCCCTGGACGTGGCTGCCGGAGGAGACGGATAATACGAATGGTAACAAAAGAGCCCAGAACAACCTCTAAATACATTCATGGTGAACTCCAAGGTCAAGGTACATCAGTGTCAGATCGCACCATCCATCATTGTTTGAGCCAAAGTGGACTTCATGGGAGACGACCAAGGAGGACACCACTGTTGAAAACAAATCATAAAAAAAAAGCCAGACTGGAATTTGCCAAACTGCATGTTGACAAGCCACAAAGCTTTTGGGAGAATGTCCTATGGACAGATGAGACAAAACTGGAGCTTTTTGGCAAGGCACATCAGCTCAATGTTCACAGACACAAAAATGAAGCATACCAAGAAAAGAACACTGTCCCTACTGTGAAACATGGAGGAGGTTCTGTTATGTTCTGGGGCTGCTTTGCTGCATCTGGCACAGGGTGTCTTGAATCTGTGCAGGGTACAATGAAATCTCAAGACTATCAAGGTATTCTAGAGAGAAATGTGCTGTCCAGTGTCAGACAGCTTGGTCTCAGTCGCAGGTCACGGGGTCTTGCAACAGGATAATGACCCAAAACACACAGCTAAAAACACCCAAGAATGGCTAAGCGCGAAACACTGGACTATTCTAAAGTGGCCTTCTATGAGCCCTGATCTAAATCCTAGTGAACATCTGTGGAAGGAGCTGAAACATGCCGTCTGGAGAAGGCACCCTTCAAACCTGAGACAACTGGAGCAGTTTGCTCATGAGGAGTGGGCCAAAATACCTGCTGAGAGATGAAGTCTCATTGACAGTTACAGAAATCGTTTGATTGCAGTGATTGCCTCAAAAGGTTGTGCAACAAAATATTAAGGGTACCATCATGTTTGTCCAGGCCTGTTTTATGAGTTTGTTTTTTAAAATAATTCTGTTGAGCCACAATTCAAAAATATTGTCTGATTTTCATTGGTTAATTTTCATAGAATTTTTATTTATTACCACTTTTGTCAGATTCAAGTTATTTCTGTGACCATTGTGGGTTTTTCTTTCATTAACAGAGGGGTACCAACAATTTTGTCCACGTGTGTATATTAATTAATATAATCTATATTTCTTCGTCCAGTTATCGTGTTAACAAGGTAGGTGTTGACGCTTCTGAAGCCACCCATCTGCCCAGCAGGGTGACGACAATACCCCTCTAGTCTTTGCAGCTGAGGGGTAAAAAGAACAGAAATAGGCTGGATTTCCATATAAACTAACATTATACTATACTACTATACATTTTTTTTACCACTCCTCCATGGATCACCATCTTATCGTGGTGGAGGGATTTGAGTGCCCGGGTGATGCCAGAAGCTATGTTGTCATCCAAGGCAAACTGGTCCTGGGTAAAGCGCCAGACTAAAGGTGCATTCAGACCAAACGTGAATGGGCAAATTTTTTGCGAGGGACAATTACATTTTAACTCAATGTAAACACACAAACAGATGTGAATTCACCGCCTGAGTGAGTTGCAGACGGGTGGAGTTGCCTCTGCAGCTGTGTTCCACCTGCTGTGGAATCCCCACAATACCATCATGCTTAGGTTTACATTATCCGATGAGGGTCTCACATGAAAAAAAAAATTGTCCCTGCCTCCAAAATTTCACCTGGATGATGGTTGTTTACACTGCTAGCCTGGGTCCACCCTCCAGTGGGCTCACCACCTGCAGGAGGGATCATGGTGCTATGTGAACTGGGTGGAAGTCTAGGCCAACTCTGCCTGGACTGATGCCCCTGCAACTCGGATCCCCGGATAAGCGGTAGAAGATGGATGGATGGATGTTTTACCACTTTAACCCCAAAATGTTGAAATGTGTTGTACTACTCAGCAAAGTGGGGCACAGTTTCTCTACAGTGTACATGGATGGCACACTTGACCGTGCACTCCTGAGCACAGTGCACGGTCGAGGGTGCCATGCTTGTCGTCACCGCCTATAGAGCAACATAGATGTGAATGGGTTGGAGAATGGATCACAGTGCCTATGGGAAATTAGATTTTAGGCGTATTTTATGCCATAACTGCTCAAAATAATGCAGTTCCAAAACAGTTAAAAAAAAAGTTTAACACAGCATGATTTTCAGGCCTATTAGCCTATTCTTCATATGATGCGTCTTCATGTCAGTTGCTGTAGGAGAACATCCGCTCCAGCAACACCACACAATGAAATATCTCCTATAATCTGGTGGATTCCTTCATTTTTGCTGGTCCTCTGATTGTGCTGCAGACACTAGTTAAATTATCTATTTTTTGGATCTCAGACAGGAAAACTTTTTTTCAAAAAGCTTTTTCTCAAGACTTCTGTAAATAAAACTCCCTATCACACACTACAGAAGCATGGCTTTATATGGTAGTTTTAGGGCGTCAATTATGCAAATCTTTTTTCATGAACACACGCTCACTTACACACAGGCGAGATTCATCATTTTTACGTGGACTGTTCACACACATTTGGAGGAAATACAAGCATTTGCTGAATCTGGAGTGGCTCGTTCGTACTAACACAGCTTACTAACAAAGCATGTGGGATTTGCACATACTAATACTAACATTTTCTTGCATGAGGCCCATTGATGCCAACAGATAAAACAACTTTTTTTGATTGCCCCAATTGTTTCACTTTTTTTTTTTTTTTTTTTTTTTTTTTATAACCACTTCCAGGATATTGAACACAAAATAAAATGTACCCCTGGTCTGCACCACAGAGATTTAAGGTACTCAAGATTACTCATTCTATCATGTTTTATATGGTAACATGAAGCCTGAATATCGTCGGCCTTCGTCGGTCTATGATGACCATGGAAGAGAATCCTAAACGTCTACTCTGCTGGAACAGCACCGCCTGTGGCTGAACAGGCCGATGCGCACCGGTGTTCTACCTTCCAGCGTTGGTAGGATTCAAGCCTGGGCAGGAAGATATGGAGGACAAGATGTTACCCATGCAGCATGTCCCCCCTCTCCACGTCACTGATGAATCCAAAGGAACAGCAGGACTGCTATAGTTTGGCACCAGCGCCGTTGCAGGAGCTGCCAGAACGATGTTGAGCACAACAGAGAACTGCCTTAGGGGCTCCGACTCCGGATTTTTCTTCAGGGTTGACTCCCGAAGCCTTTCCCGTGACCGGGTGTGTCGCAAGGCAGCGGAGGTTTGAAATCAGGGTTTACCTTCCCCTAGATGGGCTACCTTCCCAGGTTGACGAGCCACCATCTACCCGAAGCATCTGGTTTTAAGGTGCCAGAGATCCGCCCTCGCCCCTTCTCCTATTAGTAAAAGCAGTTCCGCCGGGCTTAGAAACTAAACCACACGGGCAGGCTAGGAGTTGGACTTAGTTGTCAGAGGCTTTTCGAGACGCACGTAAGGAGCATTTTATGAGCACTGGGAGCTTAACCCCAGTGCTGCTCCTGGCTATGACAACCTTGGAACCGAAGCCTGAATATACAGAAATAAAATTAGTAGTCTATTTGCCTATAATTCTTTTTCCTTTAGTTTTTATTTCACAATAAAAATTGCAATACTTTAATTAGATGGTTTTTCCATTTACAAACATTTGTAGTACTGTCACCCTTGACACATTAATGAGTTAATGTATCTCCCCATTAAAATGGAGCTGCTTTTTATTAACACACACACACCCCACCCCCAGAAAACCCATCACAGCCATTTGGCAACAGCCCTGTTCACTATACAAACAGCACATATCCTGGAGGAAAGGGGCAGTCTCATGAGGTGAAACGTGTGTGAAGAGCTGCTGCTGCACACACTGATCAAGTCTGGGGAGTAGTAAGTCATTTTAGTGTCAAAACCATTTTCAGCTCAAATTTATGATTCCAGCATTTGTAAATACATTTTTTTTAACCCTGTAAAAAAAAATAAACGTGAGAGAAATTGAGGTTCTGCATGTGTAGAAAAGATTTGTATTTACAAAGAAAATTTGTGGCGTCAAAGTAAGTAAGACATTAAAAAGGCCTTAAAACATAAGTGCTTTTGTGGACAACAGTGCACAAAGTAGAAAATTACAGTACATTGGAAATTGTGTTTCTTTCTCTTTTTTAAATATATTCAAAGATCCTTTTTTGGTCATTCTTGCTTGTTGCTTTTAAGTTAATTGAATGAGTATTGTTTGAAAAAAAATTTTCAAAATTTATTCAGGTTACTTTTATTAGTTTTTGAAGTTTTGTGCATTTTTAATCATGTCTTCAATAATTTTCCAGGGTTAAAGCTTGGTCTGACTAGCACCCCAGACTGACTGCCCATTACAGAGAGTCTGCTTGTGTGTAGCAGTATAACTTTAGAGGAAAAAAAATCCCTTTAAGGTATATTTAAAACTGATTTTTTTTTTCATCTGTGATCATATTAAATTAATTAGAAGAAGAAGAAGCCAACTTTATTGTCATTCGATCCCTACAGCCAATCATGTACAGAAGAACGAAATTACATTTCTCCTATCTACAATGTTAATCACATCTAGAATCAGAGAGGCCGCTGCCATACAAGGTGCCGCCACAAACAACTTTTTCCTTCCCCTATTCTATTATGCTGAGCACTAAGCTAGAAGGCGGGAAGTACCATTTTTATATTGTCTCTGGTATTACCCGCCTGGGCTTGAACCCACGACCTCCGGGTTGTGGGGCAAATGCTCTATCAACTAGGCCACCACTCCAGTCCATTAACTATAGGAAAAATGCATTTCATTTTGATTAAATATAATCAATTGATAGCATTTGTGTTATTTTTAATCAGAAAAAATACAGCTGTTTGCTGCAACATATATATTGTAGAATAGTAGGGCTGCAACTAATGACTATTTTGGTAGTCAATCTAACAACTATTTTCTCGATTAGTCGACTAATCGTGATTATTTATGTCATATTTGCCATCTCTCCTTCCAACTGGCACAGCTCCTGTTTGGGGCTCCAGTGCATGTTTTACCTCACCTGTTTAAGTCTGCACACCTAAGAATATCACCTTGTTCTCAGTCTATGCCTTTAATATAACATTTTATAAAAGCTCCCCATAGCTAAATTTAAAAAAAAGTAATGACTCAAACATGAGTTTGAAACTTAAACTGGATAGGTTAATCAAAAGTCTTTGTAGCAACACAATTGTCAGACATTACAAAACTATAATTTATTGAATTCATAATGCACAAACAAGAAAAGTGGCAATTTTTCATATTTTAGAGCCTGAAATAATTTTTTAAAGAATTTTTCCTGGAAAAGGGTACACAGGTGATTAGTTGACTATCAAATTAGTTGTTGATTAATTTTCTGACGATCGACTAGTCGATTAGTCGACAAATCGTTGCAGCACCACAGAACAGACAGGCTCTTAGTAAGGCTAACTAAACTGAACTACAAGGGGGAAGGAGGCTGAAAAGTTCATAGTGGTCAAATTTTCCCAAATGTGGTTTATTTTTCAACACAGTCTCCCCTTCAGTCCACACACTTCCATCGGTGTTGCAGCGCTTGGATCCCTGTGGTTGAAACATAAACCACATTTGGTCAAATTTGACCACTATGAACTTTTCACCCCCCCCCGTAAACTGGAGTTGCAACTGTAAATGTAGAATGGGTCAATACACCTAAAAATATTTTTGGTTCACTGTCACAGTACACACATATATTTTTATATTTTAGCAGTTTAGAACCCATCAAAAGGCTTTTTAATAACATGTAACACTGACAAATAGCTACTACAATCTTTGCAACACCATTTAATCGCTTCACAAACAAAGTTATGTACTACAGGAAGGACCACTTAAAAATCACAAGTGTTCAAGGAAATGCTGCACAAGTACTTACGCATGCATTACATGTATGTATGTGCATGTGTTTGTGCATACAGTATATCTATGATAACTTACAGGGACTGAAGAGAGTGGAGATTCTTTATTGCAGCGCTTGGCACAGTCTTCAGTTGGTTATTCTGCAGCATCCTGAAAACACGATGATAAAATGATCATTTTAACTTAACTATGTTTCTTGCAATACTTGTATACAATGTGTACAAGTACAACAGTCTGCCTTTTCAACTGGTTTCTGAATGGCTGGTGAAACAATCCTTATATAGCGCACTCAAAGTATCCCACAATGCATCTTAAAAAGTAGTAAATCAAACCAGTGGTCATTATTATAACAATGTAATGCATGCAATGTGCAGCAAACAAATGAGGAAAAAGAGCTTTGCATCACAACCTTTGCTGAGAATAATGCATTAAAAAGTAAAGCGTTAATGTAACCCCATTGCTTCTGCAGTAATTGTTGTGTAACACAATTACATTTCCAAACTAGAAAAGCACTCAGAGAGCGCATACCTCCACCAAGGCTCCTTCCGTCTCATGGATCACCTCCAAAATGTAATGTGTTTGTGTGTAGGCCAAGAGCCACTTCTGGTGAAAATTGCATCAAAGTCTGTCCATTAGTTTAGGAGTATTGTTGCTAACACTGTGAGAAGATAAGAGCCTTGGCGGAGGTATGCATTCTCGGATCATCACCAAAATGTAATGGCTTCCTCTCTAGCCCAAGGACCACCTCTGGTGAAAATTTCATCCAAATCCATCCCGTGGTTTTTGTGTAATCCTGCTGCACAAACACAAACAAAGCCCTTGGTGGAGGTATGCACTCTCAGATCATCACTAAAATCTAATCATCTGTTCCCTATATCACTGCACACCTTTCCTGAACATTTCATCAAAATCCATTCATAACTTTTTGAGTAATGTTGCTAACAGACAAACAGACAAACCAACAGCGGTGAAAACATTACCTCCTCCTCCTGGCGGAGGAAATTACAGTGGTGTGAAAAAGTGTTTGCCCCCTGCCTGATTTCTCATTTTTTGTATGTTTGTCACACTTCAATGTTTCAGATCATCAAACAAATTTAAATATTAGACAAAGAACACAAGTAAACAAAATGCAGTTTTTAAATGATGGTGTTTATTATTAAGGGGGAAAAAATCCAAACCTACATGGCCCTGTGTGAAAAAGTGATTGTCCCCTGTTAAAACATAAATTAACTGTGGTTTATCACATCTTTGGAAAGCTGAGTTCAATTTCTCTAGCCACACCTAGGCCTGATTACTGCCAAACCTGTTCTCAATCAAGAAATCACTTAAATAGGACCTGCCTGACAAAATGAAGTAGACCAAAAGATCCTCAAAAGCTAGACATCATGCTGCGATCCAAAGAAATTCAGAAACAAATAAGAAACAAAGTAACTGAGATCTATCAGCCTGGAAAAGGTTATAAAGCCATTTCTAAAGCTTTGGGACTCCAGCAAACCCTAGTGAGAGCCATTATCCACAAATGGCAAAAACATGGAACAGTGGTGAACCTTCCCACGAGTGGCCAGTCGACCAAAATTACCCCAAGAGTACAGCGACGACTCATCCAAGAGGTCACAAAAGACCCCACAACATCCAAAGAACTGCAGGACTCACTTGCCTCAGTTAAGATCAGTGTTCATGACTCCACCATGAGAAAGAGATTGGGCAAAAATGGCCTGCATGGCAGAGTTCCAAGACGAAAACCACTGCTGAGCAAAAAGAACGTAAAGACTCGTCTCAGTTTTGCCAGAAAAAATCTTGATGATCCCCAAGACTTTTGGGAAAATACTCTGTGGACTGGCAAGACAAAAGTTGAACTTTTTGGAAGATGTGTGTCCCATTACATCTGGTGTAAAAGTAACACAGCATTTCAGAAAAGGAACATCATATCAACAGTAAAATATGGTGGTGGTAGTGTGATGGTCTGGGGCTGTTTTGCTGCTTCTGGACCTGGAAGACTTGCTGTGGTAAGAGGAACCATGAATTCTGCTGTCTACCAAAAAATCCTGAAGGACAATGTCCGGCCATCTGTTCATGACCTCAAGCTGAAGCGTAATTGGGTTCTGCAGCTGGACAGTGATCCAAAACACACTAGCAAGTCCACCTCTGAATGGCTTAAGAAAAACAAAATGAAGATGTTGGAGTGGCCTAGTCAAAGTCCTGACCTGAATCTGAGTGAGATGCTGTGGCATGACCTTAAAAAGGCAGTTCATGCTTGAAAACCCTCCAATGTGGCTTTATTACAACAATTCTGCAAAGATGAGTGGACCAAATTTCTTCCACAGTGCTGTAAAAGACTCATTGTCAGTTATCGCAAATGCTTGATTGCAGTTGTTGCTGCTAAGGCTGGCCCAACCAGTTATTAGGTTTAGGGGGCAATCACTTTTTCACACAGGGCCATGTAGGGTTGGACTTTTTTCTCCTTAATAATAAACACCTTCAGTTAAAAAATGCATTTTGTGTTTGCTTGTGTTATCTTTGTCTAATATTTAAATTTGTTTGATGATCTGAAACATTTAAATGGCATTCACTTATATAGCGCTTTTATTCTCATCTCTTGATGACCAAAGCGCTTTACAGATCCTGCTATCCACCCATTCACACACACATTCACACACTGATGGCGGCATGCTACCTAACATGGCGCTTCCAGACCCACCAGAAGCAATTGGGGTAAAGTGTCTTGCCCAGGGACACAACGGCAGGATACCCGGGGAGAGCGGAATTCGAACCACCAACCATGTGGTTATTGGACGACCTGCTCTACCTCCCGAGTCACTGCTGCCCCCCTTTTAAGTGTGACAAACCTACAAAAAAATGAGAAATCAGCAAGGGAGCAAACACTTTTTCACACCACTGTAGCTGTGCCAAGCTTGTGGCACCATATTCAAAAAGACTTGAGGCTGTAATTGCTGCCAAAGATGCATCAACAAAGTATTGTGCAAAGGCTGTGAATACTTATGTACATGTGCTTTCTTAGTTTTTTTTTTTAATTTTTATTAAATTTACGAAAATCTAAAAAAAAAAAAACTTTTTTCACATCGTCATTATGGGGTATTGTGTGTAGAATTTTGAGGAAAAAAATTAACTGAATCCATTTTGGAATAAGGCTTAAACATAACAAAATGTGGAAAAAGAGAAGCACTGTGAATACTTTCCGGATGCACTGTACAAACACTTCACAGAATTAAAACTGACAGGCTACTTCTTATTGCTAAAGCACACATGGATTCAAATGAATTGACAGCCAGCACACCTTGCTTCCTTGTTGTTATCAGGTGATTGGTCTTTCTTGGTCTGTTACAGTCTCTCTTAAGCTCTTGCATTATTTCATACAATTCTTGCGTGACCTTGTCGTGCAAACCATGTTCTGAGTCGTGCCACTTCGAAACACAAACGCAGTGGGTGGGCATTGCTGCAAGGCTGAAAAAGCACCCAAGCTATAGCGAAATGCAACTGCAGTCAGTGCAAGTTGTGGGTAACATACAGTGGGGCAAAAAAGTATTTAGTCAGAATCAGAATCAGAATCAGGTTTATTGCCATTGTTCATGTAGTACACAAACTAGGAATTTGTCTCGGTACAATGCTGCAACATTAAACATGATAAGATAAGAGAAATAAACTATATTGGTGGCTGACTATTGGTCAGCCACCAATTGTGCAAGTTCTCCCACTTAAAAGATGAGAGAGGTCTCCAATTTTCATCATAGGTATACTTCAACTATGAGAGACAAAATGAGAAAAAAAAAATCCAGAAAATCACATTGAAGGATTTTTAAAGAATTTATTTGCAAATTATGGTGGAAAATAAGTATCTGGTCACCTACAAACAAGCAAGATTTCTGGCTCTCACAGACCTGTAACTTCTTCTTTAAGAGGCTCCTCTGTCCTCCACTCGTTACCTGTATTAATGGCACCTGTTTGAACTCATTATCAGTATAAAAGACACCTGTCCACAACCTCAAACAGTCAGACTCCAAATTCCACTACGGCCAAGACCAAAGAGCTGTCAAAGGACACCAGAAACAAAACTGTAGACCTGCACCAGGCTGGGAAGACTGAATCTGCAATAGGTAAGCAGCTTGGTGTGAAGAAATCAACTGTGGGAGCAATTATTAGAAAATGGAAGACATACAAGACCACTGATAATCTCCCTCGATCTGGGGCTCCACGCAAGATCTCACCCCGTGGGGTCCAAATGATCACGAGAACGGTGAGCAAAAATCCCAGAACCACACGTGGGGACCTAGTGAATGACCTGCAGAGAGCTGGGACCAAAGTAACAAAGGCTACCATCAGTAACACACTACGCCGCCAGGGACTCAAATCCTGCAGTGCTAGACGTGTCCCCCTGCTTAAGCCAGTATATGTCCAGGCCCATCTGAAGTTTGCTAGAGAGCATTTGGATGATCCAGAAGAGGATTGGGAGAATGTCATATGGTCAGATGAAACCAAAATAGAACTTTTTGGTAAAAACTCAACTTGTCGTGTTTGGAGAAGAAAGAACACCATACCTACTGTGAATCATGGGGGTGGAAACATCATGCTTTGGGGCTGTTTTTCTGCAAAGGGACCAGGGCGACTGATCCGTGTAAAGGAAAGAATGAATGGGGCCATGTATCGTGAGATTTTGAGTGAAAACCTCCTTCCATCAGCAAGGGCATTGAAGATGAAACGTGGCTGGGTCTTTCAGCATGACAATGATCCCAAACACACCACCCGGGCAACAAAGGAGTGGCTTCGTAAGAAGCATTTCAAGGTCCTGGAGTGGCCTAGCCAGTCTCCAGATCTCAACCCCATAGAAAATCTTTGGAGGGAGTTGAAAGTCCGTGTTGCCCAACGACAGCCCCAAAACATCACTGCTCTAGAGGAGATCTGCATGGAGGAATGAGCCAAAATACCAGCAACAGTGTGTGAAAAGCTTGTGAAGACTTACAGAAAACGTTTGACCCCTGTCATTGCCAACAAAGGGTATATAACAAAGTATTGAGATGAACTTTTGTTATTGACCAAATACTTATTTTCCACTATAATTTGCAAATAAATTCTTTAAAAATCAGACAATGTGATTTTCTGGATTTTTTTTTCTCATTTTGTCTCTCATAGTTGAGGTATACCTATGATGAAAATTGGAGACCTCTCTCATCTTTTAAGTGGGAGAACTTGCACAATTGGTGGCTGACTAAATACTTTTTTACCCCAACGTATGTTCAGAACTGTATTCTGGCTTGTTAATCCTATTCTGGTTTTAGGTTGATTTTAACATCTGGCCAGGAATTAAAGATGAAAATTATCCTATGGCTAACTCTGGCATATTTTACAATGTATAAAAATGTTTATTAATGTGCACTGTCCCCTTTATAAATAGATATAAGGAAAAAATAGAGAAGGGCCATCTGAGGTTCTATGAGAGGTCCCAACATGGTTCCTGCCTATCTCTTCCCTGTTCTTCACCCCATTTCCCATCTCTCTCTCTTAACTGTAATCTGTCCAATAAAGATAAAATGGACAAAAATAAACACCAAAAAATACTGGTGGCTGCCAGTGGTACCCCTTAGCCTGCTGGCATTAAGGGCTCTGGCTGGCTGAATTTTTGTTTCAAGTCACCTGAAACAAAAAAAAAAATCAAGTGTTACAGATGCAACTATGGTATCCATATGAAAAGTCTACGTCATTTCATTCACAAATTATCATATTTACAAGGTTCTTTGAGAGCTGACCTCTGACACTGACCTGTGGTCAAGGTTGCCAAAATTCGAACTCATCCGATTTTTCTAGGATAAAACTTGGTCATTTCCTTTCTATATCATGTTTCAAATGCTTTTTTTTTTTTTTTTTTTGAAAAATTAACCTCCGACTCTGAGTTCAAGGTAGAGCTGGAAGATATCTTGGTTATTTAAAATGTATCGATATATTTTCATCTGCAACACAGGATGATCCAGTATCGTTTGTATCGATACTCCATCTGTTTTCTCCTTTCCATCTGCCCTGCAACTTTATACTGCTCTGCCCCTTCTCCCTCCCAAGCTAGCTCTAAGACAGCTGCCAAAATATTCACTTGGTAACTCAGAGTGGCAACAAGTTAAAAAAAAAAATAAGCAGCACTACAAAATGGTTGATTCACTATATAGTCCACTACATAGGCAACAAGTTAACCTTTCAAACACAGCAATATTTTATATGGCATTTTGACATTGAAACTGCAATCCCAAAACCACAGTCACAGTTCAGGGTCACAGGGTGAACCTGTGTACAATGTTTGGTGACCCTAGCTTTGTTCGTTCTGTGGTAATGGGGCATACGGAATTCTAACCTTGATCTTTCAATCCCAAACCCATAATCAAAGGTCAGGGTCTCACCCTGGCCTCTGACTGTTGGTTTTGGGTGACCTTGAACAAATTCAAACTTGTCCAAGATTTTTCATAGATTTCTCTGGTTACTGCCTTTGTAAGGCCGCTGCTGCCCATCTCCCCAGCAGGGCAATGACAATATCCCATCAGCCTTTTAGAGGCTGAGGGGTAAGAAGTGAATAAGATGGATGGAAATCTATCCAACTGGAAGTCTACCAGCAGCCAATTATGAGCAGCAATGTAATCAACAAGCTCACAATTTGTGTGTTTTTAAACAAAATGGGACTTCATTGAAATAATGTACAATAGTACATAATGTACATCGTTTACACAAACTGACACAAATGTGAAGTGAATAATTTGTGTGCTGCATGAAGCCAAGTAGAGTTTAAGTGGTTTCTACATAGTTAACATCTAAGATAAATAAATAACTTGATGCCTTACAAAGTTTCTGTTTGCCAAGGCTTAATTTCTATGCCAACACGACTTTAAACTTATGACTAAATGAACAATTAACAGGGCAGCACTTTTTGTCATTCAGTTTCTGTGAGAATGTGCAAATGATGCCATTCAAATTTTTAAGCAGAGCTCGTCTTCAATTTACTTTTGGTGTGTCGGGGGGTAGAGACAGTCATAATTGGGGCAAAGAAGGACACGTTTATTTAGTTTAGTCCAAGTGTTTGTCTACTTGGCAGTAAATAACAGCACCACAATGTGACCACAGGCTGCAATATTTATTCTATCCACCAGTGTGTAGAAAACTTAACACTGACACAAGTGTATGCCTGTATGTGGGTGTGTGAGGGTATGAGGGGGGATAGGTTATGAAATTGGCAGGAGTGCTTACAGGACTTTGAGCTGATGCAGTCCAGACAGGGCTTCAGCGTGGATGAATGACAGGTCATTCCCGGCAAGTCGTCTGTGTGAGAGAGAGTCACACTTTAAAAGCACTCTTCAGGGAAAAAAACAAAACAAACATACTATAACAAAACCATACACTGTTTTAATTCTATACATTTAGAATGACAAATTATGCACATCAAACATCTCAGATTAGGTTCCAGCTCATGGAACCTGATGACCTGGGGTATCAAAGACAGTCTGTAACCATGGCCTGTTGTCACTTCATCTGTCACTCATGAGAGATGCACTTCCTTGCATCCCTTTCTGAGCCTCCCAACCATTTTTTTTTCAATAAGAAAGAAGCAAGCAGAGTGTGAATGCAACATTTTACACTGCTTTAACCTACCTTATAAAATTTATGAACAACTGCTTCAGCGTTTGAATTATTTTAGGAGGCAGGAGAACCTCCTTTTCCCATTGTAAACAAGAAGTATTTATCAAACTGAGGTGTAAATAAGAACAGGCCAGGCTGACTGGTTACAGAGCCAAAGTATCCTATCTTACTGGAGAGATTAGCAACAGATTTATCACTCTGCAATGTGAGTCAGACCAGGCTGAATTCCTTCCAACAAGATATGCTGAGTGTGAACCTGAGAATCATGGCTGCCTGTGTTAGGACCACTTCCAAAGGCTCTGGAAGTGGTGCAGAGTTCCACAAGGACATCACCGTAAAGGGGAAAACAGTGATTTGTATGGAATTTTGCACTCAAATCTTACCCACGAGTTACACTGACTCTGGATGCAGTTCGTTGCAGATGCAGTGTGGATGGCCCCTTGCGCCTGTCCCTAACAAATCTGTTTGTGTTTTGCAGCGGCATGGATGAGAACAGACTTTGAAATACAAGATTCTGTGAGAATTATACAAAATAACACAAGCTCTCGAGAAAGACCCGAGAGTGCTGAGAGTGACCGAGATGAACCGATCACGATCACATGATAATAACAAGGAAGTGTGATATAGCAGCAGCTCCCCACCGAGATTTTTGGGCTCTAAATAAAACGTAAGTTAGATAAGTTAATCCCTTCGACAGCATGTGGGACACCACGTGGTGTATGGGGCGGCATCTATCTCCATTTCACTGACCCTAGGCCACACAGCTAAAGCTACAGTGGGGGGGTGGGGGGTGGGGGCACAGTCTTCTCGTAGCTCTGTGCGTTAACCAGAGTGGTGGCCTAGTTGGTAGAGCATCCGACCCACAACCGGGAGATCGTGGGTTCAAATCCCAGCTGGGTCATACCAAAGACCATATAAAAATGGTACTTCCTGCCTTCTAGCTTGGTGCTCTGCATAATAGAATGGGGAAAGGAAAGTTAACGCACAGAAACAAAACATATGTAGTCCATTAATTTTAATTCTATGAAGCATTTGTATGTTATGTCAAGTTTTTACCTTCTCTGACATAGTGGTGGAGGAGTAGACCTCAGAAAATAACGGACCATCCTTAAATCATTTTTAATGAATAAACAGCTATTAAATACCACAAGATACCATGGGATTTCCTTGTGGATTTGATCCGGCATCTGACAAAAAATAGACTTGCTGCATTTCATTAGTGAACCGAATTTGAAGAGTCGGATTCGTTCCGCAGTGGTGTGGACCAGTTGGGGATTAGAAAATTGATAAGAATGGGAACTATTTGCTGCGAAGGCTGGATCGCAGCCATAACGCACTGCATCCGTAGTCAGTGTAAATCCAGGGTTATACCTAGGTCTGTCATGATAACTATCTCGATACAATACATAAACATGAACTCAACAGTTTTTCTGGACTTGATATAAACATATACATGCAAGTTTATTCATGTATTCCACCAACATGTCACCCAGTTGTGCTGTTCTCCTGTCAGTCAGCATGCTCGCTGTTGGCGGCGAGGCCTATGTGCACATAACGAGGACAGCAAGAAAAAGTGAACCAGACAGCCAAAGTGTTAGGCTGCGTGTCCACCAATTTTTTTTTCCCCACTATGGATGACTATTTTCTGTTCATTTTCTATATAATCCAGCATTTATTGCGCACAGTGCCCTTGGCGCTTCAATGCTCTTACAGGTGAGCGTTTTTTTTTTCTCCTGCTCTCATGGTGCTGAAAGCTGAAGAAAGTTCAACTTTCAGAGCGCCGCAGCACTCATCTGTATTATGATCAATACTTAATAGCAAAAGCTTGGAGGGGCGTATGTTTTCTTACTAGTTTGATGCGGTTTAGTGGAGTAAGCAGAGTTTCACAGCAAAATGTGTGAAACCCCCAGCAAGCTTTAAGTGTCAAGTGGTTGGTGGATACAAGGCAGAGACTTTTTTTTTTTTTAACAGCACCCGTGAAGCACCCTGAAAAACAGGTTTAGAGTGCTTTTAAGGGCCTTTTCCACTAGCACGCTTTAGCGCGACACGGGACGGCTCAGCACGCTTTGTATGCTTTTCCACAAGCCCCAACACGGTTTAACAGCCGCGATTCTCAGCCCCGCTCCAGGGCAGGGTACAGCAGTGCTGAGCTGTGTCGTGTTGTGACGTTAACAGACTGGTCGCCGCTGATTGGTCAGGTCGTAACCGGCGCTGATTGGTCAGGTTGTAACCGCCCCTCTCCTCCTCCTCTTTTACCGAATCTTCACAACCTTCTCAATAAAGTTTTGGGAAAAAAAAAAAAAAAGAATCTTCACGACCGCCTTTACTCAGCACGCAACCACTGTTGGCGGTTTCTTTTCAGTGCATTGCTGTGCTATTTTCATTTATTCTCTATCAAAAATGGCTTTGCGTAATCACTTCCGCTCTTCAAGGAGAGTAGACGCTTCTCTCTTTTCTCTCTGCTCTAGCTCCCCACTTCCCTATTAACTGGATCCCAGCTTGCTGTTGTCTGTCTGCGTCTACTGCTGATTATCAAAAGAAATTATGGAATTGATAAGCTGGGCTTTGAACGCAATTGACACTATTTTTTCAACAAGGAATAATGCTCCGGGGGAAGCTGTTTGCCCCGCAGGGACGGCTCCAGCGGGCTATTTATGGGTGACAAGTGTTTGGAGGATCTTGTGCCTGAGTAATCTCTCTATTGAAGATATTGAAGATTTGTATATCTTCGTAATAATGGTGACTGGGATCATTCTGATTGGAACTGGGATTGTCCTGGTGTACCGCAAATTGCTGAAGATGGATACAACCTATCAAAATGCTGGCCACGCGAGGTGCATCCATCAAATTGGAAAAATGGAGGAGACTTTGATAGCGACAAATGGAGAACTGTCTCGGAAGGTGGATTACATCATGGTTACGCTTAAGTCTATCCACGACGGACTCAAGCCCCGCAATGAAGGATTAAGCACTGAATCTGCAGAAGAAAATAAAGTTCTTTCTCTGTGATCAGTCTATTTGGCTCAATTTCCCTTATAAAAATCCTCCTGATAATCCCCAGTCTTTGTTTTTCAAAACACTGAGCACACGGCCTCTGGACAGTAGCTGCTTGGGACAATTGCCAAGGACAATTGCTGCAGCCAGACAAAACATCTTCTGCCAAGTGTCCTTGTGCTCATATTGATACAACATTGCTTCAACACTACATCCACACTGACCCAGAAACTGACAACAAGATAACATTCACTGCTCTCCTTGTGTCCTGTGAACTCTGGTCTTGAATGTGCATCGTGGGCTTTTTTTGTCTTTGTAATCATAATATTGATCACTTATGGTCAATATTCTGAATTCAATGATTTTTTTGCTCCTTCCTATTGTATGATTTCTTATCTGTACCATCCTGTTGGCAGGCGCGTTCCCGATGCAGCCGTGTCACTGGAAATGCAGGTTCATTTTCTGTGTCAAGTCAAATTCTCTCGTATGTTATCAGTGATCTGTTAATGTACTTGGCAATAAATCTTTTTCTGATTCTGATTTCTGATTCTGGGTGTTCCATGGACCAATAAGGAGGTGCAGTGTCTGCTCACTGCATTGTCAGACGAACGTATCCAGCGCGAGTTAGACGGAGCCGCCCGGAATGAAAAAATATACCGGGAGATCTCGACATCGGAGTCCTTTAACCACTTGCGCTCCGTTGTTCCGCGGGCGGGCAAGTCTCTGCGTCCTATGACGCACGAGGGCGCACGAGAGCGCGCTCGTGCGCCCTCGTGCGCATGACGCATGATAAGGATATTGATGGTGATGATGTAGGTCCTGTGCCCTCCAAGCGCCACTGAAAAAAAATCTGCAAACACAGCCGTGAACAGATTAGTTCATCTGATTGACCTCTCATTCGACTAATAAGAGCCTTGAATTGGGTTTCTGAAACCTTGAGGAGCCAATGAATGAAAATCTAGGAAGGAGGACCCGCCTACTGTGAACGCAGGAGCCAATTGAAGCACAGAAATTCAGGCTGGGTGAAGCGATATTTACTGCTGCAGAAGGACTCTGTACGAATCTCCTACAGACCCAGGCTCACCCAGCAGCATGGAGAACACCCACAAGTGGGACCTGCACTCATTCCAGCAGAATAGACGGAGGCGGACGACAGAAGTCGTAAATCATTCACCAAAACGGCAATAATGGAATTATATTGATCGGGATCCACGAGCGGAGCAGCGTCGCGTTCGTCTGACGCGTGGGAAGAGCTGTTCGCCACGACTCTGCTGCTTTGAAGAGGTAAGGTGTTATAAGCTAAATTATTATTTATCCCTGAAAACTGTAATCCAAAAATGACTTTTGACCGATCGGTAAATTACAACTGTACTGCGCACGAAGTGCGTGCGCCGCGATAAACGGTTCATTTGCCGTGTTCGGACCGTGAACGCCCCCCCACCCCCCCGCTGCAGAAGAGGAGCGGGGGGGGCACGGTCCGAACGCTCCCCGGTCCGCGGGGGGGAAGCATATCAGTCTATTCCATCATGTAGCGATGGCCCTCTTCTGTAGCGAGGGGGGGGGGGGGGTGTTCACGGTCCGTTCACGGTTCCCCCCCCCCACACACACAGTAGCGGGGGGGGGGGGGGGAGCCGCTGTGAAAACATGCAAGGAAAAAAAAAAAAAATGTATTCCGTCATGTAGCGAGGGCCGAATTTGGTCCTTGTAGCGGGGGGGGGGGACGACCCCCCGCCCACACACACACACACAGACACAGCCCTGAGTGTGACCTTTCATTAGAGCCTAAAATGAAGATTCTACATTGAATTATTCAAAAGTTACAGACGTTTTTCCAAACTGTGCCATTTGGCACAATTTGGCACAGTTCCATAACGCCTGGGAACAGCCTGAGAACAAAGCTGTGTAAAATATTCATTTTTTGTGGTATTGTTACCAAATTTGGATCTCTGCTGGATAACACTTGGTTCTACATTTCTGTTGCATTTTCCAGCCGGATCGGACAGCTGTGTGTTATTTACAAGCATTTGTATCCAAAAAAAATACTGTGTCCAATTTTTTTTTCTTCAAGTTCAGTATGTTTAGATGACTGTAACTCAGTGGCCGGAGCACGTAGAGAGATTATGTTTTTTTTGCCAAAAAATTCAAAGTGTTTTCTTTTAAATGAGACCAACCCCATGAAGATGCTGCAAAGGGTTGAATAACAGCTTTCGATTTACTTTGGTCACGTTATTTTTTGGCATTTTTAGGAAAATTGCCCGGAGTGCAAGTGGTTAACGGTGAGTTTTAATTTTTTTTTATTGTGCGTTTTTTCGCAAATATATTCGGTAAGACGCTCAGTTTATTTATGCAATAAAAAAGCTGTTCATTTGTGGATGATGATCACTGCTTTATTGCAGCACACTGCGGACTAAAGCTTTTATTTTAATTATTCATGTGAACAATACGCTGAAATAAGCTTATGTACTCTTGTTAAAAACTATTGTCTTTTCTGTATATCTTGCACTTTCGTGCTGTATTTTATTGTGTGCATTTTCCTTGTAGAATCATCCCACGCGTCCGCCGCGACAGCCCGCATGGATTAATTCAACCGAGCCTTCATGACCCACAGTTGGCAGAGACGGCTTCATTCAACCGAGCCTTCGTGACCCAGTTTGGGAAGCTGGTGTAGAGGCACTCAGTGGTCGGCGTGTATAAAGTGTCGATTAACCTTCATGTTGTGTTGCAAAGTTTTTTTTTTCTTTTAATATTTTGTATATAATAAAATGGAATTGTTTTGGAAAGTGTGGTTTGTCTGTTATAACACTGAATTATAAAACAGTATAATTACATAGAAATTCCATTGCCTAGTCTGATCAAAATGATGCTGATCATCCTGTCAGGGGTCAACCATTGTAAAGGTAATGTAATTTTTAACTAGACCAAAAAAAAAAATCTTTTTGTAAGCTTTCTGTTCTTTTTATTTAAATATCATAAAAAATTAGCACCAAGTCAAAGTAGGTACAAGTATATGTAAATTGAATGTTCTATCGGCATTCCAAATTCAGAGATTTACAATACTTTAGAAGGAGTGTAGCATCATCTAAACGGAAAATAATAATACTGTTGTTCCAAACGTTGACCTGAAGGTGAAAAACATGAATTTTTTTAATTCAGTACATCCAAAATGCCCTAGGATGTAAAAAATAATACAATTTGGTGTTGGCCAGTGTGCCACCGTCTCATTATTTAATACGAATAAAAACAAGTTTCAGCTCATTATTTCTAGGTCATTTGGCAGTTAATTCAAAACAAAAGTGACTTGTGTTGTTGCAGCTTAATTATGAGATAAAATTAATTGTGAGATAAAACCACAGAGCGAGCAAGGCAATAATCCTTGGATCCTCCATTTTTTGTCTCGTGTAAATAAGGACTCAGTCGGGTGCGTAACGTCACGGGAGTGTGGCCCCGCCTCGCTGAGAATCTGCCGCCGCCCCGCTTCTAAAACCTCCTAACACAAACCATCACAGCACAAGCACAACACCGTGCTAATGGAGACAGAAGCATTCCGAGCCGTACTGAAGTTAATCGAGCCGTACCGAGGTGTGCTGGGCTAGTGGAAAACAGGTTTTAGTTCCCTGTGGACATGCAGCCTTAGATCTGCTTAGACTAAAAAATCTGTTTCATGTAGCCCTCGGCTTTGGCTTGACTGGAGAAGCCAGCTTTCTCCCTGTGTGGGTTACTCATGTACGACCACAAGCATGGGTACACTATGTGTGTATAACGTATAATTGGTGCAACCGTTCATACGGTCAATCATTTTACATACAGCAGCGGTGTGAGAGAGTCCTACCAGGGAAAAACACAAGACTCAAAATAAGCTACAATGTTTGTAAAGTTGAAGTGTTTACTATGGCCTTTGTTCCACTGTCTCAGGCAGCACTTCTTGTAAACAACCAGTACTGTAAAGTCGTGACAATGTTTCTACAAATGGTAGTGGTGCTTCGGCCTGGCTGTGGTTAAAAACTAGTTAATAGGACCACTCATGGCCAAGATTCCCAACTACTGCACGATTCCAGAAAGGTTGGAAGAAAAAAATTTTAATGATTCCAAAGCCGATTTCAAAAGCTTCAGCATGGGAGCATTTCAGATTTAAGTAAAATAAGCAAGGAGAGGCCAGTAATATCAAGAAGCCGGTATGTCACCTATAATAATAATAGTTTTGTTTTATATAGTGCCTTTCAAAAACCTAAGGTCGCTTTCAAAATAAACAAAAAAACAAACACGTAATAGACACAGACAAACAAAACAAGTTAGCCAGGAAAAGCTCGCAGGAACAAGTATCTTTTCAGCCTGGATTTAAAAGACTCCAAGGTTGGTGCCTGGCGAACTGTCAGAGGGAGCAAGCTCCACAGGATAGCAGCTGCCACACTGACGGCCCTGTTCCCAAAGGTTCTTCTGCAAGTACGGGGAATGGAGAGGAGACTTAGGTCAGCAGACCAAAGGTTCTGAGAGGGGTGGTGAACATGGAGGAGACTGGATAGGTATTGTGGACCAAGTGACTGGTGACTGGCGCCTAGCGGCTGCCCCGGCCTTGGATGCGCTCTGCAGAGCGTGCCCAAATGCCAAGTCACGTTTCGTTACCTTGTATTCATACATGTGTAATGACAATAAAGTTGAATCTCAATCTCAAGTGCATGAAGGGACTTGTAGGTGAGGAGGAGAAGGGTTTTTTTTGTTTTGTTTTTTTAATTTATACAGGGTAGTTCCATTGAGAGGCAACCTCTCTTTTTCAAGGACGCCTTGCTCACACAGTTACACATTCACACCAGGAAGCTGCCCTGTACAATCACAGACTGACCTGTGGCCACTGAGCAGCTCCACTGGAGCAGTTGGGGTTAAGGTGACATGTTGCAGTCTGTCCAGAGTTTTATTGGTGACCTCATGGAGGATGGCGTTACAGTAGTCCAGGTATGAGGTTACAAAGGCATGTATTAGAGGTTCTGCAACAGAATCAGAGAGTTATGATTGGAGTCTGGAGATATTTTTCAGGTGGAAGAAGGCAGCTTTGGTGACAGATTTAATGTGTGGTTCGAAAGACAGAGTAGAGTCCATAATGACACCCAGGTAGTGAACCTCGGACAGTGAGGTGGAGAAGCCATCAACATTGAGGACAAGATCCCAGATCGTGTGGAGGACAGTTTTTGGAGCAACAACAAGAAGTTCAGTTTTCAGGTTGCTGAATTGGAGCAGGTTGGTAGTCATCCAGGTTTTGATGTCATGCAAACAGCTTGTAAGAGTGTGGAGGGAGCTGGGTAGATGATGAAGTGTTGAGATACAACTGGGTATTGTCAGCATAGCAATGAAAATTTAAACCATGGTGGCAGGTGATCTGGCTGAGCGGGAGCATGTATATTGTGAAGAGGAGGGGACCAAGGACAGAACCTTGCAGCACACCATGGTTAACTGGGGCAGGATGAGAGCTGGATCCATTTATGGTGACAAACTGTTTCCTGTCAGCAAGGCGGGAGTGCAACCAGGACAGAGCAGCACCAGTGAGACCAAGGTGGGTGGAAAGGTGATTGAGAAGAATGGGGTGTGGTGTCGAAGGTTGCAGTGAGGACAAGCAGACCCAGAATGCTAATGCAACCAGTCAGCAGCCATCAGGAGATTGTTTGTGATCTTAACCAGGGTGGTTTCAGTGCTGTGGTGGACCCTGTAGGCAGATTGAAATGTTTCATAGAGCTCATTGGTGGACAGGTGGTGATGGAGCTGGGCAGCAACTACTCTCGAGGATCTTGCTAAAAAAAAGGGAGGTTGGATATAGGCCGATAGTTGTTGAAGTCAGCAAGGTCCAGACCAACCTTTTTTAGGATAGGAGTGACAGAGGCAGTTTTCAGGCTGATGGGTACAGAGCCAGACTGAAGTGATGCATTAACAATGTTTAAAATGTGTGAACTAACGGAAGGAAGGCAAGCCTTGACCAGAACTGTGAGCATAGGGTCAAGGGAGCATGTGGAGGCCTTAGCCTTTGTTACCAACTCATTAATCAGAGTAGCATCAACTGGGGTGAAAGAGGAAAGGGGGGACATATGGCAGGGGAGGCAAGATTCAGTGACAGAGACATCAGAGGGATGGCAAGAGGTGAGAGAAGCTGCTGGGGAATAGCCTGGAAGTGAATCTTAGCCTGGAAAAAGTTGTGAAATTTAGTACAGAGATCAGAGTCAGCGGAGGGTTGAGGGGGTTGTGGGGTGGAAAGAAGTTTGTTAATTATGGAGAACAATGCCATGGGGTGGCTTTGTTGGAAGCCAATAAGACTGGAATAGTACTGGGTCCTGGCCAGGGAGAGAGGATCCTTGTATGACTTTACATGTTCCTTAAAAGCTAACTGGTGGACAGTGAGGCCGTTTTTTTTTTTTTTTTTGGTTTTTTTTTGTAGAGCCTCTCCAGCTTCCGACCAGTGGCTTTCATGGCACAAAGCTCATTGGTAAACCAGGGAACAGGATGAGTGGATGTGACAGTCAGGGTCTTTAGACAGGCTAAGAGAGTCCAGACTGAGGGATAGGTCAGTATTGTAGCAGGCTACCATGTCCTCGGGTGTAGAGATAGAAGATTCTGTAGACAAGTGGCCAGAGATCAGAGTGGACAAAGCTGGTACACTCACAGTCAATATTCCTGAACGTGATAGTCCGCAAAGACTGCTGCCTGGGCAACGGAGCTGGAGCACTGAAGGTGATTGCACAGTGGTCAGAAACAGTTAGGTCCATACATTGTAGGCTGGTGAGAGAGATGCCAATGGAACACACCAGGTCTAAGGTATGACCTTTACTGTGGGTGGAGCCCTGTACATGTTGCCTGAAGTGAAAACATTCCAATAATGACAGGAACTCAGAAGCAAATTTGCAGCTACTGGTGTCAGAATGGATGTTAAAATCCCCAAACAGAAGTGTGGAAGGAGACAGAGTGCAGATAGGGGTGAGGAGCTCAGATAATTCAGACAGAAAACCAGCAGGAGCCTTAGGAGGATGGTAAATGAAGACAGACTGGATGAGTGTGCAACACAGCGGCCAGGATTGATAAGACACAGCAGCCACCATGGATCAGCTAGCAGGTCAGTGCATGAACTGTGAAGTTTTCACACAGTATCAACTATCCAAATGCAAAGTGGTAGTAGATAAGATAAACTACAAGTGAATTTGGAATGAAAAGCGGCGATATACATGCCAGCATCCTCCCAAACTGAAAGAGTGTTTGACAAGAGATGCAATGAAAACTGGCAATACAACTAACCTGAAAATGCACTGAAAACATAACCATCCCACAAAGTTTCTTCAACTAAGAACAAAAACTGCTGCCAAACATGCAGAGCCCTACCATTCCTGACAGTGTGATATAAAGTAGCCTTGGTACAACAATGCAAACATAAACAGACGCAAAACGGCACATGCTCACAGTGTCACTCGCTTTATAGCCAAAGAGATGCACCCATACAACATAGTTGGAAAAACGTCAACAAGATTAATTTCCGTGATCATTTCTCTGACAATTTATTGTCGAACAAAATTTGTTATCTTTACAGGTCTAATTATACCATTAAACAGGTCTTATTATATCGTCCTGGACTGGAAATCTAACACCGATGCTGCATACAAGAAGGGGATGAGCAGACTCTACTTTCTGAGGAAGGTGAGATCCTTCAACGTGTGCGACAAGACATTGGAGCTTTTCTACCAGGCCATTATTGCCAGTGCCATCCTCTTTGCTGCCGTCTGTTGGGGTAGCAGTATCAGAGCCAGCGACACCAATAAACTTTACAAGATTATCAAGAAGGCTGGCTCTGTGATTGGTCTCAGGCTGGAGACCTTTGAATCTGTGGTGGAGAGGAGGACATTGACCAAACTGCGATCCATCAGACAATCCTGATCACCCCCTCCACCACACAGTGGACAGACAGTGGAGTACTTTCTCCAGCAGACTGCTACAGCTCTGCTGCTGAACGGCCAGGTACAGGGAATCTTTTCTGCCACATGCCATTTCACTGTACAATAACTCACTCTAATGTTGAATTGTGGTCATAACAATGCTGCCATACTGCACCTTACAGTATAATTGGTACCTCGTACTTCACCCTGCGCCTTATAATCCTTCTTTGTACAGTCACCCACACATCAGAGTTCTGGAGCACACTGCCCACATGACAGTTCTAGTCAGCAGGCAGACCTATCTAGTAGGGGTGGGAATTGTGAGGAACCTTGCGATTCGAATAGGATCGCAATACTTGGGTCACAATTCAATCCTATCACAATTCAACGATAATCACGATATCGTGATGATCGAGTATCACAACCCCATATATCTCAAATTTTTCACCTTATTCAACCTCAAATCATGTCCCAAATCAAAACTGTTGACATCTCTTTCATATAATAAAGTATTCTCTGAGCTTCATTTTCCCCGGAAATGCGTCTGCACACAGGGAAGGTGGTGGACCTTGCTGGTTGGAATAGACTCCCACTCCAGATACATTTAGCTGACTCTGTGGACTCTTTTAAAATGCAGCTGAAACCTTTTTTTAATGAGGATTCCCATGGAGTTTCAACTGCTTTTTAATGCTAAGTCCGATACAGGGCTGTCACAGTAGAGGAATTTCCTCTGCGGTGACGGTGGATAGCTGAACACCAAGATATGTGGTATTATTAACTCTGCCAGGGAGGTAATGTTTTTGCCGGGGTTTGTCCGTCTGTCTGTTTGTCTGTCTGTTGGTTAGCAAGATAACTCAAAAAGTTTTGGACGGATTTCGATGAAACTTTCAGGCGTTGTTGGAAATGGTACAAGGAAGAACTGATTAAATTTTGGGGATGATCCGGTGGCCGCCATTACGGAAAATGCCATTTTCGTTGTCTGCTTGTCTGTTTGTCTGTCTGTTGGTTAGCAAGATAACTCAAAAAGTTTTGGATGGATTTCGATGAAACTTTCAGGCGTTGTTGGAAATGGTACAAGGAAGAACTGATTAAATTTTGGGGATGATCCGGTGGCCGCCATTACGGAAAATGCCATTTTCGTGAATAACTACTGAACCACTAATCCTATCATTGTCAATCCAATTGCTAGTCATATGTTTTCATGGCCAAGGAATCTGAAAACGTACACACAAACACTGTATGGGGGGAACTGTGGCCGCCATTAGCGAAAATGCCATTTTCGTGAATAACTACTGAACCACTAATCCTATCATTGACAATCCAATTGCTAGTCATAGGTTTTCGTGGTCAAGGAATCTGAAAACGTACACACAAACACTGTATGGGCAGAACTGTGGCTGCCATTACAGAAAATGTCATTTTCCTCAATAACTACTGAACCACTAATCCTATCATTGTGAATCCAATTGCTAGTCATATGTTTTCATGGTCAAGAAATCTGAAAACGTACACACAAACACTGTATGGGGGGGAACTGTGGCGCTTGGCGGAGGTCTGAGCTCTCCGAGTGCTTTTCTAGTTTGAAATAAAGGATCGATCCGTGCGTTTATGGATTGATGCATTATTGCCAGTGCCAAGTATTGCGACCCATTACTGAATCAATCTTTTTTCCCACCCCTAGCCAGAATGCATTTCCTGTCCATAATTATTTAGAGACTGCCATTAAAAAATAAATAGAAAGTGGGAAAAGCAGAAGTGCTGAACTGTGAGTGACAAGCTGTTGCTAGGATACAGAGCACAGACTTTTTTTTTTTTTTTCTTCAGAGGACACAAAACACAAGATTAAAATAATTTTAAAATATCACACTTATTAAAAAGCATTTGAAACTCAACGGAAATCCTTGCTAAACAAAAAAGTTTTCAGCTGCTTTTTAATAGCGTCCACAGTCAGCTAAACATATCTGGGGTGGAAGTCTATTCTAAACACCACCATCCACAACCGTCCCTGTGTGCAGAGATGCAACTCCGTGGAAAGTGAAGCCCTGACAATACTTTTTTATATGAAAGAGATGTCAACAATTTTACTTTGGGATATGATCTGAGGTTGAATAAGATTTAAAAAAATTTGAAATATATGGAATCGTGATACTCGATTGTCGCGATATCATGATTACTGTCGAATCACGACAGGATTGACTGGTGACCCAAGTATCGTGATCTGAATCAAATCGTAAGGTTCCCTCACAATTTCTACCCCTAGTTCTGGCATTGGTAGCAGCTCTGGATGCAAAATATGATGACACAAAAAAGAAAACGAATCTGGGTACATGACTTCAACCAGTCAATTTTTTGGATGCAGACCAATTAGAGAAAGCCCATCTGCCCTTCTGAGGTGAGTAGAATAGTCTATGGTCAAAATTTCATTTATTTTTACATCTATTTTCATAAATCAGCTGAGATATGCTCAACACATGGTTTCCAATACTCATACAGTGCATCCGGAAAGTATTCCTAGCGCTTCACTTTTTCCACATTTTGTTATGTTACAGCCTTATTCCAAAATGGATTAAATTCTTTTTTGTTCTCAAAATTCTACACACAATACCCCATAATGACAATGTGAAAAAAGTCTGAGATTTTTGCAAATTTATTAAAAATAAAAAATTAAGAACTCACATTTACATAAGTATTCGCAGCCTTTACCATAAAGCTCAAATTTGAGCTCAGGTGCATCTTGTTTCCACTGATCATCCTTGCATTGTTTCTACAGCTTAATTGGAGTCCACCTGTGGTAAATTCAGTTGATTAAACATGATGTGAAAAGGCACACACCTGTTTATATAAGGTCCCACAGTTGACAGTGCATGTCTGAGCACAAACCAAGCATGAAGTCAAAGGAATTGTTGGTAGACCTCCGAGACAGGATTGTCTCGAGGCACAAATCAGGGGAAGGGTACAGAAAAATTTCTGCTGCTTTGAAGGTCCTAATGAGCACAGTGGCCTCCATCATCTGTAAATGGAAGAAGTTCAGAACCACCAGGACTCTTCCTAGAGCTGGCCAGCCATCTAAACTGAGCGATGGCACCTGGAGTTTGCCAAAAGGCACCTGAAGGACTCTCAGACCATGAGAAACAAAATTCTCTGGTCTGATGAGAAAAAGATTGAATTCTTTAGCATGAATGTCAGGCGTCACTGGAGGAAACCAACGCCAATACCATCCCTACAGTGAAGCATGGTAATGGCAGCATCATGCTCTGGGGATGTTTTTCAGCGGCAGGAACTGGAAGACTAGTCAGGACAGAGGGAAAGATGAATGCAGCAATGTATGGAGACATCCTGGATGAAAACCTGCTCCAGAGCGCTTCTGACCTCAGACTGGGACGACGGTTCATCTTTCAGCAGGACAACGACCATAAGAACACAGCCAAGATATCAAAGGAAGCGCATGCACACGCAGCGACCGGCAGCGGGTAAAAAAAGTTTGACGTCTTTGTCTCTGTTTTTATGCACTTTAATGTGTTTTAACGTAATTCTCTGTGCCGTTTTTGTCCTTGAAGGTTTGTGGACTATATAACGAAGAGCTCCCTGGTTCCATCAGTATGGATTTCCTTACACATTCAGTGTGTGAATGTGTGTGAGAATGGGTGGATAGCAGGATCTGTAAAGTGCTTTGGTCATCAAGAGATGAGAATAAAAAGCGCTATATAAGTGAATGCCATTTACCATTTACCTTCTTGTTTTTGCACTGTTGTTTCTTTCTTACCGGCTCTTTGTCTTGGAGGTAAGTGCGATCGCAATCATGCCGGGAAGAATAGAATCAGAATCAGAATCAGAATCAGAATCAGGTTTATTGCCATTGTTCATGTAGTACACAAACTAGGAATTTGTCTCGGTACAATGCTGCAACATTAAACATGATAAGATAAGAGAAATAAACTATACATGTAATAAAGTGTAGGATAAGATTAAGTGATACTGGTCAACAGTTAAAATATATATTAGCCAGCAGCAGATACTGTGGAGAACTATATAGTGCAGTTGGTAATGCAGGAAGAAAACAGTGATGATTGACATGAGTCTGGTTGAGCTGCTGTACATGGTGCACGAGAGTCAATAAGTCACTTAGTGTTCAGCAGTCTAATGGCAGAGGGGAAGAAGCTGTTCATGTGACGGGAGGTTTTAGTCTGGATGGACCGAAGTCTTCTACCAGAGGGGAGGGGGGCAAACAGTACGTGACCAGGGTGTGAGGGATCGGCTATGATCCGGCCAGCACGCCTCCGGGTCCTGGAGATGTACAGATCCTGGAGAGATGGGAGCTTGCAGCCGATCACCTTCTCAGCAGTGCGCACGACGCGCTGCAGCCTTAGTCTGTCCCTGGCAGTGGCTCCTGCGTACCACACGGTTATGGAGGTGGTGAGGATCGACTCGATGATGGCTGTGTAGAACTGCACTAACATCTTGGTGGGTAGCTTGAGCTTCCTCAGCTGCCGCAGGAAGAACATCCTCTGCTGGGCTTTTTTGATGAGTGAGCTGATGGTCAGCTCCCATTTGAGGTCCCTGGTGATGGTAGTGCCTAGGAAGCGGAAGGAATCAGCAGTGGTGATGGGAGAGCCTGAGAGGGTGAGGGGGGGCAGAGGAGTAGTGACTTTCCTGAAGTCTACAATCATCTCCACTGTCTTCAGAGCGTTCAGCTGCAGGTTGTTATTGCTGCACCAGGACGCCAGCTGGGCCACCTCTCTCCTGTAGGCGGACTCGTCGCCGTTGGAGATGAGCCCGATGAGGGTGGTGTCGTCCGCAAACTTGATCAACTTGACAGACTGGTGGCTGGAGGTGCAGGAGTTGGTGTAAAGGGAGAAGAGTAGGGGGGAAAGTACACAGCCCTGGGGTGATCCGGTGCTGATGCTAGTATAGTCTGAGACAGTCTTTCCCAGCCGCACATGCTGCCTCCGGTCCGTCAGGAAGTCGATGATCCACCTGCAGAGGGAGTCAGGCACGTTGAGCAGGGACAGCTTGTCCCGGAGCAGAGCGGGGCGGATGGTGTTGAATGCGGAGCTGAAGTCCACAAACAGGATCCTGGCGTAGGTTCCCGGGGAGTCCAGGTGCTGCAGGATGGAGTGGAGGGCCAGGTTGACTGCATCGTCTACAGACCTGTTGGCTCGGTAGGCAAACTGCAGCAGGTCCAGGAGAGGGGTGGTGATGGACTTGAGGTGGGACAGGACCAGGCGCTCAAAGGACTTCATGACTACAGAGGTGAGCGCTACAGGTCTGTAGTCATTAAGTCCAGTGATCCGTGGCTTCTTGGGGACAGGGATGATGGTGGGGGATTTGAGGCAGGACGGCACGTAGCATAACTTAAGGGAGGTGTTAAAAATGTCTGTGAATACAGGAGCCAGCTGTTTCGCACAGAGTCTCAGGGTGGAGGGAGACACGCCGTCTGGGCCGGGGGCCTTGCGCGGGTTCAGTCTGGAGAACTGTTTGAGCACATCCTGCTCACTGATGATAAGGGGAGGGGGGGAGGAGGGGGGGTGCCTTAAATGAAGTAGGGAATGTGGAGGCTGTGGAGCTGGAGGGAGGGGGGGAGTTGGACACAGATGACGAGGTGTCAAAACGGGCATAGTGTTGGGACAGTCTTTGACAAAGGGCTTTGTCATCCTGACCTTTAGGAGCCTTAGGTCGATAGTTGGTGATTTGCCTCAGTCCTCTCCACACGGAAGCCGAATCATTAGCAGTGAACTGCTGCTGGAGTCTCTCTGAGTATAGAGATTTAGCATTTAGTATTCCAGAGAAATGTTACTGCATTTAAACATGGATAACGCAGCATCTGTGTTTGAGTCTGTGCCGCAACTGCCGGACTTTATTTTAAGAGATTTTCATGGACACAGTGATGAAAAGAGAGACAAGAAGAGGAAACGCGGAAAGCGTGGAGGCGTAAGATTAAATCTGAGGAGGCGTCAGCTTAACCGCATTGCTCTTCCTTCCATTATTATGGGGAACGTACAATCCCTGAGAAATAAAGTGGATGAAATTCAAGGAAATGTACGATATCAGAAGGATTTCAAGAACTGCTGTGTCATGGCTTACACGGAGACGTGGCTTACGGCGCATGACCAGGATGCGGACCTGTGGATTGATGGCTTTGGAGCTCCACTTCGCTCGGATCGGCAGGAAGAGGTAACGGGGAAACGTCAGGGGGGCGGCGTATGTTTGTATATTAATAAACAGTACTGTACATCTGTCACGGTCAGAGAGTGCATCTGTACACCAGATGTGGAGCTTCTGTCCATGTCGCTATGCCCCTTTATCTGCCCCGCGAGTTCCTCCAACTTTTCATAACGACTGTGTACATTCACCCGAGGGCAGATGCTGCCTCCACCTCCAGCACCGTCTTTGAGGTGGTACAGCGGTTGCAGTCGATTTCCCCAGAGGCTCCAAATTTTATCATTGGGAATTTTAACCATGTGTCTTTAAAGAAGACACTTTAAAAACTTTTATCAGTATGTCTTCTGCCCAACCAGGTGAAAAAAGACATTGGACCTGTGCTACGGATCCATAGAGAGGGCCTTTAAATCTCTTCCCCTTCCTCCTTTAGGATCCTCAGATCACAAATGTGTACATTTGCTGCCCACATACAAAACTGCTCTCAGAAGAGGCAAGGCGAAGACCAGAGACATAAACGTGTGGACAGAGGATTCAGTGCACTGCCTCCAGGAATGCTTTAACCCCTTGAACTCTGGTCAATTTCCCTAAAAACGCCTAAAAATAACATACCCAAAGTAAATCAAAAGCTGTTCTTCAACCCTTTGCAGCATCTTCATGGGGTTGGTCTCATTTAAAAGAAAACACTTTGAATTTTTTGGCAAAACAGTCATAATCTCTCTAAGTGCTCCTGCCACTGAGTAACAGTTATCTAAACATACTGAATTTGAAGAAAATAAAGTTCGCCTGGGTGTTTTTTTAGATACAAATGCTTGCAAATAACACACAGCTGTCAGATACTGGCTGGAAAATGCAACAGAAATGTAGAACCAAGTGTTATCAAGCAGAGGTCAAAATTTTGTAACAATACCACAAAAAATGAATATATTACACAGCTTTTTTCTCAGGTTGTTCCCAGACGTTTTTGAACTGTGCCAAATTGTGCCAAATGGCACAGTTTGGAAAAACGTCTGTAACTTTTGAATGCTTCAACATAGAAGCTTCATCTTGGGCTCTAATGAAAGGTGACACTCAGGGCTGTGTGTGTGTGTGTGGGGGGGGGGGGGGTTGTTCATGAATGAATGAATGAATGAACAAACAAGCCCCCCACACACAAAGGAACATACCACGTAAAAAATGTGTGGCCTTTTTTTACAAGAAAATATAACCTACAGTGCAATAAAAATTATACTAAAATATCTGCAATGTAGAGGATAACACCCCCCCCCCCCACTACAGAGGAGCTCGGCGCACAAAAAAACCTGTGGCCATGACGGACCGTTGTAATTACCGATCGGTCAAAAGTCATTTTTATTACTATTTTCATTGATAAAGAATAATTTAGCTTATAACACTTACCTATCCACAACAGCAGTGTCGTTGGCGAACATCTGTTCCTCATTGTCAGATGAACATGAAACTGGTCCGGTTGTTACGGACTCGTGGTTCTGGTCACCCCACCCGGTCAAACCATCTCCGCTTCCATGATTGCGGTTTTGGCAAACAATTTTTCAAAACAAATAGCAACAGTAGTAATAAAGCTAATGGCTAATGGCTGAGAGTGGCCAATGCTACCGTTACACACAGGTCTCAATGTGTGTCACCCAGCGGCTTAGACAAAACAGACTTTACGCACGGGACGTACGCGTTTCAATCGTCGAACTTCTCTGCTTCAATTGGCTCGTTGTATTCGCGGTCGTTGGTAGGCAGGTCCTTCTTGCTAGGTTTTCAGTCATTGGTTCTTCAAGGTTTCAGAAACCCAATTCAAGGCTCTTATTAGTCGAATGAGAGGTCAATCAAATCTAAACCAATCAAAACACTCCTTTGGCTTTCTGTTTGTGGCTGTGTCTGTACTGGAAGAACGGAAATGCAGCGGGTTTTTTTTTTCAGTGCGCACTGAGGCGCACTATGACGCAGAGACGTAACCACCCGTGGAATCCCGGAGTTCAAGGGGTTAACTGTACGGACTGGGAGGTGTTCACGCTCGCCTGCGGAAAAGATTTGGACTCTTTAGTGGACGTGACATGCTCATACATGGCTTTCTGCAGAGACATGATCGCTCCACGTAAACGTGTCAAAATATATCCCAACAACAAGCCACGGGTTACAAAATCAGTTAAATCCTGCTTACAGAGGAAAGCACTTACCTTTAAACAGGGGGTTGTTTCTGAGCTACAGGTAGCCACAAAAGAGCTGAACGCCAAAATTTTAAGAGGAAAACAGAATTATAAATCGGAGTTGGAAAGCAAGATGGCAACAAAGAAGCTTGGTTCAGCCTGGGCTAGTATGAAAACTATTGCAGGCCTTCAGAGCACAGAGCGCAGTAATTGTGTGTTTTTAGATGGTTTTAGTTCAGACACAGAGCTGGCTAATGCTCTTAATTGTTTTTATGGTCGTTTTGATTTCTTTGATTTTAGCACAGAAACCCAAGATTTGAAACAGAAACACAAAGACAATCAGCACTTTAATATTGAGGTGCAGGATGTTAAAAGGGCATTCTGTGCTGTAAAAGTGAACAAAAGTCAGGGCCCTGATAATATATGTGGGCGCTTGGTAAAGTCCTGTGCACATGAACTGAGTCCTGTGTTTCACTATATTTTCAATAAGTCCTTACAGACACAACATGTGCCTAAGATCTGGAAAGATGCCGTGGTTATCCCCGTTCCAAAATCCAGCGGTCCTAAAACAGTAAATGATTTTAGACCAGTTGCTCTGACTTCAATTTTAATGAAAATTTTTGAAAAACTGGTCAGATTTGAGGTCCTAAAGCAGACTGAGCATGCATTGGATCCTTTGCAGTTTTCTTATAGGCCTCACAGAGGAGTGGAGGATGCCACTGTCACTCTGTTTAACATGCTTTTTAAATATCTGGATTTTAATGGGACACACGCCAGGCTTTTATTTGTGGACTTTTCTTCCGCCTTTAATACAATCCAACCTCATATTTTAGTTGAAAGGCTCCTGCAACAATTTGATTTGAGTAATAATATGGTGGGTTGGATTCTGGATTTTTTTTAACCAACAGGACACAGAGAGTAAGGGTCAATGGCACATTGTCTGACCTAAAGTGTTATTCTACTGGCTCCCCTCAGGGGTGTGTGTTGTCACCACTACTCTTCATCCTGTACACAAACATGTGTCGGAACAGACATGCCAACAGACACATTATAAAGCATGCTGATGATTCAGTTGTTGTCAGTCTCCTCCAGGATGGTGAGAGTGGCCACGGCCCAGTAGTTGATGATTTTGTTCACTGGTGTGAGGATTCCTACCTGCAGCTGAATACGACAAACACTAAAGATATGATTATTGACTTTAGAAGGAAAACTCCCAGGCACAAAGTCACTGTACTAAAAGGCCAGACCACTGAATGTGTGCAATCCTACAAATATCTTGGGACGATTATTGATAGTAATTTAAACTTTGACGAGAACTGTGAAAGGGTGTGCAAAAAGGGTCAGCAACATTTGCACTGTTTAAGGAAACTTGCACACTTCCAAACTGACCGAACCAAAATGACAATGTTTTATCGGGCTTTTATTGAATCTGTTTTATCCTTTTCTTTAGTGTCATGGTTTGGTCAGACAAAACTGAAACAGAGGAAATCCTTGGATCAGGTTGTTAGATGGTCCAGTCATTTGCTTGGTGAGTCACAGCTGAGCCTGACATCCCTGTACAACAGACAGGTACAGAGGATTGCTACCTCCATTTTAAATGATGACTCCCACCCTTTGCACTGCCACTTTCAGCTTCTTCCCTCCAGACGGAGGTTTGCTGTCCCAAAAAGTAAAACCCAGCACTACAAAAACAGCTTTGTTCCTGCTGCTGTCACAGAGTTGAACAAGATGTAACAATACATTGAACATAATATAGTTACCCATTTATTAATTTTATTTTATATTTACTTATTTTTGTAGGTTTTTTATTTGGGTTCTAAATCCTTTATTGGGTTTTAGACTTTTGAGTTTCTAACCTCTTTGACTAGTCTTTAACTTTTTAATATGACCCTTCTCTCTTATCTCTTTGTTTTTTCTCTTATCTGTTTATCCTATGTCCTGATTGGTGGAGCCTTGAGTACTTTTATCATGTTTATAGTCAGCTTCATGTGTGCCTGTGTTTGTGTTCATGTTGAATATAATTGTGGTTTGTAAATATGGATGTCACCTGACTGCAAAACAAATCTACCTATGGGTACAAGTAAAGTAACCTGAACCTGAACCTGAAAGGAGTGGCTTCAGGACAACTCTGTGGATGTCCTTGAGTGGCCCAGCCAGAGCCCAGACTTGAGTCCAATTGAACATCTCTGGAGAGATCTGAAAATAGCTGTGCACCGACGCTTCCCATCCAACCTGATGGAGCTTGAGAAGTGCTGCAAAGAGGAATGGGCGAAACGGCCCAAAGATACGTAGGTGTGCCAAGCTTGTGGCATCATGTTCAAAAAGACTTGAGGCTGTAATTGGTGCCAAAGGTGCATCAACAAAGTATTGAACAAAGGCTGGAAAACTTATGTACATATGATTTCTTAGTTTTTTATTTTCAATAAATCTGCAAAAATCTAAAAAAAAAAAAAAATTCAAGTTGTCATTATGGAGTATTGTGTGTCGAATTTTGGGGAAAAAATGAATGTAATCCATTGTGGAATAAGGCTGTCACATAAAATGTGGAAAAAGTGAAGCGCTGTGAATACTTTCCGGATGCACTGTAAATGACTGTTGGTATATGATCACATTTCACATTGGAGCTATTTCCATTTTTTTGCAGTCATCAATTGCACAGATTCACAGAGTATCCATATTATCTACCTCATCAAACTTGAAAGACAGAAATATGACAGTGACAAAGGCACCATCATTCACCTGGCATGCTGAGAGATGTGGACACATTCTTCCATGCGTTTGCTTTCAAATTTTGATCATGGTATCCTTTTAATGTCAGCTGAAGGAGTACCGAGTTGTTAGATGCAGCAAAGTTCAGGCTGTCCCCCATCATCCTACTGTTCTCTTCTTCCTGTACTGGCAACCTATGTCCCGCCTTTCCTCAATTCTGATTGGCTGCATATACTGTAAAGGTTTGACATTGACGAGCGCAGCTGTACTCTAAAAAGTTTAACGTTTTTCAGCCCTCAGTTCCCTGAGCGCCGCAACAAAAAATGGTCACCGCTGAGAGCGTTTTTGCACTGAGGGCACTCAGCGTTTTGTATGCTGGACTATGGAGAGAATGAATACAAAATAATTGCCCACAGTAGAAAACACGTGTTTGGTGGACATGCAGCCTAAATCTGTACCTTGGTTGAGGGACTGTACACATCCAGGTCAAAGAAGAACTTGTGAAGCACTTCTGAGGTTTTCAGTCTTTGAGGTAGAGGTGGGCAATATGGCCTAAAAATGATATCATGATATTTCTGTGAATTTTCACAATAATGACATTTTTCACAATATTGCAGAATACAGTTTTTTTTCTTTTAAATTTATGCAAAAAGGACAGTTTCACTGGCCAGCATTATTTACCTTCAACATATTCAGGAAAAACAAAACAAAAACTTGTTTCTCCATTTTATAAACAGCAGCTCAGATTTAGTATAAAATATCTTTTAGTTCTGTATCAAATATTTCAAGAAAATAATATAAACTGTTACATCTTAACTGCACACAGAGGTCGGGTTTTATGCTGAATCACTTTACCTGCATTACTCCCAACTAGGGATGGGCATAATTAACCGATTAACCGATAATTGATCATTAAGAATTTCACCGAGGAAGTTCATTTTCGTCGACAAACCGTTTTTTTTTAAACAATCCGAATGTAGGTTATTAGGCCTAGTGCACAGCCGTCCTCAAACAATGCAATGCATTTAACTGTGCCACTGGCAAAATTTGGGCACCAGGGGGCAACATTACACCATCGCCGTACCCTGGCGTGCCTCAGTTGATACATGCGAGCTTCCGTTGGGCAATCGCCAAATCATGAAGAGGTTGCGGCGAAGTGTTGCGTGGGACCATTTTAATTTTAAAAAATGACCAGGTGTACTGCAATCACTGCAATGCAGCATACAAAAGAAAAAAGTAAAAGAAAGAAATATATGTTCCGTTATGTGTCCTGTATGTGTCTCCAGTTATTGTCTGGCTCGCAACTTGAAGCCTCCCTCGTTTGCGCAATGCGCATGTGTTCACGTTTTGCTGCAAACTTGTCTTGTTAATAAATTCATCCTCGAAGAAAAACACTCTGTATTTTTTTATTATTATTCTCAATACATAAGAGTACAGTGATCCCTCACTTATCGCGTCACCCATAAATAATACGTACGTTCATTCTCTCACGCTCTCTCTCATATGATACGTGTGTGTGTGTGTGTGTGTAAGTGTACATACATACGTAGATGTAAATAAAGTGTACATAAATATGTTTTTAGAACTCTTTTATTCTTATAACAAGATACGTAACTCAAGATAAAGATGATTTACTGCACAGGTTAATGAGAGCTTTACTGCTCCTCAGGTGCTAGAGGCGCAGGATCGTCGAGGGAAGCTGCAGGAGGCGGTGTAGTGGCTCGACGGGAAGACTATTTCGCACAAAATGGCACAAGAGAACAGCAAAAAGTTCCACGCGGATAGACTAAGCAACACGAGCGATAAACAGCAATGAATGCGGTCTTCGTTTGCTGGGTGGCCGCTCGGCAGGGAGAGAAGCTGGGTAAAACGTCTCGGCCAATCAGCTTGCGGGGTGAAACGTCTCGGCCAATCAGCTTGCGAGATTCCCAAGCCGAGCCAACACGAGAACAGCGAACAGAGAGGTGGATTTGAGTTGTGCGGCTCTCCGTGTTGATACCTGATGTTCTAATGTAGTCTACCTGCCTTGTTACCTACCTAAAAATGTTAATGATTAACCGATTATTAATCATTAATTCTCCCGACGATCGGTGAAGAAAATTTCACCGAATGCCCATCCCTACTCCCAACCGTTGCATGGACCTGTCCTGGGGCTTTTGGCTCTTGTTGTTGCACTGAACAGATGTTTTCTGTTCCTCTCTCTTTGGGTGGTTGAATAAACTCAAGATAAAGCGGCCAAAATGGAAGTAAAAATCTACAGCCACTTCGAGCTAAACATTGTTCAACATTAATACTGCTCCAGTGGTATTAACGTGTGGAAAAAATGCACAGATTATCCACACTGCTGCATCGTTTGTTTTTTTTGTTGCTTTTTTTAACATGACAGCAGTCTGAAACAGAGGCTACGGTCGCACTGCAGGTCTTATTGCTCAATTCCGATTTTTTGCTGCAATCCGATTTTTTTGTGTGGGCGTTCACATTATAATTTAAATGCAACCCCCATCAGACTGGAGTATGAATGGTCTCCAGCTATGAAGTGAGCCGCACGCGCAGAAGAAAACGTAACATCAGATACACTGTTGTGTTTGCGGAAGTAAATATGAGCCCCAAACGATTGTGGGGGGTACAGAACTCCCCTTTGATGCAATGGAGCAAAATAAATGTTAAAAACATCCAGAAATGTTTCTGCACAAAATAAATGAGACCAGTTTCATTCCTCTACAGGCCAAATGACCACTGTGATCAGCTCTGCTCTAACAGAACTGATCCATTAAACAGTCGTCTTGAAAATGAGACCCTGTGGCTCAATGGGATTACCTGTATAAATAAGGTTAATAATAAATAATCCTAGCAATTACAATAGGGCTCCTGCCCTAATAAACAGCACGGATCGTACCAGCAGCGCAACACCGGTCCTGCACAGGAGCCGCCAGAGACTCCCCTCTCCTGGACTGTGTTTTCATATGCCCCTACCTGGCCATTCCGTTCCACAGTCATTTACATATTACAGCAGCCAGGATTGTGCTGTTTAAAGCGTCCAGTAAATGTGCCATTACTTTTTGAAAAAAATGTGCCATTACTGTAATGCCATGCCTGTAATGTCTGACAGTTTCAGGCCCGAACACTGCCCCCCCCCCCCCGGCCTGCAATTTTGAAGTTGTTGTGCCGTGGGAGCCGACAAAATTATGATCCAGTGATAAAGGGAAGAAGATTGATTAGAGAGCACAAATCAGTTGTCTGTCATGGCTGTGGCATCCTCCACAGCAGAATTGTCACGTCTGTCTCACTTCAATGAGGAAAAAGTCAGATGAAATGTGACATGACCATTCAGACTGAGGTCGCTTTGGAAAATATCAGATACGTATCGAAATTAGGACCCAGGGTGTCCTCTGGCAACATTTCTCCGTGGCGGACCGCGTCACTAGAAATCATACCACCACGCCAAGCCGATATGATTTTAGGAAAAATATATGAAGCAATGACTTTCCGCAAGCGCGCACACGAACAACGTGCGTTGCCGTCATCCACGCAGAGTTTAGAAGCGCCCCGGCCATTCTCGACTCAGTCAGCAGGCAGTGTCTCGCTAAGCGCGACTGCTGACAAAAACATGTTTAAGTACTTTAAACACAGAAAAAAATCAGAAGAGGTATGTATGTAAGCACTGGAGGCGTTTATCATGGTTTTAACCCGCTGTTAACGGGAGCAATAACGGAAGAGTTGCTAAGCTAAGAGATGTGGTTAGAATTCATATGGAGACGGCTTTATATGAAGGGAAAGGCGGGGGACTGATGAATTGCTGAGGATATATTTCACCAGCCACTACAATATTAAGTTATCAGACTGGCAATTTCTCTCTTTTCTCGCACGAGCAGGCGTGCCGTTCTTCTCCAGCGGCAGTGACAAAGCAACAGCTAAAAATGCTAGCTCTAAACTGAGGTCCTTCAGTGGTTGCCTAGAGAGGTGCCTGATGAGAAAGTCTGTGCGCACAACTATAACTACCTAAACAGATCATTCTGTACATGAAGACACATTGTGGTGAATTATGCCTTTAGAGTCCGCTACAGTTCCCTATTATGTACCTGGCAGGTTAAAATGACAGAAATTCACCAAGTCAATGACTTTAATCAGCCCTGTCCACACAAGTTCTCAACTCAGTCAGCAGGCAGTGTCTCGCTCAGCGTGACTGTCGACAAAAACATGAGTTTGTTCAAGTACTTTAAATGCGGAAAAAAATCAGAAGAGGTATATATGTAAGCACTGGAGGCGTTTATCATGGTTTTAACCCGCTGTTAACTGGAGCAATAATGGAAGAGTCGCTTAGCTAAGAGACGTGGTTAGAATTAATATGCAACCGGCTTCATATGAAGGGAAAGGCAAGGGAGACTGATGAATTGCTGAGGATATATTTCACGAGCCAGTACAATATTAAGTTCTGTAGGAATTGCAGGAATGAAGAGACTGGCAATTTCTCTCTTTTCTCGCATGAGCAGGCGTGCTGATTTCATTCTCCAGTGGCAGTGACAAAAAGCAACAGCTAAAAACGCTAGCTCTAAACTGAGGTCCTTCAGCGGCTGCCTAGAGAGGTGCCTGATGAGAAAGCCTGAGCGCACGACTATAACTGCCTAAGCAGATCATTCTGTACATGAACACACATTGAGGTGAATTATGTCTTTAGAATCCGCTACAGTTCCCTATTATGTACCTGGCAGGTTAAGATGACCGAAATTCACGAAGTCAATGACTTTAATCTGTCAGCAGCCTTCAGACAAACTAAACATGTCAACATTTGATTTCAAAATAAGGGAGGGTTTTCCTGCTGTCTGGGTGGTGAGGAGATTTCTAAAAAAACTATAAATATAAAGAAATATAACAGAAATAACGGCACCCTTGGTCATTTAAGTTAATTTATTTCATTAAATACAATTTTATTAATTTTTTTTGTAGTCAGAGTTAAATTATTGTTCTGTTCTGACTGCAAAATTATGGTCAAAAATGTAAATTGTTATAAGGAAAAAGTCAAAAGAATTACCACAGTCTGTTTCAAATTTATCTAAAAAAAAACCTAATTTATTTTAAAAAAAACAGACAAAAATTAGTCATAAAATAATCCACAAATTTATAATAATGAATGAATGAATGAATGAATCTTCATTTTCGGATAGATTAAAAGTAAAGATTAAAAAAAAGAAACAGAACAATATAACAAAGGGGGGGGGGATCCAACAAGGTCAAATCAAACAATAACTCCTCTGATTATACAGTTCAACATAAGTTATCCGAAAAGGGTGATGGCTGAAGCCGCAGCTTATATTGCCCACCCATATTCCATCCAAGAATTCAAAAGAAAAACAAAACAAGAGCGATTACAATTCAGAACAAAGCTGTGACAAAACAAAAAAAAGAAAGTTTCAAATGTACAAGAAAAGTCAATTTTACAAGAGCAAATTACAAATTTGAGGAACATGGTTTCAACTTTAGATAGTCTTCTACTTTTCTCTGTAAATCTATCAGAAAATTGTTATAAATTTTGGAGAAAAACCTCAAACCTTCAAGACTGAAGTCATTACTCAAGTTTTTAAGTGGGTGCTCGTTGTACCCTTAACTACGAGAAATTTTTGGTTGTCTACTTTTAATTATTAATTTCAAAGCACTGCTTTTACATGAGTAGAATTTCTGGTTACTATACCCACCTGATCATTTAACTTAAGTATGCATCAGTACATTACTATTATGAATGTTTCTTTCCCTTCCCTACTCTCTCAATGGAAAAAAACAAACACTAGAATAAAAATACAAAAAAAAATACAGATATTTTTGTCATTTATGTAAACCATGACAAAAAAAAATCTGCAGGACAAAACATGACACTTGATATTTTCTAACCTGTTTGTATACCACCATAGACAGAGAGAGAACCTGAATTAGACAGGGCTCAGAGAGGGCAAGATGAGACAGAAGAGAGGAGCCAAGGAGAGGGAAGTGTTTAGGCAGAGGAAGGATAACAACACTAAAAAGTCTAAACACAAGATGTCTGGGTGGGACCCCAACTGGCCCAATATTCAAGCCTCGGTTGTACAATACTTCAAATGGTAAGTTCCATATGCAGTGTTACTGTGTAAAATTTTAAAGAAATAAATAGTATAAAATGAACATATTCCGGTATATTTACTGCCCCCCTGGGGGGGGGGGGTATGTTGCCACCGCGCCTAGGTCTTTAAGCCAGAGGAAACACTGAGGACCACATATGAAAGTGGCCTGTGTCTGGTGTGGGGGGGGAAAAAAATGGATACGTGCCTGCCATTCAAACTGTCATTTATTAAAAAAAAAAAAAAAAAAAAAATCAGATATGGGTCACATTTGTGCAAAAAAATCAGAATTGAGCATTAAAACCTGTAGTGTGACCGTAGCCAGAGGGTGAAACTTAAACATTTCCACTCAACTGAAGACGGTCTGACATTGGAGCAGCAGCTTCCTGCCATGTTTATTTTGCCATTTCTATGCGGTGTGACGCTGTCATGCAGCAGACCCCAAATATCGCAATATTCATTTTCACACTGGTATCAAAATTTATACTGGTGAACAATATCGTGAATAATATGATATGGCACACCTCTACTCTGAGGGAAGCTATGGTTCAATCCATACATCACACCCAGTAAGAGTCACATGCAGAAGTGATGTCTCGCAAATCCTGAAGTACCTCCACACTTTTTGTCACAATCCATTGACTGGAAGACTGGTGACATCCCTATTGTTGTTTGGTTTGCAAGTGCTATAAATCCTGTAGTTCAGATTTAAACTTTCCACCCGGCCGAGGGTATTTAAATGTACGCTCACAGCTTGTTTATAATGGCTGTTAAGGAAATACAGTATATTCTAATATACATTATTACTAGGAATGAGCCGATACCACTTTTTTAAGACCAATACTGATACTGTGACTTTGAGTATCGGTCGAAACCGATCCAAACCCAATACTGTCTCTCTTATTTAAAACAATACAGAACATACTTTGGTAATGACTGGTTGCATTTTGCACACATATAAAAACATAAATTTAAAAGTCAAAGAATAAATTACAAATTTGACACAGTTCAGCAACGGTGCTGTTTAAAATTTTAAACTTTGCAACATTAGTAGCATTTCACTTGTCAGCACTATGTAAACATGGATTCTGAAGTTTTAAGTGCAAGTTTATTGCAAAACTTTAAAGCTGAGTACATAAATAAACATTTAGATGAAATTCAAAGTGCCACTGTGTATGAGGTAAAGAATGCTATAGATCTGAAAATAAAGGAACTAACCATTAAAGTTGTATTTTTGTCATCCATTATTATTATTATTATTGTTATCTTAAGTATTCTCCTGGGGCCTCATGTACAAAGGGTACTTACGCACAAAAACATGGTGTACGTCCTTTTCCACGGAAATTTCAGATGTATCAAGAATGAAATGACTGTGGAAATATGCGCAGCCCTACGCCAACTTCATGGCTGGCATACGTACGTTTCTACTGTTATTGGTCCACTGGTAACACTTACAGGTGATGTTGAGAGACTGATGACGTGAAAATTATTGTACACACCAGAGACACATGATGAACAAACATCCAAGTGTGCGCAATTAAATGAGTGGATATAAACGCAAGCGCAAAGAAGTGCAGAAAATGCCTCTAACAACAGAGGATTAGAGGATATTGCAAATGGTGCAGTGAGAAGAGAAAGGGTATTTTTGAGACAGAAGATTTTCTGGCTCAGGATGATGACTGGCTTGTCAGCTGGTTTAGGTTTCCACAGGCAGTCCTTGTGGAGCACGCCTGTGCGCCCTCAAATATCACCCTGTCTTCAAGGCTTCATTACAACTCAGTGATTTGAGTAAGTGGTTTCCTTATTTTGCTGATTAAACTACAGTTTCACAGCATTCTACCAAGCTCCCAACTGCCTCTGTGTGTACAGTAGTTATGTCAGTAAACACGTGTAAAGTTTGAAATGCAATAGTCTCACCTGCTCCCCGATGCACTTCATTCATTTAGTAGTATGTGTAATCCATTTAAGTTGTATATAAAAGATAGGATTTGCATTTTGGACATAAAATATGTACTTGCCGAGTCTAATACGATCTGCTTTCAACTGACAGGTACTGTATCCTTGGCTACCCACTAAATAGGTTCATGTTGTCTTCCTTTTCGTGACGGTTTTCCTTTAATTCACCCAGCTGATCCACCCGACTCGTCACAAAGTGATTGATTGATTTATTGTTTAAAATAACATTTTATAAAAGATACAACTGTGGTGACCCAGCACAATGCAGACTTGACTCTTATTCGCACTCAGCGGGGCTGGAGGAAACGGAAGACAATTAGCATGCAGAGGACAATGCACAGACGGACAAAGAGCCGCAGGAGGCAGTCAGATGGGACTGTATGCATGTGTCCTCGAGCCAACCAATGTCATGCTAATCATGTGTATTGACTGTGATGCTAATGTGCCATGCATTCTCTCTTCCTGTATCACTGCATAAAAGAGCTTGTGTGACATGTCTCAATAACACAGTAGCTCAGAGCTACGATGTGTGTTTCATTTCGATGGAGGAAATAAAACTTTGCAACCTTCCAGCTCATCGCATCTTGCCTGATCTTATTCCTCCACACAACATACATTTAAAAACAATGGGATGACACAAGGAAGTGCACACACTTATTTCCACTATGGTCCCTAAAAGAGGTTGCTGTTGGTCTCATACCTGCAACCTTCTGCTTTGTAATCTGGCACTATAACCACTGAGCTATACACGCTTCAAATCACATTGATCCGCTGACGCGTCTGAGGACGACTGCAGACGTCAGTCTAAATATGTCAAAGTTAAATAAACATCTCCTTCTTATCCCAGTCTGAATAAAGGAAACTAATCTTATAGGGCTGTGAGCAGCCTGTATCCAGCGCTAAAGCCGGAGGACAGCATGCCAAACAAAATGGTTTTACGTACCTCTACCTCATTCAGGAGCAACTCCAACTCACATTCCGTGAAATTCCACTAAATCAATTATTTTTGATCATGGATACAGGAGAATCAAACATGCAGCACTTGTATATATCTATTTGCATCTAATTGCATATTCAAATTCATATTGTAAGGTGAGGACGCACAGGTAAAGGCTCCCAGTTCGTTTCTTGCTTTAAAACTCAGTTTAGAGCTAGCGTTTTTAGCTGTTGCTTTGTCACTGCCGCTGGAGAATAAAAACGGTATGCCTGCTCGTGTGAAAAAAGAGAGAAATTGCCAGTCTCATAACTTAATATTGTAGTGGCTGGTGAAGAAATTCATCAGTCCCCTCACACTCTGGGAGAACAAAGGGATTTCTCCCACGTGTTTTTTTTTTCTACGATCACAATCAACGTACATCGTCCGGGATCATGGGTCCCAAGAAGGCTCAGCAGCCTGAGGAGGTAGACGATATTAAAAGATCGCTCGACTTCTTGGCTGAAGAGATTTCTGCTGTTAAGCAGCAGCAACAAAACATCCTGGGCCTGCTCAAGGAGGTGAAAGCGCTGCAGATCCAGAACGCTGAGAAGGACAAGAGGCTGGCGTATCTGGAGAGCAGAGTGTCGGACCTGGAGCAGAACACTCGGGTGAACGACGTGATCATCACGGGGCTCCACATTAAACCCCGATCGTACGCGCGGGCGGTGGCCGCGGACAGTGGAGGGAGGCTTGACGTGCTGGAAGATGAATCCACGGAGCAACAAGTGGCGGCCTTCCTGCAGTCCAAAAGAATCCAGCTGGACTATAACACCATTGAGGCCTGCCACCCTCTGCCCAGGAAAAACAACGACAAACCGGCTGTGATCATGAGGTTTGTGAATAGAAAACACAAGACTGCGGTGCTAAAACAAGGTAGGAAACTGAAAGGAACGAACATTTACATAAACGAGCACCTTACAAAAGAAAACACAGAAATAGCCAGAAAAGCAAGATACATGAGAAAGCAGAAAAAGATTCAAAACACCTGAACATCAAACTGTAAAATATACTATACATCAAATTAAATGGATCACCTGAAGAAGCCAAGGTCATTAACATCCGTAATATTATGGAACTGGACAAATATCAATGAATATTATGAACTGGAGTCGACAGCAACAAGAGACAATTATAGGACACTGAAGGGATATACTCATCTGCAACAAGACATTTAATAACATGAAACAAAAGATCAACAAACAGGAAGAACAGGAACTGAAAGTTTTTGAATATACGGATCACAACCCACAGGATGTAGAATATAACATAGACCCTGATAATAATTTATTTAGCTCCATCAATAATAACTGTAGTTACTACACGGATGAACAGTTTAACACAATGGTCACATCTGATTTCAATATTTCTATGATCCACTTCAACAGCAGAAGTCTCTATGCCAACTTTAATAACATTAAAGATTATTTACATCAGTTTAAAGAGCCATTCAATATTGTGGCAATATCAGAGACGTGGCTCAGTGAAGAGAAAGGAGTGGATTTTACCATGGATGGCTAAGAATTAAATTATATAAATAGAAAAGTGAAAAAAGGAGGAGGAGTTGCAATTTATGTTGACAAGAGCTTGCAATACAAGGTTGTTGAAAATCTGTCAGTAACTGTGGATGATTTATTTGAATGTATTACAATAGAAATCTGTCTGGACAATGTGAAGAATATAGTAGTGAGCTGTGTATATAGAACACCTGGATCAAACATTGACTTATTTAAGGACTGAATGGAAAAAATGCATGCAAAACTAACTCAAAGTTATGCTCATCTGTGGGGATTTCAATATAGATCTGATGAATTCAAAACAACATAGTTTGACAGAAGAATTTATCAACACTATGTACAGTATGGGCTTACATCCAACAATTACCGGACCTAGCAGAATCACGTCACACAGTGCCACACTAATAGATAACATATTCACAAACATTATGGAAAATAATATCAGGAGTGGGCTTTTATTGAATGTTATCAGTGACCACCTGCCGATTTTTGTTGTCTATCAATGTGATTATAGGAAGAAAAAGTATACCAAAAATATTAAATATAAAAGAATAAGAACTGAAGAATCTATGTATTTACTGACAAAGGAAATATTAATACAAGACTGGAAGATAGTTTATGATGAAAATGATATAAATAAAGCATATGATAAATTTTTACAAATATTTCAATCATTGTACAATAAAAACTGTCCTATAAAACAATACAGTGACAGACAACAAAAGAAAAATATTCCTTGGGTGACCAAGGGGTTAATAAATGCATGTAAGAAGAAGAATAAATTATATAAACAATTCATTAAGTGCGGAATGGTGGAGGCTGAGATCAAATATAAAAGATAAAAATAAGCTTACTAATATAATGAGAACCTGTAAGAAAGAATACTACAACAGAATATTAGAGTATAATAACAATAACTTAAGAGGAATATGGCAAGTACTCAATGGGATTATTAGTAATCGACCTAAGAATGCTAATTATCCAGAATATTTTATTGAAAATGGCAATTTGATAAATAACATGGAGGATGTGGTCAGTGGTTTCAATAAATTTTTTGTAAACGCTGGTGCTGAATTAGCAAAATCAATAGTGACAACAGAAACAAACAACAGTGGTTCTGTATATGAAATAGAAGATAGAAATCCAAACACAATCTTTTTGAGTGCAGTTACTGAAAAGGAAATTATCAACACTGAGTAAATTTAAGAACAAAAAATCAACGGACTGGAATGAAATTGAAATGACAATAGTGAAAAAAGTAACTGAAGGAATTGTTAAGCCACTCACCCACATCTGTAACCTGTCATTTCAAACTGGTAAATTTCCAAACAAAATGAAAATAGCAGACTTCCGGTTATGGCTGCCACGTAGGACGGACGTGTCTCGCTCTGCTCTGCTCCTGGAGAAAAAAAATCGGCAAATAACTCTCTCATTTGGGACAGAACGTATCCCAGCGTTTGGGCGAGGATATGTCGGCGAAGCCTAAGGCTGGAAAACCAGGAAAAGGAAAAAGCGAGCCGCCGAAACAGTCCAAATTAACGGACTTTCAGGTCTGTGACGCAGCAAACAGGGCTCCATATATGGCGGAGGAGGCTGGCAACGCTGCGATTTCTACGGGGAATGGCGCAGATGCGCTGATGGCTGCCATGAGGTCAATGAGAGCGGACTTTTCCTCTAGATTTGATGGGATTATGACAGCGTTGGAAGGAATAAGAAAGGAATTGGGTGACTGTGTAGAACGAACGGCGCAGATGGAGCTCCGTCTCGCTAGTGCTGAAGATGACGTCACCCGTCTTCAATTAAAGGTGCGCACTTTGGAAAAAAAAAATAAATCTCTGGAAGATAATATTTTGGATTTGGAATCTCGGTCGAGACAGAATAATTTGAGGCTGGTGGGTCTTCCAGAGGAATCAGAAGGTCGGGACGTATGTTCCTTTCTGGAAAAGTGGATTCCGGAGGTGCTGGGCAGCGAGGAGTTGCAATCAGCAGTGGTTCTGGAAAAAGCACATCGTATTGGCCCACGGAGAGATAAGGGACCGCCGAGGACCTTAATTATGAAGTTTCTTAACAACAGAGACAGGATGAAGATCTTCAACGCTGCACGAGCTAAAAAAGGAGAGATTAAACACCAGGACCAGCAGGTGCGGTTCTACCCAGATTTGGCCACAGGAATCCAGCAATTGAGGAAGCAGTTTGATCCCGTACGTAAGGAGCTGCGCAACCTTGGGATTCGTCATGGTGTAATCTATCCTGCGAGACTGTTGACCACGTATGAGGGCAGAACCCACATCTTCAAGACCCCAGAGGAGGCGCAGGAGTTCATCAAGAAGATCAAAGAAGAAGAAGAGACTGGTGGGAGCTAAGCATGAACAAAATATAAGGTAGAATAATTAAGCATTTGCACAGGCATCTGACTGACTTGAAGTAAATAGTAAGTTTACAAAATATAGATTGTATTATATATTAAAAAAAAAACAAAACAAAAACAAAACAAACAAAAAAAAAAAACTATGATGTACAAAGTTGTTAAAAATTTTGGAGTTAAGTTGGAAAACTACAGAGGAGAGTTAATGTTACGTCATTAAAAGCAGTAGAGTTAGGGTGATTGGGAGGATGAAGAAGGAGTGGCTTAGGCTGTTCCCCGTGGGTGTGGAACAGTCGATGGCTATATCGGGAGAGAATTTTTCTTTTGATTTTGGGGGGTTTGCCACAAGTGTGGGAAGGGGAAATTTGTTTATGTGTAGTTTGTAGGATGAATGTTCAACCACTCATGTTTTTGCTTCTCTGTATGAGCATGTTTACACTGCAAGGTAATCCCAAACTCTCTATTGATCATGGACCAAAGTGTTAATCTTAATTTAACTTCATGGAATTGCAGAGGTCTACAAAATTTAAAAAAACTTAAACAAGTTATGAATAAAATAAAGGACATGGGTTCAAGAATTGTGTTTTTACAAGAAACTCATCTGATAGAGGAGGATGTTAAAAGAATTAGGAGTAGATGGCAGGGAAGTGTATTCACCTCTTCATTTTCATCCCGAGCCAGGGGAGTTATGACTCTCATACATAAATCAGTTCCTTTTCAAGTGAAAAATGTAATTGGAGACAAATTTGGAAGATATGTAATCATTCAAGGTTCTTTGCTATTAGAAAATATAAATCTTGTGAACTTATATGGTCCCAATATAGATGATCAGAAGTTCTTTGCTAATTTATTTCTCATCTTATCATCACTTACAGGGCAACATATAATAGCAGGGGATTTTAATTGTACATTGAATCCAGGTGTGGATAGATCAACAGGACTGGATTGTACGCACATTGGATGTAGGATGACTATTAATCATTTTATGAAAGAATTGAGATTGTTAGATATATGGAGAGAAATGAAACCACAAGTTAAAGCCTATTCTTGTTATTCCAGTACCTACAAGACATTCTCACGTATTGATTATTTTTTGATTTCCACAGAATTAAGGTCCAAGATTCAAAACTGCTTTTATGATAACATCGTGATCTCTGATCATGCACCCTGTTGTCTAATATATGTAGATAAAAAATTGACAAAGGAATCAGGTAGATGGCAATTTCAGCATAAATGGCTTCAGGATGAGGAATTTGTCAAGTATATAGAAAAACAGATAGACGAGTTCTTTGACATCAATACTACACAAACATCAGCATGTGTAAAGTGGGAGGCTTTCAAAGCTTTTATTAGGGGGCATATTATTAGTTATACAGGATCAAAATCTAAGAAGACTCGAGAGGAGAGAGCTAAATTGGAACATAAAATAAAAAATCTTCAGGAAAAAGTGTATGCAGGAAGTGACCCAAGGTTGGAGAATGAATTACTGATTTTGAGAGCTGAATACGACAAAAAATCAGCGAATAGAGCTGCCTCGAGTCTTCTAAGATTGAAACAATCTTTTTATGAACAAGGTGAAAAATCAGGAAAATTACTAGCATGGCAGATTAAACAATTGGAAATTAAAACACCAATTACCAGTATTATAAGTAACGGACAGGTAGTTATAGATCCTTTAGAAATTAATAGAGCCTTTAGAGATTACTATGAAAAATTATATGATACCAAAAATGAACCTGATTTAACAAAACTAAATGGGTTTTTGAACGAACTATCTATACCGTGTATTCCAAATGAAAACAGGGAGATATTGGAGTCTAAAATTAGTCAAGAAGAAGTTGGGCTAGCCATTGATAATATGAAATCAGGAAAAAGTGCAGGACCAGATGGTCTTCCAGTTGACCTTTATAAAAAATTTAAGAATAAATTAATAAAACCTTTTTTGGAAATGGTTTTAGAAGCATTTCAAAATAATAATTTACCATCATACATAAATAATGCCTTAATTATACTGCTGCCAAAACCAGGTAAGCCCTCTAATAAATGTGAAAATATGAGACCAATAAGCCTATTAAACGCCGACCTTAAGATAATCTGTAAAATTTTAGCAAGACGAATACAAGAAATTTTACCAAATATTATTAATCGAGATCAGAATGGCTTTATAAAGGGTAGACAAGGCTTCCATAATGTAAGAAGACTATTTAATATTATCTATTTTAATAAAGAAGCACCGGATACAGCTCTCCTATCATTGGACGCCGAAAAGGCCTTTGATAGAGTTGAATGGCCCTTTCTTTTTGAAGTCCTACAAAGGTTTGGACTTGGAAATAATTTCATAAAATGGGTTCAAATAATATACAATAATGCTACAGCAGAAATCCTAACAAATAACAATATTTCAAAACCAATAAAAATCAATAGAGGATGTCGACAAGGCTGTCCACTCTCACCTTTACTGTTTACTATGGCAATTGAACCTTTAGCGATAGCGATACGTTTACATTCACAAATATATGGAATTAAAGTTGGACCAACAGAACATAAAATCTCCCTGTACGCCGATGATATAATTTTGTTTATGTCGAATCTAAAAAATCAATTCCAACCTTGTTGAATTTAATAAAGAATTTTGGGGAAATATCAGGATATAAAATAAATAAAACTAAATCTTCAATATTAATGCTAAATGAGACCCAGAGAAATTACCCAGCCCCTGAGGTAAATCAATTCAATGTTGTAAATCAGTTTAAATATTTAGGAATCCAAATTATGCCTAAGCTAGAATCAGTCGCCAGTGTCAACTATGAAGCCTTAATGTCAGATATCAGTGAGTTAACTCAGAGATGGATGTCACTACCAATGTCGATGATCGGGAGAATCAATATACTTAAAAGTAATATTTTACCTAAAATACTTTATTTATTTCAATACATTCCCTTATCACCACCTTTAGATCTATTCTCAAGAATAAAAAAAAAGTTAGTGGAATTTATATGGAACAACAGGAGGGCTAGATTACGTCTGTCTTTATTATATTTACCATTTGATCGTGGAGGTCTGAAATGTCCAAATTTTATGTTGTATTATTGGTCGGCACAACTGAGGTCTATGACATATTATTTTTCATCAAATGATCTCCCTCACTGGACTGAAATGGAATCATACAATTTACCTTTACCTCTTCCCATATTCATATACTCAGATTCGGCAAAAAAATTACAAAAACAAGTTAAAAATCCATTTGTAAAGCATATGATCAAAATATGGTGCGAAGCTAAAAACTATTTAAAAGAACCACAGTTATTGTCACAATTTAGTCCAATATGGGGTAATCAATATTTTAAACCAGGGAGAGCGGACGCTGTATTTAAAGTATGGAATTTAAAAGGGATACAAAAGATTCAGGATTTATATTTGCCATGTGCAGACAACATAATGTCTTTTGAAGAGCTGAGGATCAAATTTAATCTCAATAGAACACATTTTTTTAAATATCTTCAACTTAGAAACTTTATTCGATCAAATCAAAATAAAGCTCTCACTCGACCTATTTATTCATCCTTGGAAAAAATGATGATGAAAGATAGTAAAAGAAAGGGTATTATTTCAGAGTTTTATAACTCATTGACACTATCTTCAAGTGAAAATTCACTGAAAAGATTAAACTACTGGAAAGAAGATCTGCAAATTGAAATTTCAGAGGAACAATGGGAATTGGCTTGTACAGAAGCTCAAACCAAATCAATAAATGCACGCCTTAAATTGATACATTTCAAATGGTTAATGCGGATGTATGTTACACCGGAGGAGTTAAATAGATATAACAAAAATATACCAGATACATGCACAAAATGCATGGAAAGTAAAGGAACCCTATTTCATTGTTTATGGGAATGTAGATTAATAAGAATGTTTTGGGAAGAGGTGAGGGTAACAATTGAAAAAATAATCTCAAAACAAATCATATTGAATCCTAAACTGGTTTTGTTGGGTCTGTACCCAGAAAAGCATAATTTCAATAAAAGTGAAAGAACATTCATAGACCTCAGTTTGCTTAATGCCAAAAAATGTATTGCACTATTATGGAAAAAGACTCATAGACCAGATGTGACTCAGTGGTTAAGACAGATGTTAACAAACCTTCCATTAGAAAGAATAACATATATACTGAAATCAAAGGAAATTGTGTTTGAGAATATATGGAGACCTTTTATTGATTATGTAAAAAATTTAAACATAACTCTTGAAGAAGAAGGTGAATGATGTGTGTGGACCTTGTAAATTCCAAACTGGTGAACATAATATGTATACTTATGTATTGGATTGTCTAGACTAAACAGAGGAGCATTGTTGAAGACTTGATTTTGTTGGTGGTTGTTGGTGTTTTTAGTGCATTTTTTTTTTTTTTTTGTAGTACTTTAGTGTTAGTGTTTGATTGTTTGTATCATGTTTGTTAAAAAAAAAAAAAGGTTCAATAAAGATATTGTGGAAAAAAAAAAAAAATGAAAATAGCAAAAGTAATACCTCTATACAAAACAGGAGACAGTCATTGTTTCACAAATTACAGGTCAGTCTCTTGACTCTCACAATTCTCCAAAATACTTGAAAAAAATCTTCACTAAGAGACTGGATGATTTCATTGAAAAACACGACCTCCTTACAGACAGCGAGTATGGTTTTAGAGCAGATAAATCTACATCTTTGGCACTGATTGAACTTATTGAAGAAATTACTAGTTGTATAGATAAAAAAAAGTTTGCTGTAGGAGTATTTATAGATTTAAAGAAAGCTTTTGACACCATTGACCACAGAATACTAAGGAAACTGGAAAGGTGTGGGATAAGAGGGGTCGGACTGAGTTGGGTGGCAAGTTATTTAAGTAACAGACAACAATTTGTACAAATTGGTGAGCACAACTCACCCTTCATGGACATCATTAGTGGTGTGCCCCAGGGGTCAGTTTTGGGACCCAAACTCTTTATTTTGTATATAAATGACATATGCCAAGTATCAAAAATTCTGAAGTTTATTTTGTTTGCGGATGACACAAATATCCTTTGCACTGGTGAGAATTTGCAGCAGGTTTTAGAGGTGGTCACAACTGAAATGAAAAAGTTAACGCAGTGGTTCAACAAAAATAAATTATCTCTAAATCCGAAAAAAACAAAGATTATGTTGTTTGGAAATTATAAAATAAATCATGAAATAATGGCAACAATAGATGATACCAGAATAGAAACAGTACAGGAAAATAAGTTTCTGGGGATGACGCTAGACAACAAAATCTGCTGGAAACCTCACATCAGTCACATCTGGGCCAAGTTGGCAAAATGTATAGGGATACTGGGGAAGACAAGACACATCTTGGACTATAAATCATTGTTCTTACTGTACAATTCACTATTTCTACCTTATCTTAACTACTGTCTATGGGGTGGATTTGTGGAACAGTCTGGAGCCGGAACTGAAACTATGTACAAACAGAAATCAATTCAAAAAGAGGTATAAACATTATTTGCTGAAAGGATATATGTTAGAAGGGTAGTATTTATATGTACGATTCACTATGGGACACTATGGAATGGTGGGTGGGACAGTACTGTGTAAATCTGTGTTGTTTGAGGCTGGTTTTGATGTATGGACATCAATGTATGTTAGGATGGATGGGTGTTAATGTTGATATGTACAAAATACAGTTAATTGTTTACTTGAGGTCTTAAATGTGGTAATTTGTATATAATTCACATGGGTGTATTTATGGAAAAGAGGAGTTGGAATTAATAAGTGTTCACTTCTTCCTTCTCCCTTTCGAACACTGTATACTGTTACTTTATTGCATGTGTCATTTGTTTTGTTTTTGTTTTACTTTTTTGTTCAAAATAAAGTATGTATCTATCTATCTGCAGTATCTATCTAAATTGAGGCATGTCAAGGAAGGAGTCCAGTATTTCCTCAGGTGCGTTCAGTTTCAAGTAGATTGGAATGTACAAAGGAAATGTGCTTGGATTCCTGCATACGGACGATTTCATACATTTGGATTTTTTTTTTTGCTTATGGCGTTTTCTTGATTTAAATGTACGTCATCTTTCAGTAGGAAATTCACGCAAGTCTTTGTACACGAGGCACCTGGTCCTCAGTTTATTTAGTAGTTTATTCTCTGTCCATAGTTTTTGAGTTTGCTCTTATTTTGAAGTCATCCCTGTTCCATTTCATGTAGCCTTGCTAGTCCTTGTATAGTCCTGCTTCTAATTCACTGGTTATAAATTGCTATTTATGTTTCTGTCACTTACCTCTCATCAGCTGCAACTGTCCCTCTAAAGGTAAGACCATGTTATGTTTTCACTCCTGCGCCTCTGGTTTTTACTTTCAGTTTTGTTCTTTTAGTTTCACTTTTAATGTATTCCAGTAGTAAAACAGTGGCTGCTGCTGCACGACACACTTGCGTCTGCTTGGTTCTTGACAGAATTCAGCATACTCCTTTACCATGATACTTTTTTAAGTGTTGTAAATACTGTACCACAGAGCAACATACTGAGACAAGTCCCACAGACAGGCTCCAGTGATTTGATACGCTGCTTTTTACAGAAGCCGTGCGCAGTGTGGCTGAGAACATGATTGCGCCTTCATTTTAATATTGTTAGTGTATCGGATTGGTAAAGTACTTATATTTCTTACTGATACCAATCCAGACATTTTGCCTGGATTGAACCAGATACCGATATGGTGGATCGGATCGGCTCCTCCCTAATTATTACAGATCATAATCATCTCCAGCACAAGTTGTCACATGCAAAATGATGCCTACAATTTAAACAACATGAAACTTGACTGAAGCTGTGTTTAGTCAGTCACTCTTGTTTATTCTATCATATCTGTTCTGGAAAAGTGGCCATTGAGGCTAATTTAATATGACTAACTCCTTGAGGAACTCACATAACCAAGAACTTGTGGCGACTGTCACCGGCCGTTAATCACCACAAGCAAACACAGTCTGACAAATTATTCAGGTTTCACAACTCAAAGAGCTTCTCCTCTTCCTGCATCTTTCAGCAAATGCTGCTTGTCCCCCCAGGGCTTTGATGAATCTCATGGAGGAAAGGCTAAATCCTTTTCCTTATGTAACACCTCTCCCACAGTTCCACCTCTGTCAACAGCAAATTAAAAAAAATGTGCATGCTGAGAGTAGCACATGAACACTATTTGCTTAGTTTACCGAATGAAGCCTTTGGACCCAAATTTTTGTTATAGCAATACAAATTAACTTCCTTTTAGGAAAACCACAGCCGGTAAATCCAAATATAGACCCCCTCACCCGACAACAAGCTCCAACATGTGTAACACAAACTTTTGAAACTGGAGCTACATTCTCCTGTTTGCATTACAGTGCAAAGGAATAGTCAAAGGTTCAAGGCTATATGTATACAAATTTTGTTAGAAGTGGAAATGGCAACAAAATCAGAAAAACTTTTTATTATACAATACAAAGCAAGCTAAAGATGGAGTAGCAAACTTATTAAATAAGTTAGAATAATTCTAAAAAATACAACGAAAGCAAAACTAATTGACAAAGACTCCAGTTGATGTATAGAAAATATATTATTCACAGTTACTTTTAAGAATATGAAAATGCAGCATAAAAAAGGATGAAGACTACATCTGTCATCACATTTCTTGAGGCTTGTTGTGCCTTGGGCATGAATGAAAAGACTGAAGGAGACAGTTACTAAAAAGAGGGGAAAACTCCTGTTTGCCTGCTCCTATCCTATAAAGGATGGCCCGCATTCTTTTCTCCCACTGATCTGTGTCTCTGACAGCTCTTTTTCTTTCCCTGCTTTTGCCCTTGGGGCCGATACTCTGGTTCACCGACACTGCTGAAGGCCTAGAGTGAAAAAGTCATCCACCAAGACAAGGTTGGTGGTTTGTTCCCACACAAAGGTTAAACTAATACACAAATTAACTAAGTACTTATGTTGGCCAAAATACCTTCCTTCCTAAACAGACACCACAACAGCAGCACGCAAATTTTGACAATCTATGACAAGAAAGTAGCAGCAAGTTGTTGTGGGTTTTTCTTGCCTTGTTGCTATAGAAACCATTGTTTTGCCCTTTTCCTTCCTGTTTTGCATTCCTACACACAATGCGATGAAAAGTAAATTGCCTTTTGACAAAGCTTGTTGGAGTGGTGCATGGAAAAGAAGAGCTCAAAGACTGCCGGCAGAGATGCACAAGAGCTGGAAAAAAAAAAAGCACACCCACAAAGCCCAAGTGGAGCTGGAACTGCTGGAGTGTTGTCACACTATGGTCATTTTGCATTTCCGGGGCAGTGTGTTACCTTATATTAGGTAGACAGAAAGATTTTTATCTGAGTCTGAGCCACTCCAAACCAGAGACCAAAGTATTTAAAGAGTAAAGAAATAACACCCACAACGATTAGATGAACGCCACTAAACAAAGCTCCAGAGGAAAGATGTGCTGCTGCCATTCTGATAATCCCTTAAAAGCAAGAATCCACACAGGATGTCGCATGACTGTTGGTTGAATTCATGTTGTCTTACCTCACCTTTTTAACTGAGCTTTAGTGCACCTTTTATAACATCCCTTGTCCAATTCATGAATGGTGAGTGATTCATAATCTCGATGAATGCAACGCTTATCTCCATCAGCTAAGAGGAAGAGCATGTCGTGTTTTACAGTACAAACTCAAATACCCAGGTGCGTTCCATAAAGACGAGCCCTCATGTCAACACTGAACAGAGTAAATACATCATTAAAGAGAGAAAAGGGAGGCATGTACTCACAATTCCTCCAGATAGGGTACGTTCTTGAACACATAAGCTGGAAGCTCGGTGATGTTGTTCATGCTGAGGTCACTGTGAACACAAAAATAGAAACACAGTGGGGAAAATAAGTATTGAACACGTCAACATTTTTCTCAAACATATTTCTGATGGAGCTATTGACCTGAGATTTTGACCAGATAATAACCCAAGTAGTCCATACATACAAAGAAATCAAGGCACCTGTGTTTACAAAACAAGTTAAATTTAAGAAAGTGGAATGACACAAGGAAAAAGTATTGAACACACGAAGAAAAAGAGGTGCAAAAAGGCATAGAAAGCAAAGAAACCAGTTGAATCCATCAGAATTTAGGAAGCCGCCCCATCCCCCATCAGTACAAATTAATTTCAGCTAGTTAAGTCTTGACTGAAAGCCTTTAACAAGGTCTGTGAATATCAGATTGTCACACCACAAAGAACTCATGATGGGCAGAAGCTCTCTCTAGACCAGAGATGTCAAACTCAATCCATTCTGGGCCAAGACCCTGCACATTTTACTTCCACCCAGTCTCTTCAGCAGGTGTTTTTGCTAATCAGCAATCAGTGGGAAGAAATTCAATTAAATCAACTGTGGAAGACACTGGGTGGAGGTAAAACCTGCAGGGTCTTGGTCCAGAATGGAATGAGTTTGATATGCCTGCTCTAGACCTTCACGACCTTATTGTTGCAAAACATAATAATGATGGCATTGGTTACAGGTGCATTTCTAAACTGCTGAATGTTCAAGTGAGCACTGTTGGAGCCATCATTCAAAGAAAACAATAAGTAATGCACTCAACCGACATGCGCTCTATGCCTGCTCACCTTGCAAAACTCCAATGCTGAAGAAAAAGCATGTTGAAGAGCGTTTAAAGTTTGCTGCACAACATTTGGGCAAGCCAGTAAAATACTGAGAGAATATACGTAGTCTGGTCAGATGAGACCAAAATTGAACTTTCTGGATGCCATAACACACAGCCTGTTTGGAGGAGAAATGGCACTGCACATCAGCCAAAAAACACCATACCAACAGTGAAGTTTGGAGGTAGGGCTGTGCGATATGACAAAAATTTCATATCACGATATAAGTCATCTTATATCACGATAACTCTATATATATATATATATATACTGTATATATATATATATATATATATCACGAAATACATTTTCTGTAAATTCTACAGCTTAGATTATCACATAAAAAGGACCTTTTTAACTTTTTTACATGTACCTTTTTACCCTCATAATTTTGCAGTGTTGTCATGTTGCATTTGAGACTTGATTCTCAAATTTCAGGTTTTTCTTCTAAATCATATATGAACAAAAAGTAAACATAAATAAGTTAAATAGTTCCTGAGCCAGAGGAGAATAGCAAAAAGAAACCAAAAAAAAAAAAAAAGACATAAAAAAAATGTCTGAAAATGAGAAAATTACCCATCGCTGCCATCTACAGATATAAATTAGCTGTTAGTTTAAATCAGTGGAAATTTAAATGTAGATCCACAGCCTGATGACTGCCATTCTGGCCTGATTTTAACCTGTTGGCTTCTGAGTAAAAATATTTCAGATTGGTCATAATCTGAAAGTCAAAGACACAAAAGGTAATGTAATAAAATATATGTGATGACTTTAACTTTATTCATTATCGCTCCTTGACCAATTAAATGAATGAATGAATCTTTTTATTTTGGATAGATAAAAGTAAAGATTAAAAGAAAGGAACAGAATACAACAACAAAGGGGAAAAAAAACATCTTACAAGGTCAAATTAAACAATAACTCCTCTGATCATACAGTTATCCGAAATGGGTGATGGCTGAAGCCGCAGCTGATAATGCCCACCCATATTCCATCCAAGAATTCAAAAGAAAAACAAAACAAGAGCAATTACAATTCAGAACAAAGCTAAGACAAAACGTGACAAAAAACTAAGCAACAACACAACACAGACTGGATATGACAATCCTTATGTGATTTTACATGTCATCTTGTATATATGTTTGGAGTATTTCTTCTTTTAGTTTTTGTTTAAATTGTGCAAGCGTTGTACATGATTTTTAATTCAGGTCCAAAAGCATTCCACAATCTGACTCCTTGCACTGAGACACAGTGTTGCTTGGTGGTAGTTCTCACTGAAAGTTTTTAAAATATACATGGTCCTCTGAAATGATATTGTTTCTCCCTTATTTGGAACAGCTTTTGGATATTTGCGGGCAGTGATAGATTCTTCACTTTAAACATTATTACTGCAGTTTTAAAGTCAACCAGATCTTTCAACTTGAGAGCTTTTAATTTAAGAAAAAGCGGGTTTGTTGGTTCCCTGTAAGCAGCTTTGTTTATTATTCCAATAGTTCTCTTCTGAAGCATAAAAACTGAATATATGTTTGTTTTATATGTATTTCCCCATACTTCAGTACAATATGTCATGTATGGGAGTATTAATGAGTGATACAAAGTATAAAATGTGGGTTGATTGAGCAAATATTTCACTCTGTGTAGTATTGCAATTGATTTAGATATTTTACCTTTAATATAATTAATATGTGACTTCCAACACAGATTATTATCAATTATTACTCCAAGAAATTCAGTTTTGGATACCCTTTCAATCTCTACACCATTTACACTGAGTTTAGATACTAAGTTGTTGTGATGGTTGTTAAAAACTATAAATTTTGTCTTACTTACATTGAGCATTAATTTGTTTGAATCAAACCACAGTTTAATCTTTCCTAATTCCTTTCCAAGTGTATCCAAAAGTCATTCCAAATTGCTTCCACTGCATAATAAATTAGTGTCATCGGCAAACAATATTAAAACCATTTTTTCCGAAACTTTACATATATCATTTATATACATATTGAATAACAGTGGCCCCAAAACTGAACCCTGTGGGACTCCTCAAGTAACCTTCAATAACTGAGTTTTTGTTACCAACACATACATACTGGTATCTATTCTTTAAGTAACTAAATAACCAGGACAGTGCTACCCCTCTAATACCACAATTTTGTAGTTTCTTTAATAATAAATTATGATCCACTGTATCAAATGCTTTTTGAAGATCCAGGAATACCCCAACAGAATACTCTTTATTTTCAACGGCAGTTGATATTTTGTCTATAAATTCCATTAGAGCAAATGCAGTTGTCCTCTTGTGTCTGAACCCATATTGCTGCTCACACAATAAATTATTCTTCATTATGAAGTTGTCAATTCTCTCACAGAATATTTTTTCAAGCACCTTGGAAAATTGCAGCAATAGTGAAATTGGTCTATAGTTTGAAAATTCCCCACTGTCACCCGTCTTGTATATCAGAATTACTTTAGCTATTTTCATTGCATGGGAAATATACCTGTTTGGAGAGACAGGTTACAAATATACGTCAGTGGCTTCACGAAGCATTCAATGATAGTTTTGACTAAGAGCATGTTAATACCATCACAATCCGTAGACGTTTTACTTTTAAACGATTTAACAATTTCAATGACCTCTCTCTCGTCTGTGTTCTTTATGAAAATGGAGTCTTTTATAGCAATGTTTTTGCTTATTGCATCACCCGTAGGTTCCGTAATGGGCATTTCTTGAGCCAAATTAGGACCAATGTTAACAAAGAAGTTATTAAATTCATCTGCAGGTGAGAATGCATTCACACTCAGTCGTTTTATTTTTATTTTTTTTTTAAAGATTGGTTGGGTAGCTTGTATTTCTGTTTTTATTTCCAAGAATATTGTCAAGTATTGTCCATGTATTTTTAATATTGTCTCTGTTTTTCTCCAGTTCTTTACTGTAACAGTCTCTTTTACTACATCTCATTATATATGTTAACTTATTTTTGTATGTCTTGTATGTTTTGCTGTCCCAAAAAGTAGAACCCAGCGCTACAAAAACAGCTTTGTCCCTGCTGCTGTCAAAGAGTTGAACAAGCTATAAAAATTATATTGTACATATTTTATATTTACCTATTTTGTAAGATGTGTGCCTGTGTTTGTGTCTATGTTGAATGTAATTAGTGGCTTGTAAATATGGATGTCACCAACTGCAAAACAAATCTACCTACGGGTACAAATAAAGTAACCTGAACCTGAACCTGTCTTATACCGCTGCTCTGCTTCTTTTGTCCTTTTCTTTAGAAAAGCTTTATATAATGATTTTTTCTTTTTACACGCCTTTTGTAATCCTTTGGTTAACCATGGCTTGTTGACAAATTTCTGTTTAAGCTTTTTCTTTCCTAATGGACTTTTTTTTTTTTTCATAAAGAGTGGTTATAACGTTCATGAATGTGTCACAGGCTTCATTTACATCTGATACATAGACTTTTGTCCAGTCTTGCTTCAGCAAGTCTTCTTTAAAAGAACTGATTGCATTTTGTGATTTGTATCTGAAAGATTTTAAAGTTTTTTCTCTATTAGCCCCCGTGTGGCCATGGATAAGTGCAAAGACTGGCAATTTTTTTTTTTTGTATACTTTATTAATCCCCAGAGGGGAAATTGAGGGCATCCACCTGGATGGATGAAGCAGCCACGGTACGGCGCTATCCCTTTACCATTCACACACACATTCACACCTAGGGCCACTTTTAGAATCTCCAATTAACCTAACCTGCATGTTTTGGGCCTGTGGGAGGAAACCGGAGAACTCCCAGAGTAAACCCACGCAAACACGGGGAGAACATGCAAACTCCACACAGATCACTGTTGGTCAGGGGCTGGGATCGAACGAGGGATCCCATGGCCAAGGGTGAGTTGCTGTGCTGCCGCAGCGCTAACCACTGCGCCACCGCACCGCCCAATGGTCACTTATATCATTTATCAATAATCCACTTTCTATTTTCTTATCAATAATATTAACAAACAGGTTATCAATAAGTGTAGCAGTGTGAACTGTGATTCTAGTGGGATGTGTTATTGTGGGATACAGCACTCTCACTATACATAGAATTCATGAACTCTGTAATTACATTTTGTTGAAATGGATTTAGTAAATCAATATTGAAATCTCCACAAATTACAACCATTTTCTTACTAGTAATATGATCGTACAGCTTGACTAATTTATCTCTGAATGTCTTAATGCAAGTTCCCGGCATTCTATATATACAACTTACAATGAGATTTTTTGTTTTATCTTGGTCAATCTCAACAGTATTGCATTACAGAATCCCTGGTAGTGCAAAGGACATTCCATTTACAAGTTTACACCTATACAGGTCATCAATATACAGTGCAACACCACCACCCTTTTTTTGAGATCTGTTAATATGAAACATCTGATATCCCTCTATTGCCATCAGAGGCGTCTGCTCTTCATTAAGCCAAGTTTCAGAGACTACGATAGCTGTAAATTTTCTGTCTAGCTGTTTTAAATAGTCCTGAATCTGTGGAAAGTTTTTGTTAAGACTTCTGCTGTTGAAGTGTATTATTGATAGTTTACCATCTAATTGCACTTGACTTTTGAATTGCTTTTCAGTATAATATTCACAATGATTAAATGAATGAATGAATTTATTTCGGATAGTACAGTACAGGTTAAAAGAAACTGAATAATGTAACAACAAGGTCAAATTAGACAATGACTCCTCTGATTATACAATTCAACGTAAGTTATCCGAAATGGGTGATGGCTGAAGCCGCAGCTTATATTGCCCACCCATATTCCATCCAAGAATTCAAAAGAGAAAAAGAGAAAACAGACGAGAGTGATTACAATTCAAAACAAAGCTAAGACAAAATGTGACAGAGAAAAAAAAAAAAAAACTAAGCTAAGCTAAGTTAAGCGATTACTATTCAAAAACAAATCTAAGACAAAATGTGACAGAAAAAAAACAAAAAACAAAACTAAGCTACAACACAACACAGGCTGGATATGGCAATCCTTATGTGAGTTTACATGTCGTCTTGTATATATGTTTGGAGTATTTCTTCCTTTAGTTTTTGTTTAAATTGTCCAAGCGTTGTACATGATTTTAATTCAGGTCCAAAATCGTTCCATAATCTGACTCCTTGCACTGAAATACAGTGTTGCTTGGTGGTTGTTCTCACTGTAGGCTTTTGAAATATACATGTTCCTCTGAAGTGATATCGTTTCTCCCTTATTTGGAACAACTTTTGGATATTTGCGGGCAGTGATAAATTCTTCACTTTAAACATTATTATTGCAGTTTTAAAGTCAACCAGATCTTTCAACTTGAGAGTTTTTTGTTTAAGAAAAAGTGGGTTTGTTGGTTCCCTGTAAGCTGCTTTGTTTATTATTCTAATAGCTCTCTTTTGAAGCATAAAGACTGGATATAAGATAAGATGAGCCTTTATTAGTCCCACAATGGGGAAATTCCAGGATTGCAACAGCATAGGGATAGCAACACTCAGAGCAACAATCAGAAGGCAAGAAAAAACAACATCTAGTAAACATATGTCCATATTACTATAAATGTATATATATAGACACACAGTGCAGAGCATTATGGCTGGTTGGTGAATGTGCAGCAGAAAGTCTAAGCTCTCTCTCCGCGGATGCAGCGAGCCAGCTGGAAGTCTTTGGGCATGATGGTGACCCCCTTAGCGAAGAAGAGACCCACCAGGTGGGCCTCGCTGGTCTCCTGCAGAGCCATGACGGCGAAGCTCAGGCAACGCAGGACGGTCTTGAAGTCCAGCGATCTCCCTCACCAGGCGCTGGACGGGCAGCTTACGGATGAGCAGCTCCGTGGATTTCTGGTAGCGACGGATCTCTCTCAGAGCCACGGGCCTGTGACGGCGAGGCCTCTTCACTCTGCCGGTGGCCAGAGCGCCTCTCCAAGCAGCCCTGGTGGCTAGCTGTCTCCTGGGGGGCTTCTTCCTCCAGTAGATTTTACGGGCGGTCTGCTTGGTTCTTGCCATCGCTCTTTAATATTCTGTCTTATATTTCTTTCACGCCGCCTAAACTCCAGCCCGGCACCCGCGTCCTTTTCGCTACAGCTCCCGGTATGTCGAGTTTCCCATTAGCACCGGGCAGCGGCCAAGTGCTAGCTAGCACTAGCTCCTCCCCGCTGTAACGTCTCCCGCTGCAAACCGTGGCTCCGTCCGCCGACCCGGGAGACCCCCGGGGCGATCCGTGCGTCCGTGATATATATACAGAGTGAAAGGTGTAGAAAGAAGAAGGAAGATAAAAAAAAAGGCTGTTGCAACAGGCAGCCGACTCGTGTGGCGCCGCCGGTCCAGCGGAACCGGAACCGGAAAAAAATATATGTTTGTTTTATATGTATTTCCCCATACTTCATTACAATATGTCATGTATGGGAGTATTAATGAATGATACAAGGTGTATAGTGTGGGCTGATTCAGCAAATATTTCACTCTGTGTAATATTGCAATTGATTTGGATACTTTACCTTTAATATAATTAATATGTGACTTCCAACACAGTTTATTATCAATTATTACTCCAAGAAATTTAGTTTCAGATACCCTTTCAATCTCTACACCATTTACACTGAGTTTAGGTACTGGGATGTTGTGATGGTTGTTAAAGACTATAAATTTTGTCTTACTTAAATTGAGCGTTAATTTGTTTGAATCAAACCACAGTTTAAGCTTTCCCAATTCCTTTCCGAGTGTATCCAGAAGTTGTTCCAAATTGTTTCCACTGCATAATAGATTAGTGTCATCGGCAAACAATATTAAGTCCATTTTTTCTGAAACTTTACATATATCATTTATATACATATTGAATAATAATGGTCCCAAAACTGAACCCTGTGGGACTCCACAGGTAACCTTCAGTAACTGAGTTTTTGTTGTTAACACATACATACTGATATCTATTCTTTAAGTAACTACTTAACCAGGACAGTACTACCCCTCTAATACCACAATTTTGTAGTTTCTTTAATAATAGATTATGATCTACTGTATCAAATGCTTTTTTAAGATCCAGGAATACTCCAACTGAATACTCTTTATTTTCGATGGCTGTTGATATTTTTTCTGTAAATTCCATTAGGGCATATGCAGTTGTCCTCTTGTGTCTGAACCCATATTGCTGCTCACACAATAAATTATTCTTCAGTATGAAGTTGTCAATTCTCTCATAGAATATTTTTTCAAGTATCTTGGAAAATTGCGGTAATAGTGAAATTGGTCTATAGTTTGAGCGTTCCCCTCTGTCGCCCGTCTTGTATATCGGAATTACTTTAGCTATTTTCATTGCATTGGGAAATATACCTGTTTGGAGAGACAGGTTACAGATATACGTCAGTGGTTTTACTAGGCATTCAATAACAGTTTTGACTAGGAGCATGTCAATACCATCAGAGTCCGTAGATGTTTTACTTTTGAACGATTTAACAATTTCAATGACCTCTCTTTCGTCTGTGTTCTTTATGAAGATGGAGTCTTTTACAGCAGTGTTATTGCATACTGTATCACCTGTAGGCACCGTAGTGGGTATTTCTCGAGCCAGATTAGGTCCAATGTTAACAAAAAAATTATTAAATTCATCTGCAGGTGAAGCTATATTCACACTCTGAGTCGTTTTATTATTTTTTGGAATATTGGTTGGGTTGCTTGTATTTCTGCTTTTATTTCCAAGGATACTGTTGAGTATTGTCCATGTATTTTTAATATTGTCTTTGTTTTTCTCCAGTTCTTTACTGTAATAGTCTCTTTTACTACATCTTATTATATATGTTAAATTATTTTTGTATGTTTTATACCGCTGCTCTGCTTCTTTTGTCCTTTTCTTTAGGAAAGCTTTATATAATAAATTTTTCTTTTAACACGCCTTTTGTAGTCCTTTGGTTAACCATGGTTTATCAGCAAATTTATGTTTAAGCTTTTTTTTTTTACTAATGGGCAGTTTTTTTCATAAAGAGTGGTTACAATGTTTATAAATGTGTCATAGGCTTCATTTACATCTGATACATAGACTTCTGTCCAGTCTTGCTTCAGCAAGTCCTCTTTAAAAGAACTGATTGCATTTGGTGATTTGTATCTGAACGATTTTGAAATTTTTTCCTGTGTTGGCCCCGGTGTGGCCATGGATAAGTGCAAAGGTTGGCAAGTGGTCAGTTATATCATTTATCAATAATCCACTTTCTATTTTCTTATCAATAACATTGACAAACAGGTTGTCAATAAGTGTAGCAGTGTGAACTGTGATTCTACTGGGATGTGTTATTGTGGGATATAGACTCATGCTGTACATAGAGTTCATGAACTCTGTAACTACATTTTGTTGATGTGGATTCAGTAAATCAATATTGAAATCTCCACAAATTGCTACCATTTTCTTACTAGTAATATTATTGTACAGCTCGACTAATTTATCTCTGAATGTCTTAATGCAAGTTCCCGGCGTTCTATATATACAACTTATAATTAGATTTTTTGTTTTATCTTGGTCAATCTCAACAGTGACACATTCCAAGATCCCTGGTAGTGCAAAGGACATTCCATTTACAAGCTTACACCTATACAGGTCATCAATATACAGTGCAACACCACCACCCTTTTTTTGAGATCTGTTAATATGAAACATCTGATATCCCTCTATTGCCATCAGGGGGGCCTGCTCTTCATTAAGCCAAGTTTCAAAGACTGCAATAGCGGTAAATTTTCTGTCTAGCTCAGGGGTCACCAACGCGGTGCCCGCGGGCACCATGTCGCCCGCAGGGACCATATGTGTCGCCCGCAGGCCTGTTCTAAAAACAGCACAACTCGCAAGTGAGCTGTGTCTAAGATGTAATTTTTTCTGCCGCTATTTTTTATTTTATATTTTTTATATTTTTTAAAATCACACTTGCATTTATATAGATTTTAAAATGACAATGTCTTAAAAATAAAAAAAATGAAAATATGTTTATTATACGTAAAGTTAAGGTGAACTCTGACCTAGTTCAAAGGTCAGTATTGTGCGCATGACAAAACCTTCGCGCTTGTGGAGCGTAAGCTAGCGGGCAGTGAAGATGGTGGTCGCAGTGCGGTTTCCAAGCCCAAAAACATGGCAAAACAAGACAGAAAATTTATCATTTTCAAAGTGAGCGGGAGGAAGAGTTCTTTTTTACTACCATGAAAGGAAGCTGCGTGTATTTCATTTGCGGGGCGATGGCGAAGCGCCACTTCACTACCCACTCTTTTTTTGGGGGGGGGACTTATCTTGTACCCGTAGGTAGATTTGTTCTGCAGTCCGGTGACAAGCCACCAGCCGTTGCGTGCGCAAGCGCCCCTTAACTCCCTAACCTGCATGTTTTTGCATGAAAAATGAGAACATGCACCACCAGAACATGCAAACTCCACACAGATCACTGTTGGCCGGGGGCAGGGATCGAACCCGCGATCCCCCGGCCGAGGGTAAACTGCTGCCGCAGTACTAACCACTGCTTCACCGTGCATATAAGCACTCTCAGTGCTGTTTAGTTTCTTCTCATGAAAGGACAGTGCTGGTTGCTCAAGCATGATTCTTGGCAAGAACTGTATGGATATAATTCCAGTGAAGAAGAACACACAAAAGTGTGTTTATTAAATGTAACAGATTTTGAGCAGAATTGCAGCAGATTTGTTCAGTTAAAAATGTGATAAGATTTATTTAATATGAAAGCTGATTTTTCTTAAATGTTGCATAACTTTTTCAAACATGGTTCAACATAGTTCATGAATTAAAAGGGTTTAGTTTTTTATGGTTAAAAGGGACTGGTGAAAACTGGACATTTTTTTATGAAATGTAGAAGTGATCATCTGAACAATTGCTGAGATTAATAAAAATAAAGTGTTGAATATTGATCTTGTCTGTTACCCACTCTAAGTTATTGATAATTATTTATTTATGTGTGTGTGTATATATACTGTATACACACACACACACACACACACACACACACACACACACACACACACACACACACACACACACACACACAATTTGTTATTTTAGAGGAGTGTGTCAAGCTGGTGCCCTTCACATGACTCGATACCCATGAAGTAGCTCTTGGTTTCAAAAAGGTTGGTGACCCCTGGTCTAGCTGTTTTAAATAGTCCTGAATCTGTGGAAAGTTTTTGTTAAGACTTCTGCTGTTGAAGTGTATTATTGACAGTTTACCATCTAATTGCACTTGACTTTTGAATTGCTTTTCAGTGTAATATTGACAATGGTTATGAATATTATTGAAAAAGTGGTTATCAGGATCAATATCATTCTCCATCTCTTGTGGTTTATGTTCAGCATAATGGCATATTTTCAGAGTTTGAGTTTCCTCTCTGTGTCAAATGACTTCCTCCAACTGGGGATAATTGGTGTCTACTCGAGTCGGTCATAAGTTTTTGTTTGTTTTGCTTATTTTTTTTAAAGTACTTTGGCATGGTGTATCAAAAGAATTATTCTTACCGTGTGTGTGAATATGGATTATCATTGACTCATAATTTTCTTAATCAGTGTTCATCTGTATTTCTCTAAGTCAGTAGCATCTCTGATCATTATACTCTTTGCTTGCTCAGGTGTTCCATTTAGTTTAATCCAAATTCTACAATTTCTTGTCCAGGTTGCCTGTATCTTATTTTGTCTTTTCAGCATCCGTGCCTGTCGTGCTATTTCAGCGTTTGTTTTTGTCAAATGTTCATTTAGGTAAACTTGTGTTCCCCGTAGCTTTCTTTCTAATTGATGTCTACTCAAGTCAGTCATCAGTTTGTTTTGCTTAGTTTTTTTTTTTTGTTTTTTTTTAAGTGCATTGACATGGTATGTCACAAAAGAACTATTCTTGCCGTGTGTGTGGATATGGATTATCATAGTCTCTTAATTTTCTTAATCAGTGTTCATCTATATTTATTAAAGTCAGTGGGATCTCTGATTATTATGCCTTTGTTTCCTCAGGTGTTCCATTTAGTTTGATCCAAACTCTACAGTTTCTTGTCCATGTTGCCTGTATCTTATTTTGTCTTTTCAGCATCCGTGCTTGCCGTGCTATTTCAGCATTAGCCTTTGTTAAATGTTCATTTAGGTAAACTTCTGTTCCCCGTAGCTTTCTGGCCTGCCTCAGTATGTCATTCTTTACCCTTCTGTTCACAAAGCGCATCACAATTGATTTCTTTGTTTAATTATCTTTTCGGGGTAAAGTATGACAGGCTGAAATTGCATTTACTTCAACCTTTATATTTCTGTTTTCAAGGAACTGAAGCACTTGGTTTTCCAGGGAGACTGATTCACTTAGGGGAGCCTCCTCACCTCTCATTCCTGCTGTAACATTGGCATATGATTGGTATTTAATGTCTAGTCCACTTATAATTAGATCATCCATACGAGAATATTGTTCAAGAACCTCGATACGTCACTCCAAGTCTGCAATTTTTTTGTCTTTTTTCCTTAATTGTTAATTTCAATTCTCAGACTTCTTCCATTAGCCATAATAGTTTAAACTGTTAATTGGCCACTTTGGTCAGTTCTTCTGACAAGAAGTTCAGAGATTTTTTTAATCTCCTCCATTTCCTCCTTCTTTGGTGGCATTTTTCCTGATCTGTTAATAAAACAATCTCTGCTGGTGTCGCCTGTATCCGATCTGACCGACCTCGAATCCAGCTGGGGCCTCAGCTAGCCCCCTCCGCTGCTAGTCCCGCTGCTTACCGCCGCTGCAGTTGAGCTCCTGTCCAGCCAGGGTGCCGGTACCTCCTCCACTGAGCCCCGCCGCTGTAGCTGAGCTCCGATCCTGCTCCTGTCCAGCTGGGGTCCTGGTAGTTCCTCCGCTGAACCCCGCCACCTACCACCATCTTCCTCAGTAGTTCCTCCACCGAGTCCCACCACTGTAACTGAGCTCCGATCCGGCTCTTACCCAGCTGGGGCCCCGGCTGCTCCTCCACTGGTCCCCGTCTCCTACCGCCATTGTAGTTGAACTCCGATCCGGCTCCCGTCCAACTGCTGCCTCGGTTAATTCCTCTGGCGAGCCCCAGTCACAAGATTCTAAGAATCTGCGCGGGAGGCTCAGCCGTCATCTACTGGGCCGATGCCGGGTCAGTGAGATGAACCGGGGACAGAGTCGCTCCTTTGTATCGGTGTTAGGTGCTACGACTAGCTATAGCGATAGCATTAGCTTAGCACATTAGCTTAGCACATCCCACGGCTCCTTCCATTCGTCACTACCTTCATCACTTCAACACATTAGCTTCTCTAGTAAGAGAGCATAGGGAATGCCAACCTTGACATTTTGACCCCAAACCCATAGTCAGAGTTCATGGTTTTATGGTTAATAATTTATTAAAAATTATTAGAAATCAAATAAATTGCATTAAGAGCAAACTTGCTCCTCCCATCCATTTTAATTTATTATTTATTTTGCGTGCATGTGCCACCATCATGCACTTTTAATTTTTTTTCCAGACAAAACTAAGAAACTCAGCAGTAATTTAAACCAAAGAAATGATGGTCAGCTACGGTTTCCAGTTAGCACAACTTAGCATCGTCATTTAGCGTTTAATTAGAAAATGGTGTTAATGTTACTTACCTCATATTAAAACGAGGTTAGCAAACTATCCTCTCTGATGCAGCACAATGGAAAACAGTCCCACATCCCTGGTAAACAGGAGTAGCAGCTATCTGAACCAGTAGTTTGGAGTTGGCATTAGCAACCATCGGACTGAAGCTTAGCCACTGACCACACACCTGTTCCGCTGCATGCAGTTGCGTACTGCAGGGGAGAAACGGGGTGCTGACAAGTAGTAGTGAGGTGTTTTATTGAATAAATCAGAGTATCAACCATAATGTACCAACCATAATAGAGTACCAACCATAGAGTACCAACCATAATGCTCCACACTGTGTGTCTATATATATATATTTATAGTAATATGTACATATGTTTACTAGCTGTTCTTGTTTTTTCTTGCCTTCTGATTGTTGCTCTGAGTGTTGCTATCCCTGTGCTGTTGCAATCCTGGAATTTCCCCATTGTGGGACTAATAAAGGCTTATCTTATCTTATCTTATGTGCATTTTAAATCATGATATAAACAATAGCGTATTCTATGAAACGATAGACATTTTTATATCGTCATCCGACATATATCGTCATATTGCACAGCCCTATTTGGAGGTGGGAGCATAATGGTGTGGGGGTGTTTTTCAGCACATGGTACAGGCAAATGTCATATAATTGAAGGAAAGTTGAATGGACAAATGTACAGAGACATCCCTGATAAGAATCTGTTGCCATCTGCTAAGATGCTAAAGATGAAACGAGGGTGGACATTTCAGCAAGACAATGATCCCAAACACACAGCCAAGGAAACTCTCAACTGGCTCCAGAGAAGGAAGATAAAGCTGTCAGACTGGCCCAGTCAGTCACCTGACCTGAATCCAATTGAAAATCTATGGAACGAACTGAAGATCAGTGTTCATAGAAGACACCTACAGAACCTTCAAGATTTGAAGACAGTTTGTGTGGAAGAATGGGCTAAAATCACTCCTGGACATTGCCTGCACCTAGTTTCTCCATACAGGAGGCATCTGGAAGCTTCTTCTTTTAGATTTGATTGGCGGTTGGCAACCAGCCTATAGGTGCATTACCGCCACTGACTTATCTGTTATTACCAACAAAGTAACTTTTTTTTAACTAAATATTAAATGAAATTCACCAAGCGTGTTCAATACTTATTCCATGCATTCCACTTTATTAAATATACAGTGGATATAAAAAGTTTACACACCCCTGTTCAAATGCCAGGTTTTTATGATGTAAAAAATTGAGACCAAAATAAATCATTTCAAAACTTTTTCCAGCATATAACCTGTACAACCCAATTGAAAAACAAACTAAAATCTTTCAAGGGGAAAAAATAAAAAAACTTACAATAACCTGTTTGCATAAATACGCACACCCTTAAACTAAGACTTTGTTGCAGCACCCTTGGCTTTTATTACAGCACTCAGTCTTTTTGGGTAGGAGTCTATCAGCATGGCACATCTTGATGTGGCAATATTTGCCCACTCTTCTTTGCAAAAACACTCCAAATCTGTCAGACTGCGAGGGCATCTCCTGTGCACAGCCCTCTTCAGATCACCCCACAGATGTTTGAGTTTGAGCGGATTCAGGTCTGGACTGTGGCTGGGCCATTCCAAACCCTTAATTTTCTTCTGGTGAAGCCATTCTTTTGTTGATTTGGATGTGTGCTTTGGGTCATTGTAGTGCTGAAAGATGAAGTTACTCTTCAGCTTCAACTTTCTAGCAGAAGCCTGAAGGTTTTGTGCCAACACTGACTGGTATTTGGAACTGATCACAATTCCCTCCACCTTGACTAAGGCCCCAGTGACTGTGGCAGTGCTCTGGGATGGGTGCCTGCATCCTTGGGGGGGAGGGGGGTGTCGCCCTCCCTGTCTTGTGGGTTCCCCGTTCTGTGGGTGTGTGCGCGGGTGCGGACATGTGGGGCTGTGTGTGGGTGTAGTTGGGCATGTGTGATGGTGAGAGAGAGAGAGAGTGCGCGCGCGTGCGCGAGTGGGACTGTATGTATATGTATGGGTGCGGATACCTGAGGGTGGATGTGCGGGGGTGGCGGATGTGTGAGTGGGTGGGGGAACCTCGTTGGGTGGCGGGGGTGGGGCGGACCATTTAGTGACCTTGGGGTTGGCGATTCAGGGCCTGCTTGTCCCGGCTGCCATGCCGTTGTGTTATGGGGTGGGGCGCTTTGTCACATTGCCCCTGGTGTCTGGCGCCGGGTGTGTGTGGCTGCTCGGGGGTTGTTGGGGGAGGCCGCTGGTGCGGAATGGCGGCCGTGTTACTGTCGGGCTGCTCTGGGGTGGCTGTGGCTGCGGGGCGGCCTGCTGCTGTCGGTGTGTGTCTGGAGTGGATGGTTGGTGGGCTTGCAGTGGGCGCTCGGGGGTGTCGCTTGGCGTGTGAGGTGCCGTATGGGTCCGGCTCATTGTTCACTATTGTTAACTATTGTTGTTGTGCATGTTCGTGTGTGCAAGATGAGTGGGAATGGGTGTAGCTGTTCAATCATGTTTGTGGTGCTGGGAGCACTGGGGCGCAATGCTGGTGGGTCCTGGGCTGCTCGGCCTGGTGGCCCTCGCCCTGGGTTGGGATTTGGGGGCAGTGGGTGGCCTCCTGAACCAGTTTGCAAACTAGATTCTGGGGTGGGGGGGTCCCTTTTGGACCACATCCCTCCCAGTCTTATTCCCCCCCCCCCCCAATTCTGGGTGGAACATACATCTTCTTGGATACACTTAGGGCCTTGGGGCAGAGGTGTGCCACACTGTGTCAGTGAAGGGGAACCTCTGCTGCACAGTGGGGCTGCCCTCACCTCAATTGTAATTGCATTTTAAACACTGAGGGCTTGGGGGGATGGGGGACCCGGTGCCTAGTGGTTCTCCAACCACCATCCACCCAGTTTTAACTGTAATTCACACACCTGCACACAATCACATCATACAACTGACACACACCTATCACGATTTGTGCAAGGGGGAAGGGGGGTGCCCCCACCCCGTTGCTCTCCTTCTGCCGGGGGCCTGGGACCCATCATGTTGTGAAAATCCCTGGGTGCTGCCGAATGAACAGATATGAGCAAGGGAGTGAGAGAGTGATTAAACAAGAGAGTAAGCGAGAGTGAGGGAGTGATGAGTGGAGATGGTGATGGTGGGTCGGTTTTGTGTGGCGCTTAGCGTGTCGAGTGGCATCTCAGGGAGCCTGTGGTGGTCTGCTGATCAGTCACTCGGGTGGGTGCTGGGGGTGGGGGTCTGCTTCTGTGGCCACAGCCGCCCTGGGGTGGGTCGGCAGGGGCTGGCTGGGGGTTGGCTGCTGACCTACGCCGGCGGTTTCCCGGGCCACTGCCGAGCACTGGTGCGTGCTCAGGCTTGCTGCATCTGCATCGCGGTCGCCCTAAGTAATAAGGGTGAATGAGGGTGGATGAGTGTGTTGGGGAGAGCACGAATGGATGTGGGTAGGTCGGAGTGTGAGTAAGAATGCATGTATGGGTGAAAGTGAGTGAGACGTGAGACTGGGTGACCCTGAGGGTGAGTGGGAGCGAGATTGAGTGGGTACAGGAGTGAGACAGAATGGGTGGGTACCAGAGTACGAGTGTGGAACTGTGTGGGGGAGTGGGTGAGAGTGAGTGAGTGCATGTGGGTGCGTATGAGAGCATGAGAGTGTGAAGGTGTGTCTGCCAGTCGGGAGGTGCTGGATTGAGGGGGAAGTGCCCCTTGGCTACATGGAGTCCCCTGTGGGGGGGGGGGCTCTTTGGACATGGGGGTCCCTGGGGTGTGCGGCAGTTGTGATGGGGGCAGGCCCGCTGGGGGGGGGGGTGCCTGGGGGGCTCGCGCCAGGGGCGCAGGCCAGTCTCCAGCCTGGGGGTGGGGGCGCTGGCGAGTTTGGAGATATGGGTCTGCTGCGCCGGCCGCCTGGCCTTCCTCAGCTGTCCCTCCTGGGGCAGATGCCTGGCTTTCCTGGGGCTTGTTGACCTTGGGCATTTGTGCCCTGGGGGGGTTGGTGGCGCTGCCTTGCCTGCTTGGAGTTTCCGGGGGGGGGGGGGTGTTGCTGCACACCGGCCGCCCTCTTCCTATGTTCCATGACAAATCACTCACATGCACACCCTTATTCTACGCACGCTTTCATATACACGCACACGGACACACACACACAAATGTCTCCTCTTTAACAGGTGCGGATACCAGACTCAGGTTGAGACCTATTCGGTGGAAGAAGCAGTCCGTCCTCTGTTTGTTTTAGTTGTTGGTTTGTTTGTCTTTTTTGTCTGTTCCTCTCCCTTTTCTTTCCCCCTCCCCACACTTCCTTTCCCTATTCCCCATCCTGTTGGCCCCTTCATGGGTAAAATAATTTAAATCAAGCATTAAAAGTTATTACAGGAAGAGTTTACAACAATATACAGTGCATAGATAGGTACTGTATAAAGCTCCTTTTGGCAAAGTAAATCTGTTTTGGCACAATAAGGGTAGCAGATTTCTGTTCTGCTCACCTGGCTGCCTGACAGGACAAGTGGGGAAAAAAAGACTAAGGCCCCAGTTCCAGCTGAGGAAAAAACAGCCCCAAAGCATGATGGTGCCACCACCCTGCTTCACTGTAGGTATGGTGTTCTTTTGGTGATGAGCAGTGTTGTGTTTGCGCTAAATATACCTTTTGGAATAATGGCCAAAAAGTTCAACCTTGGTTTCATCAGACCATAACACATTTTCCCACATGCATTTGGGAGATTTCTAATGCGTTTTTGCAAAATGTAGCCGGGCTTGGATGTTTTTCTTTATAAGATAAGGCTTCCGTCTTGCCACTCTAGAAGGGAGATTGTTGTCACATGTACCAAACAGCCAATACTTGACACAAATTCCTGCAGCTCCTTCTATGTTGGTGTTGGTCTCTTGGCAGCCTTCCTGACCAGTTTTCCTCTCGTCTTGTCATCAATTTTGGAGGGACGTCCAGTTCTTGGTAATGTCACTGTTGTGCCATATTTTCTCCACTTGATGATGACTGTCTTCACTGTGTTCCATGGTATATTTAATGTCTTGGAAATTATTTTGCACCCTTCTCCTGACTGATATCTTTGAACAACGAGATCCTTCTGGTGCTCTGGAAGCTCTCTGCGGACCATGGCTTGTGCTGTAAGATGTGACTATAAAAATGTCAGGAAAAGCCTACTAGAACTGAACTTTATTTGGGGTTAATCAGAGGCATTTTAAATGGTGGCAGGTATGTGCTGACTCCCATTTAACATGAGTTTGAATGTGACTGGTTAATTCTGAACACAGCCACATCCCCAGTTATAACGGGGTGTGCATAATTATGCAAACAGGTTATTGTAGGTTTTTTATTTTTTCCCCTTAAAAGATTTCAGTTTGTTTTTCAATTGGGTTGTACAGGTTATAGGTTACATTAATAGTGGAAAGTTTTGAAATGATTTATCTTGGTCTCATTATTTTAGATCACAAAAACCTGGCATTTGAACAGGGGTGTGTAGACTTTTTTATATCCACTGTAACTTGTTTTGTAAACACAACTGCCTTGATTTCTTTGTATGTATGGATTACTTGGATTGTTACTAATACTGTATCTGGTGAATATCTCAGGTCAATGGCTCCATCAGAAATATGTTTAGTGAAAAAAATGTAGACGTGTTCAATACTTATTTTCCCCGCTATACATTAAACTAACTCAGCACATTTCCTCCACTGCCAAATAGTATCTGAAGATAAGTTGCATTTAAGACTTTTAATGGCATTTTTAAAACCACTTGATCCCATTTAAGACTATATAAGCATATTTGCAAAATGGCAAAAATATATGACCACCATGAAGTCTTGTACCCCTGCTTGTCAGAACTGAAATTACAAAAAATTTAAAGTTCTCGGTCCAGCTCACATTAAATGTGCACTTTTGCAGTATCAATATTTAGGAAAAAGTTCTTCACATCAAATAGGTGAAATTATCCAGTACCTCCACAACCAATATTCACAACTGAATAGGAAAAAGTCACAAATTGGTAAAAACTTGTAAATTTACAAGGAAAAAGTTGCATATTTATTAGAAATCTTTGCAAAACTGAGCAGAAAAAAATTCATGTTTACAAATGCAAATTTATAAGAAAAAAAACTACACAAGAAAAAGCATCAAATTTACAAGGTGAGTCACAATTAATAAAGTCACCACATCATTCGAAATAACAGCTATTTGACTCCTTTCACGTTTAGTTGTGTAAAAAGCAATAACAGTGACTAAAAATTCACAATACCAATATGAGAACTTACTGTACTACTTATGAAAAAACATGGATGTTGTGTTTATCATATCTGTGGTATTTTTCAGACATTTGAGCTTTAATTCCTTTTTTTATTAATTTATTAAAAGACTAATAAATCTATTACATTAAAGCTCTCTTGATGGAAATGATGATTTGTATTCAGAAACAGCACACCTCTGCCAAGCATGAAGCTGTAATTGCAAACTGAACAATTAAAAAAAAAGATAATTAAGGCCTTAATTTGTTGAGGAAAAAACTAATTTAAAACTTTAAGGACTGACTGGCACACAGCAACATCACCAGATTTGTCTTACTTTTTCCACAAAATATTTAGTTGGAAAAAAATTAAACCCAGGATTATGCCCTGGTTAGTTAAACATTAGCATAAACATCCTTTTCATGACTGTAAAAATCTACAACACTTTCTTTGAATTCAATCAGAAACTCATAAACGTGGTCAAAACAGGATAAAGTTTTTAATGGCAATAAATATAACCTATACAGTGGGGTAAAAAAGTATTTAGTCAGCCACCAATTGTGCAAGTTCTCCCACTTAAAAGATGAGAGGGGTCTCCAATTTTCGTCATAGGTATACCTCAACTATGAGAGACAAAATGAGAAAAAAAAAATCCAGAAAATCACATTGAAGGATTTTTAATGAATTAATTGGTAAATTCCTCAGTAAAATAAGTATTTGGTCAATAACAAAAGTTCATCTCAATACTTTGTTATATACCCTTTGTTGGCAATGACAGAGGTCAAACATTTTCTGTAAGTTTTCACAAGGTTTTCACACACTGTTGCTGGTATTTTGGCCCATTCCTCCATGCAGATCTCCTCTAGAGCAGTGATGTTTTGGGGTTGTCACTGGGCAACACGGACTTTCAACTCCCTCCAAAGATTTTCTATGGGGTTGAGATCTGGAGACTGGCTAGGCCACTCCAGGACCTTGAAATGCTTCTTCCGAAGCCACTCCTTCGTTGCCCGGGCAGTGTGTTTGGGATCACTGTCATGCTGAAAGACCCAGCCACATTTCATCTTCAATGCCCCTTGCTGATGGAAGGAGGTTTTCACTCAAAATCCCACGATACATGGCCCCATTCACTCTTTCCTTTACACGGATCAGTCGTCCTGGTCCCTTTGCAGAAAAACAGCCCCAAAGCATGATGTTTCCACCCCCATGCTTCACAGTAGGTATGGTGTTCTTTCTCCTCCAAACACGACAAGTTGAGTTTTTACCAAAAAGTTCTATTTTGGTTTCATCTGACCAGACATTCTCCCAATCCTCTTCTGGAGCATCCAAATGCTCTCTAGCAAACTTCAGACGGGCCTGGACATGCACTGGCTTAAGCAGAGGGACACGTCTGGCACTGCAGGATTTGAGTCCCTGGCGGCGTAGTGTGTTACTGATGTAGCCTTTGTTACTTTGGTCCCAGCTCTCTGCAGGTCATTCACTAGGTCCCCCCATGTGGTTCTGGGATTTTTGCTCACCCTTCTCGTGATCATTTTGACCTCACGGGGTGAGATCTTGCATGGAGCCCCGGATCGAGGGAGATTATCAGTGGTCTTGTATGTCTTCCATTTTCTAATAATTGCTCCCACAGTTGATTTCTTCACACCAAGCTGCTTACCTATTGCAGATTCAGTCTTCCCAGCCTGGTGCAGGTCTACAATTTTGTTTCTGGTGTCCTTTGACAGCTCTTTGGTCTTGGCCATAGTGGAGTTTGGATCTGTTTGGAGGTTGTGGACAGGTGTCTTTTATACTGATAATGAGTTCAAACAGGTGCCATTAATACAGGCAATGAGTGGAGGACAGAGGAGCCTCTTAAAGAAGAAGTTACAGGTCTGTGAGAGCCAGAAATCTTGCTTGTTTGTAGGTGACCAAATACTTATTTTACCAAGGAATTTACCAATTAATTCATTAAAAATCCTTCAATGTGATTTTCTGGATTTTGTTTCCTCATTTTGTCTCTCATAGTTGAGGTATACATATGATGAAAATTGGAGACCTCTCTCATCTTTTAAGTGGGAGAACTTGCACAATTGGTGGCTGACTAAATACTTTTTTGCCCCACTGTACATACGAGGGGCGGCTGAAAAGTTCATAGGCTGAAAAGTTCATAGTTGTCAAATTTGACCAAATGTGGTTTATTTTTCAACATCGTCTCCCCTTCGGTCCACACACTTCTTCCATCGGTGTTGCAGCACTTGGATCCCTGCTGTTGAAAAAGACACATTTCGTCAAATTTGACCACTATGAACTTTTCAGCGCCCCCTCGTACAAACAAAAAGGTTGTTGGATTGTGGTAGCTTTATGTCTGACTGTACCTGTATGAATTTAACCTCAACACAAAAAAGGCCCTGAAAGCCCTCTCTTTAGCCCCAGGGTTCTTCATTTTTCAAATCAACAAGTAAAGATGGGCATGTAGCAGCATGAAAAATATGCACACAGGACTTCAATTGCTTCCTCTGCAAACCTAATGAGTATGTACGTTTATCTCTTTTAAATAATTAGAAGAAAAATAAACACCGTTGATGCAAAACAGTGCTATGTTTTCAATAGGTTATGAAAAGCAATGATCTGCCAAAAACAAAATACAAAAAAAAGCTGCAGCCCACTATGGAGACAACTATGTACAGATGGCAAGATATGTCTGGATCCCAAATCATGATTAGGAATTTACTCCTATGTTTCAAAGAAAACCCACAAGATGCTATGAGTAAAGAGATGGTGCAACTGAGGGGGGGAACCTTAGTGGGGTGAAGCAGGTTGCTTCATTTTTAAATCTATCTTCCTTTAGTGGTGATGGGCGATCTTGAATTTCACCGCCAGATCTCCCTCAGGCCCTGTGTGCGGGCCCCTGAGTACTACAAGGATCATATTGCCCTTCCTCTGCAGACCTAAATACACATACAAACACACATGCACAGAGGCCATACAAGGCAAACCATGACAGAACCCTCAACATCCCTGCAACCTACAATATGTCCCAGCTCCATTTACCAGGTTATCCAATTACCATATAGACTATGCTGCTACAACAACCCTTCTATAAGCATTTACCTACTCCTTTATTTTCCCACACAGTGACAGCATGTTTGGTGTGCTGCAACCGCTGCAGCAGATCCGCCACTGCTGGTGGTCAGATGGATACATCCGTGACCAAATTTTAAACTGTTTGACTCAATCTTCCACAGACTGTTGACTGGTCTAACCACATGCTGTGCTGGGGAGTACAGAGGGCTTGAATAGCTCTATCGCACTTCCTCCCTCCCTCTGTCTGGCTGCTTTACTCATCAAGGTCCTGGTCCGTCCCTGCAAAGACAGACACTTAAAATGCAGCTGTGATGAATGGTGACAGCCTAAACGCTTCCACAAACAGATACCTGCAAATTTATATCCCGTGTGTCTCCTGGCTTTATTTTAGCAGGGAAGAAACACACCATCTGAGAAAGGCAGGAGATACACTCAGGGAAAATAAACTGTAGTTGCTAAGGTAAAGCATGAATATATTCTAGAAGTTAAATCATTATCACGTAAAATATACAGTTTTAATGTTTCCCCCACATAATTTAATAGTGTCTAAAATAAATGCACCAACACACTAAATATAGTTGCGTGTTTGTGATGGTACACAACAGGGCAATAACCAACTGGAATTGTTGAGAATCTCCCTTAATATAGAACACCACTACCTTGAACCACATCAGTATCTGTCAGAAATGAGCCAATCTGATATTCAGTATTGGTATCAGTCCAACCCTAGCATAAATTACTGGATTAGGTATTGTGGAGAAATAAAAAGTAACAACTGATCCATTATAAAAATCAAAAAAGCACTTAAATGCTGCCAACTCACTGTAAACACCAGTCTCATACAGCAGCACATGCGTCACGCGATGCATGCTTGGTGAGTGAGAGCTACGTGTCAGATATGAAGTGGAAAGACTTGTTAACTGCCTTAGATGAAAACTAAATAAATCATGCCCAAAAATGTCAAAAAATAAAAATGAAATGGAAGCCTTATGGTGAATAGATAACTGATTTTATCTGTTCTGTGTGTTTAGTTTTCCATAAAATTAATCTAAAACAGAGTGCCAGAGTGAGCACTCTCACTATAATGAAAATCTTTGTGCAGCTCAGTACTAACATTTGTACTCAGGAGTATAAAAAACAACACTGAGCAAACTTCAAACAAACTAAGGATTAAACAAATGATCGTGTCTGTCTGATGGCTGTGATGGTGAGGTTAGCTGTTAATTATTTATGAAGTTATTAACTGGGGGATAATGTGGTCAGATCTGGGCACACAATGAATAGGATGTGTGAATATAATCAGTGATAATTTTTTTTGTAGGTATAATGTATAATGGCTGACCTACAGTAACATCATATTTAGAGCTATGATTGCAGTTTGGATGAAGAGGGAGACTGAAGAAGGACAGATGTCTGTGACTGTGTTTATTAGAGCTTGATGTTCTAAATAGACTGATCAAAATCCTATTGGACAAGCGCACTTTGAGGAGTGCAATACCCTCCCTCCCCCCGTTTTCTTTGAAGATCCCAGTATGCAACTCAAGAAGAGCAGTTTTCCATTTTTCCATGCAGTTATTGAGGCAGAACCAAATTATTAGCCTATCATCCATGAATTTAATGAAATAAATAGTTGTATACAACCATTATTTGTAGGACAGGATCCCAAGGTGAACCTGTGTAGCATGTTTGGTGACCCTAGCTTTACTCGCTCTATAGTAATAAGGCATAGGGAATGCTAACCTTGATATTTGACCTTTTGACCCTAAACCCATAATCAGAGGTCATAGGTTCAGGGTGGACCTGTGTTCCAATGTTGGTGACCATAGCTTTACTCATTCTATAGTAATAGAGCAAAGAGAATGTTAATGTTGACCTTTGACCTTATGACCTCAAACCCACAGATGTACAGTGCCTCGAGAAAGTATTCACAGTGCTTCACTTTTTCCACATTGTATTGCATTACAGCCTTATTCCAAAATGGACTGAATTCATTTTTTTTCCCCAAAATTCGACACACCATACCCCATAATAACAAAGTGAAAAAAGTTTGGGTTTTTTTTTTTTAGATTTTTACAAATTTATTAAAAATAAAAAACTAAGAAATCACATGTACATAAGTATCCACAGCCTTTGCTCAATACTTTGTTGATGCACCTTTGGCACCAATTATAGCCTCAAGTCTTTTTGAATATGATGCCACAAGCTTGGCACACCTATCTTTGGGCAGTTTCGCCCATTACTCTTTGCAGCACCTCTCAAGTTCCATCAGGTTGGATGGGAAGTATCGGTGCACAGCTATTTTCAGATCTCTCCAGAGATGTTCAATTGGATTCAAGTCTGGGCTCTGGCTGGGCCACTCAAGGACATTCACAGAGTTGTCCTGAAGCCACTCCTTTGATATTTTGGCTGTGTGCTTAGGGTCGTTGTCCTGCTGAAAGATGAACCATTGCCCCAGTCTGAGGTCAAGAGCGCTCTGGAGCAGGTTTTCATCCAGGATGTCTCTGTACATTACTGCATTCATCTTTCCCTCTATCCTGACTTGTCTCCTACTTCCTGCCGCTGAAAATCATCCCCACAGCATGATGCTGTCACCACCACTGGCGTGGTTATAGGGCTGTCGCAATAACCACAATTATGTACTACCGCGCTATGGAGACACCTACCGTGGAGGAAAACAACCACAACAACTGCGTTGTTCACTTTTTTTGTGTGTGTGTGGCTATATCTCGTTCACTTATGTGCCCCTATTGATTAAATAAATTGCTCAATGAAGTGTATTTTTTATTACTAACAGCATGTTTGCACCCGGTACTCTAGAAGCTTCCAAAGCACACAGTGCTGCCGCGTGTGAGGCACTCTCTCCAGACGGAGTCCAGCAGGCAGTTAGTGGTGAAAGCGTTTGGACTCCTTGTTATATACAGCCGTAACAGTGAGCACTGAAATGGCACAAAGCGTGTTATTTTCTTCTGAGCGGTGTACGATCCTGACTGTGTATGTTCCATGTATGAGCTCCGAGAGCAGCTTGTTGAACGAAATTTTTCGGACAGCGACAAAAATCACGGAGACAAGAGCCACGCAGGGTTCTGTACGGAGACCGTCCTGCTTCTAAGCTGAATGTCGTTGCAGTCTCCAGTCCACACATCCTTTAGTTACTGCCACTGCTTTATGAAAATTATCGTTTTGTTTTTTTTAACAGAATCAGCAGTTCATGCCTGTATAAAAAGCAGAGCTCTGCACAGTTGTAACACACGCACATAAAGTTGAGTGCGAGCTTCAGTGAGACTCACAGCTTCTCTCATTTGCCACATAAGCTATAAACCCTGTTTAAATTATGAATCTACAGGGTCCTAAAAACATTTGCAATAATACCGCATTCCGCGGTATTGAGCTGTCCACTGTCACCGCAGGGGAAATTCCTCTACCGCGACAGCCCTACATGGTTATGAGCAGTGCCTGGTTTCCTCCAAACATGACGCCTGGCATTCACGCCAAAGAGTTCAATCTTTGTCTCATCAGACCAGAGAATTTTGTTTCTCATGGTCTGAGAGTCCTTCAGGTGCCTTTTGGCAAAAGCCAGGCAGGCTGTCATGTGACTTTTACTAAGGAATGGCTTCTGTCTGGTCACTCTACCATACAGGCCCGATTGGTGAATTGCTGTAAAGATGGTTGTCCTTCTGGAAGGTTCTCCTCTCTCCACAGAGGAATGCTGGAGCTCTGAAAGAGTGACCATCGGGTTCTTTGTCACCTCCCTGACTAAGGCCTCCCTCGATAACTCAGTTTAGACGGCCAGCCAGCTCTAGAAAGAGTCCTGGTGGTTCTGAACTTCTTCCATTTATGAATGATGGAGGCCACTGTGCTCAGTGGGACCTTCAAAGCAGCAGAAATTTTTCTGTACCCTTCACCAGATTTGTGCCTTGAGACAATCCTGTCTCAGAGGTCTACAGACAGTTCCTCTGACTTCATGCTTGTTTGTGCTCTGACATGCACTGTCAACTGTGGGACCTTATATAGACAGGTGTGTGCATTTCCAAATCATGTGCAATAGTAGTAGATTAGTTTATTTGACAGGGACAGTGCAATAAACATAGACAATTAATCAAAGACAATCAATCTGATGTGTTGCACATAGAGTGTATAGCTATTAGCTAATTTGCAACTCTTGTCCCTGGATGGGCTTTAGAAAAAAGAATCAAGATAAAAATATACACAATAACCACATACATCAATGCAGAAAAATTATAAATACACAATTATAAATATTATAAATATTATAAATACACAAATATAACAGCCTGACTCACCTTTAACATAAATATTATAAATACACAAATATAACAGCCTGACTCACATTTAACACATATAACATAACTCACATTTGCCTATTTCAGGCCTTCCTCCCTCCGTCACTCACTATAAACAAACACATTTATTCCTTCCCTTCATTCACTCTCACTTTGCAGACAAATAATTCATACATGAGTACATTCTTGTTTATTTTTCAGCCAGTTTTTAACATTTTTAGTGAATGTTTTAAAGTCCGTTATTATTTTAATTTCATTTGGCATTGTGTTCCAGATGTGACTGCCCTTTATAGAGAAAGCTGTTTGTCCAAATGTGGTTCTGCGGTGGAATATTTTACAGTTATTGTTAACAGAACTCCTGGTGGCTCTGCTGCTGTCCTGTCTTTGGACGAAACCAGCAAGTGGCTCGGGTGCTGATTTATGGAAACATTTGAACGTTAATTTCAGAAGACAGAGGTCAATGAAGCTCTCAAAACTCAATAGGTTGTATTTTTTTAAAACATTACAGTGATGCCACCTAATGGGCTTTTTGTCCAAGATTTTTAGGGTTTGATTATATAATGAACCTATATGTCTTATTGTGGAAGGGGCTGCTTGAGCCCAGACTGTCAAACAGTATGATATATGAGAAAAAACCATAGAATGCATATACAGTGCAGCTGCTTCGTAAGGTATGTAATATCTAATTAATTTAAAGCAGTTCAGATTTTTTTTTACTGTTTTTGAAATTTTCTTTATATGAAGATTAAATTTGAGTTGAGGATCTAGTACAATGCCAAGGTATTTGAATTCTGTAGCTAAACTGATGTCATGATCATGTATATTAACTTTAAAATGTTGCAGGTTACATTTTTTGATTGAAAAGCACATTGAGACTGTTTTCTGAAGGTTCAGCAATAGATGGTTCTTGAGGAGCCACTCTTGGACATCAACCATACTTGTAGACAGTACATCTGCAGCCTGTGCTGGAGTCTTGGCAGCTGTGTAAATAACTGCATCATCTGCATAAAGTTGGCATGTTGCAGCTGAGCAGTGTAACGGCAAGTCATTAATAAAAATGCTGAAAAGTAAAGGACCAAGAATGGACCCTTGTGGGATACCCATGCGGTTGTTTAAAAATGAGGATTTATCCTGGTGAACTTTTACACACTGTTCTCTATTCTGGAGATAAGATGCAAACCATTCTAATGTATTTGGGGAGAAGTTAAAAGATACCATTTTGGATAAAAGCAAACTGTGGTTTACAGTATCGAAAGCCTTTTTGAGATCTAGAAAAACAGCTCCTACCACATTACCCCTGTCCAAGGACTGTTTGACGTTTTCAATAAGGCAACAATTTGCTGTTTCTGTTGGGTATCCTGGTCTAAAACCAAATTGATGTGGATGAAGAAGTTGACTGTCTTGTAAGTAGTCTATCAGCTGTGTAGCTACAACTTTTTCAAGAACCTTAGATAGGACTGGTAAGATAGAGATTGGGCGGTAATTGCATATATCGTCTTTACTGCCTGATTTATGAACTGGTATGACGACAGCTTTTTTCCAGCCAGATGGAAATGTACTAGACCTAATGGAGAGATTAATGAGATGAGTCAGTGGTTTGATTAATATTTTGCTGTGCATTTTGAGAAAGGAGGTGCTCATATTGTAGATATCACTAGTTTTTGAGTTTGACAGTGTTTTAACAATACCAGCAATTAACTTCTCATTTACCTCATCGATGTGAAAAGTATCTGTTGGGAGTATGGAATTTGTGTTGTTGAGCACATTTGGCAGCACAAAAATTTTTGTTAAGTCTTCCACAGAGCCCACAAAGTGTGAATTAAATTCATTTGCCAAAGTAGCCTTGTCACTGACGGTCTTGCCATTGATTCTAAGTTCCTTTACCCCCTTCTGATCGTTTTTTTTATTAGTTAAGTTATTTAAATGCCTCCATAGGGAACTGTTGCTACCCTTTGCATGATCTATCAGTTTATTGTAATAAGATATTTTTGATTTTCGCAGCTCATGTACCACTTTATTTCTTAAACTTTTGTACACAAGGTGATCATTTTGTAGTTTGGAGGTTAGTGATGTTTTCAGTGCATAGTCTCGCCTCTTCATAAGTTTTCTTATTTCATTATTTAACCATGGTAGGCTAATCTTCTGTTGTCTACTTTTAATTTGCTTTGAAAATTTTTCTATAGACTTTGTGATTGTTGCAGTTATAAAATTACAACAATCATCTACTTCACATGTTGCCATGAGCTGCTCCCAATTTTGATTCTCTAAGTAATGTTCAAACTCCTCATTTTTTGATTTGGGGATAATAAAATTTGATTTGTCAATATCGACTCCCCCAAAATACTGTAGTCGCTTTTTAGTAAGTTTCCTGACAGCAAGAACCATGTTATGATCTGAGAGACCAGTTACAAGATTATAGGTTCTGGTTATTCGTTCTGGTTTATTAGTAAATACCATGTCAATAAGTGTTCTGGATTGTTTGGTTATCCTGGTGGGTCCTTTGATGATTTGCTGGTAATTAAATTTAGTCATGAGGCTTTTCAGTTTTTGTTTGTCTTTTTTATCAGACCAGTTGATATTAAAGTCACCATGAATTATTGTTTCTCTGTTCTTCTCAAGTTGTTTAACCAGATCACTTAATTCATTATAAAAGGAAGAGTTGTGTGACGGTGGGTTGTACACTACTGCAATGTTGAAATTCATTACCGGAGAGAGACATACATTAACAGCTAAACATTCAAGTGAAGTATTCAAATCAACCAGTTGACATTTATATTTCTCTTTGATGTAAATTAAAACACCTCCTCCCCTCCCTACCTGCCTGTCTTTTCTAAAACACTGGTAGCCCACAATATCGATCATATTAGTGTCTATGTTACTGTGTAGCCAGCTTTCTGAGAGACAAAGGTAGTCCAGATTTGAGTCCAACAGCAACACCGAAATCTCATCTCTTTTGGGGATTATGCTCCGTATGTTTAAATGACCGCCGAGGATCCCCTTTGGTTTAGCCTTGGTGTCCCAAAGAACTCGTGCATGATTAACAGTTTGGAAAAATAAATGTTGTTTTTGCTTTTGTACAGCTCGGTTTTGTGCTAACCCAGTGGTCTGCTGTTTAATAGTGGCAGGTCCAGGGTTAAGGTGAATATCTCCTGCCAGAAGTAGCAGAACTAACAGAACTTTAACTGTATATCCTCTGCCATATTGTGATTTTTGCTTAACAGCCATGTTTGCCTTAATTTGGAAGTTTTTGCTCAGGGCTTTTAAAGACCACATAGAGTGTAGGGTGAGATGTCCAAGCCCAAATCCATACAGGTAAAACTTTTTAACTTCACCTTTGGTTGAAGGTGAAGGTGAATCAACTGGAGGTGGACTCCAATTAAGCTGTAGAAACATCTCAAGGATGATCAGTGAAAACAGGATGCACCTGAGCTCAATTTTGAGCTTCATGGCAAAAGCTGTGAATACGTATGTACACGTGATTTTTTAGTTTATTTTTAATAAATTGCAAAAATCTCAAAAAAAATTTTTTTTCACATTGTCATTATGGGGTATTGTGTGTAGTAGAATTTTGAGAGAAAAAATGAATTCAATCCATTTTGGAATAAGGCTGTATGTAACATAAAATGTGGAAAAAGTGAAATGCTGGGAATCCTTTCTAGATGCACTGTAGGCAAGGGTCCCAAGGTACTGGTTTACCAAATTTGGTGACCCTAGCTTTTTTTGTTGTTGAGATACATATAGTTTATATGGCATTTTGACCTTGACCTTTGACCTTGATTTCTAAACCCATAAACAGTTCAGGATCTCAGGGTGAACCTTTTTTTTGGGGGGGGGCTGGGGGGGCTTAAAAGTTCATAGTGGTCAAATTTGATCAAATGTGGTTTATTTTTCAACCGCAGGGATCCAAGTGCTGCAACATCGATGGAAGAAGTGTGTGGACCGAAGGGGAAACTACGCTGAAAAATAAACCACATTTGGTCAAATTTGACCATTATGAACTTTTCAGGGCCCCCCTCGTAAGTTTCGTGACCCTAGCTTTACTCGCCCTATAGTAATAGTGCAAATGGAATGTTAACCTTGAACTATGACCTTTTGACCTCAAACCCATAGTTAGAGGTCAAGGTCTCAGGGTGAACCTACGTACCAAGTTTGGTGACCCTAGCTTTACTCAGTCTACAGTAACACGGCATAAGGAATGCCAAACTTGACATTAGTGCTGCAACAATTAGTCAACTAATCAACTAGTTGATCGTCAAAAAATTAATAGACAACTAATTAGATAGTCGATAATAAGATAAGATAAGATAAGATAAGCCTTTATTAGTCCCACAACGGGGAAATTCCAGGATTGCAACAGCACAGGGATAGCAACACTCAGAGCAACAATCAGAAGGCAAGAAAAAAACAAGCAAGCAAGAGCAGCTAATATACATATGTACGTATTACTATAAAATATATATATATACACACACACACACAGACACACAGTGCAGAGCATTGTAGCTGGATGGAATAAATATATGAATATATGAACACACAGTGCAGAGCATTGTAGCTAGATGGAATAAATATGTAAATATATAAACACCCACAGTACGGAGCATTGCAGCTAGGTGGAATAAATATGCAAGTATATAAACACACACAGTGCGGAGCAATGTAGCTAGATGGAATAATATGTAGATATATAAATATATAAACACACCCAGTGCTGAGCATTGTAGCTAGATGGAATAAATATGAAAATATATAAACACACACAGTGCAGAGCATTGTTGCTAGATGGAATGAAACAGCATAACCGTCTACTTAGTTATCCTACATGGTATGATTATGTGCCCATACATATTCTCACCCTCCATAGCGACCGGTATGTTCCTAGTTGTATGCCGGAGGGGACCATTGTGTAAGTCTATTGCATCTTTTGCATTCAAAAAACTATTAGTTTGTTACGTCTTTTTGCTATCTCTGCGAGCAGCCCTGCTTAGGTTGTACAGTCTGACAGCCGTTGGTAGGAAGGACCTACGAAACCTCTCGGTTGTGCACCTGGGATGATGTAGTCTGCTGCTAAATGAGCTCCTCAGTGCATTCAGTATGTCCTGCATAGGGTGGAACTCGGACTCCAGCAGAGATGACAGTTTAGCCACCGTCCTTCTCTCTCCTATCTCCTCCATCGGATCAAGGCGCTGCCCCAGGACAGAGCTAGCTTTCTTAATCAGTTTGTTCAGTCTCTTCCTATCGGCTGCAGTAATGCCACTGCCCCAGCAGACCACTCCAAAAGTGATGGCTGATGCCACCACCGTGTCATAGAATGACTTCAGCAGCGCCCCTTGTACACCAAAAGACCTGAGTCTCCTCAGCAGGAACAGCCTGCGCTGTCCCTTCTTGTAGAGTGCATCAGTATTGTGTGACCAGTCTAGTTTATTGTTCAGATGAATACCCAGGTACTTATAGGATGTCACCATCTCGATGTCTGTTCCCTGTATATTTACTGGTACTGTGAGGGGCTGCCCATGCCTGCGGCAGTCCACCACCAGCTCCTTAGTTTTCCTCGCGTTGATCTGGAGGCAGTTCCGATGGCACCAGTCCACGAAGTCCTGGATAAGCCCTCTGTACTCAGCTTCATCTCCATTGGAGATGAGGCCAACGATCGCAGAGTCATCAGAGAACTTCTGTAGATGGCAGTGTGTTGTGTTGTGTGAGAAGTCCGCAGTATAAAGAGTGAACAGGAAGGGAGCCAGCACCGTTCCCTGGGGGGCCCCCGTGCTACTGATGATCGTGTCGGACACACAGTCCCGGGTTCTCACAAACTGAGGCCGGTTCGTGAGGTAGTCCAGGATCCATGATGACAGGTGCTGGTCCACCCCTGCGCGCAGCAGCTTGTCCTTCAGGATCATCGGTTGGATGGTGTTGAAAGCACTGGAGAAGTCAAAGAACATGATCCTCACCATATTCCCAGGCTTCTCCAGGTGGGACAGAGAACGGTGAAGGAGGAAGATCACCGCATCCTCCACCCCAATGCCATGCTGGTAGGCGAACTGGAGTGGATCCATCGCTGGTTCCACCAGGGGGCGGAGGTGAGCAAGGAGCAGTCTCTCCAGGGTCTTCATCAAGTGGGACGTCAAGGCCACCGGTCTGTAGCTGTTCAGGTCTTTGGGGTGGGAAGTTTTTGGTACAGGTACCACACAAGATGTTTTCCACAGCTGTGGTACCCTCCCCAGTTTCAGGCTCATGTTGAAGATATACGTCACAATCCCACACAGCTGGTCTGCACAGGACTTGAGGAGCTTTGCGCTGATGCCGTCCGGTCCCGGCGCCTTCCTCGCCTTGATCTTCCTCAGCTCCGTCCTCACCTGGGTCCTGGTCAGGGTCAGGATGGGGGGCTGTGTGTTGGGAGTGGGGGGGTGTTGGTGGAGTGGGGAGTGAGCAGCAGGACTTGATTTCTTTAGAGGCAGCAGTGGTTGTTGTGCAGTCAGGGGGGAGGGCGGTTGGTCAAATCTATTGAAAAACAGATTCAGGTTGTTCGCCCACTCCCTGCCCCCTGTGGCCTGGGGGGAGGTATTCTGGAGCCCCGAGATGGTTTTGAGGTTTCTCCAGACCCCGCTGATGTCGCTCTGTTGCAGCTTGTCCTCCATCTTCTTCCTGAAGCTGTCCTTGCCTTCTCTGATCTTTCTCCTCAGCTCCCTCTGTACGGACTTCAGCATCTCCCTGTTCCCTGACCTGAAGATCCTCTTCTTCTCTCTCAGAAGTGTTTTTATCTCAGGGTTGATCCAGGGTTTGTTGTTTGAGTGACGCCGTATGGTCTTGGTGGGAACGGATTTGTCCACACAGAAGCTGAGGTAGCCCGTGAAGGTGTGAATGAGGCCATCGATGTCCTCACCATGTGGATCGCAGAGCTGCTTCCAGGCGGTGGCTTCAAAACAGCCCTTTAGGGTGTCCATTGTCTCCTCAGACCATAACTCCACAGTGTGCATGGCCGGAGGTTGTCTGTGCACTAGGGGTTTGTACACCGGCCGGAGATGAACCAAGTTGTGATCCGATCTCCCGAGTGGGGGGAGTTGTGATGAGGTGTACGCCTCCTTAGTGTTTGCGTAGAATAAATCCAGTGTTTTATTGTCTCTAGTGTGGCATGTGACATACTGGGTGAACGTGGGTAGAATGGGAGACAGTGAAACATGGTTGAAATCGCCTGAGATGAGGAGAAGAGCATCTGGGTGTTCTGTCTGCAGCCTGCTGGTTACTGAATGGATGACGTCACGTGCTGTCCCAGCGTTCGCCGTCGGATTTGCATAAACAACAATGCAGATCACGTGTGAGTGTTCTCTCGGGAGATATGTAGGCCTCATGCTAACAGCTAGCAACTCAATGTCTTTGCTGCAGTGTCGTTGTTTAACAGTGATATGTCCCGGTCTGCACCAGTTGTTGTTAACATACATTATCACTCCACCGCCCCTAGCCTTGCCACTGTCTGGTGTTCGGTCAGCTCGTATCATGTGAAAACCCTCCAGCTCAATGTTAGCATCTGCTGCTAGTTCAGTTAGCCACGTCTCAGTAAACAAAAGGAGAGAGCACTCCCGGTATGTGCTATCATAACGGGAGATAGCCGCTAGCTCATCTAACTTTCCCAGTATCGACCGTACATTTCCCATGACAACAGATGGAAGGGAGGGTCTGTACCTTATATTTTTTGTCCTCCGCCTTACTCCAGCCCGGCAGCCGCGGCGTTTTCGCCTCAGTTCTCTCGGTATGTCGAGTTTTTCCAATGGGACCGGGTGGCGGTTGAATGCTAGCAGCTGTTCTCTGCTGTATCGTATCCTGCTATAAACAGTGGCTCCGTCCACCGGCTCAGGAGACATTTAGGACGATCTGTGTGTCCGTGATATAAGTGGGGTGAAAAAAAAAAAGACGGATCAAAAGAGAGAGGAAGGGAAAAAGACTCGGAATCGAGCCGCTGTTGCAAAAGGCAGCCTACTCGTGTGGCGCCGAGAGAAAAAAAAAAAAAATAAAAAAAAAAAATAATCGGCTGTGTACTCTTTTCCTGGAAAAATTCTAAAAAATTTGAATGTTTCAGGCTCTAAAACATGAAAAATTGCCACTTTTCTTGCTTGTGCATTATTAGTTAAATTGGTTTTGTGACGTCTGACAATTGTGTTGTTACAAACATTTTTGATTAAGCTGTCAAGTTCAAGTTTCAAACTCACGTTTTATGGGTCATTTTTTATTTAGCTATGGGAACCTTTTATAAAACCTTAAGATTTAAGATTCAAGATTTCTTTATTGTCATTTAGTATGCATGCTTGCACATAAACAAAATTACGTTCTCCCAGCATAACACAGTTTGTATATTAAAGGCACAGACTGAAAACAAGGTGAAATTCTCAGGTGTGCAGACCCCTGAGCATTCCAGCCAATTTCCCTAAATTTAGCATATGCAAAGAAAATCAAATTCTTTCTTCACTGAATGGCAGTAAAAAATTTAACATCCCCCTTGGAACACTAGAATTTTAAGAGGTTAAATTAGCAACTTTTTTCTCCTCAATCTGCATTTTTTTTCTTTTAAAGCTGCAACTTTTTCTCAAAAAATTTCAACTTTTTTCTTGCATTTTTTTTTACTTTTTTCTCCAACAATTGCAACTTTTTCCTATAAATTTGCAACCTTTTTTCTCAATAAATAACTTTTTTTTCCCTGTAAATTTGCAGCTTTTTTTCTTGTAGATTTGAAAGGTTTCTTTTCACCCCTTAGCATTCCAGCCAATTTCCCTGAATTTAGCATACACAAAGAAAATCAAATTCTTTCTTCACTGAGTGGCAGTAGAAAATTTATACTGTCCCGCCAGCAGAACACTGGAATTTTAAGATGTTAATCAGGTGAGGTTAAACATGACCTGGAGCCCCGAACAGGAGCCGTGCCAACAGTAAGCAGAGATGGTGGACATGACAGAAATAATCGCAATTAGTCGACTAATCAAAAAAATAGTCGTTACATTAATCGACTACCAAAATAGTCGTTAGTTGCAGCCCTACTTGACATTTCACCTTTTGCCCCAAAATTCTCATAAAAGTCATCCGATTGGAGCCAAATTTCTATATGCACATCATCAGTGTGTATCAAATGCTGGTACCAAGTTTCAAAACAATCAGAGCAAAACTGTAGGAGGAGTTAACTTCACAAAAGTGGCACAGATGGAAGGACTGTCCCATACCATAATCCCCCTTCGGTATTCACTCAAAGGGGTTTTGACCACAAACCCATAGTCAGAGGTCTGAATTCCGAGGTGAACTTGTATAGCAAGTTTGGTGAGACCAAATTTCTTTGTCGTTGAGATATAGTTTATAAGCCATTTTGATGTTGACCTTTGACCCTGAGATCCTAAAACCATAGTCACGCTTCAGGGTCAGAGGGTGAACCTGTGTACCAGGTTTAGGGAAAATCTGACCTTTGACCTTTAACCTTAAGGTCATCCAATCTGAGTCAAATTGTAATATGCACATCAGTGTACATTAAACCATTTCAAAAGACAGTTAATGTCTATTAACTGAGGTGAAATAGGGCATCATAAGTCAGGGGCTATAACTCCTGCAAAAATCATCCAGTGAAAGCCAAATTGCAATAGGTGCATCATCGGTGTATATCAAACCTTGGTAGTAAGTTTCAAAACAATTGGAACAAAACTGTAGGAGAAGTTGATTTCACAAAAGTGGGACAGACGGACGGACGATTTGTCCCATAACATAATCCCCCTTCGGTCTTTGCCCAAAGGGGTCTTTGACCTTCGGGGGATAATGAAAACACATCTTTTATGAATTTATTATTCCTGTGGTGTTTTCACAGAGTTCAACCTGTCCAATTTAGATATACAAGGGGGATGCAGTAGTCAAATTTGACCAAATGTGGTTTATTTTTCAACATAGTCTCCCCTTCGGTCCACACATTTCTTCCATCGGTGTTGCAGCGGTTGGATCCCTGCAGTATAGAAGCTCTCTTCTTGACCCTCAAACCCTCAAACTCCTTCTTAGTCAGCCTATGAACTTTTCAGTCCCCCCTCATACAGTTGAAACCAGAAGTTTACATACACTGTAAAAAAAGACAAATAAGCTCCCCCCCCACACACACACACACCATCAAACATGAAATCAGACTAAACATTTCCTGTTTTATATCATTTAGTATTTAAAAAAAATACTTCTATTTGCTAAATGCCAGAATAATGAGAGAGAGAGAGCATTTTTTGGAGAATTTTTTATTACCTTCTTCAAAATCTTCAAAGTCAGAACAGAAGTTCACATACATTACTTATGGTAGCATTGACTTTAACCTGTATGACTTGGGTCAAACATTGTGGGTATTTTTCCAAAAGCTTCTCACCATAGTTTGCTGGAAGTTTGACCCATTCCTCCTGACAGAACGGGTGTAACTGAGTCAGGTTTGTAGGCCGCCTTATACTCACACGTCTTTTCAGTTCTGCCCACAAATTTTCTATGAGATTAATATCAGGGCTTTGTGATGGCCACTCCAAAACACTGACTTTGTTGCCCTTAAGCCACTTTGTAACCAATTTGGCAGTATGTTTAGGAACCCATTTGCACCCAAGTTTTAACTTCCTGGCTGATGTCTTCAGATGTTGCTTCCACATTTCCACATAATGTTTTTTTTCTCATGATACCATCTATTTTGTGAATTGCACCAGTCCTTCCTACAGCAAAATATCCCAACAATATGATGCTGCCATCTCTGTACTTCACAATTGGGATAGTGTTCTCAGGCTTGCAAGCTTCCCCCTTTTACCTCCAAATGTAATGATGGTCATTATGGCCAAACAGTTCAACTTCAGTTTCATCAGGCCAGAGAACATGTTTCCAAAAATTAAGGTCTTTGTCCCTGTGTGCATTTGCAAACTGTAATCTGACTTTTTTTTTTCTTTTTAATGTTTCTTTTGGCGTAATGGCTTCTTCCTGGCCGGGGGATCCTGGGTTCGATCCCAGCCCCTGACCAACAGTGATCTGTGTGAAGTTTGCATGTTCTCCCCGTGTCTGCCTGGGTTTACGCCGGGATTTCTCCAGTTTCCTACCCACATGCCAAAAACACGCAAATTAGGTTAACTGGCATCAACTGGAGATTCTAAATTGTCCTTAGGTATGAATGTGAGAGTGAATGGTTGTCTGTCTCTCTGTGTTGGCCCTGCGGTGGACAGGCGATCTGTCCAGGGTGTACCCTGCCTCTCGCCCAAAGATGCTGGGATAGGCTCCAGCCCCCACACAACCCGAAAAGGATTAAGCGGAAGAAGATGGATGGATGGCTTCTTCCTCGCTGAGTGGCCTTTCAGCCCATGTTGGTACAGAACTTGTTTCATTGTGGATAATGACATTCTTTTACTAGCTTCAACCAGCATCTTCACCAGGTCTTTTGTTTTTGGTCTGGGGCTGATATGTGCATTTTGCACCAAAGCACGCTCATCTCTTGGACACAGAGCACATCTCCTTCCTGAACGATATGACGGCTGGACATTCCCATGGTGTTTGCCCTGCCATATAACTGTTTGAAAAGATGAACGTGGCACCTTCAGTCATGTAGAAATTGTACCCAAGGATGAACCACACTTGTGGAGGTCCACAATTCTCTTCCTGATATCTTGGCTGATTTCTTTTGATTTTCCCGTGATGTGACACAAGAAAGCAGTGTGTTTGAGGTGTGCCTTAAAATACATCCAGAAGTGTGCCTCCAATAAACTCAAATGTTGTCAACAAGTTTCCAAAGCCATGACATTATCAGCTAGGCTTTTCCAAATTGTTTATAAAGGCATAGTAATCTTAGTGTATGTAAACTTTGGACTTTGAAGAAAGTAATTTAAAAATTCTCTAAAAAAAAAATGAATCAGCCAATATAAAAATCATTTAGCAAATGGAAATAATTTTGGTAATCCTAAATGAACTAAAACACGAAAAGTTTAGTCTGATTTAATGTCAGACAGTGAGAAAAAAGGTCATGTGTCTTTATCTTTCTTATCATAATTTGATAAGCCTATAATCTATGAATATAAAATAAGAATTGTTTTACAACACCTTAATTCAACATGAGATTTTCGTTAGTTGGTGAAAGTAGTTTCTGCCAAACAAAGTGAAATAAGTATGTCAAGTTATGGGGCCAAATTATTAACAGAGATTAAAAAAAATGTATAACTTCATAAGAAAGGGGGGATAACTCCTGCAAAAATCATCCAATCAGAGCCAAATTGCAATATGTGCATTAGTGTATATCAAACCCTGGTACCAAGTTCCAACACATTTGAAACAAAGGAGCTGATTTCACAGCACTGATACCATTTGTGGGACAGACAAGCATGTCACCGGAGGGGGGTAAAAATGTCCATACTCTGTAAAGTTTTTAATGATCATTTTAAATGTTAATCAGTTACATTAATGATGTCATCTAAAAATATTAAAATTAATACAAAGACCTTTCTGCTGTTAACAGTGTTATGCCAATAACAAATACAAATATGAACTTATCCTCTCTGTAATTTGAGGTTATGATGTGTCATTTACCAACAAGCAGGTGTATGCTGGACCTCATCATCCTCTATTATTTTTATTAAAAAGAGATAAAGAAACTTCAAAGTGAAAAGTGCAATTGTGGAGTGCAGCTAGCTTTAATATCTCAAACCTTAAACACTTGCAGAAATACAATGGAAAGAATTACACAGAATTTATAGGCTTCAAGTACCATATTGGTTTTGTATCAGTAGATAGCCAAATTAAAAATATCAGTATGCGATCGGGCATTAAAAAAGCTGTATCGTACCATCCCTCGCATCTGTCAGCAATGTCAGAGAGCCTCCATCCACAAGATGAAGAAAAAATCTCTATATCCATGATGGAGAACAGGGTTGCTTAACCTTTTTTATGCTTGAGAACTACTTTTAGATTTTTTGCAAGATCTGTCAAAAAAGTAAAATAAATTATCAGAAAAAGCTTCAAATTTCAGATGGAAAAAGTACAGTGGGGCAAAAAAGTATTTAGTCAGCCACCGATTGTGCAAGTTCTCCCACTTAAAAGATGAGAGAGGTCTCCAATTTTCATCATAGGTATACCTCAACTATGAGGGACAAAATGAGGGAAAAAAATCCAGAAAATCACATTGAGGATTTTTAATGAATTAATTGGTAAATTCCTCAGTAAAATAAGTATTTGGTTACCTACAAACAAGAAAGATTTCTGGCTCTCACAGACCTGTAACTTCTTCTTTAAGAGGCTCCTCTGTCCTCCACTCGTTACCTGTATTAATGGCACCTGTTTGAACTCATTATCAGTATAAAAGACACCTGTCCACAACCTCAAACAGTCAGACTCCAAACTCCACTATGGCCAAGACCAAAGAGCTGTCAAAGGACACCAGAAACAAAATTGTAGACCTGCACCAGGCTGGGAAGACTGAATCTGCAATAGGTAAGCAGCTTGGTGTGAAGAAATCAACTGTGGGAGCAATTATTAGAAAATGGAAGACATACAAGACCACTGATAATCTCCCTTGATCCGGGGCTCCACGCAAGATCTCACCCCGTGGGTTCAAAATGATCACGAGAACGGTGAGCAAAAATCCCAGAACCACATGGGGGGACCTAGTGAATGACCTGTAGAGAGCTGGGACCAAAGTAACAAAGGTTACATCAGTAACACACCACACCGCCAGGGACTCAAATCCTGCAGTGCCATACATGTCCCCCTGCTTAAGCTAATACATGTCCAGGCCCATCTGAAGTTTGCTAGAGAGCATTTGGATGATCCAGAAGAGGATTGGGAGAATGTCATATGGTCAGATGAAACCAAAATAGAACTTTATTGTAAAAACTCAACTTGTCGTGTTTGGAGGAGAAAGAACACCATACCTACTGTGAAGCATGGGGGTGGAAACATCATGCTTTGGGGCTGTTTTTCTGCAAAGAGACCAGGACGACTGATCCGTGTAAAGGAAAGAATGAATGGGGCCATGTATCGTGAGATTTTGAGTGAAAACCTCCTTCCACCAGCAAGGGCATTGAAGATGAAATGTGGCTGGGTCTTTCAGCATGACAATGATCCCAAACACACCGCCCGGGCAACGAAGGAGTGGCTTCGGAAGAAGCCTTTCAAGGTCCTGGAGTGGCCTAGCCAGTCTCCAGATCTCAACCCCATAGAAAATCTTTGGAGGGAGTTGAAAGTCTGTGTTGCCCAGAGACAGCCCCAAAACATCACTGCTCTAGAGGAGATCTGCATGGAGGAATGGGCCAAAATACCAGCAACAGTGTGTGAAAACCTTGTGAAAACTTACAGAAAACATTTGACCTCTGTCATTGCCAACAAAGGGTATACAACAAAGTACTGAGATGAACTTTTGTTATTGACCAAATACTCATTTTACAGAGGAATTTACCAATTAATTCATTAAAAATCCTTCAATGTGATTTTCTGGATTTTTTTTCTTATTTTGTCTCTCATAATTGAGGTATACCTATGATAAAAATTGGAGACCTCTCTCATCTTTTAAGTGGGAGAACTTGCACAATTGGTGGCTGACTAAATACTTTTTTACCCCACTGTAGTTAACTTACAAGAATAAAGTTGTAAATTTACAAATAAATGTAGTAAATTAATAAGAAAAAGTTACAAATTTATCACAAAAGCTGCACATTTTAAAGGAAAAAATGCATTTATGCTTAACATTGGTGCTTCAAATGCATTTTGTTCAGTTGTGTAATATATGATATGATATGGAGGGGACTCTGATGATTTGTTGGAACAATTCTCTGGATGGTTCCGTTTGGGATGGCTTGGTGGATGGAATGCTTGGAGGTATTTTGCATTTGAAAGCAGCCATAAACCAAACCTAAAAGGAACATCTGAGTGAGGCACGCTCCCGTGGCAGGCCGATCAGTTTCTGGCAGACCATCACTTTTTGGCACAACAGCTATCAGGCAGCTGTATGCGACAGGCATACTCGCACAGGCCCTACGGTGTCACTCGGTGCATATGTAACACTAACATGTTCGGTCACTTTTGCAGTGCAGCGAAGTTGTCTATCCCTCAGTCTATGTGGGCACAGCGAGGCACACATACCTTAATGTGGCATGTGTTTGGGTCCAGGCTGATTTGCAAATTGCAATCAACCTATAAGCATCTCAAGATTGACCAATCAATCACAATCGACTGGTTGGGCACCCTTGATGTAGAACATACTGTAACCTGGAGTGTGGGGATGCAAGACTTTGTGAGATAAAATATACTGAGGGGCATTGAAAACACAGCATTGTATCAATTGCCTTCCAATTCTGCAAGCATAACAGGGCGGAGGAGCTAGCTGAGCGGAGGAGCTAGCTGAGGCCCCGCCGGGTCAGAGCTCAACCACAGCGGCAGTAAGTGGCAGAGCTATCAGCGGATGAGTTAGCTGAGGCCCCGCTGGATCGGAGCTCAACTGCAGCAGCGGAGCTCAACTGCAGCAGCGGAACTCAGCAGAGGAGTCAACTGAGGCCCCAGCCGGATCGGAGCTCAACTACAGCGGTGGTAAGCAACGGAGCTAACAGCAGAGAAGCTGACCGAAGCCCCAGCTGGATCGAAGCTCAACTACAGCGGCGAAGCTCAGGGGAGGAGCTAACTGAGGCTCCAGCCGGATCCAAGGTCAGCTGGACCAGATACTGGTAGCACCAGAAATTATCCTGCTATCATCAGCTGCAGGATTCACCGGGAGAGCTTCGGATTCACCACCTGATAGAACGACGCTAGCTGGAGGCCTCCACTAGCTACCGAGGGAGCCTTGGCCTCCTCGGCTTCACCAGCAGATCCAGTTACCCAATTACTAGCCAAAAGGTGAGGCTCTCCCTTGATCCTAATCAAACTAGTCATTATGTCTCCAAAAAAGAATCAGACACATGGAGAGGAGCTGGAGATCAAGCTCGTCTGAAGAAATATCTAAGATAGCTAAACAACAAATGCTGCTTGGCCTTATGGAGCAAGTGCGTGAATTAAAGGCTGAAATTAAGGACAAAGACAAGAAAATTAAATTCTTAGAAAGACGTGTGGATGGGCTTGAACAACATACAAGAATGGATGATGTCATTGTGAGCGGTCTTAACACCAGACACCGCTCCTATGCACGTGTGACAGCTGGAGTTGATAACCAGGATGGGGAGGATGAGACACTGGCAGAATCACACACTCTTGAGCAGCAGGTATTAACTTTTTTCAACTCTAAAAACATTGTTGTGGACAATAAGACTATTTCAGCTTGCCACACGTTACCTAAAAAAGACAGTAAAGAAAAACCAGCAACTATCATCCGATTTGTCAAAAGGAAAGAAAAAAGTGATCTTCTGCGACAAGCAAGAAAACTGAGGAACAGCTGTCTAGGTAAAGGAGCATTTAACAAAAAAGAACTCTGAAATAGCTAGACAAGCCAGGGCTCTCAGAAAATGGAAAAATACAGTTGATATGGACAAAGAACTGTAAGGTGTGGATAAAACTGCTTGGCACTCCACAAGAAGCTAAAATAATAATGATTAGATATAAGGAGGAATTAGACAAATTTAAAACTTAACTCTTGTGCACGAATAACAGTGCAGTAAGATTATGAGTGGAAATTTTGTTTGTTTTTCTCTCTTTTCTTTTTGGTGTACATTGTTGACACAAATTATGATCAGCACTTTAACCAATCATCCTTCCTCATTTTACAATGGAAGTGTATCAGGTCAAACTGAAGCTGAAACTTTGGTAAACACTGAACAGTAACCACAAGATATTTTAGGTGATACTGACCCAGATAACAACTACTTTAATCATATGAACAATAAGTGTACTTATGATGAACAACAATTAAATGGAATTATGAACTCGGATCAGACATTGACAATAATACATATTAATAGTATGAGTCTCTATGCCAACTTTGATAGTATTAAGGAGATTTTAAATCAATTTTACACTCCATTTAGGATTATAGCAATAACTTAAACATGGATTAATGAAGAAAAAGATGTAAATTTTGAATTACACGGATATGAGATGTTTACACAAAATAGGGAATTTAAAAATGGGGGGGGTAGCACTGTATGTTGATAGAAATTTAAAAAGTAAAAAAAGTGGACAGCATGACATCAACAGTGAATGAAATTATGGAATGTTTAACAATTGAAATTACGATGGAAAATAGAAAAAAACATAACAGTAAGTTGTATATATTAAGTTGTATATAGTAAGTTGTATAATTATATAGAGCACTGGGATCTGATATGGAAAAAATTAGAAATGATATGGAAAAGATGTATACAAAAATAAGACAAAAAGATATCTTTATTTGTGGTGACTTTAATATTGATTTAATGAAAACAACATAAACCAACTGAAGATTTCTTAGATACAATGTATAGCTTAACCTCTTGCACTCCGGTGTACCGCGGACGGGCACGTCTCTGCGTCCCAGAGTGCACGAGGGCGCTGCATCCAAGCGCGCACTGAAAAAAAAAAAAAAAAAGTTCTTCCACTACAGACACAGCCGCGAACAGATCAGATATGATTGACCTCTCATTCGACTAATAAGAGCCTTGAATTGGGTTTCTGAAACTTTGAAGAACCAATGACTGAAAACCTAGCAAGAAGGACCCGCCTACCAACGCTGTGAATGCAGTCAGCCAATTGAAACAGAGAAGTTCGTGAGCTGTTTTGTGTAAGGCTGGGTGAAGAGAGACTGACTGCTGCAGCAGATGAAAAAAAGGACCCGCAGGAAGAACCTGCTACAGACCCAGCAGCACGGAGACCACCCACAAGCGCAACCTGTACTTATTCCAGCAGAATAGACGTTTAGGATTCTCTTCCATGGTCATCATAGACCGACGGAGGCCGACGACAAAGGTCGTAAATCATTCGCCAAAACCGCAATAATGGAATTATGTTTTGACCGGGAACCACGAGCAGACCAGCGTCGCGTTCGTCTGACAATGAGGAAGAGAAGTTCGCCAGGACAATGCTGCTGTGAAGAGGTAAGTGTTATAAGCTAAATTATTCTTTATCCCTGAAAATTGTAATCAAAAAATGACTTTTGACCGATCGGTAAATTACAACTGTGTGGCGCACGAAGTCCGAAGTGTGTGCGCCGCGGTACACGGTTCATTCGCTGCGTCCGGACCGTGAACGCCCCCCCCCCCCCGCTACTCTTCTGTAGCGAGGTGGGGGGAAGCCGCGGTGACTGCGCCGCGGTCGCCACATAGCCACATGAGTCTAATCCGTCATGTAGCGATGGCCGATGTCTGTCCTCTGTAGCGGGGGGGGGGGGATCCCCCCCCCCACACACACACACAGCCCTGAGTGTCACCTTTCACTAGAGCCCAAGATGAAGCTTCTATATTGAATCATTCAAAAGTTAGACGTTTTTCAAAACTGTGCCATTTGGCACAGTTCCAAAACGCCTGGGAACTACCTGAGAAAAAAGCTGTGTAATATATTCATTTTTTGTGGTATTGTTACAAAATTTTGACCTCAGCTCGATAACACTTGGTTCTACATTTCTGTTGCATTTACCAGCCCAGATCTGAAGCTGTGTGTTATTTGCAAGCATTTGTATCCAAAAAAACACCCAGGCAAAATTTATTTTCTTCAAGTTCAGTATGTTTAGATGACTGTAACTCAGTGGCCGGAGCACTTAGAGAGATTATGACTGTTTTGCCAAAAAATTCAAAGTGTTTTCTTTTAAATGAGACCAACCCCATGAAGATGCTGCAAAGGGTTGAAGAACAGCTTTCGATTTACTTTGGGCACGTTATTTTTTGGCGTTTTTAGGGAAATTGACCGGAGTGCAAGGGGTTAACCTTATTTCCAAAGATTACAAAACCTACGAGAATAACGACACACTGTGCTACCTTGATAGACAACGTTTTTACTCATGTTAATGAATATAATATGCTGAGTGGTATACTAATAAATGACATTAGTGACCACTTGCCTGTATTTGTTTCTTTAGATGTTAATTATGGGGTTACTGAGAGTAAGAATAATAATAAACCCTGTTAAAAGGTTATTTATAAAATAATACGAACAGAAGATACAAGCAATGCTTTAAAAGATGACTTAATGTTACAGAATTGGGATGTGGTCTACAGACAGAAAGAAGTGGACAGGGCATATGATAAATTTATTGATATGTTTAAATCATTATATGATAAAAACTGTCCAATTAAGGAAATTAATAAAAAGTATAAATACAAAAACTGTCCATGGTTAACCAGGGGGCTACAAAATGCTTGTAAAAAGAAAAATTATCTCTATAAAAATCTTATTAAGAACTAAAGAATCTGAAAAAAGATATAAAACATATAAAAAATAAATTAACTGAAATAATACAAACTACTAAAAAATTATGCTATAGGAAAATGTTAAATGAAAATAAAGATAATATAAAAGGAGTGTGGGACATATTAAATAAATTAAGGAAAAATGGAACTAACAAAACGATAATGGTGATAATTATGATAAGAACATGGTAGTAAATAGAATGAATAAATTTTTTGTAAATGTTGGACCAGAGTTGGTAGCAAAAATTCCAAACCAAGGAAGAGACACCATGAGTGAAACATTGAATGGAAATAACCCTCGGTCAATCTTTCTCTCAGCAGTGGATGAACTAGAGGTAAACTCTGTTGTTGAAAAGTGTAAAAATAAATTATCTACTGATTGTGATGGTACTGATATTGCACTAGTAAAAAGAACTATTGATGGCATATTAAAACCATTTGCAAATATTTGTTATCTATCATTTCAAACTGGCTCATTCCCTCAGAAAATGAAAATAGCAAAAGTAATACCATTATTCAAGCAAGGAAAAAAACACCAGTACACAAACTACAGACCAGTATCACTCCTCCCACAATTTTCAACAATTCTGGAAAAACTTTTCAACAACAGATTAGAAAACTTTTTAAATAAATATGATCTGCTTAATCAGAATCAATATGGATTTAGAGCAAAGAGTACAACATCATTAGCAATAATAGAAGCAACAGGGGAAATAGTTAATGCATTAGATCAAGGAAAATATGCAATTGGTATATTTATAGATTTTAGAAAAGCATTTGATACAATAACTCATTAAATACTTTTTGATAAACTGAAATTGTATGGCATTAGGGGAGTGGCACTGAATTGGGTTACAAATTATTTATCTGAGAGACAACAGTTTGTAAAGATGGTAGAATATCTGTCTGGATGTATGGGAATTGCCTGTGGGGTCCCCCAGAGGTCAGTATTGGGCCCCAAATTATTTAACATATATATAAATGACATATTCCAAGTTTCTAAATCAGGGTTTCCTCTGGTAACATTTCTCTGTGGCGCCCTGCTACACCAGAAATTGTACCGCAACCCCAAGGCAATATGAATTTATTAAGAAAAATATATGAAGTAATGAATTCCCACAACCGCGCACACGAACAACGCGCATGGCCGTCATCCGCGTAGAGTTTAGAAGCGCCCCACTCACGCGAGTTTTCCAGTCAGTCAGCAAACAGTGTCTCGTTAAGCGTGACTGTCCAACGGAAAGTACTTTGTTAAAGTCTTTAAACGCGGAAAAAAAAATCATAAGAGGTATGTAAGCACTGGCATTTATCATGGTTTTAACCCTCTGGAAACGGGGGCAATAACTGAAGAGTCACTTAGCTACGAGATGTGGTTAGAATTCATATGCAGCCGGCTTCATATGAAGGGAAAGGCAAGAGACTGATGAATTGCTGAGGCTATATTTCACCAGCCACTACAATATTAAGTTATGTTCTGTAGTAATTGAAGGAATGAAGAGACTGGCAATTTCTCTCTTTTCTCGCACGAGCAGGTGTGCCATTTTTATTCTTCAGCAGCAGTGACAAAAAGCAACAGCTAAAAACGCTAGCTCTAAACTGAGGTCCTTCAGCGGCTGCCTAGAGAGGTGCCTGATGAGAAAGCCTGAGCGCACAACTATAACTGCCTAAACAGATCATTCTGTACATGAACACATATTGTGGTGAATTATGTCTTTAGAGTCCGCTACAGTTCCCTGTTATGTACCTGGCAGGTTAAGATGACCAAAATTCACCAAGTCAATGACTTTAATCCGTCAGCAGCCTTCAGACAAACTAAACGTGCCAACATCTGATTTCAAAATAAGGGAGTTTTTTCCTGCTGTCTGGGTGGTGAGATTTCTAAAAAACTATAAATATAAAGAAATATTATAACAAAAATAACAGCATCCTTGGTCATTTAAGTTCCTTTATTTCATTAAATACAATTTTATTAATATTTTTTCTTTGTAATCAGAGTTACAAAGAAAACTCGGTGCTAATGGGAAACTCGACATACCGGGAGCTGTAGCGAAAACGAAGCGGGTGCCGGGCTGGAGTTTAGGCGGCGTGAAAGAAATATAAGACAGAATAATAAAGAGCGATGGCAAGAACCAAGCAGACCGCCCGTAAAATCTACTGGAGGAAGAAGCCCCCCAGGAGACAGCTAGCCACAGGGCTGCTCGGAGAGGCGCTCTGGCCACCGGCAGAGTGAAGAGGCCTCGCCGTCACAGGCCCGTGCTCTGAGAGAGATCCGTCGCTATCAGAAATCCACGGAGCTGCTCATCCGTAAGCTGCCCGTCCAGCGCCTGGTGAGGGAGATCGCTCAGGACTTCAAGACCGTCCTGCGTTTCCTGAGTTTCGCCGTCATGGCTCTGCAGGAGACCAGCGAGACCCACCTGGTGGTCTCTTCTTCGCTAAGGGGGTCACCATCATGCCCAAAGACTTCTAGCTGGCCCGCTGCATCCGCGGAGAGAGAGCTTAGACTTTCTGCTGCACATCCACCAGCCATAATGCTCTGCACTGTGTGTCTATATATATACATTTATAGTAATATGGACATATGTTTACTAGATGTTGTTTTTTCTTGCCTTCTGATTGTTGCTCTGAGTGTTGCTATCCCTATGCTGTTGCAATCCTGGAATTTCCCCATTGTGGGACTAATAAAGGCTTATCTTATCTTATCTTATCTTATAAATTATTGTTCTGTTCTGACTGCAAAGTTATGGTCAAAAATGTAAATTGTTGTAAGGAAAAAGTAAAAAAAAAATTACCCCACACTGTTTCAAATTTATCTAAAAAAACAGTAATTTTATTTAAAAAAAGATAAAAATTAGTTATAAAATAATCCACAAATTTATAATAAAGTTTCAAATGTACAAGAAAAGTCAATTTTACAAGAGGAAATTACAAATTTGAGGAACATGGTTTCAACTTTAGATATATTTACAGAGAAAAGTAGAAAACTATAAGAAAATTGTTACAAATTTTTGAGAAAAACAAACCTTCAAGACTGAAGTCATTACTCAAGTTTTTAAGTGGGTGCTCTTTGTACCCTTAACTCAACTAGAAATTTTTGGTTGTCTACTCTTAATTATTAATTTCAAAGCACTGCTTTTACATGAGTAGAATTTCTGGTTACTATACTCACCTGATCATATAATTTAAGTATGCATGAGTACATTACCATTATCAATGTTTCTTTCCCTTCCCTACTCTCTCAATGAAAAAAAAAACACTAGAATAAAAATACAAAAAACACATATTTTTGTCATTTATGTAAACCATGACAAAAAAATCCTGCAGGACAAAACATGACACTTGATATTTTCTAACCTGTTTGTATATCACCATAGACAGAGAGAGAACCTGAATTAGACAGGGCTCAGAGAGGAGCCAAGGAGAGGGAAGTGTTCAGGCAGAGGAAGGAGAGAAGGATAACACCACTAAAAAGTCTAAACACAGGATGTCTGGGTGGGACCCCAACTGGCCCAATATTCAAGCCTCGGTTGTACAATACTTCAAATGGTAAGTTCCATATGCAACGTTACTGTGTAAAATTTTAAAAATAAATACATAGCATAAAATTAACATAATCCGGTATGTTTACCCCCCCCCCCCCCCCCCGGGAAAAATATATTGCCACCGTGCCAAGGTCTTCAAGCCAGAGGAAACACTGTAAATTATTAAAAATAATATTTGCTGATGATACTGATAGATTTTATTCTGGAAAAAATGATAAGGAACTAATCCATACTCTAAATAATGGATTAAATAACCTTAAAAAAATGGATGGATAGTAAACATAGATAAAACTAAGGTAATAATATTTGGTAATTGTAAAAATAAAGAAGATGTACATATTCATATACAGTGGGGCAAAAAAGTATTTAGTCAGCCACCAATTATGCAAGTTCTCCCACTTAAAAGATGAGAGAGGTCTCCAATTTTCATCATAGGTATACCTCAACTATGAGGGACAAAATGAGAAAAAAAAATCCAGAAAATCACATTGAAGGATTTTTAAAGAATTAATTGGTAAATTCCTCAGTAAAATAAGTATTTGGTCACCTACAAACAAGCAAGATTTCTGGCTCTCACAGACCTGTAACTTCTTCTTTAAGAGGCTCCTCTGTCCTCCACTCGTTACCTGTATTAATGGCACCTGTTTGAACTTGCTATCAGTATAAAAGACACCTGTCCACAACCTCAAACAGTCAGACTCCAAACTCCACTATGGCCAAGACCAAAAAGCTGTCAAAGGACACCAGAAACAAAATTGTAGACCTGCACCAGGCTGGGAAGACTGAATCTGCAATAGGTAAGCAGTTTGGTGTGAAGAAATCAACTGTGGGAGCAATTATTAGAAAATGGATGACATACAAGACCACTGATAATCTCCCTCGATCTGGGGCTCCACGCAAGATCTCACCCCGTGGGTTCAAAATTATCACGAGAACGGTGAGCAAAAATCCCAGAACCACATGGGGGGACCTAGTGAATGACCTGCAGAGAGCTGGGACCAAAGTAGCAAAGGCTACATCAGAAACACACTATGCAGCAAGGGACTCAAATCCTGCAGTGCCAGACGTGTTCCCCCTGCTTAAGCCAGTACATATCCAGGCCCATCTGAAGTTTGCTAGAGAGCATTTGGATGATCCAGAAGAGGATTGGGAGAATGTCATATGGTCTGATGAAACCAAAATAGAACTTTTTGGTAAAAACTCAACTTGTCGTGTTTGGAGGAGAAAGAACACCATACCTACTGTAAAGCATGGGAGTGGAAACATCATACTTTGGGGCTGTTTTTCTGCAAAGGGACCAGGATGACTGATCCGTGTAAAGGAAAGAATGAATGGGGCCATGTATCGTGAGATTTTGAGTGAAAACCTCCTTCCACCAGCAAGGGCATTGAAGATGAAACGTGGCTGGGTCTTTCAGCATGACAATGATCCCAAACACACCACCCAGGAAACGAAGGAGTGGCTTCATAAGAAGCATTTCAAGGTCCTGGAGTGGCCTAGCCAGGCTCCAGATCTCAACCCCATAGAAAATCTTTGCAGGGAGTTGAAAGTCCGTGTTGCCCAGCGACAGCCCCAAAACATCACTGCTCTAGAGGAGATCTGCATGGAGGAATGGGCCAAAATACCAGCAACAGTGTGTGAAAACCTTGTGAAGACTTACAGAGAACGTTTGACCTCTGTCATTACCAACAAAGGGTATATAACAAAGTATTGAGATGAACTTTTGTTATTGGCCAAATACTTATTTTACTGAGGAATTTACCAATTAAATCATTAAAAATCCTTCAATGTGATTTTCAGGATTTTTTTTCTTTCTTATTTTGTCTCTCATAGTTGAGGTATACCTATGATGAAAATTGGAGACCTCTCTCATCTTTTAAGTGGGAGAACTTGCACAATTGGTGGCTGACTAAATACTTTTTTACCCCACTGTAGATGATGTAATTATTGAAAATGTTAAGGAGATCAAATTTTTGGTTGTAATACTAGACAATAAAATTAGTTGGAAACCACACATCAGATACATACAAAACAAAGTGGCAAAAAATATTGCAATTATAAATAAAATTAAGCAAATCCTAGATTACAAATTGCTTCATATTTTGTATTGTTCATTAGTACTTCCATACTTGACCTATTGTATAGAGGTCTGGGGTAACAATTATAAAAGTGCACTTAATTCATTGCTAATATTACAGAAAAGGGCAGTCCGTGTTATACAAAAAGTCAAGTATCTTGAGCATACTAATTTATTGTTTTTACATTCAAAGTTATTGAAATTACAGGATCTGGTTGATTATATAGCACAGTTAATGTTTAAAGTCAGTAAAAACCTTTTGCCACATAATATCGAAAATCTTTTTAGTCAGAGAGAAGGGAAATACAATTTACGGGGGAATACAAAATTTAAAAGGCACCTAGTAAGATCTACTAGGAAAAGTTTTTGTGTGTCTGTGTGTGGGGCAAAATTGTGGAATGGGTTGGGGGAGAAACACAAGGAATGTTCAAACATCGATATATTCAAATCAATATATAAAGAAATGATTCTTGAACAATATAAAAATAAAGGACAGTAATATTATAATGTGTCATCAATGAAGAATGGCTGTTATTGTTGAATATATATATATATACTGTATATATATATATATATATGCTGAGTTATTGTTGAATATACACTCACCGGCCACTTTATTAGGTACACCATGCTAGTAACGGGTTGGACCCCCTTTTGCCTTCAGAACTGCCTCAATTGTTCGTGGCATAGATTCAACAAGGTGCTGGAAGCATTCCTCAGAGAGTTTGGTCCATATTGACATGATGGCATCACACAGTTGGCGCAGATTTGTCGGCTGCACATCCATGATGCGAATCTCCCGTTCCACCACATCCCAAAGATGCTCTATTGGATTGAGATCTGGTGACTGTGGAGGCCATTTGACTACAGTGAACTCATTGTCATGTTCAAGAAACCAGTCTGAGATGATTCCAGCTTTATGACATGGCGCATTATCCTGCTGAAAGTAGCCATCAGAAGTTGGGTACATTGTGGTCATAAAGGGATGGACATGGTCAGCAACAATACTCAGGTAGGCTGTAGCGTTGCAACGATGCTCAATTGGTACCAAGGGGCCCAAAGAGTGCCAAGAAAATATTCCCCACACCATTACACCACCACCAGCCTGAACCATTGATACAAGGCAGGATGGATCCATGCTTTCATGTTGTTGACGCCAAATTCTGACCCTACCATCCGAATGTCGCAGCAGAAATCGAGACTCATCAGACCAGGCAACGTTTTTCCAATCTTCTATTGTCCAATTTCGATGAGCTTGTGCAAATTGTAGCCTCAGTTTCCTGTTCTTAGCTGAAAGGAGTGGCACCCGGCGTGGTCTTCTGCTGCTGTAGCCCATCTGCCTCAAAGTTCGACGTACTGTGCGTTCAGAGATGCTCTTCTGCCTACCTTGGTTGTAACGGGTGGTTATTTGAGTCACTGTTGCCTTTCTATCAGCTCGAACCAGTCTGGCCATTCTCCTCTGACCTCTGGCATCAACAAGGCATTTCCGCCCACAGAACTGCCGCTCACTGGATATTTTTTCTTTTTCGGACCATTCTCTGTAAACCCTAGAGATGGTTGTGCGTGAAAATCCCAGTAGATCAGCAGTTTCTGAAATACTCAGACCAGCCCTTCTGGCACCAACAACCATGCCACGTTCAAAGTCACTCAAATCACCTTTCTTCCCCATACTGATGCTCGGTTTGAACTGCAGGAGATTGTCTTGACCATGTCTACATGCCTAAATGCACTGAGTTGCCGCCATGTGATTGGCTGATTAGAAATTAAGTGTTAACGAGCAGTTGGACAGGTGTACCTAATAAAGTGGCCGGTGAGTGTATATGCCGAGTACTATTATTATTGAAATCATTATTACTAGAATGTTACAATGGTATTATAGTATTATGAATGTTGTTTAGGATGGAATTATTTAAAGTATTATATAGGCCAGGTGGTATTATTATTGTTGTTATTGTAATTAATATATGGCTACCTATTATTATGGGTATTGTTATATGCTTTTTTATTGCACCTAGGTATTGTAAGAAACATGGGGGTATATGGTGGTATATATGGTGATTATGATGGTAATATTGTCTATAATTATATTAACATATCAGAAGTATTTACTTATTTATTATTAATACAATTATTATTAGATGTTGGCATTATTGTCACTACAAACTATCATGGTTATATTATTTCTATAGCATAATTTAATTATAAGATGCATTATATATTACGGTATTGTATAATGAATGTAATTATAGTATGGCTAATGACTAGAATGATATAAGTTACTGGTTATGGAGAAGGGGTGGGACTATATAAGCGTTGGCTTCTTCCCACTCCTTTTGTACAAGGCATTTTTTTTCCTGTTATGTTTATATTTTTTTCTTGGTTTTGATTCCTTGTTTTTAACTTTTTTTGTCTTGATGTTCAAATAAATAAAATGAAAAATTTCAGCAAGTAGTGTAAGTTGTCACTGAATCAATCACAAATTAGCTGATTCATAATGTTTATCAGCTAATGGTTATTAGTGCACAAATTCAGATCATCTGGACTTACAGATATGCAACAAAACTTAATCCTTAATCATTTCTCTCAATTTTGACGATCATTAATATTGTGTGCGTGTGTGCGCGTGCACACACTTGTGTGTTTTGAGATGGGGTGGGGATGGGCTGGTTTGTCTTGAACTCAAGCAAAAGGGGGGCATGGAAAAATCTCTAACGTGTCAAATAAATTAATTGTGTTATACCCTCTGGCGGATGGAAAATAAAATAAATGGCAAATAATACGTTGGCAGCAGTTAATATACCTATGTGGCTCTGCCAAGTATAATTATACAGTAGTAAAACCAAAAGTGTTTGCAAGTTTATGGATCAGTCATGTCAAAGCATTTTAGCAAGTTAAAGATCTCACACTAAAGTTGTTTTTTTTTTTTTTTCCTGAGTAAGCACATGGGGATAGTAGATGACAGAAATACTGTGTATAAATTTTTTCAAGCTCTAGCATGAGCAAAAATTGAAATACTCTGTTGATACCAATAAATTTGAATAAGCTGAACATTTATTTGACTTTTCACATCCAAAACTTTGCATATTCTAAGACTTCTAAGATCACAAGATTTGTTGGTTGAGCAATAAATCATCACTTAATCCAGAGTTTTCTAAAAGCTCAAGTGTGAAATATAAAACAGGAGCAACAAAAGAACACTGACTGAGGCTAAAAAGAAGGACCACATTGTGAATAAGTGTTTTCACTTTCATGCATTATCCTGGAAAGACAGAGTTTTAGTATTATTGGATCTTTCATCGACTTTTGATACTGTTGATCATAAAACATTGATTAGCAGATTGCAAAATCTTGTTGGCATGTCTGGATCTGTTTTAAAGTGGTTTTATTCTTATATTTCTGATAAAACTTTTAGTGTTTTTACAAACCATATCATGTCTGAAACTGCAGTTGTCATATGGGGTTCTCCAGTTTTAGGGCCTATTCTGCTCGTTTTATAAATGCTCCCTTTAGAACAGATAATTAGACAGTTCAATGATGTATCATATCATTTCTATGCCAACGATATCCAGCTATACTGCTCTTTTAAGCCTGCTGAGCTCCATAAGCTTACTTCCTTAACACATTGGCATAAAGCAGTGGTTAAGTGACAACTATTTGTCACTAAATTCAGAAAAAAATGAAACCCTAATTATTAGACCTGATAATATTATCCCACAGATCAGACAAAAGATTGGTGTTCTTTCTTCTTCTGTGCAGCTGTCTCAGAAACTTGGGAGTGGTCCCGGATATGTCCATGTCACTGAAGACGTACTGCCAGAAACTTATAAAAAACTGTTATTTTCACCTGAGAAACATTTTCCAAACAAATCAATTGTCTCTAAGAATGATATGGAAATGATTATTCATGCTTTTATTGCAACAGATTTGGACTATTGCAACAGTCTTTTTACTTTATTAAATAAAAGAGCTTGATCATCTCCAAGCTGTTCAAAACTCTGCTGCAAGGTTTTCAACTCACACCAATAGAAGAGCACATATTACTACTTTTTTTTTTTTTAATCTTCTCTTCACTGGTTGCCAGTTCATTTTAGAGTTAATTTTAAAATCTTAGTTCTCACTTTTAGAGCCTTACATGGTCAAGCCCCCTCATACAGTACATCTGTGATCTGATCGTCCCTCACATCCCTGCACAAAACCTAAGGTCATCAAATTTGATGCTCCTAAAGGTTCCACACACACATTTTAAAACCAGAGGTGCTTGATCATTTCAGTCTGTTGCACCAAGACTGTGGAATGAACTCCCACTTTCTTTGCGTTGTGTATATTGTGTTGATTCCTTTAGGTGGGTTCACACTATAGGGTTTGGAACAACTTTTACAGACATTTTGAAAAATCAGAGAAAGTAGTCCAAATGTTGGTGAAATTATGTCCGTGAGCAGGTTTGGGGTTTTTTTTTAATCCAGCGCACACCCACTTTTACAAACTTTTACTAGCAATTGCCAGCGTTGCATTCAGCGTTGGCAAATATTTGCCAACTTAGACTAGTGTATGTGTAAGCTGTTGCCAACTTAGGTTAACTTAAGCAAACGAATGCTCAGTGCACGTCAGCTGATATCAGCGTCAGGCGACACTCATATAAAGATCAGCGTTTGTGGACGCTTCCTGCCATTCTGGACCCGCCATTTTGGGTGGATTCACACTACAACGTTTGGACCAACTTATACTGACGTTTTGGCAAACGTCTGGCTCTGCTGGCAAAAGTTGATAAATGTTAATGATAAGGGATAAGGACCTGTGCTTATATAGTGCTTTTCTAGTCTCAAAGACTACTCAAAGCGCTTCACTAGTACTAACCCTCTATTCTAAGGGCCTGTAGGAGACAGATATCTAGGGGCAATTTAGAACAACCAATTAACCTAACATGCATGTCTTTGGATTGTGGGAGGAAACTGGAGCCCCTCCGAGTAAACCCACGCAGCGCAGGGAGAACATGCAAACTCCACACAGAAAGGTTCCTACCCCTGCCAGCCTGGGGATTTGAATCTGGAACCTTCTAGCTGTACGGCAACAGTGCTAACCACTGCGCCACCGTGCTGCCCACTAATGATGGTTAGTGTTTGTTGGCAAATGCTGGCAAAAGTTGTATTTCTTGAAAATTTTCAGCATGCTGAAAATTTGCTGACATTTGGAAATAAACATTTGTGAAAGTTGTGCTCAGTTTGTAAAAGTTCCCAAGCGCTGGGCTAAGTTATGCAGAGTGCACCTAAGTCAGCCTAAGTTAAGCTCCATTGGCAAATGTTGACTGAAATGCTGGTAAAAACAGATGTTTTTAGATCGAAACTCCCTTCAGACATGCACAAACAAAAGAGAAATAGAGAGAAGGGGGAATTTTAAAAAAATGAAAATATATATGTAACAGGACAATGTACAGTACTTGTTTGATAACGTGGAGTGTATGATGTTTATATATAATGGGCATTTAATTAGGGCCTGAGCCACTGACAACATCAGTCAGCGAAAGCCCTATTGTATCTGCTTGCGTTTCTTTATTAGGGCCTGAGCCACTGACAACGTCAGTCGGCGAAAGCCCTATTGTATCCGCTTGCGTTTCTTTATTATTTTTCACTATTATTCTGCCTAAATGATCGCATTTTTCACCCTCTGAACGTTAACCAAAACGCGATTTTTTTTGGCAAAACCCTCAGACCGGGCAAAAAATTCGATAAACTGGAAAAAATATGTGCCCCCCCACCCCTCATTTTTGTGGGTGGGGTCAAACGTACAAGGTCTATGGAGACAGAAGACCATAAACTTTGCCGTAGACACATCAAATTTGGGTGAGGTGTGAATCACCTCAAGACATGCAAAAAACATCATTGTGGCCCATACCCACCGCCAACAGGAAGGCCGCCATCTTGCCTCAAAGTCGCCCCACCTCCAATTCGGGAAAAAAGTCACACCTCGCATTTGAATGCACTTGTCCTAGGGACCTGCTCCAATTGAGCTCATTTTTGCATGGCGGCATCTATAGGCATTGGCCATTAAAAGTTATATAAATTAAGTCAAAATCTCAAAAGGCGTGGCCAGGGCGCCATGGCGAAGTTTGACTCCTCCCCTTACAAATTCAACCACCTGTAACTCCCACAAAACTTGTCCGATGTCCACAAAACTTTCCATCAAGGAAAATAGTGCCACCCCGGATACAATGACATAAAAATACCGGACAAAAGATATAGCGCCACATAGTGGCTAACAAAAGAATTGCTGAAAACTGTTTTATTTATTACTCACGCACGGCTGGCCAGAATGACGTCAAATTTTCAGAGATTCATCAAAACACAGACATGATCATAACTGAACATCAACGTTAGTATGATGTCATACATGTTACCATGGACACGCCCTTCTCGCCATTACACCCATGAGCTTATGGGGCGGGGTGGGAAGGTCTTGGAGTCTAAATTTTTTAACATATGTTGAGGTCACTGTCTTATGCAGTCCAATATGGGTGGACAACACATAACTTACAGGGAAGTGTTGCCATGGCAACATGGCGACGGTTGACTACACGCCATGAAATTTCGGACAGTTGTATCTTGGACAACCTTTTTCTGATGTCCACAAAACTTCCCATCAAGGAAAATAGTGCCACCCCGGATACAATGACATCAAAATACCGGACAAAAGATATAGCGCCACATAGTGGCTAACGGAAGAATTGCTGAAAACTGTTTTATTTATTACTCACGCACGGCTGGCCAGAATGACGTCAAATTTTCAGAGATTCATCAGAACACAGACATGATCATAACTGAACATCAACGTTAGTATGATGTCATACATGTTACCATGGACACGCCCTTCTCGCCATTACACCCATGAGCTTATGGGGCGGGGTGGGAAGGTCTTGGAGTCTAAATTTTTTAACATATGTTGAGGTCACTGTCTTATGCAGTCCAATATGGGTGGACAACACAACTTACAGGGAAGTGTTGCCATGGCAACATGGCGACGGTTGACTACACGCCATGAAATTTCGGACAGTTGTATCTTGGACAACCTTTTTCTGATGTCCACAAAACTTCCCATCAAGGAAAATAGTGCCACCCCGGATACAATGACATCAAAATACCGGACAAAAGATATAGCGCCACATAGTGGCTAACGAAAGAATTGCTGAAAACTGTTTTAGTTATTACTCTAAACTAAATATGTATTACTAAATATGTAAATATATATACACACACAGTGCAGAGCATTGTTGCTAGATGGAATAATATGTAGATATATAAACACCCAGTGCGGAGCATTGTAGTTAGATGGAATAAATATGTAAATATATATACACACACAGTGCAGAGCATTGTTGCTAGATGGGATGAAACAGCACAACCGTCTACTTAGTTATCCTATATGGTATGATTATGTACCCATACATATTCTCACCCTCCATAGCGACCGGTATTTTCCTAATGGTATGCTGGAGGGGACCATTGTATGTCTTTTGTATTCAAAACTATTAGGTTGTCACGTCTTTAGCCTATCTCTAACAGCAGCCCTACTTAGGTTGTACAGTCTGACAGCCGTTGGGAGGAAGGACCTGCGAAACCTCTCGGTTGTGCACCTAGGATGATGTAGTCTGCTGCTAAATGAACTCCACCGTGCGTTCAGTATGTCCTGCATAGGGTGGAACTTGGACTCCAGCAGAGATGACAGTTTAGCCACAGTCCTTCTCTCTCCTATCTCCTCCACTGGGACAACGCGCTACCCCAGGACAGAGCTAGCTTTCTTGATCTGTTTGTTCAGTCTCCTCCTATCGGCTGCCATAATGCCACTGCCCCAGCAGACCACCGTGTCATACAATGTCTTCAGCAGCGCCCCTTGTACACCAAAAGACCTGAGTCTCCTCAGTAGGAACAGCCTGCGCTGTCCCTTCTTGTACAGTGCGTCAGTATAGTGTGACCAGTCTAGTTTATTGTTCAGATGAACACCCAGGTACTTATAGGATGTCACCATCTCAATGTCTGTTCCCTGTATATTTACTGGTGATGTGAGGTGTTGTCCTGAAATGAGAGTGGAGGAACTTCAGCAGAGGGACATGAGTGAAAGTTTGGAGACATTGTTTTTGGGCACAATGACTACGGCACCTCCACCTAATGCTGCGTGGAAGAAGTCGATTGGAGGAACTGGCCAGCAGGTAGGGTTCAAAGCGAGGGAGGACGGGCGGCGGGTTCCGCGGTCGCGCGGGGGGCGAAGGTCCGTTTACACCTGCCTGCAGGTTTAATTTTTTTTTTTCGTTATTATTCTGCCTAGCCAGTTTAGAAAGCTTGGGATCAGTCCGCCAAGGTCTCCGCCTTTGACTGCCACCTAATCCACATAGCACCGGACTTCCATGATCCCTCCTGCAGGTGGTGAACCTACTGGAGGGCGGACCCATGTAACTCCTTCGGGCTGAGCCCGGCCGGGTCCCATGGGTGGAAACCCGGCCACCAGACGCTAGCCTTCGAGCCCCTCCCCCAGGCCTGGCTCCAGGGTGGGGCCCCGGTAACCCCATACCGGGCGGGGTACACTGAATCCTTGATATACAATTTATCATGAGAGTCTGTTGGATCGTTCTTCGTCTGGCCCTTCACCCAGGACCAGTTTGTCTTGGGAGACCCTATCAGAGGCAAATTGCCCCGGACAACATAGCTCCTGGGATCACTGGGGCACGCAAACCCCCCCACCACGATAAGGTGACGATCCATGAGGGGAGAAACTTGTGAGAGTTTAGTTCGCATTGCCAACACTCGGTCGGAGTCATTCCCAGTGAGAGTTGGACTCCGCCAGGGCTGCCCTTTGTCACCGGTCCTGTTCATAATTTTTATGGACAGGATTTCTAGGCGCAGCCAGGGAATGGAGGGTGTCATGCTTGGTGACCACAGGATCTCATCTCTGTTGTTTGCAGATGATGTTGTCCTGTTGGCTTCATCCAGCAATGACCTACAGCTCTTGCTGGGACGGTTTGCCGCTGAGTGTGAAGCGGCTGGGATGAGAATCAGCACCTCCAAGTCCGAGTCCATGGTCCTCAGCCGGAAAAAGGTGGATTGTCCTCTCCGGGTTGGGGACAGGCTCCTGCCCCAAGTGGAGGAGTTTAAGTATCTTGGGGTCTTGTTCACGAGTGAGGGGAAAATGGAGCGAGAGATCGACAGACGGATTGGAGCAGCATCTGCAGTGATGCGGACGTTGTACCGGTCTGTTGTGGTGAAGAGGGAGCTTAGTTCTAAGGCAAAGCTGTCGATTTACCAGTCAATCTACGTTCCTACTCTCACCTATGGTCACGAGCTTTGGGTAATGACCGAAAGAACGAGATCGCGGATACAAGCGGCTGAAATGAGCTTTCTCCGTAGGATTGCTGGACTCACCCTCAGAGATAGGGTGAGGAGCTCAGTCATCCGGGAGAGGCTCAGAGTAGAACCGCTGCTCCTCCACATTGAAAGGAGTCAGTTGAGGTGGTATGGGCATCTGATTAGGATGCCTCCTGGACGCCTCCCACTTGAGGTGTTTCAGGCACGTCCCACTGGGAGGAGACCCCGGGGCAGACCCAGGACTCGGTGGAGAGACTATGTCTCCCAGCTAGTCTGGGAACGCCTTGGTATCCCCTCTGAAGAGCTGGAGCAGGTGGCTGGGGAGAGGGAAGTCTGGGCTTCTCTGCTTGAACTGCTGCCTCCGCGACCCGGACCTCCGGAAAAGCGGTAGAAGATGGATGGATGGATGGATTATTCTGCCTAAATGATCGCAATTTTCACCCTCTGAATGTTAACCAAAACGCGATTTTTTTTGGCAAACCCCTCTGACCGGGCAAAAAATTCAATAAACTGGAAAAAATATGTGCCCCCCCACCCCTCATTTTTGTGGGTGGGGTCAAACGTACAAGGTCTATGGAGACAGGAGACCATAAACTTTGCCGTAGACACATCAAATTTGGGTGAGGTGTGAATCACTTCAAGACATGCAAAAGACATCATTGTGGCCCATACCTACCGCCAACAGGAAGGCCGCCATCTTGCCTCAAAGTTGCCCCACCTCCAATTTGGAAAAAACTCACACCTTGCATTTTAACGCACTTGTCCTAGGGACCAGATCCAATTGAGCTCATTTTTGCATGGCGGCATCTATAGGCATTGGCCATTAAAAGTTATATAAATTAAGTCAAAATCTCAAAAGGCGTGGCCAGGGCGCCATGGCGAAGTTTGACTCCTCCCCTTACAAATTCAACCACCTGTAACTCGGCCAAAACTTGTCTGATGTCCACAAAACTTTACATGAAGGAAAATAGTGCCACCCCGGACACAATGACATCAAAATACCGGGCAAAAGATATAGCGCCACATAGTGGTTAACAAAAGAATTGCTGAAAACTGTTTTATTTATTACTCACGCACGGCTGGCCAGAATTACGTGAAATTTTCAGAGATTCATCAGAACACAGACATGATCATAACTGAACATCAACGTTAGTATGACATCATACGTGTTACCATGGACACGCCCTTCTCGCCATTCAATTCATGAGCTTATGGGGAGGGGTGGGAAGGTTTTGGAGGTCTAAATTTTTCAACATATGTTGAGGTCACTGTCATATGTACTCCAATATGGGTGGACAACACATAACTTACAGGGAAGTGTTGCCAGGGCAACATGGCGACGGTTGACTACACGCCATGAAATTTCGGAAAGTTGTATCTTGGACAAACTTTTTCAGATTTCCACCAAATTTTCAAAAATGGATAATAATCCCACTCTGAACATTCCTATATAAAATAAAAGTTTTAGCGCCGCCTAGTGGTAACAACATTAGACCCTTGTAAATTGGACATACTTTGCACGATTTGCAACAAATTTTATACGATCAATATTCTCCCTTCCCCGAACTTGGCTATATACAAATAATAAACAACATTCATAGCGCCCCCTAATGATTAAAGGAAGAATTACTGACGGGCAAAACTTGTCCGATGTCCACAAAACTTTCCATGAAGGAAAATAGTGCCACCCCGGGCGCAATGACATCAAAATACCTGACAAAAGATATAGCGCCACATAGTGGTAAATGAAAGAATTGCTGAAAACTGTTTTATTTATTACTCGTGCGCGGCTTGCCAGAATGACGTGAAATTTTCTGAGATTCATCAAAACACAGCGATGATCATAACTCAATATCAACGTTAGTATGACATCATACATGTTACCATGGACACGCCCTTCTCGCCATTCAATCCATGAGCTTATGGGGACGGGTGGGAAGGTCTTGGAGGTCTAAATTTTTCAACATATGTTGAGGTCACTGTCATACGTAGTCCAATATGGGTGGACAACACATAACTTACAGGGAAGTGTTGCCATGGCAACATGGCGACGGTTGACTAGTCGCCATGAAATTTCGGAAAGTTGTATCTTGGACAAACTTTTTCTGATTTCCACCAAATTTTCAAAAATGGATAATAATCCCACCCTGAACATTCCTATATAAAATAACAAAAGTTTTAGCGCCGCCTAGTGGTAACAACATTAGACCCTTGTAAATTGGACATACTTTGCACGATTTGCAACAAATTTTATACGATCAATATTCTCCCTTCCCCGAACTCGTCTATATACAAATAATAAACAACACTCATAGCGCCCCCTAATGATTAAAGGAAGAATTACTGACGGGCAAAACTTGTCCGATGTCCATAAAACTTTCCATGAAGGAAAATAGTGCCACCCCAGACGCAATGACATCAAAATACCTGACAAAAGATATAGCGCCACATAGTGGTTAACGAAAGAATTGCTGAAAACTGTTTTATTTATTACTCACGCTCGGCTGGCCAGAATGACGTGAAATTTTCTGAGTTTCATCAGAACACAGCCATGATCATAACTGAACATCAATGTTAGTATGACATCAAACATGTTACCATGGACATGCCATGACGAAAGGGATAATGCCACTTACTGCTCACAGGAAGATCTGAGCCAAATGGTTTACTTTATTATGCATGCAGCCGTTGCAGTGATGACGGCACATTTTCCAAGCCAGCGAGGGACTATGGGCGCTGGGTTCCGCGGGCGCGCGGGGGGCGAAGGCCAGTTTACACCTGCTTGCAGGTTTAATTAGTTTTGAGTTGTTTGTGGGTTTGTTTGCTCCAGCTGATGGGTATGGTCTTGTGGGTGGTTTGTATTGCTGATTTGTGGGTGGTTGTATTGCTGTGGGTGGTTTGTATTGCTGATTGTATTGCTGATGGAGTTCCTGCAGCCCCAGGAACTCCATCCCTCCTCCACTCTGACCTCCCACCAGCACTAACAATCTGTGAAGAGGAGGTGCGCCGGGTCTTTCAGAGACAAAAGATCAAGAAGGCTGCAGGACCTGATGGTGTGTCTCCGTCCTGCCTGAGAGTCTGCTCCAACGAGTTGGCCCCCATCTTCACCCGGATCTTCAATAGATCACTGGAGCTGTGTGAAGTGCCTTCCTGCTTCAAACGCTCCATCATCATTCCAGTTCCCAAGAAACCCTCTGTTACAGGATTAAACGACTACAGACCTGTTGCCTTGACCTCTGTGGTCATGAAATCCTTGGAGAGATTGGTGCTGAACCACGTGAAGGTTGTCACAGGCCCCCTGATGGACCCACTGCAGTTTGCCTACCGGTCAAACAGGTCAGTGGATGATGCAGTGAATATGGGACTACACTACATCCTGCAACACCTCGACTCCCCAGGGACGTACGCCAGGATCCTGTTTGTCGACTTCAGCTCAGCGTTCAACACCATCATCCCAGGCATTCTTCATCAGAAACTCCTCCAGCTCAAGGTGCCCCCCTCCACCTGCCAGTGGATCTCCAACTTTCTGACTGACAGGTGGCAACAGGTGAAGCTAGGGAGATTTACATCCAGCTCCCGAAAAATTAGTACTGGCGCCCCCCAAGGATGTGTCCTTTCCCCACTGCTCTTCTCCCTCTACTCCAACGACTGCACCTCAGACGACCCTTCGGTGAAGCTCCTGAAGTTTGCGGACGACACCACAGTCATCGGTTTGATCCGGGATGGTGATGAGTCTGCATACAGGCGGGAGGTGGAGCAGCTGATCCTCTGGTGCGGCCAGAACCATCTTGAACTTAACCCAGCCAAAACGGTGGGATGACTGTGGATTTCAGGCGACACCCTCCTTCATTCCCCCCACTCACCATCCTCAACAGCACAGTGTCCACTGTGGACTCATTCAAGTTTCTGGGTACCACAATCTCCCGGAACCTGAAGTGGTCCTCCCATATAGACACTGTCCAGAAAAAGGCCCAGCAGAGGTTGTTTTTTCTGCGTCAGCTCAAGAAGTTTGATTTGCCTCAGGAGCTGCTGGTTGTCTTCTACACCGCCATCATCCAATCTGTCCTCTGCTTTTCCATCACTGTCTGGTTTGGATCTGCCACTAAACAGGACAAGACCAGACTGCAGTGGATCATTAAGTCTGCGGAGAGGATCATTGGTACCGACCTACCCTCCATTGAGAACTTATATCGGTCCATAACCAGGAAACGGGCGGGAAACATCTGTGCTGACCCGTCACACCCCGGCCACAAACTGTTTGAACTTCTATCTTCTGGTCGTCGTTACAGATCACTGAAGGTCAAAACCACCCGTCACAGGAACAGTTTCTTTCCTCAAGCCATCACTCTGATGAACTCCTAACATTCACCTAGTCCTACCTGTTGCTGTACACGACTTTTCATCCATTCTTACATTGCACATAACTCTCACACTGCTTTTTACTTCATTCACATTATATCACTGAATCTGAATTCACATTGAAATACTGTATGACTGTATATTTTTTCATATATTTCTGCAAAGTGTGGATAGTCTGAGTAAATAACTGCATATATTCCTGTATATATTTGCATCCTTTTATAGAAACACGGACAGACTAATTTACTGTACATACTCTGTTGTCATTGAATCCTTATTTAAATCTTATTTAAATCCTCCACCTGAACAACGAGAGCAAGTTTTTAGCGAAAGTCAAATTCCTTGTATGTGTTGTGCATACTTGGCCAATAAAGCTGATTCTGATTCGGGATTTTGTGTCCTTGCAGTGTTATTTTTCTACCACTAGGTTGTGCTGTTGCACAAACGTGTCTTTTACCAGTAGGGATTTACTGGTTGCCTTGGAAACAACAGCCGTTGGAGACACTGTTTTGTTTTTTGTTTTTTTGTTTTTTGCTGTCTGAAAAAAACATTTTCTTGGTCCGTGGAATAAAGTTTTTGGGGTTTTTTTCATGAAATTTTCAGAGTCTGTCTACTCTCTGTCTGATATATATAGAGTGCATCCGGAAAGTAGTCACAGCGCTTCACTTTTTCCACATTTTGTTACAGCCTTGTTCCAAAAGGGATTAAATTCTTTTTTTTCCCCTCAAAATTCTACACACAATACCCCATAATGACAATCTGAGAAGTTTTTTTTGAGATTTTTGTAAATTTAGTAAAAATAAAAAACTAAGAAATCACATGTGGAACAATAGGAAGGCTAGATTACGTCTGTCCTTACTATATTTACCATTTGATCGTGGAGGTCTGAAATGTCCAAACTTTATGTTGTATTACTGGTCAGCACAACTGAGGTCTATGACAAATTATTTTTCATCAAATGATCTCCCTCACTGGACTGAAATGGAATCATACAATTTACCTTTACCTCTTCCCATATTCATATACTCAGACTCGGCAAAAAAATTACAGAAACAAGTTAAAAATCCATTTGTAAAGCATATGATCAAAATATGGTGTGAAACTAAAAAATATTTAAAAGAACCACACTTATTGTCACAATTTAGCCCAATATGGGGTAATCAATATTTTAAACCAGGGAGAGCAGATGCTGTATTTAAAGTATGGAATTTAAAAGGGATTCAAAAGATTCAAGATTTATATCTGTCATGTTCAGATAACATAATGTCTTTTGAAGAGCTGAGGCTCAAATTTAATCTTAATAGAACACATTTTTTAAAAATATCTTCAGCTTAGGAACTTTATTCGATCAAATCAAAACAATGCTCTCACTCGACCTATTTATTCATCCTTGGAAAAAATTTTGACGAAAGATAGTAAGAGAAAGGGTATTATTTCAGAGTTTTATAATTCATTGACACTATCTTCAAGTGAAAACTCACAGAAAAGATTAAATTATTGGAAAGAAGACCTGCAAATTGAAATTTCAGAGGAACAATGGGAATTGGCTTGTACAGAAGCTCAAACCAAATCAATAAATGTACGTCTTAAATTGATACATTTTAAATGGTTAATGCGGATGTATGTTACACCGGTGGAATTAAATAGATAAAACAAAAACATACCACATACGTGCACAAAATGTATGGAAAGTAAAGGAACCTTATTTCATTGTGTATGGGAATGTAGGAAAATTAGAATGTTTTGGGAAGAGGTGAGGGTAACAACTGAAAAAATAATTTCAAAACAAATCATATTGAATCCTAAATTGTTTTTGTTGGGTCTGTATCCAGAAAAGCATAATTTTAATAAAAGTGAAAGAGCATTCATAGACCTCAGTTTGCTTAATGCCAAAAAATGTATTGCACTATTGTGGAAAAAGACTCCTAGACCAGATGAGACTCAGTGGTTAAGACAGATGTTAACAAACCTTCCACTAGAAAGAATAACATACATACTGAAATCAAAGGAAAAAGTGTTTGAGAATATATGGAGACCTTTCATTGATTATGTAAAGAATTTAAACATAACTTTTGAAGAAGAAGGTGAATGATGTGTGTGGACCTTGTAAATTCCTAACTGGTTAATGTATAATATGTATACTTATGTAATGGATTGCCTAGACTAAACAGAGGAGCATTGTTGAAGACCTGTTCTTGTTAGTGGTTGTTGGTGGGGTTTTTTAGTATTTTTTTTTTTATTATTTTAGTGTTAGTGTCTGATTGTTTGTGTTATGTTTGTAAAAAGGTTCAATAAAAATATTGTGGAAAGAAATCACATGTACGTAAGTATTCACAGCCTTTGCTCAATACTTTGTTGATGCTGGCAGCAATTACAGCCTCAAGTCTTTTTGAATATGATGCCACAAGCTTGGCACACCTATCTTTGGGCAGTTTCGCCCATTCCTCTTTGCAGCACCTCTCAAGCTCCATCAGGCTGGATGGGAAGCGTCGGTGCGCAGCCATTTTCAGATATCTCCAGAGATGTTCAATTGGATTTAAGTTTGGGCTCTGGCTGGGCCACTCAAGGACATTCACAGAGTTGTCCTGAAGCCACTGTTTTGATATCTTGGCTATGTGCTTAGGGTTGTTGTCCTGCTGAAAGATGAGCCATTTCCCCAGTGTGAGGTTAAGAGCACTCTGGAGCAGGTTTTCATCCAGGATGTCACTATACATTGCTGCATTCATCTTTCCCTCTATCCTGAGTAGTCTCCCAGTTCCTGCCACTGAAAAACATCCCCACAGCATGATGCTGCCGTCCCCATTGGTGTGGTTATGAGCGGTGCCCGTTTTCTTCCAAACATGACACCTGGCATTCATGCCAAAGAGTTTAATCTTTGTCTCATCAGACCATAGAATTTTATTTCGCTGGCCTGAAAATTTTAAAATGAATACATTAAACATCTTCACATGATTTTTTTGTTTGCCTGAATATGTTAAAAAAGCAGCAATAGTCATAACTCAACATTATTAAAAACATTTCCAGACATCTTCGTCACTGTAAGTTTTACTCAAGCTTGTGGTTTACTGCATGTTTTCAGAAAGGTTAACATTGAAAAGAAAAAAGGGGGTTTTAAAGGGGTCATTGAATGCACTTTTTCCACATTTTAACAGCTCACTCATGTCTTAATGAAGTGTTTGTGACATTTTGTTTACATTTTGTTCAATTTTTTAATTATTGAAGCAAATTTGTTTTGGATTTTTCCTGGCTTTCTTCAAACACTCTGATTTAAAAGCCTGTCGCTTTAAAAAACATCCTTCTGTGGCCGACACACATTGTGGGCTCACGCTGCCACAGAGACAGAACTGAATGTGTATTGTGGGGTGTCACGTCTGCAAGGACTAAGGACTCGAATCTACAGGAGGTAACAAGGAAGTGTGAGATTTGTCTCTTTGTCCCACAGAAGACGCCCCGGAGGGTATTCCGGTTCATCAAGAAATGAGAGACAATGGTGAAGCTTCAAAGGGATGCTTTGTAACTGTATGTTGACTGAAGACACCATGTGACTTGAATTCTGATGCTGGAAATGTATAAAAGGGGGTTGAAGTATGATTCTTTCTCTTTCCTGCTTTGAGAATGCTAGGAGCTTGTGTTCTGTCAAATAAAGCTGGTTTATGACTGAAACTCAGCCTCGTTATTTGAGCATGCTCCTACACTTCAACTGTTCAATTCCACCCTCCCTCTTACGTCAGTTAACCATTAGCTGAGTAGCTTCTAGCCTCATTCTAGCTTGGATGAGCAACGCTGGTTCACTGAGCCACGGTCGGTTGTGTATCTCGCGTCGGTTCGGCCCATCTCCCAACAACCTCGCTGGGATGCCACAACAAATCGCCCGCACCGGGCGACCCACTAGTCACCCCAACCCGGGGCTGCTGGCCGAGCCAAGCTGCCAAGCCAGGGGATCTCAAAGTGCAGTGTATCGCTCCGTGGGACTCCACTCCTCTCTTGCAGCCAGCTGGGAGATGCGCCCCCAGGAACCCAGATATGTATAATGGTTACACCATTTCACCATCAACCTTTACTAACACTAAGTATTATCATAATAACTCAAACCTAGAAACCATACAGATAATCAAAGAAAATCAAATAATACATTTTAATTAAACTGAAATCCCTCATAGATGGTCTCTTCCAGTGACATCACTAATGAGGTCAGAAAACTATAAATACAGGAAGTGAGCCCGCACTTCCTCCTTTTGACCCTGGAAGACATGAAGAGGTAGGTAACATAGGACTAAATGAAATGATGATTAAAGCAATTATGAGCCAATAAACTATAATTCAACCCATTACTTGTGTGTTATTTTAAACAAAGATATTAATATATGAACTGCAATCAAATTTAAAGCAAAATACAAACAAACCCAGGATAGTAAGTATCTGCAAATTACAGAACAAAATATACAGTATACTGGTTAAAACAAACAATACAAGTATGGCAAACCTTGTTTGGAAAAGATGTTAATTAGTGACATTTCAAATTGTGTGCTCTCACCCACTTTGTCACACATGAACCTATAAGGTTCACCTTCATGTCACGTCACACTGATGCAGTAATTCATGCAAAAGGAGCCCGGATCAAGTACTGAGGGTGTACATGACATACTTTTCAGTCAGCCAACATTTTTATTAAAAAATCTGTTTGTTTTTTTTAATAATTTTATGTAACGTTCTATTTTTACTGAATTTGGGGTTTTCATTAGCTGTAAGCCATAACCATCAAAATTAAAAGAAATAAACACTTGAAATATATCACTGTGTGTGTGCAATGGTGCTATATAATATATGGGTTTCAATTTTTTAATTGAATTACTGAAATAAATCAACTTTTTGATAACATTCTAATTTATTGAGCTGCACCTGCATATCACTCTATAATGTATGCATTTCACTTTTTGAACCGAATTATTAAAATAAATCAACTTTTCAATGACATTTTAATTTACTCAGATGCACCTGTATTTTAGATGTTTAGGTACTACTAAGAAAATGCAGTTTTCCCTAAGTCTGTCAAAACCAGAATAGCTGTTCTGAGGACAGTAATTTATAACTACTGTAAGAATGTAATTAGTGAGAAACATTGCATTTGGAATAAAAATGCAGCAATAAATACCGAATTAGGATTCCTTAAGATTGAGGCAACTGCAGATATATGCAAATCATAACAGTCAATTACAGGCATAAAACTTGGTACTGACGTGTACAGTACAGAGACAAATGAATGAATGAATGTCTTGTATTCATAGCGCTTTTCTTGTCTAGCTGACCATACAAACCACTAGCCACATAAATTCAGTCAGTGACCTGAACTCTGAACCCTGAACTCTGTCCACTTCCTCCCACCCGCACAATAGCTACCTCATCTGTTGGCACAGAAAGACTGGCACACCAACAGTAATACATCTGCTGCTGTATGTCTCTGCACCTTACTGCAAGCATTTGCACAAATGCTATATCGGCTGCTGTCTGTTATTTCAATACTGATCATGTGCAGTCCAATCTGTCACTGTCTGCACCTACACTACTGCATCGAACTTGCAACTACGAGTATTACTGCTCTACTTTTTCTGTATATAGGGCTGCTGGGCTATATTGTTTATCTTTATTTGCACTATAGGATATCTGGGTTTTATCTTTTTCACCATTTGCACTATGGGTAGCATTACTGTACATTGACTGCTGTTGTTTTCCCAGCCTTATTCCTTTTTTTATATTGCGCACCCCACTGAAGAGAGAGAAACAGCATTTCTCTTTGAAATATCAGTGTTTCCTCTGGCTTAAAGACCTTGGCGCGGTGGCAACATATTTTTCCGGGGGGGGGGGGGGGGCAGAAAACATATTTATGAATATGTTAATTTTATACTATTTACTGTATTTCTTTTTTTTAATTCTACACAGTAACTTTGGATATAATAATAATAATGTATCAGATTTATATAGCGCTTTATCACAGACACTCAAAGACGCTTTTAACAGATACATTATTCATTCACTCCAGACAGACAATGGTAGTGGCAAGCTACTACTGTAGCCACAGCTGCCCTGGAACAGGCTGATGGAAACGTGGCTGCCAATCCGGGCCAATGGCCTCTCCAGCCACCACCAAACATTTATACACATTCATACCCAGTGTTATGGACAGTGGAGGCAAGGTGGGTAAAGTCTCTTGCCCAGGGACACAACAGCAGGATATCTGGAGAGAGCGGGATTCGAACCGCCAACCATCCGGTTACTGGACGACCCACTTCTACAATCTGAGCCACTGCCATGCATATGGAACTTACAATTTGAAGTATTGTACAACCAAGACTTGAATGTTGGAATATTGGGCCATTTGGGGTCCCACCCAGACGTCCTGTATTTGGACTTTTTACTGGTGTCATCCTTCTCTCCTTCCTCTGCTCTCACCTCTCCTGGACCCTCTGCTTGAACACTTTCCTTTCCTTGGCTCCTCTCTTCTGTCTAATCTTGCCCTCTCTGAGCTCTGTCTAATTCAGCTTCTCTTTCTGTCTATGGTGGTATACAAACAGGTTAGAAAATATCAAGTGCCATGTAAATTAGATTTAGAGTCCTTTAAACTTCTAGTTAAGGGTACAAAAAGCACCCACTTAAAACTTGAGTAATTACTTCAGTCTTGAAGGTTTGAGGTTTTTCTCCAAAATTTATAACAATTTTCTTATAGTCTTCTACTTTTCTCTGTAAATTTATCTAAATTTGAAACCATTTTCCTCAAATTTGTAATTTTCTCTTGTATAATTGACTTTTCTTGTACAACTGAAACTATTATAAATTTGTGGATTATTTTATGGCTTATTTTTGTCTGTTTTTTTAAAATAAAATTACTGTTTTTTTAAATAAATTTGAAACAGACTGTGGTATTTTTTTTTAACTTTTCCTTATAACAATTTATATTTTTGACCATAACTTTGCAGTCAGAACAAAACAATAACTCTGATTGCAAAGAAAAAAATATTAATAAAATTGTATTTAATGATTTAAATTAACTTAAATGACCAAGGATGCTGTTATTTCTGTTATAATATATATATATATATATAATATTTTTTTTAATTTATTTATTTTTTTTAGAAATCTCACCACCACCAAGAAAAACCTCCCTTATTTTGAAATCCAAATGCTGGCACGTTTCATTTGTCTGAAGGCTGCTAACGGATTAAAGTTGACTTGGTGAATTTTGGTCATCTTAACTTGCCAGGTACATAATTGGGAACATAATTTAATACTGTAGTAGCTGGTGAAATATATCTTCAGCAATTTAGTAGTCCCCTTTGCCTTTCCCTTCATATGAAGCTAGCTGCATCTGAATTCCAACTACATCTCTTAGCTAAGCGACTCTTCCATTATTGCTCCCGTTTCCAGCAGGTTAAAACCATATGATAAATGCCTCCAGTGCTTACATACCTCTTCTGATTCTTTTTCCCCACATTTAAAGTACTTTAATAAACTCATGTTTCTGTCAGACAGTCAAGCCTTATTCATGCCGCATTTCCCCTCTAGTCCTGCCTTGGTCCACGTGCGCTTTGGATGAACCCGGCATGCACGCGGCACTGTACATGCTCACTTTTTTCATCTACCCAGGCCAAACAGTTGACACATGCACACAACCATCATTTGTAGTTTCACTCCTGCCTGATAGGTAGTGCCAAGGCACTGACATGCCAGGATTTTCACCAACGAAGAAACAGCAGACTTCTTCACAAAGTTTCTCTTCAAATAGAATCCATTTCTGCTGTTTGACTTTCCGGTTTTCACTCCTTTTCCACGAAGATGCTGCTGCCGCTAACGAGACACTGCCTGCTGACTGACTGGAAAGCTCGCCTGGCGGGGTGCTTCTAAACTCCGCGCGAATGACGGCCACACACGTTGTTCGTGTGCACGCTTGGGGAAAGTCATTGTGAAAGAATAATTCCATATTATCGCTCTAATTGTGGGATTGCCTATGTGTCATGTTGTGTTCATCATTGTTTAATCTCATATTTGGCCTCCGGTCTCAGAGCTCTGAGTGACTGCATTTGTTACAAAATGTAATACAGCTGCATTTGTTTGCACCTGCCTGGCAGGTTCATGATGTGAAGTATCCCGTGGGACACATCCCCCGGAGACAGGACGGCGTTCGGGGAAATGTGATAAAATACCCCGCTGTGACCAAAGACACTGAGCAAACTGCCAGGAACATTTGCTACCGTTTCTCTTTGATAACATCTCACTTAAAAGGACTGTGTATTCATGCGAGGGGCAAAGTGGTGCATGAATGGTTGAGCTCTGAGACCGTACTGTATCAGTCTCCGTTGGCCAACGAATTAAACCTGCTCATAGCTGAAGATCTGCCTGGCTTATTGACTGCCCTCATCAAAGACAAATCAAATATTTTTCTACAATTTTCGCACACTGAACGTGGGGCCCAAAATCTTATTCCTGCCCCCGGCGGCTCCAGCCGAAATTCAGCAGTGCACAGCTGAGAAGACTTTTCCCACAGAGCCCAATGGGCTACCGGTTTGGAGCGGCTGGGAGCTGGGGTAAGTGACTGGTTTAACTCTCCAGGTAGACCATTGTGAGTAGATTTAATTTAAATAGACGCTGGGTTAGAATCCCAGTTGATTAAAATACGCGTATGTGTGTAAAACTGAGTGTTTGATACCGCAAAGCTAAAGACGGATTTGGTTTGAAATGTTGACCTGAATGGTCCGGTTCGAAGCGAGGTAGAGCTCGGTAGGTTCTGGTTAGAGTCCGTGAATAATAATACGTATTACAGATCGCACGAAGTGAGCTTATAAACATGTGAGAAAAATCGGTGCGAGATCTCCCTAACAACATAGTGAGCATCGATCAAAATCAGTGTAAAATCTCCATAACAACGTAGTGAGCACTGATCAAAATCGGTGCAAGATCTCCATAACAACGTAGTGAGCGTTGAATAAAAATACTGAGTGAGAATCTTATTTACATCACAAGTGAGCTTCGGTATGATAAAAGGGTTAACCGTAAAATAAAGGTAAAATAGCGCTGGTATCAAACTACCTTGAGACGTCATTTAAAATAGGCCTGAAATAAAATGAAAATAATTCTTTAAAATATATAGGTGGTAAAATATGCCCAAATTATAATAAAAAATAACAAATACGTTCAATAAAAACTGCAGTTTGTTCATCTGTGTGTTTTTAATGTTTCACGGCTCATCCCGGCAAAAAACGGAGTGAAAAATAAGCCCCGCGAACGCGGAAGTGAAAAAGAAAAGTGCTACGGGGGTTGAAGCTGTGGTTGTTTTTCTTGTTATTGTGAAGTATAAAAGCATGCTGACATGATTGTTGTTTCAGGGAAAATGGTAAAATTGTGTACGGGAGATTAGTAAATGACAAAATCCGTGACAAAAAAGGTAAAGAAAGGTGATTGTGTTTCCAGAGCGGCAGGAGAAGATTGAGATGGGAACCGTGGGTTGCCACAACTGCATACTGCAAGCTTGCTGTGCATTCTTGGTGAGAGACTTGGGTTGCCAGATTGGTTTAAAATATGTGCTGCAGTCTCGCGCTTTGAGACTGTGTGTGTGTGTGTTGCTGCCTCGAGGCTGGTCTGAGTATATGGAGAAAAAAATGAGTAATTGTTGCAGTATTCATTCGAGTTTGCTATGTTGTGTGTGAGAGACAGTACTAACTTAACTAACTTAGTCACACTAAAAGGAGAATTTTTGATAAGATGAAGTATAGATGCTTGCATCATCTCAAGGGAGCTTTGGCAGTAATTCCTTTTGCTTGCAGTTTTTTTGTGTTTTTTTTATGGCTTTTTAACGATTACTGGTGTCAAGTAATTTAATGTTGCTTTATTGGCAAACACCTTTTTAAAATTTTTTGAGCCAACATTATCAACTGCCAGAATTTTTTGCTTATTTTGGGTGAAATTGCCTGCCAGCAGAGCAAGAAATTTGAATTTTTTCTCTTTTTGGGATGCCTGAGGGCAGGTAAACAGCATTGGGCTATTTTATTCGATTTTTTTTTTTAAATGTCAGTGCAATTTTTTTTAATTAGCTCACAGTTGCATCATCTCCCTGACCGAAGGGCAACAGTGAACTTCACAGGGAAAAAGGGCAACAGACTGACTTACGCTGGACGGTGAGACTAAAACTTGTTGATAAATTTAAGAGATTACCTACAGTAAGAGGAACAGACCTGACTAATTTATGCATCTCCTCTTTCCTGTATGACGTCTGGTGTGAGGTCTGTGCTTTGGCTCCTGCTCCTCCTCTGTGCTCTCCCTCTGCTCGGCCCAGCCCCCGCCTAATAGGACTCCAGCGGCTAGCGTTACCTCGCCTCCCCTAGTCACCTCCCCTCCTACCCACAGCAGCCACACCGGGGTGCCAGAGCAGTTAAGTAACACACATACTGACTGTATACTCTGATGAATTAAACTGAAGATTATGAGAAAATGTTGTCACTGAATAAGATTCAATGATTAAAGATTTAAAAACCTTATATGGGACGATTCAAAGCACAAATGACGTAATAATGAAAATGTTGCTTATACATATGATTGAACTGAGGCTGCTAATGATCAGATGTTCTTTTTTATGTTTCTTTGCCATATTATTCTCTTTTAAATAGAAAAGTCACTCTTAGTGAATGATTATGTGATTTTAAAACCTTATTTATCTTTGTGCCGTTTGTGACAAAATGACAAAGTTCTGAAACATTGAAAGATTACAAAGAAAATAAACACAGAAGAAGAGTTCCAATACTGGGCTCCCTGAATACATTTGATTCTGTTAGTATTAAAATGACAATTTGGCTGGGTTGTTGTCTTTTGAAATATAAATAAATGGGAATCTGTTTGAAAGTTGACATTGTAATACAGAGTGTATGGGTAACGGACTTTATGAGGACAGGCAACTATGCAAATCACTACTGGAATACTATAGAATCATCACTTTTTCTGTTTCACCATTTATATGTGTGTGCTTGAGTAAAAGGAACCATTTTACTTATTCTCTAACTTACTGAAAATAACTCACCAAAATTCAAAGTCAAAATATCATTTACAGTATTTGTTTGCAGGAAATGACAGCTGTCCAAAAAGCCAAATACATGTTGCTTTTGATGCGTTTCTGGATCAAATAATGCAAAGAAAACAAGTTTATGCACATTCTTAAATACCATAATACTTAAATTTTAACTTAGAAAGGGAACTCAGAAATTTCAAGTCTGAGTTTCCCATTTAAACAATTTATATTCTGTGAAAATTTTCCTTTAATGAAATGGAATAGGCTTAATGGCTCGGTACAAGGGATAATAGTCATTGCACTATAACATTTTTCTAGGATGATAGTGCATGGGAAGCACCTTGCGGAATTTAAGCCCTCGAATTCCATCCATCCATCCTTTACCACTTATCCAGTCACAGGGACAGCATTCTAAGCAGAGAAGACAGACTGCTGCCTGGTTTAAATAGCACCATGATCACCATGATCTCTCCCACAGATAATTGGGAAGAGTTCAAACCCTTTACAATGGGGAGAGAGAAAAGATCTCTCCCATTCCAGCAAAAACATTAACAAAAAGGTTTGGGTCATTTTGTAGATGTACAGAAGAAGGAAAGAAAAAAGCCTGAACCATTAGTTAGAATAAAAATTTCACCAGCATTATAATAAGCATTGCTAAAACTTAAAAGAAAAAGTTGAATGATTACAAGAGAAATAGAACATTTATGAAAGAAAAATTAAACTCCTGTTTGTGTGATTACTGACGCAAAGGGGAGGAGGCCAGAGCTTCCCCCGATTCTATTTTTCAGGGTGACACTGACACTGGACCCCTGTGGTGGAGAGTGGACGGAAGGAGGCGTGGGGTGAGCTGGCCGCAACGAGGGAAACGTGATGTTTATCATCAATGTGGCCATTATTGGGGACAATGTTCTGGACACCGACGACAGCAGAGAGAGGGGAGGAGGACCTCACGGACCCGACCACCTGACTGACCAAACCGAAGCTAAGTACAACTGCTGACGCTAATACTAACATGACAGACATTTTTCATTTGCCTGACTTTGACTAAACAATGCAGTGCTTACCTTAAGTGACATTACAGTTTCAGGACATTGCAATACAGTTTCCCACCTAACAACGGTATGAGCGCATCACATTTCCCACATGTGACAGGAGGAGATGTGTTGTAGAATTTCGATGTGCTAAGGTACTGTGCTTGCGGTGTTGGGTCTTCGGCTGAGCCGAACACAGCGTCTACATGACCGCACATGAAGGCTATATAACATTATATAAGTCCAATATCTCCACTACACAAGTAGGCCACAGACCAATGTTGTCTCAGTATGTATGACAGACATCTGAGTGGCCTACATCCAAATTCTAAAGAAGAAAAATAAATTGACCATTCCTTGTGCAGAATGAAATCCACATTCCAATATATTTAGCAACTCATCCACATGAACACTTTTTACAACAGTGACAGAAAAGAGGCATGATTACAAAGACCTCATTTTAAAGGTGTTACACTGTATAGAAGTTTCATCTAAATTAGCCATATGTAAATGTGCCACACATTAATGGCACAGATTGAATCTCTAAGGAAAACTACTTGCTGACCAAGAACCTACACAAGGTCATATAGGAAAATCACACCACAGCATCATTTCTTTTAACACTGAAAGAAAAAAAACTTATCACTGACACAAGACTGTTTCAGCAGGCCTCCACTCTGCTAAATGGGGTTTCCCATGTATCAAAGGGGGGTGATTAGTAAAAAATAGAATTAGTAAAATGGATGATGTAGTAAAATGTAGTAAAATAATTAATGTATGATTTGTAAAAATAATTTACTAATCAATCTAAAATTTGCTACAAAAACAAAACAATTTTTACTCAATTCTGTAAGACAAAAACAATGCTTATGGGAACTTAAGACAAAAATACTTTGACCTTCCCTGCATCAACTTATCCTTTTCAAAACCTTTGCATGGATTCCACTGAACTAAAATACACGCGAAGGATGTTGACTAACAGAGATGTCATTGATGCCACTCTTCCCAGGAGAGACCACGGAGGTACAGCACTCATCTTGGCCAAACCAGGGGCCCTCGTCCTTATCAAGGTCATCAAAAAGAAAAATTGGGCCAATGCTCCCTGGCAAGAACCACACAAAAGTTATCCTGGCGATACCTACAGCTGTGAAAGTCGAAGGATGTGACTCTTGGGTGCATTTAACACATTGCAAACTTTACCCCACTCAAAACCCTCAGCAAGAGACTGGTTAATACGCATTGCAAACGTTATCCCACTAAAAATCCTCAGCGAGTGACTGTTTAACTGTTTCTCTATACAAGTGTTGGCTGACGGTGCCCTTATGGTGTCCAGCAATGGCTTGTATAGCGAAGCAATTGTTTATCATGGAGAGACAAAATGCAAGAGAGAAGGTTGGCAACTGAAGGGTGTGAATGCTATGCTTTTTCATCATCATCATCATTATGGTAATACTTTTGTTTTGGTTATTCTTAGTCGCACCAATCCCTATACACCGTAGAGCCAGATACATTACACACATACCATGAATGGCTGGAAGCTCCAGGTCATCATGATCATGTTTATGCTGGCAATGTCTGGTGGAGATATGCTAATTACACAGCCAAATCAGCTAATCGTTCCAATTGTTATGTTTGTTCCTTAATGCCACTATCAGCTGGACAAATCTCTGTCATGGCTGAAATAATGGAGCTACCACAAGCTGTCCGTTTCTTACAGGAGGCCATGTACAGAGACAACACAGCAAACATTATTTTGAATCACACCTGTCACACCACTTATCACTCCACTGATCGGACACAAGATGACACTCCTTACTCTGTGAAGGCAAGGTTAATTTCATCAGGGAACTTCTCCTTTTGTCTAAAGGGAAGTGGTCATGTCCCTTTGGGCAACTTACCACTCTCTAACTGTGCAACGGTGCACAGTGCGTCTTGCCCCTGTACTGCTACCTGCTTGACCAACTAAGTGGGCAAATGTTGTCCTGAAGATCCTCTTTGTCATTTTGGAACCGTCACCCTGCAAGAGCTCTGTAGTGCTGCCATTTGTAACTTTCACACATTTGGCACACACATGGTGACAGGAGGATGGTGGTTATGTGGCCATCGGGCTTACTCACACCTGCCCATGAAGTGGGGAGGAATTTGTGGCCCCGTTCTTGCGACTGACCACACCCTCATTATGTCGGCAGGCCAGGTGGGCAGGGTGAAGAGAGATGCTTTTTTACCACATGATGCCATTTGGGGCACAGATGTACCAGAGCAATTTAAGATAAAAAGCACAGGAGCAAAGGTCCTTCAGTCACTGTTTCCTTGGGTGGGAGTGGGCAAGAACACCTTATGGATTGAAACACTTAATTATAGGTTACAATCATTTGTAAATTTTTCCTTATCTGCTTGGTCGGGTAAGGGAAGAAATGACGGCTATGAGGCTTATGATGACACAAAATAGAATGGTTCTAGATCAATTATACACACACACATGGTGACAGGGGGATGGTGGTTATGTGGCCATCGGGCTTACTCACACCTGCCCATGAAGTGGGGAGGAATTTGTGGCCCCGTTCTTGCGACTGACCACACCCTCATTATGTCGGCAGGCCAGGTGGGCAGGGTGAAGAGAGATGCTTTTTTACCACATGATGCCATTTGGGGCACAGATGTACCAGAGCAATTTAAGATAAAAAGCACAGGAGCAAAGGTCCTTCATTCACTGTTTCCTTGGGTGGGAGTGGGCAAGAACACCTTATGGATTGAAACAATTATAGGTTACAATCATTTGTAAATTTTTCCTTATCTGCTTGGTCGGGTAAGGGAAGAAATGATGGCTATGAGGCTTATGATGACACAAAATAGAATGGTTCTAGATCAATTAACTACCGCCCGTGGGGACGTGTGTGCTACTGTAGGTGATTATTGATGTACTTTTATCCCTGAAAATTATGCAGATGGTCAGATTATTGCTTCAGCCATACGTATCCTCACTGCCTTACAGGCTGCTGTGGCCAAGGACAATGTTATTGATGCACAGAATTGGTTAAGTTGGTTATTTTCTTCATGGGGAAGTCTCATCATGAACTTGATAGTGATTTTTGTGGTGATAACTTTGGTCTTTTCCTGTGTGATTCCTTGCATCCGTAGCATGACGATGAGACTAGTTCATGTAAACTTAGTGATGTATCATGATGCAGTTGCCAAGGATGATGGAAAAGCAGTACCAACCGAAGGTGTCTCTCCATGAGTTAAAGTACAGAGTGTGAAGTTGAAATGTACTATTTGCAAACACACTTATAAAGTTTGAAATGTTTTTATTTTTTGTTTTGGTATTTCATATGATTTTTACTTTTCCTTTTATCACATTACACTTAATATCATCACATCACTAATAGTAACATTCTCATTTTACGCAGTTTTATTGCTTTTGTTTTCCATTGATTTATTTTGTTTCATTATTGTTTTTATAAGATACTAACACTCTTAGATTTAAGCTGCTAACACACATACAGTATATCCACACACGTATATATTACCATTTTATTCATTTTATTTTCTTTTTTATCTTGTGTGTTTTTATTTTTGACTTCTTTTATTGCTTTCCTTTACTGATCAAAAGCCCTTATTCCGTTCTCTTCAAGGTATGAAACGTTAAACCAGTGCCTGCGGGGCAGACAGGGCTGATGGATGACTTTCCCCATCGATAGCTAGTTAGAGTCTGTTGCATAAAAATGCTGTTGCATAAGAGTGCACTGGAGCTTAGCGAGGCTGCCTGATGGGGTTTTAAATGCCATAACAGTTCATCTGTGATGCTTCTAGCATCAAAGGGGGAATGAAAAAATAATTCCATATTCAGGGATGAGAATGGGGTTTTGGAAAAAAAGAGGAAACTTAGCCGGGGGTCTTGGGGGATGCAGGCCCCCAAGCCGGATCCAAGGCGGAGCCCTGGTTGGGGGTCTGGGGGGCAAAATCTGGTGTTTTAGAATGCTCAAATGTGGTCTTATATTTAAAGTTAGAAGTAAGTACAAATGCATTTATAGTTTATCTTTTTAATCTGCTGCTGCATCACATGTGTAATCATGTTCAATACTGTTTTGATTCAGTGTCACTTTCCCTGGTACTTTGCATTTCGCTATGAAGTCGGCCATTTTTTCAACCACAAAATAAAGTGAAACACAGTACATATGTATTAAATTTATATCTGAATAGTATGTTGATGTAATAATACTAAATTATATTTTACTACTAACTAATATGTTTAGAACTGACACAGAATTACATCTACATAGTTCTAGAACAGACAAAATAATTTAACCAAGTAAAATAAATTATAAATATTAACAAAATTCCATCACCCATTTATTAAAATATACTGACATTCTGCAAACATTTTGATTTATTAATGTGTGCATTTGTTAGTGTTACTAGGAATATAAAAAAGTTGCATATCAGTATATTTTAACCCCTTGAACTCTTGTGAATTCAGCGGGCGGTCACGTCTCTGCATCTCAGTGCGCACTGAAAAAAAAAAGCTGTATTTCCAGTCTTCCAGTACAGACACAGCCTTGTTACAACCTCAGAAAAAAGCTGTGTAATATATATTCATTTTTTGTGGTATTTTTACAAAAATTTTGACCTGAGCTTGAAAACACTTGGTTCTACATTTCTGTTGTGTTTTCCAGCCAGTATCTGACAGCTGTATGTTATTTGCAAGCATCTGTATCTAAAAAACACCCAGGTGAACTTTCCTGTTACTCAGTGGCAGGAGCACTTAAGAGAGATTATGACTGTTTTGCCAAAAAACTCAGAGTATTTTCTTTTAAATGAGACCAACCCCATGAAGATGCTGCAAAGGGTTGAAGAACAGCATTGTGTAACTTACACATGCTATTTCATAACAAATTCATTACGTGAAAATTCTCAAGTACATTACTTAAACAAGAAAAAAAAAATCTTACCTCGGAATGTGTCTTCCGATCACTAATTGCTGTAATCGGGGCCGGCTGTGATGAACTTTGACTGACTGGCATCTGAGTTTAACCGTGTCCATCGATCGTTTTGAACGCAGCACCAAGTGAGTAGTTCGATCTCCTTGTAGCCACAATTTTGAGATGTTTCTGTTTTGAACAGTGCTCAACAAAGGCAACATAACCACGAGATCCATAACTCAAGAAATCGTTGCAATAAACACACTGGGCTTTCCCTGGTACTTCGCATTTCGCTATGAAGTCGGCCATTTTTTCAACCACAACTTCAGTATTTTTACCGATCTTTACTGTCATTGACACGGTTTTTTCAAGCCATTCCCAAAGGAAACTTGTTCTTTATCCCTTTGTCGATTTCTAAAATTCTTACTTTGTTCTCTTTCATGAGTTTTAGGTTCACCATTTTGACGAAATCGGGAAAACGCAGTTGATTGAACTGTCCGCCACTTGCATTTCGCTCCGCGTGTTATCCGGATATGACAAAAGAAATCTTACCAAATGGCCAACTGGTTGCTTCAATAAGTATCAGCCTATCAGTGGCCTTGTTACATTACATTACATTACTGATCTTGCTGGGTAGCGCGTTTTGCGCGGTGGATTTTCACAGCCGATCGAAAATACGACTCGCCGCCAGACCCCCCCCACCCTAAAATTTTCTCCTCGAATTTAGACGATTCACGAGAATGACCCTAGACATGATCAAATCCGAGGAATTCCTCGGATCCAAGGAAGATTCTCATCCCTACATATTGACAACTGTGGGATTGCATGTGTGTCATATTGTGGTCATCATTGTTTAATCTCATATGGTAAATGGCGTTCACTTATATAGCGCTTTTTCTCATCTCTAGATGACCAAAGCACTTTACAGATCCTGCTATCCACCCATTCAGCACACATTCACACACTGATGGCGGCAGGACTGCCATAGACACAGAGGCACTAGCCTGACCACAAGGAGCAACTGGGGGTTCAGTGTCTTGCTCAAGGACACTTCGACATGCAGACTGCAGACAGAGCGGGAATCGAACCCCTAACCCTCTGATCAGCAGTCAGCCACACTACACCTGCGCCACAGCCGCCCCTGCGCCACCTATTTGGCCTCGGGTCTCAGAACTCTGAGTGAATGTGTTTGTTACAAAGTGTAAGACAGCTGCATTTGTTAGCACCTGCCTGGCGGGTTCATGCTGTGAAGTTTCTTGTGGGACACATCCCCCAGAGACAGGACAAGACAGGACGGCGCTCGGGGAAGTGTGATAAAATACCCCGCTGTGACCAAAGACACTGAGCAAACTGCCAGGAACATTTGCTACCGCTTCTCTTTGGTAACATTTCACGTCTCACGAATTAAACCTGCTTATAGCTGAAGATCTGCCTGGCTTATTGACTACCCTCATCAAAGACAAATCAAATATTTTTCTAGCACATTGCTTCATATATTTTTCTTAAATTCATATCTCCTTGGCGTGGTGGTAAATTTTCTGACGAGGCGGGCCACCACCCAGAAATGTTACCAGAGGAAACCCTGAAATACACACATGGACAAAATTGTTGGTACCCCTCTGTTAATGAAAGAAAAACCCACAATGGTCACAGAAATAACTTGAATCTGACAAAAGTGGTAATAAATAAAAAGTCTATGAAAATTAACCAATGAAAATCAGACAATGCTTTTCAATTGTGGTTCAACAGAATTATTTTAAAAAAACAAACTCATGAAACAGGCCTGGACAAAAATGATGGTACCCTAAACTTAATATTTTGTTGCACAACCTTTTGAGGCAATCACTGCAATCAAACGATTTCTGTAACTGTCAATGAGACTTCTGCACCTCTCAGCAGGTATTTTGGCCCACTCCTCATGAGCAAACTGCTCCAGTTGTCTCAGGTTTGAAGGGTGCCTTCTCCAGACGGCATGTTTCAGCTCCTTCCACAGACGTTCAATAGGATTTAGATCAGGGCTTATAGAAGGCCACTTTAGAATAGACCAATGTTTTGCTCTTAGCCATTCTTGGGTGTTTTTTTCGCTGTGTGTTTTGGGTCATTATCCTGTTGCAAGACCCATGACCTGCAACGGAGACCAAGCTATCTGACACTGGACAGCACATTTCTCTCTAGAATACCTTGTACCCTGCACAGATTCAAGACACCCTGTGCCAGATGCAGCAAAGCAGCCCCAGAACATAACACAACCTCCTCCATGTTTCACAGTAGGGACAGTGTTCTTTTCTTGGTATGCTTCATTTTTGTGTCTGTGAACATAGAGCTGATGTGTCTTGCCAAAAAGTTCCAGTTTTGTCTCGTCTGTCCATAGGACATTCTCCCAGAAGCTTTGTGGCTTGTCAACATGCAGTTTGGCAAATTCCAGTCTGGCTTTTTTATGATTTGTTTTCAACAGTGGTGTCCTCCTTGGTCGTCTCCCATGAAGTCTACTTTGGCTCAAACAACGACGGATGGTGCGATCTGACACTGATGTACCTTGACCTTGGAGTTCACCTTGAATGTGTTTAGAGGTTGTTCTGGGCTCTTTTGTTACCATTCGTATTATCCGTCTCTTCCATTTTTCATCAAGTTTCCTCCTGTGGCCACATCCAGGGAGGTTGGCTACAGTCCCGTGGATCTTAAATTTCTGAGTAATATGTGCAATTGTAGTCACAGGAACATCAAGCTGCTTGGAGATGGTCTTATACCCTTTACCTTTAACATGCTTGTCTATAATTTTCTTTCTAATCTCCTGAGACAACTCTCTCCTTCGCTTCCTCTGGTCCATGTTTAGTGTGGTACACACCATGTCAACAAACAGCACAGTGACTACTTGTCACCCTTTAAATAGGCCGACTGACTGATTACAAGTTTGTAGACCTCTGTGATGTTCATTAGAGGACACATCTTGGTTGAACATGTCCCTATGCTCACATTATTTTCAATCTTTTCTAGGGGTACCATCATTTTTGTCCAGGCCTGTTTCATGAGTTTGTTTTTTTAAAATAATTCTGCTGAACCACAATTCAAAAGCACTGTCCGATTTTCATTGGTTAATTTTCAAAGTATTTTTATTTATTACCACTTTTGTCAGATTCAAGTTATTTCTGTGACCATTGTGGGTTTTTCTTTCATTAACAGAGGGGTACCAACAATTTTGTCCACGTCTGTATATTCTCCTTTTCATATCCCCTTAAGATCTGTTAAGATTGGGTTTCCACTCCAAGATCCATCCCGCGCTGAGACGTTCTGAAGGTTAGAGGTTGTCAGTGGAGGAGCCATCCCTGTTTCATTGTGTATTTCAGCACAGAAGACCTCAAATTTTTCAGGGGTCTTAGTTTTCAAACTCAAGATTCAAGAAGGTGCTGCCATAATTTTCGCCATACTCACTGCAGTTTAGTTGTTGTAATGGCCAATTCTTTTATTTATCTTTTTATTTAAGTTGTCACACTTAAAAGTTTAAGATCATTAAACAAATTTTAATATTAAACAAAGAAAACCCAATTAATGGCTAATTATTTTATTTATCTTTTTTATTTTTAAGTTCTCAGCAAGAATGCAATGTTGGCCATTTTTGACATTTTTACTGAGCATTTAATTCTAAATATATCACTGTTCAACAGGAAATTTTTGGCAATCCTGTGCTTTTCTTGTGGCGTTACATAGAATAGCATCACTGTCAACTATGGAAAAAGTAGCTACAGTCATGTGAAAAAATTAGGACACCCAATACTGTTCTTTATTAAGAAATGTTCACATATTGATGTCTAATCTTGTTTTTATTCATCTCTGGAAAAGGTGATTTAATTGCAGGTAAATAAAAATTTACCTTGTTTTACTCATTAAACAAGAGATAAGAGACAAAATATCAACAAAAATGTGTATTCTAACTGAGGAAGAAGTTAGGACACCCTACGGCCAAATAGCTAGTGTTACCCCCTTTGGCTGAAATAACCACTGAGACGCTTCTTGTAGCCATCTACCAGTCTGAGGAAAGTTTGCCCCACTCCTCAATGTAGAATTCTTTCAGCTGTGAGATGTTTGAGGGGTTTCTTACATGTACAGCCAATTTCAAGTCACCCCACAGCATCTCAATGGAATTAAGATCTGGGCTTTGACTCAGCCATTCCAGGACTCTCCATTTCTTAGATTTTAGCCAGTGCTTGGTGGATTTACTGGGATGTTTTGGGTCATTGTCATGCTGCAGGGTCCACTTCAGCTTTATTTTTTTTTTTTACAGATGGTCTCACATGGTCCTCAAGTACCCTCTGATACACGGTAGAATTCATGGTGGATTCTATGATGGTGAGTTGGTCAGGTCCTGCTGCAGCAAAGCATCCCCAAACCATGACACTTCCACCTCCATGCTTCACAGTTGGTATGAGTTTCTTTTCTTGAAATGCTGTATTTGGTCTACACCAAACACGTCCTCTGTTCTGGTGTCCAAATAATTAAATTTTAGACTCATCTGTCCAAAGAACATTATTCCAGAAGTCTTGGTCTTTGTCTACATTCTCTCTGGCAAACTTCAGTCTGGCCTCGATGCTTCTCTCAGAGAGCAAAGGTTTCTTCTTTGCACGCCTCCCATGCAAGTCAAACTTGTGCCGTCTCTTTCTGACTGTAAAGGCATGTACTTTCACATCAACAGTAGCAAGAGCCTGCTGTAGGTCCCGTGATGACATTTTAGGGTTTTTGGAGACTTCTTTTACCATCTTGCTGTCTGCTCTCGGGGTGAACTTGCTTGGACGGCCAGACCTGGGCATGTTGGTACTTGTTTTAAATGTCCTCCACTTGTAGTCTATTTTCCGGACAGTGGAATGGCTGATTTCAAATTCTTTTGCGATCTTTTTAAATCCCTTACCAGACTCATAAGCTGCTACAATCTTCTTTCTGAAGGCCTCAGACAGCTCTTTCGATCTCACCATGGTTTTCATTCTCACTTCAACAGTCAGGAGCACACCAAACTAACTCTGAGGTTTAAATAGGACAAGCCTCCTTCAAAATGCTGAGTAACGATGTTCTTCTAATCACGTGCACTTGATGTGATACACCCGTGTGTGATTTTAGCCACTGTAAGTGGGAATAAATGTGGGGGTGTCCTAATTTATTCCTCACCAGAAATTGCATGTTTTTAGATTTACATTTTACAGAAAACTTTAACAAGTCTTTTCTTCAGTTTTAATTGTTTAGTTATATTACTTTAATCTCCTAGTATTTTTAAAATTGATATTAAATATTCATATGTCCAAACATGTATAAAAAAAAAAAAAAAACAGGCTTTCATAGGTTGTCCCAGTTTTTTCACATGATTCTACTTTAAAATCTGTACTTCCTCACACAATTTTCAGTGCAAAAAAACTCTAAAAATGTTGCAACTTTTTGGAGAAGCTCCCATAAATTCAGGGTTTTGGGGCCACAACAATCACAAAAACAGCCGATGAAATCCTGGAGGGACTGAAATACAGTGAGATTATGTATACATGCTTCATGCACTGAATTTGTTTACTTACTCTGGGTTGTTAACTTGACACTACACACCCTTAACACTAAAGAAAGCACTGGACAGCACTTTGTGAAATCATAAGTTAAATAATAAAAAATGCATTACTGTAACTGATTTTGGGTCAGTTCTTTATGTGATAATTTATGTATTAAAGTTGATCTGTTCACACTCCGACAGGCAGCGAAAAGTAAGCTAGGAGCAGGAAGACAAAAGAAGAGGAAAACAGCAGCCTTGTGTGTAGCAGAATGGAATGTACGCACTCTGTTGGACAGAACAACATCACAGCGCCCAGAAAGACAGACCGCGCTTGTGGCCCTGGAAATGAACAGGTACAATGTAGACATAGCTGCACTTAGTGAAACAAGATTGCCTGGATATGACAGCTTGGAAGACCATGGGTACATCTTCTTTTGGACTGGGAGATCAACTCAAGAAAGGAGAGAAGTAGGAGTGGGCTTTGCAGTTAGAAAGGAGACAGCAGCAATGCTTGATGAGGAACCGGTGCCAATCAACGACAGGATAATGACTATGCAACTCCCACTACAGCGGAAGATATATGCCACACTCATCAGTGTATATGCCCCAACAATGACCAACACAGAGGAGGTGAAGGAAGAGTTCTACAGTGATTTACGTGAGACTATCAGGCGTGTACCGACTGATGACAGGCTGATACTCGAAGATTTTAATGCCAGGGTTGGTTCGGACACTGAGAAATTGAAAGGAGTGCTAGGCAGTCATGGAGTAGGCAAGTGCAATGCTAATGGAGAACTTCTACTTGCACTATGTTCAGAGTACAACCTTATGATAACCAACACTCTATCTAAGCATAAGGACACACACAAGAAGCCATGGATGCACCCAAGATCCAAGCACTGACACTTATTAGACTACATCATAGTCAGGCAGAGAGACATAAGGGATGCATTGGACACCAGAACAATGAGAGGCGCGGACTGTGGTACTGATCATGTTATGCTGAGATCGAGATTAAGGATCTGCAGATGAAAACAGCACTGCAGGACGGGTGCGAAGCCACCACGGAAGCTAAACACTAGTGCACTGAAAGGCCAAAAGAAGCAGGAAGAACTTACACAGGAAATGGATGCAAACTTGAAAGACTGGGACAGCAACAACTCAGAGAATGACATAGAAGAGAAATGGGCAACACTGAAGGATACGGTGTATCAGATTGCGAGTGATGTATTAGGCCACCCTGAGAGGAAACATCAAGATTGGTTTGATGAGCATGATGAACACCTGAAGAAACTACTAGAAGCGAGGAATACAGCTAGGCAGGAAAACCTACAGTGTAACACAAGGTCGAAGAAGAAGAAATACTCAAAGGCTCAGAGTGAGCTACAGAAGTACACCAGAGAGATGAAGTCCAACTGGTGGGATGAAAAAGCGGAGAAACTTCAAACTGCAGCAGACAGAAAGGACATGAAAACATTCTTCACAGGTTTGAGAGAAATCTACGGCCCTAAACCAAGAGGATTGATCCAACTAAAGGCTATGGATGGTGAAACGCTTTTGCAGGAGAAAGACAAGATCCTGGACAGATTTGAAGACCACTTTGACCAACTACTAAACAACCCTGAAGATCTCACTGAAGAGGCTAAAGAAGCTCTAGTGTAGCGACCAGCTGTAACAAGTCTGGATGAATCACCAAATTTTGATGAACTAATGGCAGCCATCAGGACAACACAGGATGGTAAAGCTCCAGGAAGGGATGGAATTCCAGTAGAAGTGTGGAAATTTGATGGTGTTCAGCTCACCAACTGCCTGCACAAGCTCATCCAAGTGATATGGGATGCCCAGAAAGTACCTCAAGACTGGAAGGATGCAAGTATTGTGCCCTTGTTCAAGAAAGGTGACAGGAGAGATTGTGGAAATTACTGAGGTATATCACTGGTAGCCACTGTTGGTAAGATTCTCTCACGTGTACTACTTAACAGACTCAGTGAACACATCTCGCAGAATGTACTACCGGAAACCCAGTGTGGCTTTAGAAGTGGAAGAAGCACAATGGACATGATTTTCTGCTTGAAACAGGTTCAAGAAAAGTGTATCAAACAGAACATGCTGCTTTATGTAGTCTTCATAGACTTCAGTAAAGCCTTCGATACTGTTTCGCGACAAGGACTTTGGCAGGTACTCAAGAAATATGGTTGTACAGAGAAGTTTGTCAGCCTGATCGAGGCACTCCATACAGGTATGCAAGCAAACGTGGCAATGACTGGTTCAGTATCTAAAGACTTTTCAGTAAGCAATGGGGTGAAACAAGGGTGTGTGCTGGCACCTACACTCTTCTCGCTATATCTGGCAGCCATGCTTGAGGTGGCCTTCAAAGACACTTCAGAAGGAGTATACATTCAAACAAGGAAAGAAGCAGACTTGTTCAATGTGGCACAGTTTGAAGCCAAGAGTAAGACATCGATAAAGGTAGTAAGAGAAATGCTCTTAGTCGACGACAGTGCTCTAGTCGCACACAGCGTGGACGATATGCAACCTTTAGTGGAGAAATTTGCAAGAGCAGCTAGCCAATTCAGCCTCCAAATCAACATCAAGAAGACAGAGTGCCTTTATCAACCACCAAAGTTCCAGTTATCAACATCACTACCAGAAGAGATCAGCATTGGTACAGAGCCACTAGTCAAGTGCAAGACTTTCAATTATCTAGGGAGTACTGTTTCAGAGAATGCTAGGCTGGAGGATGAACTCTCTCTCAGAATGGGAAGAGCGAGCGCTGTGTTTGGAAACTTGAGGGAGAGACTGTGGAACAATCAACATGTGTCTATCCGTGTGAAATGCAAAGTGTACAGAGCGACAGTACTGGCTACTCTACTGTACGGTGCTGAAACTTGGACTGTCTACAGAGTGCAGGTGAAGAAACTCCACGCGTATATGATGAGACACCTTTGAGCCATAATGAACATCTCATGGAAAGACAAGATAACCAACATAGAAGTGTTGAAACGAGCTGGTCTACCATCAATGGAGGACATGCTAATACAGATGAACCTGAGATGGCTCAGACATGTTGAGAGGATGGACCACCAGCGTCTCACTCGGCAGTTACTCTACTCACAGTTATGCGAGGGCAAATGCAATCAGGGTAGACCAAGGCTCAGATATAAAGACACTGTAAAAAGAAACTTGAAGAAGTTGGACATAGACAGGAGTTCCTGGCAGCGAAAGGCTAAGGACAGAGCTGTATGGAGCAATCTGATCAGACTTAAATGAAACAGTCATTGTCGCCCATGACAGACTCCTATGATGATGATGATGATGAGAATATTCCTGGCACAATTTTCAGCATTAGGTCTCGAAGATTTTTTTTCCTGGCAAGTAAAACAGCTATTAAAATGGTAATTTCCCTGATTGAATCGGGACTGGATCGAATCGGAACTGAATCAATTCAGAACCTCAAGAATCGGAATCAAACTAATTCTGGAAACTGATGATGATTCCCAGCCCTAGTGCTGACTGCACAGCTTCCAAAGTGTAGAGTCACATGACCATGCATGCAGGACACATTTTCTTCCTCTTCTTCTTTTAGATTTGATTGGCAGTTGGCAACCAGCTTTCAGGTGCATTGCCGCCACTGACTTGATTATCATCACTCTATATCTTTATATAAGGAGTTCTGAACAACTCCCTATGTGTGAAAAAATTATCCGTCCTTGGACTGTGTCTGAGGTGCGGAAGGCAGGATGTGAACGCTCTCATATACACACACATACAACAGGGAGAGGCAAAAAAACTGACATGAGCAAGTTTATGTTGGTTTTACATCCCTAACATCTGTTTCCAAGTTTTTTTGCTTGTTTGTTTTGTTGTTTTTTTGTTGTTTTTTTTTTGTTTTTTTGGGGGGGGGGGGGTAATAGCATAGCCCTACTTAATGGTGTGTAGTTTGCAAGAATGTGTTGTAGAAAAATGTAAGTATCAGATTGTGATTCATTATCGGCTGATCCTTAATCTTACATGAATCATCAGGGACAAAAAAATAAATAAATCTTGACTGAGACATCCCTAGTTTGTACCACTGATAAAACCTCTGTTATGGAGAGTTTCAGAGGCTCAAGAGGCCTAGGATAAATGGAAAGCAAAGCCGTGGAGTATGGCTGCAACCAACAATTATTTTGGGAGATGACTAATTTAACAACTATTTTTTTTGATTATTCGACTTATCACGATTATTTTCCTCACGTCCGCCATCTCTGCTCCCTGTGCCACAGCTCCTGTTTGGGGCTCCAGGTCATGTTTTACCTCACCTATTTAAGCCTGCACACCTGTGAATTTCACTTTGTTGTCAGTCTCTGATTTAATATAATGTAGCCCAATATAAAAAGTTCCCATTAGGGATGCAAGTTATCGATTAATTCATTAATCATTAGTTGATTCACCTTATCAATAGATTAACGATTAATTGATAAGTGGCAAAGTTCCTGAGAATCTGAATTTCCCTTGGTACAAACCAGTCTTTCTATTTTTAACATATAAAAAAGTAACATTAAAAATTAAACATTAAACATTAAACATTAACATTAAAAAGTTAATTACTGTTTTGGATATACTGAATAAAACATGAACATCATATTCCTTAATGATTTACTGTACCATTTGCATTTTTTTTTTTACTACAGACAATGGCGTTTTTTGTAGTTAAACACATTTTGTACTGTAGTGTGTACTATGTGCTAGTACACCTCAGTAAATTACAACTGTCATGATTTTTAATTTATTTTAAAAACTATTACTAATATCACAAAATTTATCTTTTTTTAGTTATATTACAAAAAAATGTTCTAATTTTATTGAGATGCACTAGTAGACTGTTTTAAAAGGAAAATAAATTGTGAGCTGCTTCATCTGTTGGATGTTAAAACAATGACCCCGGTTACATGGTCACAATAAACTGATTACTGGGAATAAACCGATAATGGCAATAATCAGTTTTCTCATGTTTACATGCACTTAATAAGATTATTGGAGGGTAAACCACTTGAGTTAATGACCCCAGTTACATAGCCTTTATTGGATTATTCTGTTTACATGGCCACTTGAATAATCAGATAACTCCAAAAATCCAATCATAATCGGTTTATTTGTGCACATGTAAACATGGTCATTATCACAGTACCCCAGAAATCCAGGCAAGCCCAGTACAATCTCGGCTCCCTCTGCTGTCCGTTACCTCAGTGGTAACTGGGGTCCGGTCTGCTTTCGGGTTGAAAGCAGCAAGGATGGGTTTTGTGCTTGTGTAGTTTACTCCTTACCCCGGTCCGTTCCTCCGCCCTGTTGATTTGAAGCAGGCAGGTTTGGGCAAGTAGATCTTCAAGCTTGCGTACCATTGGAACTTTAGGCTGTCCAACGTAGGGCGAGTTTTTTTCACTCTGCACAGCGCATGTGCTCTGGTGGCTTGGCGTCTTCTCCTGCTTTTTCTTTAGTTTCAGTTAAAAGGCAGCAGTGGGTGACTGTGTGCGCCCCACCTGGACGGTGATGCAACTACATTTCATAGAATAAGCTCCCGCTGAAAAGGACAATTTCTTTGTATGTATGGATTACTTGGGTTGTTACTGATATCTGGTGAAACTCTCAGGTCAATGGCTCCATCAGAAATATGTTTAATGAGAAAAATGTTGACGTGTTCAATACTTATTTTCCCCACTGTGTCTTGTCTCACAAGATTTGCAGCCAGCTTTGAAAGTTACAAAGCACATGAATGCGGCAAAAAGTAAGCTCAAATGTTGGGCCTTTTTTGGATTTTATAACAAAGATGGAATGGAAGACCTTGACATGACACAACCCGCAAGAAACGCTGCACGAAAAAAATGTAAAAAAAAAAAAACAACAACACTCAAACGTATAAGCTATATAAGCTATTTAGGCAGTTTTACGTTCCATGGACAATCCCTTTGTCTATTATGGTGTGTGTTTCTGTCATTTTGGTCGTCTACTGTCATGCTGCTGTTACACTGTAATTTCCCAGTTTGAGATCAATAAAGTACATCCATCTATAAACACGTGGACCAGCACGAGTCTCGGGCCAGCACACCTTTCAGAGTAGTGTTAGCAACGGCTAAGCTAAAAACACACCGGCGTGTAGCTGGCTTTTTCTCCGAGCAGCACTGACCAGCAAACTCCGGTGACCTGCCACCATCAACCTGTGTGCAGAGATGTGTCTCCACAGAAAATGAAGCCCTAAGAATGTGGGCAGCAGAAAGGACCGCACCAGCTGGAGAACAGAGCCACCAGCCACCACAACAAAAGCGGCCACAGTGAGTTGAAAAGAGTTAAAACTTTGCATGAAACAGATACTGACAGTTGTATTTCCGGGACAAACTTGACATTGACATGGGTGGGCGGATGTATGGTATCATGATGGATCATGATAGTCCACAGTCCATTAAAAGGCTGTGTGATGTGTCCAGTGTGTTACAGAAGTGTACACTTCTGTCCCACCGCTAGCTAGCCTGCTGTTTACAGCAAGCGAAAAGGAAGCCAAGTGCGTAAGTCTCCTCTGCTAGTACATAGCCTCTCCACAGCAAGCCCCATGCATACCTCCTCATGGTAATGGATGGAAACTGGGTACCGTGAGGCCCCAGGCTAAAATGCAGGGACTCGGAGGAGGTTTAGCCCCCAGACTTGCAGTACTCACGTCCCACCGGTGTGTGGACATGCCCTGATACCCATGAACCAAATCCCCAACTATGGGTTAAATAGTATACGGACTACATAGTCCGTTAGGAAAGTCCCCAACAGCGAGTAGTCTGCTACTTCGGCGGATGAGGGCAATGCCTGGTGGGCAGGTGCTAGAGAGGCGGGCCTTGATAAACAAAGCACCCGGCAGCCCATTGCAGCCAACTTCATGAAAATCGCACGTTTCGGCCTGCCGAACCGCGTTGGACATGCTGATGGCCAAGAGCGTGTGCGTGGCCCTCGCACAGCCACAACCACCCTCAACAAATTCACAAGCGACTGGCCTTCGTCTTCAACTCGGACAATCCCTTCAAGCCCACTGGCGATGGAACTGTGAGTAATAGGGGCAGGTTTGGTATGACTGGAAGCCTCTAGCTCGCAAGCACACATTGGCGGCAGATCTAAAGGCCCTTTTCCACTAGCACGCTTTAGCGCGACACGGGGCGGCTCAGCACGCTTTGTACGCTTTTCCACAAGCCCCAACACGGTTTAACAGCCGCGATTCTCAGCCCCGCTCAAGGGCAGGGTACAGCAGTGCTGAGCTGGGCCGTGTTGTGACGTTAACAGACTGGTCGCCGCTGATTGGTCAGGTCGTAACCGGCGCTGATTGGTCAGGTTGTAAGCGCCCCTCTCCTCCTCCTCTTCTGCCGAATCTTCACAACCTTCTCAATAAAGTTTTTGAAAAAAAAAAAAAAGAATCTTCACGACCGCCTTTACTCAGCACGCAACCACTGTTGGCGGTTTCTTTTCAGTGTATTGCTGTGCTATTTTCATTTATTCTCTATCAAAAATGGCTTCGCGTAATAAGGGTGTTCCATGGACCAATAAGGAGGTGCAGTGTCTGCTCACTGCATTGTCAGACGAACGTATCCAGTGCGAGTTAGACGGAGCCACCCGGAATGAAAAAATATACCGGGAGGTCTCGACATCGGAGTCTTTTAACGGTGAGTTTTAATTTTTTTTTTTTATTGTGCATTTTTTCGCAAATATATTCGGTAAGACGCTCAGTTTATTTATGCAATAAAAAAGCTGTTCATTTGTGGATGATGATCGCTGCTTTATCGCAGCACACTGCGGACTCGCTTTTCTTTTAATTATTCATGTGAACAATACGCTGAAATAAGCTTATGTAATCTTGTTTAAAACTATTGTCTTTTCTGTATATCTTGCACTTTCGTGCTGTATTTTATTGTGTGCATTTTCCTTGTAGAATCATCCCACGCGTCCGCTGCGCCAGCACGCCCGGATTCTCCAATGTGAATCTGTCCCGCCACCAGGCACAAAATGTATTCAATGATAAATATTTGCAACATTTAAATGAGGTTGCAGAAAACGCGAGGGTATCCCTGGAGCAGGCAGAGACGGCTTCATTCAACCGAGCCTTCCTGACCCAGAGCTGGCAGAGACGGCTTCATTCAACCGAGCCTTCCTGACCCAGAGCTGGCAGAGACGGCTTCATTCAACCGAGCCTTCCTGACCCAGAGCTGGCAGAGACGGATTCATTCAACCGAGCCTTCCTGACCTAGTTTGGGAAGCTGGTGTAGAGGCACTCAGTGGTCGGCGTGTATAAAATGTCAATTAACCTTCATGTTGTGTTGCAAAGTTTTTTTTTAATTTTAATATTTTGTATATAATAAAATGGAATTGTTTTGGAAAGTGTGGTTTGTCTGTTATAACACTGAATTATAAAACAGTATAATTACATAGAAATTCCATTGCCTAGTCTGATGAAAATGATGCTGATCATCCCGTCAGGGGTCAACCATTGTAAAGGTAATGTAATTTTTAACTAGACCAAAAAACAAATGTTTTTGTAAGCTTTCTGTTCTTTTTATTGAAATATCATAAAAAATTAGCACCACATGATACAGTTCTAAACTTTGGGTAAATTTTTTTATGTTAACTTATAAGAAGCTGCACAGTTGGACTTTAAAATGCAGCAGGAGAGACTGATCAAGCTTACAAGTCAAAGTAGGTAAAAAAACGTAAGTATATGTAAATTGAATGTTCTATCGGCATTCCAAATTCAGAGAATTACAATACTTTAGGAGTGTAGCATCATCTAAACGGAAAATAATAATACTGTTGTTCCAAACGTTGACCTGAAGGTAAAAAACATGAATTTTTTTTATTCAGTACATCCAAAATGCCCTAGGATGTAAAAAATAATACAATTTGGTGTTGGCCAGTGTGCCACTGTCTCATTATTTAATACGAATAAAAACAAGTTTCAGCTCATTATTTCTAGGTCATTTGGCAGTTAATTCAAAACAAAAGTGACTTGTGTTGTTGCAGCTTTTTTATCAGAGAGTTTCTCCAGTTTTGGAGCATATAATCATCCGTCCCTTAACTGTTAAACATTAAATAACAGCAGACAGATTGGCAAAGGATACACAATTGTGTTGCCGTTGCCCAAAACCGCTGTGACCCACTGCTTGTGGTGCTACCTTTCATGTGTGTGCTTTTTATGAATATTCACACATTTTTGTAAGTACAAGTGGGATAGTATTAAATTGAAATATTCATTCATATTTCATCTCGCTGCCTGTACCTTTGTCTGGCGGTCCTTTTTGGCGTTTACGGTGAAAAAAGCCACAGACCGAGGAGTGGCCTTGTACAGCTATGTGTTATGTTTTGCTTGGGTCTTCTCAATAAAGTTTTGGAAAAAAAAATGTTTTGCTTGGGTCGCGTGCGTTACGTCACGGGAATGTGGCACCGCCTCGCTGTTATAAACCCACCCACCCCAGCACAACACCCATGCCAAACACCGTGCTAATGGAAACAGAAGCATTCCGAGCCGTACTGAAGTGAATCGAGCCGTACCGAGGTGTGCTGGGCTAGTGGAAAAGAGGCTTAAGATGATCGCCTTCCAATGAACTCTGCGGTGACATTGGATTTCAGTAGCTGGATCCGCCACTGGGCTGGCCTATTTAGGACTCCCGCAGCCCACCCCATATGGGGAGGCCCCTAGAAAAGGTGGGGCAAACATCGGACACTGCAGACTTATCTGGCTAGCATGCTGCGGCTGGCAGATTACCCATCACAGCAGTCGACCTACATATCAAAGCCATAAAAACCCAAACTCAACCGCTCTCGACCACCGCCTGGATTCTCAACCACCAATTGGATCTCTCATTACAAAACCCTTCATCCTGGGTGCTTGGAACATCCGCACACTGCAGGACACGAGGAGCAACAAGCGCCCAGAATGTCATACAGCTCTGGTATGTAAAGAACTTGCACGCTTTAACATTGACATAGCAGCTCTAAGTGAGACTAGACTTGCTGAAGAAGGCAACATCAAGGAAACTGGATCAAACTACACCATTTTCTGGAAGGGAAAGGATACAGAAGATCCACGTATCCATGGTATAGGCTTTGCCATCCGATCCCAGCTTGTGGACCAACACAGCCTTGTCCCAACTACAATCAATGAGCGAATAATGCCCATCCGAATCCCGCTCACCCAAAAACGTTTCCTCACTCTGATCTCAGTGTATGCACCTACACTTACATCTTAAGATGAAAGCAAGACCTCCTTCTATGAACTGCTCACACATACCATTCCGACAGTCCCAGAATCCAACAAAGCTTGTTATTCTGGGTTACTTCAATGCCTGAGTTGGCAGTGACCACCAGCTGTGGAAAAGCATCATAGGCCACCATGGTATGGGAAAATGAAATGCAAATGGGGAACTTTTACTGGGTCTTTGTGCCGAACACAATCTTATTGTAACAAACACCCTTTTCCAACTCCCCCATCACCAGAAGACGACCTGGAAACACCCTCGCTCCAAAAAGTGGCACACCCTCGACTATGTCCTCACAAAAACAAGAGACCGAAATGATGTCCGCATCACGCGATCCATGCCTGAAGCAGATGACTGCTGGACAGATCACCGCCTCCTGATCTCCCGACTCAATATTACGATCCAGCAACCACCAAAGCGCATTTTGGCAAATGTTCCTCACCGTCGCTTTGACTGTGACGAGCTCCGCGATCCCCAAATGTTGCAGTCCTTTAGAGAGGCCATTGGTAGAAACATGAATGAACTGAGCCTTCCAGACAATGCCTCAGTTGAAGACCGATGGACCACTCTCTGTGATGCATTGACTGCTGCCGCCAAAGAAACGATTGGTCACAAACACAAGAAAAACCAAGACTGGTTCAACGAGAATGATGAAACAATCACTGACCTCATAGAGGCTAAACGCCATGCACGTCTTGTGTTTGAAAATGATCCATCTGCAAAGAATCAACAGAAACACCAGCAAGCAAAAGCGGCATGCCAGAGAGGGATTCGTAAAGCCCAAAACACTTGGTGGCAGCAAAAAGCAGAAGATTTGCAAAAATATGCCGACCAACGGGATATGCGCCATTTTTATGCTGCAGCGAAGAATCAGAATCAGAATCAGATTTATTGCCATTGTTCATGTAGTACACAAACTAGGAATTTGTCTCGGTGCAATGCTGCAACATTAAACATGATAAAATAAAAGAAATAAACTATACATGCAATAAAGTGTAGAATAAGAGTGAGTAATACTAGTCAGCAGTTTAAATATATTAGCGAGCAGCAGATAATGTGGAGAACCATATAGTGCAGTCGGTAATGCAGGAAGTAAACAGTGATGATTGACATGAGTCTGGTTGAGCTGCTGTACATAGTGCATGAGAGTCTAATAAGTCACTTAGTGTTCAGCAGTCTGATGGCAGAGGGGAAGAAGCTGTTCATGTGACGGGAGGTTTTAGTCTGGATGGACCGAAGTCTTCTACCTGAGGGGAGAGGGGCAAACAGTACGTGACCAGGGTGTGAGGGATCGGCTATGATCCGGCCAGCACGCCTCCGGGTCCTGGAGATGTACAGATCCTGGAGAGATGGGAGCTTGCAGCCGATCACCTTGTCAGCAGTGCGCACGACGCGCTGCAGCCTTAGTCTGTCCCTGGCAGTGGCTCCTGCGTACCACACGGTTATGGAGGTGGTGAGGATGGACTCGATGATGGCTGTGTAGAACTGCACTAACATCTTGGTGGGTAGCTTGAGCTTCCTCAGCTGCCGCAGGAAGAACATCCTCTGCTGGGCCTTTTTGATGAGGGAGCTGATGGTCGGCTCCCACTTGAGGTCCCTGGTGATGGTGGTGCCTAGGAAGCGGAAGGAATCAGCAGTGGTGATGGGAGAGCCTGTGAGGGTGAGGGGGGGCAGAGGGGTTGTGACTTTCCTGAAGTCCACAATCATCTCCACTGTCTTCAGAGCGTTCAGCTGCAGGTTATTGTTGTTGCACCAGGACGCCAGCTGGGCCACCTCACTCCTGTAGGCGGACTTGTCGCCGTTGGAGATGAGCCCGATGAGGGTGGTGTCGTCCGCAAACTTGATCAACTTGACAGACTGGTGGCTGGAGGTGCAGGAGTTGGTGTAAAGGGAGAAGAGTAGGGGGGAAAGTACACAGCCCTGGGGTGATCCGGTGCTGATGCTAGCAGAGTCTGAGACAGTCTTTCCCAGCCACACATGCTGCCTCCGGTCCGTCAGGAAGTCGGTGATCCACCTGCAGAGGGAGTCAGGCACGTTGAGCAGGGACAGCTTGTCCCGGAGCAGAGCGGGGCGGATGGTGTTGAATGCGGAGCTGAAGTCCACAAACAGGATCCTGGCGTAGGTTCCCGGGGAGTCTAGGTGCTGCAGGATGGTGTGGAGGGCCAGGTTGACTGCGTCGTCTACAGACCTGTTGGCTCGGTAGGCAAACTGCAACGGGTCCAGGAGGGGGGTGGTGATGGACTTGAGGTGGGGCAGGACCAGGCGCTCAAAGGACTTCATGACTACAGAGGTGAGCGCTACAGGTCTGTAGTCGTTAAGACCAGTGATCCGTGGCTTCTTGGGGACAGGGATGATGGTGGAGGATTTGAGGCAGGACGGTACGTGGCATAGCTTAAGGGAGGTGTTAAAAATGTCTGTGAAGACAGGAGCCAGCTCTTTCGCACAGTGTCTCAGAGTGGAGGGAGACACGCCGTCCGGACCGGGGGCCTTGCGCGGGTTCAGTCTGGACAACTGTTTGAGCACGTCCTGCTCACTGATGACAAGGGCAGGGGGGGAGGGGGGCGCCTTTGATGAAGTAGGGACCATGGAGGCTGTGGAGCTGGAGGGAGGGGGGGAGTTGGACACAGATGACGGGGTGTCAAAACGGGCATAGTGTTGGGACAATCTTTGACAAAGGGCTTTGTCATCCTGACCTTTAGGAGCCTGAGGCCGATAATTGGTGATTTGCCTCAGTCCTCTCCACACAGAAGCCGAGTCATTAGCAGTGAACTGCTGCTGGAGTCTCTCAGAATACACAGATTTAGCTCTCCTCAGCTCTCTGTTAAACCGATATTTAACAGAAGGAGATCTTTGGCCCCACCAGATCATCTGTGGGCAGCTTAAAAGACGCAAATGGCTCCACCATTATCATAGACACCAAGGGGATCCTTGACCGTTGGAAGTCCCACTTTGACAGTCTGTTAAATAGTCACTTTTGCACCCCTAGTGATCTCCTCTGCAAGACCCTGCAACACCCCACTCGGCAGCGGATGTCTACACCACCTTCACTACACGAGCTAAATAAAGCTATAAAGCACGTGAAGACAGGCAAAGCACCAGGACCAGATAACATCCCGCTGGAGTTCTATCTTCATGGAGGTCCCGAGGTGAAAAACTATTTAATGCAGCTTCTACTTAAAATATGGGAAACCAAGACGTTACCAAGTGACTTTAAAAATGCAAATATAGTCACCATTTTCAAGAAGGGAGATAGAGAGAACTGCAGTAACTACCGCAGCATCTCACTACTGAGCATTGCAAGATCTTTGCTCGTATCCTTCTCAACCGTCTTCTTGTAGTAGCCGAGGATGTACTTCCTGAGTCCCAATGTGGCTTTAGACCCTCTCGTGGTACAGTAGATATGATATTCTGTGCTGGACAACTCCAGGAAAAGAGCCAAGAACAACAACCACCACTCATGTTCATCTTCTGGGACCTCAAGAAGGCCTTTGATCGAGTTCCTCACCCTGCTATGTGGGCTGTTCTTGCTTGTTTTGGATGTCCAGATGATTTCATCGCTCTCGTTCGCGCTCTCCACGATGGCATGGTTGGTAGGGTTTGCCACCAAAATACCCTCTCAGACCCTTTTCCCATCACTAGTGGTCTCAAGCAAGGATGTGTCCTTGCTCCAACCTGCTTTTCATTGTATATGGCTGCAATGCTAAATGAAATACCACCAACAACCCCTGGTATCAATCTGCGATACCGCTTGGATGGGGGGGCTTTTTAATCTTGCTCGCTTTCGCGCGAAATCCAAAACCTCGGTCACCAGTGGACATGAATTGCAGTTTGCAGACAATAATGCCACACCAGCTCAGACTGTTGACCTCCAGAGGATAGCTACCATTTATAATGACTCTTATGAGCATTTTGGAATGGAAGTTAACACTGACAAAACCAAAATCCTCAACCAACCAGCACCTGGTCAAACTTCCTCAAGGACCAACCTTAAGATTAACGGAAATCCTGTTGATGAAGTGGAGCATTTCTCTTACCTTGGTAGCATCCTCTCAAAAATACCAACTTGTGCAAAGGGCATTGAAAACAGCATAAAAGCTGCACACTCCGCATATGGACGCCTTTGTCATCAAGTCTTCAATAATCATGCGATAACCATCCGCACCAAAATCATGGTTTTTCAGACCGTTCTTTCCATCCTTCTTTATGCCTGTGAAGACTGGACCTTGTATCGTCGTGATATCAAGCGCCTTGAGAACTTCCAACAGAGAAAGCTCAGACAAATACTTGGCATTCATTGGGAGGATTGACTTTCAAACAATGAGATTCTCAAGCGTGCTCTGCTGCCTAGTGTGGAAGCTACCATCTTGCAGCACTGCCTTCGATGGACAGGACATGTCGTACGGATGGACCCCACCAGACTACCATGAATCATGCTCCAGGGGGAGCTTGAGACAGGAAAAAGACCACATGGTAGGCCAAAACTGCGCTACAAGGACCAGCTAAAATGTTCCCTGAAGCAAGCCAACATAGACAAAAGATCTTGGGAACAACTTGCCACCGACAGAGCACCCTGGAGAAGAAGAACTTGGGAAGGCACAGATTCATTTGAGAGGCTCAGAAAACAACAGGATGATGATAAACACAAATGAAGACAAGAAAAACAAAACCAACCACGTCCCCCACCCACAATAAAATGTGACTTCTGCCCACGACAGTTCTATCATAGGCTGGGCCTTCAGAGCCACATCCACCATCGACATCGATCACAGATAGCAACGTCCTGAAAACTAAGATGAAACCAATGCTCGGACACGAGCTGGAGCCGACGACGACGATAATAGTGATGGGATCGTGCTAGATCGTGACAGTATTGGATCGTGACTCAAGTATCATGATCGGAATCGGATCGTGAGGTCCCTCGCGATCCCCACCCCTAACTACCACGGAGTCCAATGAGTTCACTGATCTCCCTCTGCCGACTTCAGCAGCATTGTTTTTTCTGTTTGACACCCTAGCAGAAGTTGTATACTGTGCTCATTTTTACTGTGCCTCAGAAATAACAGTAAAGATATTCTAGTGTTTTACTTTTTGCACATCTTGGAATAGTATCTGGACACAGTTAACAAAGGGCACATGAACAGTAATGTCAAGTATTGTTTGTCTGATAGAAGTGTTTTCATTTGTTCAGATACAAGTAGGACCTCATCTGGTCCCCAGGAGCTTTATCACTGTATCCATGTCATCTTCCCTCATACTATTCCACTGAAAAGAAAATGTGTGAAATTGGCAACACAAAAAAAAATGCTAATTTTAAAGGAGCAATCATTCTACATTACAATTTATGCTAGAGACACAGTGAATTACAATTCAATGAAACCATACAACTAACAATGTTCAAGACACTGCCAACATAAAATACTTCAAGTACAACACTTCCCAAGACATTTAGTGTGATAATACACAAACAGCAATATGACAAGTGTTGCATTACTGTCCCGTTAAGTCAAAATGACAGTGTGTGCATATACTAAATAAAAAGCCCTTTTCAGACATAAGCTGCAAACATAAAGCATCTACGAGGGGGGTGCCGAAAAGTTCATAGGCTGAAAAGTTCATAGTGGTCAAATTTGACCAAATGTGGTTTATTTTTCAATGGCAGGGATCCAAGTGTTGCAACACCAATGGAAGAAGTGTGTGGCCTGAAGGGGAGAGTCTTTTGAAAAATAAACCACATTTGGTCAAACTTGACCACTATGAACTTTTCAGCCTATGAACTTTTCAGCTCCCCCTCATATTTACATTAATATTCCTTTAGCCTAAGCCAAAATGTCCTTTCCTCCTGAAGAATAGAGCCCTTTCTGTGTGGAGGTTGCATGTTCTCCTTGTCCCTAGGTGAGTTCCTTCCGGGTGCAATAGCTTCCTCCCACAGCCCAAAGACATGCCTGTTTGGTTAATTAGTGATTTTTTTTAACTAGCCATAAGAGTGGATGTGTGTTCATGTGTGTTATAGTCTGGCTCTTGGTGCTGGCCCTGTAACGGACTGATATATAATGCATTGGAGTATTCTTAATTTTGTGATCACGTCTGGACAGGTAATCTAATAGTCAGAGTTGCAGTAATAATCATTTCAAACTTCAGTAAAATTTAATAGACTTTTAAAAATTATTATACTGTAGATTATAGAAAGTGGCTGACTTGCTAGAGTAGAAGTGCACATCGTACTTTGTGTAAGATTGTGATTGAGCTCATCTACAAGTGACTACGAGTACACACAAGTTGTAAGTGTGCATCACAGAAAAGTCCTGGTTCAAATCCCCTAGGTGAAAGGGGCCTTCCTATGAATTTGTGTGTTTTTTCACTGTGGCCTCTGTATAATTTGATTTCTTCCCATGATCCAAAGTCTTGCTTATCAGCTTAACAAGTAATTATAAATTGGCTGCAGGTATCCCTCTAAAATTAAATTTATACTTTTAGGCCATGACATGCCAAGGTGAAATTAATGGGGCCCAAAAATGAAAAAATATGAACATATTAAAAATACATATATTTAAATTCTTAGCTATGATTAGAATGCCATCCAGAAATTCCAAAGTTGGCTTTATTGAGTATTGTTTTTGTGCTACAACTTGCAATATTTGTTATGTTAGGCAAAAAATGAGAACAATTTAATATTGAGAATATTCTATGTAGCTTTAATTTTTTTATGCATTCTCTAATATCGCAGATTCTGTTTCAATGTGGTGATGAGAAACAGAGGGCCTAAAGCTGCATTTGCACCAAACGTAAAGCAAATTTTTCGCGCAGCGCAAATACATGTTAACTCAATGTAAACATGTGAACACATGCAAATTCATGCATTTGCATCTAAGGGAGTTGGTAGCAACAGCTAGTAATCAGCCTTGAAATTCTGCAGTCACCCACGTAAAAGTATCAACACTGGAGAGTAAACTAGTTTGTAAATAAGACTGCCACTCACCTGCAGACAGATTGACCAAGAGCTCTGGATTTGAAATGGAGGGTCTGTTGATTATCCACCCACACACTTCCGCTATACGTAGATATGCTAACAAGGACTAGCAGACTTGCACATGTTGAGAGTCTTGTAAAAAATCTGAGCTTGAAATAGGGGTTTTATTTTAGAAATAAATTGTGTTTTTCTTTTAATGTAAAAAAGTGACTTGTTGTTGCCACGTTTTTAATCTGTGCTGGACTATGGTGATCTTTTGTATAAGAATGCCCCTGCTGGATGTCTTAGTATGGTGGACTGTTTATCATGCTTCATTGAGGTTTATTACAAACTGTAAGCCTTTGACACACCATTGTGAGTTATACCGAAGGGTGGGATGGACTTCTTTGGCCACCCAAAGGCTCAGCCACTGGTACGTTTTACAAGGCAATTCTTGGTCTACTGCCGTCTTACATTTGTGATCTGATTGCATTGCGAAGTACTGGTCGTTATGCTTTTCGTTCACAGGATTATCTGTTGCTTTCTGTTCCGTATGGCCGCACCGAAATAGGTAAAAGGGCTTTTGTGTGTTCTGCACCAATTACATGGAATATGCAGCAGAAAAACTGGAAATTGACTGGAGTTGATTTCATTGAGTGCATTTAAATCCTATCTGAAAGTATTTGAGGCCAATTCCATTATTTGTACTCGTTTTTAGTAATCCACTTGCACTTTGTAATTATTATACCTTGTCATGGTTTTTATTATTTTGTTTGTTTTAACTGTGTAACCTTGTGTTTTTATGTGATGCTGCTATTCTTGCCCAGGTCTCCCTTGGAAAAGAGGTTTTTAATCTCAATGTGAACTTACCTGGTTAAAGAAAGAAAGAAAGAAAGAAAGAAGGAAGGAAGAAAGAAAGAAAGAAAGAAAACTACTGTCATCCAGGTGTAGTTTCAGGAGGAGGCAGTGGCATTTTCCCAGCTGCAGAAGTTATAACCCCGCCCCTCTGCAACTCACATGTTTACACTGTGTTAATATGTAATCACACTACCTAAAAAATTTGCACTTTCATATTTGTTCTGAACGCACCATAAGTCACATCCCTTCTACTTCTGCGTACGGGACCTAACTTTGGAAAAAAATCTCAATTGAAATGAGAGCGATATTATTTTTTGATCCCAATCATATTTTGGAATACATGATGGTTGTCAAGTTAAAAGATAATTTTCCACATAAATAACAGTGTAGGTTGCCATCTAACAGTTAAAGTATACGGTTGTGAAAATAAGTAAATGGAAAGACTACAAACTCAGACTCACATAAATAACGTCATCATTTTTGAAGCACACCCAGGGGGAAGTAACTAACGGCCCTCTGGATTAGCTGCAGCTCTCGACATACAGCATATTCGTATTGTTTCTCTCCTCTTTGGATGCTTCTTTCATAGGTCAGAAAAAAGGAGGTGAGCTTTGAGACGGGAACCGCCAAAGGGAGAAAAATGGCCAAAATATAGAGTGATCTCTATAGAGTAGGTGAAGGTGGTGCACCTGTGGGCTGGTTACCAACCGCCAATCAAATCCTTACGGTTCCGGCGCCACACGAGTTGGCTGCCTTTTGCAACAGCGGCTCAATTCTGAGTCTTTTTATCTTCCTTCTTCTTTCTGATCCGGTGATAACTTTCTGATCCGGCACACCTTTCACTCTATATATATCACGGACACACAGATCGCCCCAAAGGTCTCCCGAGTCGGCGGACGGAGCCTCTGTTTACAGCAGGAGACGATACAGCAGGAAAGAGCTAGCTAGCACTCAACCGCCACCCGGTGCTAACGGAGAAACTCGACATACCGGGAGAACTGAAGCGAAAACGACGCGGGTGCCGGGCTGGAGTTTAGGCGGCGTGCAAGAAATATAAGACAGAATAATAAAGAGCGATGGCAAGAACCAAGCAGACCGCCCGTAAATCTACTGGAGGAAAAGCCCCCCAGGAAGCAGCTGGCCACCAAGGCTGCTCGAAAAAGCGCTCCGGCCACCGGCGGAGTGAAGAAGCCTCACCGTTACAGGCCCGGTACTGTGGCTCAGAGAGATCCTTCGCTACCAGAAATCCACGGAGCTGCTCATCCGTAAGCTGCTCTTCCAGCGCCTGGTGAGGGAGATCGCTCAGGACTTCAAGACCGACCTGCGCTTCCAAAGCTCCGCTGTCATGGCTCTGCAGGAGGCCAGCGAGGCCTGCCTGGTGGGTTTCTTCGAGGACACCAACCTGTGCGCCATCCACACCAAGAGGGTCACCATCATGCCCAAAGACATCCAGCTGGCCCGCCGCATCCGCGGAGAGAGAGCTTAGATTTTCTGCTGCACATCCACCAACCACAATGCTCCGCACTGTGTGTCTATATATATATATATATATATATATATATATATACAGTATATATACACACACTACCGTTCAAAAGTTTGGGGTCACTTAGAAATTTCCTTATTTTTGAAAGAAAAGCACTTTTTTTCAATGAAGATAACTTTAAACTAATCAGAAATACACTCTATACACTGCTAATGTGGTAAATGACTATTCTAGCTGCAAATGTCTGGTTTTTGGTGCAATATCTACATAGTTGAAAGAAGTGCACCGATTGGTCCATTCAGTGTTAGCAGAAGAAAAGTGTACTGTAACAAAAAGAGACTGTAGCATCAGTTTACTCTATTTTTTTGTGTACATACAGATGTTAACGGCGTCAACAGATGGGAGATGAGATTCATTTTACATTATTGCTATAAATTAAATCTTATTTTTTATGGGAATAATATAGATTATAAAGTGGGGTTTTTGCAATTGTGCATTTGAAGAGAAGCTGTGTAACCTCACTGACGACACGTTGACAACTGTTAAAGATGGCTGACATTGAGGAAGCGTGGTCTGGTTTGAACTGAGCGGCGTCGCTCTGCTGTAGCATGACTAGCTTACGACAGACGTCCAGTTTAATTATCGTTTCAGTGTAAATTCACTAGGCCTCTAAGGATAATTAATATATCAACTTATCATATGAAAATTATTTTTTACACTTGTACAAAATGAGGAGGAAGAATATGAAGGCAGCTCATTTCAGTGTAAACAGCATTATATCATAAGTTCATTTTTTAAAATTATACTTAACACACTGATTTATCGAGGTAATTTTTATAACGTTTGTATACCACTGTTAATAGTCTCTCGGCGCCACACCAGTCGGCTGCCTTTTGCAACAGCGGCTCGATTCCGAGTTTTTTTTCCCCTTCCTCTCTCTTTTGATGCTCTGAGTGTTGCTATCCCTGTGCTGTTGCAATCCTGGAATTTCCCCGTTGTGGGACTAATAAAGGCTTATCTTATCTTATCTTATCTTAGTTGTATAGAGGCCCATTTCCAGCAACTATCACTCCAGTGTTCTAATGGTACAATGTGTTTGCTCATTGCTTCAGAAGGCTAATGGATGATTAGAAAACCCTTGTGCAATCATGTTAGGTCTGCAATGCTGTAATTGCTGCAAATGGAGGATTCTTTGACGAAAGCAAAGTTTGAAGGAAAAAATTATTATTTCAAATACAAATCATTATTTCTAACCTTGTCAATGTCTTGACTATATTTTCTATTCATTTTACAACTCATGGTGGTAAATAAGTGTGACTTTTCATGGAAAACACAAAATAATTGTCTGGGTGACCCCAAACTTTTGAACGGTAGTGTGTATATATATATATATATATATATATATATACACACATATGCGGCGGCATGAAATAAAGCGGCGCTGTTGGAGGTTTTAAGTAGAGTTTTATTATCATACCGCCGTCACGAGCTCCGCTCCCGGCGCCGTGCATGAGCGCCGAGAGCGAGCCCACGGCTCTCAGAGAAGGAACTGCGGACACGTGTGTGTGTCTACCAGTTGCAGGATTAGAGTGAGAGAGAGAGAGAGAGTTTGCGTTACAGAGTTGCAGCATATATACTCGACTACAACAATACATCAAGGGCATACCCCAGCGGTTGGTATGATCAAAGAGATAACAGAACAGGCATAAGACATTTGCATTTGAGAGACATATTGATCTCAGTCCCTAGGTCACAGTGAGGACAGGACGCATGAGTACAATGCATGAAAGGCAACAATTAACATCACAGAGGTGAGCCAGACGAAACGCGTCTGCCTGTAGACATTAATACACATTACACTGTTCTGTTACTTGCTCTAGCCGAGCGCTGTGTTTGACCGGTCTTTTTGTGGAGATTTACCTCAAAGCACATCTACATATGTAAGATGACAAGATGCATGAACACTTTAACTTCACGGCTGTAAACGCAGCGTACAGCGGAAAAACCCAGGAGTGCGAGCTGACTGTCTCTGTGTTCTGTCTGTGTGTTGTGGGGGTTTAATCAAACCGCTACACTGCTCCCCCCCCAGAGGGAAACGGTAGGGGACCGTGACCTTGATGTTGCAGTCCGGGCAGCGAGCAGGGAAAAGCTCTGAGCAGGAGGGGGGGGGGGGGGGGTAGTACATGCTGACCGGGCGCGGGAAAATCGTTCCAGTCGCGCCAAAAGTGTCTGCTGCTCCGCGATGTCCCGTCTGAACATGCAGAGATCAGAAGAAGAAAAATTAGTCTCTGGCTCCTCTCGTGGCCATGAAGAAAAGCAGGAGCGGCTGTAAGAAAAAAATAAACAAAAGCAGAGGGACTGGCGTGTTGGCTTTAGGTGCAGAAGCAACCCCAAAGCCCCCGGGAACAGCTGATGGCTGAAATCCCTTTGTGCCGTGGCTAAGACCATTAAAAAATCCAGTGGCGAGCTGCGTGCTTGCTTCAGGTGAATGAGCAGCCCTGAAGGTTCTGTGAGCAGCGGCGGAGGACGATGGCGGTCTCTGGAGCCGTTACTTGTCCCGTGCGTGATGCGCCGTCCTCGTAACTCCCCGATGCATGCGCGGGGGTTCCGTGCGTGGGTGGGCCGCTGGAGAGGAGAACCAGGGTGCAGAAACTTGGTGGAGATCGGCGCAGATGGCGCCGATAAAAATCCAGGTTGAGCTGTGGCTGTAGATTGGCCATGGTGCGTTGGAGCGGTGAGAGGAAATAGACGATCTTTTGTCCCTCAGGCTCGGGCGTGGTGCGTTCAGGTCCACGCGTTGCGTTCTCCGCCGGCCCTGGAGGACGCTGTCGTGGAAAAGGGACGAGGTGCCCGCGCTCTCTTGTGAAGGAACTGCGAGCGCGGCCGGTCCAGCGTGGATGAGCAGATCTCAGACGTGCAGATCTCATCCTGAAAAACGGGTCACCAGTGCAGCTGTCCCGCTCAGAAGGTTGCTTTCGCACAAAACGTGTGCGTGTTCAAGGGGTCACCAGTGCGGCGGCATGAAATAAAGCGGCGTTGTTGGAGGTTTTAAGTAGAGTTTTATTATCATACCGCCGTCATGAGCTCCGCTCCCGGCGCCGTGCATGAGCGCCGAGAGCGAGCCCACGGCTCTCAGAGAAGGAACTGCGGACACGTGTGTGTGTCTACCAGTTGCAGGATTAGAGTGAGAGAGAGAGAGTTTGCGTTACAGAGTTGCAGCATATATACTCGACTACAACAATACATCAAGGGCATACCCCAGTGGTTGGTATGATCAAAGAGATAACAGAACAGGCATAAGACATTTGCATTTGAGAGACATATTGATCTCAGTCCCTAGGTCACAGTGAGGACAGGACGCATGAGTACAATGCATGAAAGGCAACAATTAACATCACAGAAGTGAGCCAGACGAAACGCGTCTGCCTGTAGACATTAATACACATTACACTGTTCTGTTACTTGCTCTAGCCGAGCGCTGTGTTTGACCAGTCTTTTTGTGGAGATTTACCTCAAAGCACATCTACATATGTAAGATGACAAGATGCATGAACACTTTAACTTCACGGCTGTAAACGCAGCGTGCAGCGGAAAAACCCAGGAGTGCGAGCTGACTGTCTCTGTGTTCTGTCTGTGTGTTGTGGGGGTTTAATCAAACCGCTACACACACATATATATATATATATTATGTACATATGTATACTAGCTGCTCTTGTTTTTAATTGCCTTCTGATTGTTGCTCTGAGTGTTGCTATCCCTGTGCTGTTGCAATCCTGGAATTTCCCCATTGTGGGACTAATAAAGGCTTATCTTATCTTCTCTTAAAAGAAGAAGAAGGAACCGCCATAATTGTGTTTGGTGACATGGACAGTCTGAGACAAGGAGATGTAGTCCACTCAGTGGTTTCACAAAAACTAAATATTATTTTGTAATTATACGACAACCCATGACTTATTTATGTGGAAAAAATATCCAGTAAATAACTTGGGGGGGATACCAGGAGGGAAGGGTCTGATGCCACTCTTTAGGGAAGAAGGTTCAGCACAGATTGGTCAGTGCAAGTTTGCTTAATACATAAACAGCAAGATTTGGTCAAAAGGTCTTCAATCAAAAGAAAAAAAGACAAAAAGATTATCCAATTAATCGATAGCTGCAGCCCTAAACTGAATTATGAAAAAAAAATTCAAGCAAATCAGAGATGATTGAGCAGAATGCAGAATGTGCCAACATTTACGTCTGTAACAGATGTGAAACTGTACAGCAAGGTGAATGAACTAGTTGTTTAGTGACTTGAGGTCCAAGACAAAACGGAGACTACATAGTTGGAGTGGGAATAGATGCATAAATGAAGAACAGGGTTAACATTGAGAGGCCAAGAGGACTTTAATATTCCTCTATGCACAACTCATCATGTTTGGGAATGGGAACCACTGACTAACTCCTTTCACCTCTGCTGACCAAGAACAAAAGTAACATTCAGTTAAAAACAGATTGAGGGCACCACTGGTGAAGCCAGCAAACTCCATCCACCAGCAGAGTGTAAGACCCCAAATTCCAGCCTCATTCAGACTAAGAGCAGGCCCAATATAACTGAGATTCAACTACAAATGCCACCTTTTTGCTCCTTTTAAATACACAAGGGTGTGAGCAGACACTAACAAAAATTAAATCTATGAGAGATTCTGAGACAGGTAAGCTTGTGTGTGCGTGTTTGCTCTGTCATTGGCCAAGGGGCCATCTGCTTTTCTGTGACAGGGCTGTTTCCAAAACTGAAGCCAAAACTCAAGCCCCTGTGGGCTGTAGGTAAGACTTCATGCCAACACTGTCGTATGATTTATTTCAAAGATGACAATTTGCTTGCCTTTTTTCTTCAAAAAGTAAATAGAAAATATGAAAGCCAATAGTTTACAACACATACCCTTAAAAGAAGAAATGCTCTTATCTTTGTACATCCTGTTAACTGTGTATATGTATCGATTTGTCTATCTAAAAATATCTCATTTTCCATAACTCAAACTATCTTCAAGTTTTGCAATAACAAAACACCTAAAGAGATGTTCCATTACACAGGAGTAGTCCTTTGTGGCTGCATTAGTCCTGAGAAGGAACTCCTGCAGCTGCAATACGTCTCACTAATCCATCATGATCCCTCACCCCACTGGTCCACATACAAAAGACAGAGGGAGTGGGAGAGGACAACTAAAGTTCAAGAGACCAGGACAAAAATGAGAGGAGGACAGAGAGAGGGACAAACAACCTTTCACATACTTTTAAGTCTGTAATGACTCCATGAGGCAGTTAAAAACTTGTCACAGAGCATTTACGTTACTATGTGCACAGCAAACTGTGAGAACAGCAGACAGCACAATCTAGAAAACAACACAGTTTTCTATTTTAGTGTAACACTGGCTAGCAGAGTTGCAGTAAAACTATGGTGTCACTTTGTGAAAACATTGTTTCATGATATGATTCAGATATCACAGACATATTGGAATATTTTCCCAGAGGAAACAGTATGTGGAAAGTTTCAACTCTGAGCATTAGGCCTGGTGTGGCGTGTATCAACTTTCCTCTGTTTAGTACACCTAACACATTCTTAACAATGGGAATTTCAAGTGGCACATTATTGATTCTGGTGGAGTGGGGCAGGAGCAGCTTCTTTTAAAAGGTGGCACAACGGCTCAGCAGTTATTCTGGAGCAAGAAGAAAACTTCTTACTTTTGGAAAGTGAGATTAATTTTATTTTCTTAACTAGGTGCCGCATTTTAAATAGCCCACTGCCTGAGTAAGGTTAAAGTTTCATTTTCCACTGTTTGTTTTTACAGGCAGCCCAATCAGAGATTACCTTAGCTTGTGATTAACCCAGAGGTTGTGAAACATATGGTTTCTTCACAGGTCAATCATAAACGTAATTTGTAACTCTCAATAAAAACCTAACTTTATCTAAGACCTCACCGCACTATACCACTCAGTAATTCAGACACAATTCAAAACACAATTTGGAGAAAATCCATATTTGGACAATTTGAACTACTGTCTACATGTGGGTTCATTCGTCAAAAGGCATTTTTGTGACTCCACAAAAAATTTGTCTGGTTATATAATGAAGCACTTTGTTAGGAGTCTGCACCTAAACCAGAGCAGATGAATGAAGGTATGCATACAAAGGATGCACAGATTGTAAAATTTTGTTCAAATACCAATTATTTTTATCTATTCCCCTTTAATGCCAGGGAATCAAAGAGATGTGCATTGTACAAACTAGAACTGCACTCAGAGATGCAGACCCATGCTTGACAGTTGTATCCCTGTTGGAATGCCACACAGTAAGAAAAAAAAACCCTGGCTGACTTTCTGCTTCAATTCTGATAGGACGCCATGACCCATTTTCAGACCTTATCAATCTTCAAGGTCAAATGCAAGGTCAAGGTCACTGGACATTCAATAGGTGTCCCAGATCCCATTCTAGCTTGTGTTAAAATATGGTGGTTCACCATCTGTCTGTACTAAAAACTAAAGCTGATTTTGACCTTTTATGACCCTATGACTTTGATGTTTGACCTTTTGATCTCAAAAGCATAGCCAAATATGGTTCTCCTGTGGTCAACCGGGCATAACTTCCTCCTGAGATAAAGCACAAACAGACAGATGGTACAGATACGCAGACTCAGGCAACTGGCCTACCCACGCCTCGACTCTGTCAGCGTGGGTAATAACTAAACCACTGTAAAGCATTTCAGCCATTCATCTCACCATATTTGAATGAGCGCAAATTTAATCATAAACACATACACAAAGCTATAGAGTAGCCTTTCACATGACAAACAATACAGCAGATGAACATCGGCTGTCGCCATCAGTGAATGTTATTTGTCGACAGCCTGATATCGGAGAATATCATCCAATACCAATGTTAAGTCAAAAAACCAGTGTGTCTCTAATGTATATGCTATTAAGCTAAAATACAGAAATTCAGAGGCAGTCAGATATTGTCAGCTTTATTTGCTGGACACTTAACATGCTTGTCCACTGGTGTAAAAAAAACAACAACCCCAAAACATTTTATCCATAAGTTTTTTTGTTTTTAGGGGAAGGAACCTTTAGAGATAAGGGGGACCTGTACTTATATAGCATTTTTTCTAGTCACAAAGACCACTCAAAGTGCTTAACTATTAGGTACACTAACCCTATATCCTAAGGTAGGGGTGTCAAACTCATTCCATGGAGGGCCAATACCCTGCAGGTTTTACTTCCACCCAGTCTCTTCAGCAGGTGTTTTCACTGATCAGCAATCAGTGGGAAGAAATTCAGAGAAATCACTTGCTGAAGACACTGGGTGGAGGTGAAACCTGCAGGGTCTTGGCCCTCCATGGAATGAGTTTGACACCTGTGTCCTACAGTAAGGGGCTATCAGAGACAGATACTGTAATTTCCCAGTTTGGGATCAATAAAGTACATCCATCTATCTATCTATCTATACCTAGGGACAATTTACAGTCTCCAGTTAACTGAACATGCATGTCTTTGGATTGTAGGAGGAAACCGGAGCCCCCGGATTAAACCCACGCAGCACAGGAAGAACATGCAAACTCCACACAGAAAGGTTCTTACCCCTGCCAGCCTGAGGATTCAAACCTGGAACCTTATAGGTGTGAAGCAACAGTGCTAGCCACCATAGCAATTCAATAGATGCATTGTAATGTATCACAAAATCGCTGTAGTAGGGCTTTACCCAAATGTTCTATTATCTGGATATTTGTTCTTTACAATTCAGTTTTCGCAAATGTACTCAGATATTCACTTTTTCTCCCCAAAGTGCTTGATGTTAATAATGGTAAAAGGCAAATTTATCTTTAACAAATTTATCAACAAAACCCCCCGCAAAGGAAAATCTTGCAAACTCACAGAAAAAAGTAAAAACATGATGATAAAGTCACAAAATTTAGCAAAAAAGTCACAAATTTACATAAATATAAAAATATGTAAGAATTAAGATTTTAATTTGTGCAACACAAACGTCAAATGTATGACCAAAAATACAATGTGTAAACTGCAGAAAAAAATACAAAAAAATGTGCATTTATAAGAATTGTGAATGTACAAGAAAAAAACCCTCAAATTTACAACAGGACAAAAGAAAAAAAGTCACAGACTTGCATGAAAAAGTTCCAAACTTATAGGAAAGTATATTAATGAAAAACACCGATGCTGATGCAGTACACAGAGTGACAATGTACATAATATTCAAATATTCCCTCTGAACTGCTGAGGAGTATCTGGAGCTGTAATCGATGCAGTGCAATTTCTCTGGTTATAAAGTAGATAAACGCTTATCAATGTCCAGCCCTGCAATAATTTGTATATTCTGGTGAAAAATGCTTAACTGTTGACATCAGTTTTGCTCAGGAAATGTGTTTCAGAGTGCAGGAATTATTCTGTTAAAACAGCTGGGCTATGCATATTAAAACTCCAAAGCATATATTATGACATCAAAATTGGGTTTAATTATTAAAAATTAAAAACTGTCAGTGCATTGTTAAATAAGAAACTTCAACAATACACGTAAGTAGAGGGTGCACAAAGTGTCGTGTGACGTGCCAACAGCTGGTAAACACAACATCCTTGAGCCCTGTGTGGTGATGGATCTGAGTGTTTAAAGGCTGTATTTGGGACTATGGTCGCTGGTGTTACTTACAGGTAGTAGGTGAAAGTACTGAGCCCGGTTGGGACGGCTGTCAGCCCTCTCCCGGAGCAGTCGGCGCCCCCGTCCTCATCGCAGCTGCACCAAGGCGAACAAACGGCCAACGACTGCCCTTGACCGGCAGCACCGGGACGAAGGAAGCACCACAACAAGCATATCCAAAACAGACCCACACGCATTTTCTTGTCGCCGGTTCAGGTTTTTGTTTTTTGTTTTGTGGGGGGGCAAAGCGACGAAGAATGGAGGCCTTACTCTACTCCCGGACGTCGTCTTCTTCTCATGTGGTCGGTCGGTTGAGGCTTGAAGAGGAGAAGCCTAACCGACGATTCCAAACAAAACAAAACCAGAAGGAAAAAAAAAAAAAAATCCCAACGCTCATACATTCACGAGACTCGCCGTGGCACGCGTGCGAACGTCAGGCTAGCTTAGGAGCCAAAACCCCGCCACCAAAAAAAGACGCACAATTCACCTCACCGGGAGACATTTCTCAAGTGGAGAGTCGTTTCAGTCCACGAAAATAAAGTAGCTCTGCTGGCGGCGACAGGAGCGGTAGCCTACCTTGCGTCGTTCCATTAAATAACCTCCCCCAGCCAGAAATAAATAAATGAAAACAAGCAGCGGTAAGGTGAGCGGGCAGTCAAATCCTCTGCTACATATGGGACGTTCAGGCTTCCTTGAAGGAGACCGCCGTCAGTTTCCAGCCGTGCCTCACGTTCCTCTTCCCCGCTCCTCGCATCAACTGCGTGCTCGCCTGTAGCTCGACAGGCACCCTACCGGACAACCTGCAGCACTGGGCCCGGGCTGAGGGCTGCACCACAACCTCAGCCCGCACGACAGAGATGGGTAGAGGAGCCGCAAGACGGTACTCGAGTACAACGAGTAGCGTTACCTTATGATATTAGCAATTACTCAAGTACAACTGCGACTACGAGGGCCTGACAATAACTTGTGTCGTTTCTAGTTTTTAGGTACCCTATGCCTGGTTGTGTTTGGGGGGGGGGGGGCTGTTTAATGGTAAATTATTTAAATCATTTAAAATGGAGGAAAACTCTCCCCCAACATTGACATGAGATGAACACAGAAAAGTCAACTATTACTTAGAATTTAAAAAAAAAAAAAATAATCAGCATCCTTATGAAGAATGCAAATTTACTAGAAAAGTCACAATTTTACAAGAAAAAGTTTGAAAATTTATGAGTAAAAACATGTAAATTTAAGATGGAAAAAATAGCAAATTAAATTTGCAAATTTTGAAGACCTTATAGAGGGGATGCATTGGAACAGAATTCTCTTCAGGGTCCAAGTCCTGGCCGGGTTATGCCAACAACCATATAAAAATGGAACTTCCTGCTGTCCAGCTTGGTGCTCAGCAAAAATGGAATGCAGGAGGTGTTATGTTAATATATGGAGCCAAGGACGAGGCCAGGTGTCCAGTGGTGTAGCCAGGAATTTGTGAAGGGGGAGGCTGAACCCCAACCACCACCACCATTCTGAATGCCCGGGGCATTCGCCTGGGGCAAAGCTTTAGCTTCAGCCCCCTGTCAACTACAGATTTCTTAACATTTTCAATGCAAACTACTCAAAACCTGCTCTTTATTTACATTTTTCTTTTCTTCTTTCTCCTTGGGGGGGCTGCAGCCCCCCTCAGCCTCCCCCTCAGCTACGCACCTGGAGGTCGAACTGAACACACGTTTATTAAAGAGGTCACACACAGCACACACGCAGCCGTCAGGCAGAGAGGTGGCAAAGAGACCGCCCCTCCTGCCCGCTGCCCTCTTGTAGCCGCAGGTGGTGGCGGAACCAGAAGGTGGAGTCGCCACCTGTACCTAGTGATGTTAAAGCCGAGGCCTCATGAAACAATGAGGAACTTTGAGACAACTGCTTCATGAGCAACACAGTTATGAAACATCTAATAAAGCCTGCCATCTGACTGACTGTCAGAACTGCATCTGAGTTTATTGAAAAAGGGCAATACTCTGTCACAGGTTGCGCTACACTTTTTATGTCATTTTCTCAGACAGGCTCGTAAAAATTCTGTCAGTTATCTATCATTTTAATTGACTTTAATTAGATCACCCTACATATAATCTGTCAAATAATAGCTTTCAGAATTTGTAGTTATTGCTGGAAAAATTCTGTGGAAGGACAATTTTCAGTGATGCTGGGATAGGCTCCAGTCCCCCCGCGACCCGAAAAGGATTAAGCGGAAGAAGATGGATGGATGGATGAAACCTCTGAGAGAGAGAGAGAGAGAGAGAATGCAGGGCTTGACATTAAATTTCAGAGGTGGCCGGTAAGACAGCTACAGGCTCGACACCGCCCACTCAACACTAATTCACGCAATATAAAGCGGAAGTGTCAGGAGCAGTTTGTTTTTTTTTAAATTTAATAGAACAAAATACAACATACAAACTCTCGATGAGGATAAAGATTACAAAGAGTTACAAAATCAGAACTTTCACAAAAAAATATACTATCAGTCAAACTTCACATTCCAGTTAACAAGAAAAAAGGGGGTATATTAAAAGAGAGAGAGTAAAGAGCACTACAATTCTCTGATAAATACTCTTTTTTGATTATAGTAAGGGCAGCTGTCTGTAGTGTACCAATATGGCATCTTGTACACCCTGGGTGTAGTTGGGGTGACTGCCCCGTCTTTCCGGTTCTGCCGTCACCAGGGGTATAAAGGGCAGACGCGGAAGAGCTCTTCCTCTTTCGCTGTCGACCCCTTGGCCTGTACGGAGTACCTGTAAGTTCTTTGTTTGATATAATAAAGTTACGTTCACTGTACCTCCAGCCTGGTTATTCGTCATACGAGTTATGGACATAACACTGATTAGATTAGATTAGATTAGATTCAACTTTATTGTCATTACACATGTATGAATACAAGGTAACGAAACACAGTTTAGCATCCAATCAGAAGTGCAAAGGACAGCAGTGCAGTATATACGGTAGTTAACAGTATGTGCAATTTAAGCAAATATATGCAAATATATGCAGCAGTGCAGAAAGTTAAGAGTACTGTTATGTGCAAATAATGTGCAATAAGTTAGATGTAGTTATGTAGTTATGCAGTTATGTACAGGTGAGGATGGTAAAAGATGATTGTAAGAGAGTCAGCGGGGAACTAAGTTCAATAACGTGACAGCTGTTGGAAAGAAACTGTTCCTAAACCTGCTGGTTCTAGTCCGAAGGCTTCTGAAACGTCTTCTGGAGGGGAGAAGCTGGAACAGTCCATGAGCAGGATGGTTGGAGTCCCTAAGAATGCTGCGTGCCCGGCGCAGGCATCTTTTCCTGTAGACGTCCTCTATAGCTGGAAGTGGAGTCCCTGTGACGCGTTGGGCGGTTTTCAGCGGTAGAAGTTGCCCAGGATGTCAGTTGACAGATGGTTCTTCTTCAATGTCCTCAAGAAGAAGAGGCGCTGATGGGCCTTCTTGATCAGGCTGGTGGTGTTAACTGACCAGGACAGGTCCTCCGAGATGTGGGTCCCCAGGAATTTGAAGCTGGGGACACGTTCAACAGCTATGCCATTGATATGGATGGGGTCATGTGTCTCATCCCTCTCCTTCCTGTAGTCCACTATGAGCTCCTTGGTTTTGCTGGTGTTAAGGAGCAGGTTATTGTCAGCGCACCAAGTAGCCAAGTGCTCAACCTCTGCCCTGTAATCTGACTCGTCGTTGTCCCTGATGAGTCCAATCACTGTGGTGTCATCTGCGAACTTTATGATGGAATTGGATCCATACATAGGCCTGCAGTCATGGGTGTAGAGGGAGTAGAGGAATGGGCTGAGCACACAGCCCTGTAGTACACCAGTGTTGAGTGTGATGACGGAAGAACGGTTGGGGCCTGACCTAACATGCTGGGGTCTGTTGGTCAGAAAATCCATGATCCAGTTGCAGGTGGAGGTACTGATTCCCAGGTCCCCAAGTTTAGTGAGCAACTTGGAGGGGATAACTGTGTTGAATGCTGAGCTGAAGTCAATAAACAGCATTCTTGCATAGGTGTTCTTGTCATCCAGGTGTGAGAGTACATAGTGCAGCGCTGTAGAAACCGCATCCTCTGTACTTCTGTTGCTCCGGTAGGCAAACTGATGAGGGTCCAGTGTAGGGGGCAGGCTTTTTTTGAGCTGTGCCAAGACCAGTCGCTCAAAGCACTTCATGACTATGGGCGTCAGTGCCACAGGGCAATAGTCATTTAGGCATGATGGTGTTGAATGTTTCGGCACTGGTACTATTGAAGTGGTCTTGAAACACGCTGGTACCACGGCCTGGGCCAGGGACAAATTGAAGATGTCTGTGAAGACCCCTGCCAGCTGCTCAGCGCATGCCCTCAGCACACGCCCAGGAATGCCATCAGGGCCAGCAGCCTTACGTACGTTGACATGACTCAGTGCATTACGGACGTCGGTGTGGGTGAGTGTGAGTTGGTGGAGGTCATCAGAGGGTGGGAAATTGATGTTCTTTTCGTTGTAAGAGACCAATGTCTCTTACAATTTTTTTGTGTCACGAGCAGTGCATGAGTGCTGTTTCGGCACGCCCACAGTCACGTGACCGTAGCAAGCGAGGCCTCGTTATGTCGGTCACATTACGTGACTTGAGGGCTCACAGGAACGTGTGCAACGCCCAGCCCTCTCAAATTTCTCACCAGGTCTCATATCACGTGATGTGACAATGAGGCCTGGTTCACTATGGTCACGTGACTGTGGGCATATTGACACAGTGCTCGACTCTCTGCTCGCGACACTTCCATGTTATATTGCTTGAGTCAGTCGCGAGTGGGCGGTGTCGAGCGTAACATCACTACCCGTACCTCACAGATTAAAGCCTAAACTATAACACAGCATTCTCCCCCACTTCACAAAAGCCAAAAACACACACACAATTCAGACCCACCCCAATTTAGGACCCGAGTCACACACTAAAATTAATTAAGATAAGATAAGATAAGATAAGCCTTTATTAGTCCCACAACGGGGAAATTCCAGGATTGCAACAGCACAGGGATAGCAACACTCAGAGCAACAATCAGAAGGCAAGAAAAAAAAAAAAAAAACAAGCAAGCAAGAGCAGCTAATATACATATGTACATATTACTATAAAATATATATATACACACACACACACAGACACACAGTGCAGAGCATTGTAGCTGGATGGAATAAATATATGAATATATGAACACACAGTGCAGAGCATTGTAGCTAGATGGAATAAATATGTAAATATATAAACACCCACAGTACGGAGCATTGCAGCTAGGTGGAATAAATATGCAAGTATATAAACACACACAGTGCGGAGCAATGTAGCTAGATGGAATAATATGTAGATATATAAAAACACAGTGCGGAGCATTGTAGCTAATAATTATACAATATAATTAAACAATACAACACAAATGGCCTAACACAGTCACTCCAAAATAACTAAAACTAGGGGAGATGGGTAGACTGCCACCTCCCCCACACGGCGAAGCGGGTTATTCTGCCACTTAAACTAAATGAGTCCATGTGAAACTTAAACTCTGCCATGTCTCCTAAATTAAAATAAAACACATAAATTTGTCATGGTCTGCTCTGTGCCTTTCACCATCAGCTGCGCGGACACCTGCTCTCCATCAGCACCTGGCCTACTTATACCGTGCTGCCCAGGCTTCAGTGCGGCGTTGTCTCACTATGCTCCAGACAAGCTTCATCTGCCCTCCTTAGCCTTCTTGCCAAAGCCTATCGTCGATCCTGTTCCAAGCCTGCTGCCGCAGAAGTCTGAAGGACCTCTCCAGCAGCTCACGTAAGACCCATCTATTCTACTCATCATCTTTATTAGTTCCCTGTGCACAGGCAGAGCTCCGTGGCAGCGGACTCTCCCTTTCTCTATGGCGGCGGATTCCTCTCCTTCCCTCCGACTCTACACTTCCACCTCCAAGCCAACACACCAGCAGGAGCAGCAACGACATCTGCAGACACTGTCCTCCGGGCCATAGCCGCTGCGCTGAACCTGAGCCTTTCACCATCTCTGCATACAGTAAGCCACAGACTGAACTGTCCACCTACAGTTTCTGCCACTAACTGTCCTGCTTCTGTGTGTTCCTAGGGTTGCCAGGTCGTACGGTCTGCTGCTCTGCTCCCTGCTGTTCCTGTTTACACTTACACACATGCATCCACACGCTCTTCACGCTATTAAACCTAATTGAATTTATTCTTGAGTCTGTGTCTGGTCACTGGGTCACAAAACCATGTCAAAATTAATTCCCAAAACTGTTTATAGAAATAACAAAACAATCAGAACACCAACATGACCATCAACTTATACTTCACACACAACAAAACATTCCAACTACATGCATATAAATCAACCTATATACATACAGCCGGAGAAAACAAGTCAGTGGGCCCGCCTGGACCGCCTTGCCATCAGTCCGCCCCTGTTCGTTGGTGCTCGGGGACACAGCATGGACAACCGTGGGAGCGAGAGAGTCCTCTTTGCACCACGGACTTCCTCTCTCAGATCTGTGGCATACCCTGGTGACATGAAGCAAGTGGCCACACTTGCCGCAGTGCTTCGCTTCTGCTGAACAGTCTCTAGCCTTGAAACGGTGCTTCGTGGACCTACAACCCATACATTTGGGCTTTCCCAAGGCGGACCTCACATTCCCAGTGTTGGCGTCATACACATTGTTCTCCATGCTTCCAACGCTGACCGGGTCCACTGCATGCGCAGTCGACGGTGATCCCAGATGTCGGTGTGACAAGCTCTCACTCAGCTCCCGTGACAATTTGTCCGCAGCTTCGAGCAGTTGAGCTAACTCGATGGCTGTGAGCAGTGTCAGTTCGCCTGAAAACGTAAGCAGCCTCAACCTAATCGCAGTGCGGTTGATGTGCTCCGCCAGCTGGTCACGAATCATCTCCTCTTCCAACGGTTTGAGCTGGCACCCGCTGACCAGCAGCCCCAAGTCTGCCACGAACCGCTGAATAGACTCACCCACCCGTTGGCGGCATTGTCGAAACTGGATTTTGCGAACCATGACATTTTCCAGGGCGTGACAATAGCGTGCCATTAGCTCAGCCACTTTGTCAAAACTATCACAGTCACCCAGCGAGCTCAGAACACGCTGTTCCTTCACTGCAAGATTGTGCACCAACAACTCACGTGCCCTCAACTTCTCTAGCTTTCCAAGGTTCAGCGCCACCATGCACGTCCAGAAAGCGGTACACCACCTCGGCCAGGAAACCGGTGGCTCGCTGGGGAGCTCCAGAAACGGCCGAATTTCAAACTCACACGCTTCCATTCCTTGGTTTAATCCACTTTTATCCTTGTTGCCAAATGTTATGTCAGTATATGGAGCCAAGGACAAGGCCAGGTGTCAAAATGAACACACATTTATTAAAGAGCTGGAGGATGGCAGAATCCCCAAAGACGTCCTCTATGGAGAACTGGCAACTGGCAGGAGAGACGTTGGCCGCCCACAGCTGCGCTTTAGAGACGTCTGCAAGAGAGACATGAAGGCCCTGGATATCAACACAGAGCGCTGGGAGGACCTTGCAACGGACCGCTCCAAATGGAGAGGCACCCTGACCAGACAGCTCAAGGCGGGTGAAGAGAGACTGACTGCTGCAGCAGATGAAAAAAGGACCCGCAGGAAGAACCGCCACAGACCCAGCAGCACGGAGACCACCCACAAGTGTGACCTGTGTGACAGGGACTGTCATTCGCGCATCGGCCTGTTCAGCCACAGGCGGTGCTGTTCCAGCAGAGTAGACGTTTAGGATTCTCTTCCATGGTCATCATAGACCGACGGAGGCCGACGATTCTGACACACAGCATATGCACAGCCGTCAGGCAGAGAGGTGACAAAGAGATTGCCCCTCCTGCCCACTGCCCTCTTATATCCGCGGGTGGTGGTGGAACCAGAAGGTAGAGCCGCCACCCGTACCTCACAAATAAAAGCCTAAATTATAATGCAACAGGAGGGAAATGTGGGCGGCAGTGGCTCAGGAGGTACAGCGGGTCGTCCAATAACCAGAGGGTTGGCGGTTTGAATCCCACTCTCCCCAGCCATCCTGCCATTGTGTCCCTGGGCAAGACACTTTACTCACTTTGCCTCCAGTGTCCATGACACTGGGTATGAATGTGTATAAATGTTTTGTAGTGGTTGGAGAGGCCGTTGGTGTGGATTGACAGCAACGTTCCCGTCAGTCTGCCCCAGAGCAACTGTGGCTACAGTAGTAGCTTACCACTATCATTGTCTGTCTGGAGTGAATGAATAATGGGCTCACTGTAAGCACTTTGAGATGCCACTTGACATGTGTTATTGTTATTATTATTATTGGCAGTTACAGGACAGTTACCATAGCAACACAGCGCTGAGTGGCAATAACATGTGAGAGCTTTATTGTATGCAGCAAACATAAAAATCACACAAAATATTTAGTCACAGCAGTGCACACAGTACAGTTTTTACAGTGCATCCGGAGAGTATTCACAGCGCTTCACTTTTTCCACATTTTGTTATGTTACAGCCTTATTCCAAAATGGATTAAATTCATTTTTCCCTTAAAATTCTACACACAATCCTAATGACAATGTGAAAAAAGTTTTTTTGAGATTTTTACAAATTTATTACAAATAAAAAACTAAGAAATCACATTTACATAAGTACTCACAGCCTTTGCCATGAAGTTTAAAATTGAGCTCAGGTGCATCCTGTTTCCACTGATCATTCCTGAGATGTTTCTACAGCTTAATTGGAGTCCACCTGTGGTAAATTCAGTTGATTGGACATGATTTGGAAAGGCACATACCTGTCTATATAAGGTCCCACAGTTGACAGTGCATGTCAGAGCACAAACCAAGCATGAAGTTAAAGGAATTGTCTGTAGACCTCCGAGACAGGATTGTCTCAAGGCACAAATCTGGTGAAGGGTACAGAAAAATTTCTGCTGCTTTGAAGATCCCAGTGAGCACAATGGCCTCCATCATCTGTAAATGGAAGAAGTTCGGAACCACCAGGACTCTCTCCTAGAGCTGACCGGCTGTCTAAATTGAGTGATCGGGGGAGAAGGGCCTAAGTCAGGGAGGTGACCAAGAACCCGATGGTCACTCTGTCTGAGCTCCAGCGTTCCTCTGTGGGGAGAGGAGATCCTTCCAGAAGGACAACCATCTCTGCAGCAATCCACCAATCAGGCCTGTATGGTAGAGTGGCCAGAGGGAAGCCACTGCTTAGTAAAAGGTGTCATGTGTGGGGGGTTGACCCTTGGGGCTTGCTGTAGCCATCTGGACGGGTGACATCAGGTGGGCTGCGGCCACTGTATATAGTTTGTGTGACTCTCAATAAAGTTCAGTTTGTTGCTTGGCATAAGACAGCTCACGTCTCAGTTATTACATACATAACATTTGGCGACTGAGGATTAACTCATGGAGGCGTGCGGGGCACCTCTATGGCCATTTCTGCAGTATTCAGGAGAACCAGCAATTGTGTGGCCTTGCTGGTTGGCCGCGTTTGAGAAGTACATTGCAGCGATTGGCCTGGGTAGACTCGACGGAGTGCGGAGGCGAGCACTTCTGGTTCACAATCTCGGCGTAGAAGGTCAGAAAATTTTCCATACGTTAGGGGAAATGGAGTCTTATGCAAATGCTGTCCGGCTGCTTGCTGACTACTTTGCTGGACACACACAGAGCATGAAGCTGTGGGTTGAAAGGCTGTTGGCGCCAAAAGATGCTAAGCTAGCTAGCTCGGGGGAGCTAACAGCCCACCTAGTGGCAACAGAGAAATTAGCCACAGAGCTAGGTGGGTGCCAAACACAGAAGCTACAAGCTACAAGCTAGATAACACGGTGGAATTGGAGCCACAAGAGAGGGAGCCTGGGTCCATTGGGAACGACAAGCCAGCCGAAGAGCACAGCACTAAGAGTGACCGCAGCACCGAGGGAGAGCAGCGAACGAACTTGGCTCAGTTTTCCCCGCAACCAGAGTGGGAGCAGCGGGAGGGGGAGCATGAGCATGCTGAGAGCCCCGAAAAGCAGCAGCAGCGACCGTGCACGAACATAGCGTGTGGCGCGGGGCACCGGGGCACCTTGGATGACAGAGAGGAGGTACTGGACTGCTTCTCTACCCGAGACGAGCCGCAGTCAGAGACGGACACTGGGAGCGAACGGCACGAAGGGCTATTGGGCGCCACAGTGGTCAAGCAGGACCAGTTTTGCTCAGGTTTGACACAGGGGGGTCTCGGTCCCGGCGCTTCGGAAACAGTGGAGGGAGCCACCGAGTGTGATGGCGAAGTGCTTGCACCAGTGAGTGGCGCTAGTGTGTTAGACCCAGATGCCCCTGGTGCTTGGCTGCAGAGGGATGGAGGATCTGCAGCTCCGATAGCGACTGCTACAACGGCCTCGGGAGAGGAATGTCTACGCCGAATACAAGCCAGACGGCAGCCAGCAGAACACCTGCACATCGTGGCTGAACTGGGTGCAGTGTGCTTCAGATGGCCTGATGGTTTGGTGAGGCATGCCAATGAGCTGTGGCGTGCCCGGGAGCAGACTTCGGATGGCAGGTCTGGATGAGAGAGGCGGTTGATGGCGAAGAGAAGAGGCACTCTCGTCTATGAGGTCAGCCACGACCCTGGGAGCATGCTGCTTCCAGGGGCGGATCTACTAAGGGGCTGCCCTGGGCCCCCCACAAGCTGGTTCTACCCCTTTCTGCTAGAAGGACAGTAGTATTGTTTTGTAAAAAATAATATGAAAAGTTCTAATGTTCATATGTTTGTGTTAAAAAAAAACTAAAATGTTATTGTTCTGAGTGTATTTATATTTTAGGAACACAGCAATGTTTTGAGTTATTAATGGACTTTCAGTTAGTTTACAGGTGGCAGAATAACCCACCTTGCCACGTGGGGTGGAACGCCAGTCCACCCATCCCCCCAGCTTAGGTTTGTTGTGTGAATGTCATTGGCCATTGAGTGATTTCAGTTATAGTTTCCTTAGTGCGTGATTCAGGTCCTAAATTGGGGAGGGTCTCAATTGTATGTGTGGTTTTGGACTTTTCTAAAAGGGGGGGGGGGGTGTCATATGTGGGTTTGGCCCTTGGGGCTTGCCGTAGCCATCTGGGCAGGTGACGTTTGGCGGGCTGCGGCCACTGTATATAGTTTGTGTGAATCTCAGTAAAGTTCAGTTCGTTGCTTGGCGTAAGACGACTCACGTCTCACTTGTTACATACATAACAAAAGGCACATGGCAGCCTGCCTGGAGTTTGCCAAAAGGCACCTGAAAGACTCTCGTACCATAAGAAACAAAATTCTCTGGTTTGATGAGACAAAGATTGAACTCTGGCATGAATGCCTGGCATCATGTTTGGAGCAAACCAGGCACCGCTCATCACCACGCCAGTGGGGGTGGCAGCATCATGCTGTGGGGATATTTTTCAACAGCAGGAACTGGGAGACTGGTCAGGATAGAGGGAAAGACGAATGCAGCAATGTACAGAGACATCCTGGATGAAAACCTGCTCCAGAGCGCTCTTGACCTCAGACTGGGGTGATGGTTCATCTTTCTGCAGGACAACAACCCTAAGCACACAGCCAAGATATCAAAGGAGTGGCTTCAGGACAACTGTGAATGTCCTTGAGTGGCCCAGCTAGAGCCCAGACTTGAATCCAATTGAACATCTCTGGAGAGATCTGAAAATGGCTGTGCACTGACGCTTCCCAGCCAACCTGATGGAGCTTGAGAGGTGCTGCAAAGAGGAATGGGTGAAACTGCCCAAAGATAGGTGTGCCAAGCTTGTGGCATCACATTCAAAAAGACTTGAGGCTGTAGTTGCTGCTAAAGGTACATCAACAAAGTATTGAGCAAAGACTGTGAATACTTATGTACATATGATTTCTTAGTTTTTTTTTATTTTTAATAAATTTCCAAAAATCTCAAAAAAAAAAACTTTTTTCACATTGTCATTATGGGGTATTGTGTGTAGAATTTGGAGGAAAAATGAATTTAATCCCTTTTGGAATAAGGCTGTAACATAACAAAATGTGGAAAAAGGGAAGTGCTGTGAATACCTTCCAGATGCACTGTACATTACATGTTAATACCACACCATTTACTTGAATGTAGTGGTGTGTGGGCAAAGACCAAGGAGCACATGGTAACTAAAGAACTGATTCATAGCCTTTAATTATGTATTTATTTAATTTTTTGTCAATTAATACAAGCTGGAATGATAAGATTGGCTCTCCACAATGCAAGCAGGTACTCTGTATACTGCTGTGATTGAATACTGTGTGTATTTTTTGTGTTTTAATGCATACCCCCTAGGTGTGGGGGAAAAAAGATCGATTCAGTGATGGATCGCGATACTTGGCACTGGCGACAATACATCGATCCATCAATAAGATGGATCTTTTATTAAAAAAATGTGCACACATATACTTTGGGGTTATCAGTTAATCAATGGTGTTTTCAGTCCACTAGATGGCACAAAGCAAGCACTCAGTCAAGTGAAGTCATAGCTTGTGCCGGCAGCCAGCTTCAAAAGTTTGGAAGCAGTTAGCTCAAAGTTAGCTGAAATGTCGGGCCTTTTTCAGATTTTATAACAAAGATGGAAGGAAAGACCTTGACATAACACACAACCCGCAAGAAGTGCTGTACGAAGAAAAGAAAAAAAAAGCACTCAGAACACGGCGGGCCGCACACATCTTGGAGCAGCATTAGCAACGGCTAAGCTAAAGAGAGACCGGCATGAAACTTTTTCTCAGCTCACCAAGTAAAGTTTATTTATGAAGTGCTTTTCAGAGACATATAGTTGCTGTACAATAAAATGGAATAAAAGGAAGTTAATAGATAAAAATAATCTTTAAAATATAAAAACAAGTTAAAACACAAGACTAAAATAATTAAAAAATAATCAGACTTACAATTAAAAAGTAGTAGAAACTCAACGGAAATTCTCATTAAACAAAAAAGTTTTCAGCTGCATTTTAAAAGTCCACAGAGTCAGTTAAACGTATCTGGAGTGGAAGTCTATTCCAACCAGCACCGTCGAGATGTACGTAAATGCAATCTGTCCACAGTGATTTTGTGAAAATAAATTGCATTCACTGTACAACTGTACAGTAACTAAAACAATTTGCATCAACATAAATAGTTTAATATTTTTACACTACTGAATAAACAAACACAAATAAAGCTGAATGTGGTATGCAGACTTAAACTCAGCATCATATAAACTGGATCAAATAAATCATATCAAAAGAGGACCCTAATAAGCACACAGCGTCTCAACTTTTTCAATCATTAATTTAGAACCACCTCAGTATATGATGTTGTTTAAAATAACAGCTTGTAACTTGGGTTTCTTCTGAAAATTACCTGCAACTAGGCATTGTGTAGTGAGGCTCAATGAAGTCCATAAATCTGCTAAACCCGGGACTGAAAATTGCTCCATAACCTTCGGAGTGATGCTTTTAGCCCTCGTCTGGTCACAGTCACTGTGTCTCATGTTTAAGAGGATTGCTTATTACTAACATTAAGAGGACAGTTTATTCCTATCTATAAGCAGCTTTAGCTTCATTTTAAGGGTTTAAAATGTTATGTGGCACAGATATTTTCTAATGCAGAGGTTGCTGATCCCTGAACTTTGATTTTTGTTGTTGTTGTTATTGTTTTGGTGAGTATTAGTTGTGATTCCTTACATTCATGGGCACATAAAGTTCCTCAAGTCCAAGGTTGCAAAATCTTTAGCCTGTGGAGAGAGGAATAATCAGGCGGAGAGGTCCAGGGCAGAACAGGCTTTATTCATCTCTCTCTCCTACATTCTCTAGAATCACGAGCATCAAAAGAGTAACAGGTCACAGGTACCTCTGCTCTTATAGCATACCACTCTGTCAGCCTTCTGTGGCGCTGCATTATATCAAAGCCTTTTTTTTTTTTTTTTTTTTTTTTTTTTTTTTTTTGGTTACTTATTTGTACCCGTAGGTAGATTTGGTTTGCAGTCTGGTGACAAGCCACCAGCTGCTGGTCGCTGCGTGTGCGAGCGCCCTAAACCTACATGTTTTTGGTATGCGGGAGGAAACCGGAGAAATCCCGGAGTAAACCCACGCAACACGGGGAGAACATGCAAACTCCACACAGCTCACTGTTGGTCGGGGGCTGGGATCGAACCCACGATCTCATGATCCCCGCGATCCCCCGGCCGAGGGTAAAACTGTGCTGCCACAGTGCTAAACCACTGCGCCACCGTGCAGCCCTTGCAATTCCCATTCTCTTTGTCACTGTTCGCATCAACCTACCAACCCCCACATCAACACACGAACCCCCATGACGATTCCCCTTGTCCTTCTGTCTGAGTGCTTTAGGAACCATATGTAGCGGGGATGCCCATGAGCTGTTTGAGCATCTGATGATGCCCAACTTTTCCAAGTTGGCAAACTCCTTGTGCGCTATGGCCAGTTTAGTTGTGTCCAGACGGCGAGGTTGTGCGAAAACGGGCGGCCCCTTGGTGGTAATGAAGTGCTCCACCCCGTGTTTAGTGACGGTTGCCGAAAAGGTCGGGACTGTGAGTGCTGGGAACTGGGTGAGTAGTGTGTGGAACTTACCCCCTGGAGCTGTGAAGTTGGCTAGCGTTGTGGGCCCAGCTCCTCTCGCTGTGCAGGCGAGAGAATCAAAAGACATTGTGTTAATCAAGCATCTGTTAGCCACATCGACTAGTAGACCGTGTGCACACAAAAAAATCAGCGCCCAAAATGGGGGTGCTGCATGCTGCTATGACGAATGTCCATTGGTATGTACGGCCGTGCAAGGATGCAGTCAGTGTCCTCTTACCAAAAGTCTTAATGTCTGAGCCGTTTGCGGCCGTCAGCTCGGAGCCGCTAGTTCCCTCCAGCCGGTCAGCGTAGGACAGCAGGATGAGACTGTTTTGGGAGCCGGAGTCCACAAAGAACTGTCTCCCCGAGCGTGAGCCTGTCACATAGAGCAGCTTGCTTGCTTCACCGGCGGTCGCAGCTGCTACTGACTGCTGGCCCTGGCGTCTCCTGAGCGCTTGAATTGGCACGGTGGCACGCATTGGCGTGCATCCTCTCCAGAACGGCGGTGGTAGAAGCAGAGTGTGTCTCTCCGGTGCTTCTTGGCTTCCGCTGCAGCCACTGTCGTCAGCTCCTCGCCCCCGCTGGCCATCTCGCTGGGTTCCAACGCCACTGCGTTCACTGCAAGGGCTCTGGTGGTGAGGATAATCCGATCTGCCTCTTGCGCTAGCACCCGGTAGTTGCATGCAGCCAGCAGCGGCAAATTAGCAAGGACCGTCCTGGCTGCCATCAGGAGGTTCATTCATTCATTCATTCATTCATCTTCTTCTTGGGGGGGGGGGGGGCTGGAGCCTATCCCAGCATCTTTGGGCGAGAGGCAGGGTATACCCTGGACAGATCGCCAGTCCATCACAGGGCCAACACAGAGAGACAGACAACCATTCACTCTCACAGTCATACCTAAGGACAATTTAGAATCCCCAGTTTGATGCCAGTTAACCTAACTTGCATGTTTTTGGCATGTGGGAGGAAACCGGAGAAATCCCGGAGTAAACCCACGCAGACACGGGGAGAAAATGCAAACTCCACACAGATCACTGTTGGTCGGGGGCTGGGATTGAACCCAGGATCCCCCGGCCAAGGGTGAGTTGGTGTGCTGCCACAGTGCTAACCACTCCACCACCGCGCCGCCCCCATCGGGGGGTTCCGGAGAAAAAGGTGGGCAAAGACGAAATGCCCGTCATCTGTGCCCATCAACGCCAACATCTTCTCCATTAACTCGACCGCTGACCCGTCTCCCAACTTGGAGCGTGTCAGGAGCCTTTCCGCTCTCTCGCAGTCTGAGAGCATATAGTGCCGGGTCAGCGCGGTTTTGAGAGCCTCGTATTTGTCGTGGGCTGGGGGCCGTTGGAGCAGGCTCGCCACCTGCTGAGTTGTGCGTGCGTCCAGTGCTGCAGCCACATAGTAGCATCTGGTGTCATCCGCCATTATTCCCCCGGAGCACGAACTGGGCCTCGGTGTGGAGGAACCAAGACTTCGGGTTGTGTAGCCAAAAGTCAGGGAGTTTGACCGAAACAGCGCACACGTTGCTGGCACCTCCTGTCTGGGTCGTCTCTGGGGTGTTCACCTCGAGTTCCATTGTGCGTCAAGGGTCACCAGTGTGGAGAGAGGAATAATCAGGCGGAGAGGTCCAGGGCAGAACAGGCTTTATTCATCTCTCTCTCCTACATTCTCTAGAATCACAAGCATCAAAAGAGTAACAGGTCACAGGCACCTCTGCTCTTATAGCATACCACTCCGTCAGCCTTTTGTGGTGCTGCATTAACATCAAAGCCTTTGCAATTCCCATTCTCTTTGTCACTGTTTGCATCAACCCACCAACCCCCGCATCAAACACAAACCCCCATGACGATTCCCCTTGTCCTTCCATCTGAGTGTAAACATACTGAGGTAGATTCCCACAAGCCCCTATTTTACTCAATGGGCCATTCCTTATAAAATTTACTGATGCTGAGAAAAGTTCCCATATGATCCTCTTAGAATCAACTGGTATTTTTGTACAATGGCATCAGTATATCTAATGCAGCCATGTAAAATTTATTTTCACACTATGAATATTTACTTCTTTCTTTCTGAGTAAGACGCCCTCGATGTACATGGGAGATGGAGTAAAATTACACACTTGTGATTCCTTTTATTTTTACAGTCTTTATTGAGCTCTTATAGCTTCATATATAAAGGAGGTTGCCACATGACATTATCACGGCTGTAAAATCTCTTAAACTTTAAACAAATCAATTTTACATTCACCTCTGGTGGCACAATCTGAAGGCAAATGACTGTAGTTTTTGTATACATTGGATAGCTCAAAAGCTGTAGATCTAAAATTCACACTGGAGAAAACTTCAAACCAGGTCAGAAATTTTGCTTTCAGTGCATGTTAGTCTGTCCTGACCCAGTGTTTGTGTGTCGAGATAAGCGCATATTGAAGTGTATGCATGAGCCAAATGATTGGGACACTGGGTGAACACTAAACACTGGTGTCACAACAGTTGGATGGTCCCCTCTTAAGTTCAGTAAGTGAGTAAAAGAGACATACTGTATTATCATAAAGCAGCGCTATGTACAGTGGATATAAAAAGTCTACACACCCCTGTTCAAATACCAGGTTTTTGTGATGTAAAAAAATTAGACCAAGATAAATCACTTCAAAACTTTTTCCACCACAGATATGACCTATAACCTGTACAACCCAATTAAAAAACAAACTGAAATCTTTTAAGGGGAAAAATAAAAAAGTTACAATAACCTGTTTGCATAAATGTGCACACCCTTAAACTAATACTTTGTTGCAGCACCTTTGGCTTTTATTACAGCACTCAGTCTTTTTGGGTAGGAGTCTATCAGCGTGGCATATCTTGATGTGGCAATATTTGCCCACTCTTCTTTGCAAAAATGCTCCAAATTGGTCAGATTGCAAGGGCACCTCCTGTGCACAGCCCTCTTCAGATCACCCCACAGATGTTCGATAGGACTCAGGTCTGGACTCTGGTTAGGCCATTCCAAAATCTTCATCTTCTTCTGGTGAAGCCATTCTTTTGTTGATTTGGATGCGTGCTTTGGGTCATTATTGTGCTGGAAGATGAAGTTCCTCTTCATCTTCAGCTTTCTAGCAGAAGCCTGAAGGTTTTGTGCCAACATTGACTGATATTTGGAACTGTTCACAATTCCTTCCACCTTGACTTAGGCCCCAGTTCCAGCTGAAGAAAAACAGCCCCAAAGCATGATAGTGCCACCACCATGCTTTACTGTAGGTATGGTGTTCTTCTGGTGATGAGCAGTGTTGTGTTTGCGCCAAATATACTTTCTGGAATTATGGCTAAAAAGTTCAATCTTGGTTTCAGTGGATCATAACAAATTTTCCCACATGCATTTGGGAGATTTCTAATGCGTTTTTGCAGAATATAGCCGGGATTGGATGTTTTTCTTCATAAGATAAGGCTTCCGTCTTGCCACCCTAGACGGGAGATTGTTGTCACATGTACTAAACAGCCAGTACTTGCCAGGAATTCCTGCATCTCCTTCAGTGTTGCTGTTGACTTTTTGGCGGCCTCCCTGACCAGTTTTCTTCTCATCTTTTCATCAATTTTGGAGGGACATCCAGTTCTTGGTAATGTCACTGTTGCGCCGTATTTTCTCCACTTGATGATGACTGTCTTTACTGTGTTCCATGGTATATTTAATGCCTTGGAAATTCTTTTGTACCCTTCTCCTGACTGATACCTTTGAACAATGAGATCCCTCTGATGCTTTGGAAGGTCTCTGTGGACCATGGCTTGTGCTGTAAGATGTGACTACAAAAACGTCAGGAAAAGCCTACTAGAACAGCTGAACTTTATTTGTGGTTAATCAGAGGCACTTTAAATGGCGGCAGGTGTGTGCTGACTGCCATTTAACATGAGTTTGAATGTGATTGGTTAATTCTGAACACAGCCACATCCCCAGTTATAACAGGGTGTGCATATTTATGCAAACAGATTACTGTAAGTTTTTTATTTTTATTTTCCCCCTTAAAAGATTTCCAGTTTGTTTATCAATTGGGCTGTACAGGTTATAGGTCACATTAAGGTGGAAAAAGTTTTGAAATGATTTATCTTGATCTTATTTTTTACATCACAAAAACCTGGCATTTGAACAGGGGTGTGCAGACTTTATATATCCACTGTAACTTTCTTGTTCTGGGAAGGAACCCTGAAAAGACTACAACTATAGCCCCATTTCCACTACCAGGAACTCTGAACCTTTTTGCAGGAACTTCCCCCATGTGCATGTCTCCATTACCAGGAACCTTTAGCAGCTGAAAGGCAGCCCTGGTCAGTAGTACATACTTCAGAGCAATCCCGAAAATTCCTGGGTGGGGTTTAGAATTGACTTAGGGTGCCTGGATAAAACTCAGCCAGAGTACTTTGTATGGTGCCGGTTTTATGAACAAAACACAGAAATGAAAAGCAGCAAATTTGATTAGAAAAAGATAGCAGTGAAGATCTAGTGCTTAAAAATTATAATGCTGCCATGATTGTGGAGGGTCTAAATGACTATTTGGTATATGTGGAGAACACGGACATTACAGCGGAGCAGTCATCATAGCAGTCTGTCGTGGGCGACAGTGACTGTTTCATTTAGGTCTGATCAGATTCTTCCACGCAGCTCTGTCCTTAGCCTTCCGCTGCCAGGAACTCCTGTCTATGTCCAACTTCTTCAAGTTTCTTTTTACAGTGTCTTTAAATCTGAGCCTTGGTCTACCCTGATTGCGTTTGCCCTCGCATAACTGTGAGTAGAGTAACTGCCGAGGGGGACGCTGGTGGTCCATCCTCTCAACATGTCCGAGCCATCTCAGGTTTATCTGTATTAGCATGTCCTCCATTGATGGTAGTCCAGCTCGTTTCAACACTTCTATGTTGGTTATCTTGTTTTTCCATGAGATGTTCATTATGGCTCAAAGGTGTTTCATCATGTACGCGTGGAGTTTCTTTACCTGCACTCTGTAGACAGTCCAAGTTTCAGCACCGTACAGTAGAGTAGCCAGAACCATCGCTCTGTACACTTTGCATTCACACGGATAGACACATGTCGATTGTTCCACAGTCTCTCCCTCAAGTTTCCAAACACAGCGCTTGCTCTTCCCATTCTGAGAGATAGTTCATCCTCCAGCCTAGCATTCTCTGAAACAGTGCTACCTAGGTACTTGAAAGTCTTGCACTTGACTAGTGGCTCTGTACCAATGCTGATCTCTTCTGGTAGTGATGTTGATAATTGGAACTTTGGTGGTTGATAAAGGCACTCTGTCTTCTTGATGTTGATTTGGAGGCTGAATTGGCTAGCTGCTCTTGCAAATTTCTCCACTAAAGATTTCATATCTTCCACGCTGTGTGCAACTAGAGCACTGTCGTTGGCTAAGAGCATTTCTCTTACTACCTTTATCGATGTCTTGCTCTTGGCTTTAAACTGTGCCACATTGAGCAAGTCTGCTTCTTTCCTTGTTTGAATGTATACTCCTTCTGAAGTGTCTTTGAAGGCCACCTCAAGCATGGCTGCCAGATATAGCGAGAAGAGTGTAGGTGCCAGCACACACCCTTGTTTCACCCCATTGCTTACTGAAAAGTCTATAGATACTGAACCAGTCATTGCCACGTTTGCTTGCATACCTGTATGGAGTGCCTCGATCAGGCTGACAAACTTCTCTGTACAACCATATTTCTTGAGTACCTGCCAAAGTCCTTGTTGCAAAACAGTATCGAAGGCTTTACTGAAGTCTATGAAGACTACATAAAGCGGCATGCTCTGTTCGATACACTTTTCTTGAACCTGTTTCAAGTAGAAAATCATGTCCATTGTGCTTCTTCCACTTCTAAAGCCACACTGTGTTTCTGGTAGTACATTCTGCGAGATGTGTTCATTGAGTCTGTTCAGTAGCACACGTGAGAGAATCTTACCAACAGTGGCTAGCGGTGATATACCTCGGTAATTTCCACAATCTTTCCTGTCACCTTCCTTGAACAAAGGCACAATACTTGCATCCTTCCAGTCTTGAGGTACTTTCTGGGCATCCCATATCTCTTGGATGAGCTTGTGCAGGCAGTTGGTCAGCTGAACACCACCAAATTTCCACACTTCTGCTGGAATTCCATCCCTTCCTGGAGCTTTACCATCCTGTGTTGTCCTGATAGCTGCCATTAGTTCATCAAAATTTGGTGGTTCATCCAGACTTGATACAGCTGGTCGCGGCACTAGAGCTTCTTTAGCCTCTTCAGTGAGATCTCCAGGGTTGTTTAGTCGTTGGTCAAAGTAGTCTGCAAATCTGTCCAGGATCTTGTCTTTCTCCTGCAAAAGCGTTTCACCATCCATAGCCTTTAGTTGGATCAATCCTCTTGGTTTAGGGCCGTAGATTTCTCTCAAACCTGTGAAGAATGTTTTCATGTCCTTTCTGTCTGCTGCAATTTGAAGTTTCTCCGCTTTTTCATCCCACCAGTTGGACTTCATCTCTCTGGTGTACTTCTGTAGCTCACTCTGAGCCTTTGAGTATTTCTTCTTCTTCGACCTTGTGTTACACTGTAGGTTTTCCTGCCTAGCTGTATTCCTCGCTTCTAGTAGTTTCATCAGGTGTTCATCATGCTCATCAAACCAATCTTGATGTTTCCTCTCAGGGTGGCCTAATACATCACTCACAGTCTGATACACCGTATCCTTCAGTGTTGCCCATTTCTCTTCTATGTCATTCTCTGAGTTGTTGCTGTCCCAATCTTTCAAGTTTTCATCCATTTCCTGTGTAAGTTCTTCCTGCTTCTTTTGACCTTTCAGTGCACTAGTGTTTAGTTTCCTTGGTGGCTTCGCACCCATCCTGCAGTGCTGTTTTCGTCTGCAAATCCTTAATTTCGATCTCAGCATAACATGATCAGTGCCACAGTCTGCGCCTCTCATTGCTCTGGTGTCCAATACATCCCTTATGTCTCTCTGCCTGACTATGATGTAGTCTAATAAGTGCCAGTGCTTGGATCTTGGGTGCATCCATGTCTTCTTGTGTGTGTCCTTGTGCTTTAATAGAGTGTTGGTTATCACAAGGTTGTACTCTGAACATAGTGCAAGTAGAAGTTCTCCATTAGCATTGCACTTGCCTACTCCATGACTGCCTAGCACTCCTTTCCATTTCTCAGTGTCCGAACCAACTGTGGCATTAAAATCTCCAACGAGTATCAGCCTGTCATCAGTCGGTACATGCCTGATAGTCTCACTTAAATCACCGTAGAACTCTTCCTTCACCTCCTCTGTGTTGGTCATTGTTGGGGCATATACACCGATGAGTGTGGCATACATCTTCCGCTGTAGTGGGAGTCTCATAGTCATTATCCTGTTGTTGATTGGCACCGGTTCCTCATCAAGCATTGCTGCTATCTTCTTTCTAACTGCAAAGCCCACTCCTACTTCTCTCCTTTCTTGAGTTGATCTTCCATTCCAAAAGAAGATGTACCCATGGTCTTCCAAGCTGTCATATCCAGGCAATCTTGTTTCACTAAGTGCAGCTATGTCTACATTGTACCCGTTTATTTCCAGGGCCACAAGCGCGGTCTGTCTTTCTGGGCGCTGTGATGTTGTTCTGTCCAACAGAGTGCGTGCATTCCATTCTGCTACACACAAGGCTGCTGTTTTCCTCTTCTTTTGTCTTCCTGCTCCTAGCTTACTTTTCGCTGCCTGTCGGAGTGTGTACAGATCAGCAGTATGCTACAAATACTGGCTGACACCACTATCCTTTGCCAGAGTGCAACCCCATAGAGCCAGCCAGCAGCAAACCATGACAAATCAAATTAAAAGGAATGCATTACAAGTATTTGTAAAAGTGTCACAAGTATTTGTGTCTCTTTTGTTGACTTGATGTCACTTGGTCCTGTTAGATATGATTTAATGCATTATTTAGGAGTTGTGTGTCTCGTTAGTTACTGCAAGAATGGCAATTTGTCATTAAATGTTCACATAAAAATGATTTAATTGATTTTTTGGGGGGCACTTGGCGGACTTTTGGTTTCCAAAAAAATTGATTTCATTCACTATTTGGGTGTTTGGTGTCCTGTTTGGTTCCGTTCTGTGCTCTTCATTATTTAGTCAAACTGAACACCAAAGAAAAACATTTTCCACTGTGGAAGATGAAAGCAGATGAGGCAGCAAGCTGGACAACACATGGACTTTATTCCTCTTCCAACATAAAACACAGAAACTCTACTCTGAGTGCCTGAGCAAACTCTTTTATACACTTCTATTCCCGCCTCCGGCACACAGGGTAAACACATTAACATACAGACATGAAAGACATGTACACACATTAACATGACATTGACACACATGTCACATAGCAGGTCTTGCTACCATACATTCACACCCCTGCATCCTCAGGTGTGAACCTGGCGTGGTGGGGGGTGAAAGGCACATCTTTGTTTATTTAGCTCCACTCACCTTTCTCCATTAACATCCCTAACTATCTTCTTCTCCCCCACCAACCCCATTGTCCTGGGTGGAGTGCCATGTGTATTGTGTCCACCACACAGCCACCCCCCCCGAACACCAGAAGGGGCTCTAATCCTCCGGCACCTTGGGCTTGAGCTGGTGCCCATAACAGCTGTAATGTGGAGTCGCCGGTCCAGCTGAAGCGTCTTACTGTTGAGGTGGGCAGGAGACAAACTCACCCTCTGGCGTGCAGTTCTTAAGAGGGGGATAGGATGGGGAGGGGAAAGACCTAGTCTGCTACCAACAGTTCTCTGCAAGGGGAATACCAACTTGCGGAGCCACCGTAGCTGGGCATCCGTGCCGGGAAGCTTGAGCCAACACCACGTGTTCGTCTGCCAACACATAAGCAGGCTTAAGCCTGTCAATGCAGACAGTCTCCTTAGGCTCCCCAAAGTCTAACACAAAATTCTTTGCCCCGTTTTCCAGCACTCTGAACAGTCCGTCATACGGTGGGTGCAGTGGGATTCTGTGTGCGTCGTGCCTAACAACAACGAACTTGGCACTCTGTAAGCTCTTTGGGATGAAGGTGTGAGGAAATCAGTGGGGTGCCGGGCCCGGCACTTTGGCTGGCCCTGTTCCATGAAAAAATTGCACTGGCAGGTCGGTCCCGGATGCAGGGTTTTCCGGTAAAAACTCCCCGGGGATCCGCAGTGGCTGAGAAAAAAAGAATTCTGCCAGGGAGGCTGCCAGATCCTCCTTAGGTGTGGAGCACAACCCTAACAGGACCCAGGGCAGGCGGTCCACCCAATTTGCATCCGTGAGTGAAGCTCTGAGCGCTGCCTTAAGCGGCCTATGAAAACATTCACATAACCCATTAGCCCGGGGGTTGTACGCGGTGGTGCGATGGATTTTGACCCCCAGGCTCTTGGCCATCACGGACCAGAGTTCTGAAACAAATTGCGGACCCCTGTCGGAAGTGATGTCCAACGGGGATCTGAACCATGCAACCCAAGCCAACAAAAAAGCGCGAGCCACTTCCGCAGACATGGTGGAAGCCAGCGGGACCACTTCAGGTCAATGCATTGTGCAGTCCACAATTGTCAGAAGGTGCATGAAACATTGTGACGGTGATAGGGGGCCCACCAAATCCATATGGATGTGGTCGAACCTCCTGGCTGAAATTTGGAATGGCTCAAGGTGGTTTTGGTGTGCTTGTGCACTCTGGCCCACTGGCACGCGAAGCACACTTCAGCCCACTCTTTCACGTCCCTACATAAGTGCGGCCAGACAAATTTCACCCCCACCAGTTTAACCAAGGCGCGCACACTGGGGTGTGAAAGGGAGTGGACTGACTCAAAAATGCGGCGGTACCAAGTGCTCAGAACCACCGGGCGTGGACAACCAATGGACACGTTGCAGAGCGGGGGGGGGGCACCTTTCTTCCACCGCCCTGCTCTCCAGTTTTAACCCAGTAGGCGCAGACCGGAGCACGCAAATGTCCATGTCCCCTGTTTGCTCCACTGCCATGGCGGAGAAATCTATTCCCCTGTAGATCGGGGAGACTAACGCACGTGACAGGCAGTCGACCACAACATTAAGCTTACTGGTTATGTGCTGGATGTCGGTTGTAAATTCTGAGATCATGGCCAAATGTTGTTGCTGCCAGGCCGACTACGGTTCCGAGACTTTGGACATTGCGTACGTTAGCGGCTTATGATCAATGAACATGGTGAACTCGCGCCCTTCCAGCCAAAACTGGAAGTGGTGCGTCGCCAGGTGGAGGGCCAACAACTCTCTGTCAAACGTACTGCTGAAAAATGTAAGCGGCTGCCATGCACCGGAAACGTACTGCTCCACCACTGCCCCTATGGCAACGTCAGATGTGTCAGTGGTGAGTGCTATCCGCATTGACGGGGCAGGGTGGGCTAGCAAAGCGGCATTAGCGAGTGCTGATTTGGCGTTTGCGAAAGCTTGGACTCGTTCAGGGGTCCAGTCAGTGTTTTCCGCGGGCTTCTTTTTTTTGAGCGTGGCATGCAACGGCTGAAGCAGCTGGGCTGCTCAGGGGATGAAATGGTTGTAAAAGTGGATCATGCCCAAAAATTCCTCCAGGGCCTTCACGGTCTGCGGACGCAGAAAATCCGACACGACACACACCTTATCAGGCAGCGGAATCGCACTCTCCGGTGAAATGCGGTGACCCAAAAAATCAATCACTGGCACAGTGAACTGGCCCTTCACCGGGTTAACGATAAGCCCGTGCGCTTCCAACCTCTGGAAAACAAGTTTGAGATGGGCGAGGTGCTCCTCCTCGGACACGCTAGCCACCAGAACATCATCTAAGCAGACAAAAATGAAGGGCAGGTCATGGAGCACCGCATCCATCATTCTTTGGAAGGTTTGCGCCATGCCCTTTAACCCGAAAGGCATGCGTAAAAAAGGCCAAAAGGAGTTATTACCGTTGTTTTGGGAATACTCTCCGCGCTCACCAGGACCTGGTTGTAACCGCGGACCAGATCCACTTTCAAAAAAACACGCGTCCCGGCCAGGTGCATAGAAAAATCCTGGATGTGCAAGATGGGATACTCATCGTGTTCCGTGGCGTTGTTCAAGCACCAGAAATCGCCACACAGTTGCCATGACCCATCGGCCTTAGGCACCATGTGTAGTGGGGATGCCCACGGGCTGTTGGAGCGCCTAATGATGCCCAGCTGCTCTAAGTTGGTAAACTCCTCACGTGCGCTGGCTAGTTTAACAGTGTCCAGGCGCTGAGGTCGCGCAAACAGTGGCGGGCCTTTTGTCGTTATGAAATGTTCAACCCTGTGTTTGGTTACTGTAGCAGAAAATGTCGGAACCGTGAGTGCTGGGGACTGTGAAAGTAAATGCTGGTACTTACCCCCTGGAGCAATAACATTAGCCTGTGTTGTTGGCCCAACTGCCCGAGCTGCGCAGGGCAAGGAGGAAAAAGAGACAGCATCCACTAAACGTCTGTTGGTAACATCAACTAACAATCCATAAGTACATAAAAAATCTGCACCTAAAATGGGGACAGAACGTGCCGCCACCACAGAGTCCCATTAGTAATTGTGTCCGTGTAAGCACACCGTCAATGTCTGTTCACCAAACATCCTGATGTTGGATCCGTTGGCAGCCGTGAGCTCGGAACCGCTGCCTCCTGCCGATCTATCTGCACTAACTGGCAGAATGAGGTTCTTCTTGGACATGGAGTCCACTAAGAAACGTCTCCCCGAACATGTGTCTGTGATGAAAAGCAGCTTGTTCCTGTCGCTAGCAGTTGCAGCTGCTACTGACTGCTGGCCGTGCCATTTCCATGGCTTCTTGAATTGGCACAGCAGCAGACAGCGTTGGGCATTCGAGCCGAAGTGGCGGGGATAGAAACAGAGCATCCCATTCCTGCGTCTCTTGGCGTCCGTCCCAGCCACCACCAAAGGCTCCTCGACCTCGCTGGAGTCCTTCCCAGATGCCAGTGTCATTGTGTGCACGCTGAGAGTTCTGGTCACTAGGATGATGTGGTCCGCTTCCTGTGCCAGAGTGCGAAAGTTCTTGGTTACCAGCAGTGGCGAGTTGGCCAGGATCACCCTTGCTGTAGCAAGTAGGTTCCTGAGGAAGAGGCGGGCGAACAGGAAGGATTTGTCATTCTTCCCCATTAATGCTAACATGCTCTCCATCAGCTCCACAGCTGATCTGTCACCTAACTCTGAGCGCGTTAAGAGTCTCTCTGTTCTCTCACTGTCCAACAGGGTATACTGCTGAATCAACATCTGCTTGAGTGTGTCGTACTTCCCCTGAGCCGGCGATTCCTGGAGCAGGCTTGTCACTTGCTGCATGGCGCGCACATCCAGTGCAGCGACCACATGATAACATTTGGTGTTGTCCATTGTGATCCCACGGAGTGCGAATTGGGCTTCCACATATAGAAACCAAGCGGTGGGATTGTGAAGCCAGAAGTCTGGGAGATTGACTGTGACAGCGCATGCCATGCTGCTGTTCTCTCTCTGGGTTGTCTCCGAGTTGGTGTTCGGCTCATTCTCCATTGCACATCTTAGGGTCACCAATGTGGAAGATGAAAGCAGACGAGGCAGCGAGCTAGACAACACATGAACTTTATTCCTCTTCCAACATAAAACACAGAAACTCTGAGTGCCTGAGCAAACTCTTTTATACACTTCTATTTCTGCCTCCGGCACACAGGGTAAACACATTAACATACAGACATGAAAGACATGTACACACATTAACATGACATTGACACACATGTCACAGAGCAGATCTTGCTACCATACATTCACACCCCTGCATCCTCAGGTGTGAACCTGGCGCGGCGGGGGGCGAAAGGCACATCTTTGTTTGTTTAGCGCCTCTCACCTTTCTCCATTAGCATCCCTAACTATCTTCTCCCCCACCAACCCCGTTGTCCTGGGTGGAGTGCCATGTGTATTGTGTCCACCACACAGTCTCCTCCCCTCCCTCGAACACCCAGAAGGGGCTCTAACCCTCCGGCGCCTTGGGCTTGAGCCAGCACGCCAGTGGAGTGCTATGTGTATTGTGTCCACCACACCACAATCATATAAAGAGTTGAAAATAAATCAGCATACACAAGAGAAATAGATTTTAACTCACCGGTTACCATGTCTTTACATGGATCTGGATAAATCTTCATGTCATCAAATCTAGTTGTAATGGTTGCAAAATGCTTGCATTGCTAAGTGGGTTAATTCCATTCATCCTGGTATCTTGAGCGCCATCCTGCTGCATCCTGACTTCTTTATAATGTCCAGTTTAAGGGAAGGCCTTGGACTGTTTTTTATCCGAAGCTGGCGTTCAAATTGTAGTTTCCTAAACTTGTTAGCAAGTAAATACTGCAGGATATCCCATCCGTGCACACCGGTAGTAGTCAGTGTGTTGAAATGCGTTGATACAGTGACGTCAAAAGGCTCACGGTGATTGGGTCCTTCTTTTTTCCTTCAGTGCAAAGAGATAGTGAATTTTCCACAGCAACACATATAAACTGATTTCTGATTGGCTAAATAATTTAAAGAAGTGTGCTCGCCTCCTTATATTTTACATAGCAACAAAACCAAACTAATTTCTGATTGACTGATTAATGTTCTCACAGTGGCAAGCCCATTTTTTCCTCCCGTGAACTTGTGAAAGGATTCTGACTACATCTTACACAATAATTTTTTTTTTTTTTTTTTTTTTTTTTTTTTTCTCTCGGCGCCACACGAGTCGGCTGCCTTTTGCAACAGCGGCTCGATTCCGAGTCTTTTTCCCTTCCTCTCTCTTTTGATCCGTCTTTTTTTTTCACCCCACTTATATCACGGACACACAGATCGTCCTAAATGTCTCCTGAGCCGGTGGACGGAGCCACTGTCTATAGCAGGATACGATACAGCAGAGAACAGCTGCTAGCATTCAACCGCCACCCGGTCCCATTGGAAAAACTCGACATACCGAGAGAACTGAGGCGAAAACGCCGCGGCTGCCGGGCTGGAGTAAGGCGGAGGACAAAAAATATAAGGTACAGACCCTCCCTTCCATCTGTTGTCATGGGAAATGTACGGTCGATACTGGGAAAGTTAGATGAGCTAGCGGCTATCTCCCGTTATGATAGCACATACCGGGAGTGCTCTCTCCTTTTGTTTACTGAGACGTGGCTAACTGAACTAGCAGCAGATGCTAACATTGAGCTGGAGGGTTTTCACATGATACGAGCTGACCGAACACCAGACAGTGGCAAGGCTAGGGGCGGTGGAGTGATAATGTATGTTAACAACAACTGGTGCAGACCGGGACATATCACTGTTAAACAACGACACTGCAGCAAAGACATTGAGTTGCTAGCTGTTAGCATGAGGCCTACATATCTCCCGAGAGAACACTCACACGTGATCTGCATTGTTGTTTATGCAAATCCGACGGCGAACGCTGGGACAGCACGTGACGTCATCTATTCAGTAACCAGCAGGCTGCAGACAGAACACCCAGATGCTCTTCTCCTCATCTCAGGCGATTTCAACCATGTTTCACTGTCTCCCATTCTACCCACGTTCACCCAGTATGTCACATGCCACACTAGAGACAATAAAACACTGGATTTATTCTACGCAAACACTAAGGAGGCGTACACCTCATCACAACTCCCCCCACTCGGGAGATCGGATCACAACTTGGTTCATCTCCGGCCGGTGTACAAACCCCTAGTGCACAGACAACCTCCGGCCATGCACACTGTGGAGTTATGGTCTGAGGAGACAATGGACACCCTAAAGGGCTGTTTTGAAGCCACCGCCTGGAAGCAGCTCTGCGATCCACATGGTGAGGACATCGATGGCCTCATTCACACCTTCACGGGCTACCTCAGCTTCTGTGTGGACAAATCCGTTCCCACCAAGACCATACGGCGTCACTCAAACAACAAACCCTGGATCAACCCTGAGATAAAAACACTTCTGAGAGAGAAGAAGAGGATCTTCAGGTCAGGGAACAGGGAGATGCTGAAGTCCGTACAGAGGGAGCTGAGGAGAAAGATCAGAGAAGGCAAGGACAGCTTCAGGAAGAAGATGGAGGACAAGCTGCAACAGAGCGACATCAGCGGGGTCTGGAGAAACCTCAAAACCATCTCGGGGCTCCAGAATACCTCCCCCCAGGCCACAGGGGGCAGGGAGTGGGCGAACAACCTGAATCTGTTTTTCAATAGATTTGACCAACCGCCCTCCCCCCTGACTGCACAACAACCACTGCTGCCTCTAAAGAAATCAAGTCCTGCTGCCCACTCCCCACTCCACCAACACCCCCCCACTCCCAACACACAGCCCCCCATCCTGACCCTGACCAGGACCCAGGTGAGGACGGAGCTGAGGAAGATCAAGGCGAGGAAGGCGCCGGGACCGGACGGCATCAGCGCAAAGCTCCTCAAGTCCTGTGCAGACCAGCTGTGTGGGATTGTGACGTATATCTTCAACATGAGCCTGAAACTGGGGAGGGTACCACAGCTGTGGAAAACATCTTGTGTGGTACCTGTACCAAAAACTTCCCACCCCAAAGACCTGAACAGCTACAGACCAGTGGCCTTGACGTCCCACTTGATGAAGACCCTGGAGAGACTGCTCCTTGCTCACCTCCGCCCCCTGGTGGAACCAGCGATGGATCCACTCCAGTTCACCTACCAGCATGGCATTGGGGTGGAGGATGCGGTGATCTTCCTCCTTCACCGTTCTCTGTCCCACCTGGAGAAGCCCGGGAATATGGTGAGGATCATGTTCTTTGACTTCTCCAGTGCTTTCAACACCATCCAACCGATGATCCTGAAGGACAAGCTGCTGCGCGCAGGGGTGGACCAGCACCTGTCATCATGGATCCTGGACTACCTCACGAACCGGCCTCAGTTTGTGAGAACCCGGGACTGTGTGTCCGACACGATCATCAGTAGCACGGGGGCCCCCCAGGGAACGGTGCTGGCTCCCTTCCTGTTCACTCTTTATACTGCGGACTTCTCACACAACACAACACACTGCCATCTACAGAAGTTCTCTGATGACTCTGCGATCGTTGGCCTCATCTCCAATGGAGATGAAGCTGAGTACAGAGGGCTTATCCAGGACTTCGTGGACTGGTGCCATCGGAACTGCCTCCAGATCAACGCGAGGAAAACTAAGGAGCTGGTGGTGGACTGCCGCAGGCATGGGCAGCCCCTCACAGTACCAGTAAATATACAGGGAACAGACATCGAGATGGTGACATCCTATAAGTACCTGGGTATTCATCTGAACAATAAACTAGACTGGTCACACAATACTGATGCACTCTACAAGAAGGGACAGCGCAGGCTGTTCCTGCTGAGGAGACTCAGGTCTTTTGGTGTACAAGGGGCGCTGCTGAAGTCATTCTATGACACGGTGGTGGCATCAGCCATCACTTTTGGAGTGGTCTGCTGGGGCAGTGGCATTACTGCAGCCGATAGGAAGAGACTGAACAAACTGATTAAGAAAGCTAGCTCTGTCCTGGGGCAGCGCCTTGATCCGATGGAGGAGATAGGAGAGAGAAGGACGGTGGCTAAACTGTCATCTCTGCTGGAGTCCGAGTTCCACCCTATGCAGGACATACTGAATGCACTGAGGAGCTCATTTAGCAGCAGACTACATCATCCCAGGTGCACAACCGAGAGGTTTCGTAGGTCCTTCCTACCAACGGCTGTCAGACTGTACAACCTAAGCAGGGCTGCTCGCAGAGATAGCAAAAAGACGTAACAAACTAATAGTTTTTTGAATGCAAAAGATGCAATAGACTTACACAATGGTCCCCTCCGGCATACAACTAGGAACATACCGGTCGCTATGGAGGGTGAGAATATGTATGGGCACATAATCATACCATGTAGGATAACTAAGTAGACGGTTATGCTGTTTCATTCCATCTAGCAACAATGCTCTGCACTGTGTGTGTTTATATATTTGCATATTTATTCCATCTAGCTACAATGCTCAGCACTGGGTGTGTTTATATATTTATATATCTACATATTATTCCATCTAGCTACATTGCTCCGCACTGTGTGTGTTTATATACTTGCATATTTATTCCACCTAGCTGCAATGCTCCGTACTGTGGGTGTTTATATATTTACATATTTATTCCATCTAGCTACAATGCTCTGCACTGTGTGTTCATATATTCATATATTTATTCCATCCAGCTACAATGCTCTGCACTGTGTGTCTGTGTGTGTGTGTATATATATATATTTTATAGTAATACGTACATATGTTTATTAGCTGCTCTTGCTTGCTTGTTTTTTTTCTTGCCTTCTGATTGTTGCTCTGAGTGTTGCTATCCCTGTGCTGTTGCAATCCTGGAATTTCCCCGTTGTGGGACTAATAAAGGCTTATCTTATCTTATCTTATCTTATAATACACATATGAAATAGATTTATTATTACCAGTGATGGGCAAGTTACTAAAAAATAGTAACTAATTACAGTTACTAGTTACTTTTTTCAAAAGTAATTGTGTTGCGTTACTAACTACTGCATGATTAAAGTAACTAGTTACTTGGAAAAGTAACTTTCACATTACTTTCAAATGCATACTTAAATCATCTTGCACACATAGCAAGATAATTTAATTAATGGATTATATTACGGGCTTATTAATGCCAGGCTGAAAACAGACTGTTTCAGACAGAGCTTTGTCGAAGACCCTTTGACCTTGTACCTCAAGATTGAAGCTAAGCTCACCAGCTTGCAGTTCCTAGAGGAATTTTTCCTCATAGGAAATTCTGTCACGTGTGTGTGTGTGCTTGGTGACTTGAGGGTTAACCCAGCTGCACTGTCTTCATCTACCAGACGACCTCCGCTTACCTGTATACTAGACCTCTGACTGAGTGACCTGTCCAGTCAGACCCCTGGAATACCCCCTTGGTATTAACGACAGCCCCTCATGGTCTTGCTTTGCTCTTGTTAATCTGGGTGAATGTTGAAGATCAGGAAAATTGATCTATTGGAGGTCTGTTTTAAAAACACCTTGAAGAGTAACCTTTAAAAACCTCATAAAACATGTAACACCTCTTGTAGAAAAATTACTTACTTACTTAATCCTCTTTGCCCCGGCTGGGGCATAAGGCGCCAACGAGTCTCCTCCAGCCATCTCGGTCCTGGGTGAGCCAGCTGACTTTGTTCCAGGTCTTGCCCTCCGCTTTCATTTCCTCTTCCGCTGTCCTCCTCCAGGTGCCCTGGGGTCTGCCTCTCCTCCTTTTCCCCGGCGGTGCCCATCTGAGTGCTGTGTGTGGATACCTGGCTTTGTTCATGCGCAGAACGTGGCCTAGCCACCTCCAGCGTCTCTGCTTCACCTCGTCCACGATGATGTTGATGCCTGTGCGTCTGCTGACTTCCTTGTTGGTGACGCACTGCTCCCAGTGGATTCTGAGGATTCGACGTAGACACCGTCCTTCGAAACCTCTGAGGCGGCTTTCAATTTTCTTGTTTGTTCTCCAAGTCTCTGAGGCATATAGGAGGACTGAGCGAACGTTTGATTTGTAGATCTTCAGTTTGGTATTGTTCTGCAAGACTGACCATTTCCATACATTTCGCAGTCTGTTGAAAGCCTGTGCCGCAAGACCGATTCTTGTGGAGATCTCTCTCTCGATGTTACTGTCAGCTGAGATGTAGCTTCCTAGGTATTTGAAGTCCTGTACTTCCTCAAGATCTTCGCCCTGTACCTTTGTTTTCTGTGTGCTCTTGTTTTTCAGTTTCATCACTTTCGTTTTGTTGGGGTGAATCCTGAGCCCAATAGTTCTTGCTGTCTGGTCAACTCTGTCTTTTCCTGGATGTCTCTCTGTGTATGTGATAGCAGAGCGATGTCGTCTGCAAAGTCGCAGTCTTCCAGTCTGGCCGTTAGTCCCCAGACAAGTCCCCTAGGTCGGTCTCCTGTGGCTCTCCTCATCACCCAGTCAATGACGACCAGGAAGAGGATCGGTGAGATCACGCAGCCTTGTCTGACCCCGGTCTTCACATGGAACCACTCGCTCTTCTGGCCATTGTGGCGTACGCAGCACTGATTGTCAGCATACATGTCCTTCAAGATGTTGACTACTTTTGTTGGAAATCCATACGCTGTCAGAATCCTCCAGAGTGCTGGGTGATGGATGCTGTCAAAGGCCTTTTCAAAGTCAATGTAGTTTATGTACAGTGAGGAGTTCCATTCCAGTGATTGTTCGACTGTGGTACGCAGGACAAAGATTTGGTCTATGCAGCCCCTACCGCTTCTGAATCCTGCCTGTTCCTCCCTCAGGACCCTCTCTATGACTTGCCTCATCCGCATCAACAGAACTCTGCAGAAGGTTTTCCCAGGCACAGACAGAAGGTTGATGCCTCTCCAGTTCCCGCATGCTGACAGGTTGCCTTTCTTTGGCAGCTTGACTATGATGCCTTTCTTCCAAGTAACAGGGACTTGTTCTTCTTCCCACACTTTGTTGAAAAGTTCTGTCAGAGCTTTTGCACTTGCCTTTGGATCTGCTTTTAGCATGTCTGCAGTAATCCTGTCTTCGCCAGGTGCCCTGTTTCCTTTTGTCTGCTTAATGGCCTCGTCTATCTCCTGTTGAGTGATGCGCCCCCGCTTCATTTCTACGTGAAAGCCTGTGTCTTCTATCACTGCTTCTTTCTCAGGGTCTGGTCTATTTAGAGTCTCTCTGAAGTGCTCCGCCCATCTACTGAGTTGGTCCTCTTCCTTCATGAGAACTTTCCCGTCTTTGTCCTTAACCACCGTTGACTTGCTGGTAAAACCTCCTGTGAGGGTTTTGGTGATTTTGTAGACCGTTCTTGTGTCTCCCCTTTCTGCTGCTGACTGTGCCTCCTGAGCCAGGCTGTCCGTGTACTCTCTCTTGTCTTTGCGGACACTCTTCTTGACATCGTTGTTCTTCTGTCTGTATGCTTCAGCAGCTGCTTCCCTCTCTTCCGTGCTTCCCCCTAGCATGCGCTGTTTTGTTGCCCTTCTCTCCTCGATGAGTTGCCAGGTGTTTTCAGAGATCTATTCTTTCCTCTCTCTTTTCTTGTGGCCCAGCACCTCTTTGCTTGTGTCGAGGAACAACTTCTGGACAGTGTCGCTCAAGATGTTGATGTCGTCTGCTGGTGTGTCTTCCAGGACCTGGAATCTGTTGGACAGCTCGAGCACAAACTGAGTTTTCACTGTAGGATCCTTCAGTCTGCTTGAGTCAAAGAGTTGTTCACTAGTCTTCTTGTTGGTCCTCTTCAGCTTCAGCTGTAGCTTGCACAGAACAAGGTGGTGGTTACTGCCGGCGTCGGCCCCTCTTAGTGCTCTGACATCAGTCACAGACCCTCTCCACTTCTGGTTGATGGCTATGTGGTCTATTTGGTTCCTGATTCTCCAATCCGGTGACACCCACGTCAGTTTGTGAATTGTCTTGTGTGAGAATATGGTGCCTCCTATCACTAGCCCATTCTCCAGGCACATATCAGAATCAGAATCAGAATCAGAATCAACTTTATTGCCAAGTATGCTTACACATACAAGGAATTTTACTTATCACTAAGGTGCGCTCGTATTAAGCGCTCCCTAATGACGCGGCAGCCATAGAGGCACCTCATACAGTGGGGGTAAAGAGGGGGAGGGGGAGGGGGTGACACATTAGGCAGAGAGAAAAAACATAGTTATCAAAATATAGCTCAAGTGAGCAAGATTGTGATCACATAGAAAAAAACCCTCTAATTGCACACTTAACAGACAAGATACAGATCCACACATTAACAAAGCAAGAGCATATCCACAAGTCTCTGACCGTTGTCGCCTCTCATACCTGTTCCTTGGGTTCCCATGCATGATTCGTATCCCACATTTCCTGCACCAACCTGGGCATTAAAGTACCCCATCACAATGAGGATGTCATGCCATGGTGTCTTGTCTATTTGCTCTTGGAGGTTTGTATAGAAAAGGTTCTTCTCTTCATCTGATGATAGTTCTGTTGGTGCATAGCACTGGATGATGGTGGTCTTCGCGTACTTTGAGAAAAACCTTGCTCTAATGATCCGAGCATTGACTGGCTCCCAGCCCAGGAAGCTCCTCTTGGCATTCTTGTTTAAAATGATGCCCACTCCTTCCTGGTGTTGGCCGTCTGTTCTTCCCGAGTAGTACACTGTCTCTCCTGTGTTCAGGGTCATGGTTCCCGAGTCTGTCCATCTCATTTCACTGATTCCAAGAATGTTGATGTTGTATCTCTTCATCTCTTTCACAACCTGTGCTGTTTTTCCAGTTTCGTACATCGTTCGAACATTCCATGCTCCCACTCTCACTCGTTGTTTGGGTTTCGCCAAGGATTGCATCGGAACAGAAACTTCCTTTCGGCTTTCATCCTTGCTCTTCATATAAGACACTGCTGCCTTAGTCCTCAGCTCGTTGCCCAAGGTTTGATGACTTTTTTGTTGATCTTTTTTTTTTTTTCTTTGTAGAAAAATACATTCTTGAAAAACCAGGAAAGATGGGCACTGAATCAGTGATCTAACAAACTCCCATACTGTCTTTTAATATGCTGTAGTATTTATTGAAAGTCTGCAAAGCTCAGCCAAAAAGGATATACTTGTATAAAAACAGTCAATTGAATCAAGATAATACAATTCAAAATCAACCCAAACTCAGAAAAAGGGGAAAACAAAAACCCAAACTGATTGAAAAACCTTGATTTAAAAAGATGGTATTTGTAAAATCAGTCATTTGATCAAAAACTGAAACCATTCAAAAAATATAAAAGTTCAAAATCACCATGATCAGTCAAGAAAATCAAAATTCAAATTCAATCAAAAATATGAAAAATCTGAAAAAGTCCAAAATGAAAGAAACCCTTTGGAAAATAAAACCTGGTAAAAACATCTAACTAATTTGAGATTATATGTCTAAAAAGCCTTGCTGGGGAGATAAAAAAAAAAAGATAATTAATCGCTGGTCTTTTCCTTTGACGCACTTCTTCTCGGAGAGAAGGGGAAGGAAAGGCGAGGCTTGGAAGCGGACTCTTGAGGCTCCGTCTTCTGTTCTTCCATCAGCGGGGCCCGTGCTCTGTGAAACCGCAGGCAGGAGAATTTGTCAGCCGGGGAGGGGAAGGGGGGCTTCCACTTCCTCTTCTATTCTTCACCCAAGTGTTATTTCTCCCTTCTTGCAGCAGAAGATTTAGAGTTGTTAAAAATTGAAGAGTTGAGATGGTAAATGGATCATTTTCTTCGCGGTGGTCCTTCAGCTCTTCAATTCTTCTGCCGTGGGATGATGGATGTCCTGGAGACCGCCAAAAATGAACATTTCGGGGCTTTTGGACAGAGTTTTTATAACTTTTTACACTCAATTGTGATTGGCTAGCAATCTCCCCATAGGCTTTTTGGCTTCTGTGATTGGCTTAATGTTACTTTTTATATAACAATTACCTCATTGCACATGTCTCTCCCCCTGATTCCAATAATCAGCCATGTGCCACGCACCCCCCCTGCTTCCAGTAATCAGCCACGTGCTACTCATGCACTGCTCACTCCTTGCCCTCGTGGCTGTCTGGTTTTGCTTATCTCAGCATTTGTCCCTCAAGTTCTGCTCATCTCATCATTTTCCATTACCAAAATAAATCAACTCGCTGTCTCTAACAGTTTCAGTTCCTCTTTTTCTCACATGCTTTCCCATCAACAGGCCTTGCAGAACATTTCACAATCTGAACCCACATAAACCTTTCTTTGTGCAGTTAAAATGTACATATGATCACACAGTTTGATTACACTTACTGATTAAGAACAAGTATACATTTGTTTTACTTGATTACACACAAGATATTACATTTCATAGCATATGCTTTCAATATTGTGCTTTGCATTCAGTTCTATGATTCACCAGCCATGTCTGCTCCCGTCCTTTCTGACCACAGGAGTGTGTGCTCTCTGATGATTTCGGGACCCTTGCTGACCTCCCTGTGATGTTTTCTGTATTCTTGGGACATTTGAAGCAGGATCCCCCATTTTCTTTTCATAGGGGGTAAATCGGTGTGATTGTGAGGGTCTGCTGCTTTCAGCCTTTCTGCGGCTGTTGGGATCATGTCGTGGGGTACTCGAACAGCTTTTAGAACATGTTCAGTCTGCTTTATTCTGCCTTGAGACCGCTTACTGTGGGGAAAAATCTGAAGAAAATCAACATGATATTGCCAGTAATTTCCTCATTTTGGAGTGAGAGTTGGCAACACTGCATAAAGCTGTCCATGTTTATCTTACCTTTATGATATGGATTTAATCCGATGTGCAGTGATCCAAAGAAAATGTCCATTATCTACAGTCCAAATATCTGCTGTGACAGAGACAAGATCCAGTCCCTCAAATTTCTTTTGGAGATCAAAATCCATTTTTGAGTAATCTTTATCCAAGTAGCAAGTAAATGTGTTTTAACTTCAGTGGATCACAGTCTCAGCTGTCTGATGTTAAGTGACTGCTATCACATCTTTAGTCTGTAACAATATATCTGGCATTCAGTTGGTTTAACTCTTGTGTCACAAATTGTCCAGATGCATATCCGTGCTTGGCCTAGTGGTGGCCAAGTTGGTAGAGCATCCACCCCACAGCTGGGAGGTCATGGGTTCAAATCCCGGTTGGATCATACCAAAGACCATATAAAAATGGTATTTCCCACCTTCTAGCTTGGTGCTCAGCATAATAGAATGGGGGAAGGAGAAGTTGTTTGTGGCGGCGCCTTGCATGGCAGCGACCACTCTAATTCTACATGTGATTAACATTGTAGATAGGAGAAACTTAATTTCGTTCTACTGTACATGATTGGCTGTATGGACTGATTGACAACAGAGATGGCTTCTTCTTCTTCTTGAAATCCAGCCATGGCTGTTAAGACAAGAGTATTTCCACTTTACATCCAGCCATGGCTGTTCAGATAGCACAGATCCACTAACACAGTGTTGTTAGCATAGCTAGCTATTACTTAGCACTAACTTTGTCAGAGTTTTGTTGCTGTTTTTAAGTGCTTCTCAAGATTGCAGTAGGTCTCAACCAGCACTTTAGCTTGCAACCCACCAATACGCTTTCGTCCTTAACCGTGACAAAGGAAAAATAATCTGTCAATTTCCACAAAAACAAAGTAGTTTCATCTCTTCCTCCACTCAGTAGTGAAGACTCAACTCTCTGCAACAGGTCACGTTGACTGATGGCTCGTCTCAGCTATGGTAGGGTCAGTTTGTTTATTCATTTATTTGTGCTAAAAATATCTATCATATTAATAAAAGGAGTAATGAGTAACGCATCTGATCAAATTTCAATAACTGTAATGCATTACTGAATTTTTAAACAGTAATTTTGTTACACAACATGTTACTGCAAAAGTAGTGGCGTTACAGTAACGCGTTACAAAGTAATGTTACAAAGTAACGCGTTACTGCCAACATTCTTAACACTGATTATTACAATGTGTGAATCATTTCTTCTCAAATTTCTGAGGAAGCTCCGCCTCCCTTGCCTCCTCCTACGAGCCGCCACTGGCAATTGCTAAACAATGGCAAGTTGGTCCCACACACTCCACTGTACATTAATTCTGTGCATAATAAGTTCTGTCTGATTTTACCGTACTTTAATTTGCTACCCTGCTTCGGGGCTGAAAATGAAAGATGATTATATCACTAACAGATCCTCTGCAGACTGATGGTTCCCACCTTCCCCCAGTGCAGACACGACAGGGTGAGAGAGCCAAATACAGGAACGGCCCTAAAGAAGTTCCTGACCCCCTCAATTAGTTCCTGGTTCCTGGTAATGGAAACAGGGCTTAAGGCAATTGTGACCTCAGTCCCAACAACCAATCACAGGGTGCTTAGTTGTTGGTGGGTACAGTTGTGCCCTGTCAGTGGCTGTTGGGACTAGGGCTGAAATGATTAGTAGACGTTGTCGATAACGCTGACCATAAAAATTTGTCAACACAGATTTTTATTGTCAACGTTTAATTTTAAAATTTATGTACATGCCATGGGAATGTTCAGTTTAACTGTTCCAGCGAAGAAGAAGAGAAGCGCATCATAGCGACACGGAGAGAAAATCACGGAGAAGGCCAAAAGTTTCCAAAGTATGGGAGGATTTTACCAAAAATTAATAAATGAAACAAGTTAAATGTAGACTGTAGAACAGTTTGTCATATCACAGCTGCACTACAATGATGCATCCATTCCCTTGTCCTCTCCGTTCCTCTGTCTTCAGCCACCTGTCAGCACTCTGCACCGGTAAGTTTAACAAGTAATGTTAGCGCTTCTTATTTTTAATGAACGACTCTCAGCTTTAGAAAACTGACCATTTGATTAGTGTGTGCCCTTTAAATAGTTTACCTGCTGTCGGACAGTAATCTGTCTTATGATGGTTGCTGACAGCTGAGCTACTTCCATTATGCTGGCTAATATGTTAACTGCAGTAAATGGGTGAATTTACTGAAGAAGAGGATGCCTTCACAGCCATTGCGGATTAGCGGTGGAGGATGTGGAGGTAGTTGAGGATTAGAAATACCTGGGTATCATGATCAGCAATGGACTGGACTGGAAATCTAACACCGATGCTGTGTACAAGAAGGGGATGAGCAGACGCTACTTTCTGAGGAAGCTGAGATCCTTCAACGTGTGCAACAGGATGCTGGAGCTTTTCTTCCAGGCCGTTGTCACCAGTGCCATCTTCTTTGCTGCTGTCTGTTGGGGTAGCAGTATCAGAGCCAGCAACACCAACAGACTTGAAAAGATTGGGAAAAGAAGGCAGGCTCTGTGATTGGTCTCAGGCCAGAGACCTTTGAGACTGTAGTGAAGAGGAGGACACTGAACAAACTGCGATCCATCATGGACAATCCTGATCACCCCCTCCACCACACACTGGACAGACAGTGGAGCACTTTCTCCAGCAGACTGCTACAGCTTCACTGCCGAATGGTTAGGTACAGGAAATCTTTCCTGCCACATGCCATTTTACTGTACAATAACTCACTGTGATGTTGAATTGTGGTCATAACCACAATAACCCAGTATGTCACATGCCACACTAGAGACAATAAAACACTGGACTTATTTTATGCAAATACTAAGGAGGCGTACACCTCATCACCACTCCCCCCACTCGGGAGATTGGATCACAACTTGGTTCATCTCCTGCCGGTGTACAAACCCCTAGTTACACAGACAACCTCCGGTCATGCGCACGGTGAAGTTATGGTCTGAGGAGGCAATGGACGCGCTAAAGGACTGTTTTGAAATCACTGCCTGGGAGCAGCTCTGCGATTCACATGGTGAGGACATCGATGTCCTCACTCACACCATCATGGACTACATTGGCTTCTGTGTGGACAACACCGTACCCACCAAGACCATACAGTGTTGCTCGAACAACAAACCCTGGATCAACCCTGAGATAAAAACACTTCTGAGAGAGAAGAAGAGGATCTTCAGGTCGGGGAACAGGGAGATGCTGAGGTCCGTACAGAGGGAGCTGAGGAGGAAGATCAGAGAAGGCAAGGACAGCTTTAGGAAGAAGATGGAGAACAAGCTGCAACAGAGCGACATCAGCGGGGTCTGGAGAAACCTTAAAACCATCTCTGGGCTCCAGAATACCTCCCCCCAGGCCATGGGGGACAGGGAGTGGGTGAACAATCTGAACCTGTTTTTTAATAGGTTTGACCAATCGCCCTTCCCCCGACTGCACAACAACCACTGCTGCCTCTAAAGTCATCGAGACCTGCTGTCCACACCCCAGTCCACCAACACCCCCCCACTCCTAGCACACAGCCCCCCCAACCTGACCCTCACTAAGACCCAGGTGAGGACGGAGCTGAGGAAGATCAAGGCGAGGAAGGCCTCGGGACTGGACGGCATCAGCGCGAAGCTCCTCAAGTCCTGTGCAGACCAGCTGTGTGGGATTGTGGAGCACATCTTCAACCTGAGCCTGAAGCTGGGGAGGGTACCACAGTTGTGGAAAACATCTTGTGTGGTACCTGTACCAAAGACTTCCCACCCCAAAGATCTGAACAGCTACAGACCAGTGGCCCTGACGTCTCACATGATGAAGACCCTGGAGAGACTGCTCCTTGCTCACCTCCGCCCCCTAGTGGGACCAGCGATGGAGCCACTCCAGCTTGCCTACCAGCATGGCATTGGGGTGGAGGATGCAGTGATCTTCTTCCTTCACCGTTCTCTGTCCCACCTGGAGAAGCCCGGGAATGCGGTGAGGATGATGTTCTTTGACTTCTCCAGTGCTTTCAACACCATTCAACCGATGATCCTGAAGGACAAGCTGCTGTGCGCAGGGGTGGACCAGCACCTGTCATCATGGATCCTGGACTACCTCACTAACCGGCCACAGTTTGTGAGAACCCGAGATTGTGTGTCTGACACGATCATCGGTAGCACGGGGGCCCCCCAGGGAACGGTTTTGGCTCCCTTCCTGTTCACCCTTTATACTGCGGACTTCTCACACAACACAACACACTGCCATCTACAGAAGTTCTCTGATGACTCTGCGATTGTCGGCCTCATCTCCAACGGAGATGAAGCTGAGTACAGAGGACTTATCCAGGACTTCGTGGACTTGTGCCATCGGAACTGCCTCCAGATCAACGCGAGGAAAACTAAGGAGCTGGTGGTGGACTGCCACAGGCAAGGACAACCCCTCACAGCACCAGTAAACATACAGGGAACAGACATTGAGATGGTGACATCCTACAAGTACCTTGGTGTTCATCTGAACAATAAACTAGACTGGTCACACAATACCGACGCACTCTACAAGAACGGACAGCGTAGGCTGTTCCTACTGAGGAGGCTCAGGTCTTTTGGTGTACAAAGGGTGCTGCTGAAGACATTCTATGACACGGTGGTGGCATCAGCCATCACTTTTGGTGTGGTCTGCTGGGGCAACGGCATTACAGCAGCCGATAGGAAGAGACTGAACAAACTGATCAAGAAAGCTAGATCTGTCCTGGGGCAACGCCTTGACCCAGTGGAGGAGATAGGAGAGATAAGGATGGTGGCTAAACTGTCATCTCTGCTGCACGGTGGCGCAGTGGTTAGCACCGCGGCAGCACAGTTTTACCCTCGGCCAGGGGATCGCGGGGATCATGAGATCGTGGGTTCGATCCCTGCCCCTGGCCAACAGTGATCTGTGTGGAGTTTGCATGTTCTCCCCGTGTTTGCGTGGGTTTACTCCGGGATTTCTCCGGTTTCCTCCCACATGCCAAAACATGCAGGTTAGGGAGTTAAGGGGCGCTTGCGCACGCAGCGACCGACAGCTGGTGGCTTGTCACCAGACTGCAGAACAAATCTACCTACGGGTACAAAATAAGTCCAAAAAAAAAAAAAATCTCTGCTTGTGTCCGAGTCCCACCCTATGCAGGACATATTGAACGCACTGAGGAGATCATTTAGCAGTAGACTACATCATCCTAGGTGCGCAACCGAGAGGTTTCGCAGGTCCTTCCTACCTACGGCTGTCAGACTGTATAACCTAAGCAGGGCTGCTTGCAGAGATAGCAAAAAAAACGTGATGACCTAATAGTATTGAATGCAAAAGACGCAACAGACTTACACAAATGGTCCCCTCCAGTATACAACTAGGACAATATCAGTTGCTACGGAGGGTGACAATATGTATGGGTACATATTCATACTATGTAGGATAACTAACTAGACGGTGATGCTGTTTATTCCATCTTGCTACAATGCTCCGCACTTTGTATATATATATATATATATATATATAAGATAAGGTAAGTCTTTATTAGTCCCACAATGGGGAAATTCCAGGATTGCAACAGCACAGGGATAGCAACACTCAGAGCAACAATCAGAAGGCAAGAAAAAACAAGAGCAGCTAGTATACGTATGTACATATTACTATAAATATATATATATATATAGACACACAGTGCGGAGCATTGTGGTTGGTGGATGTGCAGCAGAAAGTCTAAGCTCTCTCTCCGCGGATGAGGTGGGCCAGCTGGATGTCTTTGGGTATGATGGTGACCCTCTTGGCGTGGATGGCACACAGGTTGGTGTCCTTGAAGAGACCCACCAGGTAGGCCTCGTTGGCCTCTGCAGGAGGCCTACCTCCTGCAGAGGCCAACACATAAATATATTTATATATTTATGTGTACGTATGTATATCCACTGCTCTTATTTATATTTTTCGTATCTTCTTAATTATTGCTCTGAGTGTTGCTATCCCTGTGCTGTTGCAATCCTGGAATTTCCCCATTGTGGGACTAATAAAGGCTTATCTTATCTTATCTTATAACTATGCTGCCATACTGCACCTTGCAGTCTAATTGGTACCTCACATTTCACCCTGCGCCTGATAGTCCTGCATTGTACAGTGATTACAATTCATGTATCTATACGGGTCATCATCTATTCATCCACGATGTTTTAGGCAGTTTTACTTTCCGGGGGTATTCCCTTTGTCTATTATGCTGTGTGTGTTTCTGTCGTTTTGGTCGTCTAATGTCATGCTGCTGTTACACTGTAATTTCCCTGTTTGGGATCAATAAAGTACATCTATCTATCTATCTATCTATCTATCTATCTATCTATCTATCTATCTATCTATCTATCTATCTATCTAATTACATGAGCAGCTTACTCTTTTTTGTATTCTCTATTATTGTCACCGTAATATCAGCCTTCATTCTGAATATTAATGCATCTAGGTAAATTAGAATGCCATAATTATCACAAATAAATTTAAAATGGCTTAAATATTTTACTGTGTGTGTAGTGAAGGCTCACATTTCTGCACTGATATTTAAAGTATGTTTTTTTTTATTTTGGACTGGAAGAAGTTCTTTTACTTTTCATCTGAAGCCTAATTAAACTTTTAAACTTTTAAACTTCTAAACCCAGCAAGGTTTCAAGCAGGATGGACTAGCTTGTTATTTTCTTTTTTTTTTTTTTTACTTTAATGGAGTTGAATATTACTCTGATTTGTTTTAAACATGCAGTTACAACAGCCTTTATGGAGCAGCAGCGCTGCTATTTGAGTTTTTACACTTTAACATCTATTATTGAATTGTGTTGCTACAAAAACTTCAGATTAAACTGTTTTCAAATTTCCAACTCATGTTTGATGGGTCATTATTTTGTTTAGCTATGGGAACTTTTTATAACAGGCTACATTATATTAAGGCAGAGACTGACAACAAAGTGATTTTCACAGGTGTGCAGGCTTAAACAGGCGAGGTAAAACATGACCTGAAGCCCCAAACAGGAGCTGTGCCAGCAGGAAGCTGAGCTGGCGGACATGACAGAAATAATCACGATTAGTTGACTAATCAAAAAAATAGTCATTAGATTAGTCGACTACCAAAATAATTGTTAGTTGCAGCCCTAGTTGGGACTCAGGTCATCGTCACCATAGTTGTACTCCTTTCAGTGAGTGTGTTCTGATTGCCCAGTAGTGCCCTATAAAGTGGACTGCATAGGGTATTGAGCCATATTAAGGGCACATTCAGATGGCCACTGTTTGGTCAGGACCAAAGGACTAAACAGTGGATTCTGTGGAGAGTTCAGTTCGTTTGGTGCCGTCTGAACGCATGTTGGAACTCTGGTGCGCACCAAACAAGCGAAGTCTGGACACCCTGAAAACAGGAGTCTCAGTTCTCTTGCAAACGAAGTCTGGTGCGCTCCGCTTGCAATGTGATTCCAGACGGAGTAGCCAGCGCACCAAAAGGCGGAAGTGCCCCTCGGCGTTTGTGTAACCATAGCAACACAGTCTGAGAAGAGGAAGTGGCGTTTACTGTTGTACATTTTGGGAAGAAAATAACAATAAACACAACTGTGTGAATCCGAGAAATCCTTTTACTGGAGAAAGCCAAGGAGAAAAGTTAAAAAATGTCTCGTTTGTGGTGGACAAACAACCCAGCTGAAGGTAACAGATTTCTGTTTTCATTCCTGGCCAATCGATGAGCCTGATTTTTCTTCTTCGCCGAGATTTTTTCTTCCTGGTCAGTGGTGGTTTCAGCTAAAGTGCCCCGAATGAGCAGTTGTTGTAACTGCGTGACATTGTCCAGGCAGTTTGGTCCACTGCAGTGTGAATGCAAACAAAACCAAACGAAGGTGTGAAAATTCTCAGCATTCCTCGCCCAGTCGAACTGAGACCCCCCGTGTTGTGAAGCTGCAGCTTACAACAGACTGTGCGAACGTGATGACAGATGCACGGGTGATGTTTTCATGCCGTGCCTATATTAAGTGACTGTTGGTGGGAGCTTTAGTCTTTGGCACTCCGCCTTGGTAACAACAAGAGCCCATGTCAGTTTGATATTAGCTTGTAGATCATATGATACCACATGTGTAACATCTGATGTGTTTGTAATAAAGTTTGTGTTCGGTTCGACTTCTGCCTCCGTTGTCCTATTTCCAGACATAACAGCTGGTGACAAGGAGAAAACTTAATCTTCTAGAGGAAAACTAAACATTTTCCCAAAGATAGACGCATATCAGGAAGAGTACTTCTTATTCCCACCACCGTTCCCCATGACCCTGGGTGAGCCACCCATCCCATGGCCATATTAGTTTGAGTTGCTTCAGTCATTCACAACTGTTGGAGATAATGCACCTCCTATCGGAGACGGAGGCAATGGAATTAGCATCCCAGCTGGAGATGACAGCCCAGGTAGCATTGTGGCTAGTGGGCCCCGGCCCACGCACCCCACAGTCAGTTCTGCTGGTGCAAACAGTTGTCCCGACTGCTCAGCCCGCCAACCCCATGCCTTCTCAGGAGGGCCCCAAGGTAGAGACCGTGGGACAACAGGGCACCTTGGTGCAACAACCCGGCGGTGAACTCAGTTTGGATGATGACAGCTCGGGTCCTCTGCACTCAGACGGGGACGCAGCCACTCCCTACCTTACACCGCATGCCGAGCAGAACCCAACAGAACCACAGCAGACACCATAGCTGCAGTCTGCAGCCACACGGGACCCAGAGCCAGTCCACGTGCAGCACAAGCGTTCTCGAGCTGCAGCATTATCGCAGGAGGGAGAGTATGATTTCGCAGACGGGGGTACAGCTGAAGTTCAGAGCATGGAGATAGAATGCAGCACAGAGAGAGAGCGCAAACTGGACTCACCTCCGATCCTCTCCCAACATCAGCTTCAAGCAGCCGCCATGGAGCCGCATTAGAGGGAGTTCGTGGAGAAAGGGGACTCCAGTGACTGAAGACAATCCAGCATGTGTCCTGTTGCCGATGACAGTGACACATCACTGTGACCACAACCAGCACCAGGTGAGAAAGAGAAGAAGCCAAACTCATCCCACATCCTCGCCGAGTATCAGCTTCAGGGCGCCGCCGCAGCACAGCAGGATGGAGAGTTCGTGGCCCAGCAGGACCCAGCAGAGTAACCCCAACTGAGGGCACATCCTTCCGCTGGTGTGGATGGCACGCCGCCACAGCAGCAACCAGCATCAGAGACGGAGAGCAGCAGCGCCGAGTGCAACCGAACCGATCACTGCATGCACTTCTTGATTGGGTTCAGGTCCAATGATCCAACCACCTGGACCCACTGATGGTCCCGTCATTGCTGATGAGAATCACTGCACAAAAGAGGCCAGCCACCATTCAGATAGCCGATGGTTTGAGATGGCATGCCAATCGTCTGCGAAAAGTAAGAGCAGTTGCCCCGGATCAAGACGCAGCACTGGAGCCAATCCAGCTGGTATGGGACCCGAGCTGGGACGTTGCGGAGGAGCGAGCCATGACTCCAGCGAGACGGCACCCAGGTCCACTGCAGCTGGCACCTTTGGGGGCGCGCCCAGCGTGGGCTCGACTGAGGCCCCTGAAGTGTCAGCTGACGTTTCTGAGGAAGACGGCAATCCACAGTCGAAACATGTAAAAGTAAAAACGTCTCCTTTTTATTCTTATCTGAAATAAGAAAAACAAAAAACTAATAATTGAAAAAGAAGACAAAATGAACCTACTTGAGCAACAACATGGATGTATATAGAGTTTCTGACTGACCACTTTCTTCCATGGTACAAAAAGAAGAACCATGCCTTCAGTAGCAACATTATCCTCATGCATGACAATGCACCATCTCATGCTGCAAAGAATACCTCTGTGTCATTGACTGCTATGGGCATAAAAGGAGAGAAACTCATGGTGTGACCCCCATCCTCCCCTGACCTCAACTCTATTGAGAACCTTTGGAGCATCCTCAAGCAAACGATCTGTGAGGGTGGGAGGCAGTTCACATCAAAACAGCAGCTGTGGGAGGCTATTCTGACATCTTGCAGAAACTCTCCAAAAACTCACAAGTTCAATGGATGCAAGAATTGTGAAGGTTATGTCAAAGAAGGGGTCCTATGTTGACATGTAACTTGGCCTGTTAAGATGTTTTCAATTGAAATAGCTTTTGATTTTAGTAAATATGACCTACTAATGCTGCAAATTCAACAAATGACCATTTTCAATTCTTAACAACTAATAAAATGTTTTGAACCTGTTGTACATAATAATTTTGAACAGTGCATCTTGATTTTTTTTTTTATTTTTGCAAAAAAAAAATAGTTGTCATCAGGAGGTTTGTTCAATAAAATTTGAATGCTCTAATGGCTGATGACTTGAAAATTATACTAACTGTCATTTGCATCAACTAGGAAAATCAGAGATAACATTTGCATAATAATTTGGAACGCAGTGTACTTCTGTTGAGGTCTGAATAATACATAATTGTATCTTATCTTTATTTGAGAAATAAAAGACAATCACCATGCTAAAATGGAAGAGAAGATGCACAATTACCTATTGTCTTTGTCTCCTGTAAGAGGTAATACTGAATAGCTTAATGCTGACTTTTTATTGCCATGACTGCACGCTGACAGTTTCCCTCACTAATCTGAAGTGGTGGATGACTGACAAGGTGCATCCTTGTCAAATGTGATTTTTACACTGGACAGAGCTCAACAAAGATCCTACACAGAAGAATCAGGTTTGTTTGCATGTAGTTTCAGTAGGGTTAATACACAACAACACTGTAATAAATATGTTGTCGCAATAACATGACAAAAAATATCAATCAGTACTATTTTTCTAGTGCAGTATGGGAGCTTTTGATTAAAGTGATACTCCAACAAAAATAATTTTTTTCTGTTGTTAACATGTCTGTAACATGTTTCCTGTGATTTACAAACTCCCAAGTATGTGTTTTTCTGGTGTGAATGTCTGCTTAAGCTGCATCCCCCCCAAAAAAGGCAGATTTGGACAAAGTGTTTCTAGCTACGTCAGTATTCCTGCTTAACCTGATTGGTTGTAATATTAACCAATCAGGCTAATCACTGAGACCCCTACTTGACTCTCTTGGGGGTAGAGGGAGGAGCCAAGGAGCAAGCAGAAGCTCAGCTTTTTACAAGTTGGGAAAGATGGCACTTTTTTTGGGGGGGGGGGCTGAAAAGTTCATAGTGGCCAAATTTGACCAAATGTGGTTTATTTTTTAACTGCAGGCAGGGATGCAAGCACTGCCACACCGATGGAAGAAGTGTGTGGACCAAAGGGGAGACTATGTTAAAAAAATTTGACCACTATGAACTTTTCAGCCTATAAACTCTTCATCCCCGGGTATGTGTTCAGTTTTTGGCTGTGTGAGCAAGAAGTCCTCTTTTGAATTACATGTCTAACCCATAGATATGAAAATAAGACAGTAATGATTAATTTTATTTGGAAAAAACCTCAGTGTCCCTCCTAAAATATCAGAGAGGACATAGGTTTGCAGCCTTAACCCATAAGAACCCAGACCTCGTTCTTCTTCAAGGAAAATTATGGGGAACTGGGTTCTTATGGGTTAATGCTGGGGGAGACAGCCCTGGTGTGCATGGCGCAACGGCCGAGGTAAGTATTGTCATAGGTGAACCTGTGGAAGGATCATTCTCGGTGGAGCGCAGAAGCAGTTGTATTGATATGTGAAGTTCCTATAGAGTCACCACTAGAGGGCAGTATGACCCCAGCCATGACCTGACTATAAAAGGAGATGTACATGTGCCACTGTGTGGTTAGTTGTTGGTTGCAGTTGAAGTGACAAGTAAAAAGTCCTAACTGACACCCGGTGTGTGTGCGCCTCGTCATTACATGTTCCAGGAGAACATTACATGGTACCAGGATAAAACTACGAACCGACGGCGAAGATGAACGCTCTTCGACAGCCGGACGAGTTGAAGTTGACCGGTAACGTCAACGAGAACTGGAAAGCATTCAAACAAAGTTTTGAACTTTATTCGCTAGCTATCGGTCTCCGTGACGAGGACAGGAAAATAGCATTACTGCTAACAGTAGCAGGGCGAGCTGCGTTAAATGTGTTCAACACATTCATCTTCACGGAAGAAGAAAAAGGCAACTTCGACGCCGTGATGAAGAAATTTGACGATTATTGCACACCGAGAAAGAATGAAACGTACGAGAGGTATGTGTTCAGAAAAAGACTTCAGAAAGAGTCAGAGTCCATCGAGCTGTATGTCACAGACCTACGGTTGAAATGTCAGTCATGCAACTTTGGAACATTGAGTGAGTCAATGATACGGGACCAAATTGTAATCGGGGTCCAAGACAACAAATTGCGGATGCAATTACTGAAAGAGACTAACTTAACGCTGGAGAAAGCGATACAGATTTGCCAAGCGTCTGAAAGTACAAACGCACAATTAAAGACTTTTAGCAGCAAGGAAAAAGAGACTGCTGAGGTCGATGCAGTGCAGCGCGCGAAGCCGAAAGGAAAGTTGCATGCAAGAAAAAGGGAGGCAAACCCAGAGCGCGCGCGCGGGAACTGTGAGCGGTGTGGAAGGCAACATGCACCGAAGCAGTGTCCAGCATTCGGGAAGGAATGTCGCAAGTGTGGCGGAAAAAATCACTTCGCAAAGACCTGCTTCTCGAAGAAGAGGGTGCAACTCGTGGAGAAAAAGAGCGACAGCGAAGAGGATCAGTTTTACGTGGACGCCATTGAGGGAGAGACGAGCGCTGACGAATGGATAGTGTGCCTGGAGATGAATGGCACGGACATGTCACTGAAGCTCGACACAGGTGCGCAGGTAAACATCCTGCCAATGAAAGATTTTAAAAGACTGAAAAACAAACCGAAAATAAGAGATAAAAAGATTAATCTGAGAACATATGACGATAAGCCAATACCCACTAAGGGAATGTGCAGGGTTACACTGTCAAACAAAGATAAGACAGTGAATGCATTGTTTGTACTTGTTGATGGAAATAGACAAGCAATTTTGGGTTTAAAAACATGCGATCAGCTAGGTCTGATCAAAAGAGTGAATGTCATTGATACAGACAAGGTGACAGCACGAGAAAATACAGAGGCTACAACAAGTAGGCACAAACACACTGACTGGGTGAAAGAATACAAAGAGGTGTTCAAAGGAATAGGCCGCCTACCAGGCAAACAAAAAATTAGGCTGAAAGAGAATGCAGAGCCAGTCATACATGCAGCAAGAAAAGTGCCAATAGCTCTTAAAAAGAGGCTGAGGGAAACACTAGATTCACTGATAGCAGACGGAGTGGTCAGAAAAATAGAATAACCAACTGAATGGGTTAACTCACTAGTTATAGTGGAGAAGCCAAATGGAGATTTGAGATTGTGCATAGATCCAAAAGATCTAAATAAAGTAATACAGCGGGAGCATTACAGGCTACCAACAAAATCTGACATAACCAGCACAATGAGTGGAGCAAACTACTTCACAAAATTAGATGCCAAATCTGGGTTTTACCAAATAGTGCTCGACGAGGAAAGCGCTAAATTGTGCACATTTAATACGCCATTCGGAAGGCATTGCTTTCTACGAATGCCGTTCGGGATTAGTTCAGCCCCTGAAATTTTCCATAGAACTGTGCAGCAATTGTTTGATGGAATAGAAGGGGTGGGAGTTTTTCTTGATGATGTGGTAGTCTGGGGAAAAACAAAAGAGGAGCACGACGAAAGGTTGGCAAGAGTTCTCACACAGGCGCAAAAGTCAGGTATGAAACTGAATAAGAGTAAGTGCCAATTCAGGGTACGGGAGATTACATACCTGGGAGAGAAATTATCTGGGGCAGGCGTGCAACCAGATCCGGAAAAAGTGCGGGCCATAGCAGAGCTGCCAGTACCGCAGGACAAAAATGACTTGCAAAGAGCCTTAGGGCTAGTCAATTACATGGGGAAATTTATTCCAAATTTATCAGCTAACACAATAGCTCTTAGAAGCTTGTTAGAGACCAATACAATGTGGCAGTGGATGGCAGAGCATGCCAGAGAATGGGAGTGGCTCAAAAGCAGTCTAATAAAGGAGCCAGTGTTAAAATTCTATGATCAGGACAAACTGCTAAAAGTGTCCACAGATGCGTCCAAAGCCGGCCTAGGAGCTGTGCTTATCCTTTTTTTTTTTTTTTTTTTTTTTTTTTTAAAAAAAGGATAAATAATTGAAAGAAGACAAAATGAACCTGTTTGACGTAGGAGCTGTGCTATTGCAAAAACATGACACAGAGTGGTATCCAGTCGCATACGCATCGCGCACCATGACAAGTGCAGAAAAGAATTACGTGCAAATAGAGAAAGAGACTCTAGGTGCAGTGTTTGGATGTGAGAAGTTTCATGAATATGTGTATGGACGGTCAGTAATACTAGAAACAGACCACAAACCACTGATTGCTATCTCACAGAAGCCACTGGGTGACGCACCACCGCGCATCCAGCGTCTAATGTTAAGATTACAGAAATATGACTTGAAATTTGAGTTTACACCAGGCAAGCAACTAATTGTAGCCGATGCGCTGAGTAGGGCTAGCTTGAGCAACACCAGCAGCACAACAGAGGAAGCTGTGCAAATACATGTAGACTCTATTAAGGCACACATGCCAGTGTCAGATGCAAAATGGACGAAGATAGTGAAAGAAACACAAAAAGATGAGAAACTAAAAAGAGTAATGGAACAGATACATCAGCCAGGACAGGTTATGATTGACAAGCCTTACCAACACTTTAAAGGTGAACTGTCTGTGTTAGATGGGGTTCTGTTAAAAGGTACAAGGATAGTCATACCTACCTCCATGAGATCAGAAATGGTTAAATTAGTGCATGAGGGGCATTTGGGTATTGAAAAGTGCAAAAGATGTGCACGTGATGTTTTGTATTGGCCCAGCATGCCCAAGGACATTGAGGCATATGTGCAGCGCTGTGACATTTGCCAGCGCCACAGGTATCAACAGCCAAAGGAGCCTATGAGGCCCCATGAGAAGCCTCAAGGGCCATGGAGAAAAGTGGGCATGGATCTATTTCAGCTTAAGGGCAAGGACTATCTGTTAGTCATGGACTATCATTCCACCTACCCAGAGTTTGCAGGGTTGAGTGACACAACAGCAGAAAAGGTGATTGCACACACAAAGACAATGTTCGCACGCCATGGAATTCCAATGACTGTTGTAAGTGATAACGGACCACAATTCATGAGTCAGTGCTTCAAAGACTTTGCAGACACATATGGGTTCAAGCACGTGACCTCAAGCCCTCTGTACCCACAGTCGAATGGGTTAGCAGAGAAAGGAGTGCAAATTGTGAAGCGCATACTGAAAAAAGCTGCAGACAATGCAGAAGACCCACATCTGGCGATCCTGAATTACCGAGCATCACCACTGGAGAATGGACTGTCCCCAGCAGAAATGCTCATGAACAGAAAACTCAGAACGCGACTTCCATCAGCATCTCAGGTAATGGAAAAGAGAGATGTGAGGTGTGATGAGAGGCAAACTGAACTGTACAACAGAACAGCACGACCTCTGAGACCACTTGCACATGAGGACATTGTGCGAGTGAGATGTGATGGAGAATGGGGACCGCTGGCAAAAGTGGTCAAGGAAACAACTCCCAGATCATATGAAGTCATCACAGAGCATGGGAAAACAATGAGGCGAAACCGACGTCACTTACTGAAAGTGCCTCAGACAAAAATGAGAGTCACAGACAGTGAAACAAGCAACATGCTAATTTCCAGCCAAACCGAACAACCAGAAATGGCTGAGAACCAGAACATAGAGACAGACACTAACGAACAGACTGAGGTGACACAAAGGAGATGCTCACAAAGGCAAATTGTGAAACCGAAAAGATTGATTGAGGAAATGTAAGGAGTACTGAGATGAATGAAAAAAAAAAAATGTGTTGATGTTGAATTGTAAACAGAGGAAAAAATTGAACTTGTGATTCAGTGTACAAGGTTGAAAGAAATGTAAATAGAAATGGAGTTTATTTTGTATATTGAAATTTGAGAAAAAGTTTATAGTTGGACATGACCTTTACTAGAAAAAAAAGGGAGATGTATTGATATGTGAAGTTCCTATAGAGTCACCACTAGAGGGCAGTATGACCCCGGCCATGACCTGACTATAAAAGGAGATGTACATGTGCCACTGTGTGGTTAGTTGTTGGTTGCAGTTGAAGTGACAAGTAAAAAGTCCTAACTGACACCCGGTGTGTGTGCGCCTCGTCATTACATGTTCCAGGAGAACATTACAGCAGTCACTGCCTGGCTGGAGGGCTCGCCTCGCTGGGAGCACCCACCCATGTGCCCCACCAGCTACCTCGCCTTTCCCTGGAGTGAGCCAGAGAGAACGCTCTGAAGGAATTGAGCGCTCCTCGGCTTCTCCCTCATGGTTTCTGGTTACCCACTCACCGCGGCTCGCCTCACTGAGGGTTGGCAAGCAGTTCGCCTCGGAGCAGCTCAAAGCAAGGCGAGCTCTGAAGGAAGGAGACCAGAGAGCGCCTCGGAGGCGAGCCAGATGGTGGGTGCACCGGACCAAGGTGAACTGCTCACCCATCCCCAGCGAGGCAATCTGCGGAGAGTGGGTAATGGTGGCGCAGTGGTTAGCACTGCGGCAGCACAGTTTACCCTTGGCCGGGGGATCGTGGGGATCGTGGGATCGTGGGTTCGATCCCAGCCCCCGACCAACAGTGATCTGTGTGGAGTTTGCATGTTCTCCCCGTGTTTGCGTGGGTTTACTCCGGGATTTCTCCGGTTTCCTCCCACATGCCAAAAACATGCAGGTTAGGTTAATTGGAGACTCTAACGTGGCCCTAGGTGTGAATGTGTGTGTGAATGGTTAAGGGATAGCGCCGTATTGTGGCTGCTTCATCCATCCAGGTGGTGGATGCCCTCAATTTCCCCTCTGGGGATCAATAAAGTATACTAAATCTAAAAAAAAATCTAACCAGAGACCAGCAGGGAGCCTTCCAGCCTCCATGCCGGGCTGGGCAGCGACTCTTCCATGGGTTCACCTATGACGGTACCTCTTCAAGTTAGATTGCCTTCTTAGAGCCTTGTACAGTGTCCTCGTCTTCTTCCAGCTTATGGTGGGCGGGAGTATGGGTGGAGCTAATCAATCAATCAATCAAACTTTATTTGTATAGCACTTTTCAAATATTAAATGCTGCACAAAGTGCTTTACATAGTAAAAGCAGTAGACAAATTTAAATACATATATTTGCATAATACATCCCATCCCTCCCAACCATCACACACACAACACACACACAAGCACATGCACCACTCCCCACTTCCCTCACACACATATAAAATAAAATAAACATAAAATAAAAGAGACATAGCTCGGCACTGAGGCACCATGTGAAAGAACACTATCCCGTAAGCCCTCCACATCAGGAGACTACACAAGCAGCGACCGAGGCCACCCTGACCAGGACAGACCGGGACCCACACCACAGCTGTAGGGCAATAGCATAGAGCTCCCACCCAAGCCAGAGCGACCCACAAGACCAATACCCCTGCAGATGGGCCAAGCAGCATCCAGCATGAGGGGCTCCACTGAGGAAAACACTGGAGCTAAAACTGGAGCATTCATTCAGCCATGATTCAGTCACAATCAGAATACAACAGTCCCGGACATAGCAATTATGGGTGCTCGCCACGCGCAGAAGAACAGACAGGACCACCCCCGCTCCACATAAACGGCGACCGCATGGAAAACGTCCCCGCCTTCGGGTTCCTGGGCACCCACATCTCCTCTGTCCTCTCTTGGACTGTCAACACCAAGGCCCTGGTGAAGAAAGCCCAGCAGCGGCTGCACTTCCTCCAAGTCCTGAGGAAGCACAACCTGGACCAGAAGCTGCTGCTGGCTCTCTATCGCTGCTCAGTGGAGAGCGTGCTCACCTACTATCTGCGAGTGTGGTACGCCGGCTCTACGGCTGAAAACAGGAAGGCTGTGCAGAGGGTCATCAACACCCCCCAAAAAATTATCGGCAGCTCTCTGTCCTCCCTGGAAGACATCTCCAGAGCCTCCTGTCTCAGAAGGACCAAAGCCATCACAGGAGACCTCTCACATCCCACCCACCACCTGTTCGACCTGCTTCCCTCTGGACGATGGTTCAAATCAATCAGGTCCCACACCTCCAGACTGACAAACAGTTTCTTCCCCTGGCCACCTGAAATGCAAACAGTCAGAGCCCCCCCCCCCCCCCCCCCGAACGCTCACATGCACAGAACTGAGGACCTTTTAATTATCACTATAACTCACCTGTCTTTGCACTCCTCACTTTTATGTACAGTATATTGACCCATCCGTGAAATCACTACTGTACATTTTTCCATAATCCTTGGGCCACTTTACTCTTTTATGTGTTCTGCACTCCGCACTCTTATGTACATAGTTCCACCCATGAAGTCACTACCATACCTGTGTATATACCAATGGGCAATTTGTTATTTTTACTTTTATTTTTACTTCAGTCAGATGGTTAACTGTGTGTCCTGTAACTTTTATTTTCAAATATTTCTCACTTACTTTATTGCGCAGTAGCCTGGTAGAGCACCCACAAATCCGTTGTGCTGTACAACTTTACAATGACAATGTCATGAGGCTGAGTGCAGTGTTTCCACCGTGCTCATGCTCTCAGTTTACTTCTGATTATTGCCTGTATTTGCTCAGTTTTGTGTGTTTATTTTACTGTGTATTGATTCTGGATGTATTATGTGTTTTCTGTTGCCAGTTGTTTCTGTTTGACATGAGCCTTCGCCTCTTCCTCCAGTCACTCTTATTTTGGTAGTCATCCTGTTTTTGCAACTCATTCTGTTTCCTGTCTTTGGTTCAAGTTCGCAGGCCGTCACAGCTGTGAGCTGTCAAATAATTAGGTCACTTCCCCACTCATGTCATCCACACTTGCTATCATTTGTGATCATTTGTTTCATGCTCTATTTATAGACTGCCATTTCATTCACGCATTGCTGGGGTCTAAAGATTCATTCCCCGCTGGAACCCTTCTCTGTTCTGACGTTTATCCTGCCTACTCCTTGTGTTGCCTTATCTGTAAGTTTTATTTTGTACACTGTTTGGACTTTGTGTTTTCTTATTAAATTTCACAAACTCACAGTTCCTGCCCCTCAGGGCAAGAGTGTTCATGACAGTAGATTCCAGCACGTTTGTGACACAGCTGCTGTGGGTTTGTGTTTTTTTTTTTTTTTTTACTTTGCCTACCTTTCCATTTTTTTTCCACAATATTTTTTATTGAACCTTTTTTTTTTAACAAACATGGCACAAACAATCAAACACTAACACTAAAGTAATTTAAAAAAAACAAAAAACACTAACTACAAAAAAAATGTACTAAAAACACCAAAAACCACTAACAAAGGCAAGTCATCAACAATGCTCCTCTGTTTAGTCTAGGTAATCTATTACATAAGTATACATATTATACATTCACCAATTTGGAATTTGCAAGGTCCACACACATCATTCACCTTCTTCTTCAGAAGTTATGTTTAATTTCTTTACATAATCAATGAAAGGTCTCCATATATTCTCAAACACATTTTCCTTTGATTTCAGTATGTATGTTATTCTTTCTAGTGGAAGGTTTGTTAACATCTGTCTTAACCACTGAGTCACATCTGGTCTATGATTCTTTTTCCACAGTAGTGCAATACATTTTTTGGCATTAAACAAACTGAGGTCTATGAATGCTCTTTCACTCTTTTTATAATTATATTTTTCTGGATACAGACCCAACAAAAACAGTTTAGGGTTCAATGTGAATTGTTTTGAAATTATTTTTTCAATTGTTACCCTCACCTCTTTCCAAAACATTCTGATTTTTCTACATTCCCATAAACAGTGAAATAGGGTTCCTTTACTTTCCATACATTTTGTGCATGTATCTGGTATGTTTTTGTTATATCTATTTAACTCCACTGGTGTCACATACATCCGCATTAACCATTTAAAATGTATCAATTTAAGACGTACATTTATTGATTTGGTTTGAGCTTATGTACAAGCCATTTCCCATTGTTCCTCTGAAATTTCAATTTGCAGGTCTTCTTTCCAATAATTCAGTCTTTTCTGTGAGTTTTCACTTGAGATTAGTGTCAATGAGTTATAAAACTCTGAAATAATACCCTTTCTCTTATTATCTTTCGTCAAAATTTTTTCCAAGGATGAATAAGCAGGTCAGGTGAGAGCATTATTTTGATTTGATCGAATAAAATTCCTAAGCTGAAGATATTTAAAAAAAATGTGTTCTATTAAGATTGAATTTGATCCTCAGTTCTTCAAAAGACATTATGTTATCTGAACGTGACAAATATAAGTCTTGAATCTTTTGAATCCCTTTTAAATTCCACACTTTAAATACAGCATACACTCTCCCTGGTGTAAAATATTGATTACCCCATATTGGGCTAAATTGTGATAATAAGTGTGGTTCTTTTAAATATTTTTTGGTTTCACACCATATTTTGATCGTATGCTTTACAATTGGATTTTTAACTTGTTTCTGTAATTTTTTAGCTGAGTCTGAGTATATGAATAAGGGAAGAGGTAAAGGTAAATTGTATGATTTCATTTCAGTCCAGTGAGGGAGATCATTTGATGAAAAATAATGTCATAGACCTCAGTTGTGCTGACCAGTAGGACAACATAAAGTTTGGACATTTCAGACCTCCACGATCAAATGGTAAATATAGTAAGGACAGACGTAATCTAGCCTTCCTATTGTTTCATATAAATTCCACTAACTTTTTTTTAATTCTTGAGAATAGATCTGAAGGTGGTGGTAAAGGAATGTATTGAAATAAATAAAGTATTTTGGGTTTAAGTATATTAATTCTCCCGATCATCGACATTGGTAGTGACATCCATCTCTGAAGTAACTCAGAATCAGAATCAGAATCAGCTTTATTGGCCAAGTATGCACAACACATACAAGGAATTTGACTTTGGCTAAAAACTTGCTCTCGTTGTTCAGGTGGAGGATTTAAATAAGGATTCAATGACAACAGAGTATGTACAGTAAATTACAGTCTGTCCACGTTTCTATAAAAGGATGCAAATATATACAGGAATATATGCAATTATTTACTCAGACTATCCACACTTTGCAGAAATATATGAAAAAAAATATACAGTCATACAGTATTTCAATGTGAACTCAGATTCAGTGATTCAGTGATTCAGATTCAGTGAACTCATTAATATCTGTCATTAAGGCTTCATAGTTGGCACTGGTGACTTAGCTTAGGCAAAATTTGAATTCCTAAATATTTAAACTGATTTACAACATTGAATTGATTTACCTCAGGAGCTGGGTGATTTCTCTGGGTCTCATTTAGCATTAATATTGAAGATTTAGTTTTATTTATTTTATATCCTGATATTTCCCCAAAGTTCTTTATTAAATTTAACAAGGTCGGAATTGATTTTTTAAAATTAGACATAAACAAAATTATGTCATCTGCATACAGGGAGATTTTATGTTCTGTTGATTCTACTTTAATTCCATATATTTGTGGATGTAAACGTACTGCCATTGCTAAAGGTTCAATTGCCATAGTAAACAATAAGGGTGAAAGTGGACAGCCTTGTCAACATCCTCTATTGATTTTTATTAATTTTGAGATATTGCTGTTTGTTAGGATTTCTGCTGTAGCATTATTGTATATTATCTGAACCCATTTTATGAAATTATTTCCAAGTCCAAACCTTTGTAAGACTTCAAAAAGATAGGGCCATTCGACCCTATCAAAGGCTTTTTAGATTAGATTAGATTCAACTTTATTGTCATTACACATGTATGAATACAAGGTAACGAAACACAGTTTAGCATCCAATCAGAAGTGCAAAGGACAGCAGTGCAGTATATACGGTAATTAACAGTATGTGCAATTTAAGCAAATATATGCAAATATATGCAGCAGTGCAGAAAGTTAAAAGTACTGTTATGTGCAAATAATGTGCAATAAGTTAGATGTAGTTATGTAGTTATGCAGTTATGTACAGGTGAGGATGGTAAAAGATGATTGTAAGAGAGTCAGCGGGGAACTAAGTTCAATAACGTGACAGCTGTTGGAAAGAAACTGTTCCTAAACCTGCTGGTTCTAGTCCAAAGGCTTCTGAAACGTCTTCTGGAGGGGAGAAGCTGGAACAGTCCATGAGCAGGATGGTTGGAGTCCCTAAGAATGCTGCGTGCCCGGCGCAGACATCTTTTCCTGTAGACGTCCTCTATAGCTGGAAGTGGAGTCCCTGTGATGCGTTGGGCGGTTTTCACCACCCGCTGCAGCGCCTTGCGGTCAGCTACAGAGCAGCTCCCATACCAGAGTGTGATACAGTTGGTCAGGGTGCTCTCTATCACGCAGCGGTAGAAGTTGCCCAGGATGTCAGTTGACAGATGGTTCTTCTTCAATGTCCTCAAGAAGAAGAGGCGCTGATGGGCCTTCTCGATCAGGCTGGTGGTGTTAACTGACCAGGACAGGTCCTCCGAGATGTGGGTCCCCAGGAATTTGAAGCTGGGGACACGTTCAACAGCTATGCCATTGATATGGATGGGGTCATGTGTCTCTTCCCTCTCCTTCCTGTAGTCCACTATGAGCTCCTTGGTTTTGCTGGTGTTAAGGAGCAGGTTATTGTCAGCGCACCAAGTAGCCAAGTGCTCAACCTCTGCCCTGTAATCTGACTCGTCGTTGTCCCTGATGAGTCCAATCACTGTGGTGTCATCTGCGAACTTTATGATGGAATTGGATCCATACATAGGCCTGCAGTCATGGGTGTAGAGGGAGTAGAGGAATGGGCTGAGCACACAGCCCTGTGGTACACCAGTGTTGAGTGTGATGATGGAAGAACGTTTGGGGCCTGACCTAACCTGCTGGGGTCTGTTGGTCAGAAAATCCATGATCCAGTTGCAGGTGGAGGTACTGATTCCCAGGTCCCCAAGTTTGGTGAGCAACTTGGAGGGGATAACTGTGTTGAATGCTGAGCTGAAGTCAATAAACAGCATTCTTGCGTAGGTGTTCTTGTCATCCAGGTGTGAGAGTATGTAGTGCAGCGCTGTAGAAACCGCATCCTCTGTACTCCTGTTACTCCGGTAGGCGAACTGATGAGGGTCCAGTGTAGGGGGCAGGCCTTTTTTGAGCTGTGCCAAGACCAGTCGCTCAAAGCACTTCATGACTATGGGCGTCAGTGCCACAGGGCGATAGTCATTTAGGCACGATGGTGTTGAATGTTTCGGCACTGGTACTATTGAAGTGGTCTTGAAGCACGCTGGTACCATGGCCTGGGCCAGGGACAGATTGAAGATGTCTGTGAAGACCCCTGCCAGCTGCTCAGCGCATGCCCTCAGCACACGCCCAGGAATGCCATCAGGGCCAGCAGCCTTACGTACGTTTCGTACGTTACGTACGTTATGTACATTTCGGCGTCCAATGATAGGAGAGCTGTATCTGGTGCTTCTTTTTTGGAATAAATAATATTAAATAGTCTTCTTACATTATGGAAGCCTTGTCTTCTCATTATAAAGCCATTCTGATCTCGGTTAATAATATTTGGTAATATTTCTTGTAGTCGTCTTGCTAAAATTTTACAGATTATCTTAAGGTCAGCATTTAATAGGCTTATTGGTCTCATATTTTCACATTTATTAGGGGATTTACCTGGTTTTGGCAACAGTATAATTAAGGCATTATTCATGTATGGTGGTAAATTACTATTTTGAAATGCTTCTAAAACCATTTCCAAAAGTGGTTTTATTAATTTATTCTTAAATTTTTTATAGAGGTCAACTGAAAGACCATCTGGTCCTGCTCTTTTTCCTGATTTCATATTATCAATGGCTAGCCCAACTTCTTCTTGACTAATTTTAGACTCCAGTATCTCCCTGTTTTCATTTGGAATACACAGTATAGATAATCCATCCAAAAACCCATTTAGTTTTGTTAAGTCAGTTTAATTTTTTGTATCATATAGTTTTTCATAATAATCTCTAAAGGCACTAGTATTTTCTAAAGGATCTATAACTGCCTGTCCGTTACTTATAATACTGGTAATTGGTGTTTTAAATTCTAATTGTTTAATCTGCCATGCCAATAATTTTCCTGATTTTTCACTTTGTTCATAAAAAGTTTGCTTCAATCTTAGAAGACTTGAGGCAGCTCTATTCGCTGATTTTTTGTCATATTCAGCTCTCAGAATCAGTAATTCGTTCTCTAACTGTGGGTTACTTCCTGCATACACTTTTTCTTGAAGAATTTTTATTTTACGTTCCAATTGGACTCTCTCCTCTTGAGTCTTCTTAGATTTTGAACCTGTATAACTAATAATATGCCCCCTTATAAAAGCTTTGAAAGCCTCCCACTTTATACATGCTGATGTTTGTGTAGTATTGATATCAAAGAACTCATCTATCTGTTTTTCTATGTACTTAACAAATTCCTCATCCTGAAGCCATTTATGCTGAAAATGCCACCTACCAGGATCCTTTGTCAATTTCTTATCTACATACACTACCGTTCAAAAGTTTGGGGTCACTTAGAAATTTCCTTATTTTTGAAAGAAAAGCACTTTTTTTCAATGAAGATAACTTTATACTAATCAGAAATACACTCTATACATTGCTAATGTGGTAAATGACTATTCTAGCTGCAAATGTCTGGTTTTTGGTGCAATATCTACATAGGTGTATAGAGGCCCATTTCCAGCAACTATCACTCCAGTGTTCTAATGGTACAATGTGTTTGCTCATTGCGTCAGAAGGCTAATGGATGATTAGAAAACCCTTGTGCAATCATGTTAGGTCTGCAATGCTGTAATTGCTACAAATGGAGGATTCTTTGACGAAAGCAAAGTTTGAAGGAAAAAATTATTATTTCAAATACAAATCATTATTTCTAACCTTGTCAATGTCTTGACTATATTTTCTATTCATTTTACAACTCATGGTGGTAAATAAGTGTGACTTTTCATGGAAAACACAAAATAATTGTCTGGGTGACCCCAAACTTTTGAACGGTAGTGTATATTAGACAGCAGGGTGCATGATCAGAGATCACGATGTTATCATAGAAACAGTTTTGAATCTTGGACCTTAATTCTGTGGAGATCAAAAAGTAGTCAATACGTGAGAATGTCTTATAGGTATTAGAATAACAAGAACAGGCTTTGACTTGTGGTTTCATTTCTCTCCATATATCTAGTAATCTCAATTCTTTCATAAAATGATTAATGGTCATCCTGCATCCATTGTGCGTACAGTCCAGTCCTGTTGATCTATCTATACTGGGATTCAATGTACAATTAAAATCCCCTGCTATTATATGTTGCCCTGTAAGTGATGCTAAAGTAAGAAATAAATTAACGAAGAAGTTTTGATCATCAGTGTTGGGACCGTATAAGTTCACCAGATTTATATTTTCTAATAACAAAGATCCTTGGATGATCAGATATCTTCCAAATTTGTCTCCAATTACATTTTTCACTTGAAATGGAACTGTTTTATGTATGAGAATCATAACTCCCCTGGCTCGGGATGAAAATGATGAGGTGAACACATTTCCTTGCCATCTTCTCTTGATTCTTTTTACATCCTCCTCTATTAGATGAGTTTCTTGTAAAAACACAATTTTTGAATCTATGTCTTTTATTTTATTCATAACTTGTTTAAGTTTTTTTAGATTTTGTAGACCTCTGCAATTCCATGAAGTTAAATTAAGATTAACGCTTTGATCTATGATCGATAAGGAGTTTAAGATTACCTTGCAATATAAACATGCTCATACAGAGAAGCAAAAACATGGATGGTTGAACATTCATCCTACAAACTACACAAAAACAAATTCCCTTTCCCCACATTTGTGGTAATCCCCCCAAAATCAAAAAAAAATTCCATCTCCCATTATAGCTAGTGACTGTTCCACACCTGCGAGGATCAGTCAAACCACTCTCTCTTTCTCCTCTCAATCACCCTGACTCTACTACTTTTTAAATGACATTAACTCTCTTCTGTAGTTTATCCAACATAACTTCAAAGTTTTATAGCAACTTTGTACAGCATAGCTTTTTTTTTTTTTTAGTACAGTCTGTATTTTGTAGACATGTTATATGTTTCAGATCAATCAGATGCCTGTACAAATGCTTAAAAGTTCTACCTTTTATCATGTTCATGCTTATCTCCCACCAGTCTCCTCCTGGATCTGCTTAATGAGCTCCTGCGCCTCTTGAGGGGTCTTGAAGATGTGGGTTCTGCCCTTATATGTGACCAGCAGTCTTGCCGGATGAATCACTCCGTGACGAATCCCGAGGTTGCGCAGCTCGGCGGGGTCGAACTGCCTCCTTAATTGTTGAATTCCTGTGGCCAAATCTGGGTAGAACCGCACCTGTTGATCCTGGTATTTAATTTCTCCTTTAGCTCGCGCCGCGTTGGTGACCGTCATCTTGTCTCTGTAGCTGAGGAACTTCATAATCAGCATCCTCGGTGGTGTCTTATTATCTCTCAGTGGGCCGATTCGGTGAGCGCTCTCTAAGATGACTGATGACTGCAGGTCTGGGTTGTTCAGCGCTTCTGGAATCCACTTTTCCAAAAAGGAACATGGGTCCCGTCGCTCCGCTCCCTCCGGGAGACCCACCAGCCTCAAATTATTCCGTCGGGAATGGGATTCTAAGTCCAGGACATGATCTTACAGACGTTTACATTTTAATTCCAGTGTTTGCACCTTTAATTGTAGGCTGGTGACGTCATCTTCAGCGCTTGAGATTCGGAGCTCTGCCTGCGATACTCGTTCCATACAGTCGCTTATTTCCTTTCTCATTCCTTCTATCGCTGCTATAATCCCATCAAATTTAGACGAAAAGTCTGCACTCATGGAGCTGATGGCAGCAAGCACCGCATTTGTTCCCTCCTCAGCAGTCACCGCTCCACCGCTGGCTCCCTCCTCCACCATAGTCTCTGGAGATTTTTCTGCTTCATCACGAGCGTGGAAGTCTGTAAGTTTGGATTTTTTTGTCGAATTACTTTTTCCTCCGCCTAATTTCCCAGCCTTAGTCTTTACCATATCCGCACCTTAACGCTGGGATAGGTTTTTGTTCCAATTAAGAGAGTTTTAGCCTACTTTTTATTTTTAGGAGCAGAGCAATGTGAAACATGTCTTCCTACATGGCTGCTATAACCGGAAGTCCCCATTTTTTTAAATTTTTTTTTTTACCAGAGCTATCAGCATGCTTCCTGGTTGCACTAGCTCAATAGGCGGGCGTAGGTACCCAATGAGCTTGGGGTGGGAGGTTTGAAAGATGCTAATGGAACTGAACAATCTAATTGCCAATGTTCACAGGGCTCCAACTCCTAAAGACGCTCTCTGGTACCTGGGCCTCATGAAGGTGGCTACTTACCGGTGTCTTCAGCTCGCAGAGCATGATGAGGGGGTAGAGAGGATTACACTGGTGGGGGACCTGCAACAGGAGAACAGTGGAAGGGTAAGGAGCACCACAAAGAAGCAGAGGTCTGCGCCTGCGGGGAGGCATCCCCAGGCCTTGGGACCACCATCTCCTCACCCACCTCCAGTTTCACCTCCAGCTCCCGATTCCCCAGCTCCAAGACGCCGCCATCCAGCTGCAGGCCGCCGGGAGAACTCCTCCACCTCCCTTTCAGCAGCTCCTCCTTCGCTGAGGCAGAAAACTTCCACAGCAGTTCCCTCTTCATGTTTTTCCTCTCCAGCTGTCCCGTCAGCTTCCTCCTCCTCTGCTGCTACTTCCCTCTTATCCTCGGTGTTTCCTCCCACTGCTGAAGGTCTGGTTGTCTCTTCCCCGGCTCCGCCTGTCACCGTATCTGAAGGGGCGGCTACTCCACGTTCCTCTCAGGGGCCCACCACCATTATAGCCACGGAGGGGCCTAACTCAAGGCCTACTGCAGCAGAAACCATCATGCCCTGGGAACACAGGCAAGTGTTTCTTCATTCTCTATTTCCAAAACATGAATTACCTTGTCTGATTCCTGGTGGTGAGGCTCAGTTACTGCGGTCCACTGAGTCCTCACCACCTGCTGCAGACTACACTACCTCACCTGCTCTCTCTGTGTCTCCTCCTATTCCCCCTGAGTGTCCGCCGGTCCCAGGATTGAACTGCCAGATGATGGAGGAGCCTGAGGCCCTGGAGGACCTGGTCCCAGCCCCGCAACCATGGTCTGGACGGAGGGAAAGCGCTGTCAGCAGCCTGAAGCCTGCACCAATGACAGAGCGTCCCCTGGCTTTGGCTATGTGGAATTCGGCGCCACCGGTGAGCTGACCTCCAGTTGCCACGCCGGGCGAGCCACCTGTGTGGGTCACTTCGCTCGGGTGTCCCGAGACTGCACCATCCACCATGCCTGCTGTAGGGGCCGCTGCAGCAGAGCCGAAGCTGAACCTCCAGGGGACTGGGCACGAGACGTCGCCACCTGGATCGATGGAGTCCTGGACGGAAGTGAAGTTTGAGCTCAGGCAAATGTTCTTCTTTGTTTTCACTGTCTCAGTTTTGGAGAGATCTTGCCTGGCTCTTGATGGGGAAGGCCAAGTGCAGCCGTCAGCTGCACCTGAGCTCCTCTCACCGGGCTCCACTTCTGCCGGTGACCCTGACCCTGTATCTTTGTCCCTCCTGTCGGAGCCTCTCCCCAGGGTCACCAAGGATTGTCCAACTTTGCCAGAGGTCTCCGTGTGTCCAGCCTCGCTGCCTGGAGTCTCCATGAGTCCATTCCCTCCGGTGGAGGCCTTGTGGGTTCTGCTACACCTCCAGCTGAGGTCTTTGCGGGTGCTCCGTCCCAGCCCGGCCCCTCCGTGGGTGCAGCTTCCCCATCGGTTGAGGTCTCTGTGGGTCCAGCCTCAATGCCTGAGGCCTTCGCAGGTGCTTCGTCCAGGCCCGGGACCTCCATGGGTGCGGCTCCCCCATCGCCTGAGGTCTCCGTGGGTGTCACGTCCCCTCTGCCCAGGCCATCGTGGGTGTTGTGCCCCAGTCAGGGCCCATCGTGGGTGCTGCGTCCCAGTCTGAGACCATCGTTGGTACTGTGCCCCAGCTTGGGTTCGCCATGGGTACAGCTATGCTCCAGTCCGGGGAGCATCGTGGGTGCAGCTACGCCCCAGTCCGGGCCATCGTGGGTGCACCTATGCCCCAGTCCGAGGTCACCGCGGGTGCTACTATGCCCCAGCCTGGGGCCACTGTGGGTGCTACGTGCCTGTCCCAAGTCGCTGTGGTCCCTCAGTCCCCATCCAATTCTGTCGTGGGTTTCTCTCCTCCGCCTGAGGCCGTCGTGGGTTCCCCTTTACCTGAGGCCATCGGGGGTCCCTTTCCTTCCCCCGAAGTCTGCGCTGGTCGGCCATCTTTTCCATTTTGTTCCATTACTCTTCTGCCTTCCTCACCACTGGTTGTCCCCGTTGGGCAGCCACCCCCTGGTCTACTCCATCTGTTCGGGTGACTAAAGAACTCTGGTAGACCGCGTGACAGACTGTGCTGCTGGGCTGGGTGGCCCATGTTCTCCCGGAGGCCGCCCTACTCTTTCCATTTCACTGTCCAGCTCTTCAGTCCAGGGGGCCTAGGTGTCTGATTTTTGCTCTGGTGTGGGTCTGAGCAGGTTTCTTGTTTTTGTTCCCCCCTAGCCTGGTTTCCTCCACTGCCCTCCCGGGGTGGTTCATTGTTTTACTCCGACTGGGGGGGGGGGGTCTTCTTTTTTCTTTGATGTTACCCTGGGATGTCTGGAATCCACCCCTTAAGGAGGGGGGGGAGCTCTGTCATGAGGCTGAGCGCAGTGTTTCCGCCGTGCTCATGCTCTCAGTTTACTTTTGATTATTTCCTGTATTTGCTCAGTTTTGTGTGTTTATTTTACTGTGTTCTGATTCTGGATGTATTATGTGTTTTCTGTTGCCAGTTGTTTCTGTTTGACATGAGCCCCCACTTCTCCCTCCACTCACTCCTATGTTGGTAGTCATCCTGTTTTTGCAGCTCATTCTGTTTCCTGCCTTTGGTTCAAGTTCGCGGGCCATCACAGCTGTGAGCTGTCATATAATTGAGTCACTTCCTCACTCATGTGATCCACACCTGCTATCATTTGTGATCATTTGTTTCATGCTCTATTTATAGACTGCCATTTCATTCACGCATTGCTGGAGTCTAAAGATTTATTCCACTTTGGAACCCTTCTCTGTTCTGACATTTATCCTGCCTACTCCTTGTGTCGCCTTATCTGTAAGTTTTATTTTGTGCACTGTTTGAACTTTGTGTTTTCTTATTAAATTTCATAAACTTGCAGTTCAGCGCCTGGGTCTTCCTTCCTGCCCTGAGAGGTGTTCATGACAGATAATGCAGCCTATTCTATTCTATTCTAAAACACATAAAATACAAAATGACGCTAAGAACACATAAAACAAATGGAACTAAAAATTCATACTTACAAACTAAGCTAAAAACACATCAAAATAAAAAGAGATGGGGACTTCCGGTCTGGACGCCATGGCGACTGCAGCTTAACACTGAAGTTCTCAGACCCAATTCAGGATAACACCTTGAAAATCAAACTTAACGGATTTTTGGAGGAGTGAAAATCAAAAGACAAAATCATCATGTCTAAAGGAAAACAGAAGAAACTGAAATTCTCCAGGCCAGGACACGTATCGGCCGGAGAATCCGAACTGGAAGATCTCCGTTCAGAAGATGAGGAACTGGTGATAGCTAACAAAAGGGTTAGCCTGAAATCACTATTTGAGGAGCTACGACGATTTCGCCGAGATGTTACGGCCGAATTTCGGGAATTCAGAGAAGAATTGAAAAGGACAAACAGCAGAGTGGACCAGGCCGAGAACCGAATCTTGGAAACAGAGGATCGAATAAAAGTGCTCGAAGATTCTGTGCTAGACCTACGCAAAAGACAAGCAGCTATAGAGGCTAAGCTAACCGACCAAGAAGGAAAACAAAGAAGAGACAACATAAGAATTCATGGTCTGATAGAAGGAACCGAAAATGGTTTTAACTCAATGGCAGAATGCGTGGAATCCTTACTAAGAGAGAAATTGGATATTCCACAAACCACCGACTTGAAGATAGAAAAGGCACATCGTTCATTAGCCGCTAGGCCGGCGGCGGAAGCGCCCCCACGTTCGGTGTTGGTAAGATTTTCCAATTTCAAAATAAAACAAGAGGTTGTAAAACTGGCCTGGCAGAAAAAAGGATTTATGCACCAGGAGAGAAAAGTCTACGTGGAACACGATTACGCCCCGGAGGTCCTTAAAAAGCGCAGGGAATACAATGACGCGAAAAAGGTGTTAAGAGAGAAGAAATTGCGCTTTCAGACACCATTTCCTGCGAAGTTAAGGGTCTTCTACGGCGATGAAACGTGTCTCTATAATTCGGCGGAAGAAGCAACAGCTGACATGGCGAAAAGACGCCTCCCGGTAACGGTATTTAAACCCCCAGCAGACCCGAGTGAGAAGATCAGAGCTCAAACATGGACAACACAAAGACCTTCAAAATCCACGGACCAGCAGCGGGAAACCCAGCACCAGAGCGTCGCGGATAAACTATCCGTTTTCAGGTTGGAATAGCGACCTTTTTTTTTTTTTTTTTTTTTTTCTCTTGAATCAATCCGCACATCCAACCCCCCTCATACAAGGTAACAAACATTAAAGGAGATGCATATTCAGCATGTGGTAAAACATTTCATGGAACAATCATATTATTTGAAACAAATAAGTCTTTGTAATAAAAAAAAAAAACTTGTTAAAATAGAAATGTGACAATAATCCACATGTTCTCCTCATACTAACAAATACTGTTTTTGCGTGAATGTTTGATGTGATGGGGGTGGGAGGGTGCACACAATTTCACAGGGTTTAGGTATAAAAGGAAAAAAAAAAATCATTACAAGTTTGGATTGGGTTCTGAAACTCACGTTAAAAGCATGGGACTACTTTCAGTGGTAAGAGAGGGCCCTCAACACGTAACAGAGTTTGAGGAATTTCCCTCAGAGCCTTCACTCCATCAAGGCTCTTACAGGGTCTTTAAAAAGACCTCAGCTCAGGAAGTTCTTATGACAGCTTTTTGTTTTAAAGTTTTTTACACTATGTTCTTAATGTTTTTCTTGTTTTTAATGTTCTTTCAGTTTCTGAGTAGCACAAAAGAGGGCCACCACACAGTTATACTAAACAAAACAACACAATGGAGAAACAGGGTGTAACCAAAATAATTTCATATAATGTAAAAGGAATCCTGAATCCAGTTAAAAGATCCAAGATTCTAGGCAAAATGAAAAAAGACAAAGCAGGAATAATACTTTTACAAGAAACCCACCTAACAGACGTGGAACACAATAAACTCAGTAGACAAGGGTTTAAAATGATCTCTTCATCTTCATATAAATCAGGGAGGAGGAGGGGAGTAGCGACATTGATATCAACCAAAATTACATTTGAAAAAAAATCAGAACACAAAGATAAAGAAGGGAGATACAGTTTGGTAACTGGGCGGCTAGAGGGAGAAGATATCACCCTGCTGAATGTGTATGCTCCCCCAGGGGCTAACTGGAAATTTTATAAAAATGTATTCGACCTAATGATAACTAAAGCTCAAGGTTTAGTGATATGTGGTGGGGACTTCAATCTTAGACTGAATCCATACTGGGATGCTTCTGGTAATTCCCCACATCAAAATAACACCCAAAACAGGAAGACTCGGATGCTACTAAAAGAATTGGGAATCTGTGACGTGTGGAGGGAACTCAACCCCAGTGTAAAAGACTATACATTTTACTCAACTCCACATTCATCTTACTCAAGGATTGACTATTTTTTTATGTTTAATAGAGACGTTGGAAGAGTAAAAACATGTAAAATAGGACTGATGGATCTCTCCGACCACAGTCCGATCTACATGGACTTAAATATCCAAAAATACACAAATAATACATTTTCTTGGAGGTTAAATTCAAATGTCCTGAAAGGACCATTGAAAGATGAATTGGAATCAGATATTCTCAGATATTTGGAAGATAACGATAATGGAGAAGTATCCCCTTTAATACTGTGGGATGCATGTAAAGCTGTAATAAGAGGAAAGATTATTGCAAAACTGGCAACCCAAAAGAAACTAAGACAAGAAAAACTATCCACATTAGAGTCAGAACTTAGGAACCTAGAAAAAGAACACAAAGGCAACACTCATTCTACTGACTCGCTCAAGATTAAGGAAATTAAAAACCAAATAAATGAGATCTACACAATAGAAATCCAGAAGAAACTTACATTTCTGAAACAAAAATACTATGAAGCAGGCAGTAAATCGGCAAAATTGCTAGCCTATAAATTGAGGAAACATCAAACAGAAAGAGCAATCTACAAAATCAGAGACCCAGTATCAAAGGAAATAAAATTCAGAATTCAGGATATTCTTAAAAACTTCGAGAATTACTATAAGAACTTATACTCCCACAAAAAACATAAAAACGCATCCGAGGCATTCCTAAACACATTAAACCTTCCCCAACTTACGGAGTCACAAAATAAAACACTACTGTCAGAAATACATCCTAAAGAATTGGAAAAAGCAATTATGAAACTTAAAGCTAACAAATCCCCAGGAGCTGATGGCTATACAGCAGAGTGGTACAAAACCTTTAAACAGCAACTATCTCCTCTCCTCCTGAAAACATTTAATTATGTCCTCCACACAGGGGAAATCCCCCCCTCCTGGAGAGAAGGGGTCATTGCAGTTATACCTAAACCTGAAAAGGATAAACTAGAGTGCTCCAACTACAGACCAATCAGTGTACTAAATCAGGACTATAAGCTTTTTACCATTATCCTTGCCAAAAGGTTAGAAAATATACTGACAGACCTAATTCATTTAGACCAAACAGGTTTTATAAGACAAAGACAGACACAAGACAACATTCGACGCACTTTACACATAATTCATCATATAAAAAAATATAACTTAAATGCAGTCATATTGGGATTAGATGCTGAAAAAGCATTCGATTCGGTTGACTGGTCTTTTCTATATAGAATCTTATCCAGTTTCAATTTTCATAACAACTTCATTAGAACTATACAGGCATTATATAAAAAACCAACAGCTAAAATAAGGATTAACGGTAATTTATCATCATCTTTTGAACTGGAAAGAGGATGTCGTCAGGGCTGCCCCCTGTCTCCACTGCTCTTTGCAATCTTCATAGAACCTCTGAGCCAATGGATAAGACAAAACCAAAAAATTCAAGGTATTACACTTGGTCAGAAGGAACATAAAATAGCACTCTTTGCTGATGACATTTTAATATACCTAGGGCAGCCGGACACTTCTTTACCAGAACTAACCTCAGTTTTTTCAGAGTATGGAGATTTATCGGGGTACAAATTAAATATGCATAAAACCCAAGTTTTAACATTCAACTATGACCCAAATCATTATTCACTAAGCAAACTCAAAACTAACTGGGAGTCGGAATCTATGAAATATCTGGGGGTCAATATCCCGAAACAACTCAACAAAATTATATCACTAAACTATGATCCACTGGTGACAAAAATAAAATCTGACCTAGCAAGATGGAATATGATACCATTCTTGGGTACTGCACAAAGAATTGAAGCAGTCAAAATGAATATACTTCCACGTCTTCTATACCTTTTCCAAACAATACCGGTAGAACCTCCCAAAAAAACATGGCAGGAGCTGGACAGAAGGATCTCAAGATTCATATGGCAGGGCAAGAGACCTAGAATCAGATATAGAACCCTACAGCTAAACAAAGACAAAGGTGGGCTCGCGCTGCCAAATATCAGGGACTACTTTATAGCCGCACAAATTAAAACTTTAGTAGAGATATGTAACCCAGTCTACACTGCACAATGGAAGGAGATCGAATGCCAAATAACAAGTGACATCCCCCTACAGGCGATAATAGGGAACAATGTCTTACCTAAGCTTTTGAATAACACTAACCCGTGGATAGAGACCCCGCTAAAAATTTGGTTTAAGATAGTCAGAGAGAATCAAACTAAAGAGCCCTATCGACTTCTGCAATGGATCGCCTATGATCAGGACTTTACTCCTAATAAAACAGACACCAGATTTAAAAAGTGGAAGGAGAAAGGGCTGATAAAATATTACGATTTTTTTAAAGGGCAAATCTTAAGAAGTTTTGAAGATTTGAAAAAACAAGGCCTAATAAATCAAGACCTTTACAGGTTCTTCCAGCTTAGACACCACATAAACAATATACTTAAAAAGGAGGTTTTGGAAAGGGCCCAGTCAGGTGTTCTGAAGGTCTTCTTAATGGCATATAAAGGGATCCCAGGGATCAGATACATTTCTAAAATATACCAAGGTCTTCAAGACTTAAAAGGAGACAACACATCTTATATAAAAGAGAGATGGGAAAAAGAGGGGAATTTCACTTTACAACTGGAAATATGGGAAAAGCTAAATAAACAGCAATGGAAAAGTACCTCATCCCTGCAGTGGAGAGAATTTGGATGGAAAAACTTGGCAAGATTTTTCAGAACACCTGCACAAAACAAATTTACCCATAAGGGATTGAACTGTTGGCGCTTGTGTGGTGAAAAGACTGCAAATCATTTTCATGTGTTTTGGTCATGCCCAGTTATCCACCAATATTGGACCAAGGTACAGACAATATTGGGGAAAATATTCAAAATTACAGTTCCCTTTTCTTTTGTAACTTTGTATTTGGGTTTACTACCGGACTCACTGGAAAGACGAGGAGAAAAATACTTATTCAGTGTTTTAATATTGGCAAGCAAAAAAGCTCTAACTAAAAAATGGATGTTGAAGGACTGTCCTACACCTGAAGATTGGACTAACGTGATCCAAGACATTTACTCGTTGGAAAAGTTGACATTCGCACTGAGACAGGACATGGATGTGTTCATGAACTTTTGGCAACCCTGGACCGCATATGTGTCTTCCATTAGATCTAATCTTTGACAAATACCATTTCAATAATGGTTCCGCTCTTTGTTCCAACGCTACTCAGATGCTCTTTTATCTTTATTTACTTACTTTTTCTTTTTGTTTGTTTTTTACTGGTTTGTTTGTTTTTTTTTGTTATTTGTTTCTTGTTTTTTTTTCTCTTTAATTTCACTTTTTCTTTCACTTTAAAAAAAAAAAAAAAAAAGGGGTGTTGTAAGAATTAATCTTCCGATGTTGTCAGATATCAGAAAATAAGGGAACATGTGATGAAAATGTAAACACTGCATTGCTGTAACGACCTGTATACCCTTTACAAAAACTTAAATTAAAAAAAAATAAAAAAATAAAAAGAGATGAGAAAATCTAAAAACAAATGGAGCTAAGAAGGATATAAAACAACACATAAATGACTACTTCAATAATAGTTCAACAGGTTTGTTAAAAACCAAATTAAAAAGGTACAAAATGAAACTAAGAACACAGAGAACAAGAGGAACTAAAAACCCATGCTTACAAGCTGAACTAAAAACACATCAGAATAAAAAGAAAGATGAGAAAATCCAAACAGATGGAGCTAAGAGGAACGTAAAACAATGGAACATAAATGACTACTTCAGTAACAGTTAAACAGGTTTGTTAAAAACCAAATTAAAAAAGGTGGGTCTTGAACCTACTGGCTTTGGGGACGTGGAATGTCACATCTCTGGTGGGGAAGGAGCCTGAGCTGGTGTATGAGGTTGAGAGACACCGGCTAGATATAGTTGGTCTCACCTCAACACACACAGCTTCGGTTCCAGAACTAGTCTCCTGGAGAGGGGCTTGAGCTTGGCCTTCTCTGGAGTTGCCCCGGGTGAGAGGCGAGGAGTAGGGGTGGGTATTCTTGTATTCCCTCACCTTGCTGCCTCTATATTGGAGTTTTTCCTGGTGGATGAAAGGGTTGTTTCCCTGTGCCTTCGGGTTGGGAAACGGGTCCTGACCATCATTTGTGCCTATGCACCAAATGAAGGTTCAGAGTACCCACCCTTTTTGGAGTCTCTGACTGGGGTGCTGGAGAGTGCTCCTCTTGGAGACTCCATTGTTCTACTGGGGGACTTCAATGCGCATGTGGACTTGGAGAAGGCATTCGACTGCGTCCCTCATGGTTTTTTTGTGGGAGGTGCTTCGAGAGTATGGGGTATCGGGCTTGTTGTTACGAGTTATTCGGTCTCTGTACGACCGTTGTGAGAGTTTGGTTCGTATTGCCAACACTCAATCAGACTCATTCCCAGTGAGAGCTGGACTCACCAGGGCTGCCCTTTGTCACCGATTCTGTTCATAATTTTTATGGACAGGATTTCTAGGCGCAGCCAGGGAACGGAGGGTGTCATGCTTGGTGACCACAGGATCTCATCTCTGTTGTTTGCAGATGATGTTGTCCAGCTGGCTTCATCCAGCAATGACCTACAGGTCTTACTGGGACAGTTTGCCACTGAGTGTGAAGCGGCTGGGATGAGAATCAGCACCTCCAAGTCCGAGTCCATGGTCCTCAGCCGGGAAAAGGTGGATTGCCCTCTCCGGGTTGGGGACAGGCTCCTGCCCCAATTGGAGGAGTTTAAGTATCTCAGGGTCTTATTCACGAATGAGGGGAGAATAGAGCGAGAAATTGACAGACGGATCAGAGCAGCATCTGTAGTGATGCGGACGTTGTACCGGTCCGTTATGATGAAGAGGGAGTGGAGCTCTAAGGCAAAGCTGTTGATTTTCTAGTTAATCTACGTTCCTACCCTCACCTATGGTCACGAGCTTTGGGTAATGACTGAAAGAATGAGATCATGGATACAAGTGGCTGAAATGAGCTTTCTTTGTAGAACTGCTGGACTCAACCTCAGAGATAGGGTGAGGAGCTCAGTCATCCGGGAGAGGTTCAGAGTAGAACCCCTGCTCCTCCACATTGAAAGGAGCCAGTTGAGGTGGTATGGACATCTGATCAGGATGCCTCCCTCTTGAGGTGTTCCGGGCACGTCCCTCTGGGAGGAGACCCCGGGGCAGACACAGGACTCGCTGGAGAGACTACATCTCCCAGCTGGCCTAGGAACGCCTTGGTATCCTCTCTGAAGAGCTGGAGCAGGTGGCTGTGGAGAGGGAAGTCTGGGCTTCTCTGCTTGAACTGCTGCCTCTGTGACCCGGACCTCCAGAAAAGCTCTTGAACCTGTTCTTCAAAACATCTATTGACTCTGTGGCCCTGAGGATCTCTGGCAGGCTGGCAGGCTGTTCCGCAGACGAGGACCATAATAATGAAAGGAGGCTTCATCATAGGTCTTAGTCTTGATTTTTGGAACCATTAAAAGGCCAGTACCAGAGGACCTCAGGTCCTCTGGTACTGGCGAGGGCTCATAAAGTAAAAGCAGCTCAGATAGATAAGAAGGCCCAAAATCATTGAGGCATTTAAAAACTGCTAAGAGAACCTTAAAATCAATCCTAAAACGCATGAGCAGCCAATGCAGCGATTTTAAAACTGGGTTAATATGCACCTACCGTTTGTTCCTCGTCAGCACTCGTGGTACTGAATTTTGGAGCAATTGGAGATGTCCAACTGATATCCTTTTTTGGGGAAGACCAGACCATTATCGTAGTCTATACGACTGATAATAAAAGCATGCATCAAGACCTCTGTGCTAGCAAGAGTGAGAAAAGGGCGGACTCTGGCTATATTCCTAAGATGGTAAAATCCAATTTTTGTTATGTTTTTAATTTGTGAAATAAAATTAAAATCAGAGTCTAGAAGTACGCCCAGGTTCTTGACACAATGCATAGGTTTTAGACCTAGCAATATGGGTGAAAGTGCCTCTCTATTGTCTTCAGGAGAGATGATTAAAACTTCTGTTTTGTCCTGGTTGAGCTGTAGGAAGTTGTCTGCCATCCATGACTTTATATCTAAAATACAGTTCAAAAGAGCATTAATTGGTTTTGTGTCGTCAGGAGACATGGCAATGTACATCTGTGTATCATTAGCATAGCTATGAAAATTGATGCTATGTCTCCTGATAACATCCCCAAATGGCAAGATATAAAGATTAAAAAGTATTGGGCCTAAAATTAAACCTTGGGGTACCCCACACTTGATTTCATGGATTCCCAAAGAGCATGTATCCATACTTACAAAATAGCGACGATCTGTGAGATAGGAATGAAACCATTTAAGAACAGTACCTGAGAGGCCCACCAGGTGTTTGAGTCTACTTAATAAAATATGTTGATCTACTGTATCAAAGGCAGCACTGAGATCCAGTGACACCGGAACTGACAGTATTAGGCCTTTTCCACTAGTATCGCTTTGGCCTTACTCACTTCTACTCTACTCGCTTTCTCGCCCTTTCCACTGTACCCAGCACGGTTTAACCGACACTATTTTCGTTCCCGTTCGAGGGCAGGGTACAACCGTGCTGAAGTGAGCCGAGATGTGACGTCAACAGACTGCGAGCCACTGATTGGTCAGGGCGTAACGTCACGAAAGCGCCCGTCTTCAGTGGAATCTTTACGACCGCCATTTGCAATATTTCATGGACTAACTCGGTCGCAGAGTAAATACGATATTAATACAGACAGCGTTGTAGGTTTTGCGGAACTCTACACCGTGGTCCAACGAAGAGGTGCGGGGTTTTCTCTGCTTGGTGGCAGATCCACAGTGAGAGGAGTGATCCAGACCGATACAGATGGCAGCCCAGCATAGAACCGGACTACGGACAAGCTGAAGACGAATGTGAGAGAACCATCGATGGTGAGTGATTTGTAATAATGTGCATCTGTTCGCTTATTTATCCTGTTGGTGGTAAGCTCACTTTTTTTGAGCAATACAGCGCCGTCCTGTGCTGGCTAACGAGTGTTAGCTAGTGGCTAGCTAGTAGCCAACTGCTGATTCGCTCTTGTTTTCTCCTAAGTATTCGCTTGTGAGAGCAAAATGATGAAATATGTTAATTCTGGTTAAAGTCCTGGTTTGTGTACGTGCTGCACTTTCGTGCTGCGCATTAAATTGTGTGCAATTTAATGCTAGAATGTGTTTCCACATGCCAGGGTTTAGCCTTCCTCATTGTGGATACTGGTGAAATGGACCACATGAGCCGAAATCTCAACAATATAAAAGTGCTTTTTCAAACCGGTGATTTATAAAGTCATTCATATAATTTTCTAAAGCGTCAGAATAGACCCACACACCTATTCTGTGGATTTTCCATAAAAGGTGCTGGAACAGTGTTGTTGTGCTGTTCCAGCATAAATCCCTGGATTGAACAGAGTGGCTCCTGCGGTGCTTGTCAGGGAAACGAAGCATTTTTGTCACATCCCACCACTGACTTTCACAAGTGTATTTCCCTAATACAGGTACATCTCCAAAAATTAGAATGTCATGAAAAAAATTCAATATTTTTTGACACTCATTTCAGAAAGAGAAATCCATATATTATATCAATTCATTACACAGACAGTGATATATTTCAAGCATTTATTTATTTTAATTTGGATGATTATGGCTTACAGCCCCTGAAAAGCCTAAATTCAATTTGGCAAAAAATTAGAATATTACATAAACTTTAAAAAGTAGTTTTTAAATAGAAATGTTGGCCGCTGAGGTGTTGGTTAATATGGGCTGTAACCATAATCATCAATATTAAAATAAACACTTTCAATATATCACTGTCCCTGTAATGAATCTATATATGGGCTTCACTTTCTGAAATGAGTGACAAAAATATTGAACTTTTTCATGATATTCTAATTTTTGAGATGTGCCTGTATAAGTGTTGAACTTGCTTGAAACTAACCACCATCCATTTCTGTCGTTCGTCTAGGCAGGAGGAAATCAGCCTCCCACAACGGACCTCACCACTGTGGAACATACTGAAATGCTTTGCTTTTATAGGTAAAGTGTCAAAACCAAAGCAGCACAATTTCCACTTAATATAAAAGGGACTGAACTGAGATTTATTTGATTGTGTGAGTATTAATTACAGAATAATAGAAAAAGAATGGTGCATCAACTGTAAAATAAACCACTTGTTAATGTATTTATTTTTTTGTCAGATCACTTGTGTGATCCTTTGTGAGTTATGTTCACAACTGTATCTTTTGGGGAATGGCAGTTGTTCAGTCATCAATATAATTTAGTTTATATGTGTAGTTTATACTCTATCATCAATAAACTCATGCAGTAACAGGACACATTACAAATATTTGAGACTCATTGTAGTGCTTCCTTTTATATTTTAGCAATGCTAGTACAAAACACCGCCCACACTTGAAGCCAGGGCAAGAAGAGACACTTTTACATTCAAGACAAACTTTTATTGATAAAAACTCCATATTTTGACTGAGCGACTCCATACTCGGTGATGCACACCTTCAGTTAAAGTACTATATTCCATTCAAGTGAATGTATTAATTCATTCTGATTGCTGAGGCCACAGTAAAAACTGATGATTTTAAATGTAACGCAGCCCTTGTAAAATCGACTTTACATCAGTGCAGCTACATGAAAATTATGGTTAAATACAACAACGAAGTACTTTATTGTCACATTGGAATTGGAATCGCTCCTATTTTGTTTTTCTTTTGAATTCTAGGATGGAATATGGTGGGCAATATAAGCTGCAGCTTCAGCCATCACCCATTTCAGATAACCTATGTTGAACTGTGTAATCAGAGGAGTTATTGTTTAATTCGACCTTATTAGATTTTTTTCCCCTTTGTTATATTATTCTATTTTCTTTTAATCTATCCGAAATAAAGATTCATTCATTCACATTCCACCACTGGCTTTTAGCAACAAGTGTATTTCCCAAATATGTTTTAAACTTCCTTTATTTAACCACCACCCATTTCTGTCTTTTGTCTAGGCAAGAGGTAAACGATCGATCCACCCCAAACTGGACCTTGCGTCACTATTTACAGAGATGCAGGCCTAAGATCTGCTGATCTGAGACCAGTGTGAGCTGCACATCCCAGCTGCTGAGTGACCCAGTCTTACAATTTGAGTTTTGCACATTCTGAATAATCTGGAATTTGCTGCTGATTGTAATAAACAATTTAGTGACTTATGTGTTTGCATCATGATTTCTATTTTTGTCTGTTAATACACTGGTGGGAAAAGAGTCAATAGTAAAAACCATTAATGGGTGACCTTGAAAATAATGGCTCATTTTTAAGAAAAGTAATCCTGTTGACAGACTTACACCAAACCAAAAGTGATTTCTCAAACTGCTGGATTGTTCTTAGACAGCTTTTCCCATCTGTCAGTATTAAATTTATGTCACATGGTGGTAATCTTCACATATAAAAAAGAGACATCTGCAAAAACTTCAGAGGTTTATTGTCAGTGCAATACTACATGAATGCATGTATAGTACATTGTTGATGCAGAGAATATATATTTCTACAGTATATGTATCTAGTAAATCAAGCATTTTCCATGTAACCTTGTGACTGCATTATTTTAATTGCTTTTAATCCTAGATCAAGTGTGTTTTGGCCTAAAATGCATCATAACTGAAAATATATCTTATTATACCTAACTCAGTACTGTTTACTTTTTGAATATATATTTTGTGGCTAATATAGTTATTAACATGGTGATCAAGTTGTGTCAGCTGATCATTTTTTGCTATGACACCATCTCAGACTCAGTGCAGCTGGAGCAGGTACATCCATGATGTCTCAACAGTCTCTCCATGATTTTCACGCAGATCAGAGCAATTTTTTTTCCCACAATATTTTTATTGAACTTTTTTTTTTAACAAACATAGCACACACAGTCAGACACTAACACAAAAGTAATTTAAAAACTAAAAAGAACAATTACAAAATAACAAAAAAAAGGGTAATGAAAACAACAACCATTAACAAAAACAAGTCAACAACAATGTGACATAACGCACGGCTCAGGAGACGCACACACACAGGCTCAGAGTAGTTCAAATAGTTTATTAACAACAGGCGTGAATGAGTGCATGTCTGAGGGATGTAAATGTGTTGGTGGCGGCGTCTGCTTCAGGCACAGAGGCAGGTGACCGTACAGCCGAGCAACCCTATGGAGAAAGCACAGGGAGAGGGTGACGGGCATACACCAACACAGGAGGGATTATGGCAAGAGAAGGACTTACTTGGATGACAGGACAGCTGGCACAGCAAGGGGCGAAACCCGGGAGACAGCCACCTGGAGAGCTCGGTGCAGCAGCGAGGAGTAGGCGTTGGAGGGAAGACGTCCGCTGCCGGGAAATCCACCTGTGCACAGGGGAGCAGACTGGAGAGAGAAGGTAAGGCTTCTTACCCAAATAATTGTGCTGAAGATTGTAGATGACTCACAACGGTGAGGAACGAAGTCTGACGGCTTCAGGCCGAGGCTCCGGGCGAGGCGGCCTTTATCCCTCGCCGCTGATGATGATCAGGTGCGTGAGCAGGTGGCACCGCTGATGAATGGCGCGGCGTGACAGTACTCCCCCCTCTAGCAGCGCCTCCTGGCGATGGCTTATCCGGGTGCGCTCGGTGGAAGTCCGCGATGAGCGATGGGTCCAACACGAACGACAGGGGCACCCACTGTCGATGCTCGGGCCCATAGTCCTCCCAGTCCACCAAGTATTGCAACCCACGACCTCGGTGCCAGGAGTCCAGGATGGAGGAGACGGACCAGGCCGGATGGCCACCAATCATCCGGGGCGCGGGTTGCGCTGCAGGAGGAGGGCAAAGGGGGTCGGTGACTGCCAGCTTCACCTTTGACACGTGGAAGGTGGGATGGATGCGGAGGGAGGGGGGAATAGCCACGCGCACAGCCACCGGGTTGATGATCCGGGTGATGGGATAGGGACCCATGAACCGCTGTGCCAGCTTCCTCCTCTCGCCCTTCAATGTAACGTCCTGGGTAGACACATAAACTCGTTGCCCAACTCTGTACGCCGGGGCAGGTCGTCTGTGCCGGTCCGCCACGGTCCTGTTGTGCTCCGCTGTGCGTAAAAGCGCATGACGCGCGGCAGCCCAGGTGGAGCGGAACTGCCTGAGATGCGCCCTAACTGAGGGGACAGTTACCTCGCTCTCCTGCGCTGGAAGCAGCGGGGGGTCATAACCCAGGGACGCCTTGAAGGGGGACATCCCTGTTGCAGAGGAGCGGGCGGTGTTGTGGGCGTACTCAACCCAGGCGAGATGGTTGCTCCAGGACGTAGGTTTGGACCTGGTCACACAGCGGAGCGCAGCCTCCAGCTCCTGGTTCGTCCTCTCACACTGCCCGTTAGATTGGGGGTGATGGCCGGAGGAGAGGCTCACCTTGGCTCCGATGGCGTTACAGAAAGATCTCCAAACCTCGGATGAAAATTGGGGGCCCCGGTCCGAGACCACGTCCACCGGAATCCCGTGCAGCCTGACCACGTGTTGGACGAGGAGATCCGCCGTCTCCAGGGCGGTGGGGAGACCTCGCAGGGGAACGAAGTGTGCGGCCTTGGAGAAACGGTCCACGATGGTCAGGATGGTGTCAAAAGAGTTGGAAACGGGGAGTCCGGTGACGAAATCCAACGCGATGTGCGACCAGGGCCTGCCAGGAACGGGCAGGGGCTGGAGCAGACCCGCTGGAGGGGCATTTCCTGACTTGCTGGTGGCACAGATTGGGCAAGCCCGGGCGTAGCGGGCTGCATCCCTCCGCAGGCCTGGCCACCAAAAGGACTGTTGGAGGAGGCTGATCATCCGGGAGGTGCCGGGATGACAGGTGAGCCGGGAGGTGTGGAGCCAGTGGATGACCTCTCCTCGGACCGCAGATGGAACGAACAGTTTTCCCTCTGGTCCGCCGCCAGGATCAGGTTCCACCTCCTGCGCCTTCCGGATCTTGCTCTCGATGTCCCAAGAGATGGCTCCCACGACGCACGACCTGGGCAGGATAGTGTGGGGCGTCTCCTCAGCCTCCACGGGGGTGAACTGCCTAGAGAGGGCGTCAGGCAGGCCGTTCTTGGAGCCTGGCCTGAAGGTGATAGAAAAACGGAACCTGGCAAAGAACAATGACCAGCGCTCCTGGCGGGCATTCAGGCGCTTGGCAGATCGTAAATATTCTAGGTTCTTGTGGTCCGTGAGGACCACGAATGGCAGGTCCGCCACCTCTAGCCAGTGGCGCCACTCCTGTAAGGCGAGTTTAATGGCCAGGAGCTCTCTGTCCCCCACATCGTAGTTCCTCTCTGCCGGGGACAGGCACCGGGAGAAGAAGGCGCACGGTCGTTTGGCGCCATCGTCAGGCGACCGCTGGGATAGTACTGCTCCCACTCCCGTGTCCGAGGCGTCCACCTCCACAATGCACTGCAGCGCGGGGTCGACCTGGCAAAGGACCCGGGAGGAGGAGAACTCCGCCTTCAGCGCCTTAAAGGCAGCAGCGACCTCTTCAGTCCACCGGAACGGGACCTTCGGGGACGTGAGGCGGGTCAGCGGTCCGACGATCGAGCTGAAATTTGGGACAAAGCGGCGGTAAAAATTGGCGAAGCCAACAAACTGTTGCACCTGCTTCCGGGACACGGGAGTAGGCCACTCCACCACCGCCTTCACCTTCTCTGGGTCTGGGAGCACCTGGTCTTGAGCGATGATGAATCCCAGGAAGGATGTGGTCCTAGCGTAGAATTCGCACTTTTCAGCCTTCACGTAGAGCCGATTCTCCAGCAGTCTTTGGAGGACCCGCCTCACATGGACCTGGTGCTCGTCCCTGGACCTGGAGAAGATAAGAATATCGTCCAGGTAGACGAACACGAAGAGGCCGATGAAATCCCGGAGGACGTCATTGATGAGGCGCTGAAAGACGGCAGGAGCGTTGGTCAACCCGAACGGCATGACCAGGTATTCAAAGTGGCCGTTCGGGGTACGGAAGACTGTTTTCCATTCATCTCTCTCCCAGATCCGGACGAGGTGGTAAGCGCTGCGTAGATCCAGCTTGGTAAACCAGGTCGCCCCCTGGAGGGAGTGGAAGGCAGTGTCCATGAGGGGCAGGGTGTAACGGTCCCTCTCAGTGATGTCATTGAGCGCTCGGTAGTCTATGCAGGGGCGGAGGGATCCGTCCTTTTTCCCAACGAAGAAAAACCCTGCCCCCACGGGTGACGACGATGGGCGAATAATCCCAGCGCTCAGTGATTCTTTCAGGTAGGTATTCATCGTCTCCTTCTCCGGCGCGGACAGGCTGTAGAGCCGACCAGAAGGTAGGGGAGCCCCCTGGCGGAGGTTGATAGCACAGTCATAGGGCCGATGCGGGGGAAGAGACATAGCTTTCGTTTTGCTAAATACCATACCCAGGTCGTGAAATTCCGGGGGCACCAGAGACAGGTCCGGAGGAGCTGTGTCCGTCACAGGAGGAGCAGCGGACGGGGAGCAGGCAGCGGACTGAAGGCAGGTCCCCATGCATAATGTACTCCATGCCGATACCCCAGCTGATCTCCAGTCCAGGACAGGGTTGTGGAGGCGTAGCCAGGGATACCCCAGGATGACGGGCGACACAGAGTTGGGCAGGACGTAAAAAACCATCTCCTCCCGGTGGTTTCCTGAGATGATGACAGGGACGGGAATGGTCTGATGGGAAACTCTCCCAAGGGAGGCACGGGAGAGATGGATCAGGGAGATGGGGTGTTTTAGTGCCTGACAGCGGATGCCCAATCGGGTTGCCAGGCCTTGTGAAATGAAGCTGCCCTCTGCGCCCGAATCCACCAGTGCGTGGGTGAGGTGCCCAGTGGGGTTGTGGCAGAAACGGATGGGCAGCTTTAACACTAGAAGTCCCAGAGAGGGGCCATTTGGCCTTTTTGGCTAGAAAACCCATAGGGGGACCATCAAGTGGCCACAAGAGGGCTAATGTCTGGGTCTTCTAGTGTTAATTGGGTATGTGTGTCTAACCGGTTGAGATCCGCGAAGCCCCCTACAGCGATTCGCGGACCCCGCCGACTGGCTTTCCGTGGACATCGCTCCACAGTGTGTTGGTCACCCCCGCAATACATGCAGAGGTCCAACTCACAGCGGCGTTGTTTCTCCACAGGGGAAAGCTTTGTCCGGCCCGTCACCATCGGCTCTGACTCCTCGGGGCACGATGCTGGCGGCGCCGCCAGGGGGCGAGCTTGGAACAGGTGCGGCGAGACTCCACGAGGGCGAGAAGAAGAAGACTTCCGCCCCGAGGAGCATTCGCGCAGCCTGTTATCCAAACTTACCGCTAAGGATGTCAGCTCCGCTAGCGTCTCAGGGATATCCCGTCCAGCCAGTTCATCCCTCAGATCATCATTGAGGCTGCGGAGGAACAGGCCACAGAGGGAGCGTTCCTCCCAGCCCAATTCCTCCGCCGCTACCCGGAAGTCGACCGAGTAGTCCGCTGCCGACCAGCTTCCCTGCTGGAGAGCGAGAAGCCGATCGACCTGGACCGTCTCGGTTTGAGAATGGTCAAAGACCTCCAGAAAGCGCCTCACGAATTGGTCATAGGTGAGGGTGGCATAACTGGGCCTCGCCATTACGGCGTAGGTCCACGTTAACGCACGCCCCTCCAGAAGATTCCCTATGTAACCAATTCGGCTGTGATCCGAGGGAAAATCTCCGGGCACACGGTGGAACACGGACTCACACTGCATAATGAACCCCCGCGCTCCGCCGAGCTTACCGCTAAAGCGGGCGGGGGTCGGAATCGGTGTGAGCCGAACCGGTGCCACAGGAGCCGGCTGGACGGCCGCTGGAACAGCAGGAACCGCGCCACCCTGGTGAGCCGGGGGGAACGGCTGTTGGGGGTCCAAGCGGTTCAATCGGTTAGTTAGATCTACTAATTGATTTAGGATCACCTGTTGCTGATAAACAACCTGATCCACTCGAGCCTCGAGGATGGTAAACACACATCATTCACCTTCTTCTTCAGAAGTTATGTTTAATTTCTTTACATAATCAATGAAAGGTCTCCATATATTCTCAAACACATTTTCCTTTGATTTCAGTATATATGTTATTCTTTCTAGTGGAAGGTTGGTAACATCTGTCTTAACCACTGAGTCACATCTGGTCTGTGAGTTTTTCCACAGTAATGCAATACATTTTTTGGCATTAAGCAAACTGAGGTCTATGAACGTTCTTTCACTCTTATTAAAGTTATACTTTTCTGGATACAGACCCAACAAAAACAGTTCAGAGTTCAATGTGATTTGTTTTGAAATTATTTTTTTGTTACCCTCACCTCTTCCCAAAACATTCTGATTTTTCTACATTCCCATAAACAGTGAAATAGGGTTCCTTTACTTAGATCAGAGCAATTTTTTGCACAGGAAATAAACCAGACATTCTTAAGCTCTACAACCACTGATCGTTTGTGAAGCTGTGTTGACATCAGTGACAGGCTGTGCTGAACGCCAGACTGACCGTTTGAAGCGGTAATTTTCCCACAACAGAGCCATCTGAAACACACACAGCGTACCTATTTTAGTACCTAACAGCGATAACTTGCAGAGATTACAGTGTAGTACGACGTACTTATAGCAAACTAGCATTAGCAACATTAGCTTACAAACTAGGTCATATATGACCTAGTTTGTATCCTCACGTCTTCGGCTCTCCCAGAAGCTGCAGAACTATTCCAGAGTGTTTCGTCTCACTGCCTGTACCCTTGTCTGGCGGTCCTTTTTGGCATTTACGGTGAAACAAGCCACAGACCGAGGAGTCGCCTTGTAAAGGCGCCATGTTATGTTTGGCTTGGGTTGCGTGTTTTACGTCACGGGAGTGTGGCGCCGCCTTGCTGTAAAAAAAAATCCCGCCCACCACAGCTTAACCCCGCTTTACCTGGCTGCTATGGAGACATAACCGTGGCCGAACCGAGTAGTAACGAAACAAAACGAGGCGAGCCAAACTGGGCTAGTGGAAAAGAGGCTTAAGTGGGAGTCCATATTACACCTGAAATCACTAACAATTTTTAAAAGGGCTGTCTCTGTACTGTGGTTTATCCTAAAACCAGATTGAAATCTTTCAAAAATGTTGTGATCAATAAGAAAATTGTTTAACTGAATAAAATCAATTTTTCTAAAACTTTTCTTAAGAACGGTAAGTTGGATACAGCCGTTTTAAAGGCAGTGGGGAAGATACCAGTCCGAAGAGAGCAATTTACAATTTTTAATATCTCGTTCTCAAAGAATCCATGAAATGTTTTAAAAAGTGATGTGGGAATCAGATCCAAAATACAGGAAGTCAAGTTTACCTGGGAGAAAACTCTACCAAGCATCTTAGCATCAACCAGGGCAAAACAGTCCAGTGTTTCCTCAGCTAAAAGTGAGTCTAAGCTTCCATCAAAAACAATCTTCTGGTTAGATAAAATGTTGGATTTAATAGAATCAATTTTGCACCTGAAGTGGTCTGCAAAACTCTCACATAGAGTTGGATGGAAGGTTTGTGTGTATATTAAAATCAGGATTGATTAAAGGATCAATGGTTACAAAAAACACTTTAAGGTTATTGTTATGGGTTGAAATTATGTTGGCAAAATACTCTCTTCTCGATTTTTTGACTGCATTATTGTATATTTTTAATTTATTCTGTAGTATTTGATAGTTGATAGTTAATTTATTTTTCCTCCACTTCCTCTCAGCCATCCTGCACTCTCTTTTCAGTTGTTTGATTTGGTTATTTCTCCATGGAGGCCTAGGTTTGCTTCTAACTGTCCTTGTGATTATTGGGGCAACTCTGTCAATGGTAGATCTTAGTTTAATGATAAAATTATCAACAATAAAATCACAGGATGTGGATAAATTAACTGGATGAGTGTTGCATAAGAGTTTCATAAAATCAGTAGCCACTTCAGGTGTCAGATGGCGCTTCCTCACAGTTCACACTGAGGTCTCCCATTGCATAAAACCAGTGATGTTAAAAAACACACAGTAATGGTCAGATACAGCCAAGTCAACAACAGAGGACACACTAGTGGGCAGGCCATGGCTAATGACAAGATCCAGATTGTGTCCCCTGTTGTGAGTTGGCTCATGACATGCTGAGTAAAATTGATGAATGTGAGCAGGTCATTAAACTTGTAATGGTCTAGACAGGGTTAGACCCTGTCCATGCTTTATGTTCTCTTTTTGGACTTGTTATCATTACTGTTATCATTTTTCCTGTTCATGCCTTAATTTCCCTTTTTGGACTTTGCAAGCAGTTTCATGAAATGGTCAGCAACTCATACCGGCTCGGACTTTGCCCGGGTTAACAAGGTAAGGAGTTCCTGGCAGCGGAGGGCGAAGGACAGAGCTGCGTGGAGGAATCTGATCAGACCTAAATGAAACAGTCATTGTCACCCCTGACAGACTGCTATGATGATGATGATTATTATTAGTATCATTATTGTCATTCTTTATTATCATTTCTGTATGGTATCTTATTTAAATGGTACACTTTGTTTACTTCCTGTGAGCATTATGCATCTTCCGTTTAGCCTCATCCTTACATTAATCATTCACAGCTGCCCCTTGTTTTGCCAATCACTGTTTCCCTGTATATGTTGGCAACGGGCATTACAGTGATCCCTCACTTATCGCGGTTAATGGGTTCCAGAACCGACCGCGAAAAGTGAAAAACCGCGAAGTAGCGTCACCCCTAATGACGTCATCCATAAATAATACGTACGTTCATTCTCTCACTCTCTCTCTCTCTCATATGATACGTGTGTGTGTGTGTGTACGTGTACATACATACGTAGATGTAAATAAAGTGTACATAAATATGTTTTTAGAACTCTTTTATTCTTATAACAAGATACGTAACTCAAGATGAAGATGATTTACTTCACAGGTTAATGAGAGCTTTACTGCTCCTCAGGTGACGCCTCATCGTCAGGTGCTAGAGGCGCAGGATCGTCGAGGGCAGCTGAAGAAGCTACAGGAGGTGGACTAGTGGCTCGACGGGAAGACTATTTTGCACAAAATGGCACAAGAGAACAGCAAAAAGTTCCACGCGGCGAGACTACGTAACACGAGCGATAAAGAGCAATGAATGCGGTCTTCCTTCCCTTCATGGGCGCTCGGCAGGGAGAGGAGGTGGGTGAAACGTCTCGGCCAATCAGCTTGCGGGGTGAAACGTCTCGGCCAATCAGCTTGCGAGATTTCCGAGCCGAGCCAACACGAGAACAGCGAACAGAGAGGTGGATTTTTTGAGTTGTGCGGCTCTCCGTGTTGATACCTGATGGTCTAATGTAGTCTCCCTGCCTTCTGCTAGCGCCCGCCCATTATTTCTCAATTTTGAATTTTTGATGAATATTTTTGAAAAATCCGCGATGCACTGAGGGCGCGAAAGGTGAAGCGTGAAGTAGCGAGGGATCACTGTAATCCCCACGGTGTCCTGATGTTAACTTCACACGTATCCTCGCCTCTTTGTTGTAATTATTTGCTTCTCTTCTTTGGATTACCACTGCTTTTGTTACCTGTCATCACTGGCTTACTTTTTGTATTCACAGCCCTTGAGATGAGTCTTAGTTTTTGTTAATAAATCCCCAAACTGGTATCACAGCATTTGGGTCCTCTTTACTACCCAGCCCAGGCACAAACCTTGACAAAACTCTTCTGACATATGGTCGCCCTGCTTATCAGTGTGTAGATTAAAATCACCAGAAATGAGAATAAAGTTATATGAGGAGTGGATTATTGATAAAAACTCAGAGAACTCATTAATAAAAACAGGGCAGTATTTGGGTGGTCTGTAAACTGTGACGCATAAAATTGCGGGGTTGCTAAAGACAAATGTGTGATGCTCAAATGTGGTATATTGGTCGGGTAAAATTTGCTTTACCGCAAGTGAAGAAGAAAAAAATAGAAGCAGTACCCTCACCCTTCTTGCCCCTTTTTATGGAAAAAAAAATGAACTAAAATTTGGTGAGGAGGCCTTAGTGAGAACCACTGGTGCATCTGTGCCAAGCCACGTCTCTGTTAAAAATAGACAGTCTTTTTATCTAAAATCAGGTCACTGATGATAAAAGTCTTGTTGGCAAGTGAACTTATATTTAAAAGTGCCATATTCAGAGTAGATGGTGAGTTTTTAGTGGGTAGGTAATTGGTTTTCTGTGGATAATTATTAAATGACTGGTCTACAGAACGTAGGCAGCGTGGGTGTGAATTCCTGTGATCTGTTTGTTTTATAGATGGAGGTCTGTCTGTGATGTGTGTCCTAATGGGAAAAGTGGACAGTGAATTAGTTACCAGACCAGATGGCGGAGGGTGACAATAGAGGGGGCTGGTGCTGGATATAGCAGTCTTCCTGGAGGTCAGAGATGTGAGTGGATCTGGGGGGGAGGGGTCGTGGGATGTAAACAGCCAATCACGTGTTGTTGTTTGGATGACATGCATCAGGTTCGCCGCTAAGAGCCCACTACCCGATACATTTCGATGAATACTGCCTGATTTGTAGACGGAGTGGTGGCCCCAAAACAAATTAAAATTGTCAATAAAACCAATGTTGTTGCTGCTGCAGGCCAACTTGAATTAAGTTGACAGGGCAAGAACGTGACTGAAGGAATCTGCTTCACTGCGCAGCGTGGGAATGGAACCAGAAATAAAAACAGACTTTCTGCTGTTAGATAAAATGTTAAAAAGTTTGCAGAAGTCATTTTTAGTGATCTCTGATTGTCTGCGGATGGTGTTGTTGGTTCCTACATGGATAATAATCCATTTGATAGAGGAGGGTTGTGACTGCAGCAAACCCGGGAGCTTTTCCAACAAGTCGTGGATGGGGCTCCTGGGTAACAGTGAGTGGTAGCATTAAAGTACCTGATGTGTCTTATGATGGAGTCACTGACGATCATCGTGGTGGCAGAAAAAGCGTACAGGAAGTTGGTGGCTGTGGAGTCTCTTGGCAAAAGTCAGTGCAGTGATGTGGTTGCCGGATGGGGGGATTCATCCTTGGGAGAGGTAGGGCCCCGTACCTCACCAGCCGATGAGCAGGGCAGCAAAGCGGTGCCAGAGCCGGAAAAGAGATTCCCTGACTGCTCTGTGCGATGTAGCCTCAAGGAATGCCAGTGAACAGCCTCCCTCAGGATTCTACGGCGGGCACAGGGTCCTCCGGAGCCTCCAAGGCTTGGCTGGGGCCGAATTAGAATATTCATAGATCTGCGCATACTTAAGTAGGTCAAAGACATAAAAGCTCTTTATGTCAAGCCATTCTAAGGCAATGAAAGTTTTTTTTTGTGTGTGTATAAAAAGCTACAATATATTATTTTGGTCAAAACACGTTGGTTTTTGAGGTGGTTTTAGAGCTGCCAGAGTGGGTCTTTAAGATACACACATTGTTTATTTTTTGTACTTAAAGTGACACTCTGGCAAAAATCAAGTTTCTTCTGTTGTTAACATGTCTGTAACATGTTTCTTGTGATTTGCAAGACACATCAAGAGCAAAATCATTCCAAACTCCCAAGTATGTGTTTTTCTGGTGTGAATGTCTGCTTAAGCTCCACCCCCCTAAAAAAGACAGATTTGGACAGAGCTCAACAAAGATCCTACACAAAAGAATCAGGTTTGTTTGCATGTAGTTTCAGTAGGATTAATATACAACAATGCTGTAATAAATATGTTGTTGCAATCATCATCTCAATGACTGTTTCATTTAGGTATGATCAGATTCCTCCACGCAGCTCTGTCCTTAGCCTTCCGCTGCCAGGAACTCCTGTCTATATCCAACTTCTTCAAGTTTCTTTTTACAGTGTCTTTAAATCTGAGCCTTGGTCTACCCTGATTGCATTTGCCCTCGCATAACTGTGAGTAGAGTAACTGCTGAGGGAGATGCTGGTGGTCCATCTTCTCAACATGTCCGAGCCATCTCAGGTTCATCTGTATTAGCATGTCCTCCATTGATGGTAGACCAGCTCGTTTCAACACTTCTATGTTGGTTATCTTGTTTTTCCATGAGATGTTCATTATGGCTCGAAGGTGTCTCATCATGTACGCGTGGAGTTTCTTTACCTGCACTCTGTAGACAGTCCAAGTTTCAGCACCATACAATAGAGTAGTCAGTACTGTCGCTCTGTACACTTTGCATTTCACACGGGTAGACACATGTCGATTGTTCCACAGTCTCTCCCTCAAGTTTCCAAACACAGCGCTCACTCTTCCCATTCTGAGAGATAGTTCATCCTTCAGCCTAGCATTCTCTGAAACAGTGCTCCCTAGATACTTGAAAGTCTTGCACTTGACTAGTGGCTCTGTACCAATGCTGATCTCTTCTGGTAGTGATGTTGATAATTGGAACTTTGGTGATTGATAAAGGCACTCTGTCTTCTTTTTTGGAGGCTGAATTGGCTAGCTGCTCTTGCAAATTTCTCCACTAAAGATTGCAGATCTTCTGCACTGAATGCAACTAAAGCACTGTCGTCAGCAAAGAACATTTCCCTTACTACCTTTATCGATGTCTTACTCTTGGCTTTAAACTGTGCCACATTGAACAAGTCTGCTTCTTTCCTTGTTTGAATGTATATTCCTTCTGAAGTGTCTCTGAAGGCCACCTCAAGCATGGCTGCCAGATATAGAGAGAAGAGTGTAGGCACAGCACACACCCTTGTTTCACCCCGTTGCTTACTGAAAAGTCTATAGATAACTGAACCAGTCATTGCCACGTTTGCTTGCATACCTGTATGGAGTGCCTCGATCAGGCTGACAAACTTCTCTGTACAGCCATATTTCTTGAGTACCTGCCAAAGTCCTTGTCGCGAAACAGTATCGAAGGCTTTACTGAAGTCTATGAAGACTACATAAAGCGGCATGTTCTGTTCGATACACTTTTCTTAACCTGTTTCAAGCAGAAAATCATGTCCATTGTGCTTCTTCCACTTCTAAAGCTGCACTGGGTTTCTGGTAGTACATTCTGCGAGATGTGTTCATTGAGTCTGTTCAGTAGTACACGTGAGAGAATCTTACCAACAGTGGCTAGCAGTGATATACCTCAGTAATTTCTACAATCTTTCCTGTCACCATTCTTGAACAAAGGCACAATACTTGCATCCTTCCAGTCTTGAGGTACTTTTGGGCATCCCACATCTCTTGGGTGAGCTTATACAGGCAGTTGGTCAGCTGAACACCACCAAATTTCCACACTTCTGCTGGAATTCCATCCCTTCCTGGAGCTTTACCATCCTGTGTTGTCCTGATAGCTGCCATTAGTTCATCAAGATTTGGTGACTCATCCAGACTTGATACAGCTGGTCACTGCACTAGAGCTTCTTTAGCCTCTTCAGTGAGATCTCCAGGGTTGTTTAGTAGTTGGTCAAAGTGGTCTGCAAATCTGTCCAGGATCTTGTCTTTCTCCTGCAAAAGCGTTTCACCATCCATAGCCTTTAGTTGGATCAATCCTCTTTGTTTAGGGCCGTAGATTTCCCTCAAACCCTTTCATGTCCTTCCTGTCTGCTGCAGTTTGAAGTTTCTCCGCTTTTTCATCCCACCAGTTGGACTTCACCTCTCTGGTGTACTTCTGTAGCTCACTCTGAGCCTTTGAGTATTTCTTCTTGTTCGACTTTGTGTTACACTGTAGATTTTCTAGCCTAGCCGTATTCCTCGCTTCTAGTAGTTTCTTCAGATGTTCATCATACTCATCAAACCAATCTTGATGTTTCCTCTCAGGGTAGCCTAATATATCACTCATAGTCTGATACACCGTATCCTTCTGTAGCATCATCGCACTTGACTCATCAATAAAGATTCTTCTGCTTAAAGACATTGTTTCATCCAGGAAAAGGACAGTTAAAAAACTGCTCTTTTACCCCAGGCCACAACTGAACTTGCCATTCCTTTGTTAAAACCAGTCTAATGAATTTACCCTAATGCATTTCCTGTTTTAACTTTTATGACCCATAAATGGTGGACAAGAGACAGGCCCCTGGAGCCCCTCATGGGCCACAAAAATCCACAGCTCAACATTGCTTTAAACTCTGAGACATGCCAAATTTAACCAGCAAACCTTTTAACCACATCTTTAGGACTCAATTCTAAACCTTCTCTTCTTTTCCAGGACCATGAAAAGCAAATGGACTTTTGATGTTTATTCCGGACAATCAATAATAGGTTTGAAATGTATTAATTCATGATTTTAGATCTGTGCATGTTAAAATGTTTAGATGAATGTTAATTCCTGCATGTTAATTTATAAGCACTGGGTATAAGTTGCATGATCACTAAGACTAGGTTAGAGAATATATATAAGTGTATAGAGGAATATTCTGGTATTAAAAATGGGTATTAAGAGTGCAAAGCGTCATGTGACTGCCAGCAGCCAATCTCTGCTTGACAACAGCTCTCTCTCAAAAGCTCCAGACAAAAGACTGTTTGTTTATTGGACTAAAAGTTCATAAAGCCCACCCACGAAGGAAGCCTACTGGCTGGGGGCTCCTGTCAATCACAGAGGCCCACATAAATTCTCCACAGATAAAAGGGAAGAGACTCTCTTTTTGCCACCACTTTTTTCGGCTTTTCACTTCCTTTGTCTTCGTCTCTACACAGCAGAGAAAACCACTGGTGAACAAAGGCTCTTATCCCACGTTTTTTCCTTCCTACGATCACAGAGCTTGAAGTATCATGTTTTGTTGTAACCTCTTTGTATTTTAATGTTTTTCTTTAAATGCCTAGGAATTCTTCCTCTCTGAGCTCAAAGTATAATCAGGAGTTAAACTCCAATCCTTGAAGTTTATTTCTATCACTGTTCCTGTTAACCTCTTGCGCTCCGTTGTACCGCGGACGGGCAAGTCTCTGCGTCCTAGAGCGCATGAGGGCGCTCTCGTGCGCTCTAGGACGCATGATGGAGATTGTGATGTACAGTGGGGCAAAAAAGTATTTAGTCAGCCACCAATTGTGCAAGTACTCCCACTTAAAAGATGAGAGAGGTCTCCAATTTTCATCATAGGTATACCTCAACTACGAGAGACAAAATGAGAAAAAAAAAATCCAGAAAATCACATTGAAGGATTTTTAATGAATTAATTGGTAAATTCCTTGGTAAAATAAGTATTTGGTCACCTACAAACAAGCACGATTTCTGGCTCTCACAGACCTGTAACTTCTTCTTTAAGAGGCTCCTCTGTCCTCCACTCATTACCTGTATGAATGGCACCTGTTTGAACTCGTATGAAACGTGGCTGGGTCTTTCAGCATGACAATGATCCCAAATACACCGCCCGGGCAACGAAGGAGTGGCTTTGTAAGAAGCATTCCAAGGTCCCGGAGTGGCCTAGCCCGTCTCCAGATCTCAATCCCCTAGAAAATCTTTGGAGGAAGTTGAAAGTCCATGTTGCCCAGCGACAGCCCCAAAACATCACTGCTCTAGAGGAGATCTGCATGGAGGGATGGGCCAAAATACCAGCAACAGTGTGTGAAAAGCTTGTGAAGACTTACAGAAAACGTTTGACCTCTGTCATTGCCAACAAAGGGTATATAACAAAGTATTGAGATGAACTTTTGTTATTGACCAAATACTTATTTTACCGAGGAATTTACCAATTAATTCATTAAAAATCCTTCAATGTGATTTTCTGGATTTTTTTTTCTCATTTTGTCTCTCATAGTTGAGGTATACCTATGATGAAAATTGGAGACCTCTCTCATCTTATAAGTGGGAGAACTTGCACAATTGGTGGCTGACTAAATACTTTTTTTCCCCACTGTAGGTGGTGTATGGCGTCCAAGCGCGCACTGAAAATAAAAGCTGCAGACACAGCCGCGAACAGATTAGTTCATCTGATTGACCTCTCATTCGACTAATAAGAGCCTTGAATTGGGTTTCTGAAACCTTGAAGAACCAATGACTGAAAACCTAGCCAGAAGGACCCGCCTCCCAACGCTGTGAATGCAGTGAGCCAATTGAAGCACAGAAGTTTGCGAGCTGTTTTTTTTAAGGCTGGGTGAAGACTGGCTGCTGCAGCGGATCAAAAAAGAACCCACAGGAAGAACCCCACAGACCCAGCAGCACGGAGACCATCCACAAATGCAACCTGTGTGACAGGGGGTGCATCGGCATGTTCGGCCACAGGCGGTGCTTATTTTGTTTTGGTTCCAGCAGAGTAGACGTTATGATTTCTTCCATGGTCATAGACCGACGGAGGCTGACGACGAAGGCTGAGTGACACACACGCCTTCGCCAGTCTTTTTTTAATTACTACTGTTATTTGTTTTGAAAAATCGTTCGCCAAAAACCGCAATCATGGAAGCACAAAACCGCAATAATGGGATTATGTTTTGATCGGGTCGCGAGACCAGAACCACGAGCGGACCAGCGTCGCGTTCGTCTGACAGTGAGGAAGAGAAGTTCGCCAGGACTCTGCTGCTGTGAAGAGGTAAGGTGTTATAAGCTAAATTATTATTTATCCCTGAAAATTGTAATCCAAAATGACTTTTGACCGATCGGTAAATTACAACTGTGCGGTGCGGCGCAGTTCGTGCGCCGTGGTACAAGGGGTTGTTTGCCGTGTCCAGACTGTGAACACCCCCCCACCCCCGCTATTCTTCTGTAGCGAGGGGGGGGAAGCCGCGGTGACTGCGCTGCTGTCCCACATCACCACATGAGGCTAATCCGTTGTATAGCGATGGCCGATGTCCATCCTCTGTAGCGAGGGGGGGGGACAACCCCCCCCCCCCCACACACACAGAGACAGCCCTGAGTGTGACCTTTCATTAGAGCCCAAAATGAAGCTTCTACATTGAAGCATTCAAAAGTTACAGACGTTTTTCCAAACTGTGCCATTTGGCACAATTTGGCACAGTTCCAAAACGCCTGGGAACTACCTGAGTAAAAAGCTGTGTAATATATTCATTTTTTGTGGTATTGTTACAAAATTTGGACCTCAGCTGGATAACACTTGGTTCTACATTTCTGTTGCATTTTCCAGCCCGGATCTGAAGCTGTGTGTTATTTGCAAGCATTTGTATCCAAAAAAACACCCAGGCCAAATTTATTTTCTTCAAGTTCACTATGTTTAGATGACTGTAACTCAGTGGCCGGAGCACTTAGAGAGATTATGACTGTTTTGCCAAAAAATTCAAAGTGTTTTCTTTTAAATGAGACCAACCCCATGAAGATGCTGCAAAGGGTTGAAGAACAGCTTTTGATTTAATTTGGGCACGTTAATTTTTGGCGTTTTTAGGGAAATTGACCGGACTGCAAGGGGTTAAACTTTCTGTAAAACCACCGTTTTAATTTTAATTTAAATTTTAATCTTGACTTTATTTTTATAATATTTTTTCTTGACCAATCCCACACCAGAAGCTCTTTTATCTAAAGTCTGAAACTCTTTGACTTGAGATCAGATTAGACATATTTAATTATTATCGAATTCCTCTGGGAAGCTGCTTGCCAACAAAGAGGAAAGGAGACGCAGCTCCCCACGATCACGCTCTTCAGCACGCCACGAAGATTAGATGCCCTTGGCCAGATCGCAGCCCAGGTGATCAACACATCAAAAGCTCATCTTGTGACAACCAAATATTTGCTGGACAAATATTCTGGGTTTTGGTGCTGATCAACACATCGAAAGCTTCATGAGGACTACGAAAGAACGCAACTTCAAATCTTCAACAAGAAAACACGTGAGCTGCACTTTCTTTATCCATCTGCTGAATTAAATGTCTGTGGTTCGATAATAATTTGATATCTAATAAGATGCAAATTAAGGAGCCATTAACATAGCTCCTCCTTTCATTAAAATCCCGTTTTCATGTTCTTAAGAGTAATCCAGAACTTTTCATATAATTAGTAAAACTTCCTCCATAAATTTGCGTTGTTTCTATAATCTGTTAACTCAAACTGATCTAAATTCATTTCAGTTAACCCTGGTTCTGCAAACGTTCAGTGTTAATCTATCATTTACAAGTTTATAATTTTATGGTTAATGAAATCATTGTGATGTCTGTTAAATATCATTTCATTTAATAAATATGTGAAAATGAGATAAGTTGTTGAGAATTTATTTCATTCTGAGTCTGGTTCAAGTCCCCAGTATTGAATTCACTAAAATTTTGAGACTGATTATTAATTAATTTATTGAGTGATTAAACAGGTATAAAATGAAATTAAAGATTAAATTGCTTCTTAGAGATAGAAGCTGGTGCCCCACGAGTGTTATTAACTTTTCCAGTGTATATGAACTGAAAATTAATCTCAGGTTCCAATACATTAATATACTGTAAATTAAATAATTTTTATACCTGATCATAATTATTAATTCATATACTGTTACACTTCAGTGTTGCCCATTTCTCTTCTATGTCATTCTCTGAGTTATTGCTGTCCCAGTCTTTCAAGTTTTCATCCATTTCCTGTGTAAGTTCTTCCTGCTTCTTTTGGCCTTTCAGTGCACTAGTGTTTAGCTTCCATGGTGGCTTCGCACCCGTCCTGCAGTGCTGTTTTCGTCTGCAAAACCTTAATCTAGATCTCAGCATAACATGATCAGTACCACAGTCCGCATCTCTCATTGCTCTGGTGTCCAATACATCCCTTATGTCTCTCTGCCTTACTATGATGTAGTCTAACAAGTGCCAGTGCTTGGATCTTGGGTGCATCCATGTCTTCTTGTGTGTGTCCTTGTGCTTAAATAGAGTGTTGGTTATCACAAGGTTGTACTCTGAACATAGTGCAAGTAGAAGTTCTCCATTAGCATTGCACTTGCCTACTCCATGACTGCCTAGCACTCCTTTTCATTTCTCTGTGTTCAAACCAGCTGTGGCATTAAAATCTCCAACGAGTATCAGCCTGTCATCAGTCAGTACACGCCTGATAGTCTCACGTAAATCACCGTAGAACTCTTCCTTCGCCTCCTCTGTGTTGGTCATTGTTGGGGCATATACACTGATGAGTGTGGCATACATCTTCTGGTGTAGTGGGAGTCTCATAGTCATTATCCTGTCATTGATTGGTACCAGTTCCTCATCAAGCATTGCTGATATCTCCTTTCTAACTGCAAAGCCCACTCCTACTTCTCTCCTTTCTGGAGTTGATTTCCCACTATAAAAGAAGATGTACCCATGGTCTTCCAAGCTGTCATATCCAGGCAATCTTGTTTCACTAAGTGCAGCTATGTCTACGTTGTACCTGTTCATTTCCAGGGCCACAAGCACGGTCTGTCTTTCTGGGCACTGTCATGTTGATCTGTCCAACAGAGTGCGTACATTCCATTCTGCTACACACAAGGCTGCTGTTTTCCTCTTCGTCTTCCTGCTCCTAACTTACTTTTCGCTGCCTGTTGGAGTATGAACAGATCAGCGCGGACCTTGTTAGCCAGGGCGACGTCCGAGCCGGTATGAGTTGCTTTCTGACTGACCATTTCATGAAACTGCTTGCAAAGTATTTGAGTACTGCTAGCTTTTGCTGGACTAGCAGCACATTCTTGGCAGATAAAGGTATTATCAGTGGCAAGGACAAGCCAAGACAAACTGACTCCAGTATCTGTTGCAGTGACTGACCAGATGATAGGTTTGTTTATCTCTGCTCTTTGTGTAGTGCATGTCACGATGCACCGACTGGCACAGTCCACCACAGACCTTGCAACAGATGTGTTTATCTGCCAGGATGTCCAGTCTCACCCCGTGTAACTGGGAGTGTTCCACCACAGACCTGTGGCAGATATTGTTTTTAGTTCTGCCAGGATGCCCCGTTTCACCCTCCACGCCCTCGGAAGGGCGGGGATGCCGGTTGAGTTGCCGACGGCCCGACCCATGAGACAGGTAGTACCAGTTTTCACGGTTATCTGGTAGCAAGCAAGCCAATGCCTGACCTGACAAAAAAAAAAAAAAAAGTAGATGTAAGTCTCAGTTAAAAGCTGCAAATTTCTGACCAAAAAAGTGGAATTTTATGGGTAAAAAGCTGCAACTTGAGCAAAAAGATGGCGCACTAACATGTGACAAAAATGATCAGTTAGTACTATTTTTCTGGTGCAGTATGGGAGCTTGTGATTAAAGTGACACTCCAGCAAAAATATATATTTTTTTCTGTTAACATGTCTGTTACATGTTTCTTGTGATTTACAAACTCCCAAGTATGTGTTTTTCTGGTGTGAATGTCTGCTTACGCTCCATCCCCCGACAAAAAAGGCAGATTTGGACAGAGTGTTTCTAGCTACGTCAGTATTCCTGCTTAACCTGATTGGTTATAACATTAACCAGTCAGGCTAAGCACTGAGACCCCTACTTGACTCTCTTGGGGGAAGAGGGAGGAGCAGAGGAGCAAGCAGGAGCTCAGCTTTATAAAAGTTGGGAAAGATGGCAGATTATACGAGGGGGAGGGGGACTGAAAAGTTCTTAGCGGTCAAATTTGACCAAATTTGATATATTTTTCAACCGCAGCCAGGGATCCAAGCCCTGCAACACCAATGGAAGAAGTGTGTGGACCGAAGGGGAGACTATGTTGAAAAATAAACAACATTTGGTCAAATTTGACCACTATGAACTTTTCAGCCTATAAACTTTTCAGTCCTGCGTACGTGTTCAGTTTTTGGCTGTGTGAGCAAGAAATCCTGTTTTAAATTACATGTCTTACCGACAGAAATGAAAATACGACAGCAATGATTAATTCTATTTGGAAAAAACCTCAGTGTTCCTGCTAAATACCGGAGAGGACATGGGTTTGCAGCCTGCATGCCGGAGGAGACGGCCCCGGTGTGTGTGGCGCAACGGCCGGCCGAGTATCATCGTAGGTGAACCTGTGGAAGGATCATTCTTGGTGGAGCAGAGAGGCAGTCACTGCCCGGCTGCAGGGCTCCCCTTGCCTTGCTGGGAGCACCTGCCAGTGTGCTCCACCAGCCGCCTCTCCTGTCCCCGGGGAGAACGTTCTGAAGGAACTCAGTGCTCCTCGGCTCCTGCCTCTTCCCCCGAAGGAGCGGTCTAGTTACCCACTCATCACGCACACATGATTCCTGTTCATTTATTCATTCCACACACACAAAAAAAATACTTAAATGCCTAATCTGTTAACGCCAATGATAAGTCTGCAATTAAAATGAGAATGTGGATGGAATAAAAAAATAAATAAATTAGTGTATCATCATATACAGCGGGTGAGATAAGTATTGAACACGTGAACATTTTTTGCATTAACCATATTTCTGATGGAGCTATTAACTTGATATTTTCACCAGATATCAGTAACAGCCCAAGTAATCCATGCATACAAAGAAATCAAGGCAACTGTGTCCACAAACCAAGCTATATTTAATAACGTGGAATGACACAGGGAATAAGTATTGAACACGAAGAAAAAAGAGGTGCAAAAAGACAGACAGCCAAGAAACCACCTGAAATCCATCAGAGTTTAGGAAGCCATCACATCCCTCATTAGTGCAAGTTAATTTCAACTGGTTAAGTCCTGACTGATAGCCTTTAAAAAGGTCCGTGAATATCAGATTGTCACACCATAAATAACTCAAGATGGGTAGAAACAAAAAGCTCTCTCCAGACCCTTGCAACCTTATTGTTGCAAAACATAATGATGGCATTGGTTACAGGCACATTTCTAAACTGCTGAATGTTCCAATGTGCACTGTTAGACCCATCATTCGGTAGTGGAAAGAACATCATTTTACCATAAACCGGCCATGACCAGGAGCTCCTCACAAGATTTCTGACAAAGGAATCAAAAGAATTATCAGATGAGTTATCCAAGAGCCAAAGACCACTCGTGGAGAGCTCCAAAAAGACCTGGAGTTAGCAGGTACTGCTGTTTCAAAGGAAACAATAAGTAATGCACTCAACCAACATGGGCTCTATACCCGCTCACCTCGCAAGACTCCATTGCTGAAGAAAAAGCATGCTGAAACTCGTTTAAAGTTTGCTGCACAACATTTGGGCAAGCCGGTAAAATACTGGGAGAATATAGTCTGGTCAGATGAGACCAAAATTGAACTTTTTGGATGCCATCACACAGCATGTTTGGAGGAAAAATGGCACTGCACATCAGCCCCAAAACACCATACCAACAGTGAAGCTTGGAGGGGGCGGGCATCATGGTGTCGGGGTGTTTTTCAGCACATGGTACAGGGAGACCTCATATAATTGAAGGAAAGATGAATGGACAAATGTACAGAGGCATCCTTGATAAGAACCTGTTGCTATTTGCCAAGATGCTTAAGATGAAACGAGGGTGGACATTTCAGCAAGACAATGACCCCAAACACGCAGCCAAGGAAACTCTCAACTGGCTCCAGAGAAGGAAAATAAAGCTTCTAGAATTGCCCAGTTAGTCACCTGAGCTGAATCCAATTGAAAATCTATGGAACGAACTGAAGATCAGAGTTCATAGAAGACATCCACGGAACCTTCAAGATTTAAAGACAGTTTGTGTGGAAGAATGGACTAAAATCACTCCTGAGCAATGTCTGCGCCTTGTTTCTCCATACAGGAGGCATCTGGAAGCTGTTATTACCAACAAAGGTTTTTCTACTAAGTATTAAATTAATTTCACCAAGCGTGTTCAAAACTTATTCCCTGTGTCATTCAGCTTTATTAAATATAACTTGTTTTGTGAACACAGTTGCCTTGATTTCTTTGTATGTATGGATTACTTGGGTTGTTACTGGTATCTGGTGAAAATCTCAGGTCAATGGCTTCATCAGAAATATGTTAAATGAGAAAAATGTTAACGCATTTAATACTTATTTTCCCTGCTGTAAGTAAAATGGCAGGCGATCAAAAGCGCATTGTCATAACATTCACCATAATACCGGTGTGCATGAGATTGCATGCAGCCACACCTCTTTGAAATGACTCTCTACCTCTCAGCGCAATTTGGGTGCACTCTCTACTGGTAATTGATGGCGTGATGGAAAGCGTAAAAAAAAACAGTAATTGTGCTAACAAACTAACAAAAACACTAGTGTACGGCAGGGAGTCTGGCACAAAAGTCTGCTGATGACCATCAAAACAGGGCCCTTTTAAAGTTAAATAGTAAAGTACAGGTACATCTCAAAAAATTAGAGTATCATGAAAAAGTTCAATATTTTTTGTCACTCATTTCAGAAAGTGAAACCCATTTATTATATAGATTCATTACACAGAGTGATATATTTCAAGTGTTTATTTATTTTAATGTTGATGATTATGGCTTATAGCCCATGCAAACCCCAAATTCAGTGTCTCAAAAAATTAGAATATTACATAAAATTAATTTTAAAAAATAGTTTTTTAATACAAATGTGGACCGACTGAAAAGTATGTCCATGTACACACTCAATACTTGGTCGGGGCTCCTTTTGGATTAATTACTGTATCAGTGTGGCGTGGCATGGAAGTGATCAGCCTGTGGCACTGCTGAGGTGTTATGAAGGTCCAGGTTGCTTTGATAGTGACCTTCAGCTCATCTGCATTGTTGGGTTTGGTGTCTCTCATCTTCCTCTTGACAATCCTCCATAGATTCTCTATGGGGTTTAGGTCAGGAGAGTTTGCTGGCCAATCAAACACAGTCATGCCATAGTCATTAAACCAGGTTTTGATACTTTTGGCATTGTGTGTGTGTGTGTGGGGGGGGGGGGGGGTGCCAAGTCCTGCTGGAAAATGAAATCAGCTTCTCCATAAAGGTTGTCAGCACAGGGAAGCATAAAGTGTTCTTAAATCTCCTGGTAGATGACTGCGCTGACTTTGGTCTTGATAAAACACAGTGGACAAACACCAGCAGATGACCTCTGTTCAGATAAAAGTAAATTTTGCATTTCTTTTGGAAATCAAAGTCCCAGAGTCTGGAGAAAAAGTGGAGAGGCACAGAATCTAAGTTGCTTGAGGTTTAGTGTGAAGTTTCCACAGTCAGTGATGATTTGAGGAACCATGTCATCTGCTGGTGTTGGTCCACTGTGTTTTATCAAGACCAAAGTCAGCGCAGTCGTCTCTAACACATGACACACATGACTAACACATGACTGTGTATCCAGACACGAGGGGAACCAGATTATTAAGTTTGCAGACGACACCACAGTGGTGGGACTTATTCAGAGGGATGAGAAATCAATGTACAGGGAAGAAGTGAGAGACCTGGAGGGCTGGTGCAGGGAGAACAATCTGGTGCTCAACGTGGACAAAACGAAGGAGATGATTATCGACTTCCGGTGGGCACAGCCTGAGCACGTCTCCCTCAGCATCGGCGGCCGTTTAGTGGAGAGAGTGGAGAACATCAAGTTCCTCGGAGTGCAGATCTTGCAGGACCTGACCTGGAGCAAGAACTCCTTGGGGATCAGGAAGCGGGCTCAGCAGAGACTGCACTTCTTGAGGAAACTCAAACAGGCCTCTCTCCCCATCTGCATCCTCAGGACCTTCTACAGAGGTGTGGTGGAGAGTGTTCTGACGTACTGCATTGCTACATGGTACTCCAGCTGCAGTATGTCAGACAAAAAAGCCCTGCAGAGGATAGTCAAGGGGGCTGAGAGGGTAATTGGAGTCTCCCTCCCCTCTGTCCAAGAACTTTTTCAGAACCGTTGTAGGAGCAGGGCACTGAACATTGTCAAGGACCGTTCTCACCCTCTGCATAAACACTTTGAACTTCTTCCATCTGGTAAACGATTCCGGAGCATCAGAGGCAGAACCACCAGACTGATCAGCAGCTTCCTTCCACAAGCTGTCAGGATGCTGAACAGTTGACCCGGAATCTCTCATACACTCTACTGCACCTACAGACATTTTGTATATTATTTGTATATTATAGTTAGTTAGTTTTTTTTTCTTTTCCCCCAAGTATGTCTCAGGGATGTGTGAATGGATGGGGGGTGGGGGTGAAGCTATGTGGGAGTGTGTGGGAGTGTGTCTTAAATCATGCTGCTTCTATTTATATGGATGCCGAGAGAAACGCAATTTCATCTTGCCTGCACTACAGTTGTATGTACAGCAATATGACAATAAAGTTTGATTTGATTTGATTTTTGATTTGAAACTGAATTTGGGGTTTTCATGGGCTGTAAGCCATAATCATCAAAATTAAAATAAATAAACACTTGAAATGTATCACTCTCTGTGTAATGAATCTATATAATATATGGGTTTCACTTTCTGAAATGAGTGACAAAAATATTGAACTTTTTCATGATATTCTAATTTTTTGAGATGTACCTGTAATTCACAATTCATTCCACACAGGCTTATAGGGCTGTTAATGTTTAACTTAAAATCTTCAAATAATGTTGTGAAGAAATGTTCAGCTGTTTGATTCCTCCACACAAAGTATTGAATGAAGCAAGTATCCATGACTATGCTCACTTTTGTGCAGACAACAGTACAATTACCAAATAACAGTAAACTTTAAAAGCTAAACTATATGGAATTCACTAAATCAATTCTTTCTCTTTCAGTTGCTCCCTCAATTATTTGACAATAATATTTGATATTGCATATCAGCAGCTCTTTTAGTGAAAAATATTATTTTGTTTTTGTCAGTAATTTATAAGTGGAAAGTCCATTTCTTTATATGCATGATTTAAAAACAATAATTATGGCAATATATTGACTGTACAGTTCTTCTTTTATACCTCATTGTTGTAAATAGCTGACCTGTTTTTTTTTCAAAGTTTTAAAAACTATATACAGACTACAGGATTTGTACTTATATACAGCAGCATTTGACACAGGACATCTCTAGCCTTCATATAACACAATAATAATCAGTGGTGCAAGGGTTAAAGGGTAATCTACTAAATAAGGATCAAAGTGCACATGGGTGTGGTAAATGTGTTTGGTATATGAGTAGCCAGAGGCATATGGCACACCTGCAGCAAATGTAGACACTAGCATTGGATTTCTGATACTTTACAGAGAATGACCTCTATATATCCATTTAAATCAACCTGGCCCATTTCTTCAGAAAGATTTTGCTGTGGTCCAGAAAGCTTGCATGGTTTTATCATCTGCTAATCTTACATTTTTAAAATCGATACTTTTTAAAATATTGCGGTACCACTATGTTAATACAAAATGTGCAATTTGTTTTCACTTTTGAGAGTTTTAAGCATTAAATTTATGTGTGGAAACTGGTGAAAAACCAGGCCAAGCATATTTTAGAGATTGTCTGCCGTGTCACATGATTATTGCAGCCTATCAGATGTCAGAGCAGAAGACTTAAGGTGTGTTCACACCAAATGCGAGTGGGCAGTGAATCCATACAAAGTGAATGGGAAGGCGCGAGTACACGCAAATGCGCAAATTCGCACGTAATCGCGTCCGCTAGCTAGCTAGCAATGTAAACACCCAACATCTGTGAAGTTTTGGAGGCTTGAGACGACAGTTTCAGATAAGCCCCCGGTCGGATAATGTAAACCTAAGCATGACGTTATTTTGGGAATTTCCACAGCAGGTTGAACACAGCTACAACTTCACCTGTCTGCATCTCACTATTCATGTCTGTTGGCGTGTTTACATTGATTTATAATGTAATCGTGCCGCACGAAAAATTTGCCTGTTGGCGTTTGGTGTGAATGCACTTTACTGCGTACTGGCAGCCAAGCACTCACTCCCGTACAGAGTGAGCTCAGCAGCGTCAGGGGACGCATAAGTATTACTTCTGAAATGTTACACCATTCATCCAAATTCTATGGCGATTCCAAGCAGCATAAAATTTGAAAAATAAACAAAATCAGCACTATTTAAGTTTGTAAAATAATAGTGTAAAAATAAAATAAATAAATAACAAAATTTAAAAAAAGTTGCATTGTGAAAAAATTACACATACTGTATATGCTGCTTATGCTGCATATATGCGTATTACCATAGAATTTGGATGAATGGTGAAACATTTCAGAAGTAAAAAATATTTGAATCCTGTTGAGAATCTTCACCAAATTAAGAAAATAAATTAATTTTGCATTCATTTTAAATCTTAATTATTTTTATTATAATTGAAAAAAAAATCATTTTATTTTTATTTACTTTGCTCATTGTTCTATTTTATTATCATTTTATAAGCATTTCTTTCAAGTGTTTATGTTTATGTTGTTTTTAGGACACATTGTTGTGTGACATGGGTGACAGCTCCACCTTTCCGGTTCAGCCACCACTCAGGGTATAAGAGAGCTGTGTGGAAGAGGGGCAGTCTCTTTGACCGCACCTCTGCCTAACGGGAGCGCTGATATTATAACTGTGAGTCGACAATAAAGTCCTGTTTTGTTCTGCATCCAGCCTCATCCTTGGCTCTCGTTTACCAACATAACATCTGTCAACGAAGATGAAAGTATGGACATGGGAGTTGCCAATATTCGGCCGTTTTTGGAGGTTCCAGGTGAGCTGCCAGTCCCTTGGGTGAGGTGGTTCGCCACATTTCAGAACTATTTGGTGGCATTGCACCTTGGTAAACTGGAGAAGTTACGGGCACGGGCAGTGTTGGTCCACAATTTGGGTGTGGAGGGACAACGCATCCTTAGTACCTTGGGTGATAGCAATAGCTTTGAGGACGTGGTTAAGCTAATGGTGCGTTATTTTCGCACCCTGGAAAACATCATAGTCTGGAGGATTCAGTTTCAGCAGCGCCGCCAGCGGACCAGCGAGTCAGTGCAACGGTATGTTGCGGATCTACACCAGCTGGCCGGGGACTACCAGTTTGGAGCATTGGAGGAAGAAATGGTCCGCGACCAGTTGGCAGAGCACACTCTTTGCTTGGCGGCATGCTCGAGGCTCCTCACACACTCGGGCGAACTGATGTTAGCCATGGCCATCGAGTTAGCTCAGCAGTGTGAAGCAGCAGAAACGCTATCACAGGACCTCGGCGAGAGAACTACACTCCGGCAATTTGAATCATAGTCAACGCCGCAGGCAATGGACCCGGACAGCAATGATAGCGTGGAGGATAAGGAGGAGTACGCTACCACTGTAAAGATAAGGCCTGTCCTGGGATCGCCCAGGTGTTTGGGTTGTGGGTCCACCAAGCACCGTTATAAGGCTAGTGAGTGTCCGACAAGAGGAAGACATTGCAGCAAGTGCGGATTTCTGCATCATTTTGCCACGCCATGTAAAAGGTTTGAGCAAGGGGACCAGCGACGCAAGGTAGACCCCCCGCTCCAACTCCCACAGTCATTCACACCGTTTCCCTGAGCACCGATGGTCGTACATACTGTATGGTGGAATTGGATGGGGTAGCGGTGCCACTGCTGACTGACACGTGCGCAGTGAGGTCTGTGTTGAATTGGCCCACTGTGAGGAGTTTCTTCCCATATTACCAAGTGAGAGGTCATTCAGCGCCGCTGTGTGGGTATGGCGGAAAAAGGCTGGCCATGGTGGGTTTGGTGGAAATGACGGCCTGGTACAAGTCGGCGGAGGTGTCCAACCTGCAGTTTGTAGTGACTGCCTACGGCAAAAATATTATGGGCTGTGACCTTTTGTATGGACTGGGCTTCACCATCACCAGCGGTGTTGGAGAGGAGTGGTCGGGCCGTGGTTTGTGGGACCGGCCAGTTCTGTGAGTGGTGGATGATGCTGTATGGGATGAACCTTGGCTTAGTATTGTGGAAGATGAGCAGGACCAACCCCACCCAGGGCCATCGTGGGAGGGTCCTGGTGCCAGTGCCCAAGTAACCCTAGCTGAAGGAACTGGGCGGCACGGTGGGATGCCCGTGACAGTGGGTGGAGCCAAGTGGATGGCCCATTCTGCTTCCGGAGTTTGGCAGGAAGGTACTGAGGCGAGGGGTCACAACGGCTTTTTTTTTTCACCTTGTTCCATCAGGCAGCCAGGTAAGCAGAACAGAGATCTGTCATTTTTATTGTGCCAAAACATATTTACTTCGCCAAGAGGAGCTTTATACAGTACCTAACTATGTACTGTATATTGTTGTAAACTCCTCCTGTAATAACTTTTAATACTTTATTTTAATTATTTAACCATGGAAGACCCGACAGGATGGGGAATAGGAAAAGGAAGTGTGTGGAGGGGGAAAGAAAAGGGAGGGGAACAGACAAAAAGACAAACAAACCAACAACTGAAACAAACAGAAGACAAACTGCTTCTTCCATCGAAAAATGTCTCAACACGAGTCTGGTTTCCCCACCTGTTAAAGGAGAGACACTTGTGCAGGTGCATCTGTGTGTGTATATATGAGAGTGTGCACAAAATAAGTGTGTGCAAATGAGTGGTTTGTCAGGAAATATATGAAGCAGGGAACCGGTCGCAGCAGCTCTCCCCCCTGGGAACCCTGAGCAGGCAAGGCAGCGCCACCAACCCCCACAGGGTACAAATGTCCAATGTCAGCAAGCACCAGGAAAGCCAGGCATCCACCCCCGGAGGGACAATCGAGGGAGGCCAGGCTGCCAGGCGGCTGGCGCGGTGGGCCCACACCCACGGACCCGCCAACCCCCACCCCCCCAGTGGGGCCAACGCCTGCCACTGGGCTCCAGGCGCCAGGAGGCCAGCAATCCCACCCCACGGGCCAAAGACTGGCCCGCGCCCCCCAGCATGAGCCCCCCCAGGCACCTCCATAGCGGCCCCCCCAAAGCGCCACTGCCACACACCCCAGGGACCCCCATGCCCAAAGAAATCCCACCCCACCCAGGGGAGCCCTCATAGCCAAGAGGCACTACCCCCCTCAATCCAGCACCTCCCGACTCGCAGACACTCCCCTCCCCACACCTTCACACCCACATGCTCCCATGCGCACCCACATGCACTCACTCACTCTCACTCACCCAGACCCACCCATTCTCTCTCACTCCTGTACCCATTCAATCTCACCCCTCATTCACCCTTGTTTCTTAAGGCAGCTGCGAAGCAGATACAGCTGGATTGAATGCGCACCAGCACCTGGGGAGACTGCCGGCGCAGGCCAGTGCCCCACCACCCTGTCGACTCCTCCCAGGGCGGCCACAGCCACAGAAGCAGACCCCTACCCCCAGCACCCATCCAAGCAACTGATCAGCAGACCACCGCAGGTGCCCCGAGATGCCACCCGACATGCAAAGCGCTGCACAAAACCGACCCACCATCACCACCTCCATTCATCACCCCCTCACTCTCACTTACTCTCATATTCAGTCCCGCTCTCACTCTCTTGGTTGTATCTATACATTCAGCAGCACCCAGGGATTTTGACAACATGACGGGTCCCAGGCTCCCCACCAGGCCCCCATGCCCCCAGCAGGAGGAGGATAACAGGGGTGGGGGAAGACCCCCACCCCCTCCCCCCTGCACAAAACATTGTGGGTGTATGTCAGTTATATGATGTGATTGTATGTAAATGTGTGGACTACCATAGTGCAGTTAAAATTGGGGGGATGTGATTAGAGCACTGCTAGCCACTGCGATGGGCAGCGGGGCCCCCATCCCCTCAAGCCCTCGGTGTCTAAAATACAATTAGTGTCTAAAATACGATCGGAGGAACCAACCGAGGCGGCAGTTGGGAGCTCGAGCGCGGCGTTGGTGAGAGACGGGGCCACCTGGACCCAGCAGGACAGTGGCCTGAGTCGGAACCCAGTTGCGAGGTCCAGCTGAGGAGCTACCAGACTGACGGCGGTCGGTGACGGGGCCTAGCGGAGGTGCCACCCAGCCAGACGGCGGCGAGCGGCGGCGGTGATCGGTGAAGCTCGGCTGCGCCGGCGGTGTGCGGCATAACCGGCCAGGCAGACGGCGGCAGGCGGTGGCGAATGACGGGGGTGATCTGCGGAGCTGTACAGCGCTACTTGGCGGAGGAGCTGTGCAGGAGCTGTTGCGGCGAGTTCAGCAGCGGCCGGGCTAGTTGAGGCCTAGCCGGATTCTCTGTTTACTTCTATCTACAGGTCAGTAAGACCAAAGAAAGAGGAAATGGAAGAAATCAAAAAAGCTCTGAGCTTTATGTCAGAAGAATTGGCCAAATTGACTAGCCAACAGGACAAAATAATAGGCCTAATAGAACAGGTACAAGCCCTAAATTTAATAATTCAAGAAAAAGACCAAAAAAATTATGGACCTGGAGCAACACGGGCGTCTTTTGGAGCAACGCGTCGAGGATCTTGAACAAGGTTCTCGTATTGATGACCTAGTTATAAGTGGACTAGACATCAGATATCAGTCATACGCCCATGCCACAGTAGGACTGAGTGGTGAAGATGCACCCATGAGAGAATCTTTGTCCTTAGAAAATCAAGTGCTTCAGTTCCTTAATGATAAAGACATTAAGGTAGAAGCCAATGCAATCTCAGCCTGCTATGCTCTACCGAAGAAAGATAACAAAACAAAGAAATCAATTGTGATGCGCTTTGTGAACAGAAGGGTAAAGAATAACATACTGAGGCAGGCCAAAAAGCTAAAGGAAACTCAAGTTTACATAAATGAACACCTGACAAAAAAAAACGCTGAATTAGCACGACAGGCACGGATGCTAAAAAAACAAAATAGGATACAAGCAACCTGGACAAGAAATTGTAGAATTTGGATTAAACTAAATGGATCACCTGAGCAAGCAAAGAGTATAATGATCAGAGATGCTACTGACTTAGATAAATACAGATGAACACTGATTAGAAAATTATGAGCCAATGATAATCCATATTCATACACACGATAAGAATAGTTCTTTTGATACACCATGCCAAAGTACTTTAATAAAAATAACCAAAACAAACAAAAACTTATGACCGACTCAAGTAGACATCAATTATCCCCAGTTGGAGGAAGTCATTTGACACAGAATGAGGAAACTCAAACTCTGAAAACATACCATTATGCTGAACATAAACCACAAGAGATGGAGAATGATATTGATCCTGATAACCACTTTTTCAATAATATTCATAACCACTGTGAATATTACACTGAAAAACAATTCAAAAGTCAAATGCAATTAGATGGTAAACTGTCAATAATACACTTCAATAGCAGAAGTCTTAACAAAAACTTTCCACAGATTCAGGACTATTTAAAACAGCTAGACAGAAAATTCACAGCCATTGCAGTCTCTGAAACCTGGCTTAATGAAGATCAGGCTCCCCTGATGGCAATAGAAGGATATCAGATGTTTTATATTAACAGAACTCAAAAAAAGGGTGGTGGTGTTGCACTGTATATTGATGACCTGTACAGGTGTAAGCTTGTAAATGAAATGTCCTTAGCACTACCAGGGATTTTGGAATGTGTTACTGTTGAGATTGACCTAGACAAAACAAAAAATCTAATCATAAGCTGCATATATAGAACGCCGGGAACTTGCATTGAGACATTCAGAGATAAATTAGTCGAGCTGTACAATAATATTACTAGTAAGAAAATGGTAGCAATTTGTGGAGATTTCAATATTGACTTACTGAATCCTCATCAACAAAATGTAGTTACAGAGTTCATGAACTCTATGTACAGCATGAGTCTATATCCCACAATAACACATCCCAGTAGAATCACAGTTCACTCTGCTACACTTATTGACAACCTGTTTGTCAATGTTTTCGATAAGAAAATAGAAAGTGGATTATTGATAAATGATATAAGTGACCACTTGCCAACCTTTGCACTTATCCATGGCCACATGGGGCCCAACGCAGAAAAAACTTCAAAATCGTTCAGACACAAATCACCAAATGCAATCAGTTCTCTTAAAGAGGACTTGCTGAAGCAAGACTGGACAGAAGTCTATGTATCAGATGTAAATGAAGCCTATGACACATTTATAAATATTGTAACCACTCTTTATGAAAAAAACTGCCCATTAGTAATAAAAAAGCTTAAACACAAATTTGCTAATAAGCCATGGTTAACCAAAGGACTACAAAAGGCGTGTAAAAAGAAAAATTTATTATATAAAGCTTTCCTAAAGAAAAGAACAAAAGAAGCAGAGCAGCGGTATAAAACAATTAAAATTGAAGTGAGGGCAGCCCCACCGTGCAGCAAAGGTATCCCCTACACCAACACAGTGTGGCACACCCCCACCCCAAAGCCCTAAATGTATCCAAGAAGATGTATATTCCACCCAGAGTTGGGGCGAGGGGGAGGGCAGGAAATAAGACTGGGAGGGAGGTGGTCTAAAAGTGAGGCCATCCCCCCCAGAAGCCAGCTCGCAAACTGGTTAATGAGGCCACCCACTGCCTCCAAATCCCAACCCAGGGCGAGGGCCGCCAGTGCGAGCAGCCCAGGACCCACCAATCACGCCCCAGTGCTCCCAGCACCACAGACATGATGGGGCAGCAATACCCGTTCCCACTCATCTTGCACACACAAACATGGACAACAACAATAGTCACAATAGTGAACAATGGGCCGGACTGACACGGCGCCCCACATGCCAAGCGACAACCCCGAGCGCCCACGCAAGCCCACCAACCACCACCCAAGACACACACCAACAGCAGCAGGCTGCCCTGCAGCCACAGCCACCCCGGAGCAGCCTGATGGAAACATGGCCACCAACCCACGCCAATGGCCCCCCAACCACCCCCGAGCACCAACACACACCCGCTGCCAATGACACCAGGGGCAATGCGACAAAGTGCCCCACCCCGTGACACAACAGCAGGGTGGCCGGGACAAGCAGGCCCCGAATCGCCAACCCCCATGCCACTCGATGGATTGCCTAGCCCCCGCCGCCCAATGAAGTTCTCCTACCCATACACACATCCTCCACCCCCAGACATCCACCCACAGGTAACTGCACCCATACACACACATACCCCCACCCACCATCACACATGCCCACCTACACCCACACACAGCCCTACCTGCCCACACACAACACACACACCCACTTCTGCACCCACTCATACACACGCCCCCACTCACACCCACTCTCACACACACACATACATACCCACACGCACACATGCACACCCACACCCACAGACCCCAGTGGACGGGGAGGGCAACCCAGGATGCAGGCATCTGCCCCACAGTGCCGCCAGGGCCCCAGGGAGGACACGACCCTGCTGCACAAGGACACACCGGGGCCAACCTGCACCACCTGCACACACCCGACCCCAGCCCCGGGGGGGGGGGGGAGTGACTCCCGCAGCACCAGGGGCCCAGGGCCAGACCCAGCCCCCCCCCTCCCGGGAAGTGAGGCCAGCCGGCCGGGGGCCACAGCCCACGGCCCACCCCCACGGCCCACCCCCAGGCCAGACACACGGCCACCTCAGAACAGGCCCCCCAGCCCCCCGCCTCCCGCGGTAGGGGCACAGCCAGCCACCAAAGGCACCAAGGAGTACGAGCCACCACCCACCACCCCTCAGGTTATAGAATTAATAAGCGGGGACCAGAAAGAATTGAATTCTGCCAATCGATTATTTGAGGGGGATGACATTCTCTCCAGGCTAATATAATCTAATAGTAAGTTATTATAATAAGTCATGCATAAGTTATTTTTTGATTTCCAGTTCATGAGGATAATTTTCTTTGTGATGCAAAAGGCGGTGAGAACCATGTGTGACATCCTTGCATCTATATTTATTTCACTTAAATCACCTAATATACAAAGTGTGGGTGAGAATGGGCCACTATACCCAAGCTATGCTGACAAGTCCTCACATGTCTTCCACCAGAACGTTTGAACTGGTGCACAGGACCACACAGCATGCATATAGCTACCCAGGAAGTTGCTGGTGCGGTAAAATCAGATATTTGGGGGACTTCCGATTATGGTGGCCACGTAGGAAGACGTATTTCACTCTGCTCTGCTCCTAAAAATAAAAAGTAGGCTAAAACTCTCTCAATTGGAACAAAAACCTATCCTAACGTTTAGGCACGGATATGGTAAAGACCAAGGCTGGGAAATTAGGTGGAGGAAAAAGTGATTCGTCGAAACAATCCAAGCTAACAGACTTCCATGCTCGTGATGAAGCAGAAAAATCTCCAAAGACAATGGCGGAGGAGAGAGCTAGTGGCGGAGTGGTGACTGCTGAGGAGGGCACGAGTGCGGTACTTGCTGCCGTCAGCTCCATGAGAGCAGACTTTTCGTCTAAATTTGATGGGATTATAGCAGCGATAGAAGGAATGAGAAAAGAAATAAGTGACTGTATGGAACGAGTATCGCAGGTGGCGCTCCGAATCTCCAGCGCTGAAGATGACGTCACCAGCCTACAATTAAAGGTGCAAACATTGGAATTAAAAAATAAACGTCTGGAAGATAATGTCCTGGACTTAGAATCCCGGTTGCGACGGAATAATTTAAGGCTGGTGGGCCTCCCGGAGGGAGCGGAGGGACGGGATACATGTTGCTTTTTGGAAAAGTGGATTCCAGAAGCGCTGAACAACGCAGATCTGCAGTCATCGGTCGTCTTAGAGAGCGCTCACCGAATCGGCCCACCAAGAGATAATAAGACACCACCGAGGACGCTGATTATGAAGTTCCTCAGCTACAGAGACAAGATGACGGTCACCAACGCGGCGCGAGCTAAAGGAGAAATTAAATACCAGGATCAACAGGTGCGGTTCTACCCAGATTTGGCCACAGGAATTCAAAAATTAAGGAAACAGTTTGACCCCGCCCATAAAGAGCTGCGCAACCTTGGGATTTGTCACGGAGTGATTCATCCGGCAAGACTGCTGGTCACATATAAAGGGAGAACCCATCTCTTCAAGACCCCTCAGGAGGCGCAGGAGCTTATCAAGCAGATCCAAGGAGAGACTGGTGGGAGCTAAGCATGAAGCATGAACAAGATATAAAGGTAGAATATTTAAGCATTTGCACAGGCATCTGACTGATCTGAAACATATAGCATGTCTACAAAATATAGATTGTATTATATATATATAAAAAAAAGCTATGATGTACAAAGTTGCTATAAAATTTTGGAGTTAAGTTGGAAAAACTACAGAAGAGAGTTAATGTCATGTCATTAAAAAGTAGTAGAGTCAGGGTGATTGAGAGGAGAAAAGAGTGAGTGGTTTGACTGATCCTCGCGGGTGTGGAGCAGTCACTGGCTATAGCGGGAGACAGAATTTTTTTTTTGATTTTGGGGGGATTACCACGAATGTGGGGAGGGGGAATTTGTTTTTGTGTAGTTTGTGGGATGAATGTTCAACCATCCATGTTTTTGCTTCTCTGTATGAGCATGTTTATATTGCAAGGTAATCTCAAACTCCTTATTGATCATAGACCAAAGCGTTAATCTTAATTTAACTTCATGGAATTGCAGAGGTCTACAAAATCTAAAAAAACTTAAACAAGTTATGAATAAAATAAAAGACATAGGTTCAAAAATTGTGTTTTTACAAGAAACTCATCTAATAGAGGAGGATGTAAAAAGAATTAGGAGAAGATGGCAGGGAAATGTGTTCACCTCATCATTTTCATCCCGAGCCAGGGGAGTTATGACTCTCATACATAAAACAGTCCCATTTCAAGTGAAAAATGTAATTGGAGACAAATTAGGAAGATATCGAATCATCCAAGGATCTTTGTTATTAGAAAATATAAATCTGGTGAACTTATACGGTCCCAATATAGATGATCAAAACTTCTTCGCTAATTTATTTCTTACTTTATCATCACTTACAGGGCAACATATAATAGCAGGGGATTTTAATTGTACATTGAATCCCAGTATAGATAGATCAACAGGACTGGACTGTACACACAATGGATGCAGGATGACCATTAATCATTTTATGAAAGAATTGAGATTGCTAGATATATGGAGAGAATGAAACCACAAGTCAAAGTCTATTCTTGTTATTCTAATACTTAAAGACATTCTCACGTATTGACTATTTTTTGATCTCCACAGAATTAAGGTCCAGGATTCAAAACTGTTTCTATGATAACATCGTGATATCTGATCATGCACCCTGCTGTCTAATATATGTAGATAAGAAATTGACAAAGGATCCAGGTAGGTGCAATTTCAGCATAAATGGCTTCAGGATGAGGAATTTGTTAAGTACATAGAAAAACAGATAGATGAGTTCTTTGATATCAATACTACACAAACATCAGCATGTATAAAGTGGGAGGCTTTCAAAGCTTTTATTAGAGTGTGGAGAATGTGCTCAAGGATGAGGCTGAGTTTGTTCCTCAGAATCAGCTTTATTCACAGAACACATACTCCAACGATCTCAAAGCCAAGAAAGAGAAAGTTTCATCTTACATCAGGTTTTGTCCCCAGGACACAAAGCAGCAGTCACATGGCGTTTAATCAAACATACAGTCACATGGTACTCAATCCCAATCACAAAGTAACCCCTTTGATCTCACACCATTGTCCTTTATTCCCTGGTGGTCCAGACATCTCCCCAGGCTGTCTCCCTGAAACAAAGGCCGAATCTCACACTCTTCTGCTGAATCCAGAGTCTCAGTCCGGCTCTGAGGGCCGCTTTCAATGACCTATGAAAACGCTCGCATAAACCGTTAGCCTGGGGGTTGTACGCGGTGGTGCGGTGGATCTTTACCCCTAGGCTGCGAGCCATCGATGACCAGAGTTCGGAAACAAATTGAGGACTTCTGTCAGACGTTATGTCCGACGGAACTCCAAAGCGCGCTACCCAAGCTGTTAAAAACACGCGCGCCACTTCCTCCGCTGTGGTTGATGCCAGAGGGACCGCTTCCGGCCAACGCGTGGTGCAGTCCACCATCGTCAAAAGGTGTGTGTACCCCTGTGACGACGGAAGGGGGCCTACCAAGTCGACATGCACATGATCAAAGCGCTTAGCCGGAATGTGAAAAGGCTCCAAAGGAGCTCTAGTGTGTTTGTGTATTTTGGCTCGCTGACACACTACGCAGGCTGTCGCCCATTCCTTGACCTGTCTGCGCAACCCCGGCCATACAAATTTCTCTCCCACCATTTTGACCGATGCGCGCACCCCCGGGTGCGCCAGAGAATGGATCAAGTCAAAAACGCGGCGGCGCCACGCAGCTGGTACCACGGGATGCAGCCGTCCCGTGGAGACATCGCAGATTAGGGGAGCCATACCCATTTGCAGCACTCTGTCCCTCCAGCCTTAACCCTGTTGGTCCAGACTGGAGTGCGTACATGGTCCGCATCGCTAACCTGCTCCGCAGCCATGGCTGTATAATCTAACCCTCGCGGACTGGGGCCGCGCACGCTTCCGTGTCGCTACCCTGGCCCGCGGCCATGGCTGCAGAGTCTGCCCCACGGGGTCTGGCGCCAGCACAGCACGTGAGGGGCAGTCTGCCCACCACATTATGTTTACCTGCGACATGCTGGATATCGGTGGTGAACTCTGATATCGCGGCCAGCTGTCTTTGCTGCCGGCCCGACCAAGGTTCCGAAATCTTGGGCCATCGCAAAAGTCAGCGGTTGTGTGGTCCACGAACGCGGTGAAACGGCGCCCTTCCAGCCAGAACTGGAAATGGCGGATGGCAAGTGTAGGGCCAACAACTCCCTGTCGAACAAGCTGTATTTTCGCTCGCTATCGCGCAAGGTTTTGCTGAAAATACGCGAGCGGTTGCCAGGTCCCCGCTACAAACTGTTCAACGACCGCCCTACCGCTACATCGGACGCGTCAGTAGTGACAGCCATGCGGGCTGTTGAACTGGATGTGCCAACAAAGCCGTGTTTGCCAGGGCTGTTTTGACTTGAGAGAATGCGCGCTCCCACTCAGGAGACCATTTGATTTTATTCGTGGGTTTTTGTTTTTTTAGTGCAGCGTACAATGGTTGCATGAGCTGCGCTGCGCTTGGGAGGAAACGGTTAAAAAAATTAACCATTCCCAAAAACTCCTGTAACGCTTTGACCGTTTGAGGTTGGGGAAAATTTGTTATTGCCGCACTTTATCAGCAGCGGGACCGCTCCTTCTGGCGAAACGCGATGCCCCAAAAAATCAATCTGCGCTACCCCAAACTGACACTTTGCTGGGTTAATTATTAACCCGTGCTCTGCCAGCCTCCGGAAAACTGCCGTGAGGTGGCTTTCATGTTCGTCTTCGGACGTGCTGGCTACTAAAATGTCATCCAAGTAGACGAACACAAAAGGGAGGTCGCGTAGCACCACGTCCATCATGCGCTGGAACGTCTGCGCGGCCCCCTCGAGTCCAAAAGGCATGCGCAAAAACTCAAAAAGCCCGAAAGGAGTTATTACCGCTGTTTTGGGTATGTCCTGGGCGTGCACTGGAACCTGATGGTAGCCGCGCACTAAATCTATTTTAGAAAAAATGCGCGCCCCCGCCAAATGAACCGAAAAATCTTGGATGTGTGGGATCGGGTAGCGGTCGTGTGCAGTGGTGTTATTCAACCTGCGGAAATCACCGCAAGGTCGCCACGAGCCATCAGTCTTTGGGGCCATGTGCAATGGTAAAGCCCAGGGGCTTTTCGAATGTCTGATGATGCCCAGTTATTCCAGGTTGGCGAACTCCTTGCGCGCTATGGTCAGCTTAGCTGAGTCCAGGTGCCGAGCTTTTGCAAAAAACGGGCGGGCCGGTGGTAGTGATATAATACTCCACCCCATGTTTGGCCACTATCGCCGAAAACATTGGGACTGTTAGTGCTGGGAACAGAGTGAGGAGTGTGTGGAACTTACCACCTTGTGACGTTGGCTTGTGCAGTTGGCGGTGCCACTCGTGCTGTGCAGGGAATAGAGTGAAAAGACATCTATTAGCAAGATCAACCAATAAACCATGTGAGCACAAGAATTCAGCCCCTAACATGTTGAACTTGACTGCAGCTACAACAAAAGTCCACTCAAATGAACGACCCTGCAAAGACAGAAGCAGAGTCTTCTCACCGAAGGTCTTAATAGCTGAGCCGTTCGCTGCTGACACTGACAACCAGGGAACCTTGGACAGCATCAGCCGGGCCGCGAAGGAAGGCGTGATGAAGCTCATCTGGGAGCCTGTGTCCACGAGGAATTGTCTCCCCGAACGTGCATCCGTCAGGTAAAGCAGCTTGTTCTCGTCCCCGAGGGCCGCAGCCGCTACCGACCCTCGGTCTTGGCGTTTCCCGAATGCTTGAAGTGGCACGGTGGGAGGCACTTGCGTGCCCTCTCTGCAAAGCGGCAATGATAGAAGCAAAGGACGTCACCTGCTCCGTGTCGCTTGGTGCTGACTGCTGCCGTCGTCGTCGGATCTGGTGCTGCAACCACTGGCCCCATGCCGTCTCCGGGCGTCGCTCCTAGCTCCGCTGCTGCAGCCGAAATTGCGCTCCGCTTGTGGGCATTGACGAGTCGCTGCGCCTCCTTGCTCAGGCCCATGGTAGTCTCGCTTGGCCAACCGGGGTGAATCTGCCAGGGTAACTCTCACCGCTGGCGGCAGGGTCCGGAGGAAAAGGTGGGCGAAGATAAATTCGCAGTCCTCGGAGTCTTCAGCCTCAGCATTTGACCATCAGGTCTACGGGGTCTGTCGTTCTCCGACTCCGTCAACGCCAGAGAGTCCCTCAGCTCGCTGTTGCAACGAGGGGGTGAAATGGCTGATAAGTGCAGCTTTCAATGCGCTGTATTTGTCGCTGTCCGATGGGTGGTTGACCAGGTCTTCCACCCTCTGACTGTGTGGCTGTCCAGCTTCGCCACCACATGGTAAGAATTTCGTGTCGTCCTTCGAGATTCTCCGGAGGTTGAACTGCGCCTCGGACCGCGCTAAACCAGGAGCGCGGGACCTATGCTGCCAGGAAGTCGGGCAGCCGGAGTGTGGGAGGCAGCCATCAGGCTGGCTTCTGCCGAGCTCCGCTCGGGAGGAATTATTTCTGCTCATTTTACGTCGTAAGGTCACCAGTGTGGAGAATGTGCTCAAGGATGAGGCTGAGTTTGTTCCTCAGATCAGTTTTATTCACAGAACACATACTCCAACGATCTCAAAGCCAGAAAGAGGAAGTTTCATCTTACATCAGGGGTTTGTCCCCAGACACAAAGCAGCAGTCACATGTGTTTAATTCTATCATACAGTCACATGGACTCAATCCCCAATCACAAAGTAACCCCTTTGATCTCACACCATTGTCCTTTAGTCCCTGGTGGTCGGACATCTCCCCAGGCCGTCTCCCTGAAACAAAGGCCGAATCTCACACTCTTCTGCTGAATCCAGAGTCTCAGTCCCTTTTGTTCCATGAGACGTGAAGCACACAATAAACATACCAGCAATACATTTGTGGAGAATATGTAACCAACATATGTGCCACAGGGGCATATTATTAGTTATACAGGTTCAAAATCTAAGAGGACTCGAGGAGGAGAGAGTCCAATTGAACGTAAAATAAAAATTCTTCAAGAAAAAGTTGTATGCAGGAAGTAACCCAAAGTTAGAGAACGAATTACTGATTCTGAGAGCTGAATATGACAAAAAATCAGCGAATAGAGCTGCTCGAGTCTTCTAGATTTGAAGGCAAACTTTTTGAACAAGGTGAAAAATCAGGGAAATTATTGGCATGGCAGATTAAACAATTAGAATTTAAAACACCAATTACCAGTATTATAAGTAACGGACAGGCAGTTGTAGATCCTTGGAAATTAATAGTGCCTTTAGAGATTATTATGAAAAACTATATGATACAAAAAATGAAACTGACTTAACAAAACTAAATGGGTTTTTGGGACGATTATCTATACCATGTATTCCAAATGAAAACAGGGAGATACTGGAGTCTAAAAATTAGTCAAGAAGAAGTTGGGCTAGCCATTGATAATATGAAATCAGGAAAAAAGTGTAGGACCAGATGGTCTTCCAGTTGAACCTCTATAAAAAATTTAAGAATAAATTAATAAAACCACTTTTGAAATGGTTTTAGAAGCATTTCAAAATAGTAATTTACCACCATACATGAATAATGCCTTAATTATACTGGTTGCCAAAACCAGGTAAACCCTCTAATAAATGTGAAAACATGAGACCAATAAGCCTATTAAATGCTGACCTTAAGATAATCTGTAAAATTTTAGCAAGACGACTACAAGAAATATTACCAAATATTTATTAACCGAGATCAGAATGGCTTTATAATGGGAAGACAAGGCTTCCATAATGTAAGAAGGACTATTTATTATTATTTATTCTAATAAAGAAGGCACCGGATTACAGCTCTCCTATCATTGGACGCCGAAAAGGCCTTTGATAGGGTCGAATGGCCCTTTCTTTGAAGTCTACAACAGGTTTGGACTGGAAATAATTTCATAAAATGGGTTCAGATAATATACAATAATGCTCAGCAGAAATCCTAACAAACAGCAATATCTCAAATTTAATAAAAATCAATAGAGGATGTCGACAAGGCTGTTCACTTTCACCTTCACTGTTTACTATAGGCAATTGAACCTTTAGCGATGGCAGTACATTTTACATTCATCAAATATATGGAATTAAAGTAGGACCAACAGAACATAAAATCTCCCTGTATTGCCGATGACATAATTTTGTTTATGTCGAATCTTAAAAAATCAATTCCGACCTTATTAAATTTAATAAAGAACTTTGGGGGAAATATCAGGGATATAAAATAAAATAAAACTAAATCTTCAATATTAATGGCTAAATGAGGACCCAGAGGAAATCAACCCAGCTCCTGAGGTAAATCAATTCAATGTTGTAAATCAGTTAAATATTTAGGAATTCAAATTGTGCCTAAGCTAGAATCAGTCGCCAGTGCCAACTATGAAGCCTTAATGACAGGATATTAATGAGTTTACTTCAGAGATTGATGTCACTACCAATGTCGATGATCGGGAGAATTAATATACTTAAAAGTAATATCTTACCCAAAATACTTTATTTATTTCAATACATTCCTTTACCACCACCTTCAGATCTATTCTCAAGAATTAAAAAAAAGTTAGTGGAATTTATATGGAACAATAGGAAGGCTAGATTACGTCTGTCCTTACTATATTTACCATTTGATCGGGGAGGTCTGAAATGTCTAAACTTTATGTTGTATTACTGGTCAGCACAACTGAGGTCTATGGACATATTATTTTTCATCAAATGATCTCCTTCACTGGACTGAAATGGAATCATACAATTTACCTTTACCTCTTCCCTATTCATATACTCAGACTCGGCTAAAAAATTTACAGAAACAAGTTTAAAAATCCAATAGTAAAGCATATGATCAAAATATGGTGTGAAACCAAAAAATATTTAAAAGAACCACACTTATTGTCACAATTTAGCCCAATATGGGGTATCAATATTTTACACCAGGAGAGAGCGGATGCTGTATTTAAAGTATGGAATTTAAAAGGGATTCAAAAGATTCAAGACTTATATTTGTCACGTTCAGATAACATAATGTCTTTTGAAGAACTGAGGATCAAATTGAATCTCCTAACAGAAACACATTTTTTTTTTTTTAATATCTTCAGCTTAGGAATTTTATTTGATCAAATCAAAATAATGCTCTCACCTGACCAACTTATTCATCCTTGGAAAAAATTTTGACGAAAGATAGTAAGAGAAAGGGTATTATTTCAGCAGTTTTATAACGCATTGACACTATCCTCAAGTGAAAACTCACAGAAAAGACTGAATTATTGGAAAGAAGACCTGCAAACTGAAATTTCAGAGGAACAATGGGAATTGGCTTGTACAGAAGCTCAAACCAAATCAATAAATGTACGTCTTAAATTGATACATTTTAAATGGTTAATGCGGATGTATGTTACACCGGTGGAATTAAAGTAGATATACAAAAACATACCAGATACATGCACAAAATGTATGGAAAGTAAAGGAACCCTATTTCACTGTTATGGCGAATGTAGAAAAATTAGAATGTTTTGGGAAGAGGTGAGGGGTAACAATTGAAAAAATAATTTCAAACAATTCATATTGAAACCCTAAACTGTTTTTGTTGGGTCTGTATCCAGGAAAAGCATAACTTTAATAAGGACTGAAAGGAGCATTCATAGACCTCAGTTTGCTTAATGCCAAAAAATGTATTGCACTACTGTGGAAAAAGACTCATAGACCAGATGTGACTCAGTGGTTAAGACAGATGTTAACAAACCTTCCACTAGAAAGAATAACATACATACTGAAATCAAAGGAAAATGTGTTTGAGAATATATGGAGACCTTTCATTGATTATGTAAAGAAATTAAACATAACTTCTGAAGAGGAAGGTGAATGATGTGTGTGGACCTTGTAAATTCCAAATTGGTGAATGTATAATATGTATACTTATGTAATGGATTGCCTAGACTAAACAGAGGAGCATTGTTGATGACTTGCTTTTGTTAGGGGTTGTTGGTGTTTTTAGTACATTTAAAAAAAAAATTATTTATTTATTTTTTATTTTTAAATTACTTTAGTGTTAGTGTTTGATTGTTTGTGTCATGTTTGTTAAAAAAAGGTTCAATAAAAAATATTGTGGGAAAAAAAAGCAGATATTTGTGTGACTCAGGCCCATTTTGAGCATCCTTTGTCCTGTGTAATGAATTCTATGTAGAACTTTATACTGTATAAGTTGTAGGTTAGAGTTTTTAGTCATCTTTAAAGTGTTTAAACATACGTATTTGTGTTTAGAAGCTTTCCTCCTTATTGATCGATAGGTCTGTCTCCCATTTTGATATTGGAAGAGATACAAACACATCCAGTTTTGATAATAGTCCATGTACTTTCGATATCAATTGAGGGGAACAAAGATTTAGAAACTCTTCCACCTTAACTAATACCTCTAAATCTGTCTAATTAAGATTGAATCTTGCTTTTATTATGGATTTAAGCTGTTGGTATTCAAAATAGTTTTTATCACTGATGTCATACTAGGAACACTAGTTCCTGAAATTGGATAAAATTTCCACCTTGAATAAGATGCTCTAAGTTTTTTTTATTCCCTTCCCTTGCCATAGTGGAAAATTCAACATCTTCTTTTGTTGCAAGATATCAGGATTATTCCAAATGGGCGTGAGTTTACAGGGGACAAGTGAAGACCCTGTTATTTTTAAAAATTTCCACCAAGCCGTCAAAGAGGAGCTGATATTAATGCCTTTAAAACAGTCATGGCATTTAATACAGAGAATTATAAAAGGTAAGTCAGATATATTTAGCGACCCACAGAGAGCCTGTTCAGCATCTAACCAAGGGTTTCTTAGTGGGGATGATTTTATCCATTTAGAAACAAACTGCAGTCTATTGGCTAAAAGGTAATTAAAAAAAATTGGTAGATCTAAGCCTCCACACTCTTTCACTTTTTGAAGAGTTTAGAGAGTTTACTTATATGTGAGTGAAGAGACCTAAACCAGGCTATAGATGGTTGGGTAGGACTCAATGAGAACAAATCATTGATTTTAGGAAGGACCATCATTTTTACGGCTGCGACGCGGCCAAGGACACAGTCCAAGGACAGATAATTTTTTCACACATAAGGAGTTGTTCAGAACTCCTGAAGAAGAAGAAGAAGAAGAAGAAGAAGAAGAAGAAGAAGAAGAAGAAGAAGAAGAAGAAGAAGAAGAAGAAGAAGAAGATATAGAGTGATGATAATCAAGTCAGTGGCGGTAATGCACCTGTAAGCTGGTTGCCAACCGCCAATCAAATCTAAAAGAAGAAGAAGAAGAAGACTCTTCCCATTAGTGATATAGGTCATGTCCTCCAGCATCTAAGGTCGTCTTTTATTGTTTTTAAAAAGGGAATGTGATTTAGTCGCAATAACTCTGAGAGCCTGGGGGAAATATCTATTCCTAAATATTAAAATTACCTGATTGTATTGGAATAGTAGATGTATTTGAGAAATTACAATTTATAGGTAATTTACCCCAGTTAATAGAGTAGTCTGATAATGATGAAAATTTATCAGTGAGCGCCACTGTCTGAAGAAGAGATCTTTGTGAGTTTTCAAGGAAAATCAATACATTGTCAGCATAAAGACTTATCTTGTGTCTTTTTCTCCAGTTTGGATACCTCTGATATCAACGTTTTGTCGTATGGCTGCTGCTAATGGGTCAATAAAGATGGTAAAAAGTGAGGGAGAGAGTGGACAACCCTGCCTAGTACCTCTCTGGAGATTAAAGCTTCGGGAAGTCTGATCATTTGTTCGGACAGATGCAGCTGGACAGCTATATAGTGTTTTAATCCAGTTTATGAAAGATGAACCAAACCCGAACTTGTTTAACACCATAAAAAGAAATTTTCAGTTTACACGGTCAAAGGCTTTCTCTGCATCCAAGGACAAAATTGTAGTTTCTAAGTTATTAATCTTGCAGTAGTCTATTAACCTCTTGCGCACCGTTGTCCGACGGGTGGGCAAGTCTCTGCGTCCTAGAGCGCACGAGAGCGCACGAGAACAACCTCTAAACGAGGTTTAGAGCGCGTCCTAGAGCGCACAGGGGACAGCTGTGCCCACAGGGGACAGCTGTGGCGCAGGTGTAGTGTAGCCGATTACTAGTCGGTTAGGTACAGGAAATCTTTGCTGCTACATGCCATTTCACTGTACAATAACACACTCTAATGTTGAATTCTGGTCATAACTACACATGTGAGCAAAATTGTTGGTACCCCTCTGTTAATGAAAGAAAAACCCACAATGGTCACAGAAATAACTTGAATCTGAAAAAAGTGGTAATAAATAAAAATTATATGAAAATCAGACAATGCTTTTGAATTGTGGTTCAACAGAATTATTTTAAAAAACAAACTCATGAAACAGGCCTGGACAAAAATGTTGGTACCCTTAACTTAATATTTTGTTGCACAACCTTTTGAGGCAATCACTGCAATCAAACGATTTCTGTAACTGTCATTGAAACTTCTGCACCTCTCAGCAGGTATTTTGGCCCACTGCTCATGAGCAAACTGCTCCAGTTGTCTCAGGTTTGAAGGGTGCCTTCTCCACACGGCATGTTTCAGCTCCTTCCACAGATGTTCAATAGGATTTAGATCAGGGCTCATAGAAGGCCACTTCACAATAGTCCGATGTTTCGCTCTTAGCCATTCTTGGGTGTTTTTAGCTGTGTGTTTTGGGTCATTATCCTGTTGCAAGACCCATGACCTGCGACTGAGACCAAGCTGTCTGACACTGGGCAGCACATTTCTCTCTAGAATACCTTGATAGTCTTGAGATTTCATTGTACCCTGCACAGATTCAAGACACCCTGTGCCAGATGCAGCAAAGCAGCCCCAGAACATAACAGAACCTTCTCCATGTTTCACAGTAGGGACAGTGTTCTTTTCTTGGTATGCTTCATTTTTGTGTCTGTGAACATAGAGCTGATGTGCCTTGCCAAAAAGTTCCAGTTTTGTCTCATCTGTCCATAGGACATTCTCCCAGAAGCTTTGTGGCTTGTCAACATGCAGTTTGGCAAATTGCAGTCTGACTTTTTTATGATTTGTTTTCAACAGTGGTGTCCTCCTTGGTCGTCTCCCGTGAAGTCCAGTTTGGCTCAAACAACGACGGATGGTGCGATCTGACACTGATGTACCTTGACCTTGGAGTTCACCATGAATGTGTTTAGAGGTTGTTCTGGACTCTTTTGTTACCATTCGTATTATCCGTCTCCTCCTGCGGCCACGTCCAGGGAGGTTGGCTACAGTCCTGTGGATCTTAAAGGGCTATATCATGTGCTATTTTAAGCCTGTCAGGAGTAAACTATATGTATGTATGTGGATAGTATTATTTACCTTTGTACACTGGAGAATGATATTCTTAGGAAATATGAGTTTTTTTCGCGAGCTACTTTTCCAACCCGGAAGTAAGATGCACTCGATCTCTGAGGCCTCCGCCTCTCCCTTCTTGTGGATGCTAGCCCATTCTATCCTGACGATAATAAACTCCAACCATTTCTGACGAGTAGGTCTTCTTTAGGAAGGCTGAACAAACTCCTAAATATCTCTCACAGCCAAAGACACATTTACGCCACTTTAGAGACATCTGTCTTACGTAAAAAAGCAATACAGTTGTTGTCCAACTGAGCAGATTTAGGTGGTGAGAGGTACAACTTCTTCAACAGCTTCAATGCTAAAGTGAAAGAGTTTTTGGCCGATCACACCGCTCCGGTTAGCTGCGCGGAGAAAGTGGGGGTGTGTGTGTTTGGACCGTGGGGGGCGGGTGCTGGCAGCACAGGCACTTCCTGGAGTGGGCTGCTCACCCACGTTCATACGTATGAACGTGGGGACCCAATCATTATCAGGGACAGGGCGGAGCAGCAGCTCAGAGTGCAGGGTTGAGGAGGAATACTCAGAGATGCGTGAATGGAGCAAAATACCACTTTGTGGGTGTTTTTGGTGAGGAATTAACATTATAACATGCTTAAAAGCTCAAAAAAGTTGATTTTGCGTGATATAGGCCCTTTAAATTTCTGAATAATATGTGCAACTGTAGTCACAGGAACATCAAGCTGCTTGGAGATGGTCTTATAGCCTTTACCTTTAACGTGCTTGTCTATAATTTTCTTTCTAATCTCCTGAGACAACGCTCTCCTTTGCTTCCTCTGGTCCTTGTTTAGTGAGGTACACACCATGTCACCAAACAGCACAGTGACTACTTGTCACCCTTTAAATAGCCCGACTGACTGATTACAAGTTTGTAGACACCTGTGATGTTAATTAGAGGACGCATCTTGGTTGAACTTGTCCCTATGGTCACATTATTTTCAAATCTTTTCGAGGGGGTACCATCATTTTTTGTCCAGGCCTGTTTCATGAGTTTATTTTTTAAAGTAATTCTGTTGAAGGCACAATTCAAAAGCATTGTTTGATTTTCATTGGTTAATTTTTCATAGAATTTTTATTTATTACCACTTTTTGTCAGATTCAAGTTATTTCTGTGACCATTGTGGGTTTTTCTTTCATTAACAGAGGGGTATCAACAATTTTGTCCATGGCTGTATTGCTGCCATACAGCACCTTGCAGGTCTAACTGGTACCTCACATTTCACCCTGCGCCGGATAGTCCTGTACTGTTACAGTGAGTAAGATTCATGTGTCTGTATGGGTCATCATCTATTCATCGGCGATGTATATAAGTTATTTAGGCGAGTTTTACTTTCCATATGTAATCCCTTGTCTATTATGCTGTGTGTGTTTCTGTCGTTTTGGTTGTCTACTGTCATGCTGCTGTTACACTGTAATTTCCCAGTTTAGGATCTATCTATCTATCTATCTATCTATCTATCTATCTATCTATCTATCTATCTATCTATCTATCTATCTATCTATCTATCTATCTATCTATCTATCTATCTATCTAGCTATCTATCTATTAATTGGAGGGTCAGGGGTTTGAGTTCCGCTCTGCCTGCAGTCTGCATATCGAAGTGTCCTTGAGCAAGACACCAAACACCCAGTTGCTCCTGATGGGTCAGGCCAGCGCCGGTGCATGGCAGCTCTGCTGCCATCAGTTTTTGTGAATGTGTGTGTGAATGGTTGGATAGCAGGATCTGTAAAGCACTTTGGCCATCCTGAGATGAGAAAAAGCACTATATACAGTAAGTGAGCGCCATTTACCTTTCCTGTTTATATGTCACACTTCAATTTTAGAAATTCTCTGATGATTCAGCAAAGCCAGCTGTATTGCAGATGGATTTGAGGATGAATTGAAAGGTGTCTGTGTCGGGCTGCCCTCTGGACCCTGTAGAGCTGATGCCGAGGGAGGGCATTAGCTGCTCTCCATCCTGAACAGCCCCTCCCACCCCCTGCTACTACGCCATGGGGGCCTGAGCAGCTTTCTTTAGGGGGCACTTGAGATTCATCAAAAGTCAGCCAAGGATCACTACAGTACCACAGGTCCTTCATGACATGGTGTAACACTTAGACCCAGGAGCAGACACAGAAGACAGTGTTGAAAGTGAATGAAACAATATCTTTATTGACAATAATGCAGTAATATTGCAAAGGTGACGAGGATCTGGCGACGAGGATCTGGCAACCCTGCAGGGAGAGAGCAGAGACAATGGTAAGTGTATGTAATGGTCACAGGGGATATTAATATTGTTCTTATGCCTACAGTTTTCTTCTGGTGAAAGCAGTTGGGAATGGGCAGCAGATCCTGTGATGGTGATGCCAGCGATGGAGTTTTTCAGTGCAGGTAAGTGGTTATCGGGAAAGGCTGGCCACGCCTAAGTGCTGGGGAGAGGGGAATGGTCACAGTGATGATATATGGTGGTATGCCGACTTACTTGGGGAAGTGATGATGCACACAGTCCGAGAATATCCAAATCCAATCCGTTAGGGAATTTCCAGAGTCCAAAGGCAGGCAGGGATCACAGCACGGCAGATTATCAGGGTAGGCAACAAATCGAAAACAGAAGGCAGGGACAACGATCTAGAAACAGGCAAGGGTCAGATTACAGCAGGACAAAAGCACAAGGTCCATCCATCCATCCATCCATCCATCCATCCATCTATCTTCTACTGCTTCTGGAGGTCCGGGTCACAGAGGCAGCAGTTCAAGCAGAGAAGCCCAGACTTCCCCTCCCAGCCACCTGTTCCAGCTCTTCAGAGAGGATACCAAGGCGTTCCTAGCCAGCTGGGAGATGTAGTCTCTCCAGCGAGTCTGGGTCTGCCCCAGATCTCCTACCAGAGGGACGTGCCCCGAAGCACCTCAAGTGGGAGGCATGCAGGAGGCATCCTGATCAGATGCCCATACCACCTCAGCTGGTTCCTTTCAATGTGGGAAGAGCAGCGGTTTCTACTCTGAGCCTCTCCCGGATGAACTGAGCTCCTCACCCTATCTCTGAGGGGAGTCCAGTGATCCTACGAAGAAAGCTCATTTCAGCAGCCGCTTGTATCCGCAATCTCGTTCTTTCGGTCATTACCCAAAGCCTGTAACCATAGATGAGGGTAGGAACGTAGATTGACTGGTAAATCGACAGATTTGCCTTAGAGACTCAGCTCCCTCTTCACCACAACAGACCAGTACAACATCCGCATCACTGCAGATGCTGCTTCGATCTGTCTGTCAATCTCTCGTCCATTGTCCCTTCACTCATGAATAAGACCCCAAGAGTACTTAAAGTCCTCTACTTGGGGCAGGAGCCTGTCCCCAACCCGGAGAGGGCAATCCACCTTTTTTCCGGCTGATGGACCATGGACTTGACTTGGAGGTGCTGATTCTCATCCCAGCCTCTTCGCACTCAGCGCAAACCGTCCCAGTAAGGAATGTAGGTCATTGCTGGATGAAGCCAACAGGACATCATCTGCAAACAACAGAGATGAGATCCTGTGGTCACCAAGCATACACCCTCCGTTCCCTGGCTGTGCCTAGAAATCCTGTCCATAAAAATTATGAACAGGATCGGTGACAAAGAGCAGCCCTGGCAGAGTCCAACTCTCACTGGGAATGAGTCTGATCGAGTGTTGGCAATACAAAACAAACTCTCACAACAGTCGTACAGAGGACCGAATAGCTCGTAACAACAAGCCTGATACCCCATACTCCCAAAGCACCCCCCACAAAAAACCACAAGGTACTCAGTCAAATGCCTTCTCCAAGTCCACAAAAACACATGTAAACTGGTTGGGCAAACTCCCACAAACCTTCGAGGATTCTCGAGAGGGTAAAGAGCTGATCCAATGTGCCACGGCCAGGACAAAAACCCACATTGTTCTTCCTGAATCCGAGGTTCGACCAGCGACCGGACTCTCCTCTCCAGTACCTTGGCATAGACCTTCACAGGGAGGCTGAGGAGTGTGATTCCTCTAAAGTTGGAGCACACCCTCCGGTCCCCTTTTTTGAAGAGAGGAACCACCACCCCCGGTTTGCCATGCCAAAGGCACTGCCCCCACCCTCACGCAATGTTGCAGAGGCGTGTCAATCAGTGGGGAGAGAGGGAGGCAGGAAGACAGAGCAGACAGGAACCCTTACAGTACCCCCCCTCTCAAGGGACGCCTCCCTGGCGTAACTCTGGGCTTATTGGGTGTTGTTGGTAGAACTCGTCGATCAAGGTGTTGTCCATAATAAACAATCTGGGGATCCACGACCTCTCCTCCGGGCCATATCCTCTCCAAACGATGAGGAAACTGGATGCCACACCCCTTGCGGCGAGCATCCAGGATGTGTGTCACCGCATATATCAGCCGGCCATCAACCATCTTCGAGGCTGGAGGTAGCTTTGATGGGGGGCATAGAGAGCTGGCGAAGACTGGCTTGATGTGTGACACGTCGAAGGTAGGATGGGCCCGGAGAGAAGTGGGGAGGTTAATCCCGACAGAAGAATCAGAATCAGAATCAGAATCAGATTTATTGCCATTGTTCATGTAGTACACAAAGTAGGAATTTGTCTCGGTGCAATGCTGCAACATTAAACTTGGAGTAGCACTAAAGATAAAAATAAAAAACTATGCATGCAATAAATATAGAATATGAATGAGTAATACTAATCTATGCAATTTTAAATATATTAACAAGCAGCAGATATTGTGGAGTTCCACATAGTGCAGTCGGTAGTGCAAAAAGAAAACAGTGATAATTATCATGAGTCCGGGTTGAGCTGCTGTACATAATGCACGAGAGTCTAATAAGTCATTTAGTGTTCAGCAGTCTGATGGCAGAGGGGAAGAAGCTGTTCATGTAGCGGGAGGTTTTAGTCTGAATGGACCGAAGTCTTCTACCTGAGGGGAGGGGGGCAAACAGTGCGTGTCCAGGGTGTGAAGGGGTCGGCTATGATCCGACCTGCACGCCTCGGGTCCTGGAGATGTACAGGTCCTGGAGGGATGGGAGCTTGCAGCCGATCACCTTCTCAGCACCGCGCACAACGCGCTGCAGTCTTAGTCTGTCCCTGGCGGTGGCTCCTGCGTACCACACGGTGATGGAGGTGGTGAGGATGGACTCGATGATGGCCCGTGTAGAATTGCACCAACAATCTTGTGGGTAGCTTGAGCTTCCTCAGCTGCCGCAGGAAGAACATCCTCTGCTGGGCCTTTTTGATGAGGGAGCTGATGGTCGGCTCCCACTTGAGGTCCCAGGTGATGGTGGTGCCCAGGAAGCGGAAGGAATCCGCAGTGGTGATGGGAGAGGTCTGTGAGGGTAAGGGGGCAGAGGGGGGCTGTGACTTGTTCTGAAGTCCACGATCATCTCCACTGTCTTCAGAGCATGGGGTTCAGAAGTGGGGTTGATGATGGCCTCGATGGTGAACAGCCCCACACACTGGAGGGGCAAGCTTCTTGGAGTCAGTCTTGAGGGGGAAGTTCCTTGTTGAAAGCCCAAACTCTCTGACCGACCGCATAGGCCAGGCCCGAACGCCTCTTCCAGTTGGCCCACCTGGAATTTTCCTGGATGGATTTAAGCAGGGCTGCTTTAGTGTCCCTCCAGTAGTGCCTGCATCTGGACATGTGGGCTGCGATGGAGGGGACTGCAACTTCTTCCTCTGAGATGGAGAGTAGGGTGGTTATACCCCAGCGAGGTCTCAAAAGGGGAGAAGCCAGTGGCTGTGGATGTGGCCGAGTTGTGGGTGGTATTCTGCCCATTGCAGGAATATACTTATAGATTTTCTTTTAATCTATCCGAAATAAAGATCATTCATTCATTCATTCATTCATACTTTACGATGATGGGTCTTCAGCCGTCACGCAGCAGAGCATGGCCCCCAGCTCCTGATTTTCCTGCTCGCTCTGCCCGTTGCCCTGCGGGTGGTAGCCAGAGAAGAGGCTGGCTGTGGCCCCGATGGCTTTAAAAAAGGCTCGCCAAACCCAAGAGAGGAATTGAGGGCCACGGTCGGACACAATGTCTACGGGGATACCGTGCAGCCGGATCATGTGGTTGGACAGAAATTGCGCCATTTCCAAGGCAGAGTGGGAGTTTCTTCAGTGGGATGAAGTGCGCTGCCTTGGAAAATCTGTCCACCACAGTGAGAGTCACAGTATGTCCATTGGAGGGGGGCAATCCTGTGATGATGTCCAGGTGATGTTGGCCCAAGGGCAGCTGGGGACAGGGAATGGGCTGAAGAAGTCTGGCAGGAGGGGAAGTAGGGATCTTCCCTGTGGAGCACTGGGGACAGCCTTAATATAGTCCAGGACATCCCTCTCCATTGCAGGTCACCAGAAATAGTGCTGGAGAGAGAACAAGGTGTGTACAATCCCTGGGTGGCAGGAGAGCTTGGTAGTGTGAAGACAGTTGATTACGTCACCCTTGACTGCAGCAGGGACAAACAGCTGGTCTGGTGGAGCACACCCCCCCCCCCGGGGGGTCAGGCTCCGTGCGCTGTGCCTCCTGGATCCCAAGTGAGGGCCCCCAGCATGACCCCCTCCGGGACAATGGTCTCTCCTGTAGAGGTAGCTGGACTGGCAGTGAACTGCCGGGAGAGAGCATCAGCCTTGATGTTTTTTATACCCTGGCCTGTAGGTGAGAGAGAACCCAAAACTGGGTGAAGAACAGAGCCCATTTAGTTTGGCGGGGGTTCAAACATTTGGCAGAGTGGATGTATTCAAGGTTTTCGTGTCTGTCCAAGCAAGAAAGGGAAAGATGACCCCTCAAGCCAATGGCGCCACTCCTCCAGTGCCAATTTCAGGGGCCAACAGCTCCAATCACCAACGTCATAATTTCTCTCGGCTGGGGACAGTCAACAAGAGAAATACGCGCATGGGTGGATCTTTTTGTAGGTTTTCGAGCGCTGTGACAAAACAGCCCCCCACCCCGTGTCAGCAGCATCCCACCTCAACAATAAATTGGCACTCGGGATCGGGCTGGAGCAGGATGGGGCCTCCGAAAAGCAGGTTTTGAGAAGGGTGAATGCTTCCTGTGCTTCCTGAGTCCACCAAAAGGGAACCTTGGTGGATGTAAGGGCTGTAAGTAGGTGGCCGAATTTGCTATAATTCCAAATGAATCATCAGTAGAAATTGGGGAAGCCTAGGAACTGTTGGAGCTGTTTTCTGGATGATGGAATGGGCAAATCAGTTACAGCTCGGACTTTGACTGGATCGGCCTCAATGCTACCAGGTGAAACTATAAAGCCCAGAAAAAGTGGTGGTGGTGTGAAATTCCACACTTTTCTGCTTTAGTATACAACTGGTTTTCGAGGAGGCGTTGGAGGACCATACGGACATGGACTTGATGCTCCTCCAGCGAGCGAGAGAATGTGAGTACAGTGGTGTGAAAAGTGTTTGCCCCCTTCCTGATTTCTCATTTTTTTTGTATGTTTGTCACACTTAAATGTTTCAAATCATCAAACAAATTTAAATATTAACAAAGACAACACAAGGTAAACGCAAAATGCAGTTTTTAAATGAAGGTGTTTATTATTAAGGGGGGGGGAAAAAAACCAAACCTACACTACAGTTCAAAAGTTTGGGGTCACTAGAAATTTCCTTGTTTTGAAAGAAAAGCACTTTTTTTCTTTCAAAAGGTCTTTTTATTATTATTAATTGAAGGTATCAATACAATACAAAGTATTGGAAATTTTCATTTTTTTTTTAATCAAACAGTGCAAAACTAGAATTTAAAACTAACAAATGTGGATGCTTCAAAACACAAAAACCTTTAAAATAAAACAATAATAAAAATAAAAATACAAAAAAAGAAAAAAAAAAGAAAAATTGTGTGTGTGAGGTGGGGGTGGGTAAAGGGGATATGAGCTACTCAGAAACTATAATCGTGGGTCTTTCAAAGACATCAAGAAACGGGCGCCATAATTTATAGAATTGTTTTCAGAGCCACGAACTGTATATCTGATTTTTTCTAAATCCAAACAGGACATTATATCTTTTATCCACTGTAAATGTGAAGGGGGCGAAGAGTCTTTCCACTTCAGTAGTACAGCACATCTAGCCGCCAATAATAATGAAAATTTGAATACTTTTAATTTGGAATTTGGAAAGACAAGTTCTGGAGCCACACCAAAAATGGCGCATAATGGATCAAGGTTTAATTTGATATTGCAGGACTTCAGACATTGGCTGCACGGTGGCGCAGTGGTTTAGCACTGTGGCAGCACAGTTTTAACCTCGTCGCCGGGGGATTGCGGGGATCATGAGATTGTGGGTTCGATCCCAGCCCCCGACCAACAGTGATCTGTGTGGAGTTTGCATGTTCTCCCCCGTGTTGCGTGGGGTTTACTCCGGGATTTCTCCGGTTTCCTTCCGCATACCAAAAAAAAAAGCATGTAGGTTTAGAGGGCGCTTGCGCACACGCAGCGACCAGCAGCCGATGGCTTGTCACCAGACTGCAAACCAAATCTATCTACGGGTACAAATAAGTAACAAAAAAAAAAAAAATAGTGATAAAAAAACAGAATGCCAAAAATTCATCAATAAAAGGCAGGACCAATACATGTGAAGCAAAGTGCCAGGAGCGCTACCACACTTTTCACAAGTTGGGTCTATATCGAGTAAATATACGTGCTAACTATAACCTTGGACAGGTGCACCCGGTGTACGATCTTAAATTGAATAAGAGCGTGACGAGCACACATTGATGCAGTGTGAACCTGGCCAAGAATACGAGTCCCACAGTTCAATCAGTAAAAGTAAAATTAAGATCTTGTTCCCAATTCAATTTAATAGCAGCCAGAGAAGAAGATTGTAAATTTGAAATTAAATATATAAAACTGATATTACCCCCTTAGAAGTTGGTTTAACTAATTAAAAAAAATCATCTAGAGGATTATCAGAAGGTTTTTGAGGGTATTGTTTTGTCATAGGTTTGCACATAATGTCTAAACCTGGAGGAAGCGGAAAAAAAAATGTGTTGAAGTGATGTCGAATTTAGTGGAAAGTTGAGAAAAACTTGCAAATTGTCCATCAAAATATAAATCCGCAAAAGATTTTAAACCTTTTCTGTGCCATATATGAAATGCACTATCAATAGTTGATGGGGTAAATAAATGATTTGCAGCAATTGGACTTCTAATGGAGAAAAACTGAACACTGAAATTTTTCCTGAATTGAGACCAAATTCTAAGAGACTGACGAACTACTTTGTTATTACCCGGTGTAGACAAAGCAAGGGGAAGTGGTGAACCTAAAATTGCCGGTAGGGAGGTTTGATTGTCCACACGTGACTCCATAAGGATCCAAATGGGTGATTTGGGTTCCAGATAGAAATGTTTCCAATATAACATGCACCTGATATTTGCTGCCCAGTAGTAATATTGAAAGTTAGGCAGAGCCATGCCACCCACTGATTTGGGTCTTTGAAGAAAAACTTTCCTCAATCTCGGATGTTTACCATTCCAAATAAATGAGGTAATCAGAGAGTCAAAGACTTAAAAAAGGATTTAGGAATAAAAATGGGGAGATATTGAAACAAACTATAAAAACTTTGGAAGTAACATCATTTTTACAGAATTGATTCTGCCAATTAAGGACAAGGATAATGGGGGAACATTTGGAAAGTATTAGCTTGCACTGGTCAAATAAGGGAGAGAAAATTATTTTTAAACAAGTAATTAAGTTGTTTAGTAAACATATCCCAAGATAATTAAAATGATCAATAACAACCTTGAAAGGAAAATTTTCAAGATCCTGAACTCGAATCTTTTCATTAATCGCGAAACAATTCACTCTTATTAAAATTAATTTTATAACAGAAAACCTACTAAAACTATTCCAAAATGTTGAGTATAGCAGGTAATGAAGTAAGTGGGTTGGAGAGAAATAATAAAAGATCGTCGGCATAGAGTGAAACCCTCATGCTCGATGCCCCCCCTACAAATGCCTAGAAAGTCCCGGCTCCCCGGATTGCAATAGCAAACGGCTCAATTGCCAAGGCAAAGAGCAACGGGCTCAAAGGACAGCCTTGCCTCGTACCACGGTAAAGTCTAAAATAGTCAGAATAGCAACAATTAGTTAACACTGAAGCTAAAGGACTAGCATAGAGAAGTTTAATCCAGGAACAGAAGGAAGGACCAAAACCGAACCTCTCCAAAGTAAAAAACAAATACTCCCACTCAACCCTATCGAATGCCTTTTCAGCGTCCAAACTAATAAGACATTCAGGTATGTTGTGGTGAGGAGTATAAATAATATTAAACAACCGCCGCAAGTTAAAAAAAGAATGGCAATTTTTAATGAAACCGGTTTGGTCCTGTGAAATTATAAAAGAAAGAATCTTTTCCAACCTTGAAGCTAACAACTTTGACAAAATTTTAACATCGGTATTTAACAAGGAAATAGGCCTGTAAGAAGCACAATCAACAGGATCCTTGTCTTTTTTAAGCAACACAGTGATACAGGCCTGATAACATGAAGGAGGAAGTGTACCGGAGTCAAGCGACTCTGTAAAAACTTGACAAAGGAAAGGGGCAAGGTCGTCAGAGAATTTTTTAAAAAAATCAGCGGAAAACCCATCAGGTCCTGGAGATTTTCCTGATTGCATGGATGATATTGCCAGCTGAATTTCTTCTTTTGTGATGGGAGCTTCTAGAATTTGCCGAGATTCTGAGGAAATCGAAGGGATATCAATAGAAAAATAGCAAAAAAATTTTGCAAATCCTTTAAGTTTGTTGTATATTCTGAGGTATATAATTTGGAATAAAATGACCTAAAAATATCATTAATCACTTGTTGATCAGATGTCACCTCTCCTTTATCTGTCCTAACTCCAGTAATAATTTGCTTAGCTCTAATACCATGCAGTTGATTAGCTAAAAGTTTACCGTTTTTTTCGCCATGTTCATAAAATTCACTCTAGTTCCTTATTAAACAACCTTCAATTTGTTGAGTGGAAAGTAAATTAAGTTTAGTTTGTAATGTCATACGTTCCTTGTACAGAGCGGGTGATGGAGATTGAGCATATTGTCTGTCAATGTCCAAGATTTGATCTAAAAATAGCCTTCTGTTCCTGTATTACGGATCGTCTTTTAAATACTGCCAATGAGATCAATTCCCACCTAAGAAATGCCTTCATGGCCTCCCATATCGTTTTGTTTGGCATACCAGGAGTTTTATTTTCTTTCAAAAAAAAAAAAATTTTTAGAAGAAATATTCGTAACCAATTTTTCATCTGTAAGTAATAATGGATCCAGTCTCCAATGCTTTCTCATGGAGTCACATCCATGGAGGATCATTTTAAGTACAAGAGGGGCATGATCAGAAACCTAGATGCTATCATAACTGCAAGAGCTAAGGTTATTAATTAATAAATTGTCAACAAAAAACTAACCTATTCTGGTATAAGTATGGTGTACGTGAGAGAAAAAAGAATAGTCCCTGCCGTTAGGATGTAAAAAACACCAAGGGTCTGTAAGGCTATATTCCTCAAGAAAAGACTTAACATAAGTTGCAGATTTATTAAGACTAGCAGGTTTTGAGGATGAGCGGTCTATGATTGGATCCATATACAAATTAAAGTCACCCCAAGAAATAGAGAATGAGTATTTAAATCTAGAAGCTGCGAAAAAAGGTTGCGAAAAAAGTGTACATCATCAACATTCGGTGCATACAGATTAGCCAAGGTGACATGTTCATTGCCAAGTTTACCTGATACTATTACAAATCGTCCATTTTTATCTAATACTGTGGCGGACACACATACGGGACCTGTTTTGTGACTCACATTTTAGGTCAGAACAAGGCAGGGCAGCTCCCTTGGTGATTACAGGAAGCTGCAAGAATCTTAGCTTTGGTATGCAAGGCTTGAGACTGTGGGGGGTTTAATTAAAGGATTAAAAAGGGAATGCATTGGAGACAGTGGAAGTGATATCATGGAAGGAAAAATGCATTGTGACTTTCTTTATAATTCAAGGTGGTTTGTGAGACATGTGACCTGTGAAGTGTAAGAGTCTTGATATTTAAGGACGAGAGTTTACTGTGTGGATCTCTTTTTCTGTCTTTGAGATGATGGTGTCTGTGATATAAGACTGACTGAGAGAGAAACTCTGCCTCGTCATTTTCACATCACCACACTGGTGACCCGAGACGTATCATGCAAGAGGAGAATTCCCCCGGGCCAGCCTCAGCAGGAGCCCCCAGCCAAGCAATGCCGCCACAGTCCAGCTACCGGATCTTCTGGCAGAGCAATCGCGCTCCTGGTTCAACGCGGTTGAGGCGCAGTTCAACCTCCGGGGGGGGATATCGGTGTAGACGCCCACAAAATTCTACCACTAGTCGCAAAGCTGGACAAACAACACGGCCCCAGCATGTGGAGAGCTGATCGACCAGCCGCCCGGACAGCGACAAGATACGACACGCTGAAGGCATGCACTCATCACCAATTCACCCCCTCGGCGGAGGAAGCGAGCAGAGAGGCTCCCTGGCGCTGACGGAGTTGGAAAATGACATGCCCGCGAACCTGATGGAGAAGTTGTTGAGGTTGAAAGACTCTGACAACGATCACTTCATTTTCACCCACCTTTTCCTCAGGACTCTACCGTCAGCAGCGAGAGCGACCCTGGCCAGTTCGCCACTGTTGGTCCAACGGGACTAGCGCGCGCTGGGCCGAGAGGTGCAGCGGATTGTCAACGCCACCAAGCGGCGTGCAGCCACGGCCGCGGCAGCGGAACTCGGCGCGACGACCGGAGACGACAGGGGGCCAGAGGCAGCGGTGCCAGACTCACCGACGACGGCTGCGGCAGGGGCCAGGGAACGTGGATCAGACGTCCTTTGTTTCTATCATCGCTGTTTCGCAGAGAGGGCACGCAAATGTGTACCACCGTGCCAGTTCAGGCGTTCGGGAAACGCCAAGACCGGGGGTCGGTAGCAGCCGCGGCCCTCTGGAAAGAGAACAAGCTGCTCTACTTGTCGGATGCACGATCGGGGAGGCAGTTCCTCGTCGACACAGGCTCCCAGTTGAGTTTCATCACACCTTCCTACGCGGACAGACTAGCTGGTTCCGGAGGTCCCCGGGTGACGGCAGCAAACTGTCACCATGGGTTGAGATGCCGTCTCAGCGCTCAGCCCATGTTTTCCTTCATCCCTGCTTCTCATTGAGCAGCGTCTCAGCAGGCTCCCAGCTGGCAGCATTACGGACGGCTGGGGCCAATTAGTCCTCATCAGCTGGGGCGCTGCCAATGAGAATAAATAGGAGCAGCCTCGATGACTCGGGGCTGCGACATAAGCACTGCTAGGCTGAAGCCCCTTCGTCTGATGTCAGCCTCTACTCCCCTTACAGCATTCCTGTGATTGTAACCCGCTGTGAGTATGTACGCCTTGTTACCCCTATGTCCGGTACGAGCTCCCTGCTCCTGCGCTGTGCAACCTGTGAGTGTACTTCTGTATGAGTATCTGTGCTCTCCTCATCCCTCATCCCTCACCTTTAATAAAACATCACGACTCACTGGCTCGCCCTTGGCTCTTATTGCGTGGCTCCCTAGAGCCGTGCGTGACAGTATGTCGCAGCCAGACGAGTTACCGGCGGCCGTGAGTCGCTGTGGAATTGTACCTTTCTGTCCGGGTGTCAGCGCTGCTAGCATGCCGTTTCCCAGGAGTCACTCCCGGCGCCAGGGCGACGAGCTGAGGTCCATCTCGGGGGCTGTCGACGGGACGCTCTTCACCCTGCACGACGCCTCCAACGCGAGACGCTGGCATCCGGGCCGTGCTGAGGAACTCCTGGACTGTTACCCTCATTCTGTGTTCCATCTCGAGGACAGTGCCAGGATAGACGCCACAGGTACACAGCGAGAGAAGCTCCGCGGGTTGGATGGAAATCCCGGCAGGAAGCCGAAGTGGATGACGTTGCCCCCCGCTTCGGGATCCCGTTCCTGCTGCCATTCCAATCCCGGAATTCGCGCCAATCAGAGGGCTTCCCCCGACCTGCGCCATGTCACTCGGGATTCCCCTCAAGGAGCCGCAGCTGACAGCAGTTACGTCTGGGGCCGAGGGGCTGTCGCGAGCTCCACTGTGTGTCCTGTCAGCATCTTCAGGCATGTGGCGGCGGCAGTGAGATTGGTGGAGAGGACTCCAGGGCTACGAAGCTTTCCCGTGCTTGACGCCTTCCTCGCCTCGATCTCCGATCAGGAGCGGCGATTCCTGGGTTCCTCCCTCGCTTCGTCCCCTGGGAATAGCCGTCATCACATCGCCGAGTCACCTCTGCACGAACCTCGTCCGGATCCAGTTCTGGGCTGCCGCCAGGACCGTTCCCCCCACGCAGCTGTCACCTCCTCGTCTCGTCAGTGTGGAGATTTCACAGCCTCGTTCCCTGAGCCTCGTTCCCCCGCTGTCATTCCTGGACATTCGGGCTGGCTCACCCCGGTTGTTTCCCCCTCCTCCTCGACGCGCTTCCTGACTGCTGTGTGTGCCTGGAATTCCGGCCTGGTGAGCTCTCTGCTGGAGACAACGCGAGCGATCCTCAGACGATTTCCTGGGGGGGTCCTCCGTTATTGCCGGGCGGGGAGAGGAAGAAGCAGTATCCACCACAGCAGGCGATATTCAACCTCCAGGAGGCAGGCAAGTCATAGTTTTTTCACATCTGCTTAATGATTTGCTCTGTCACATTCCTGGAGGAGGAGTTCAGGGTTCGCAGCTCCCTGAACTCCCCCCACCTGCTGTAACCTGTGTTCCTAATCCTGCATCCTCTGTATCTCTCTCCGCCGAGCGATCCCCGGCTCTGGGTCAACGTGGTGGGATAAGGAGAGGGCCTGTGGTTCCGCAGCTACGTTGCGGACGGAGGAGGGGGACTGACTGCTGCGTGGAGTCTGCGCCGACGACTGAGCGTCCCCGGGTCTCCACAGAGGAGCGGTTCAGTCCAGCGGGACGAGATTCTTCTGGCTTCAAGCCGAGTGGTTCGTCGGCGGGGTTACCGGAGCTGGAGGAACCTCAAGCTGCGCTGTCCATCGTGCTGGCTGCGGGGCCCGACGCGGCTGGATGGGAGCCTGACAACGACCTCCTGACGACGGATCCTGGATCTTCGCAGTCCTGGACGGCGTCAGAACCCGAGATCAGGCGAGTGCTCTCCTTTCTTTTCTCCCTTTATATCTTTGAGCACTTTAGCCTGTCTCTAGGGGAGATGAGCTGGGTGCAGCCGCCTGCTGCGTCTGAGCTCGTCTCGCCGGGTTCTGGCGCTGCCGGTGATCCTGATCCTGGTTCTGTTTTTTCTTTTGAGCCTTCTTTCAGGGTCACCGGCGAGGAGTTGCTGTTCCTCGTGGTGCTGGAGGGTCCAGGTTCAACGGTGGAGGTCGGTTCTGGTGCGGTGTCCAGCGTGGGCTCACCCGAGACCCAATCGGGGTCCAACGTGGGTGCTGCTCCAGCGGCGTCCAACGTGGGTTCGCCCGAGACCCAATCGGGGTCCGACGTGGGTGCTGCCCCAGCGGTGTCCGACGTGGGTTCGCCTAAGGCCCGATCGGGGTCCGACGTGGGTGCTGCCCCAGTGTTGTCCAGGTCCGGTGAGGAGGTGGTCGCTTCCCTGTGGCCTGACGCTCGTCGCCCTCGTCATCGGCTCTCCCCTGAGCCTCTTCCACCGGGACCCGCTTTGACCCTTCGTCCGTCTCAACGGTCCTGGTGGTTGAGTGATGCGGGTCGACAACCCGACCCGCAAGACTTTCGGTTCGGTGATCTGGTTCCTCCCGATGATCTGTGTTTGCCTCTGGGTGGCCTGGTTCGGCTGCCGGTGGACTGGGTTCCTGGGATCTGGGTCTGGAGTTCGCCGTCCGAACATTTCCCTCTCCCCGGTTCGCCAACTGGACAATGGGCGGGGAGACCTCCGGAGCCACCTCGGCCATTTTGGACTCTGCCTGCCATATTCCTCGGTGTCGCTTTTCTTTTATCATTATTAAGGTCACTCGGGTGTAATATTTTGTCCTGTTGGTGGATATGTATTCATAGTGCTGTGTGTTTTCCATTTCTCGTACTCAGCATTTTCCTTTTTGTGCCTTGTTTTTAGCCTTGTCCTTGCATTATAGAGTTATGCGTTTTGTTTCTTATCAAACCATACTCTGCAATTGTCCGTTTGTTCCAGTTACTTTTGCTCCTTTAGGTGACTGTGTGTATTTATATATTCGTAGTGCTGTGGGTTTTCCTTTGCCCGTACTCAGCATTTCCTTTTTGTGCCCTGTTTGTAACTTTGTCTGTTCGTTATAGAGTCATGCGCTTTGTTTTCCTTCAAACCACGCTCTGTAATTGTCCGTTTGTCCCAGTCACCTTCACTTCTCTAGGTGACTGTGTGTGTGTATATATATATATATATATACTGTATATATATATATTAGTGCTGTGTATTGCGTTCTCCCCTTATTGACTATACTCAGCTTTTTATCTCATTGTTTTCCTATGTACCTGTCACCAGTATTTCCCTAGGGGACCCCCCATAGATTTAGCGCTGTGTATTGTGTTTTCCCCTTATTAACCATACTCAGCTTTTTATCTCATTGTTTTCCTATGTACCTGTCACCAGTATTTCCCTAGGGGACCTGCCATAGATTTAGCGCTGTGTATTGTGTTTTCCCCTTATTAACCATACTCAGCGTTTTTGCCCTGTTACCTTTTTAGTGGTTTTTTCCTTGCTCTGGGTCACGCATTGTTGGTACTCTCTGAGTAGTGTGTAACCGGCGTTCTGACCCAGTTTTCTCCCCATCTGTACCCTGGGTAAATTATTCCCTGTTTTGTACAGTATTGTATTTGGGTTTTTTCCTCTTTTTTTTTTCTTTTTCCCTGCTACCCTACATTGTCCCATTGGTGTTGTCCTTCCCTTTGCTTCTTCCCCTCCGGTCCTGCCTCCCTTCCACCCACCCTAGGTGGGGGGGGGGGGGGCTGGGATGTTCCTAGTCGTTCAGGAGCCCGACCTTGAGGGGGAGGCTCTGTCACCATGGGTTGAGATGCCGTCTCAGCGCTCAGCCCATGTTTTCCTTCATCCCTGCTTCTCATTGAGCAGCGTCTCAGCAGGCTCCCAGCTGGCAGCATTACGGACGGCTGGGGCCAATTAGTCCTCATCAGCTGGGGCGCTGCCAATGAGAATAAATAGGAGCAGCCTCGATGACTCGCCACTGTTGGTCCAACGGGACTAGCGCGCGCTGGGCCGAGAGGTGCAGCGGATTGTCAACGCCACCAAGCGGCGTGCAGCCACGGCCGCGGCAGCGGAACTCGGCGCGACGACCGGAGACGACAGGGGGCCAGAGGCAGCGGTGCCAGACTCACCGACGACGGCTGCGGCAGGGGCCAGGGAACGCGGATCAGACGTCCTTTGTTTCTATCATCGCTGTTTCGCAGAGAGGGCATGCAAATGTGTACCACCGTGCCAGTTCAGGCGTTCGGGAAACGCCAAGACCGGGGGTCGGTAGCAGCCGCGGCCCTCGGGAAAGAGAACAAGCTGCTCTACTTGTCGGATGCACGATCGGGGAGGCAGTTCCTCGTCGACACAGGCTCCCAGTTGAGTTTCATCACACCTTCCTACGCGGACAGACTAGCTGGTTCCGGAGGTCCCCGGGTGACGGCAGCAAACTGTCACCATGGGTTGAGATGCCGTCTCAGCGCTCAGCCCATGTTTTCCTTCATCCCTGCTTCTCATTGAGCAGCGTCTCAGCAGGCTCCCAGCTGGCAGCATTACGGACGGCTGGGGCCAATTAGTCCTCATCAGCTGGGGCGCTGCCAATGAGAATAAATAGGAGCAGCCTCGATGACTCGGGGCTGCAACATAAGCACTGCTAGGCTGAAGCCCCTTCGTCTGATGTCAGCCTCTACTCCCCTTACAGCATTCCTGTGATTGTAACCCGCTGTGAGTATGTACGCCTTGTTACCCCTATGTCCGGTACGAGCTCCCTGCTCCTGCGCTGTGCAACCTGTGAGTGTACTTCTGTATGAGTATCTGTGCTCTCCTCATCCCTCATCCCTCACCTTTAATAAAACATCACGACTCACTGGCTCGCCCTTGGCTCTTATTGCGTGGCTCCCTAGAGCCGTGCGTGACACGAACGGCTCGGAGATTAAGACCTTTGGTGAGAAGACTCTGCTTCTGTCTCTACACGGCCGTGCATTTGAGTGGACTTTTGTTGTAGCAGCAGTAAATTTCAATATGTTGGGAGCTGATTTTTTGTGCTCACATGGTTTGTTGGTTGATCTCGCTAACAGGCGCCTGGTTAATGCACTTTCTTTTAATTCTATCCCCAGTACAGCGCGAGTGACCCCGCCAACAGCACAAGCCAACGTCACAGCTGCAAGCGGTAAGTTCCACACACTGCTCACTCAGTTCCCAGCACTTACGGTCCCCACATTTTCGGCAACAGTCGCTAAACACGGGGTGGAGCATTTTATTACCACTACCAGACCGCTCGTTTTTGCAAAAGCTCAACGCTTGGACGCAGTTAAACTGGCCATAGCACGCGAGGAGTTTGCCAACCTGGAGAGGCTGGGCATTATCCGACGCTCAAACAGTCCTTGGGCTTCCCCACTACACATGGTCCCGAAAACTGATGGAGCATGGCGACCTTGCGGGGATTTCTGCAGGTTAAACAACGCTACAGCGCACGACCGCTACCCAATCCCTCATATCCAAGATTTTTCCGTTCATTTGGCGGCGGCGCGCGTTTTTTCTAAAATAGACTTGGTCCGCGGTTACCACCAAGTCCCAGTGCGCGCTGAGGACATACCCAAAACAGCGGTAATAACTCCATTTGGCCTATTCGAGTTTTTGCGCATGCCATTCGGACTTAAAGGGGCTGCACAGACGTTCGAACGCATGATGGACGCGGTGCTTCGCGATCTCCCTTTCGTGTTCGTTTACTTGGACGATATTTTAGTAGCCAGCGCGTCCAAAGACGAACACGAAAAACACCTGGCCACAGTTTTCCGAAGGTTGGGAGATCACGGGTTAATAATCAACCCGGCGAAGTGTCAGTTCGGGGTGGCGCAGATTGATTTTTTGGGACACTGCATCTCCCCCGAAGGAGCAGTTCCGCTTCCTGACAAAGTGCGCGCAGTAGCAGATTTTCCCCAGCCGCAGACGGTCAGGGCGTTGCAGGAGTTTTTGGGAATGGTGAATTTTTATAACCGTTTTCTCCCCCACGCGGCGCAACTCATGCAGCCGCTGTATGCCGCGCTCAAAAAAAAGAAACCCGCGGATAAGATCGAGTGGCCCCCGGAGGGGGACCAAACGTTCTTGGAGGTGAAAGCAGCCTTGGCAAAGGCTGCGTTGTTGGCACACCCAGACCCAACGGCCTGCATAGCGCTCACCACTGACGCATCAGAGGTGGCCATAGGGGCGGTCGTGGAACAACATATAGCCGGGGTTTGGCAGCCCCTCGCATTTTTCAGCAGGACCTTGCGCGATAGCGAGCGTAAATACAGCGCGTTCGACAGGGAGCTGCTGGCTCTCCATTTGGCCATCCGCCACTTTCAGTTCTGGCTAGAAGGACGCTCTTTCACCGCGTTCGTTGACCACAAACCGCTAACATTCGCGATGGCCAAGGTTTCTGAACCGTGGTCAGGCTGGCAGCAGAGACAGCTGGCCGCGATATCAGAGTTTACCACTGATATTCAGCATGTGGCGGGCAAACTCAATGTAGTGGCAGATTGCCTCTCGCGCGCCGTGGTGGCCCCAGTCAGCGTAGGGGTAGATTATGCAGCCATGGCCGCGGAGCAGGTTGGTGACGTGGATGTGCGCGCGCTTCAGTCTGGACCAACAGGGTTAAGGCTGGAGAGCAGGGTGCTGCAAGACGGTATGCCACCCCTAATCTGCGATGTCTCCACTGGACGGCCGCGTCCAGTAGTACCGGCCGCGTGGCGCCGCCGCGTTTTTAACTCGGTTCATTCCTTGGCGCACCCTGGAGTGCGCACGTCGGTCAAAATGGTAGGAGAGAAATTTGTGTGGCCGAGCCTCCGCAAACAAGTTAAGGAGTGGGCAGCAGCCTGCACGGCGTGTCAACGAGCCAAAGTACACAGGCACACGAGGGCTCCTTTGGAGCCATTTCACATTCCGGCCAAGAGGTTCGATCACGTTCATGTGGACCTCGTGGGCCCCCTCCCGCTGTCACAAGGGTGCACACACCTTCTGACAATGGTGGACCGCACCACGCGCTGGCCTGAAGTGGTCCCGCTGACATCAACCACAGCCGAGGAGGTGGCGCGTGCGTTTTTAACAGCTTGGGTGGCGCGCTTTGGCGTTCCGTCGGACATTACGTCCGACAGAGGCCCTCAATTTGTGTCTGAGCTTTGGTCGACAATGGCCCGCAGCCTAGGTGTCACAATTCACCGCACAACCGCGTACAATCCGCAGGCTAACGGGTTATGCGAACGTTTTCATAGGCCATTGAAAGCAGCTCTCAGGGCGTCACTGACGGATGCAAATTGGGTTGACAAGTTACCGTGGGTGTTATTGGGGTTGCGTTCTGCGCCTAAAGAGGACTTAGAAGCCTCCCCAGCAGAGCTCGTGTTTGCGCAGCCACTCCAGCTGCCTTGGGAGTTTCTCCCAGATAACCCTGCGCCAGACGCCTCCCCGTCTCAGCTGTTGCAGAGCAACATAGAATCAAGCACGCTGCCCGGCCCCGCGCACCACAGTTTTCCGCGCGTTTTTGTGCCTAAAACTTTGAAGAACGCAGAGTTTGTTTTTGTTAGACACGATGCGCATTGAACCCCGCTGCAACCGCCTTATGACGGACCATTCAGAGTGCTAGAAACAGGGGACAAGCAGTTTTTGCTAGATTTGGGGGGTAGGAAAGAGAAAATTGGCATAAACAGACTCAAACCCGCTTTTGTGGTGGCAGATGAGCAGGTGCTGTTGGCGAGGGCCCCGCGGCGAGGTAGACCACTGCGGGGGGCTTCGCAGAGTAATGTTTCCCCAGAACACCCACAGGTGCTGACAAAAGGTTTCCACCCGCAGACGGCAAACCCCCAGGACAGTGCCGCAGAGACATTGAATCCCAGCTACAGCAGATACGGCAGGAGGCTGAAGCCTATACGGCATGTGGACTGATGTGTATTGATATTATCACGGCATGCATGTGGTTATTCTCTTGTTGTTCTGTTTATTCTAAAATGCTGGGGGGGCTTTGTGTGGCGGACACACATACGGGACCTGTTTTGTGACTCACATTTTAGGTCAGAACAAAGGCAGGGCAGCTCCCTTGGTGATTACAGGAAGCTGCAAGAATCTTAGCTTTGGTATGCAAGGCTTGAGACTGTGGGGGGTTTAATTAAAGGATTAAAAAGGGGATGCACTGGAGACAGTGGAAGTGATATCATGGAGAGAAAATGCATTGTGACTTTCTTTATAATGCAAGGTGGTTTGTGAGACATGTGACCTGTGAAGTGTAAGAGTCCTGATATTTAAGGACGAGAGTTTACTGTGTGGATCTCTTTTTCTGCTTTGAGATGATGGTGTTGTGAATAAAGCTGACTTGAGAGAGAACTCTGCCTCGTCATTTTCACATCACCACAATACAACATTAGAGGGAATAAATGGGATATTTCGATCAATAAGAATAGCAGCGCCCCTGGCCTTAGCTTTAAAATTTGAATGAAAAAATTGTCCTGACCAGCATTTTGACAAGCGCAAGTGGTCGGAATCCTGCAAATGGGTTTCCTGCAAAAACAGTACCCCAGGCTTAAATTGCTTTAGACGTGACATGACTCTCTTTCGTTTAATTGGATGGTTCAACCCCTTCACATTCCAGCTTACCAAAGTAAGATTACTATTCATTCAAAGAGTAAAATTTGAATGAATAGTAATCAAAAAAGGGGGGGGGGTGTTAATAAATCAATAACAAAAAAAAATAAAAAAATTCAACAACCAAACCTATAACAACACTCCAGCCGGTTGCAAAGAACAGCAACCGCTCCATCTCCTGCTCTATTCTCATCCTAACAAAATACTCCCATACAACTGGCTTCAATCCTGCATAGTATGAACATTTTACCCTAAAAAAAAAATTTTTTTTTTAAAAATTAAGTAAACAACAACGTATAGGGAGCCAATTTTACCTTGTTTTTGAACATCTAAAAATGCATCAATGTCCAGTCAGTGCAGCTTTAATGAAGTAGTAATCAAGTAGTCCAGTGTAGTAGTTGGTCAACCCAGGAATGTCCAGTTCAGGGCGAAAATCGCTGATTTCTCTCCATGGTTTGCATGAAGCGGGTGGCCTCCGAGACGGACGCCAGCCACTGGTTTTTGCCATCTGGAAGAGTTATCTGGAGCCTGGTGGGGAAGAGAAGAGAAGGACGAAAACCTTTCTTGTACAACTCGGACATAACCTCCTTATATTCGGCTTGTTGCTTCTGAACGTCGGCGTTATAATCCTCGTAGAACTGAAGTTTATGTCCACGATATTCCAAAGTCCCACGGCGTCTCTGCGCTTCTCTCATCACCAAGTCTTTGGTCCGAAACTGGTGGAAACAAATAATGACAGTGCGCGGCTTCCCGTTTGGACCCGGCTTGAGCGTGAGGCTGTGGTGGGCTCCATCCAGCTCCGGGGGAGATGGCAAAGTTTGTGTGCCAAAGACGTCCACCAACAGCCGAGAAAAAAATTCAGATGGCCGTGGACCCACATCAAAGGACTCCGGCAGACCCACCAGATGAATATTCAGCCTCCTGCTTCTTCCCTCCAGGTCAGAAAGTTTGTTTTTCAAAAGCTTGTTCTCCTCCTGTATTGACTCACACGTAGCTTCAAGCGCCGCTAGGCGCTGGCTGACGTCCTCCGCGTTGCTTTCAAGGTCGCCAATGCGTTGCTCCTGGTTAGCCACATCTGCTTGAATCTTGTCCAGCTTGCCATTAATAAGATCAAATGAAGCTTTAAAGTCAGCAGCTATGGACATTCTGTGTTGCTCAAGCAAGGCAACAAGTGCAGGGTTAAGGCTTATATTAGCATCCTCAGCTAAGCTGGTGTTAGTATTGTTCACTGCTGCCTCCTTTTCAGTCTGCTTTCTTGTTTTGGACATATTTCTCAACTCAAAACAGATTCCACACGTATTAAACGTCCAAAACGTTGACAGCTTACAGCAAAGTAGGGTTTTTTTTTTTTTTTTTTTTTTTTTTTTTTTTTTTTCCCGGTTCCGGCTCTGCCGGACCGGCGGCGCCACACGAGTGGGCTGCCTGTTGCAACAGCCTTTTTTTTATCTTCCTTCTTCTTTCTACACCTTTCACTCTGTATATATATCACGGACGCACGGATCGCCCCGGGGGTCTCCCGGGTCGGCGGACGGAGCCACGGTTTGCAGCGGGAGACGTTACTGCGGGGAGGAGCTAGTGCTAGCTAGCACTTGGCCGCCGCCCGGTGCTAATGGGAAACTCGACATACCGGGAGCTGTAGCGAAAACGAAGCGGGTGCCGGGCTGGAGTTTAGGCGGCGTGAAAGAAATATAAGACAGAATAATAAAGAGCGATGGCAAGAACCAAGCAGACCGCCCGTAAAATCTACTGGAGGAAGAAGCCCCCCATGAGACAGCTAGCCACCAGGGCTGCTCGGAGAGGCGCTCTGGCCACCGGCAGAGTGAAGAGGCCTCGCCGTCACAGGTCCGTGGCTCTGAGAGAGATCCGTCGCTACCAGAAATCCACGGAGCTGCTCATCCGTAAGCTGCCCGTCCAGCGCCTGGTGAGGGAGATCGCTCAGGACTTCAAGACCGTCCTGCGTTTCCTGAGTTTCGCCGTCATGGCTCTGCAGGAGACCAGCGAGACCCACCTGGTGGTCTCTTCTTCGCTAAGGGGGTCACCATCATGCCCAAAGACTTCCAGCTGGCCCGCTGCATCCGCGGAGAGAGAACTTAGACTTTCTGCTGCACATTCACCAGCCATAATGCTCTGCACTGTGTGTCTATATATATACATTTATAGTAATATGGACATATGTTTACTAGATGTTGTTTTTTCTTGCCTTCTGATTGTTGCTCTGAGTGTTGCTATCCCTGTGCTGTTGCAATCCTGGAATTTCCCCATTGTGGGACTAATAAAGGCTTATCTTAAAAGTAAGACAGAAAAAAAATATAGCAGGAGCCAGCAACGCACACACCTACTCCATTGCCAGCACACCTGAAGCCAATCCTCTCCCACTTTTTTTTCAATGAAGATAACTTTAAACTAATCAGAAATACACTCTATACATTGCTAATGTGGTAAATTACTATTTTAGCTGCAAATGTCTGGTTTTTGGTGCAATATCTACATAGGTGTATAGAGGCCCATTTCCAGCAACTATCACTCCAGTGTTCTAATGGTACAATGTGTTTGCTCATTGTGTCAGAAGGCTAAAGGATGATTAGAAAACCCTTGTGCAGTTATGCTAGGTCTGCAATGCTGTAATTGCTGCAAATGAAGGATTCTTTGACGAAAGCAAAGTTTGAAGGAAAAAATTATTATTTCAAATACAAATCATTGGTGGTAAATAAAAGTGTGACTTTTCATGGAAAACACAAAATTGTCTGAGGTGACCCCAAACTTTTGAACGGTAGTGTACATGGCCCTGTGTGAAAAAGTGATTGCCCCCTAAACCTAATAACTGGTTGGGCCACCCTTAGCAGCAACAACTGCAATCAAGCATTTGTGATAACTGTCAATAAGTCTTTTACAGTGCGGTGGAAGAATTTTGTCCCACTCATCTTTGCAGAATTGTTGTAATTCAGCCACATCGGAGGGTTTTCAAGCATGAACTGCCTTTTTAAGGTCATGCCACAGCATCTCAATTGGATTCAGGTCAGGACTTTGACTAGGCCCTTCCAAAATCTTCATTTTGTTTTTCTTAAGCCACTCAGAGGTGGACTTGCTGGTGTCTTCTGGATCATTGTCCTGCTGCAGAACCCAAGTGTGCCTCAGCTTGAGGTCACGAACAGATGGCCGGACATTCTCCTTCAGGATTTTTTGGTAGACAGCAGAATTCATGGTTCCATTTACCACAGCAAGTCTTCCACGTTCTGAAGCAGTAAAACATCCCCAGACATCACACTACCACCACCATATTTTACTGTTGATATGATGTTCCTTTTCTGAAATGCTGTGTTACTTTTACACCGGATGTAATGGGACACACACCTTCCAAAAAGTTCAACTTTTGTCTCGTCAGTCCACAGAGTACTTTCCCAAAAGTCTTGGGGATCATCAAGATGTTTTCTGGCAAAACTGAGATGAGCCTTTATGTTCTTTTTGCTCAGCAGTGGTTTTCGTCTTGGAACTCTGCCATGCAGGCTGTTTTTGCCCAATCTCTTTCTTATGGTGGAGTCATGAACACTGACCTTAACTGAGGCAAGTGAGGTCTGCAGTTCTTTGGATGTTGTTGTGGGGTCTTTTGTGACCTCTCGGATGAGTCATCGCTGCGCTCTTGGGGTAATTTTGGTCAGCCGGCCACTCCTGAGAAGGTTCACCACTGTTCCATGTTTTCGCCATTTGTGGATAATGGCTCTCACTGTGGTTCGCTGGAGTCCCAAAGCTTTAGAAATGGCTTTATAACCTTTTCCAGACTGATGGATCTCAATTACTTTGTTTTTCATTTGTTCCTGAATTTTTTTGGATTGTAGCATGATGTAACCCAGCTGAGAAAATGACCCTTTTTCTCAGATGTAAATTGTATTAATACAATTGTGTGATTTTATTTTGAAAACCGATTCTCTTGGGGAAGAGGAAGTGTGATCCTTGTGATTCAGCTTTAAAACTTCCGTTTTATGGTCACATTGGGTGATCTGGGTCTTTCTATTCGTTAAGAGCAATATTAGCCCCGCCTTCCGAGCAAAGTGCTGAAGCGCTATGCTGGAAATCGTTCTTTGCACGATCTGCGAGCGGAGGAGAGGAACTGTAGGATGATCTGTCCTCACGTTGACACCTCTTCTTGTTGATGGGAGCACGAGCTTGAGAGGCCGTGAAGCGGTGACTTCTGCTGTGTTCACCCTGAATCTCATTTTTGGCTAGGTTTTTTTGGTTGCCGACCAAAAACCTTCTGGATCCTGGATTCTCTCACAATGGAGATGGCGAGCCTGACCCGAGACTGAACCGAGATTGATCTGAGATCTAACCAAGATCTCGATTGAAGGACACCCCTCTCTCCAGTGCCCAGGATTTAAAGTGGTAACAACCCAAGTTGCCGCTTTAAAAGAGGAAAACAAACCTGAGTCTGGAGTTACAAGACATCTTGACTGGTCAAACGACTAACCCGAAAGAACAAACAAACACTGAGCTCAGTAGGTCACTTTTGGGGTTTTATTTCATGCCGGCCGTTGTTATATTTGTATATTTGTACATTGTTTGTATATTTTGCTCCTTCTATATTTATTAATACAGACATGAATTGCTCATTTCTTGCCTCCAGCTATTTCATTCCACACTCTAATTCCCTATTGTAACCCTTACGAACCTAGCAACTGGTCTACACTTAATTATTTCCCTTACCTAATTAACATAAGGCAAGGGTTACAATAAAAGTGGCGAGCCCAGCCAGAGCCTTTTTTTCCCCTCTCCTTTACGTTATTTCAAGCCTATAACGTACCCAAAATGGATATTGTTGAGTGTGAATCTGTGAAAATTCCAAATGCAGTGATAGTGAGTGAAATCGCTGGAGATGAGCAACTTGATGAGATGATCAAGTTACATCGCACTGATATTAAAAACCTAGCGAAGATGAGTGGCAGAGATTTTGCAGATGTCCTGAAAGATGTGATGTTACAGATTTCTGAGGCAATCAAAGAATCTGAAAATGATCAATCAGAGCAAGTTAAGTTACCTGATAACTTACCTGAAGCTTGCTTGGATGAATCTCAACCTCAGCCTTCTGCAGCTGAGTCAAATCACACTGCGAGCACACCAGCTCGAAGTATGCCCACCAATTCTGCACATGATTTAAATCCCCCAGAAGTGCAACGTGTGGTAGTTGAGCACATTGTGAAAAGGGAAGATTTTCCCGTGCAGCAGTTTTCACAAAAGCTCGGAGCTTTTTCTGGCAAAGACCCCCGACCAACTTATGAGCTAGATTATGACACTTGGCGATCCAGTGTAGAATTAATCTTGACTGATTCTGCTATGTCCAGATTGCAGCAATCCCGAAAGATCATTGAGTCTCTTGTACCCCCAGCAGCTGATGTAGTCAAGTACTTGAACCCCAACAGCTCACCATCAGAATACCTTCAGCTGTTAGATTCTGCTTATGGTACAGTTCAAGATGGCAGAGAGCTTTACGCCAGGTTTATTGACACCTTCCAAAACACAGGTGAGAAACCCTCGTCATATCTACAACGTCTTCACGTAGCTTTGACTCACACTGTGAAGCATGGTGGCGCTTCAAGCCAGGATTTTGACAGGCTGCTTGTCACGCAGTTTTGTCGAGGTTGTTGGGATGATTCCTTTTTAACTGCACTCCAGTTAAAACAAAACCGAACAAGTCCCCCAACTTTTCCTGATTTGCTCCTCTTGCTACACACTGAAGAAGACCAAATTGCTGCCAAAAATTTAAGGATGAGACAACATTTGAGCAGTTCAAACCAAAAAGTGACATCCCACGTGCAAACTGTGCAGTGTAGTTCAGATGAAAATGAGGATAATGCCACGCTAAACACACTCCAAGAACTCTCAAAACAAGTTGCAGAGATTCAAACGCAACTAGTAAAACTAACTGCAGAACCAAGAGCTCAAAACTCACAAAGTACACTCAGTACAACTCCAAAAGAGAAACGAAAGTCGGAGGTTCGAAGACGACCAGATACTGTCGTAGTTCCGCCCATAACTGATACCGGGTGGGGGCAATACTGAAAGTGATCACATTACAACTCAACCAATTCTGACGATGGACAGTCTTGGTTGCACATGCAACGGGACGTGCATGATAATTAGCGGGGGAGAGTGTAACCCAGCTGAGAAAATGACCCTTTTTCTCAGATGTAAATTGTATTAATACAATTGTGTGATTTTATTTTGAAAACCGATTCTCTTGGGGAAGAGGAAGTGTGATCCTCGTGATCCAACTTTAAAAACTTCCGTTTTATGGTCACGTTGGGTGATCTGGGTCTTTCTATTCGTTAAGAGCAATATTAGCCCCGCCTTCCGAGCAAAGTGCTGAGGCGCTATGCTGGAAATTGTTCTTTGCACGATCTGCGAGCGGAGGAGAGGAACTGTAGGACGATCTGTCCTCACGTTGACACCTCTTCTTGTTGATGGGAGCACGAGCTTGAGAGGCCGTGAAGCGGTGGCTTCTGCTGTGTTCACCCTGAATCTCATCTTTGGCTAGGTTTTTTTGGTTGCCGACCAAAATCCTTCTGGATCCTGGATTCTCTCCAAATGGAGATGGCGAGCCTGACCCGAGACTGAACCGAGATTGATCTGAGATCTAACCAAGATCTCGACTGAAGGACACCCCTCTCTCCAGTGCCCAGGATTTAAAGTGGTAACAACCCAAGTTGCCACTTTAAAAGAGGAAAACAAACCTGAGTCTGGAGTTACAAGACATCTTGACTGGTCAAACGACTAACCCGAAAGGACAAACAAACACTGAGCTCAGTAGGACACTTCTGGGGTTTTATTTCATGCCGGCCGTTGTTATATTTGTATATTTGTACATTGTTTGTATATTTTGCTCCTTCTATATTTATTAATACAGACATGAATTGCTCATTTCTTGCCTCCAGCTATTTCATTCCACACTCTAATTCCCTATTGTAACCCTTACGAACCTAGCAGTTGGTCTACACTTAATTATTTCCCTTACCTAATTAACATAAGGCAAGGGTTACAATGATGTCTAGCTTTTGAGGATCTTTTGGTCTACTTCACTTTATCAGGGAGGTCCTATTTAAGTGATTTCTTGATTGAGAACAGGTGTGGCAGTAATCAGGCCTGGGTGTGGCTAGAGAAATTGAACTCAGTTTTCCAAAGATGTGATAAATCACAGTTAATTTATGTTTTAACTGGGGGAGGGGGGCGATCACTTTTTCACACAGGACCATGGAGTTTTGGATTTTTTTTTACCCTTAATAATAAGCACCTTCATAAAAACTGCATTTCGTGTTTACTTGTGTTATCTTTGTCTAATATTTAAATTTGTTTGATGATCTGAAAAATTTAAGTGTGACAAACATACAAAAAATGAGAAATCAGAAAGGGGACAAACACTTTTTCACACCACTGTATGTCATCCAAGGTAAACAAACACAAATGTATTCAGGAAGTCCTGAAGTATGTCATTTGTGAGCTGCTGGAATACTGCGGAGGCGTTGGTGAGCCTAAATGGCATGACGCGGTATTCAAACTGGCCCAGATGTGTGGAAAAAGCCGTTTTCCACTCATCGCCCTCCCTGATCCGGATAAGTGGTAAATGGTAAATGGTGTTCACTTATATAGCGCTTTACAGATCCTGCAATCCACCCATTCACACACGCATTCACACACTGATGGCGGCAGAGCTGCCATACACACAGGCGCTAACCAGGCCACCAGGACCAACTGGGGGTTCAATGTCTTGCTCAAGGATAAGGTAATCAAGGATAAGGTAGTAGGCATTCCTAAGGTCGGGTTTAGTAAAAAATTGTAGCTCCCTGGAGTTGTTTGAAGGCCGAATTGATGAGGGGGAACTGGTATTTGTCCTTGATGGTGATAATATTCAGTTCTCAAATCTCAGTACAGGGGCATAGCGAACCATCCTTTTTCCCCACAATGTCATGTGTGCCCCTACGGGGCAGAAGAGACAGACCCACATGCTGGATTGTGCTTGTGTGTTTAATAAAAGAAACATAAAGTCCCAAAAAATTGTGCAACAGACAAAAATACAAACTGGGGAAAACTTGAGGGCTTGGCCCTCAGGAGGTCCAACTCAGGCTGCCACTCTGCTGCGGCGGCCTCCGCAGCAGGCATGATGATAATTTCAGTCCTTGTTGCCCCTGCTGTCGTGACCCACGCTGGAGGCTCCTCCGACGAGGAAGCTGGGGTTTGACTCTGTGCTGGCACTGGAATTGGATCCTCCAGGGCCATGGGCTCCTCCGTCATCCGGCGGCTTGGTTCTGGGGCCAGTGAACACTCAGGAAGAAACAGAGGCGACACGGAGAGGATAGGAGAAAGTTTTGCAGCTGCAGCAGGAGGAGAGAGCTCAGAGGACTGCTTAATCTGAGTCTCTCCCCTGGGAGGCAGACAATGTTTATCATTACAAGATGGAACAGAATGAAAAACACTTGCCTGACCTCCTGGATCTTTATGTTTTCTGCTGCAGGTGACAGGACGCCATCCCTCTCTGTGTCAATGGCGATCCTGGCCCACTCAATGGGTAGTGGAGGAGCCAGCTCTGATGACACGGAAGTGGATGTTTCCGGAGAAACCCTGGAGGACCTCTCGGCAGCAGGAGGGCACATCATGGCGATGAGGGTTGCGACAGGAGAGGAGAGAGTACGGGCTGGTAGAACAGCCTGCGAGGAAAGAGAAAAAAGAGGCTCTGCTGCGGGAATTGTCGGACCAGACATCGGGAAAATGGCTGCCGCAGAGGAGATGGGCTTCCTCCGGTGATCCAATGTGAGATGACATTGTTTCACTGGAACAGGAGCTGGCAGCGAGCATGCAGGAATCGGCGCAGGTGTTGGAGCCACCTCCCTCAGCCCCTCACCCGTACTTGGAAGGGAATAAATGGAGGAGAGGATGTTTATTGCCCTCGGATGATTCCACAGGTTGGGAAACGCCTGCATCACTCACGCTGCGCTGTCCCGGCTCTCCTGGACCATCTTGGGAGAGCAGAAGGTTCGTGTCTGCGACCATATGTTGTCCAGGAGGCACACCGCCCGCCGCTCCACTTCGTCCATGGTGAACACCAGAGCAGGTAGGTGAAAAACACAAAAAGATGAAAAAACGCACAGACACAGCAGCTGGGTCTTCTGTCACTGGCTGGACTATTCTGTCATGTGTGCCCCTACGGGGCAGAAGAGACAGACCCACACGCTGGATTGTGCTCGTGCATTTAATAAAAGAAACATGAAGTCCCAAAAAACTGTGCAACAGACAAAAATACAAACTGGGGAAAACTTACAGTTGACATCCCTGGGCCGACATCGCCCAGCGGACGCAGGAGGATATCATCACAGTAAGGATTGACATTCAATAGTCCAGCAAATGCATAGAGGACAGGCAGTGCTTAAATACACAACACTAAATGAGCTGCAGGTGCGCATCACAGGCGAGCCGTGACCTAATTACCAAGCTGCCACAGCTGAGCTGGCAGAGAAGCAGGCAGTGGCAGCTGAAGGGGAGAGTCTGGTGAGAGAGGGGAAGGACTCTGTCACAACCCAAACAAATATACAAAAACTAACCACAAAGTAATAACAGACAATCAAACTTGGAAATAAAGTGAGGATCTGAACTCAGAGAAAACCTGAGTTCAGATACATGACACACAAAGAAAAAACCTGCACCCATGGCTGACAATGAGTGATGGATGAGGCCAGTGCTAAGTGACTCCTTAAAGTGTTTCTTCATGGCCTCCTTTTTGGGAGCCGACAGGCTATATAGACAGCTGGAGGGTAACTTGGCTCCCTGCTAGAGTTCTATGGGCTGGTGAGGGGGAAGTGACGTGGTTTTGACCTTACAAAAAATGGGTGCTAAATCATGGTAAACAGGGGGAACCTTAGAGAAACTGGGGGGGGCTCAGGGTCAGGGGCCTGGAGTAAAATGGAAGGTGAACAGGCTGCTGGCTGGAGACAGGCAGACATACAGAATGTACTCCAAGAGCGAATGACACCCTGACTCCAGTCAATAATGGGGTTGTGAATGCATAACCAGGGATATCCTAACACTACAGGGGAAGTGAGGCCGGGAGAAGAAAAAAGGATAGCTCTTCTGGTGGTTACCGAAGGTTAGTACAGCTAGCGGGACTGTGTGTTTGATGATCTGGCAGAGGGGCTGGCCAGAGAGAGCTATGAGATTCTGGGGCTGAGGTAACTGGGTGCAGGGGATTTTGAACTCGGTTGCCAGACTCTCAGAAATAAAATTTTGTTCAGCCCCTGAATCAACCAACACTGGGCCAACAAACTCAGTGGACCGGAGCATTATACGCACGGGCAGGACATGGCAGTTAATAGGGAGATTCTTGCCTCCGCCTGTCAACCCCTGATTTGGACTGAGCCTTTTAAATTCTCCGGGTACCGACTGGTAACATGGTTAGGTTGGCCGCAGTAAAGACATAGACCTTCATCATGCTGCCACTGTTTTTTGGCCAAAGTCAATTTGGACCACTCAATGGCCATGGGCTCCGAGGAATCAAGATTAGCAGCGGCTGGCAGCAACGTGCAGAGCTGTGGACACGGTGGACTGACACGTGAAGTTGCGCAAGACTCGCGTCGCCGCTCCATCGAGCATTCACACAGTCCATTGTCCAGCTTGATGACTAATGAAATAAAGGCATCTAGTGACTTTGGTTCATTCTGAAGGTGGGCAAGCTCGTCACGAAGGCAAGGACTGAGGCTCCGGATGAACATGGACCATACCGCAGTGTCATCCCACCCCGCTTCGGCCGCTAATACAGCAGTAGAGCTTAGCCTCTGGTGAAGGTTAAGTAACTGCGCGGAAGCGCTGCCCTCCCAACTGGTGTGATCAGAAACCCGAGCAAACTTCTCGGAGAACTGGGCATAGATGTAAAGGTGGCAATCCATCCCCTGGATTAATGCCTGAGCCCAGGTGAGCACGTGCCCATTGCGGAGCCCTGCCACAAAGCTAATACGGCTCTGATCTGAGGAGAAATCCTCTGGCACTCGGTTGAACACAAGCTGACACTGAAAAGGAAAACCACTTGCCTCCCCCAGCCTTCCAGAATAATGGGAGGACAAGAATATCGGAGGGGAGCGGCCCAGATGGGGTGACGTGAGGTGAGGTGCGGCGGAAGATGACACCACGAGCCCCTGTAAAGTTTGGTTGAGCTGAGTGATACGACCTGACATTTGTAACATTTGGTTCTGCATAACCTGGTTTTGATAAGTAACTTGGTCTACACGCTGCACCAGAATACCGAGCCAGGCTATGACAGTTGTCATGGCCGTGCCCGCCGGGTCTGCATGCTGGTCGTATGCTGACATGGTGTAACACTTAGACCCAAGAGTAGACACGGAAGACAACGTTGTCTTTATTGACAATAATGCAGTGATGTTGCAAAGGTGAAGAGGATCAGGGAATGACAGCAGAATCTGTGATGGTGGATGCCGGGGATGGAGTCCTTCAGTGGGGGTGAGTAGGTTAGAGGGAAAGGCTGGCCAGGCCTGAGCGCTGGGGAGAGGGGAATGGTCACAGTGGTGATATACGGTGGTAAATCAGCTTGGGGAGGTGATGACGTGCATAGTCTGAGAATATCCAAATCCAATCCACTAGGCAATTTCCAGAGTCCAAAGGCAGGCAGGGATCAGAGCATGGCAGACTTAATCAAGGCAGGCAGACAGATCCAGGACAGAAGGCACAGGGTCTAGAAACAGCCAAAGATCAGATTACGGCAGGACAAAAGCACAAGGGCAAACAGGTTAAGCTCAGAGCAGGATACAGGCTGGCTGTGTGTCAGACGTGACCAGGCAGAGTACTGGGAGAGCCTCCTATTTACTGTATCATCTCCCACTGATTGGCGGCAGGCGGTGCTTGCAGCTGTAGGGAGAGGTGCTTAATTAGCGGGGAGATAGGGAGGCAGGCAGACAGAGAAGACAGAAACCCTTACACTTCATGCCATCTGCTGTAAGACTGTACAACCACCACCTCAAAATCCTACAAAACCACTAGGGCTTTAACGCCCCATCATGTATGGTTTCACCTGTTTTCATTTTGTAGACTCAGGGGACAATGTCTGCTATGGATCTGAGTGCATTATAGGAGTGCATTGGATGTATGCAAGTAGATTAACATGTACAAGTACAAATTTATCTGTATACATGTGTATACACACACAGGTGAAACGTGTGTATATATGTAGATAATATATATATATATATATATATATATATATATATATATATATATATATATATATATATATATATATATATACAGTACGTCGAGATTAATGTCTAGTGTACCCAAAAATGATTTCTAACATGAGTAACGCTCTTTGAACCTATGTGTAACTTACTGAACTGGTTTCTAACTTACAGCTACCCTATAATGGCATATTTGCAGCTTTGGTTCACAGGAAAAACCCGTACAGAGCTCTGCTGCTGCCTGCAGTGCATACACACATACACACACACACACACACACACACACACATACGTTTTCATATAACCGGACCTGTCAAGGATGTATCTGAGCACTTTCAAGCTACAGGATTTAAGATCAAAATCACTGTTTAGCCCTCCATGTTTTTTCCATTTGACTGAAGTCTGTACCATCAGCTGTCTAGTGTTTGTCACGGTGGCCCTCGCAAGCCACCATAAGACGCCACAAGTCACCGGTGAGTTTGCAATGATGTTTTATTGAGGATAAAGGAACAGAAGGGTAACACAAAGTGACAAAGTAAAGAGCCACAATGGGCTAAAACACACTATACTAGGAACAGGGACTGTAAGGCTGATCAAGCACACTTACGATAGAGGATTAGGATGAGGGATGATCGTAGCCGAGGAATCAAATAAGGAAAACTGACGTCTGAGACGAGGAACGCACGCTCGACGTCTGAACACGGGGATGCTTGATGGAGACTGCTGCATCGGGCTGCATTCAGCGACCGCTTTAAATGCCAGCCGCTAATGACCCCTGAATGCAGCCCAGCTGGCAGGCTTTGACAGCAGGAATCTCCCCCGAGCGCTGTCACAATAAGAGCCCGGGGAGCCAGAAGGTACTCACTGCTGTCAAGCCTGTCGGAGATGACGTATGACCCAATCGTGGATGAGATTGGCGCTCGAATCATGACAGTATCTCCCCCTCGAGGGCGAGCTCTGAACGGCCAATGACACCCAAGCACCCCCCCCTGCACCCCCCCAGGGTGGGTGGAAGGGCAGCAGGCCAGGGGGGAGCGGACCAGCAAAGACCAAGAAAAGAACCATGATGACAACAGGAGCGCGTAGGCAGACAGAGGGAAAAAAAAAATCAACACTCCCATGCACAAATTACAATCAAGGAGGAACGATCACAAGGCAAAATAACAACGAACAGGATATTACAAATACACAAACCATGATCAAGGCAGACTGGAAAAAAAACCAAAAAACAATTGCAGCGTAAAACAACAGAAAATACCAAATTCCAAAAGGCAAAAGTACACCAACTGTTACGGGCAGTGAATGGACATTAAACAGAGGGAAAAGAAACAAAAAACACCTGCTAGAAAAGGGTGAGATGCACAATTACAAGTACAAGACCCCCTGCACATCCCAAAAGATTACAGACACAATGAAGATGAAAACCCGGGATGAGGGCAGTCCTGGTTCTGTGGCAGGAAGGCTGATAGTTCGGGGGGCCGCCCAGCATCAAATGGCCATATCGCAGGCAGGGGGGAAAAGGACAGTTCGGGCGGCCCTACCCCCAGTCCCATGCCGGAAATACAGTTCCTCTGGCGGCCGGGCCCGATTGCCGAAAGGGCGGACAAAGTTAGTTGGGTGGCCGACCAGAACGCCGAACTGGCGAAACAGCTCGCCAGGTGGCCGACTCGCATCACACAGCCACCGGACCATAGGGGGGAAGTAGAAGGCGGCTCCCTGGAGAGGGGGGAGACGAGGGAGAGCTGGGCGGAGCATTCGGAACCCCTGACGCCCCCGGTGGAGATGAGCTGTGATGCTGATCCTGAGGACGAGGACGACGATGATGAAGATGTAGATGGGATGAGATGAGCCAGTTCCAGTGTCGGTGGCAGGGGATCTGCAGCTCCCTCACCGACCTTGGATTCAGCTGGCGCTGCCACCCGCGATGGACCCCGATTGGGTCACGGCTGCACCCGCGTCAGACCCCGGGACTGGTCGGCACCGCACCAGAACCGACTCCAACTCTGAACCCGAAACCTCTGGCACAGCAACCCGGAATCAGCTCCGCACCGGTGACCCTGGGAGAAGGCTCAGGAGAGAGAAAAGAACTGGGATCAGGATCACTGGTAGCGGCAGAACCCGGTGAGACAAGCTCGGATGCAGTGGACGGCTGCACCCCGGCTCGACCTCCCCAAGAGACAGGCAAATGCTGTAAAATGGAGAAGAGAAAGACAACAAAGAGCACTTGCCTGATCTCGAGTCTCGACGCCGTCCAGGACTTTGACGATCTGGCTCAGACGGGAGGAGATCGTCCCTCTGGCTCCCACTCAGCTACGTCGGGCTCCGCAGCTGGCATGATGGTGTCCGCAGCCTGAGGACCCCTCGGCACAGACATCACGCTGACGACCCACCTGCGTAGTGGCTGGGGACCCTCAACCGGCTTCCTGCTGAACCGGACCGCTCATCTGTGGAGACCCCGGGGACGCTTCTTCCGTTGCCGCAGGCTCCCACGCTGCAGTCCGCTCTCCATCCTCTGCCCACGGCATGGCCTGCGGGACTGAACCAGGCTCTCCAGAACCGCAGGCCCCCTCCTCATCTGGCGACGTTGGCCTGGCGTCGAGGACCGCACAGCGGACGGAAACACAGAGGGAACGGTTTAATAATACAAGCTACAGCAGGTGGTGGGAGCTCGGGGGACTGCGAACCCTGAACTCCACCCCCAGGAGTCAGACAAGGCACATCACACTAATGAGGAGAAGAGTGAACTTGAATTTGCCTGTCTCCGGAGGGAGGATTGGTGCCTGCTGTAGCGGACGTTGCTCCTTCCTTTCCCCGCCGGATGGTGACAGAGGGCCCCTGGAGGACGAGGGGGAGCCGCTATGCGATGGACCTGGACGGGGCTCACCAGAACAGGACTCTGAACTCTCTCTGCAGCAGGAGGTGACGTCACAGAGGAGGAGGCGACAGCCGAGACGATCCGGGCACGACGAGCTGACAGGACAGCGGGAACAGGTGGCCCCGGGGGAGAGGCTGCGGGGTTCCCTCCTGACGTGACGCCGAAGGAGCAGCTGACTGGGAGGCAGGGTTCCTCCGACGACCCGGAACAGGATCTGGACAAGGTTTTGGCTGAGGGTCATCTTGGCCGGGGCGCCGATGTCTTCAACGACCCCCGGGTGGCGCGAACTCCCGGAGTGGATCGAGGGCAGGAACAGGATCCCAAAGCAGGGACCGGGGATGCCTCCTCCTCTGCTTACCCCCGTAGTCCTCCTGCACCATGCGGAGTATCTCGCGCTGTGCAGCGATGTCATCCCTCCGCACGCTGACTTCTGGGTGGTTGGCGTAGCGGGGAAGATGATTTAAAACATCCTCAGCACAGTCCAGGTACCAGCGCACATCGCTGTGGTAGTTGAGGAGGGAGGCGGCGATGAGCGTATCATCGACGTATTCAAGGGCGTCCGCCAGCTCGTTGCTCTGACTCTGAGCGTGGACCCTCCGCAACGGCATGCTTCCAGCACGCGGTACCCAGACAGGAAGGAGCACAGTCCAATGCAAAACAACTCACCGGGAACGGCGTCTCGGTATGGCGCCTCCGTTTAGGCGTCCTGGCAGCAGTTTACTGTCACGTGGCCTCGCGAGCCACCATAGACGCCACAGTCACCGGTGAGTTTGCAATGATGTTTTATTGAGGATAAAGGAACAGAAATGTAACACAAAGTGACAAAGTAAAGAGCCACGATGGGCTAAAACACACTATACTAGGAACAGGGACTGTACGGCTGATCAAGCACCTTACGATAGAGGATTAGGATGAGGGATGATTGTAGCTGAGGAATCAATAAGGAAAACTGACGTCTGAGACGAGGAACTCTCGCTCGACGTCTGAACACGGGGATGTTTGATGGAGACTGCTGCATCGGGCTGCATCAGCGACCGCTTTAAATGCCGGCTGCTAATGACCCCCAGAATGCAGCCCAGCTGGCAGGCTTTGACAGCAGGAAGCTCCCCGAGCGTCTGTCACAATAAGAGCCCGGGGAGCCAGAAGGTACTCACTGCTGTCAAGCCTGCCGGAGATGACGTATGACCCAAGCGCGGACGAGATCGGCGCTCGGATCATGACAGTGTTTGTTCTGATAGATATGCCAAAATGTCAGAACATCGGAGGAGGTGGATCCAATCAGCTGATCGCCTGAAGTGCAGAGTGCAGAATACAGCTCTGGCTTGGCTGCGCCTCCCCAGCAAAAGCACACTCATGCATTATCTTGTTTTTTTTTTTTCACTTTATTGAAAATAAACTTTTTTATCGCTATCAGTTCGCGTGCCTTTGAGCCAGGTTGTGACAACTGTCATGTTACAGGCATGACAACCTGACAGATTTGACAGCCTGCTAGGTCGGTCACGCCCCCCTCACGTGGTTATTGGAGGGGAGAATCATCTCGGTTGAACAGAGATGATCTCTCGCACACCTAGGATTCATTGGATCGGGAGGCAATGCAGTTTGGCATGACTGCGCTATGCAGAAGTTACAAGCTAGCAGAAGTTAAACTATTGTTGTGCGTAAGTTGTGAATGTCGGGCAAACATGCTAAGCATTAGTTGGTTTAAGTTATTTATACTGTAAGTTATGGAAATATTCTTTATAAGTTATTATCATGTTATGTATATGTCCAAGTCATTATGGACATGTTGAAGGCATACGACCAAAAGTGAGAACATCGATGTATGCGTTTTAGACTAATTTTTATACGTTTGGCAAACACGCCTAAATCATCATGGGTGTGACAGTAGACAGCTCAAGTTTGCATACCCTGTCTGGCTCCAAGTACAGTGTGTCTGGAAAGTATTCACAGCGCTTCAACACTTTTCTACATTTTGTTATGTTACAGCCTTATTCCAAAAGGGATTAAATTCATTTTTTTCCCTCAAAATTCTACACACACAACACCCCATACTGACAATGTGAAATTTTTTTTTGAGATTTTTGCAAATTTATTAAAAAAAAAAAAAAAAAAAGAAATCACATGCACGTAAGTATTCATAGCCCTTTGCCATGAAGCTCAAATTGAGCTCAGGTGCATCCTGTTTCCACTTATCATCCTTGAGATGTTTCTACAGTTTAATTGGAGTCCACCTGTGGTAAATTCAGTTGATTGGACATGATTTCAGGACTCATCCAAGAGCTGGCCGGCCGTCTAAACTGAGCGATCGGGGGAGAAGGGCAGAAGGGCCTTAGTCAGGGAGGAGACCAAGAACCTGATGGTCACTCTGTCAGAGCTCCAGTGTTCCTCTGTGGAGAGAGGAGAACCTTCCAGAAGGACAACCATCTCTGCAGAAATCCACCAATCAGGCCTGTATGGTAGAGCGGCCAGACAGAAGCCACTCCTTGGTAAAAGGCACATGGCAGCCTGCCTGGAATTTGCCAAAAGGCACCTGAAGGACTCTCAAACCATTCATTCATTCATTCATCTTCTTCCGCTTAATCCTTTTTTCGGGTCACGGGGGTGCTGGAGCCTATCCCAGCATCTTTGGGCGAGAGGCAGGGTGATCTGTCCAGGACTCTCAGACCATGAGAAACAAAATTCTCTGGTCTGATGAGACAAAGATTTAGTATGAATGCCAGGCGTTATTGTTTAGAGGAAACCAGGCACCACTCATAACCATGCAATGGTGGTGGCAGCATCATGCTGTGGGGATGTTTTCGGTGGCAGGAAGTGAGAGACTAGTCAGGATAGAGGGAAAGATGAATTGCAGCGATGTACAGAGACATCCTGGATGAAAACCTGCTCAGAGCGCTCTTGACCTCAGACTGGAGCGAAGGTTCATCTTTTAGCAGGACAACAACCCTAAGCACACAGTCAAGATATCAAAGGAGTGGCTTCAGGACAACTCTAGTGAATGTCCTGAGTGGTCCAGCCAGAGCCCAGACTTGAATCCAATTGAACATCTCTGGAGAGATCTGAAAATGGCTGTGCACCCAACGTTTCCCATCCAACCTGATGGAGCTTGAGAGGTGCTGCAAAGAGAATGGGCGAAACTGCCCAAAGATAGGTGTGCCAAGCTTGTAGCATCATATTCAAAAAAAGTTGAGGCTGTAATTGCTGCCAAAGGTACATCAACAAAGTACTGAGCAAAGCAGTGAATACTTATGTACATGTGATTTCTTAGTTTTTTATTTTTAATAAATTTGCAAAAATCTAAAAAAAATTTTTTTTTCATGTTGTCATTATGGGGTATTGTGTGTAGAATTTTGAGGGAAAAAATGAATTTAATTCATTTTCGAATAAGGCTGTAAACATAACAAACTGTGGAAAAAAGTGAAAGCGCTGTGAATACTTTCCAGATGCACTGTATCTACTCGATCAGTTGCAAAGAACAGGGCATTCCCAGCAAGATATTTGCAGCACTCCTTGGAGCCTGGAATCCAAGAATATTGCTTGTTGCTAATATGGAAGTGACGGACAATCTTTTCCTGGCTGAGATGGGCCTGCTAGCTTCAGGGTTGGCCGATCTCTCTTCACAATGAATCAACTTTTTTTGAAAAGACTTCTGGAAAATTGATTTTTTAAAATATCAGCAACCAAATCGTTTTCCTCTCCCCTGTCAGCCATTGTGGGTGGGAAAACAGATATTATATTTAAACAGATACAGTATATTGTAGCTGCTTAAGCAAGTCCTTGCACTACTGTTTTGCTTGCTAGGATCCTCTGCATTGTGGGTGGAGGAGTCTAACCATCCAATCAAAAGACATGAAAATGCTGATGTTCATGAATGCCTTCTATGCATACCCCTGGACGTACAGAAGACATCTGATTGGTTAAAGCAACAGGATAAGTTTAATGGTTAATTTAACCTACAGAGCACAATGTTAATTCCTGAAGACCCAAGCAGATTTTCTTGATCCTGGCAACACAGATGGCTAAAATATGATTAGACAAAAAAACTCTAACATGCATTACACTATTGGAAGGAGTGCAACCAAGAGAAAAGCTACAAGAGCAATATAAGAATGTAGGTTTTTATTTAATGTCCATACTGCTGCTGGACAAGTGTTCATATTTCTTACCTAATTGAGTGGAAAAAAGTAGGCAAAAGGTCAAGTCAGGATGACTCCTTCATTAGACCGATGTTATTAATTTTGTAAGTGCTTGGAGTACATTGTGCTACAGATACACAAAGGGTATCAACTAAGTACTTTTTTCTGCATGTTTCTCTGAAGACCTAAAGCAAAAATCAGCAAATTGTGCAGTATAATAACATTACTTTGACATAGTTTTTTTTGTGCCTGTGGTAAAGGCAAAAATATTCAGGAAAAGACAATATTTCTTTGAATAATTTCGTTGATATTAAAACATACCCCTTCTTATTTAACAACTCTTGTTGAAGAAAGCACTTATGTGAAGTCAAGCATATGTCATATGTGCAAAATGCAGATTTGCAGCAAATAAATACATCATACCTTTAAGCTGAAATACAAATTTAAGCTGAAAAAACCATTAGCATAAGCTCTCTGCTATGTATATTTAATAGATTCTTTATTAACACATTTGTGGGTGTAGCCAAATTCTTATACAGAGAAACAGTACCCCACAGTGGTTAGATTTTCTAAGTGCTCCAAACTCTTTTCCTTCAATGCAATTGTAATGACTTTTGCCCCCCCCAGGAGGCTTCAATAGCAAGACACAGTGAGAAGAAAGTCGTGCCTTAATATATTTCTTACAAAATATTGATATCTAGGTGGCTAAACTATCACATCTATCTAAAAAAATCTCTTGTGTGACTTCATTAAAAATTAAAAAAGGAGAATGAATAGGACTAGAAGGGAAACAAATGTCGCCTTTTTGAATGAAGAATTAAACTAAAATAGCATTTTGAAAAGGAAATGCATACATAAATGAATCGATTTAAGCCTAACATATTTGTTTTACTTTATAATTCACAGCACCCAATGGGCGATATTTTAAGAGATAAGGACCTATACTTATGCAGCGCTTTTTCTAGTCACAAAGACCACTCAAAACACTTAACTAGTAGCTTCACTAACCCTCTATTCTAAGGGCCTATCAAGAGACAGATGCCTAGGGACAATTTAGAGTCACCAATTAACCTGACATGCATGTCTTTGGATTGTGGGAGGAAACCGGACCCCCCCAGAGTAAACCCACACAGCACAGGGAGAACATGCAAACTCCACTCAGAAAGGTTCCCACCTCTGCCAGCCTGGGGATTTGAACCTGGAACCTTCTAGCTGTGAGGCAACAGTGCTAACCACTGCACAACTGTGCTGCCCTTCACTTTGTTACCCTTATTGTCATGAGCTGAGCACTGGAGGTTTCCACCATGCTCAGTCTCATGGCTTTTTCTCTATATTTATATATTTGTTGTATTTTGTGCTTTTTGGTTTCTGTTATTCTCGCACTGTTTTCCATTTCCCTGTTTATGTCTTAGCTTTTGTTACACTTTTATTTTGTATTAATTTGTATTTAGATCTCAGTCTGCATTTGTTTTTTGTTTTTTGTTTTTTTTTCCCACAATATTTTTATTGAACCTTTTTTACAAACATAACACAAACAATCAAACACTAACACTAAAGTAATAAAAAAAAATTTACTAAAACACACCAACAACCACTAACAGGAACAGGTCTTCAACAATGCTCCTCTGTTTAGTCTAGGCAATCCATTACATAAGTATACATATTATACGTTCACCAGTTTGGAATTTATAAGGTCCACACACATCATTCACCTTCTCCTTCAAAAGTTATGTTTAAATTCTTTACATAATCAATAAAAGGTCTCCATATATTCTCAAACACAGTTTCCTTTGATTTCAGTATGTATGTTATTCTTTCTAGTGGAAGGTTTGTTAACATCTGTCTTAACCACTGAGTCACATCTGGTCTATGAGTCTTTTTCCACAATAGTGCAATACATTTTTTGGCGTTAAGCAAACTGAGGTCTATGAATGCTCTTTCACTTTTATTAAAGTTGTGCTTTTCTGGATGCAGACCCAACAAAAACAATTTAGGATTCAATATGATTTGTTTTGAAATTATTTTTTCAATTGTTCCCCTCACCTCTTCCCAAAACATTCTAATTTTTCTACATTCCCATAAACAATGAAATAAGGTTCCTTTACTTTCCATACATTTTGTGCACATATCTGGTATGTTTTTGTTATATCTATTTAATTCCACCGGTGTAACATACATCCGCATTAACCATTTAAAATGTATCAATTTTAGACATACATTTATTGATTTGGTTTGAGCTTCTGTACAAGCCAATTCCCATTGTTCCTCTGAAATTTCAGTTTGCAGGTCTTCTTTCCAATAATTCAGTCTTTTCTGTGAGTTTTCACTTGAAGATAGTGTCAATGAGTTATAAAACTCTGAAATAATACCTTTTCTCTTACTATCTTTCGTCAAGATTTTTTCCAAGGATGAATAAATAGGTCGAGTGAGAGCATTGTTTTGATTTGATCGAATAAAGTTCCTAATCTGAAGATATTTTAAAAAATGTGTTCTATTAAGATTAAATTTGATCCTCAGCTCTTCAAAAGACATTATGTTATCTGAACATGACAGATATAAATCTTGAATTTTTTGAATCCCTTTTAAATTCCATACTTTAAATACAGCGTCCGCTCTCCCTGGTTTAAAATATTGATTACCCCATATTGGACTAAATTGTGACAATAAGTGTGGTTCTTTTAAATATTTTTTAGTTTCACACCATATTTTGATCATATGCTTTACAAATGGATTTTTAACTTGTTTCTGTAATTTTTTTGCCGAGTCTGAGAATATGAATATGGGAAGAGGTAAAGGTAAATTGTATGATTCCATTTCAGTCCAGTGAGGGAGATCATTTGATGAAAAATAATATGTCATAGACCTCAGTTGTGCTGACCAGTAATACAACATAAAGTTTGGACATTTCAGACCTCCACGATCAAATGGTAAATATAGTAAGGACAGACGTAATCTCGCCTTCCTATTGTTCAATATAAACTCCACTAACTTTTTTTTAATTCTTGAGATTAGATCTGAAGGTGGTGGTAAAGGAATGTATTGAAATAAATAAAGTTTTTTGGGTAAGATATTACTTTTAAGTATATTAATTCTCCCAATCATCGACATTGGTAGTGACATCCATCTCTGAATTAATCATTAATGTCTGTCATTAAGGCTTCGTAGTTGGCACTGGCGACTGATTCCAGCTTGGGCACAATTTGAATTCCTAAAAATTTAAACTTGATTTACAACATTGAATTGAGTTACCTCCGAAGCTGGGTGCTTTCTCTGGGACTCATTTAGCATTAATATTGAAGATTTAGTTTTATTTATTTTATATCCTGATATTTCCCCAAAATTCTTTATTAAATTCAACAAGGTTGGAATTGATTTTTTAAGATTCGACATAAACAAAATTATGTCATCGGCATACAGGGAGATTTTATGTTCTGTTGGTCAACCTTAATTCCATATAATTTGCGGATGTAAACGTACTGCCATCGCTAAAGGTTCAGTTGCAATAGTAAACAGTAAAGGTGAAAGTGGGCAGCCTTGTCGACATCCTCTATTGATTTTTATTGATTTTGAGATATTACTGTATGTAGGATTTCTGCTGTAGCATTATTATATATTATCTGAACCCATTTTATGAAATTTATTTCCAAGTCCAAACCTTTGTAAGACTTCAAAAAGAAAGGGCCATTCGACCCTATCAAGGCCTTTTCGGGCGTCCAATGATAGGAGAGCTGTATCCGGTGCTTCTTTATTAGAGTAAATAATATTGAATAATCTTCTTACATTATGGAAGCCTGTCTTCCCTTTATAAAGCCATTCTGATCTCGGTTAATAATTTTTGGTAATATTTCTTGTATTCGTCTGGCTAAAATTTTACAGATTATCTTAAGGTCAGCATTTAATAGGCTTATTGGTCTCATATTTTCACATTTATTAGAGGGTTTACCTGGTTTTGGCAACAGTATAATTAAGGCATTATTCATGTATGATGGTAAATTACTATTTTGAAATGCTTCTAAAACCATTTCCAAAAAGGTTTTATTAATTTATTCTTAAATTTTTTATAGAGGTCAACTGGAAGACCATCTGGTCCTGCACTTTTCTTGATTTCATATTATCAATGGCTAGCCCAACTTCTTCTTGACTAATTTTAGACTCCAGTATCTCCCTGTTTTCATTTGGAATACACAGTATAGATAGTCCGTCCAAAAACCCATTTAGTTTTGTTAAGTCAGTTTCATTTTTTTGTATCATATAATTTTCATAGTAATCTCTAAAGGCTCTATTAATTTCTAAAGGATCTACAACTACCTGTCCGTTACTTATAATACTGGTAATTGGTGTTTTAGATTCTAATTGTTTAATCTGCCATGCCAATAATTTTCCTGATTTTTCACCTTGTTCATAAAAAGATTGCTTCAATCTTAGAAGACCTCGAAGCAGCTCTATTTGCTGATTTTTTGTCATATTCAGCTCTCAGAATTATTAATTCGTTCTCTAACTTTGGGTCACTTCCTGCAATACACTTTTTCTTGAAGAATTTTTAATTTGTGTTCCAATTGGACTCTCTCCTCTTGAGTCTTCTTAGATTTTGAACCTGTATAACTAATAATATGTCCCCTAATAAAAGCTTTGAAAGCCTCCCACTTTATACATGCTGATTGTTTGTGTAGTATTAATATCGAAGAACTCATCTATCTGTTTTACTATGTACTTAACAAATTCCTCATCCAGAAGCCATTTATGCTGAAATTGCCACCTACCTGGCTCCTTTGTCAATTTCTTATCTACATATATGAGACAACAGGGTGCATGATCAGAGATCACAATATTATCATAAAAGCAGTTTTGAATCTTGGACCTTAATTCTGTGGAGATCAAAAAATAGTCAATACGTGAGAATGACTTGTAGGTATTAGAATAACAAGAGTAGGCTTTAACTTGTGGTTTCATTTCTCTCCATATATCCAGCAATCTCAATTCTTTCATAGAATGCTTAATGATCATCCTGCATCCATTGTGTGTACAGTCCAGTCCTGTTGATCTGTCTATACCGGGATTCAATGTACAATTTAAAATCCCTGCTATTATATGTTGCCCTGTAAGTGATGATAAGATAAGAAATAAATTAGCAAAGAACTTTTGATCATCTATGTTGGGACCGTATAAGTTCACCAGATTTATGTTTTCTAATAGCAAAGATCCTTGAATAATTAGATATCTTCCAAATTTGTCTCCAATTACATTTTTCACTTGAATGGAACTGATTTATGTATGAGAGTCATAACTCCCCTGGCTCGGGATGAAAATGATGAGGTGAACACACTTCCTTGCCATCTTCTCCTAATTCTTTTTACATCCTCCCTCTATTAGATGGGTTTCTTGTAAAAACACAATTTTTTGAACCTATGTCTTTTATTTTATTCATAACTTGTTTAAGGTTTTTTAAAATTTTGTAGACCTCTGCAATTCCATGAAGTTAAATTAAGATTAACGCTTTGGTCTATGATCAATAGGGGGTTTAGGATTTCCTCGCAATATAAACATGTTCATACAGAGAAGCAAAAACATGAGTGGTTGAACATTCATCTACAAACTACACACAAACAAATTCCCCCATTCCCCCACCTTCGTGGTAAGCCCCCCCAAAATCAAAAAAAAATTCCGTCTCCCGCTTATAGCCATCGACCGCTCCACACCCACGAGGATCGGCCAAAGCCACTCCTTCTTATCCTCCCAATCACCCCTAACTCTACGCTTTTAATAACGTAACATTAACTCTCTTCTGTAATTTTCCAATTTAACTCCAAAATTTTTATAGCAATTTTGTACATCATAGTTTTTTGTTTTTTGTTTTTTTAAATATGTAATACAATCTATATTTTGTAAACTTGCCTATATGCTTCAAATCAGTTAGATGCCTATGTAATGCTTAAATATTCTACCCTTATTCTGTTCATGCTTAGCTCTCCACCAGTCTCTTCCTGGATCTTCTTGATGAGCTCCTGCACCTCTCAGGGGTCTTTGAGATGTGTGTTCTGCCCTTATATGTGACCAGAAGTCTTGCAGGGTGAATCACTCCATGACGAATCCCAAGGTTGCGCAGTTCTTTACGGATGGGGTCAAACTGCTTCCTTAATTGTTGGATTCCTGAGGCCAAATCTGGGTAGAACCGCACCTGTTGATCCTGGTATTTAATTTCTCCTTTGGCTCGCGCCACGTTGGAGATCGTCATCCTGTCTCTGTAGTAGAGGAACTTCATAATTAGCGTCCTCGGTGCTGCCTTGTTATCTCTCGGTGGGCCAATTCGGTGGGCGCTTTCCAAGACGACTGATGAATGTAGCTCCGCGTTGTTCAGCGCCTCCGGGATCCACCCCTCCAAAAAGGAGCATGGTTCACGACCTTCGGCTCCCTCCGGTAGACCCACCAGCCTCAGGTTGTTCCGTCTCGACCGGGACTCCAAGTCCAGGACATTATCTTCCAGACATTTATTTTTTTTTTCCAAAGTGCGCACCTTTAATTGAAGTCTGCCGACGTCATCCTCCACACTGGAAACACGAAGCTCCACCTGCGTCACTCGCTGCACGCAGTCACCCAATTCCTTTCTCATTGCATCCAACGCTGCCATAATCCCATCAAGTTTAGCGGAAAAGTCTGCTCTCATTGAGCTAATGGCAGCCAGCACTGCACCTGTGCCGCCGTCATCCAGCAGTCACCGCACCACCGCTAGTTTCATCCGCCATCATTCCGCAGCTTTTCCTGCTGCGCCACAGACGTGAAAGTCCGTTAATTTGGACTGCTTCGGCGGTTCAATTTTTCCCCCACCTGATTTCCCAGCCTTAGGCTTCACCGGCATATCCTCGCCCAAACGCTGGGAAAAGTTCTGTTCCAAATGAGAGAGTTATTTGCCGAATTTTTATCTCTAGGAGCAGAGCAGAGTGATATGCGTCCTTCCTATGTAGCCGCCATAACCGGAAGTCCAGTCTGCATTTGTTGATATTTTATTCTTTATATCCTTACTGTTGTGTTCTCTCTCTGGGTTGACTGCTGACTGGCGTTTCCTGGTTTGTGATCCGTGTGGGTGTCGCCCCTGCCAGTTGTCAGCTCCAGTCGCTCCCCTCTCATTGCTCCCAGCTGGTCCAATTATGAATCATTCTTACCTTCTGCCCGCTCATGTGACCCACACCTATCATTACCTATGTGATTTGTTTCTGATCCTATTTAAGGGCAGTTATTTTCATTTCCTGTTGCCACAGTCTTGAGTTTCTCCTTTCCTCGTCTCCACCAGAACGCAGCCCTCATTCTGGTGCACTTAATCTGTAAGTTTGATTGCTTGTTTGAATTTTGTGTTAGAGAACTGTTTTGGACTTTGTGTTTCATTGTTTTTCAATAAATCTCACAAACTCACAGTTCAGCGTGTGGGTCTTCCTCTCTGCCCCGAGGGGCAATTCATGACACTTATCCCCTCTGTAATTAACACTTTCAGACATTAATTTACAGAATAAAGTTTAAAACATTAACATTAAAACATTTAGTTTAAAAAAACATAATTGCTTTAAGAGAATTAATATAAGCAATGTATAAACTTCACATTTAAAAGAGAACATTTTTGTCAATAACTCATTCATTCTTGTATGCATTTATTCATTCGTTAATTTTCAGATCTCCTTATCTTGTTAGGGTCACATTAATTTTTAGCTGCCTAACTGGCGAGGGAAAGTGAAATTGCTTGTTGTGACAAATCCACAGAAAATTATCACCCAACTCAACAATTCCCCCTAGCTTTACAGAGCTTTATAGCCTCTTGTCGCTGGAGTTAGGGACCAGCTGGTTTACACAATAGAGCATTAAGCAGCTAAAGAGCAGGATATTTCCCTCAGGAGTTTGTGGAAAGAAATTTACAGCCGTGAATGACAGTGGATGACAGCAAGTAAGTATTGAACTTACATTGATTGGGTTGATTAAGTTACAACTCCAAATAAAGGCTAATGTTGGTCTGTGTGCTGGGTGTACAAGGAGGAAAATACATGCTAAAAATACACAATATTTACAAGTGGACAGTACGGTATGTTAGCGATGTTTTTACAGCTTTTGTTGTCCTCAGGGTCCCAAAAATAAGGCATGCTTAATTTAATGTGGCACGGAATCCATGGGGCTGGTTATGTTGTCCTTTTTAAGGGCCACAAAGGACACCAAATGCACGCTGTGAGTTTTGCACATTTATTAACAGAAAGAATGACATGACACAAAAACACTATACTTACATATAATAGAATAACGAAGGAAATAGTAGGATGTGCTGGAGGAGAGCAGGGCTCACGACCAGTGGATGAACAGCCTGAAAGGAAACAGGCTGAGATGTGTAGGAACGCCGGGGGAAAAGATAAACTCAGCCGGAGACACACCCTCAAGGAAGCGGTGCTCACGGCTGAGAAAAACAGGATAAATGGATACATAAATCTGGTAGGAGCGCACCTGTTCACCTCGACAGAAAAAACAATCTCAGAGTAAGACCAACACTTCTGAGGAGGTTACAGTAGGACACGGCAACAGGAAGACGTTGCCGTGTTGTTCAATAGTGAAAAAGATAAATGATCAGTGAGTGACAGGTGTGGAACATGAGTAAGAAAGTAACAATCAATGACAGCTGTGCAGCCCGCGAAACAGGGTTTGACAGCCGGAAGCTACACAGCGCTGTCAAAATAAAAGCAGAGACCCGAAACTAAATAATAATACAAGAATAAAATAACACAACCCCAAACGATACAAATAAACCCCATAAATACAAAGCGACACACAATAAATAGACAAGACTATAATGACAAACCTAAGACTACAGACAACTCATATATAAACAGAGACCCAATACAGTGGATCATAATAAACAAAGAAACAAACAACAAGCAACAGGAAAAGATTAAACTTAAACTGGAAACTGAGCACGGACGCCAGCCGAGCTCAGGATCATGGCAGTCTACACATCCGGGTACTTGGTGCAGGATGTTGCAGGCCAAGCCTGCTCTTCTTTAACCTGGACAGGTTGCGGTGTGTATGTGTGTGTGAATGTGTGAGGAGAAGTGACGTAAGGGGGCCCATGGCGGCGTTGTTGTGGCTGAGACGGGAGTAGCGATGGAGGTATAACAAGCTGTACGTAATGATATGAAGAGTGTAAGAAGCCAGTGTGCTCCGGATGAGCAGTAAGTGTGGACAGTTGCTGCAGTCTAAATAAAGTGCCTCGTTCTTCCCACTTGAAAGGTTTGTTGGACTGTGTATTGGCTGTTACCACTAACGAGCTGTGCTAGAATAAATGGGCTAGCGCTACCTGGGGCTGCTCACTATGGTTTGGCGGCCAGCAGAATATCGGGTAGGTAACACTGGGGGCTCTTCCGAGACCAAAAGACTTTTTCAAGTGGGGAGACACAACAGGCACGTTTAATGCCACGACAAAGTTGTAAATCTGCAGCGGCGGAGCTGGAGATAATGGCGGCGTACGGCTGCCGCGGCACCAGTGCGGACCAGAGGTATGCTGATGTGACGAGCTCAAATGTGAGTAAAAACCCCTTTGTGAATGATGTAACAGAGGACTTTGGAGTTACCACAGACTGTTTTGAACAACAGGACGGCATGTGCGCCTACGACGGATGTAGCACAAATCCCTTTGTCACTAGCATGGGGCTAACATTAGCTGCACACGAAATGGCGGCTAGTAATACGCTGCTTTCAACCAAACGTGGCACAGCCGCCTGCTCTACCACCCTCGCTGTCCACCACCCTTTTATTTCATCTCCAGCTCAGCATGCAGCGGTATGTGGTGAGTTTGTGACCTCATCAAACCTGAACTATGATACCACCAGAAGCACAGCTGTCTATAGTGGCTCATTACAACCACATAATAACAGAAATGATATGGGCCCAGCCACTGTTTTCACCGTTGGTGATGGGCTGGTTAACTCAGCCACTTCCATGAACATGAACTGTAACAGCTGCGAGACTAGCGCCCCAGCTGCCCTGATCCAGACACCACTCCAACCATGCACAGTGTCACCATTTACCCCACACAGACCCCAGCATGTGGGACGGAGTCCGGAAATGCAGGCCCTGGGCTGCGACTGCATCTCCCCGAGCCCTATGTCACCACCATGGAATACAAAAACTCAACCGAGTGGCTGCCACCAGTATAACCAGAGGAAGGCTGGCTGTACACCACGTAGCTGCTCATCACATCTAGTATACTACGACGGTGCTGCAGATGACAGTGACGATGACCTCGTGGACGACAGGAGAGGATTCCTACACTGCAGCCAGGTGGGACTGGCTGCAGTGCACCATGCACCAGATCCATGCACCATGGATCTGGTGCATGGAAGGATTTCCTTTATCATTTTGAAAACCGTGCACAAGCTAACTGCTGGTCAGAGAGAACAATGGCGGTGCAGCTCAGGTTCAGTTTGACTGGAGCAGCGGGGGCAATCGTCCATAAAAATCCAAGATCTGGTAGGTGCAGCTATCGGCAGATCGTGGATGAGTTAGAGGCTGCCTATGGGCCATGCTCCGAGCACGCAGCAGCTGTGGGGATTGAACTGAGACAAAGAGTCAGGCGGCCCGGTGAAACCTTGCATTCTCTGAGGGATGACATCTATGAGAAGGTTTCTATCATGTATGCCGACCGTACAGAGCGAGAGCAAGATGCTATCAGAGTAGAGACTTTTACTAACGCCCTAGCTGGTGCAGAGGTGGTGCAAAGACTCTTAGAGGAGAAGCCACGCACACTGGCCAGCGCCTACAACATCGCTCACAGGTATGAGACAACAAAAAGGGCTGCAAAGACTGTTACACGACTGATGCAGGCAGGTGTGCTCAGTACAGGGGAGAGGAGAGCTAGAGCAGCCGCAGTGCGGGACAGCACCGGGCTGGAGCCAACAGGATTAGCTGTGAGGCCTGTCAGTGCACCAGAGGGAGAGCCGAAGCTCCATCTGCGTTGGAAGCCCAAGGGAGATAATGGACCGGGGAAGAGGAGCTTCAGGGGGCTGGTCTGCCACAATTGCTCGGGGCATTGGACATATTCAGCGGAACTGCCCCTCCCCCCGTTCTCTGAAGCCACGTGCCACAAGTGCGGCGCAGACAGCAACAACGGGCCCTGGCACAGTGGTCATCTGCACTAAGGGTCAGGAGGACGAGTCATGTGTACAGGTGATGATGCACGGCCTGGAGATTCGTGCTCTGTTGGACTCCGGTGCCCGCCGGAGTGTACTACCCCTCCACCACTACAATGCTATTCCTGCCCAAGCCAGACCCCCCATACACCCATCCATTGCCAGAACACTGCAGGGCGTCGGACCAGATAGTTTACCAGATCTAGGGGAGGTTGACGTCCCACTGCACACTGGGGGCCGTGTCTGCAATGTGAGCTTTGTTGTGGCAGACATCATTGAGAACACTGAGGTCATCTTGGGACACCCTTTTCTGCTACAAGCACGAGCTTGTTTGGACTACGGCGAAAAGGTGCCCCGCTGCAATACAGACTCAGGGCCGGAGGTGCACCTTGTCAGGGTGGCTCGTCGCACTGTGCTGAGGCCAGGCTGCGAGTACATAGTGCCTGGCACTGTTCGCCGCCAACCTGCTGTTGATGGAGACCTGCTGTTAAGCCCCACCAAATGCTTTGTCGAGAGACACCGAGTCCTAGGTGGCGCGGGTTGTTGTGCGAACGCCACAGTCCACTGATATCCCCATCAGAGTTTTTAACCCTGGTGCAGCTCCTGTCACCTTGAAGAAGGGAGCGGGTGGCGGGAGTGCTCCAGTCAGCAGTGGTGCTGGGAGAGGCGGAGCTTCAGTCCTCGTGATGTCTCAACTGTCCCTGAGCGTGTTGACCAGGCCACTACTCCTGTGCCCCCCCCACCTGCAGGCCTTGTATGCAGAGAGCTGCACCAACCTACCGGAGCACGACCATAGTAGGCTGGCTGGCCTATTGCAGTCCTACAGTGATGTGTTCTCCATGGGGCCCACCGACCTTGTGCAACACGACATTCTAACTACTCCTGGGCCGCCTGTTAAAACAGCCACCCCACAGAATGGCTAAGGATAAGCAGATTACAGCTGACCAGCAGGTGCGGCAGAGCCTGGAGATGGGTGTAGCTCAGCCCAGTAACAGCAGTTGGGCTGCACCAATTGTGATGGCGAGAAAGAAGGACCAGAGCCCGCGCCTTTGTGTGGATTATCGCCCCTTAAATGAACGAACTATTATAGATGCCTATCCCCTGCCCCATATTCAGGATACTTTGGACACTCTGTCTTCTGCCACGTGCTTTAGCACACTGGATTTGACATCTGGCTACTAGCAGGTGGAAATGACCCCAAGAGCCCGCAAGGCTGCTGCTTTCTGCACCCGGAAGGGGCTTTTTGAGTGGAGTGTGATGCCTTTCGGACTCTGCAATGCACCTGCAACGTTCCAGCGGCTCATGGACCGTGTTCTAGTCGGTCTGCAGTGGGAGACATGCTTAGTGTATCTCAACGACATCATAGTCCTAGGGCGGGACACCACACAAATGTTGGAGTGGCTTGGCCAAGTGTTCACTAGGCTACGTGAAGCCAACCTCAAACTGAAACCATCCAAGTGCTGTTTGTTCCGGGAGCAGGTCCCCTACCTGGGGCATATTGTCTCAGCCAAAGGTGTTGCTACCGACCCTGAGAAAATAAAAAAGGTGGTGGAATGGCCCATCCCCTGCAATGTCTCAGAGGTGCGCCAGTTTGTGGGCTTGGCGTCATATTATCAGCGGTTTGTTGAAGATTTCACCTCAATCGCCAAACCGCTTCATGAACTCACAAAGAAGTATGCACGTTTTAATTGGACAGCTGACTGCCAGGAGGCATTTGAGGAACTGAAAGTCCGGTTGACGTCAGCATCTGTGCTCGCCTACCCTCTTGATGATGGTGACCTCTTCCTGGACACGGATGCTAGTGACTGGGGAATTGGAGCGGTACTCTCCCAAATGCAAGGAGGTGAGGAGAGAGTGCTGGCATACGGGAGCAGGAGACTTTCCTCCACGGAGCAAAACTACTGTACCACTAGGCGAGAACTCTTAGCAGTGGTGGAGTTCACCTCCCATTTTAGACAATACCTGCTCGGGAGGCCCTTCGTTGTCCGAACCGATCACAGCAGCCTGCGCTGGCTAACCAAGCTGAGACAGCCAGAGGGACAACTTGCTCGCTGGTTGGAGAAACTAGCTGAATATGACTTCCAGGTGATCCACCGGGGGGGAAAGTTCCACCAAAATGCCGACGCTTTGTCCAGAAGGCCATGTAGAAGCTCCTGTCCCTGCACCGTACCTGAGCTGGACTCTAGCGGCAGCCTGCGTCAAAGCAAGGGGGTGCAGTGCAGCCTTGCCAACAGTTTCCTGGAAGATGCTCCGCTAGCAGCATCCCCTGAGCAAGCTCTAGTGGGGGTAGTCAATGTTACCAACAATAGCGGTGACCATCCTCTCTCTCATCCAGATATCACCAGGGTAAGCGAGCCATCTCAGACTGAGCTGTTCAGGGGTTGGACCCAGGAGCAGTTAAAAGGAGCACAAATGACTGACATGGACATAGCACCTTTGTGCATGTGGTTTGAGAAGGGGGAGGGACGGCCTGCGTGGGCTGATGTGGCATCATGCAGTCCCGCCACCAAAGCCTACTGGGCACAGTGGAAGCGACTCTATCAGAGGGATGGGGTTGTACTCAGAAAGTTTTACTGCACAGAGGGAAAGGTGTTTTACCCCCAGATTCTCCTGCCGAGCTCGTACCGCACATCTGTAATGGCACAGATGCATGAGGGGCTGGTGGGGGGGCCATTTTGGTGCAGAGAAGACCCTTTCTCGCCTTAAGACCCGGTACTTTTGATACGATATGAAAACTGATGTCACCCTTTGGTGCTGCACCTGCACCAGCTGCGCAGCCAAGGCTCGCCCCAAGAAAACTCCACAGGCAGCCATGGGCTCTGTAAAAGTAGGCAGCCCCATGGAACGGATTGCTGTTGATCTCATGGGTCCGTTAAACGAGACTGAGCGGCACAATCGCTATATAGTGGTTGTTCAGGACTATTTTAGCAAGTGGGTCGAAGCTTATCCAGTTCCTGATGAGCAAGCGACAACAGTAGCTGAGAAGATTGCCTTGGAGTGGGTGTGTAGGCATGGAGCGCCCCACTCCCTCCACAGTGATCAGGGCACAAACTTTGAGTCAGCTGTGTTTCAGGGAATGTGTGCCCTAATGGGAATTGAAAAGACCCGTACCACCCCATTTCACCCCCAGTCCGACGGCCAGGTGGAGCGGTTTAATGCCACCCTGCAAAAGATCCTGGCTACAACCGCTGAGAGATGTCACTGGGATTGGGATGTGATGATTCCTTATGCACTGATGGCTTATAGGGCAACTAAGCACAGTTCCACAGGGTTGTCACCCAACATGATGCTTTATGGTCGAGAGGTCACGGAACCAGTTGACTTGGTGGCTGGTATGCCTCCCGACTACATCCATTGCAGCTCACTTCCCTTATATGTGATGCAGCTCAGAGAACGACTGGAGCTTTCCCACCAGCTGGCATGGGAAACCTTAGGGAGAGCTGCTGAGCGTGCAAAACGGCAGTATGATAAAAACATTCACCAAAACCACTACAAGGTTGGAGATGCAGTATGGCACTTGGTCAAGGGCATCAAGAGGGTGAAAAACAAAATACAGAAGTTTTTGCCCTCCTACGAGGGTCCCTATATCGTCGTGGGCCAGCTGGACGACATGGTTTACCGTATCCAGAAAAGCCAAAGGGCTAAAGTCAAGGTGGTGCACCATGACAAACTCAAACCTTACTACTCCAGAACCCCTCTGGACAACAGCTGGGCATTCCAGGGCGCCAAAGAATGGTCAGCGGTGGAGGTTCCTCCACCGATGTGGGACGACGGTGCAGACAACGTGGACATCGGCCCTCTGGACCTGCGGGACTACTTGCCAGAGATGGAGGCTGCTGCGGCAGGGGCTCTTCTGGACCCCCACTCTTCACAGACAATTCGACCAGACTGCGACCATCCTTCTGAGAGTTCTTCTCGCCCTCGGCTGGATGAGGCCGGAGCTAAGGATTCAAGTGGGGGACGCGACCGATGTCGTCTTCCTGTTGCCGCACCACTTCAGAGGCCACAGAGGACCCGCGGGACTCCTGACAGGTTTGGTGACTGGGTTGCACACTGAACATTAAGAATTGAATAGACTTGCCTTAGTTATTTAGTGGTGAGATCATTGTTCCAGTTGAGGGCAAGAATGCGCCCTAATCTCATCGGGAGTAACGGTAGTCTACCTGGAACTCCCTAGTTTCAGTTTAAAAAAAAAAGGGGGAATTACGTTTCTAAGTGTTCACTTTGTAAGGAATAAGAGTTCTATTTTTGTAGTTGCACTTAGCAGCAGGCTGTTTGAGGGGCTGTACAGACTTTGGAGCACACTGAAGATGCTTTAGCCACTATGTGTATGTGACAGTTGGCATTTGATATCTCAGTCGTTGTGGCCGCATTTTATGATATTAGCACTTTTGCATGTAGAACCCTAGGGGTAAGCTGAAGTCTTTGGTTTAAGATGTTTATAGATGTCTAAGTTTGTTTCTCCTCCTACGAACTCTTGTGCACAGAACGAAGGTTTTATCACACATATTTTGGTGTCACCGCAATGTGAATGAATGATTTTTGTGTTACATTAGTGTGAGGACATGCAGTAGGCATTAACAGACATTCTTTGGACATTTCTTTCCCCTTTGCCTTCAGTCACCTTTTACCGGTGGAGGACTCATTTGTGGACTGTTGGAAATGTTCAGTTGTACGATGACTGTATTTCTCTCGCCATGATATGTAATGACGTGTGCTGGAGTGATGTCAAAGATTGATCATCATCCAGACTTGGGGTAGTGTTGCAGGCCAAGCCTGCTCTCCTTTAACCTGGACAGGTTGCGGTGTGTATGTGTGTGTGAATGTGTGGAGGAGAAGTGACGTAAGGGGGCCCATGGCGGCGTTGTTGTGGCTGAGACGGGAGTAGCGATGGAGATATAACGAGCTGTATGTAATGATACGAAGAGTGTAAGAAGCCAGTGTGCTCTGGACGAGCAGTAAGTGTGGACAGTTGCTGCAGTCTAAATAAAGTGCCTCGTTCTTCCCACTTGAAAGGTTTGTTGGACTGTGTATTGGCTGTTACCACTAACGAGCCACGCTAGAATAAACGGGCTAGCGCTACCCGGGGCTGCTCAACTACGATTCGGCGGCTGGCAGAATATCGGGTAGGTAACAAGGAGCATGCCCACCAAAGTGCGCTGAGGTGGTAAAGACCGGCAGTTTACCATTGAAATACTATGTCATATCAATATTATGATGAGCATTCACTGCAAGATCGAATCAGATATGATCAAAAACTTTAAATTTATGATTTCGAAAAGTGTCCCTACTGTTTAGCTAGCATGTGGAAGAACAATCCTGCAGAGTGGCCAGAAACAACATTTATTGACATCTGTAACTACTGGATACATACATCAGCTTTGCTGCGCATTGGCGGATCACTCTAATAATAGAAAATAAATTGTAACTGCTGTGGAAATTCCCGAAAAGCCATCATGTTTAGGTTTGGAAAATTTATCCTCCGGAGTTCACGGCTGAAAAAAATATTACTTGCTTCCACAAAGAGGGAGACTGCTGTTCATTTACACTTCTACCCTCGTTAATCCCAGTTCCTGACACTTTGTTTTAGCTCTACAGAGCTTCGGTCCATTTGTCTGCAGGTGAGCTGCAGTCTCATTTTTTATTGCAGTGTTGATACTTTTACTCTGAGGTTGATTAGCAGCTCAAATTGGAATTAATATTCCTACCAAGCCGACACTTTTCTATTCTAGTTATCAGCCCCCTCAGATGAAGATTCAGGTGTTTTTCGCATGTTCTCATTAACTTTACATGTAGGCAAATGATTTTTAATGCTAAATAAGAGTCTACAGCTTTTGTAAACAGACATACCTGTTATAAAGTGGTCAGAACAGACAGAGACGTGGGTTATGTCATACCTCCGCCTCCGTGTCCTATTATGAAAAGGCATTCTCCTTTGGCAGGCCCACAATATCCTCCTTCGGTAATCTTTGCTGGCCAATGGGAATCTAAAAAACTTATATTTCTGCTTGTCATTATCATCTTTCATAAGGTGGTGATGGCTACATGAGCAAATTGCGCACCATTTTGGCATATTTCTTGTTTAAATATAGTTAACATTTCCACTGAAATACATTGAAAATGGGGGATTGGTTATACCTTGCTCTGCCGCAAAGGCTAAGTTCACGCAGTCAGAGACGCAAGCATAGACAACTCCACGCAGTTAGCGCAAGGTCACTTGATACAAAAAATGAAAGAAAAAGAGCAGCAAAACCACTGAGATAATTTGGATTTTTACTTTATTAAAAAGGGTGTATTTTTTCCATAAGAAAGATAATGTCATTTACTCACCTTGCATTATTTCAACTGAAAGAAGCCAAGAAGACCCATTTAGCTTTGGCTGCTGATATCATGGCTGTGGCTCCTGTACCACATTTAGGCTAAACTTGGTTTGCAAGGCAGCTTCTGCTTCAAGCATTTTATTGGATTAAATGGACACATTTTTTTTAATTAAACAACTTTTGATGTCAATGCTGGCGAACGCTGTGATTTTGGGGTTTTGTCAGGGTTTGTAAAATAGTTGCGAACGTTTGCAAATGGTTGTAATACATTTTGCTACAGTTCTTTATGGTTCACCAAGTACTAAACACGAATCACTAGATGGTCTGACAGACAGCCACCCACTGTCGGGTTGACCACAGCTGATCACATCTATAACCATATACAGAATTATGTCCATATAAGGAGCGTTTCAATTGCCAGGGATGTTTTTGTGGTCTGTGCTTTTTTTTTCCCATTTTGTTGTTGTTTTCCTTCTAATATTACTTTACATATCCTGATCTGGGAGAGACAACGAGAGAGAAGAGGGAGAGGAATCACCGTTTTATACACCAGATAGCAACAAACAAATATTGATAGAGAAAAAACACTGTGAAAATGAAAGCCCGCTGTCCGCTGACACATCTGTTCGTAGGAATATATCCACTGGGTAGGAAGCACTACTACACAGACGTTATGTTGTGAATATAAATTGATTTAGTAGCTTTATATATAAACAAATGAAATTACCCTCATGAAATAAGAATTATAGTCTCAACAGCGCAACCACCCAATGCCGGCTGCTGTTGCTAATGACAGCAACAGCAATGACAGCAATCTGAGGAAAAGATTTGCCAACTTTTCTGAGGAAAAGTTGGCAAATCCAAAAATCATCACATTTGTCAACATTCGTGGCTCCGTGAGATACTACCCTAATGGTTATATACAGAAGCTGCCAGTGACTATGGCTGCTAATGTCTTTTTCATTCTGTTTTCTCAAGATCATGAGGTAATGTAATGCATAATAATGGGATAATGCTTGTTTGATCACAGTAATGTGATATCAAGAGATAATGCACAAGATCACAGAGTAATAGTAGAGAAATAAAAATCAAGTATCAGGTTCATGATTGGACATACTGTATTTGGCTTATCAAGATCATTTCCACTCTTATGGAGTCTTCTTAACTGAACAGTAAATAATGGTATCGCTATGAAGTTTTGTTTGCTCCAGTTAGAACTGACCTCTACAGTATGTTAAAACAGATGGGGTTTTTTAACCTCTCAGCCTCAAAAAGTCTAAATGGGTATTGTCGTCACTTGTTGGGTGAATTGGCGTCAGTGGCGCCAACACCTACCATATAAATGAGGCTTTCAAAATTTTGGATGAGTTTGAATTTGAGTGACCTTGACCTTGACCTTGAGGTCAAGGTCAGCGGTCACTTTTTCCAGCAGCAGCACCATCAATACCCATCTTATAGGGAGGATTTTGATATTGATAGCATAGTTGTCTTGTTTATGTTCTTCTTTTGGCTGCTTCAGGGGTCGCCACAGCAAATCATTTGCCTCCATCCACCTTATGTCTTGCATCTGTCATGATGTGGAGCACTGTTGGGGAACCGTGCTCACACTCCTTTATTAGTTTCATTATTTTCTATATTTCCCCACTTTTGTATTCATTCTGGTTGGTTGGATGTATTTTGTTATTTGAGTTTGCCATCTTGTTTCTATTTATGTACTCTCTGTTCCTGGTTGTCATTATTTTGTCCTTGATGGCGTGCGGCCTTGACCATCCAGTTTTGTGTTATGAATATAATCTGCCCTTTTAGACATGTGCCTACCCTTTACCTTTGCCATTAGTTCTCCTGTTGCAATATAGTAGTCAGTCCCTCCAGGATTTTGCGGAATGTTTTTATGATTGTTGTGGGCCAAAAAGGCTGAATTTGTGGGAGCTTTTTTAAAAAGTTGTGATAAAAGTTGCAATGTTTTTAGAGTGTTTTTTGCACTAAAAGTTGTGGGAAGAATTCCAAATTTTAAAGCAGATACTTTTTTCCAGTTTACTGCAGTGATATTCTACACAAGAAAAGCACAGGATTGTCAAAAATTTCCTATTATAGTGATCTGTAAATTAAGCAGAAACTTCTGCTATACAGAAAAAACTCTTGTGCAACAGCAAATACAAACATTAACACAATATCCATTACAACAGCTAAATTGCACTGAATGCATGTTAAAGAGTAGAGATTTGGAAAGATGGGCAGTACCTTCATTTGAAAACTCCCTACAGTTCCCAACCACACGGTACTGAGCGGAGAGGAAAAAATAAATAATTTATTCTGTTGCTATGTTGGCATTTGGAGTCTGTGTTTATCTAAAAAAAAAACAAAAAAACAAAAACAAAACACAGAATATTCTCTCACTTTCCATACCTACCTGTCTGTCTGCTGCATGTTGGTCTTCACACACACACACACACACATCTTTCATTTACAGCGGGATGGCGGGGGGGGGGGGGGATGGGTGAGTGCGTTTGTCCGTCCAGAGTCCAGACCGGAGATTCAGTTTTAAAGCTCATTGACCAGATGTAGTAATGATTTTACCTCTAAAGATGTATAAATGTTCAAACACTGGCTGTAGTGTAGTGTACTCTCCTCACGCACGCTCTTGCGACGGGTGCTTTTGGGGCAGGTGCATGTTTTTCAACACAAACCCAGTGCTTTGTGCATGCGGTCAGGACGGAGACGTGGCGAGGCGTCCACGGGCAGGCTAAGGGAGACGGAGGAAGAGACGGTGTTGAAAACCACGCAGGTGAGTGTTTTTTTTAAATCACATTGTTTGCTGATGTGTTCCGTTACTCACTGTAAACTATAAACTCACTACTCACTGTAAACACAGAAGTGAACGCGGTACAGTGATGCATTTGATTGGTTAGACTGAGCGTTTCAACGCCAGTTAGAGACAAATTTGATTGGTGAAATTGGTGGAAATTGACGAGGATTGGCCAAAATTGTGGGAAAGTTGCAGTGATTGGACAAAGTTGCAAGGTCGCGCAATAGTTGTGCTGATTGGCTGATTTTGCGTGAATTGGTGCGATCGCAACATCGCAAAATCCTGGAGGGACTGAGTAGTTTTGTATTTGCATCTCTTGCTTTTGGTACTTATCTTGTCCTCACCTTTTGTATTCTCCGGTCCATTTCTCATTTGGTTAGTACTTCATATTTATAGCTATGCTTGTCGGCCATATCCTCTGAAGCTTTTACTTTGACAGGTTGTCTGTGTTTACTTCTGGGATTTCAAGTTCTGTTCACGGGCTGTCAGAGCTGGGACCAGTTAAGTTTAATTTTCCTCGCTCATATCACCTACACCTGAAATCACTTGCCATCATTTGTATCATGTCCTCTGTGCCTATTTTAAGCTCCGCTGCAAAGCAGTCCTTTGCAGCGTCATTCTCCATGTTCAGACAGGAGTTTCCTGTCTTATCCTCTTTGTATCAGTGTAGTCCTGACGTGCACCCCACGTCTTCTCCGGCATTCCTATGCACCTTAGCCACAGCGCTATTTTGGGACTATACTACCTCTCATCCTACCTTCTCAAAATCTTGTAAGTTTTCATGCTTTTGTTATATTTGGGTGATTTCTATTATTAAACCTTGCAAACTCATAGTGGGGCGTTTGGGTCTTTGTTCTGCCCTCAGGGGCCAGTTTATAACAGAACAACGCTGCCACAGTGTAGACACACAGCAGCTGTGAGTTTTTTCCTTTTTCTTTTCCCTCCTGTATTTTTTGTTAAAGTCCGTTTTGGGGGGAAATGTCAGTCTGCACCGACTTTAGTGTTTTTGGGCGGATGAGTTGGAGTGTTGGGTGGCAGAGTTACTGGAGGACATCATATCGGACGCTCGCATCGCCCACACTCCCGAGGAGGTGTTGCAAGTCTTGGACAGTGCAGCACAGGTTACAGAGGCATACCCCAGCCTATGGAGCTACCCGGAACTCACAGCACTCCTCGTTTCAGTCTCCAATTCTCAATGCACGCTGTGCAGGCTGGAGGGAGGTTCCCTACCGTCTGTATCTGAGCTGACGAGAGAACGTCCAAGGGGGCAGATGCCTCCAGGGTCAGCCTCCGCTCTGCACTGTGTCCCGTCCGTGCCTGTGCCAATGAAGAAGCGTCCCCGGGTACGGAAGCCTCGCCCTTCTCGCCAGACAACCTCCGCAGATCCCGGAAGGACCCCGTCTGACCCCGCAGCAGCTGCAACCATCACACCCTGGAAATTAAGGAAGTTTCTTTTCATTCACCTACACTTAAAATAAACTGTCTTGCCTTATTCACGGTGGTGAAGCTCAGCAGCAGCAGCCCAATTTAGCTGAGCCCTCACCGCCTGCCGCTGTTACTTTTTCCTCACCTGCTTTCTCCCCGTGCCTTCTCTGTTATGTCTGAGTGCCAGCCATCCCTGGGAGGGAGCCACCGGATGACGGAGGAGCCTGCAGCCTTGGAGAGTTCAGTTCCAGCCCCGCAGCCACATCCTGGATGGGAGAAGCGTGCCCCCTGTGCCCTGAAGCCTGAGCCAACAGGAGAGTGTCCCCTTGTTTCAGCGGCACGGTACTCAGCGTCATCGTGAGGTGATCTTCAGCGTCAAGCCGCCATGCTGGGCGTTCCACCAGCATCGGCCGCCATGTCTGGGGTCCTTCAGCTGCATCCATCACCATGTCTGCTGCCAGGGTCACGCAGCAAGAGTCACCAGAGTCCTGGATGGCAGTGGAGCTCGGGTTTAGGCAAGTACTCTGTTCTGTTTTTACACTTTCAGATCTAGAGAAATCTTGTCTAGCTCGTGGTGGGGAGAATCAGTTGCAGATGTTCTCTGCTCCCGAGTTCTCCTCACCGGGCTCCACTGCTGCCGGTAATAATTTTTCGGTGCTTTTTTCTTCCTCCCCATCTGAGGTGACCGTGTCGGGGTTGGAGCCCCGGGCGAGTACATTCGAGATGCCCCAGCCTGCATCGCCGTAGTTCTGGATGGTGGTGGAGCTCAAGCTAAGGCAAGTCCTCTTTTTTGTCTTCACTATGTTGGTATTAGAGAGGTCTTGTTTAGCTCTTGATGGGGAGAGCCAGTCACAGCTGCCATCTGCTTCTGAGCTTTCCTTGCCGGGCTCCACTGCTGCCGGTGATACTGACCCGGTGTTTGTCTCTGTCCTCTTGGCCGGATCTTTGCCTGAGGTCACCGAGGGTTCACCGCCTCCGTCTGAGCTCACCAAGGGTCATCAACCTTCGCCTGAGGTCACCAAGGGTCCTCCATCTCTGCCTGAGGTCACTGTGGGTCCTCCGCCTTCGTCTGAGGTCATCGAGGGTCCTCCATCTCCGCCAGAGGTCACCGTGGGTCCTCTGCCTCCACCTGAGGTCATCTTGGGTCCTCCGCCTTCGCCTGAGGCCGCCAAGGGTCATCTGTCTTCACCTGAGGTCAGCGAAGGTCATCTGTCTTTGCCTGAGGTTACCAAGGGTCATCCGTCTTCACCTGAGATCGCCGAGGGTCATCTGTCTTTGACCGAGGCCGCCGAGGGTCATCCATCTTCGCCTGAGGTTGCCAATGGTCATCTGTCTTCGCCTGAGGTCACCGAAGGTCAACTATCTTTGCCTGAGGTCATCACTGGTCATCAGTTCTCACCTGAGGTTGCTGCTGATCAGTCGCCACCACCTGGTTTCCTCACTGGGCAGCCATCATCCTCGTCCGGCTTCGCCGGTGGTCAGCAGTCCCCTTCACCAGGCTTCGCCGAGGGTCAGCAGTCATCTTCATCAGGTTTTCCCGCTGGTCAGCCATCACCTTTGTCTGGTCTTCCCGCTGGTCAGCCATTTTCGTCTGGTTTCCTAGCTGGTCAGTCGCTATTATCATCTCGATTCACCACTGGCCAGCAGTCCTTGTCAGGTGTCACCGCTCTTCTGCTACAGGTCCACATGATCTATGCCTCGGCCCCTGCGGTCCATAAAGGGCACGTATTCCAGCTGCCGCCGCCAACAGGGGACATGTCGTGCTCCGCAGCCCATTGGCTCAGGGATGCTGGAAGGCCACCTGGCAGACTATGCCCTTTGCTTGGGTGGCTCAGAGACTCTGGGAGGCCACCCGACACATTCCAACTCATGACCAAGTGGTCTTTGGACTCTAGCACACCACCTGAGTTGCTTTATTTTTTCATTCTGTATGCCTAGAGTTCTGTCTCCACCTCGATGTTCTGTTTTGTGGGTCATGAGTGTATTTTTTGTTTTGGTCCCTCCTAACCTAGGTTCCCCCACCGCCCTCCCACCCCGGGAGGGCGGTGGGGGAACTCCTGTTTCCTGTTCTTGTTGGGGGGTTTTCTTTTTTCTTATCTTTTGTGATGTTACGTTAGGGTGTCTGGGACCCAACCCTTGAGGGAGGGGCTCTGTCATGATGTGGAGCACGGATGGGGAACCGTGCTCACACTCCTTTATTAGTTTCATTATTTTCTGTATTTCCCCACTTTAGTTTAGTATTCATTCTGGTTGGTTGGATGTATTTTGTTATTTAAGTTTGCCATCTTGTTTCTGTTTATGTAGTCTCTGTTCCTGGTTAAGTTGTCATTATTTTGTCCTTGATGTTGTGTGTCCTTGACCATCCAGTTTTGCATTATGAATATAATCTGCCCTTTTAGACTTGAGCCTACCCTTTACCTTTGCCCTTAGTTCTCCTTTTGTAATATAGTAGTTTTGTATCTGCATCTCTTGTTTTTGGGACTTACCTTGTCCTCACCTTTTGGATTCTCCGGTCCATTTCTCGTTTGATTAGTACTTCATATTTATAGCTATGCTTGTCGCCATATCCTCCGATGCTTCTACTTTGGTAGCTGTCTGTGTTTACTTCCGGGATTTCAAGTTCTGTTCACAGGCTGTCAAAGCTGGCACCGGTTAAATTTAATTGTCCTCGCTCATATCACCCACACCTGTAATCACTTGCCATAATTTGTATCATGTCCTCTGTGCCTATTTAAGCTCTGATTGTTCTCCATGTACAGATGGGAGTTCCCCGTCTTATCCTCTTTGTATCAGTGTAGTCCTGACATGCATCCCACGTCTTCTCTGGCATTCCTATACGCCTTAGCCGCAGCGCTATTTTGGGACTATACTACCTCTCATCCTACCTTCTCCAAATCTTGTAAGTTTTTGTGCTTTTGTTATATTTTGTGTTTTTTATTATTAAACCTTGCAAACTCACAGTGGGTGTTTGTGTCTTTGTTCTGCCCTGAGGGGCCAGTTTATGACAGCATCTTCCTCTGTAGCACCAACCCTCTCCATCTCGTCATTCACTATATCCATAAATCTTCTCTGTGGGCTTCTTCTTTTCCTCCTGCCTGGCAGCTCCATCTTCATTCACATCCTTTTCCCAATATATCCACTATCCCTCCTCTGCATAGGTCCAAATCATCTCAGCCTTCCCTCTCCTACCTTGTCTCTAAACAGTTCATCCTGAACTATCCTTCTAGTATACCCACTTCTACTTCTGTCCCTCCTAGTTGCTCCCAATGAGAATCTTAGCATCTTCAACTTTGCCACCTCCAGTGCTTCCTCCTGCCTTTTTGTCAGTGCCACCGTCTCCAAACCATACATCATAGCAGGTTCTCACTACTGTGTTGTAAATCTTCCCTTTCACTCTTGCTGCTATTTTTCTGTCACAAATCACTCCTAACACTTGTCCACCCACTCCGCCTTGCCTGCACTTTCTTCTTCACCTCTCTTGTGCATTTTCCATTACTTTGGATGGTTGACCCCAGGTAATTAAACTCATCTACTTTCACTACTACTACTCCTTTAGGCACCTCACAATTCGAGCTGTGCTTCAATTGGCTGGCTGAATTCGCAGCCGTTGGTAGGCGGGTCCTTCTTGCTAGGTTTTCAGTCATTGGTTCTTCAAGGTTTCAGAAACCCAATTCAAGGCTCTTATTAGTCGAATGAGAGGTCAATCATATTGACGTGCGCACTCGTGCGCCCTCGTGTGCTCTAGGACGCAGAGACGTGCCCGCCCGCGGTACACCGGAGTGCAACAGGTTAATACATCTTTTTTTTCTATTATGGATTTTTTTTCTTCCCACTGTGTGACTATTGAGAGTCAGTAATGACTAAATGAAATAAATAAATACACCATTAATTCTAAAATAAATGTGTCACAAATTTTTTGTAACTGGAAATCAAAGCTCTTTCATTAAACTAGTGTCAATTACTTAAAATTATTTAACAATTTAAATATATCCATTCATCCATTCATCTTCTACCGCTTTTCCCGAGATCCGGGTCGCGGAGGCAGCAGTTCAAGCAGAGAAGCCCAGACTTCCCTCTCCCCAGCCACCTGCTCCAGCTCTTCAGAGGGGATACCAAGGCGTTCCCAGACCAGCTAGGAGACATAGTCTCTCCACCGAGTCCTGGGTCTGCCCTGGGGTCTCCTCCCAGTGGGACGTGCCTGAAACACCTCAAGTGGGAGGCATCCAGGAGGCATCCTAATCAGATGCCCATACCACCTCAACTGACTCCTTTCAATGTGGAGGAGCAGCGGTTCTACTCTGAGCCTCTCCGGGATGACTGAGCTCCTCACCCTATCTCTGAGGGTGAGTCCAGCAATCCTACAGAGAAAGCTCATTTCAGCCGCTTGTATCCGCGATCTCGTTCTTTCGGTCATTACCCAAAGCCTGTGACCATAGGTGAGAGTAGGAACGTAGATTGACTGGTAAATCGACAGCTTTGCCTTAGAACTAAGCTCCCTCTTCACCACAACAGACTGGTACAACATCTGCATCACTGCAGATGCTGCTCCAATCTGTCTGTCGATCTCTCGCTCCATTTTCCCCTCACTCATGAACAAGACCCCAAGATACTTAAACTCTTCCACTTGGGGCAGGAGCCTGTCCCCAACCCGGAAAGGACAATCCACCTTTTTCCGGCTGAGGACCATGGACTCGGACTTGGAGGTGCTGATTCTCATCCCAGCCGCTTCACACTCAGATCCCAAGCTTTCTAAACTGGCTTTCTAAATATATAGTTTATTAAATACATATATATTATTTAAGTTATTGTTTAATTCATTTACACACCCAATTATCTAGGAAGGCATTCAGAGAGTGCATACCTCTGCCAAAGTTCATTCCACTCCTCATGGATCACTTCCAAAATGTAATTGGTTTGTGTGTAGGCTTTCACTGGACCCCAGCTTCCACCGCAATCTTCTCCAAGCAACATACAACAAAATTCAGGCAGGGTACTGAGGGACATGCCATCATTGTCGCAACCATTTCTCCTTCATTCTCCTCACAGCCAAATGAACCATTGAATTGCCCGCCAAAGCTGGGACACCACAAGCATCAGTGTGCAGGACACCAAAGGCCAGGGGGGCATCCAGTGTGATTTCATGTTTTTGGAGTTTTGGGTCAGCTTGCTTGCGCTTATGCTCAGCGCCAGGCCGGAAATGTTGTGTGTTAAGCCATAAACTGTCCGACACTATAGTTTCACATTTCTGGGTTCTGCTTTTTTGTTCACACAAAATTAAATACATTATTAATTAATATTTAAGAATCGTAATCTTGACATTTGTGCATCGATTCAGAATCCTTCATGTCTGACTGTGTCAAAGAACCTGGGTTTGGTGGTCCCAAACCCCAGTTCTGACCTGTGGCTATTTTGGCCCATGTCCCTATTTATTTTCCATCAGGTGCTTCAGGGAGCTCTTTGGGTCTTCGCTCCTGACAGCTCGGGCATGCCCCCTCCTCCTGTCAGTGCCATCAGTTGCGTCTCATTATTGGGTGTTCACAACATACACATACACGCACACTCTTCATTCATTCCTCATTCACACGCTTATACACATCACTCAGCACCACACTGGTGTTAATTATGTTCAGCCCATGATTCCTCACACCAGCGGTCTCTTCCCTCAGTAGTATTATTACTTAAACGCTGTGTTAGTAGGAAGAGGAGCTTCAAGCACAGCAACGTGTTCTTCTCTGTTTGTTTGTTACCATTACCTTCGTTTACTTCAGCCTGACGTCGTTGTCTTCTCCAACGCCACAAGATCGTGTCCTTCTTGGGTGTTAGCGGCTGTTCCTGTTTTTCACCCTCATCACTGGACTACACAGACAGCCTCGGATTGTTCCAGTCATAAGTTCATGTTTGCCTTTCTCTTTGTGCCGACTACTTACGGCAGCAATAGGCATTCCACTCACTGAGGGCTGCCAGAAACTCCAGGTGGTGTCTCTGTATGTCTGGTGGCCTCATTATCTTCATATTAGCAACGCTCTGTTAGTTATCGTGACTGTAAGCTGGAACTGGTTGTTTTGGCCATATTTGTTAATAAAGTGCACGTTCTACTCTGCAATTGGTTTTTCATTCCACCCTCAGTGCGCTGCGTAATGGCGCCACCAGGGTTTATAACAGAATACATTGAAAAATGATTATTTCCCCCAACTATAATACTTGCCCTGCAAACCCTCACATATTTTTCTCTCTCTTGAATCCTCATAGAGTATCACACTTCCTCTCTTGGCACCCTATCATATATGCTTTCCTCTTGATCCACAAAGACCACAGTGCAACTCTATATTTCTTCTCAACACTCTTAAAGCAAACATTGCATTTGTAGTACTCTTTCTTAGCATGAAACATACTGCTGCTTGCTGATTTTGACTCTTTTCATAACCTGGCTTCAGCAACTCTTTCCATATCTTCATAGTGTTGGCTGATCAACTTTAATCAATTCATTAATCAATTAAACTTTACTATGATCAACATTGCATCTATAGTTATTACAGCTCTGAGCATTGTCATGATCCGCATGTTTGATTTGGAAAAGGTTTTATGGGGATGTCCTTCCTGACACAACCTTCCCCAATTTTCCGGGCTTGGGACCAGCACTCGGAGTACACTGGCTTGTGCAGCTCCCTGTGGCTAGGTTGCTGATAACATACTTGTATCTCGGACAAGTTCGAATTTGGATGAGCTTGAACTCAAGGTCAGAGGTCATTTGCAGGCTGCGGGCTACCACTGGCAGCCTCTGGTATTTTATTTGATTATCACATTATCCCATAACTTTTATTAATACAGATATTATAAGAGAGCCTAGCCATTACCCCCTGATAATGCCACTAATTACCTAGTGATATTGATAAAACAGAAGGAAGATTCTTGCGCAAGATGGCACCCACAGTGGTCGCCATGGTGCTTCGCTGTGCCCTTTGTTTGTTTTTTGTTTGTCAATTGTGCTGCTCTGCCTGCTCTTATACCCGTGAAGAGCTTCTAAATATCAGGACTTTCCACTCCCACGGACCCTACCTCCCAGTTTTTTTTGCTCCCTGCCGCCGATCTGGTTCATTGCTAGGCTCGAAAAGTGAGACGGCGAAAGAGAGGAAGACGAAGCGGCGCTCTCGTCCCGGCTCCGCCAGAAGAGGCACGCGCACAAGCTTTGCCTGGCATATTTCTGTCCAATGCCAATTCTCTCTCTAACAAGGTAGAGGAACTGAGACTGCTGATGCGTTTTTAAGGACCTCTCTTCCTCGGCTGCCCTCTGTTTTACTGAGACCTGGCTCAGGGAAAATACACCGGACAGTGCGCTGCGCCTCGAGGGATTTCAGCTGTTTCGTGCTGATCGTGACACAGAGCTCTCCGGTAAATCCTCAGGAGGTGGAGTCTGCTTCTACATCAACAGCAGCTGGTGCTCTGATGTAACGGTAATTTCTAAACACTGTTCTCCCGCCCAGGAATTTCTTTTTATTAACTGCAAGCCATTTTATTCCCCGCGGGAGTTCGCCTCATTCATCCTCGTCGCTGTGTACGTCCCTCCTGACGCGGACACGCGCGAAGCTCAGCGCGTGCTCGCGGATCACATCCAACACACGGAGCGGATTTTTCCAGACTCTCTGGTTATTGTGGTTGGCGACTTTAACCAGAGCAATCTGAGCCACGATCTCCCCCGCTACAAACAGTTTATTAAATGCCCCACCAGAGGAAAGAACACGCTGGATCACTGTTACACCACAGTGAAAGACGCATATCGCGCTGTTCCCCGCGCTGCGCTCGGACTATCTGATCATGTGATGGTCCACCTCATTCCCACATACAGACAGAGATTGAAGCTCACTAAACCTGTTGTGAGCACTACGAAGAAATGGACCAGTGAAGCTGAGGAGAAGCTGGAAACGTGCATGGAAATAACTGATTGGGACATGTTTAAAGGAGCCACGCATGATCTGAATGAATACATGGACACTGTGAACTCTTATATCCACTTTTGTGAGGAGAGCATCCTTCCATCGCGCACCAGGGTGAGGTACTCTAATGATAAGCCCTGGTTCACTGCTAAGCTCAGACAGATCAGGAAGGAGAAGGAAGCAGCGCTGAAAAGTGGAGACAGGGGCTGCTTCAGGGAGGTTAAATATCGGTTTAACAGAGAGCTGAGGAGAGCTAAATCTGTGTATTCTGAGAGACTCCAGCAGCAGTTCACTGCTAATGACTCGGCTTCTGTGTGGAGAGGACTGAGGCAAATCACCAATTATCGGCCTCAGGCTCCTAAAGGTCAGGATGACAAAGCCCTTTGTCAAAGATTGTCCCAACACTATGCCCGTTTTGACACCCCGTCATCTGTGTCCAACTCCCCCCCTCCCTCCAGCTCCACAGCCTCCACGGTCCCTACTTCATCAAAGGCGCCCCCCTCTCCTCCCCCCCTGCCCTTGTCATCAGTGAGCAGGACGTGCTCAAACAGTTCTCCAGACTGAACCCGCGCAAGGCCCCCGGTCCGGACGGCATGTCTCCCTCCACCCTGAGACACTGTGCGAAAGAGCTGGCTCCTGTCTTCACAGACATTTTTAACACCTCCCTTAAGCTATGCCACGTGCCGTCCTGCCTCAAATCCTCCACCATCATCCCTGTCCCCAAGAAGCCACCGATCACTGGTCTTAATGACTACAGACCTGTAGCGCTCACCTCTGTAGTCATGAAGTCCTTTGAGCGCCTGGTCCTGCCCCACCTCAAGTCCATCACCACCCCCCTCCTGGACCCGCTGCAGTTTGCCTACCGAGCCAGCAGGTCTGTAGACGACGCAGTCAACCTGGCCCTCCACTCCATCCTGCAGCACCTAGACTCCCCGGGAACCTACGCCAGGATCCTGTTTGTGGACTTCAGCTCCGCATTCAACACCATCCGCCCCGATCTGCTCCGGGACAAGCTGTCCCTGCTCAACGTGCCTGACTCCCTCTGCAGGTGGATCACCGACTTCCTGACGGACCGGAGGCAGCATGTGCGGCTGGGAAAGACTGTCTCAGACTCTGCTAGCATCAGCACCGGATCACACCAGGGCTGTGTACTTTCCCCCCTACTCTTCTCCCTTTACACCAACTCCTGCACCTCCAGCCACCAGTCTGTCAAGTTGATCAAGTTTGCGGATGACACCACCCTCATCGGGCTCATCTCCAACGGCGACGAGTCCGCCTACAGGAGTGAGGTGGCCCAGCTGGCGTCCTGGTGCAACAACAACAACCTGCAGCTGAACGCTGTGAAGACAGTGGAGATGATTGTGGACTTCAGGAAAGTCACAACCCCTCTGCCCCCCCTCACCCTCACAGGCTCTCCCATCACCACTGCTGATTCCTTCCGCTTCCTAGGCACCACCATCACCAGGGACCTCAAGTGGGAGCCGACCATCAGGATGTTCTTCCTGCGGCAGCTGAGGAAGCTCAAGCTACCCACCAAGATGTTAGTGCAGTTCTACACAGCCATCATCGAGTCCATCCTCACCACCTCCATAACCGTGTGGTACGCAGGAGCCACTGCCAGGGACAGACTAAGGCTGCAGCGCCTCGTGCGCACTGCTGAGAAGGTGATCGGCTGCAAGCTCCCATCTCTCCAGGATCTGTACATCTCCAGGACCCGGAGGCGTGCTGGCCGGATCATAGCCGATCCCTCACACCCTGGTCACGTACTGTTTGCCCCTCTCCCCTCAGGTAGAAGACTTCGGTCCATCCAGACTAAAACCTCCCGTCACATGAACAGCTTCTTCCCCTCTGCCATCAGATTGCTGAACACTAAGTGACTTATTGACTCTCGTGCACTATGTACAACAGCTCAACCAGACTCATGTCAATCATCACTGTTTTCTTCCTGCATTACCGACTGCACTATATGGTTCTCCACATTATCTGCTGCTCGCTAATATATTTAAACTGCTGACTAGTATTACTCACTCTTATTCTACACTTTATTGCATGTATAGTTTATTTCTTTTATTTTATCATGTTTAATGTTGCAGCATTGCACCGAGACAAATTCCTAGTTTGTGTACTACATGAACAATGGCAATAAATCTGATTCTGATTCTGAAAAATGATCATCATCATCATCATAGCAGTCTGTCGGGGGCAACAATGACTGTTTCATTTAGGTCTGATCAGATTCCTCCACGCAGCTCTGTCCTTCACCCTCAGCTGCCAGGAACTCCTGACCTTATTAACCTGAGCGATGTCCGAGCCGGTATGAGTTGCTTTCTGACTGACCATTTCATGAAACTGCTTGCTAAGTATTTGAGTACCGCTAGCTTTTGCTGGACTAGCGGCACAGTCTTGGCAGATAGAGGTATTATCAGTGGCAAGGACAGGCCAAGACAAACTGACTCCAGTATCTGTTGCAGTGGCTGACCAGATGATAGGTTTGTTTATCTCTGCTATAAATCCGCTACAACGTACGTTATTGATCCCAAACTGGGAAAATACAGTGTAACAGCAGCATGACAGGAGACTGCCGAAACGACAGAAACACACAGTAGCAACCATAACTGCTCTCAACTTTTATAGCTGTTCTCCATAAAACAAGTTAAGTGACAAAATCTTTTTCAGTCTTTTCAGTCCTAACCCAATTTTCCATTTGGCCACTCAGATTGAATGAAATCTGTTTTTTCCTTTATTTTTCTGTCACTAAAAAGTGATGGTGAGGGCCATTTTAATTTGAATACACTGAACAGTATATCTAGTTCCATATAATGGCTTTTGTATGATCAAGACTGCAATATCTGATAATTATTATATATTTCTTTCTGATTTCCTGTCCAGCACAACCTTGAATTATACTGCAGGTTACTTCATCTGCTGAGGTTGAGTTGGACTTGTTTGTTTTGTTATAGAAGCCATGTAGGTCTACTGCAGGCCTATTTGATTAGTGGCCCATGGGCCACATTGCGGCCCAGAACCAACCTCCAAGTGGTTTGTGGGCCCAGGCCACACCAAGGAAATATAAATTTAAGAAAAAATATGAAGGAATGATGGTCCGCAAGCGCACACACGAACAATGCGCATGACTGTCATCCGCACAGAGCTCAGAAGCACCCTGCCCACGTGACAGTTCCAGTCAGAGGCAGAGTGTCTCGCTAGCGTCATTATCCAAGAGAAGCATGAGCTTATTAAAGTACTTTAAACATGGAAAAAATCAGAAAATGTATGTAAGCAGTGGAGGCATTTATGATGGTTTTAACCCGCTGTAATGGGAACAATAAGAGTCGCTGAGCAAACAGGTGTGTTTAGACTTCATATGCAGGGAAAGAGGCAAGAGTGACTGAATCGCTGACGATTTACTTCACCAGCCATTACAATAATTTATGTTCATTGTTATGTACCTGGCAAGTTAAGATGACCAAAATTCATGAAGTCAATGACTTTAATCCGTCCACAGCCTTCAAACAAACTAAACCTGCCAACATTTGGATTTCAAAATAAGGGAGGTTTTTCCTGCTGTCTGGGTGGTGAGGAGAGTTCTAAAAAACTATAAATATATAAAAATATTTTAACAGAAATAACTGAATCTTTGGTAATTTAAGTTAATTTATTTCATTAAATGTAATTTTATAAATATTTTTCTTTGAAATCAGAGTTAAATTATTGTTCTGTTCTGGCTCTGCAAAAATTATGGTCAAAAGTGTAAATTGTATAAGGAAAAAAAGTCAAATTTTTCACACAATTTGTTTCAAATTTCTAAATAAAAACATAGTAATTTTATTAAAAAATAGGCAAAAAATTAGCCATAAAATAATCCAGAAATGTATAATAAAGTCTCAAATGTACAAAAAAAAGTCTATTTTACAAGAGGAAATTCCAGATTTGAGGAAAATGGTTTCAAATTTAGATAAATTTACCAAGAAAAGTAGAAAACTAAGAAATATTGTTATATATTTTGAAGAAAAGCCTCAAACCTTCAAGACTGGTCATTACTCAGATTTTTAAGTGGGTGCTTTTTGCATCCTCAACTCCACCCATCCATCCGCTTCATCCTTTTCGGGTTGTGCGGTGGAGGGGGGGGGGGGGGGGGGCTGGAGCCTATCCCAGCATCTTTGGGCGAGATGCAGCGTACACCCTGGACAGATCGCCAGTCCATCGCAGGGCCAACACAGAGAGACAGACAACCATTCACTCTCACAGTTGACTAATATGTGTGTGTAATGGAATGTGTAGTTATGAAAAGAGGTTCCTACTCACACATGTGGTGATTTAAAACAAAACAAACCATAATAGTGGATGTGCAATGTTTGTTAATGTTATCACTCTTTTCTTGGGGGGGTTTGTGCACTGAAGTGTTTGACAGTTCATTTTTTATTCAGCTAAATACACTTTGTGATGTGCCAAGGTCCATTATGACCAGGATGTGGTATATTTTTTTCAAAAGGGAAACAAATGTTAATGCTAACAGTGCACATTGAGTTTTTATGCACTTTGAGATATGCCTGAGTAAGATGTGACCACAATGGTTATTTACAGAATTTTATGTTTTTCATTCTATTTATTTAATTGTTGTTCAAGAGGAAAATTATTTCTACTACTTCAAGTTCTGCTCAACCCCAGTACTGTTATTGTGGTTTTATGCACTTTTGATGTGCCTTAGTCATGTGCCAAGCGCACATTTAAAACCAAGACAATGAATTAAAAGTGCATATTTTTCATCATACTAATCTGTGTTGGTTTGAAATTTATCATATTCAACGGATCGCTGAACGTGTGCAGCCCAGTAACATGTCTTGATTTAAAATTATAGCCCAACTGATTTTGTATGCTGTTAAAAAAATTATTTTCACTTTTGGGGTCTCTCTCACCTCTCGCCCTCTCTCTCTTTCTACTACACTGTACCTTTCAGACCCTGTGCCCAATAAGAATGCCAAGACCTAAGGGACAATTTGATGCTGAGGCTTGAACAGTTACAGCTTTAGCAAGTAAAGGATAGTGTGATCATAACACCAGATGACGCTGTCCATCTGTCCTTGGAGGAGTGTCAGCATTCATAAACATCACCTTCTTCCAAAACAGCATTCAATGTTCAATCTTCGTCATTCGCAGACTGTAATAATGGATCTTTTGTGAACATGAGACTGAGAATAAGGAGCATCTCCGGCAAAGGATCATAGAGAAAGGGCAGGCTGTGAAGTGAACTAATGAAAAGTCTTCATCGGCCTTTCAAGGTAATGAAGCACTTGACACTTTATTCAGACAATGTTATAAATAACCTTTGGACATTGCTCTGCCTGTTGTATCCATGAAAGCGTGCTTTGAGGACATCGACAGTTGTAGCCATTCATGTTTGTTCGGCTGTTTCACAGGACTGTAGTTTAAACCAATTTTGTATCGCCTAACCAAGAGCTACCACATTCACTATAAAACTCTGGTCATGGAGCAAATGAGAAAGTAGACCAGGTTGTACTGACTCAGATGGGGCTCGTGTATATCATGACCTAGAAATGTTAACTTCTAAGGCCCACAGCTAACATTCTTATATTTAAGGTTACTCAAGGATATAATTCCTCAGCAGCAATGGAGGACAAATTGCTCTAAAGAAGCATCTTAAGTCTTAAGGCCTAAAGCTACTGCTCTCATTAAAAGTTACTCATGGATATAATGCCTTTCCAGCAAAAGAGGGCAAATTGTTCTGGGTTTTTAATCACAGAAAGGTGGGAATATGTTTAAAAACACAGTCATGTGTCATTGCATGTGTTCCAGCTATCAGTTTGTTGAAAGGCTCTCAATGAAGGAGTATTGTGGCACAAACATTGTGCAAGTTAATACTTTTTTTTTCAAAATTACCCTTTATAATCTTCCAGAATGCATGTCTAACAACTGCATTCTTGCATGAACAGCCAGTGTGTCCATGTCATTCATGCTTTGTCTGTATAAATGCTCATTGTGGTATTGCCCCCCTCAAGCTATAATCTACTATCTGAGTGTGCAAGCATCAGTACAGTGCTTACTGTTGTTTTTCACAAGTTGGTGGCATATGTCTGGCAGAGCACTCTCTCAGAAGAACAAGATAGGCCTTCATCAGACTGAAATCTGTTGAAACTGACAAGTGACAGTGTAATTTATGATGGAGTTTACAGTTCCTATGGTGACTATAAATGTAAATTTATGAGGGGGTAGAATGGCAAGATTTGTGACATCTTGTCATACTTTCTCAATAAAGCCATGTAATAAACATTAGGTTATGGTAGCATATTAAAAGGACAGTTCATTCCAAAAGGACAGTTCATCCCAAAAATTGTTTTTACATATTTTTAAATCTCAAAATTACTGATTTTAGACAAAACAAATATAAACTAATTCATGATACATTCATGATACATTTTTGCATTTCATATTTGACTAATTTAATTGCGAACTGTCACCAACAGAAAATTAATCTACTCTTCTTATCTATTATTTCATTTTACCTCATTTAAAGTGAATCTGTTAATGCAGATCTCGCAACAGTCATATAGCGACCCGATAGCCCGTAGCAACAAGCCTGATACCCCATACACCCAAAGCGCCCTCCACAAAAAACCAAGAGGGATGTGGTTAAATGCTTTCTCCAAGTTCACAAAGCACTTGTAGACTGGTTGGTATCAGAGAACAACTTTCGGTTGGCAGGAAGGATGACTTCTTAAGGCGGGCAAGACTTAGTTGAAAGGATGGTTTATTATATGCGCGTCGTGCGTCGTGCGCACTGCTGAGAAGGTGATCGGCTGCAAGCTCCCATCTCTCCAGGATCTGTACATCTCCAGGACCCGGAGGCGTGCTGGCCGGATCATAGCCGATCCCTCACACCCTGGTCACGTACTGTTTGCCCCCCTCCCCTCTGGTAGAAGACTTCGGTCCATCCAGACTAAAACCTCCCGTCACATGAACAGCTTCTTCCCCTCTGCCATCAGACTGCTGAACACTAAGTGACTTATTGACTCTCGTGCACTATGTACAGCAGCTCAACCAGACTCATGTCAATCATCACTGTTTTCTTCCTGCATTACCGACTGCACTATATAGTTCTCCACAGTATCTGCTGCTCGCTAATATATTTTAACTGCTGACCAGTATCACTTACTCTTATTCTACACTTTATTGCATGTATAGTTTATTTCTTTTATCTTATCATGTTTAATGTTGCAGCATTGCACCGAGACAAATTCCTAGTTTGTGTACTACATGAACAATGGCAATAAACCTGATTCTGATTCTGATTCTGATTCTGATTATATGCAAAATAAATGCAGCTCAGGGGCTGTGAAAATACGAAGCCTAAATGGCACATAAACAATCCGATAAATGACAAAAAAACCCTGAAGGGAACAATCCTGAAATGATGCCACATGGAGCTGAGAAACACAACATATAAAGGGTAACTGATAATTAACTGACGCGGGATAGGTGGAGACAATTAGGGGTCAAACAGTCACACATGAGGAAGACCGGTTACAGGTAAACAAAGACATACACAAACTCAAGGACTAATCCTAATGGGGAATAAACACAGTGAACTCAAAATGAAACATAAAACGTGGATATGGTTGGAAATAATGTCCAAACCATGACAGTTGGGCAAACTCCCATGAACCCTCGAGGATCCTAGAGAGGGTGAAGAGTTGGTCCAATGTGCCACAACCAGGGTGAAAACCACATTGTCCCTCCTGAATCCATTTTTATCCCCCTTCAGTCTTTGCCCAAAGGGGTCTTCGACAAAAGGGATCTTCGACTGGCAGGGGATTATGTTATGGGGCAGTCCATCCGTTTGTCCCACTTGTGTGAAATCAAATCCTCTTACAGTTTTGTTCCGATTGTTTTGAAACTTGGTACCAGGCTTTGATATACAGTGATGATATTGCAATTTAGCTCTAATCGGATGATTTTTACAGGCGTTATAGCCCCCTGACTTATGATGCCCTGTTTCACCTCAGTTAATAGACAGTAACTGTCTTGTGAAATCAACTCCTCCTACAGTTTTGTTCCAAGTGTTTTGAAACTTGATACCAGGGTTTGACATACATTGATGATGCACATATTGCAATTTGACTCTGATTGGATGACCTTGTGGTCAAGGTCAGAGGTCGGTTTTTCCCTAAATCTTGTAAATGCAATAACTACTGAAAGAAATGAAGTAGGCTTTTCAAATCGACAGTAGTTGTATCTAAGACACATCTTGGATGACTTACACCCTGATCTGACTATAGGTTTCGGTTCAAAAGGTCAAAGTTAACATTCCATTTGTACTATTACTATATGAGTACAGCTAGGGCCACCAAGCCTGGTACACTGGTCCACTTTGGGATCCTGACCTCTGACTATGGGTTTGGGGTCAAAAGGTCAAGGTTAATATTTCCTCTGCCCTATTATTGTATGAGTAAGGCTGCGATCACCAAACTTGGTAAACAGGTTCACCGTGTGACCCTGAAGGATGACTATGGATTTGGGATTGCAAGGTCAAAGGTCAACATCAAAATGGCACATAAAGGATTTCTCAACAACAAAGAAAGCTAGGGTCACCAAACCTGGTACACAGGTTCACTGTGAGACCATGACCTCTGACAACAGGTTTGGGGTCAAAAGGTCAAATGTCAAGGTTAGCACTCCCTATGCCCTCTTACTATAGAACGTGTAACACTCTCTAGGGTCACCAAACTTGTTATACAGATTTACCTCGGGATCCTGGCCTACAGGTTGCATACTTTGTTGTATATTCATGGATGATGGGTTTATCACAATTTAGTTCTGCCCCAGTAATTATTTTGAAATGTTGAAAACTGCTCTCCATCAGTAAGTATTGAGATGTTCAGAGAAAACGGAGGTGGGGGGGGGGGGTACTGCACTCCCCTCAGAGTGCTCTTGTTGTCAAATATATCATTTCAAATTTTAGCAGGCCTAGGCTATATACAGTATGTTACAGTAAGATTGTGTATCTAAGGATTTCATGAAATGAGTGAAACTGTTTCACTTATTATATTGTTCCACCTCCCATCTCTGCACAAAAACCAAGTTGTCCAAATCGCTACTCTTGAATATTGCTAAACCAAACACTGAGCTTATTGAATAGCTTTATTATCAATTTATATGTGTGTTCAGAGAAATTTGCTGTTGTTCACCAATCATTGTTTATGTTCTTACTTTTCTAGAGCCCACTGGTTTGGTTGCTTTAGTTAAGGGAAAAGGACCTGTACTTATACAGTATAGTGCTTTTTCTAGTCTCAAAGACCACTCAAAGCGCTTCACTAGTACTAACCCTCTATCCTAAGGGCCTATAGGAGACAGATACCTAGGGACAATTTAGAACAACCAATTAAGCTAACATGCATGTCTTTGGATTGTGGGAGTAAACCCATGCAGCACAGGGAGAACATGCAAACTCCACGCAGAAAGGTTCCTACCCCTGCCAGCCTGGGGATTCGAACCTGGAACCTTCTAGCTGTTAGGCAACAGTGCTAATCACTGCACCACCGTGCTGCCCATAAGCAGCCTAGTAGCCAGATAGTTACTTAGCTAGCACTTGATTGGTATTTCAGCTTTAATTTACTTTCTGTTTGCTGCCCTTGATTGGTATCTTAAGGTGAAGCAAAGAATCAGAAGCGCACATTTCATTGTGAGGCTTTAGTGGAAAATGTTATTGGAAGAAATTTATTTATTTGGATAAACCCCTTGACATGTAACATTATAAACAAGTATTAAATCAAAAACAATACAACAAACAAAACATGTAACACCAGCTCACACACACACAAACACTTGGAATAATGCAGTAAATACATGTGTGTATACATATAAATATGGGCAAGCCTGAGTCCTCGTTTGGTGGGCTATTTGTCCTGATGTTTCTGCACTCAGTCCAGGGCACTCAGTGCACACAGCCAGTACACAAAGCACAAACACAGACACAGACCCAGAAGCCCCCACTCCCCACCCCACCTCCCCAACCAGTCATGGCAGATGACTGCCCCTCCCTGAGCCTGGTTTAGCTGGAGGTTCTTCCTATAAGGGAGTTTTTCCTTCCCACTGTTGCCAGTCGGTGCATCGTGACATGCACTACACAAAGAGCAGAGATAAACAAACCTATCATCTGATCAGTCACTGCAACAGATACTGGAGTCAGTTTGTCTTGGCCTGTCCTTGCCACTGATAATACCTCTATCTGCCAAGAATGCGCTGCTAGTCCAGCAAAAGCTAGCGGTACTCAAATACTTTGCAAGCAGTTTCATTAAATGGTCAGTTTGAAAGCAACTCATACCGGCCCAGACGTCGCCCGGATTAACAAGGTCAGGAGTTCCTGGCAGCGGAAGGCAAAGAACAGAGGTGCGCGGAGAAACAGTCATTGTTGCCCCCAACAGACTGCTATGATGATGATGATGATGATATGTATAACACACAAAAATAAATATAAATGCATCTCATAAATAACGACTACAAAAACCTAAACGTATAATTATACAGTGATAGTTAAAACAGACACAGTCCACCTCTAAGTGAGTAGACAAGTTTTTTTTAAACAAAACAAAATAGGTTATTGAACGAATATGGGATGGGAGACTATTCCACTCAGATGGAGCTTTAAACATACAGGCTCTTTTACCAATTTTTTTTTTTATAATAGGGATAACAAAATAAGGCTGAGAGGAGTCTGAAATTATAATTTGATGAAAACGGTATAAAATGTTCCTTCAAGTAGATAGGATAATTAAAATGAAAACATTTAAAAATAAAAAAGGAGCCAATAGATTTGTTTTCTCGCAGTTAGAGATGACCATTTCAGTAATTTGTACATAAAGCAATGATGAGTTAAAATGGAACAGCCAAGAACAAATCGACAGAGTCCATAAGCTACATTAAATGAAGTCAAATTTGATTTCACTGCATTTTGATATATAATATCACAGCAGTCAAAAACAGGAAGTATTAATCAGAATCAGAATCAGAATCAGAATCAGCTTTATTGGCCAAGTATGCACAACACATACAAGGAATTTGACTTTGGCTAAAAACTTGCTCTCGTTGTTCAGGTGGAGGATTTAAATAAGGATTCAATGACAACAGAGTATATACAGTAAATTACAGTCTGTCCACGTTTCTATAAAAGGATGCAAATATATACAGGAATATATGCAGTTATTTACTCAGACTAACCACACTTTGCAGAAATATATGAAAAAATATACAGTCACACAGTATTTCAATGTGAACTCAGATTCAGTGATATAATGTGAATGAAGTAAAAAGCAGTGTGAGAGTTATGTGCAATGTAATAATGGATGAAAAGTCATGAGTACAGCAACAGGTAGGACTAGGTGAATGTTAGGAGTTCATCAGAGTGATGGCTTGAGGAAAGAAACTGTTCCTGTGACGGGTGGTTTTGACCTTCAGTGATCTGTAACGACGACCAGAAGATAGAAGTTCAAACAGTTTGTGGCCGGGGTGTGATGGGTCAGCACAGATGTTTCCCGCCCTTTTCCTGGTTATGGACCAATATAAGTTCTCAATGGAGGGTAGATCGGTACCAATGATCCTCTCCGCAGACTTAATGATCCGCTGCAGTCTGGTCTTGTCCTGTTTAGTGGCAGATCCAAACCAGACAGTGATGGAAAAGCAGAGGACAGATTGGATGATGGCGGTGTAGAAGACAACCAGCAGCTCCTGAGGCAAATCAAACTTCTTGAGCTGACGCAGAAAAAACAACCTCTGCTGGGCCTTTTTCCGGACAGTGTCTATATGGGAGGACCACTTCAGGTTCCGGGAGATTGTGGTACCCAGAAACTTGAAGGAGTCCACAGTGGACACTGTGCTGTTGAGGATGGTGAGTGGGGGGAATGAAGGGGGGTGTTGCCTGAAATCCACAGTCATCTCCACCGTTTTGGCTGGGTTAAGTTCAAGATGGTTCTGGCTGCACCAGAGGATCAGCTGCTCCACCTCCCGCCTGTATGCAGACTCATCATCATCCCGGATCAAACCGATGACTGTGGTGTCGTCCGCAAACTTCAGGAGCTTCACCGAAGGGTCCTCTGAGGTGCAGTCATTGGAGTAGAGGGAGAAGAGCAGTGGGGAAAGGACACATCCTTGGGGGGCGCCAGTACTAATTTTTCGGGAGCTGGATGTAAATCTCCCTAGCTTCACCTGTTGCCACCTGTCAGTCAGAAAGCTGGAGATCCACTGGCAGGTGGAGGGGGGCACCTTGAGCTGGAGGAGTTTCTGATGAAGAATGCCTGGGATGATGGTGTTGAACGCTGAGCTGAAGTCGACAAACAGGATCCTGGCGTACGTCCCTGGGGAGTCGAGGTGTTGCAGGATGTAATGTAGTCCCATATTCACTGCATCATCCACTGACCTGTTTGACCGGTAGGAAAACTGCAGTGGGTCCATCAGGGGGCCTGTGATGACCTTCAGGTGGTTCAGCACCAATTGAGATGCAAGTTTCAAACGATTTCTACGAGAAAAGCACATACGGGAGCGATGAAGGTTGGTGATCCCAAAATGAATTTTTTTAAGAATGTAATCAATATATGATTTAAATGACAATTCGGGATCAAGCCAAACACCCAGATATTTAACTTTATCAACATTGACAAGTCCCCTTCCATCTTTAGTATTTATAATCTAAGGGGAAATTATCTGTTTCAGTTTTTGTTTGGTTCCAAATAACATAACACACGATTTTGTTTTATTAAGTACTAATCAATTATGTTCAAATCAAAATCAAATCAAAAATCAAATCAAACTTTATTGTCATATTGCTGTACATACAACTGTAGTGCAGGCAAGATGAAATTGCGTTTCTCTCGGCATCCATATAAGAAGCAGCATGATTAAGACACACTCCCACATAGCTCCCACCCCCCCATCCATTCACACATCCCTGAGACATACTTGGGGAAAAAGAATAGCTAACTATAATATACAAAATGTCCATAGGTGCAGTAGTGTGTATGTGAGATTCCGGGTCAGCTGTTCAGCATCCTGACAGCTTGTGGGAGGAAGCTGTTGATCAGTCTGGTGGTTCTGCCTCTGATGCTCCGGAATCGTTTACCAGATGGAAGAAGTTCAAAGTGTTTATGCAGAGGGTGAGAACGGTCCTTGACAATGTTCAGTGCCCTGCTCCTACAACGGTTCTGAAAAAGTTCTTGGACAGAGGGGAGGGAGACTCCAATTACCCTCTCCGCCCCCTTGACTATCCTCTGCAGGGCTTTTTTGTCTGACATACTGCAGCTGGAGTACCATGTAGCAATGCAGTACGTCAGAACACTCTCCACCACACCTCTGTAGAAGGTCCTGAGGATGCAGATGGGGAGAGAGGCCTGTTTGAGTTTCCTCAAGAAGTGTAGTCTCTGCTGAGCTCGCTTCCTGATCTCCAAGGAATTCTTGCTCCAGGTCAGGTCCTGCGAGATCTGCACTCCGAGGAGCTTGATGTTCTCTACTCTCTCCACTAAACGGCCGCCGATGCTGAGGGGGACGTGCTCAGGCTGTGACCGCCGGAAGTCGATAATCATCTCCTTTGTTTTGTCCACGTTGAGCACCAGATTGTTCTCCCTGCACCAGCCCTCCAGGTCTCTCACTTCTTCCCTGTACATTGATTCCTCATCCCTCTGAATAAGTCCCACCACCGTGGTGTCATCTGCAAACTTAATAATCTGGTTCCCCTCGTGTTTGGATACACAGTCATGTGTTAGAAGTGTAAACAACAATGGACTGAGTACACAGCCTTGAGGGGTTCCGGTACTCAGCGTGACAGAGTTGGAGATGTTGTTTCCAACCCGGACAGACTGAGGTCTCTCAGTCAGGAAATCCAGGATCCAGAGACATGTGGCGGTGTTCAGACCAAGAAGGAGTAATTTCTCTATCAGTCTCTGGGGAATAATGGTGTTGAATGCTGAACTGAAATCAATGTACAGGAGTCTGGCGTAGGTGTCTTTCTGGTCCAGGTGGGTGATGACAGAGTGTAGGGTGGTGACTATAGCATCCTCCGTGGAGCGGTTTGAACGATATGCAAACTGGAGCGGGTCGTGTGATGCAGGGAGGCAGGCTGTGATGTGTGGTTTGACAAGCCGTTCAAAACACTTCATCACAATTGGTGTAAGTGCAACAGGACGATAGTCATTCAAACATGACACCACTGGTTTCTTTGCCACCGGTACAATGATAGAGGTCTTGAAGCATCTGGGAACGATGGCCTGACTCAGGGAGATGTTATAAATGTCAGTCAGGACATCCGCCAACTCGCTCGCGCAGTCTCGGAGCACACGTCCCGGAATGTTGTCTGGACCTGCAGCTTTGCGTGGGTTGATTCTGGATAGGGTCCTCCGTGTGTCCGCTGTGTTAATGGTAAAAGCTGGTCCGACCGATGGTGGGAGTGGGCCAGCCCTCCCTCTGATTGTCGAGTTTGATGCTTCAAAACGTGCAAAGAAGTCGTTAAGCCTGTCTGGAAGCGAAGCGTCGTCATCATCGACCCCCTGCCTAGACTTAAAGCCCGTCAGTGTCCGAACTCCCTGCCACATCTGCTTGGTGTTCCTAGTGTCACAGAGGTGTCCCTGGATTTTCTCCGCATAGGCGCGCTTTGCCACCTTAATTCCCTTTGAAAGCGCAGACCTGGCTGAGCGGAGGGCAATCCTGTCCTTCGCTCTGAACGCTGCATCTCTGGCTTTAAGCAGCGAGCGCACCTCTGCAGTCATCCAGGGCTTATGATTACCCCGCACAGTGATGGTCTTCACTGTAGTGACATCCTCTGTGCACTTCGCGATGTAGCTGGTGACCGAATCAGCATACTCCTCCACATCTGTCCTGTCTTCCTGGGAGGCTGCTATTTTGAAGATCCTCCAGTCTGTATGATGAAAACAGTTCATTCACAGTTCAAAAATCATTCTTGTATTAAATTAAAATCTTCCTGTAAAGACTTTTGTACTCTTGTACTATTTTTATCAGCTTTATATATGACTGTATCATTAGCATAAAGTTGTATATTACATTTATCTAAAATAGATGGTAAATTATTGATGTAAATGGTAAAAAGAAGTGGTCCTAAAGTTGAGCCTTGTGGCTCACCTCTTTGCTGAACATAAAAATCAGATTGATTACCATTAATGACACATTGTTTTCTGTTATGGAGGTATGAGTTAAACCAGAGAACTGCATTCTGACAGAGGCCAATGGCATAAAGTTTATCCAGTAGGAGATAGTGGTCTACAAGATCAAGTGCTTTTGTTAGATCAATAAATATAGCTCCAGTAATTTCACCTTTATCAGCAGCAATATAAATATCATTAGTAAACTTAAGTATTGTTGTACTGATAGAGTAGTTGGACCTAAAGCCAGACTAAAATGGAGTTAGAATATTATTAATATTAAGATAGTGTGAGGACTGATTATAAATTAGTTTTTCAAAAACCTTCGACAATGAACATATAATTGAAACAGGTCGATAGTTATCAGGATCAAGTTTATCGCCTCCTTTATACAATGGAGTAATTCGAGCACATTTCCAAATGGTAGGAATTGTCATGATCCTGGGCATGGGTAGGGGCTGTATCCCATCTTCAGTGTAAGTTTAGTCTTTTTCCATTTGTTTGTTGTTTGTTTATCTTGTATTTAGTTTCCTGTGTTCCTATGTTTGTCTTTAGAATTCCTTTGCAGGCTTGGTATTATGAGTTTGTATTTTTATCCTCTCCTCAGTTCTCTCCTTAAGTGTGTATGTAGTTCATCTTTTATTTCTATTTGGTTGTTGTCTTAGTTATTGTTTCCAGGATATTCTTGTTTAATGATTTGTTTCCTGATTTTCTTGTATTCCTGCTGTTTGTCTCCGCACTCTCTGGCATCATGGCATCACTGTGTTTGATTGGCCAGCAAACTCTCCTGACCTAAAGCCCATAGAGAATCTATGGAGTACTGTCAAGAGGAAGATGAGAGACACCAGACCCAACAATGCAGACGAGCTGAAGGTCACTATCAAAGCAACCTGGACCTTCATAACACTTCAGCAGTGCCACAGGCTGATCACCTCCATGCCACGCCACATTGATACAGTAATTCATAAGATAAGATAAGATAAGATAAGATAAGATAAGCCTTTATTAGTCCCACAATGGGGAAATTCCAGGATTGCAACAGCACAGGGATAGCAACACTCAGAGCAATAATTAAGAAGATACGGAAGATATAAATAAGAGCAGTGGATATACATACATACACATAAATATATAAATATATATACAAAGTGCGGAGCATTGTAGCAAGATGGAATAAACAGCATAACCGTCTACTTAGTTATCCTACATAGTATGAATATGTACCCATACATATTGTCACCCTCTGTAGCGACCGATATTGTCCTAGTTGTATATACTGGAGGGGACCATTGTGTAAGTCTATTGCGTCTTTTGCATTCAATACTATTAGGTTGTCACGTTTTTTTGCTATCTCTGCGAGCAGCCCTGCTTAGGTTATACAGTCTGACAGCCGTAGGTAGGAAGGACCTGCGAAACCTCTCGGTTACGCACCTAGGATGATGTAGTCTACTGCTAAATGAGCTCCTCAGTGTGTTCAGTATGTCCTGCATAGGGTGGGACTCGGACTCCAGCAGAGATGACAGTTTAGCCACCACCTTTCTCTTTCCTATCTCCTCCACTGGGTCAGGGCGCTGCCCCAGGACAGAGCTAGCTTTCTTGATCAGTTTGTTCAGTCTCTTCCTATCGGCTGCTGTAATGCCACTGCCCCAGCAGACCACTCCAAAGTGATGGCTGATGCCACCACCGTGTCATAGAATGTCTTTAGCAGTGCCCCTTGTACGACCAAAAGACCTCAGTCTCCTCAGTAGGAACAGCCTGCGCTGTCCCTTCTTGTAGAGTGGGCTCGGTATTGTGTGACCAGTCTAGTTTATTGTTCAAATGAACACCCAGGTACTTGTAGGATGTCACCATCTCAATGTCTGTTCCCTGGATGTTTACTGGTGCTGTGAGGGGTTGTCCTTGTCTGCAGCAGTCCACCACCAGCTCCTTAATTTTCCTCGTGTTGATCTGGAGGCAGTTCCGATGGCACCAGTCCACAAAGTCCTGGATAAGTTCTCTGTACTCAGCTTCATCTCCGTTAGGATGAGCTGATGATCGCAGGAGTCTCAGAGAGACTTATGTTGATGGCAGTGTGTTCTGTTGTGTGGAGAAGTCCGCATATAAAGGTGAACAGGAAGGGAGCCAAAACCGTCCCAGGGGGGCCCCCTTGCTACCAATGATCGTGTCGGACACACAGTCCCGGGTTTCTCACAAGACTGTGGCCGGTTAGTGAGGAAGTCCAGGATCCATGATGACAGGTGCTGGTCCACCCCTGCGCACAGCAGCTTGTCCTTCAGGATCATCGTTTGGATGGTGGTTGAAAGGCACTGGAGAAGTCAAAGAACATGATCCCTCACCGCATTCCCGGGCTTCGGGGCAGCACGTGGTGCAGTGGTTAGCACTGTTTGCCCTTAACAGCTAGAAGGTTCCTGGTTTTCGAATCCCCAGGCTGGCAGGGGTTTGGACCTTTCTGTATGGGAGTTTGCATTTCTCCCGGTGCTGTGTGGGGTTTGACTCCGGGGCTCCGTTTCCTCCCACAATCCAAAGACATGCATGTAAGGTTATTGGTTGTTCTAAATGTCCCTAGGATATCTGTTGCCTATAGGCCCTTAGAATAGAGGGTTAGTACTAGTGAAAGCGCTTTGAGTGGTCTTTGTGACTAGAAAAGCGCTATATGAAAGTGCAGGTTAGTTTAGTTAGTTTTAGTTATTCTCCAGGTGGGACAGAGAACGTGAAGGAGGAAGATCACTGCATCCTCCACCCCAATGCCATGCTGGTAGGGGCGAACTGGAGTGGATCCATCACTGGTCCCACCAGGGGCGGAAGTGAGCAAGGAGCAGTCTCTCCAGGGTCTTCATCATGTGGGATGTCAGGGCCACTGGTCTGTAGCTGTTCATATCTTTGGGGCAGGAAGTCTTTGGTACAGGTACCACACAAGATGTTTTCCACAACTGTGGTACCCTCCCCAGCTTCAGGCTCAGGTTGAAGATGAGCTCCACAATCCCACACAGCTGATCTGCATAGGACTTGAGGAGCTTTGTGCTGATGCCGTCCGGGCCCGACGCCTTCCTTGCCTTGATCTTCCTCAGCTCCGTCCTCACCTGGGTCTTAGTGAGGGTCATGTTGGGGGGCTGTGTGTTGGGAGTGGGGGGGGGGTGTTGGTGGAGTGGGGTGTGGGCAGCAGGACTTGATGTCTTTAGAGGCAGCAGTGGTTGTTGTGCAGTCGGGGGGGAGGGCGGTTGGTCAAACCTATTAAAAAACAGGTTCAGATTTGGTTGAGATTGTTCGCCAACTCCCTGCCCCCCGTGGCCTGGGGGGAGGTATTCTGGAGCCCAGAGATGGTTTTAAGGTTTCTCCAGACCCCACCGATGTTGCTCTGTTGCAGTTTGTCCTCCATCTTCTTCCTGAAGCTGTCCTTGCCTTCTCTGATCTTCCTCCTCAGCTCCCTCTGTACGGACTTCAGCATCTCCCTGTTCCCCGACCTGAAGATCCTCTTCTTCTCTCTCAGAAGTGTTGTTATCTCAGGGTGATCCAGGTTTGTTGTTCAAGCAACATCGTATGGGTCCTTGTGGGTACGGTGTTGTCCACACAGAAGCTGATGTAGTCCGTGATGGTGTAGTGAGGCCATCGATGTCCTCACCATGTGGAGCGCAGAGCTGCTCCCAGGCAGTGGTTTCAAAACAGTCCTTTAGAGCATCCATTGCCTCCTCAGACCATAACTTCACTGTGCGCATGACCCGAGGTTTGCTGTGCACTAGGGTTTGTACACCGGGAGGAGATGAACCAAGTTGTGATCCGATCTCCTGAGTGGGGGGAGTTGTGATGAGGTGTACACCTCCTTAGTGTTTGCATAGAATAAGTCCAGTGTTTTATTGTCTCTAGTGTGGCATGTGACATACTGGGTGAACATGGGTAGAATGGGGAGACAGTGAAATATGTTGAAATCGCCTGAAATTGCCTTCATCCAAAAGGAGCTCCGACCAAGTAGACATACTTTCAGTCGGCCAACATTTCTATTAAAAAACTATTTTTTAAAATTAATTTTGCATAATATTCAAATTTAAATATATATTGACCTATATTGAAATCCCAACGGCACCAGGTGAGAAGAAAAGGGATTGGGGAAATAATGAGGGGCCAGCCCGGCGTCGATCGTGGAGGATCTGCAGCTCCTTCTCCGAACTCCACACTGACTGGCGCTGCGCTTTCGTTGGATCCCAAGCGGGATCATGCTGCACCCACGACAGACCCCGACTGGCCGGAACCACACCCACGACGGACCCCGATTGGGTCGGAACTGCACCCACGACGGACCCCGACTGGGCCAGTGCAGCACCAGGGACAGCCTTCAGACCCGAACCCGAACCTCCAGAACAGCGACCAGAATCGACTCAACACCGGTGACCCTGGGAGAAGGCTCAGGAGAAGAAAGAGAACTGGGATCAAGGCTCACCGGCAATGACAGAGCCCAGCGAGACAACTCGAGATGCAGCGGATGGCTGCACCCTGCCTTCTTCCCCGAGAGACAGGCAAAAATGCTCCAGAATAGACAGGAGAAAGACAAAATGGAGCACTTGCCTGATCTCGAGTTCTGCCCGCCGTCCACAACTTCGGCAATCCGGGTTCAGCAGGTAGAAGGTCCTCCTCTGGTTCCCACTCGCTACGGCGAGCTCCGCAGCCGGCATGGATGGTGTCCACATCCGGGGATTCCCTGACGCTGACATCCACGCCGAGGGCTCGCACAGCGTGGTGGCAGGGGATCCGTGGCCTGCCGGGTCGACTGACCCTCCATGGAGACACGGAGACGCTTGCTCATCAGCGCAGGCTCCAAATTGCAGTCCGCCCTCCTCCTTGCCCATGACGTGGCTGCGGGGCCGGAACCAGGTACTCCAGGGCTGCAGGCTCCTTCCTCGTCCAACGGCGTAGACTTGGCGCCAAAGAACACTAAGGGGAAGGAGACACAAAGGAAGCAGGTTCATAATTAATCACTGCAGCAGGTGGAGGGAGCTCAGGGGACTGTGAACCCCGAACTCCACACCCCCCAGGGATCAAACAAGGCAATTCACCCAGTGAAGGAAGAGAATGAAAAGACACTTGCCTGATCTGCTGAGGACCGATGGAATCTGCTGCAGTGGGCTTGGTCTTCCCTTTCCCCCGCTGAATGGTGATGGAGGACCCCCCGGGAAGACGAGGAGGAGCCGTTCGCACAGGATCGCTGACGGGCATCGCCAGAGCAGGACTCGTGGAGTTCTCAGCCACTGGAGAGAGCGTCGTGGAGGAGAAAGAAACAGCCGAGGTGATCCAGGAACGGGGGAGCTGATGGAACAGCAGGGACAGGTGACCCGGAGGCAGAGGCTGGTGGGTTTTCCTCCTGACGTGACGCAGGAGCAACAGCTGGCTGGGAGGCAGAGTTCCTTCAGCGACCTGGAACTGCATCCGGACGGGGTTCTCGTTGAGGATGCGCCGGCTGACGTCTTTCTCCGCTGGGATTGACCCCTGGGTGGTGGAACTCCTGGACTGGATGAGGGACAGGAATGGGATTCCGAGACGAGGAGCGAGGATGTCTCCTCTTCGGCTTCCTGCCGGAGTTTTCCCTTCAGCCCACGGAGCTTCTCTCGGTAAGCAGAGATGTCCGCCATCCTCGCCGTGATTTCAGGGTGGTCCAGTGTAGCGAGGATGGCGGTTGATAGTCGCCTCAGCGAGGTCCAGGTACCAGGGTGCATCGCTGGGAGTGCCGTAAAGCGAGCGTGGAGAGGATACCATCAATATCAATGAGGGCCATTACCAGCTCGTAGCCCAAGCTCATCGCATAAGCCTTGGGCGGCACCATCTCCCAGCACACTGGTACGAGAACAGGGGGAAAAAACTACAAGCCTAACTTAAGCAAACTCATGGTCACCGGCGTCTCGTTTGACTGCAACCTACGGTCATGGAGCGGCCCTCGCGGACCGCTAATGAGACACTATAGGCAGCCATAGAGTTTGCACATTTATTAAAGGTAGACATACACTACAAAATAATGAGCCTCATGGGAAAAACACAAATGAGGAATAGGACTAAGACACACAATGATATACTGAGAACGAGGGAGACTGACGGGAGATAAGAAATACAACACTTACATGCGAATAGGACGCTGAATAGGAACTGGCTTCGGACGTAGGGAAACCAGCTGGAAAATGTGAGGTCACAGCCACGAGTGACAGGAGCTGCTCCCTTAAATAGGGCAGGATAATTAATCAGCTGATGAGGGTGTCATCCGCTGAATCAGCACCAGCTGTGCTGCTTGGCTCTGCCAGCCGGAAGCCCTGCAGAGATGCTGTCAGAATAAGAGCTCAGAGAGCCCACCAGGACTAAATACAGAATGGGAGGAAAATACTGCATGACCCGAGCGTGGACGAGATCGGCGCTCAGACCATGACAGATGTAGAATATGATCCAAAGTTTCAGATAGGAATAAATTCATGCATCTAATTTGCATAATATCATGGCAGCTATATAAATTACATAACTCAGTCAAAAGTGGACTTTGGACACATTTACATAAAGAATGGTCCGTTGTTTTTTTTTTTACGTCGATTTGTCTACAGGGGTATGTTTTTATCTAATCTTCAAAGTATATGAACCAGAAAATCAATAAGATGTCAAAAAAACATATATTTCTCTTACCTGCTGCTGGGTGGGGGGGGCTTGCCCGCCCACGTGACCGGTCCCGTTTTCGTCCATCGTAGTCGATGTTGTTTGTTTGGCTCAGCCATTTACTCCGTGTACCACATCTACAAACTCTTATGATTATCCCACGTGAATTTCGTTTGTATTGTGCAGCTATTTTTCCTGTTTCATGCAGTTTCAGTCATCATCGCGGCAGCGATGACCAGACATGCAGCATCCACATTGACGTGTGAGCTCAAAAGCAGAAAAAGGAAGAAGAAGAATGAGGATTTCTTCTTCTTTGCTATATTCCATGGTCAGCCATGATTCCTTCAGCGCGTGTCTGCCACCTTCTAAACTGTCAGATCAATAGAGATTAGTACAAATTCTCAGTATAGCCAGGGGATGTCAATAAGTTGGCACGTGCAGTTGCTGCGCTGTGCCACTGGGGGTGCGCAACCCGTCCATTTAATCTGGGAAGTTAAAGGGTTAAGAGTAGAGGTTATGTTCATTTTGTAAGTAAAACAATATCACGCATAAAATATTGCTTTTGGTGGGGGTATAACAGAGAATTCTTAGGTAATATGAAGCTGAAGTAGGCTACAGTCTATGCCGTAGTTACTAGGGTCCTCTACCGGCTGATAGAGGACCACAGATCTACACAACTACAGAATGCGTGAGCGGATAGAAAAACTGTTCACAGAGAACTGCCCGTTCATTTAGGTCAGTTCGCTTTGCAAACTATGTTTGGCAAACTGTTTTGTCAGCTGAACACAAGGTAGGTTTCTGAAGACTGACATACTGAAAATGGAAACAACTTGTTGAATAAAGTGAACATGAATTAAAGCAGCAAGATGGATGAGAAACAACCTACAGCAGCTCAATGGGTGGGGCCAGAGCAGCTTGGGTGGAGCCAATCTACCAGAAGTTTGAAAAGGGGTGGAGACCAGCAGAGAAAGGGAAACAGTAGTGATGGCCAGATGAGGCTTTCTGGAGGACTTGAGGCCTTTCGTCAAAATGGCCCATATAGATGAGGCCTCATGTGAAACTTTCTCTACAAGGCCATCTAGTGGACAAAACGTATACAACATGGAGATTTTTTACAAGGGTATTATTGGTTTAATGTGAATTTTTTTCATTTCAATAAATGCAAGAAATATCAGTGATCATAAGGGAAAAAAGAAATAAAACTGAGGTGACTACAGTGAATGTGCTTGTGCTACTTATCCATTTTTTAAAAGAATAATAACTTTTCAACTGTCTTTCCTTGTACATTCATCTCTGTCCTTGTTGTCATGCAAGACACAATAGTACCTCAGCATAATTATGTATTATTGTTGTATCCAAGCTTTTTGAATCACAACAGACACTTCACCTTGCAAATAAAAATAAATTATAAGAATAACCCCACTGGGACTTGAAACCCCAGCTTTCCAGATGCAAGACAGATATTTTACCTGTAGGTTACCACTTAGTGATGACCAGATAAGGCTTTCTTGAAGACTTGAGCCTTTCCATCAAAATGGTTCATATATACAAAGCCTCATGTGAAACTTCATTTGCTCTTCTAGGCTATGTAGTTGACAAAATGTATACAGCATGCAAATTTTTTACAAGGGCATTATTGGTTTAATGTGTATTTTTTCCATTTCAATAACTGTACTATCTTAAGAAATATCAATGATCATAAGGGAAAAAAGAAATCTAAAACTGGGGTGACTACAGTGAATGTGCCTGTGTTACTTGGTGTGCTTGTACTACTTATCCACTTTTATTAAGAAATAATAATTTTTCAACAGTATATTCACTTCTGTCCTTATTCTCATGCAGGGCACAATAGCAATAGTGCCTCAGCATAATGATACGTAATAATGATCCAAGCTCTTTAAAACACAACAGATACTTCACCTTGCAAATAAGGTAAAATTACAAGAATGAAACAGCTGGGATTTAAACCCCAGCCTCCCACTTATAGAGCAGATGCTTTACCACTAAGCCATCACTTCAGTCACAATAAATATCCACTATTTGTGGAAAATACATCAATGGGAGAAATACGCTCAATCTGTTCCCAAATGGGAGAAGTCCATGTTTTTGGGGCTGGCTCCATCTGAAAATTGGCTGTCACAAATCCCTTACACAGTTAAACATCAACAACACAACATGTGAGGGACGGGGATTTCCATTGTGTATTGCTGGCTCACTTTATTTCATGTTGCGTGCAAAATCACGAATGACTTCCTGACCCAGTCATGTGGTACGACGTCAAACAATACACACCTCGAAATGCGCTTCGCCAAATATTTCCTGGATAAGCTCAGAGTACCCTCGAAGCTCCAGAGCCTGCCGTCCCATCACTAGGAAACAGGAATCGTAGTGCAACTACACTGCTTAGAGACACTTAAGTTTCTTAGCAGCAGCAGGAAAGTAATGTGCTCGACAAAAAAAACATCTACAACAACCAGAGAGGCAGCCGGTAAGACACTTAAGTTTAAAACTAGAAATGAAGCTGCTTCCAATGGAAGACATTTGAGTCAGCACAAACTTAAATTACCACCCTGAGTAACAAGCTACAGCTGTTGGGCATTTACAGTAAGTGGTTGTGAAATTTATTGAACTGTCTTTCATGTGTATTCTCTTTGACGGTGACATTTGGAGGAGTGTAGTGTTGTGCTGAAGTTGGAACAATGTTAATTGGTTGCTAATTGAGGCTTATTGATTCATTTAGTCACTGGTGGAAATAATTTGAGTGAATTTTCAAGGTAAAAACCTCACTGGTGGTAGTATTTAAAAAACAGTTAATGTATAGATAACTGAATAAATGTTGTTTTAAAAAACATGACATTAGAAAAAATGGAAAAAAGGGAAAAAAGAAGCATATTTACTAAAATAAGATTGGTTGTTGTTATGGGGTTTTTAGGATGTGTCATGTTCAGGTGAGCACACGCCCCCTCCTTTCCTGCGAGAGATTCCCCTACTCCTCAGATAATCATCACACCTGCATGAGTGGACGCACCTGCTGCCTCTGCCTTGCCAGCGCTTAAAAGGATCATCGTGTGAATGCTTCAGCGCTGGCTCATTGGGTATACTGCCTGCAAGCAAGCAAGTACTTGATCTCCTAATATTAAGGAATCATGTTAATCTCTCTTCTCCACCTTTTCCAGGTTGCTGCCATCTTTGCGGTGCATCTCTGGGGCTCGTTGTGCGCTCACCTGCTCCATCATCTCATTACCGCTTCAGCTGCCAATCTCCACCCGGTCAGACACTTCACCCAGTTCCAAACCTCTCCTACTCCCTGCCAGCCTCTTCCTGCTGATTCGTCTATTCCTGCTGGGTCTCTCTGTCGGGCTCTCTGCTCAGTTTCCCGTAAGTCTTAGTTTGTTATTCCCTTTAATGATCTCCCTCCTCCTACTAACTAGCTCTTGCCTCCCTCTCACAGGCTGAGTCCTCTTCTGGCAAGTGGCATCTTTCACTAACAGTGTGCTCCTCTTTTGGATTAATAAATTGTGGTTTAAATTAGCTTCTCTGTGTCCTGTGTGTTTTCTCTGGTGTGGTTCCCTGCACGTGAGCTGATCATTCTCTCAGTATGACAGAATGGTAACTTATACGTATAAGTTAATAAATTATGAAATTTTATCTTAATGTATTTGAAGGGGTAAATATTATTTGGTGTTTAACTATTTATTGCTAACTATAAGTATTTTTGCTATTTGAAGGTTGTATTTGGATTTTTTGAATGTTGTACAGTTTGAGCCTCTGTGTGTGTTAGGTTTTTCACCATCCCTTAACCTGTAAGCCTAAAGGCAATGTCTACATCTCTTATGAATTAAATAAAGGAGAAAAAATGGACAAGCTGTTTGATCACTTGAGTAGAATCCTGTTGGAAAGCTCTAGGTAGATGGATCAATCCCTTTCAAGTGGGGAAGCACAGGAAAAACTTGACAAGCATAACTAAGGGAGGGTTCAGGGTCACCTGATCCAACCCCAACTATATATTTTGTCAAATAGGAAAGTTTTAACCCTATTCTTAAAAACAGAGATCGAGTCTGTCTCTCGAATTCAGATTGACAGCTGGTTCCAAAGGAGAGGAGCCTCATAACTGAAAGCTCTGCCTCCTATTGTACTTTTAGAGATTCTAGGTATTACAATTAATCTTGCATATTGGGAGCAAAGTGGTCTGTTAGGATGGTAAGGTACTATCAGCTCTTTTAAATAACAAGGGACCTGTTCATTTCAAACTTTGTAAGTGAGGAGAAAGATTTTAAACTTAATTTCTAAATTCTATGGGAAGCTAATGAAGGGAGGCCAGAGCAGGAGTGATATGATCCCTCTTTCTAGTACCTGTTAAAACTCTAGCTACAGCATTTTGGAACAAGTGAAGACTTTTTAGAGACATTTTAGGACAGCCTGATAATGAAGAGTTACAATGATCTAATCTAGAGCTAATAAAAGCGTGGATTAGTTTCTCAGCATCACTCTGAGACAAGATGTTCCTAATCTTGGCAATATTACACAAATGATAAAAAGCAGTCTTCGAAACAAGTTTAATATGTGAATTAAAGAACAGCTCTTGATCAAAAATAACTCCAAGGTTCCTCACAGTACTATTAAGAGAGAGTAACCCCATCCAAACTGAAGAGCAGATTTACTAAGACTGCACAATTTAGACAGAGCACCTAAGAGAGTGGTCAATTTTTGCCAGTGATCTACTAACAAAACGTAAAATTATGAACAGACGTAGACACTTCATTTCAATAATGACCACCCATCCACCAAAAGCACCACAAAATTGCGCACAGGCACAGCTGAAGAGTCTCCGTCAGACCATGATGGTTCTTGTGTTAATACAATAAAGATGTTGGTCAAATAATCAGTTTCTTCATGAGTAGTCCTTTTTTTAAATTAGATACAAGTACTTCATGAATACATTTTAAACAAAAGAGTCTGCCATGTTAAATGAAAATCTAAATTTTGAATATAATGAACAAAAATAAACTTTTAGTGGGGTTTGCACTTAAACAAATGCTTAATATGAAATATTAAGGTAAAATCAAAAGTAGTCAAAAACACCCAATTACACCCTGGACCCCCAAGGGTTAAAAGTTTTATATATTATGGTCCTCCAAACTGGCTGTGCCTGTGTTGATGACCCGCTTGGTTTTATTATGTGAATAACTTTGTTCTAACAAAATCTACAGGTCTCCCAGTTCACAACTTTTTATAAATGCCATTTAGTTACAGTGTTACAATTTCGGGCATATGGATCTGTGCGCTCTTTTTGTTAATATCTCATTGATGTTTTCCTCCTGTATTGTCTATCCTGAACTGGGAGAAAGAAACAGAAAGAAGAGGGAAGTGAATTACCATTTTATGCACAGCAAAAAGAAATACTGTAAATATAGAAATATGGATAGAGGAAAAAAAAACAAAGAAAATTGGCAATGTGGAAGATTTTGCTTCAAGAGCGAGGGAGAGCTGATGGATAGAGAGGAGAGGAAAACTCTAGATCCGAGTCTGAACCTCTGCAGAAAAGAGGAAAAAAAGTCATTATCGGCTGACACCATGTGTATGTCCACTGCAGGTAGGAAGGGCTCCTATATCTTATTTTGTTCGTCAGAAGGCTGCAGTGCACAGTCAAAACATGTTAAGAAGGTAAAGACATCTCCTTTCTATTTTTGTCTTTAATAAGAACAAAAGGTAAATAGAGAAAAGCTTCTGTCTCATCGGTCACGTGCCCTCAGTTCTCGCCGGTGTCTCGGGACAGACAATTGCTATCATGTCAGGCACTGATGAATTAAGACAAGCTTTTTGGGGGCATTAAATCCTGGTGCATTTAGCAGGAGATTGACACCACAAACCTTAATAAATCACCTTGCACCAGTCATTTAAATACTCCCCTCCCTCAAATTTGTGCTTTGACATGACAACTCACACAAATATATAAGCAATGAGGCCAGGTACAAAATTAACATAGTCCACACCTTTCCACCGCTAATTTTGTCCTGTGCCCTTTAGTAAATCTCTATATGCCCGAACTCCAAGACGTACACCACTACTGACCCAAAAGCACAAGACAAGTTGTCTCCAGTTTGTTCAAAACTATATAAATAAGCCACAGAAGTTTTGGGATTCTGTTCTGTGGAGTGATGAAACAAAACTGGAACTTTTCTTGCCTATGGATCAGTGGTATGTCTGGAGGAAGAAGAATGAAGCATACGCTGAAAAGAACACCCTGTCTACAGTGAAGCCTAGCAGTGGCTCAGTGATGCTCTTCAGCTGTTTCACTTCCTCTGGCTCTGGAAACCTGCAATATGTGGTGGACAAGATGGATTCAGTCTAGAATCATTGGAGAAAATGTCATGCCATCTGTGAGGAAGCTGAAGCTTGGGCATCATTGGACCTTCAAACAGGACAATGATCCCAAGCATTCTTCAAAGTCCACCAAGGCTTGGTTTCAGAAGAAGTCCTGGAAGATACTAGTGAAAGGGTCATGAAAAGTTAGAGTGCCAAAATAATAATTCTGTAGGTAATCTCCCATTATGCACTACACATATTTTGTTTGCATTCTTATGAACAAATATGTTAAAAGTGTTAAACTACAAATCGAAGTGTTAAGCAATCACAATCTCATAAACAGGAATCAGGCGTGGCCCCAGAGCCCTCTTCTCTTTCTACATTCTATTAGTCAGGTCTATTGCATTAGTTACACACCCAAATCAACACTCACACACACACACTTCATATTCATAATACATCTTAGGGGATAGATAACGTGAATGGCGGATGGCATGTTCACGTCAAAGTTAAACTGGCCAATCAGATGGTTGCGTACAAGTCCATCCTATTGTACAGGGTTGGCCAACCCGAGAAGTTAAATGTAAGTTGCACCCAGAAGTCGGCGCTCAGTCTGAAAACGTAACCAAGGGAGCTGCGTCCCACTGAACCCAGCGCTGCTTGCTTTACATGTGACCTCTGAATAAATGTTGCATCTCTGAACTGAAGAATTCTCCAGCTTATTCTTGGATCTTTCAATGAAAGAATCGGGGGTTTTAACACTAGAGTGGCCATCACAGTTGCCTGACTTGAACCTCATTGAAAATCTTTGGTGGGTTTTTAAAAGGTGGTTGAAGAATGAAAACCCAAGAATATTAGTGAACTGGAGTCCTTTGCCCATGAGGAATGGGTTAAGATTCTTTGGGAATCCTTTTATTTACTGGGTTTTCAGTCTTTAATGAAAGAAAAGAAACAACTTGAACACTGCCATCAAGATCTGCTTAAAAATTATCTGAGGGAAACAAAAACCAAGGGAGCTGTGTCCCACTGAACCCAGCGCTGCTTGCTTTACATGTGACCTCTGAACAAATGTTGCATCTCTGAACTGAAGAATTCTCCGGCTTATTCTTAGATCTTTCAATCAAAGAATCAGGGGTTTTAACAATTTTGGTGCTGTAACCTGGATTGAATTATTCTGAGACCAGAATCAGAATCAGAATCAGAATCAGGTTTATTGCCATTGTTCATGTGATACACAAACTAGGAATTTGTCTCGGTGCCATGCTGCAACATTAAAAACATAATGAGAAAAAGGGATAAACTAAAAAACTAAAGGACTAGAAACGTGCAATAAGTGTAGAAAAATAAGTAATAATAAGTAATAATAATAATAATACTAGTAATAATGAGTAGTACTAGTCAAGGCAGTTTTAAAAAATTAGCATGTAGCAGATAATGTGAAGTACCACATAGTGCAGTCAATAATGCAACAGAAAAACAGTGATGAATGACATGAGTCTGGTTGAGCTGCTGTACATAGTGCACGAGAGTCAAAAGTCACTTAGTGTTCAGCAGTCTGATGGCAGAGGGGAAAAAGCTGTTCATGTGCCGGGAGGTTTTAGTCCGAATGGACCGAAGCCTTCTACCTGAGGGGAGGGGGGCAAACAGCACGTGACCAGGATGTGAAGGATCGGCTATGATCCGGCCAGCACGCCTCCGGGTCCTGGAGATGTACAGGTCCTGGAGAGATGGGAGCTTGCAGCCTATCACCTTCTCAGCAGTGCGCACGACGCGCTGCAGCCTTAGTCTGTCCCTGGCAGTGGCTCCTGCGTACCACACAGTTATGGAGGAGGTGAGGATGGACTCGATGATGGCCGTGTAGAACTGCACTAACATCTTGGTGGGTAGCTTGAGCTTCCTCAGCTGCCGCAGAAAGAACATCCTCTGCTGGGCCTTTTTGATGAGGGAGCTGATGGTTGGCTCCCATTTGAGGTCTCGGGTGATGGTGGTGCCCAAGAAGCGGAAGGAATCTGCAAAGGTGATGGGAGAGCCTGTGATGGTGAGGGGGGGCAGGGGGGATGTGACTTTCCTGAAGTCCACAATCATCTCCGCTGTCTTCAGAGCATTCAGCTGCAGGTTGTTGTGGCTGCACCAGGACACCAGCTGGGCCACCTCTTCCCTGTAGGCGGACTCGTCACCGTTGGAGATGAGCCCGATGAGGGTGGTGTCGTCCGCAAACTTAATCAGCTTAACAGACTGGTGGGAGGAGGTGCAGGAGTTGGTATAAAGGGAGAAGAGTAGGGGGGAAAGTACACAGCCCTGGGGTGATCCAATGCTGATGCTAACAGAGTCTGAGACAGACTTCCCCAGCCGCACATGCTATCTCCGGTCCGTCAGGAAGTCGGTGATCCACCTGCAGAGGGAGTCAGGCACGTTGAGCAGGGACAGCTTGTCCTGGAGCAGATCGGGGCGGATGGTGTTGAATGCGGAGCTGAAGTCCACAAACAGAATCCTGGCGTAGGTTCCCGGGGAGTCCAGGTGCTGCAGGATGGAGTGGAGGGCCAGGTTGACTGCGTCGTCCACAGACCTGTTAGCACGGTAGGCAAACTGCAGCGGGTCTAGGAGGGGTGTGGTGATGGACTTGAGGTGAGACAGGACCAGGCGCTCAAAGGACTTCATGACTACAGAGGTGAGCGCTACAGGTCTGTAGTCGTTAAGTCCAGTAATCCGTGGCTTCTTGGGGACAGGGATGATGGTGGAGGATTTGAGGCAGGTCGGCACGTGACATTGCTTAAGGGAGGTGTTAAAAATGTCTGTGAAGACAGGAGCCAGCTCTTTTGCACAGTGTCTCAGGGTGGAGGGAGACACACCGTCCGGCCCGGGGGCCTTGCGCGGGTTCAGTCTGGAGAACTGTCTGTGCACGTCCTGCTCACTGATGACAAGGGGAGGGGGGGAGGAGGAGGAGGAGGAGGGGGGGACCGCTCTTGATGAATTAGGGGCTGAGGAGGCAGAGGAGCTGGGTGGAGTGGGTGAGTTGGACACAGCTGATGAGGTGTCAAAACGGGCATAGTGTTGGGACAGTCTTTGACAAAGGGCTTTGTCATCCTGACCTTTAGAAGCCTGAGGCCGATAGTTGGTGATTTGCCTCAGTCCTCTCCACACAGAAGCCGAGTCATTAGCAGTGAACTGCTGCTGGAGTCTCTCAGAATATACAGATTTAGCTCTCCTCAGCTCTCTGTTAAACCGATATTTGACCTCCCTGTAGCAGTCCCTGTCTCCACTTTTCAACGCTGCTTCCTTCTCCTTCCTGATCCGTCTGAGCTTAGCTGTGAACCAAGGCTTGTCATTAGAATATCTTATCCTGGTGCGCGATGGGAGAATGTGCTCTTCACAGAAGTTGATATATGAGTTCACAGTGTATGTGTACTCATTAAGATCATGTGTGGCTCTTTTAAACATGCCCCAGTCAGTTATTTCCATGCATGTGTTCAGTTTCTCTCCAGCTTCACTGGTCAATTTCTTTGTGGTGGTCACCACAGGTTTAGTGAGTTTCAGTCTCTGTCTGTATGTGGGGATGAGGTGAACCATCACGTGATCAGATAGTCCCAGCGCTGCGCGGGGAACAGCGCGATATGCGTCCTTTACTGAAGTATAACAGTGATCTAGCGTGTTATTTCCTCTGGTTGGACATTTAATACACTGTTTGTAGCGGGGGAGACGAGTCCGGAACAGAGCAGAAGGACCCTTTCTTAGGCAACCGTGGCGCCTTAAACAAAAAGGTAAGCAGAAAACTTTTTTTTTTTTTTTTTTTTTACAAATTTCTGCACATACTAAATTTACAGTTGTCTGATTAAGGGGTATATCCAATTTCCAGATATTATAGCATGGAGAATAAAAATTCAAACTCCAGAGAAATTGTTTGTGTGATGGAAATCAGCGGTCACATGTAAGGCATGAATCACATAGTCTCACATGAGGGAGAGTGAAGAAATGTCCTAGGCTCAAAGAGCCGTAAACTCTGTATTATAAACTCTGTATTATAAACTCTGTCTTATAATGTATTAGAGAGAACTCTAATACATTATAAGACTCTCAAATTTAATCAATGAGTAATGTAGCAATACAAGATCTCAAATTTGATCCATGAGTGAGTAAAAGAATTAATTCTAATGCAAAACCTTAAATAACATCACTAAGTAATAATTTACAGTACAGCATGAGAATCTTTTAACCATCCTTAGTGAGCGACTGTCCATAATAATAAAAATAGTAATAATTTACAGTACAGCACGAGAATCTCTTAACCATCCTTCTAACTACTAACTACTAACTAACCTGCACTTATATAGCGCTTTTCTAGTCACAAAGACCACTCAAAGCGCTTTCATTAATACTAACCCTCTATTCTAAGGGCCTATAGGAAACAAATATCTAGGGACAATTTAGAACAGCCAATTAACCTAACATGCATGTTTTTGGCATGTGGGAGGAAACCGGAGAAATCCCGGAGTAAACCCACGCAACACGGGGAGAACATGCAAACTCCACACAGATCACTGTTGGTCGGGGGCTGGGATCGAACCCACGATCCCACGATCCCCACAATCCCCTGGCCAAGGGTAAACTGTGCTGCCGCAGTGCTAACCACTGCGCCACCGTGCAGCCTTCATGAGCAACTGTCCATAATAATAAAATAGTGATGATTTACGGTACAGCGCAAGAATCTTTTAACCATCATTAGTGAGCGACTGTACACAGCAATAAAGACAGCTTGTTAAAATCAGTATAAGAGTGAACTTTATGATACGATACCTCTTGTATTGATGACCTGACGAGGCATCAATGAAAGTACCGTCTACATAAAAATTAAACTATGAGGAAAAAGAATACATGCAAATTTGTGCCAGGTAAGGACACACAGTTACCTTTGTTTGTATTGTCTATGTTGTGCATGCTGGTGTCTGTGTTAATTCTGTGTCTTTAGGGGATAAATGTGTGGTTTCAGAAATAACGGGGGTTGGAAGTATCTACTAACCTTTTCCCATAGTATGATTTAACTAACAGCGCTCTTCGGGCCGTGTGGGGAGCAAAGGTGGATGTGTGTTTTTCCACAAAGGAGGGAGGTAATTCGCCCCCACTCCTGAGTGGAGCTGAGAGATTGTTTAAAACAGGTTACTGAGAGGAGATTGTTTGAAGTAACAGCACTAAAATGGATCACTAAATTAAGGTTGTAAGGCTGTTCTTGCATGTTTAAAGCTGAATTTAAGGAGACAGTGCTCCAGTCTCTTTGAAAAACAAGTGTGGTCTGTGGACAATAGGCTCCGGGGCCACCTTGCGCGTTCGCAATTGCACGTGGCAGAGGCGGCCACGTGGCATTCAGTGCACATGTGTGGGTAAACGCCATCTTGAAATGCCTTCAAGCAACATCACTGTATCTCCTCCTCCTTGAGTACAGTGCCTCCATTGTGTGGCCAACTGTAGGAAGTGTATTCTTTCATAAACCTACTGCCAAATAGAGCTTCAAATCTTCCTAATAAATTTGGAACCTTATCTCTCTGGCTGAAAGAAAAGCTTAAAGTCCATGCATGGTGAAATAAAGCCCACCCACGCCCGCCAATGTGGGTTTGATGTAGTGAGGCAGGAGCTGCCCAATCAGCTGGAGAGAAGAGGTTCAACTTTAATTTGGGCAGAGGGGAGAATAAGGAGATTTATTTCTACTTCTAAAATAAAATAATATATAAAAGTGGGGTAATTTAAATGAAAAAAAATATAATAATAAAAGTGTAGAAAAATCCTAGGTGGAGAATATATAAAAGTGGGGTAATTTAAATGAAGAAAAAGGAAAAGTAAGAAAAGAGTTGTGGAAATATGCGCGGATGGTGAAGTGAATGTTATATGCTGAGAGTGGACAGAAAATGGAAAAGGAAGTTTGGTTTTAGAGAAAAATTGAAGGCTGATGAATTGTTAAAGTTTTGTGCAGGACACAAGAGAAAAATACAAAGAAACGATTGGAAGAAGGAAAGAAAAAAGTAAGAATAAGAGACTCATGCTGCAACAGTGAGAACAAAAGCAAAATAATCAATAAATGCAATAAAAACGGGAAAAAAAATGACAAAAACACGCTGTTTAATGGCTTGTCTGTTTCTCTGTTAATCTGAGACGATGGTGGTGGCTGTGGATTGCCTCCTTGCCCCAGCGACCGTGTGAGTCCCTCTTCAGGCCCGCTGGAATTGGTTGCGTCCACCCTCCCCTTCCACACCATTGCCTAGCAACCCCCTCCTCCCTCTGTAACTACAGTAAAAGAATGTAAAACAAAGGGACATCAAAAGATGGGTCACAGATGATCAACTGAGCACACCTAAGTACAATAAATTATATTGTTGCTTTCCATTTACCTTCTGATAACGTCTCAAATATTGAATCTCATTCATGAACATTTAAGTGTTAGTCTGCGTAAGCCATACGTATTTTGCCAGGAAGCTGTGTTAGTGCTAACAAGCCATTCCAGATTCAGCAAACCACTCATTTGTTCTCTAAGTGTGCATAAACAGTATTCATGAATCAGCTGTAGTCAGCACGTGTTCGCGAGGATTGCATAACTGGCGCCTAAAACTACCACTAAAATCACATCTCAGTATAATTGACCAGCGGTCTCATTGGCTAAAAGCCCTATCAGAGAGGTGCCAAAATCACATACATCAAACTAATGCCTCAGCACAGGTGCCAGTTGAATCTACTCAATCAACACCTACGATAATGGCCCCCTAGGTGGTGATTAAAAATGGGCTGTTACAAACAGCCCCGGTCCAGGAAAGGCCATAGAGGTTTAATAATAGAGGCAGAGACTGTGAAAAGAATGGCTTTGTTAATGCCGTTCTGTTTCAAAAGGGAGAGTGGGACAAGCACGGATAGAAAAGTGCTAATGTACGATAGTAGCAAATTAGTCAAAGTTGGAAATCTAGGTAAGAAAGGAAAATAAAATCTGAAGGAAAAACCTGCACTTATTTATGGAACGGTTGACACATGAGGAGCCTAAGGATCCCCAAGAATCTGTGTTTTTTTTATCAAAGGAAGCCAAAAGGAGGAGGGCGAGGACAGCAGTGAGGCAGGAGGGGCCAACGTACACACAATGGAAACTGAGTGATGACGAGACCAGCCGCTGGGAGGGGAGGCACCCATGATCCACATCCACTACGGAAAAACTGGACTGCATGCTTAAGACTAAACCAGATTAGTGGACTCACTTCTACACATATACAAAAAATTAGCAAAAAATTAAATTATTAGAATCTTCCATTTACCTGACTCTGATCTAATAGTAACAATAGTGCTGAGGTTCAAGGTACTCCGATTAAATTTGTATGGCGCAGGTGCATGTAAATTAGTAACTTCAGGTAATGACATACAGGACTTTTCAAGGTCAGAAAAGGTAATAATTAAGATCTGCAAATGGCAAACTAACAGTAGAATACCTATCAAATTGTGTAAAAGTAGCATTGTACCCCATGCACTATAGGCAATTGAACGGATCTGATCCAAATTATGAACAACCATTCTTTGCAAATCCATCCTCCAGATTGGTCAGAAAACTTGTACTGGTAAACAAGGGAATGGGTGGAAGCATCCATTGTCGTAGTTGAAGCGGATAAGAGACATTTTAACCAATGGGGGGGGGGGGGTCCACACATCTCACTGGTTAGACCCAAACACATGGATTGGAAAATGTTGGACATTTCGTCATCTCTGCTGGGGAATATAGCCATCCATGGAAAGCCAACACCTGACCTTAACATAGAATATCCTCCTAAATTAGAAACATATGCATTGTCATTTAAATGGGTAACCACAGCACAAAAGGCTGTGCACATTGACACCCAGAAATCTCCTACATGACCAATCTTAACATTAACAAACGAGGGGATGAGAAAATTTGAGAGCAAATTCTAAATTTGTTACGTTAAAAAGATTAAACAGATGTAGATCTAATAAAAGGAGCAGAGTTTGACACTATAGACCATATATTCAGAAGCCCAGAAAGGTGTTAACCAGGTTATAAAAACTAAAAGCAGCAGCTGTCATAGTGTCATCAGTCCTGTAGGAAACACCCTGATGACGCAGGACCTGAAGGAATTAACGAAGCGCTAACTCTTTGTGCCTGTTGTATGCCAGGATCACACATACTGATGAATGAGCTAAACCTCCAAATGCAATTTTCCACAGTGGTAGTCATCAGCAAATTTTGCACATCTCATACCTCCTAATAGAAACTAATTGCTGAGCCCAGAGGAGGAGGAGCTGAAGACCCCAAGACGGAGGATGATGACAAAGAAGACCGTTGCGCTATTAGGGATTATTTGTAAACACAAAGTGCTACTGATAACACATGAATCCTACATAGCTTACCACACACACAATGGGGTGTGAGACTTATAGTATTCTTGTGTTATTATTTACATCATGCTAATTGCGGTTAGGTAGGCAGGATAATTGTGAAGGTTAGAAGCTCTAGAGGCCCGAATACAACAAGTATAGATAAGGATATCTCCTGACTTTGAACAATTTTGTTTGCTACCTACTTACACTGCTACATACATAGGTGTCATTACCCAGCTCACTTATCACAACACAACCACTGCTGGTAGCTTGCACATATCCGACAACCATACACTCATAGGCTAATGGGAGATCACTTACACCAGTAATACAACAGTACACTGTCAACTACAGATGTAGTGAATAAGGATAAAACGGTACAGGCTCCAGCCATTGCAGTGACAACCCCTCAGGCAATTATTGATCCTGTTCCGGCCGAGTCCTATGTGTTGACACCCCAGCAAAGGTGCATACGGGGGGGGGGGGTGGCACCAGACCATCACGTCCACTTGGAGATGTGTGCCTGCAACGTACAAAAGGAGGTCGTAGGGCTAGTGACTGTACAACTTCAGTCCCTAGAAGAAGGAGCAACTGATGCCCATGTGTACCCACCGTACCTCCAGCACCCGGGGTGTAGTCAGATCAGCCACACGGAGGAGACAGCATTTCCTGATCCAACACTACCCCTCTTAATGGGAGACAAGGCCCATGCAGCTACGGTGGGCACAGGGGCTCGAGGTTCATCAACACCAGCCTCTCTACCTCTGTCCAGTGATTATACACCGGTGGGTGGCATCCCTGGGACAGTAACACTGAACTGTTCACTGGCTGGACTGGATGTTGTCTACTCTCTTCTGTATCCACCAGAATGTCCTATAAACCTCATGGGACGAGATGTGCCTCTGAGAGCAAGAGCACACATTTGTTTTGCTTCTAATGGTACTGGTGTGTGTCTACGAGATGGGACTGTGTTCCACAGCTGCGGATACAGGAAGCAGACACAGAGGAAGGTCAAACCCCTGTTGCAACCGTGTGATGGCTGCAGCTGAATGATGCGAGCCCTGGCAAAGGTCAACTGGTGGACAAAATGTTTCATGGGCTTTGTGGATTGACCCTGTTTGACCTTATGACCCCCACATGATCCACTCCACCATACAAAGAACTATTCACATGATGATCGGGGGAGACCTCGGTGGGGGTGCAGGACTTGGTGATCAAGGACAATTATGTGAATTCATAAGGAGTCGCTGCTGCAGTTCATCTGGACAAAGACGTGTTGTCTCGGTATGCCCTCTTAGACATCGCTGCACCACGCTGAGGGTGTCCATAAGGGAGGAGGCAAGGGTACCAGAACCAATGGTGCAAACCTATCTTGGGTTGACTGACTGGGTTGACACACAATGTAGGGACCTACCTTATTCACCATCTGATGATCGCTAGCGTATCTCACACCATGTATGGTTGACATGATAAAATCATGTCAAAAGGGGGAATGAAAGGGTCATGAAAAGTTAGAGTGCCAAAATAATAATTCTGTAGGTAATCTCCCATTATGCACTACACATATTTTGTTTGCATTCTTATGAACAAATATGTTAAAAGTGTTAAACTACAAATCGAAGTGTTAAGCAATCACAATCTGATAAACAGGAATCAGGCGTGGCGTCAGAGCCCTCTTCTCTTTCTACATTTTATTAGTCAGGTCTATTGCATTAGTTACACACCCAAATCAACACACACACACACACACATAATACATCTTAGGGGATAGATAACGTGAATGGCGGATGGCATGTTCACGTCAGAGTTAAACTGGCCAATCAGATGGTTGCGTACAAGTCCATCCTATTGTACAGGGTTGGCCAACTCGAGAAGTTAAATATAAGTTGCACCCAGAAGTCGGAGCTCAGTCTGAAAACGTAACCAAGGGAGCTGCGTCCCACTGAACCCAGCGCTGCTTGCTTTACATGTGACCTCTGAATAAATGTTGCATCTCTGAACTGAAGAATTCTCCGGCTTATTCTTGGATCTTTCAATGAAAGAATCGGGGGTTTTAACACTAGAGTGGCCATCACAGTTGCCTGACTTGAACCTCATTGAAAATCCTTGGTGGGTTTTTAAAAGGTGGTTGAAGAATGAAAACCCAAGAATATTAGTGAACTGGAGGCCTTTGCCCATGAGGAATGGGTTAAGATTCTTTGGGAATCCTTTTATTTACTGGGATTTCAGTCTTTAATGAAAGAAAAGAAACAACTTGAACACTGCCATCAAGATCTGCTCAAAAATTATCTGAGGGAAACAAAGGACTTCTGGGACCTGTTTCAGAAAGCAGGTAGACTGAAAATTCAGAGGTAGTGTCCCTCAACTTGCAGTTAACCCCTTAGCATTCCAGCCAATTTTCCTCAAAATGTTTAAAAATAGTATCAGCTAAGTGAATCAAATTCTTTACTCACTGAGTGGCAGTTGAAAGTTTGAAACGTCCTGTGGGTGACACCAGAATTTTAAGAGGTTAATTAATTGTGAGTATTCACTGAATCTGCTTGCTGAAACAGGGCTCAGAACTCTTATAGGAAAAATACAAAAAAAAAATCATAAAAATCCATATGCAATCCTAAAAAGTAATGTTACCCTGCTATCATTCTGCAGTTGTCCTCAAACCTCTTCTACCAAATTTCACGGAAAATTGCCTATTTTGCTCCTGATCTATAGCCACTTAAATCTCAGTTTTCACTGCAGAAACACACAGATGTACATATGGACAGGGCTATCACAATATTTCACCACAAACCTCCTTGGGCAAAGTAGTGCATTACTTTGGGTCATTTTTTTAAGGTAAACTTTAAGCTTTCATCAGCAGAATATTCTTAAAAAAAACAATTCAATTCAATTCAATTCAATTCAACTTTATTTATATAGTGCCATATCACAACAAAAGTCACCTCATAGCACTTTCAAATGTAGGGGAAACCCCACAATTGCAGAGAGACCCCAGCAATCAGGCGATCCCCTGTGAACAAGCACTAGGCAACAGTGGAGAGGAAAAACTCCCTTTTAACAGGAAGAAACCTCTAGCAGAACCAGGCTCAGGGAGGGGCAGTCATCTGCTGCGACTGGCTGGGGGGGGGGGGTGAGGGGATAGAGAAGATGAAAAGAACAGACATGTAGAGAGCAAACATTAACAGAGAGAAGCCGAGTACATTATTGGAGGTCACCCAGCAGTCTAAATCTATTAACAGCAAAACAAAGGGAGGGTTAAAAGACACAGGATTGTTCCCTAATTGTAGGCTATATTGAAGAGGAAGGTTTTTACCCAATTCTTAAAAACAGAGATCGAGTCTGACTCCTGAACCCAAATTGGTAACTGGTTCCACAGGAAGGGAGCTTGATTGCAGAAGGCTCTGCCTCCCATTGTACTTTTGGAGATTCTAGGTATTACAAGTAATCCAGCATTTTGGGAGCGTAGTGCTCTGTTAGGATGATAGGGTAATATCAGATCTTTTATATAAGAGGGGGCATGATTATTAAGAGCTTTGTAAGTGAGAAGAAGGATTTTAAACTTAATTCTAAGCTCTATGGGAAGCCGATGAAGGGAGGCCAGAACCAGAGATATATGATCTCTCTTTCTAGTACCTGTTAAAACTCTTGCTGCAGCATTTTGGATCAACTGAAGACTTTTTAAAGATATTTTAGGGCAACCTGATAATAATGAGTTACAATAATCTAATCTAGAGCTAACAAAAGCGTGGATCAATTTCTCGGCATCACTCAGAGACAAGATGCTCCTAATCTTGGGAATATTACGCAAATGATAGAAGGCAGTCTTAGAAACAAATTTAATATGTGAATTAAAAAACAGATCTTGATCAAAAATAACTCCAAGGTTCCTCACAGAACTATTTTGAGTAAGAGTAGCCGCATCCAAATTAAGAGTTTGATTTGGAAAGGTATTTCTAAGGTTTTTGGGACCAACAAGGATGACTTCAGTCTTATTTGGGTTTAATAGCAAAAAATTACAAGCCATCCAAGCTTTGATTTCCTTAAGACAGGCATCTAACTTGGCTAATTGATTACAATCATCAGGCTTCATTGACAGGTATAATTGTGTGTCATCTGCGTAACAATAAAAATGTATACTTTGCTTTCTAATGATGTTACCTAACAGAAGCATATATAAACTAAAAAGAGTAGGGCCAAACACAGATCCCTGTGGAACTCCATGACTGAGCTTACGGTTGGAAGAAAACGCATTATTGATATGAACAAACTGAAGTCTATCGGACAAATAAGATCTAAACCACTGCAGTGAAGTACCATTTAGTCCAACAAAGTGTTCTAATCTATCAAGTAGAATATCATGATTGATAGTATCAAAGGCTGCACTAAGATCTAAAAGGACAAGTACAGAAACAAGTCCATTATCAGATGCGATAAGAAGGTCATTAGTGACCTTCACTAAGGCTGTTTCAGTACTATGATGAATTCTGAACCCAGATTGAAACTCTTCAAATAAACCATTTCCCTGTAAGTGGTCAAATAATTGTGTAGCAACAACTCTTTCTAAGATTTTTGAAATGAAAGGCAGATTAGAGATTGGTCGATAGTTAGCTAAAACTCCTGGATCCAGCGTTGGCTTTTTAAGTAAAGGTTTAATTATAGCAATTTTAAAAGCCTGCGGTACATGACCTAAGGTTAAAGAAGAATTGATTATTTGAAGAATACAGCTACCAATAAATGGGAAGACTTTTTAAAATAACCTGGTAGGAATAGGGTCTAAAAGACAAGTTGAAGGCTTGGATGAAGAGATTATTTTATCTAACTCTAAAAGGTCAATTGGAGTAAACTTATCCAAACAGATATCAGTTGAAGGAGTTGTAGTAGTTGCTGTACTTAAGTTTACGGTGGGAAGAATCTGATTGATTTTATCTCTAATAGATAAAATTTTATGATTGAAAAAGTTCAAAAAGTCTTGACTAGTAAGCTTTAGGGGGATGCAAGGATTGACAGAGTCCTGACTCTTTGTCAGCCTGGCTACAGTGTTGAAAAGAAACCTGGGATTATTCTTATTCTCTTCTATTAATGCAGAGTAGTAACTTGTTCTAGCTTTTCTAAGAGATTTTTTTTATAAATTAGGAGATGATTTCTCCACGCTAAATAGAATTAATCTAAATTAGTGGAACACCATTTTCTTTCTAATTGACGAGTCTTCTGTTTTAAGCTACGAGTTTCTGTGTTAACCCAAGGGGTTAAAAATCTCTGATTAGACTTTTTCTTTTTTAAAGGGCCCACCAAGTATAGAGTCTGATGCAGAGAGGCTGTAACACTATCTACCATGCTATCAATTACAGAAGGAGCAAGCTCTCCATCTATTATTTCCATTGTGTTGACACATGGTATAGAGGAAACAATCTGCAAAAATTTGGAAACAACATCATCTGAAAGACATCTGCTGTAGTAATATTTTTCTTCAGGAGTCAGATAATCAGAAATAGTGAAATCAAAGGTTAACAGACAATGGTCTGACAGTACAGGATTATGAGGAGACACTAACAGATTTTCTATTGCTATACCATAAGTCAGAACAAAGTCCAATGTATGGTGGAGATAATGGGTAGAATTTTCTACTTTCTGGGAAAACCCCACTGAGTCTAATATTGAATTGAATGCCTTATTAAGACAGTCACTATCTACATTAACATGTATATTAAAATCCCCTACTATAATTATTCTATCTGATTTCAGCTCTAAATCAGGTAAAAATTTGCCAAAATTGGATCAAAATTCTGAGTAGGCTGAGGGAGGACAGTAGACTATGGCAAAGAAAATTGGGTTTAAGCTAAGATTGCTAACATGCCTCATAGTGAGGACCAGGCCCTCAAAAGAAATGAAACAGCTTTTTTGTTTTATATTAACTGGTAATTTAGAATGGTAAATTGCTGCTACTCCACCTCCATGACCAGAACTTCTAGGATTATGATAGTTTAGATAACCAGAGGGAGTTGATTCATTTAAACCAACATAATCATCTTGCCCTAACCAAGTCTCTGTAAGGGATATTAAATCAATCTGATGATCAATTAATAGATCGTGAACTAGTAGAGACTTGGGAGTTAGAGACCTAATATTTAACAAACTGTGGGTGACCCCCACAACAGACTGGGACAAGCAGAGCGCTCAGCTGGAGCAATTAGCAGAACAATGAGATGTGTGTATTGATATCAATAGGCAGCCGCTCTTTGTCTAGCTCCTTCCTGCCAGTCCTGCTATTGATATGTATGACTCAAATGCAAATGTTCATGCTTCCTGCTCTGACTGTGATGCAAATGTCCCATGCCTTCCCGCAGTTACTGTGATGCAAATGTGCCTTTCATGTATTGTCTGTAACTGGGTATATTAGTGACTGAATATCACATGCTCACTCTCTCTCTGACCACTGCTTCTGACACACGCATTCCGTGTCTCCTGACGAGAGCCTCCGGGCCCGCTCCGGCGCGCCTGCACGGCGCCGGAGTGGGTGTTGTGATGGCGGTATGATTAATAAACTCCCTCAAAAACTCTCAGTTCGCTGCTTATTATCTCATGCCGCCACACTGGTGACCCTGAGAAAGCACACGTTTTGTGCAACGCAACCTTCTGGTCTGGACAGCCACACTGGTGACCCCAAGAAAAGAACACGCTGGCAGCCCCTGGTGGTGAGTCTCCGACGACAAGCGAACACAGCAGCCTGACGCAAATGGACTGCCCTTCCTTCGGCTACAGGGAGACCTCGACGCAGAACCAACACCAGGCGAACTCTCCGGAGATCACCCACGACCGGGAAAGCCGCAGAAAGCTTCATGGTGCGACCCTCGCCTGAGATCGGGACATCCACGCTGGACCGGCCGAGGGACACAGAACGTCTTCTCCCTCTCACCGCTCCTCCTCCCTTTCACCGCTCCTCTGTGTCGACACGAGCCCAAGGGACAAAGACTGTCTACTCCCTCCCACCGCTCCTCTGCGTCGACACGAGCGCGCACGACGGAGAACACAGCGCTTGGACCAGAACGCACCATGACCCGGCACCAGCAAACTACAGCAACAGCCAAGACAGGGAGGACCATTGGGGCCGACGACGCTGATCTCCATCAAGCTCCCTGACCCTGACTCGCCTCTCAACAGCGGACAACCCACGCACCGAACCCCCGCGCGCACACCGGGGGGTTACGAGGACGGCGCACCACGCACGGGACAATAACGGCTCCAGAGACCGCCATCGTCCTTCGCCGCTGCACACAGAACCTTCAGGGCTGCTCACACACCTGAAGCACGCACGCAGCTCGCTCACAGGATTTTGTAATGGTCTCAGCCACGGCGCACAAGGGAATTCAGCCGTCAGCTGTCCCCAAGGACTTTAGGACTGCGCGCGCACCTAAAGTCAACATGCCAAATCCCACACTGCTGCAGCTCCTTTTTTTCTTCATGGCCGCGAGAGGAGTCAGAGACTAATTTTTCTTCTTACAGCTGCTGTGGACCTCCGCACGTTCAACGGGACAGCCCCTCAACATCGCGGATCCACAGGCAATTTTTGCGCGGCCCAGACAATTTCGCCGTCCCGGGCCGGCACTTGCTACCCCCACCCCCCCTCCCTCCACCGCCGCCTGCAGTGAGCTTTCCCCGCAGCTCGCTCCCAAAGCCAGACTATCGAGTCCTCAGCTTCCCGCTGAGCCCTCTGGGCGGGAGTACTGTGGGTGACCCCCACAACAGACTGGGACAAGCAGAACGCTCAGCTGGAGCAATTAGCAGAACAATGAGATGTGTGTATTGATATCAATAGGCAGCCGCTCTTTGTCTAGCTCCTTCCTGCCAGTCCTGATGTTGATATGTATGACTCAAATGCAAATGTTCATGCTTCCTGCTCTGACTGTGATGCAAATGTCCCATGCCTTCCCGCAATTACTGTGATGCAAATGTGCCTTTCATGTATTGTCTGTAACTGGGTATATAAGTGACTGAATATCACATGCTCACTCTCTCTCTGACTACTGCTTCTGACACATGCATTCCGTGTCTCCTGACGAGAGCCTCCGGGCCCGCTCTGGCGCGCCTGCACGGTGCTGGAGTGGGTGTTGTGATGGCGGTATGATTAATAAACTCCCTCAAAAACTCTCAGTTCGCTGATTGATTTTATCTCTAATAGATAAAATTTTATGATTGAAAAAGTTCAAAAAGTCTTGACTAGTAAACTTTAGGGGGGTGCAAGGATTGACAGAGTCCTGACTCTTTGTCAGCCTGGCTACAGTGTTGAAAAGAAACCTGGGATTATTCTTATTCTCTTCTATTAATGCAGAGTAGTAACTTGTTCTAGCTTTTCTAAGAGATTTTTTATAAATTAGGAGATGATTTCTCCACGCTAAATAGAATTAATCTAAATTAGTGGAACACCATTTTCTTTCTAATTGACGAGTCTTCTGTTTTAAGCTACGAGTTTCTGTGTTAACCCAAGGGGTTAAAAATCTCTGATTAGACTTTTTCTTTTTTAAAGGGCCCATCAAGTATAGAGTCTGATGCAGAGAGGCTGTAACACTATCTACCATGCTATCAATTACAGAAGGAGCAAGCTCTCCATTTCCATTGTGTTGACACATGGTATAGAGGAAACAATCTGCAAAAATTTGGAAACAACATCATCTAAAAGACATCTGCTGTAGTAATATTTTTCTAGAGGAGTCAAATAATCAGAAATAGTGAAATCAAAGGTTAACAGACAATGGTCTGACAGTACAGGATTATGAGGAGACACTAACAGATTTTCTATTGCTATACCATAAGTCAGAACAAAGTCCAATGTATGGTGGAGATAATGGGTAGAATTTTCTACTTTCTGGGAAAACCCCACTGAGTCTAATATTGAATTGAATGCCTTATTAAGACAGTCACTATCTACATTAACATGTATATTAAAATCCCCTACTATAATTATTCTATCTGATTTCAGCTCTAAATCAGGTAAAAAATTTGCCAAAATTGGATCAAAATTCTGAGTAGGCTGAGGGAGGATAGTAGACTATGGCAAAGAAAATTGGGTTTAAGCTAAGACTGCTAACATGCCTCATAGTGAGGACCAGGCCCTCAAAGGAAATGAAACAGCTTTTTTGTTTTATATTAACTGGTAATTTAGAATGGTAAATTGCCGCTACTCCACCTCCACGACCAGAACTTCTAGGATTATGATAGTTTAGATAACCAGAGGGAGTTGATTCATTTAAACCAACATAATCATCTTGCCCTAACCAAGTCTTTGTAAGGGATATTAAATCAATCTGATGATCAATTAATAGATCGTGAACTAGTAGAGACTTGGGAGTTAGAGACCTAATATTTAACAAACCACATTTAATTTTTAAATTATGAGGAGGAAGAAGAGAGGCCAAATCATAAAATTTAGAGACATGATGTTTAATTTGAGTTTTAGCAACTTTTTGTTTAGTCACTTTAGGATGTTTATACATTATATTTTTATTAACTGTGGGGGGAGTAGACAAAGGTTCTCTGAGGGGGAAGACAGGGGCTAAGCTGAGGGGTGGCAGATGAGGAGGAGCTGCAGAAAGGCGTGAATTTATCAAGTTATGTTGAATTTGTCTTGGGTTATAATATTTTGGGTAACGGGAGACAGACACAATCTCTATGGGGTTATAAACTGAAGGCTGATCTAAACAGTGAGGATTATTTGGATTAATAGAATTAATATGAGAAGTGGAAACAAAGAAGGGCTGGTTGGCAGACCCGGGAACACTGGGTCTGCCAACACTGGATGATAACATAAATGTGGAGTCTTCTGGCCACAAAGACTAACCCAGTGTGAATCTCTTCTCAAGCAGTTCCAAAACGAACTAAATGAAAACCACAGAGGAGAGAGAAACAAAGAAACGCATATCAGCCTGGTGTGTGTCCTGTAGCTCCAGGCCATCTGTTAAGAGCATGCTGTCAGCTTAATTTTCAACCTCTCAATCTGAAAGTCCTGCTAATGGCAAAGTTTGACATATACTGCCTGTTCACTGTGGAGCTACGTTTGCAGTTGACACAGCATCAGAAAGCTATGCTGTTCTCCTTTTGTATGTCTACAAAGTCTATGGTGTGTAAACAATCAACAAAACATTGATTTGATTTGAAAAGGGTGGCACACAGGGTGGAGATAGAAAATCAGTTAAAAGGTTATTAGATGTTTGAGTTAAAATCACTAACTGCACAAACATCATCTTTGGTGGTTGTTTACTATTGGTAGATAAAAGAAAATAGCTTATTACCTACCCACCAAAGACATCTTTGAGAGAATATTGCTCCATAATCTTATTACTAGGGAAAAAAATCTTAAGTGGTGAGTTGTTGTCTTTGGTGAAGGGAGAGTAAAATATCGCTGTTGATAGAAGGCTGCGGGGTAAAAGATGTACCAATGACAAGCCTAGAAAAGCATCTTAATTTGCTCAGTCAAAATAATTGTTTAATAAATATGTAATAATTGATAGTTTTTAAGATAAGATAAGATAAGATAAGATAAGCCTTTATTAGTCCCACAACGGGGAAATTCCAGGATTGCAACAGCACAGGGATAGCAACACTCAGAGCAACAATCAGAAGGCAAGAAAAAAAAACAAGCAAGCAAGAGCAGCTAATAAACATATGTACGTATTACTATAAAATATATATATATACACACACACACAGACACACAGTGCAGAGCATTGTAGCTGGATGGAATAATATATGAATATATGAACACACAGTGCAGAGCATTGTAGCTAGATGGAATAAATATGTAAATATATAAACACCCACAGTACGGAGCATTGCAGCTAGGTGGAATAAATATGCAAGTATATAAACACACACAGTGCGGAGCAATGTATTTTTGCTGTTTCCTGTATTATTCTGATCACTGTATATTCCCAGATAAATTTAGGGTTAATAGATGGCAGACCCTCTTGTTTGAAAGTAACTTTTAATTTATTCTGATAATGAATTTGTATATATTTTTAATATATAATGTATTTGTTTAATTTCACTTTAAACATGTATACTTATTATTAGGAAGAATGTCAACAATGAATCCCACCTGGTAACTGACATACCAACTCAAGCATCACATCTTTGCTTTACTTTCTGGCTCAAATGGGGAAAAGATGGCTTTAACCTGTTTAAATTCCACTTAAGGTAGAGACCATGTTCCCAGTGCAGAACCTTTTGAGTTCCTGGAGCAGTCGGTGGTAATTCCTCTTAATAGAAGGCTGCAGTGTACAGTCGAAACATGTTAAGAAGGTAAAGACATCTCCTTTCTACTTTATTTTTGTCTTTTATAAGAACAAAAGATAAATAAATAGGTAATTCCTCGTTTTTTTTTATTGTTTTTTTTTGTTTTTCTTTTAACATGCTCCCACGGAAAGCACCAAGGACCACTTCAGTGCCTGAAAGTCCTTTTTTAGGACCCTTGTAGGTGTTTGGTTAATTTTTGTTCCTCTGTGATTATTATTATTGTTATATTCCCTTCTATGTATTATTGTTATTATTATTAGGGCCCGAGCCACTGACAACATCAGTGGGCGAGACCCCTATTGTAATTCCTCTGTTTATTATTATTATTATTTCTCCGCCTAAACGATTGCATATTTCACTCTCTGAACGTTAACCAAAGCGTGTTTTTTTTTTGTTTTGTTTTTGGCAGACACCTCAGACCCAGCGAAAAATTTGATAAACTCAAAAAAAATCAGTGCCCCCCCCCCAAAAAATTTTTGTGGGTGGGGCCAAATGTTCAAGGTCTATGGAGACCAGCAACACTAAAGTTTGCCGTACAGACACGAAATTCGGGTGAGGTGTGCATTACTTCAAGACATGCAAAAAGCATAATTGTTGCCCTTACCCACGGCCAACAGGAAGTCTGCCATCTTGCCTTAAATCCATCCCACCTCAAATTTGGCCAAAAACCACCCCTAGCATTTAGACTCCTCCTCCTAGGTGCCTGCACAGATTCAAGACACCCTGTGCCAGATGCAGCAAAGCAGCCCCAGAACATAACAGAACCTCCTCCATGTTTCACAGTAGGGACAGTGTTCTTTTCTTGGTATGCTTCATTTTTGCGTCTGTGAACATAGCGCTGATGTGCCTTGCCAAAAAGTTCCAGTTTTGTCTCATCTGTCCATAGGACATTCTCCCAGAAGCTTTGTGGCTTGTCAACATGCAGTTTGGCAAATTCCAGTCTGACTTTTTTATGATTTGTTTTCAACAGTGGTGTCCTCCTTGGTCGTCTCCCATGAAGTCCACTTTGGCTCAAACAACGACGGATGGTGCGATCTCACACTGATGTACAGTACCTTGACCTTGGAGTTCACCATGAATGTGTTTAGAGGTTGTTCTGGGCTCTTTTGTTACCATTCGTATTATCCGTCTCCTCCTGCGGCCACGTCCAGAGAGGTTGGCTACAGTCCCGTGGATCTTAAATTTCTGAATAATATGTGCAATTGTAGTCACAGGAACATCAAGCTGCTTGGAGATGGTCTTATAGCCTTTACCTTTAACATGCTTGTCTATAATTTTCTTTCTAATCTCCTGAGACAACTCTCTCCTTTGCTTCCTCTGGTCCGTGTTTAGTGAAGTACACACCATGTCACCAAACAGCATAGTGACTACTTGTCACCCTTTAAATAGGCCGACTGACTGATTACAAGTTTGTAGACACCTGTGATGTTAATTAGAGGACACATCTTGGTTGAACATGTCCCTATGGTGACATTATTTTCAATCTTTTCTAGGGGTACCATCATTTTTGTCCAGGCCTGTTTCACGAGTTTATTTTTTAAATTAATTCTGTTGAACCACAATTCAAAAGCATTGTCTGATTTTCATTGGTTTATTTTCATAGAATTTTTATTTATTTCCACTTTTGTCAGATTCAAGTTATTTCTGTGACCATTGTGGGTTTTTCTTTCATTAACAGAGGGGTACCAACAATTTTGTCCATGGCTGTATAGGCATTGGCCATTAAAAGTTATCAGATGTGAGTTGCAATCTCAAAAGGTGTGGCCACGACACCATGGTGAAGTTTGACTCCACCCCTTACAACATCAGACAGCTATAACTGAGCAAATCTTGCCCGATGTCCACCAAAGTTTCTATGATTGATAATAGTCCTGAACTGAACACGTCTATATAAAAATAATTGACAAAAGATATAGAGCCACCAACTTGATAACGGAAGAATTGCTGAAAACTGTTTTATTTATTACTCACTTGCCACTTGCCAGAGATTCATCAGGCCTCATGGCTGATCATAAATGCACATCAGCTTTAGCATAGTGTCACTTTGTTGCCATGGACACGCCCTCCTCGCCATTTACTCCGTGCTCTTGTTGGGAGGTTTGGGAACGACCTAGAGTCATGAAATCTGGAACATTGGTTGAGGTAACTGTCATATGTAAGGAGCATCTTGTCTCAGAGTGATGCTGAGAAACTGATCCATGCTTTTGCTAGCTCGAGATTAGATTATTGTAATTCTTTATTATCAGGTTGTTTTAAAACATCTTTAAAAAGTCTTCAGCTGATCCAAAATGCTGCAGCAAGAGTTTTAACAGGTACTAGAAAGAGAGATCATATCTCTCCGGTTCTGGCCTCCCTTCATTGGCTTCCCATAGAGTTTAGAATTAAGTTTAAAATCCTTCTTCTTACTGACAAAGCTCTAAACAATCAGGCCCCTTTTTATTTAAAAGATCTGATACTACCGTATTATCTTAACAGAGCACTATGCTTCCAAAATGCAGGATTACTTGTAATACCTAGAATCTCCAAAAGTACAATGGAAGGCAGAGCCTTCAGTTATCAAGCTCCTCTCCTGTGGAAACAGCTGCCAATCTGGATTTGGGAGTCAGACTCGATCTCTGTTTTTAAGAATAGGGTTAAAACCTTCCTTTTTGATATAGCCTACATTTAGGGAGGGATCATGTGTTTCTTAACCCTCCCTTAGTTATGCTGCTAATAGGTTTAGTCAGCCGGGGGACCTCCAATAATGCACTGGGCCTCACTCCTTTCTTCACTCTCAATGAAATACTTTTTTTTTTTGCTGGTCATTAACATCTGTTTGTTCTCTCTCATAGATTGAGTCCCCATCGTGCTGTTTGCTCTCTACATGTCTGTTCTTTTCATCTTCTCTGTCTCCTCACCCCCCAGCCAGTCGCAGCAGATGACTGCCCCATCCCTGAGCCTGGTTCTGCTGGAGGTTTCTTCCTGTTAAAAGGGAGTTTTTCCTCTCCACCATCGCCAAGTGCTTGCTCACAGGGGATCGCCTGATTGCTGGGGTCTTTCTGTAACTGTGGGGGTTCCCCCTACAGTTGAAAGTGTTAGAGGAGTGGACACGCCCTCCTCGCCATTCAACCCTTGATCTTTTTTACAGGATTAGGAACGACCTGCAGTCATGAAATCTTGAACATAGGTTGAGGTGACTGTAATATATAGTCCTATATATACTGGATGCACTGAGGAGCTCATTTAGCAGCAGACTACATCATCCCAGGTGCACAACCGAGAGGTTTCGTAGGTCCTTCCTACCAACGGCTGTCAGACTGTACAACCTGAGCAGGGCTGCTCGCAGAGATAGCAAAAAGACGTAACAAACTAATAGTTTTTTTGAATGCAAAAGATGCAATAGACTTACACAATGGTCCTCTCCGGCATACAACTAGGAACATACCGGTCGCTATGGAGGGTGAGAATATGTATGGGCACATAATCATACCATGTAGGATAACTAAGTAGACGGTTATGCTGTTTCATCCCACCTAGCAACAATGCTCTGCACTGTGTGTGTTTATATATTTACATATTTATTCCATCTAGCTACAATGCTCAGCACTGGGTGTGTTTATATTTATATATCTATATATTTATTCCATCTAGCTACAATGCTCCGCACTGTGTTTTTATATATCTACATATTATTCCATCTAGCTACATTGCTCCGCACTGTGTGTGTTTATATACTTGCATATTTATTCCACCTAGCTGCAATGCTCCGTACTGTGGGTGTTTATATATTTACATATTTATTCCATCTAGCTACAATGCTCTGCACTGTGTGTTCATATATTCATATATTTATTCCATCCAGCTACAATGCTCTGCACTGTGTGTCTGTGTGTGTGTGTGTATATATATATTTTATAGTAATATGTACATATGTATATTAGCTGCTCTTGCTTGCTTGTTTTTTTTCTTGCCTTCTGATTGTTGCTCTGAGTGTTGCTATCCCTGTGCTGTTGCAATCCTGGAATTTCCCCGTTGTGGGACTAATAAAGGCTTATCATATCTTATCTTATCTTATCTTATATGGGTGGACAACACATAACTGATAGGTAAGTGTTGCCATGGCAACATGGTGTACACTGACTCTTCGCCATGGAATATCAAAAACTTGCATATTGGACAAACTTCATCTGATTTCCACCAAATTTTTGAAAATGGATATAACTCCCACCCTGAACGCGTCTATGTAAAAATAATAAACAAAAGTTATAGCGCCACCTTGTGGTTAGAGCAACAGTCACTTGTAAATTGGACAAACTTTGTATGATTTTAACATAATTTTGCACATTCGATATTAGTCCCACTGCAAACACATGTATATAAAAATAATAAACACAAGTTATAGAGCCCCTGGGTGGTTAAAGGAAGAATTGTTGAAAACTCTTTTATTTATTACTCACGCGCTGCTGGCCAGAATGACGTGAAATTTTCTGGGATTCATCAGACCAAAGGGATAATCATAACTGCACATCAACTTTAGCATGACATCACACGTGTTACCATGGACACGCCCTCCTCACCATTCAATCTGTGAGCTTATGGGGAGGGGTGGGAAGGTCCCAGAGTCATGAAATTTGGAACATACGTTGACATGTCTGTCATATATAGTCCTATATGGGTGAACCACACATAACTGACAGGGAAGTGTTGCCATGGCGCCATGGCGAAGTTTGACTCCTCCCCTTACAAAACCAAGCAGCTGTAACTCGGGCAAAACTTGTCTGATGTGCACCAAAGTTTCCATGATGGAAAATATTCCCGCCCGGAACGCGTCAACATCAAAATACCTGACAAAAGATATAGCGCCACCTACTGGTTAATGAAAGAATTGCTGAAAACTGTTTTATTTATTACTCATGCGCCACTGGTCAGAATGATGTGAAATTTTCTGAGATTCATCAGACCAAAGCAATGATCATAACTGCACATCAACTTTAGCATGACGTCACACGATGTAACATGGACACACCCTCCTTGCCATTCAATCCTTGATTGCACTTGATTGATTCAATCCTTGACTGAATTGGTTGCAGGATTAGGAACGACCTGGAGTCATGAAATCTTGAACAATGGTTGAGGTGACTGTCATATATAGTCCTATATGGGTGAACAACACATAAATGACAGGGAAGTGTTGCCATGGCAACATGGCGAAGGTTGACTCCATGAAACATCGGAAAGTTGTATCTTGGACAAACTTTGTCTGATTGTCACCAAATTTTCGATAATGGATAATAGTCTCACCCTTAATGTTCCTATATAAAAATTACAAAAGTTAGAGTGCCACCTAGTGGTTACAACATTGGACCCTTGTAAATTGTACAAACTTTGGACGATTTTCACCAAATTTTCTACGATCAATATTCATCGTGCCCCGAACATGTCTATATAAAAATAATAAAACAAAGTTTTAGTGCCCCTATTGATTAAAGGAAGAATTGCTGAAAACTGTTGTCTTTCTTTTTCTCTCACCAGCATGCTTCAATGGCTTCCTCGCAATGCAAAACATGACAGTTACAGCTCAGACAATCCTTGTCTGATTTCGACCAAACTTTGCACAAATCATACTAATCCCATTCTGAACATGTCTGCATATCAATAATCACAAAACTGTCACACCAGTACCTACTGCTGACATGAGATACTGCACAAAATTGCTTCAGATTTTGTGCAAACACCAGTAGTCACAATGACATGACATTTTCAATGGTTTCTCAGAGGTCATTGGACTACCTATGGCAGCACGGTGCAGCGTACTTGGGCAGCACAGTGGTGCAGTGGTTAGCACTATTGCCTAATAGCTAGAAGGTTCCAAGTTTGAATCCCCAGGCTTGCAGGGGTATGAGCCTTTCTGTGTGAAGTTTGCATGTTCTCCCTGTGCCTTGTGGGTTTACTCCGGGGTCTCCGGGTTTCTCCCACATTCCAAAGACATGCATGTTAGGTTAATTGGTTGTTCTCAAAAAAATTGTCCCTACATGTCTGTCTCCTATAGGCCCTTAGAATAGAGGGTTAGTACTAATGAAGCGCTTTGAGGGGTCTTTCAGACTTGAAAAAGTGCTATATAAGTACAGGTCCTTATCCCTTATCCTTACCCTCAGTGGAAATCACTTTTGTCCTGTGATAAGCACAGTTGCCATGGAAACCCACTCCTTGCCTTTAAATAATGGACACTTGTACATTGGACAAACTTTGTACGATTTTCACCATATTTTCTACGATCGATATTAGTCCCTCTCCGAACGTGTCTATATAAAAATAATAAACAAAAGTTTAAGCGCCCCTTATTGATTAAAGGAAGAATTGCTGAAAACTGTTTTCTTTCTTTTTCTCTCACCAGCAGAAAAAAATAACATGAAGGAATGACTAGGGCTCATTGACAGTACAAGTACATAGTATAGAATTGTTTCCAGGGTGACCAGCATGCTTCAATGGCTTCCTTGCATTGCAAAACATGATAGTTACAGCTCAGACAATCCTCGTCTGATTTGGACCAAACTTTGCAAAAATAAAATGATCCCATTCTGAACATGTCTGTATATCAATATTCACAAAACTGTCACACCAACATGTACTGCTGACATGAGGTACTACACAAAATTGTTTCAAATTTTGCGCAAAGACCAGTAGTCACAATGACATGACATTTTCAGTGGTTTCACAGAGTGCATTGGACTACCCTCAGTGGAAGTCACTTCAGTCCTGCGACAAGCACAGATGCCATGGAATCTCATTCCTTGACATTCGAGACGTTTTGTACTTTGGCGGCTTGGGAAGCCCAGGGGTCACCAAATGTGGAATGTAAGTCAAGGTGACTCTCTTCTGTAGTTCTGCATTGGTTTGCAACATCTACTTAAAATGTTAAGTGTTACAATGGCCACATGTCCAAGTTAACCTTATCGCAATACGTTGGACAGTTGTAAATTGGAAAAACTGTTTCTGATTTTCACCGTCCGACTCTGCACGCACCTACATAAAAATATTTGACAAAAGTAATTGCGCCACTTACTGCTCAAAGGAAGTTCTTGCCAAATGGTTTACTTTATTATTCACACAGCCCTTGCAGTGGCAATGGCTAATTTTCCAAGCCAGCAATGTACAACAGGTGTTGGGTTTTGCAGGTGTGTGTGTGTGTGTGTGTGTGTGTATGTGTGTGTGTGTGGGGGGGCGAAGGCCCGCTTACACCTGCTCCATTTATTATTAGGGCCTGAGCCACTGACAACGTAAGTCAGCAGAGGCGCTATTGTAATTGCTCTGTTTATTAGGGCCTGAGCCACTGACAATGTCAGTCGGCGAAAGCCCTATTGTAATTGCTCAGCTTGAAGAAATTCTTCCGCCTAAACTAATGAATTTTTCACCCTCTGAACGTTAACCAAAATACAATTTTTGTTGGCAGACCCCTCAGACCCGGCAAAAAATTTGATAAACCGGAAAACATATGTGCCCCCCCCACCCCTCATTTTTGTGGGTGGGGTCAAACGTACAAGGTCTATGGAGACTGGAGACTGTAAACTAATCCAGACAAAAAATTTGGGTGAGGTGTGCATCACCTCAAAGACATGCAAAAAGCATAATTGTGGCCCATACCCACCACCAACAGGAAGGCTGCCATCTTGCCTCAAAGTCGCCCCACCTCCAATTCGGAAAAAAGTCACACCTCGCATTTGAATGAACTAGTCCTAGGGACCTGCTCCGATTGAGCTCATTTTTACATGGCAGCATCTATGGGCATTGGCCATTAAAAATTGTATAAATTAAGTGAAAATCTCAAAAGGTGTGGCCAGGGTGCCATGGCGAAATTTGACTCCTCCCAGCTGTCACCGGGGCAAAAATTGTCCGATGTCCCCCAAACTTTCCATGATAGAAAATAGTCCCACCCCAAACGCATCAACATTAAAATACCTGACAAAAGATGTAGCGCCACATAGTGGTTAATGAAAGAATGGCTGAAAACTGTTTTATTTTATTTGTTTTTATTTATTATTTATTACATTCAATCCGTGAGCTTATGGGGAGGGGTGGGAAGGTCCTGGAGTCATGAAATCTTGAACGTAGGTTGAGGTGACTGTCATATATAGTCCTATATGGGTGGACCACACATAACTGACAAGGAAGTTTTTCCATGGTGCCATGGCGAAGTTTGATTCCTCCCCTTACAATATCAAGCAGCTGTAACTCGGGCAAAACTTGTCCGATGTGTACCAAAGTTTCCATGATGGAAAATAGTCCCGCCCGGAACACGTCTACATCAAAATACCTGACAAAAGATTTAGCGCCACCTACTGGTTAATGAAAGAATTGCTGAAAACTGTTTTATTTATTACTCACGCACCACTGGCCAGAATGATGTGAAATTTTCTGAGATTCATCAGACCACAGCGATGATCATAACTGCACATCAACTTTAGCATGATGTCACACGTGTTACCATGGACATGCCCTCCTCGCCAATCAATCCTTCATCTTGTTTGGAAGATTAGGAACAACCTGGAGTCATGAAACCTTGAACATAGGTTGAGGTGACTGTCATATATAGTCACATATGGGTGAACAACACATAACTGACAGGGAAGTGTTGCCATGGTGACATGGTGAAGGTTGACTCCTCGCCATGAAACATCGGAAAGTTGTATCTTGGACAAACTTTGACTGATTTTCATCAAATTTTTGACAATGGATAATAGTCCCACCCTTAACGCTCCTATATAAAAATAACAAAAATTAGAGCGCCGCCTAGTGGTTACAACATTGGACCCTTGTAAATTGGACAAACTTTGTACAATCTGTACCAAATTTTCTATGATCAATATTCGTCCTGCCCCAAACGCGTTTATATACAAATAATAAGCAATTGTTATAGCGCCCTGTAATGATTAAAGGAAGAATTGCTGACAACTGTTTTCTTTATTTTTCTCTCATTAGCTGAAAAAATGGCATGAAGGAATGACTAGGGCTTATTGACAGTACATGTACATAGTACAGAACTGTTTCCATGGTGACCGGCGTGCTTCAATGGCTTTCTCACCATGCAAAACATGACAAAACTTTGCACAGATCATACTGATCCCACTCTGAACATATCTGCATACAGTGGGGTAAAAAAGTATTTAGTCAGCCACCAGCTGTGCAAGTTCTCTCACTTAAAAGATGAGAGAGGTGTCTAATTTTCATCATAGGTATACCTCAACTATGAGAGACAAAATAAAAAAAAAAAAATCCAGAAAATCACATTGAAGGATTTTTAATGAATTAATTGGTAAATTCCTCGGTAAAATACAGTATTTGGTCAATAACAAAAGTTCATATCAATACTTTGTTATATACCCTTTGTTGGCAATGACAGAGGTCAAACGTTTTCTGTAAGTCTTCACAAGGTTTTCACACACTGTTGCTGGTATTTTGGCCCATTCCTCCATGCAGAGCTCCTCTAGAGCAGTGATGTTTTGGGGCTGTCGCTGGGCAACACAGACTTTCAACTCCCTCCAAAGATTTTCTATGGGGTTGAGATCTGGAGACTGGCTAGGCCACTCCAGGACCTTGAAATACTTCTTACGAAGCCACTCCTTCGTTGCCCGAGCGGTGTGTTTGGGATCATTGTCATGCTGAAAGACCCAGCCACGTTTCATCTTCAATGCCCTTGCTGGTGGAAGGAGGTTTTCACTCAAAATCTCACGATACATGGCACCATTCATTCTTTCCTTTACACGGATCAGTTGTCCTGGTCCCTTTGCAGAAAAACAGCCCCAAAGTATGATGTTTCCACCCCCATGCTTCACAGTAGGTATGGTGTTCTTTCTCCTCCAAACACGACAAGTTGAGTTTTTACAGTAAAGTTCTATTTTGGTTTCATCTGACCATATGACATTCTCCCAATCCTCTTCTGGAGCATCCAAATGCTCTCTAGCAAACTTCAGACGGGCCTGGACATGTACTGGCTTAAGCAGGGGGACACGTCTGGCACTGCAGGATTTGAGTCCCTGGCGGCGTAGTATGTTTCTTATGTAGCCTTTGCTACTTTGGTCCCAGCTCTCTGCAGGTCATTCACTAGGTCCCCATGTGTGGTTCTGGGATTTTTGCTCACCGTTCTCGTGATAATTTTGACCCCACGGGGTGAGATCTTGCATGGAGCCCCAGATCGAGGGAGATTATCAGTGGTCTTGTATGTCCTCCATATTCTAATAATTGCTCCCACAGTTGATTTCTTCACACCAAGCTGCTTACCTATTGCAGATTCAGTCTTCCCAGCCTGGTGCAGGTCTACAATTTTGTTTCTGGTGTCCTTTGACAGCTCTTTGGTCTTGGCCATAGTGGAGTTTGGAGTCTGACTGTTTGAGGTTGTGGACAGGTGTCTTTTATACTGATAACGAGTTCAAACAGGTGCCATTAATACAGGTAACGAGTGGAGGACAGAGGAGCCTCTTAAAGAAGAAGTTACAGGTCTGTGAGAGCCAGAAATCTTGCTTGTTTGTAGGTGACCAAATACTTATTTTACCCAGGAATTTACCAATTAATTCATTAAAAATCCTTCAATGTGATTTTCTGGATTTTTTTTTCTTCTCATTTTGTCTCTCATAGTTGAGGTATACCTATGATGAAAATTGGAGACCTCTCTCATCAAGTGGGAGAACTTGCACAATTGGTGGCTGACTAAATACTTTTTTGCCCCACTATATCAATATTCCCAAAACTGTCACACCAGCACCTACTGCTGACATGAGGTACTGCACAAAATTGTTTCAAATTTTTTGCAAAGACCAGTAGTCACAATGACATGACATTTTCAGTGGTTTCTCAGAGTGCATTGGACTACCCTCAGTGGAAGTCACTTTTGTCCTGTGATAAGCACAATTGCCATGGAAACCCACTCCTTGCCTTTCAATAATGGACACTTGTACTTTGGACAAACTTTGTACAATTTGCACCAAATTTTCGATGATCGATATTAGTCCCGCACCGAACATGTCTACATAAAAATAATAAACAAAAGTTTTGGTGCCCCATTGATTAAAGAAAGAATTGCTGAAAACTGCTTTCTTTCTTTTTCTCTCACCAGCAGAAAAAATGACATGAAAGAATGACTAGGGCTCATTGACAGTACATGTATATAGTACAGAACTGTTTCCATGGTGACCAGCATGCTTCAATGGCTTCCTCGCAATGCAAAACATGACAGTTACAGCTCAGACAATCCTCATCTGATCTGGACCAAACTTTGCACAAATCATACTGATCCCACTCTGAACATGTCTGTATATCAATATTCAAAAAACTGTCACACTACCACCTACTGCTGACATGAGGTACTGCACAAAATTGTATCAAATTTTGCACAAAGACCAGTAGTCACAATGACATGACATTTTCAGTGGTTTCTCAGAGTGCATTGGACTACCCTCAGTGGAAGTCACTTTTGTCCTGCGATAAGCACAGTTCCCATGGAAACTCATTCCTTGCCATTCAAGACATTTTATACTTTGGAGACTTGGGGAAGTCCAAGGGTCACCAAATGTGGAACGTAAGTCAAGATGACTCTCTTCTGTAGTTCTGCATTGGTTTGCAACATCTACTTAAAATGTTAAGTGTTACAATGGCCACATGTCCAAGTTAACCTTATCGCAATATGTTGGACAGCTGTAAATTGGACAAACTATGTCAGATTTTCACCATAATTGCCATGATGGACATTAGTCCCACTCTGCATGCACCTACATAAGAATATTTGACAAAAGTTATAGCACCACTTACTGCTCAAAGGAAGTTCTTGTCAAATGGTTTTTACTTTAATATTCACACATCCCTTGCAGCAACAACGGCAAATTTTCCGAGCCAGTAAGGTAGGACGGGCACTGGGTTGCACATGTGCGTGGGGGGCTAAATACTTTTTTGCCCCACTGTAACTGATATGTAGGTGTTGCCATGGTGACATGGTGAAGGTTAACTCCTCGCCATGGAACATCGGAAAGGTGAAACATGGACAAACTTTATCCGATTTTCACCAAATTTTCTACAATGGATATTAGTCCGACCCTGCACGCTACTACATAAAAATGGTTGACAAAACTTATAGCACTACCTACTGCTCACAGGGAGTACTGTGCCAAACGGTTTTCTTTATTATTCACACACATGCCATGACGACGGGAAATTTTCCGTACTGGCTGGGTCCGACGGGCGCCAGGTTCTGCGGGTGCGTGGGGGGACGAGGGCCAACTTACAGCTGCTTGCAGCTTTAATTATTATTATTATGTATTACAGTTATTGTCTCCTGTGTCTCCAATGGTCTGTTGTCACCCCGTTTGTCTTTAGTGTCTTTATTATGGTCCTGTGGTATATTTGTCTACCTATTGTCTCCAGTCCCTCATGTTTCCATATCGATAGCCATTTCCTCATGTGTGCTCCTGTTCAGCCCTTGATTGTTGCCCCAGCTGTCTCATGTTTGTAATTTGCAGCAATTGGTTGCCCTATTTATGTTAGCTTGTGCATGTGCTCTGTCTGGCATCATCATCATTCATTCCCAGTTTTCCTGTGTTGTTTTCTGCCCCCGTGCAGCCGTGTATTTATTTTACATTTTGTTCCTTAAGTTTTTCGCTTATTAATAAAACATGTTACTCTGGAGTTCAGTCCACACCCTGAGTCCTTCTTCCTTCAAACCCTCATCTGCCCGGAGGGCAGATCATGACAGTAGGTCCCACCCCAGAATAGATGAAAAAAAATCGTGGAACATTCATGGTTTTTATACAACAGTTACAGTAGTTCCAAACAAGCAATCTGATTGGACAATATGGATTCCAGGAGTTACTATATTCCCCGACTGCACTCAGACATTTCACAAATATGTATCACTCTGCTTCAGTGGTGTTCTAATAATCTTTAAATTATAGTTAATATCTGTGGCTTCTTATGACACAAGATAAGATAAGCCTTTATTAGTCCCACTATGGGAAAATTACAGGATTACAGCAGCAAAGGGATAGCAGTACTCAGAGCAATAGTAAATAAGATAAGATGATAAGAATTGGTTAGCCAAAGCAGTAAATAAATATACATATGTACACAGTTATATACACAGTGCAGGAGCATTGCAGCTAGATGGTATCAACAGCATTACAGTTAGGTACATTACTGGCAATATATAAATATAAACCCAGACAGTATATTTCACATTTGAATGAACAGTGTTGTTGCCACCCTCAATAATAATTGTAATTGTGCAAGTCGTGTATTGGAGGGGACGATGTCTGTTGTGCAAAGTTATGATGTTTAATATGGCCTCTATGAGCAGCACCAGTTATATTGTAAAGTCTGACAGCAGCAAGTAGGAAGGACCTGTGGAACCTCTCCCTTGAGCACCTAGGATGACACACCCTACCACTAAATGAGCTCCTCAGTGCACTCATCGTGTCCCGCATGGGGTGGGACTCAGATTCCAGCAGAGATGACAGCTTAGCTACCATCCTCCTCTCTCCTATCTCCTCCACTGGGTCAAGGAGGTGCCTCAGAACACAACTGGCGTTTTTGATCCATCTGTTAAGTGTCTTTCTGTTGGCTGCCGTGATGCTGCTGCCCCAGCAGACCACTCCAAACGTGATGGCTGATACCACCACATAATCGTAGAAGGTCTTCAGGAGTGCTCCCCGCACTCCAAAGGACCTGAGTCTCCTCAGGAGGAACAGCCTGCACTGCTCCTTCTTGTACATGGCATTGGTGTTGTGTGACCAGCCCAGTTTAACACCCAGGTACTTGTAAGATGTTACCCTCTCGATGTATGTTCCCTGGATGTTTACCGGTGTTGTGGGGTTTTGTCAACACCTGTGGCAGTCCACCACCAGTTCCTTGGTTTTCCTCGCATTGATCTGGAGGCAGTTCCACATGAAGTCCTAGATCAGTCTTCTGTACTCATCCCCATCGGAGATGAGGCCAAGGATCGCAGAGTCATCAGAGAACTTCTGTAGATGGCAGTGTGGTTTGTTGTGTGAAAAGACAGCAGTGTAGACGGTGAACAGGGAGGGAGCCAGAACTGTTCCCGAGCAAGCCCTCATACTGCAGATGATGGTGTCAGACACACAGTCCTGGGTTCTCAGAATGATATGTGAGAATTGTAATACTGTATTGGATACCTTAATTTCCAGAGTGAGGCGCTGTTTGAAAAGAGATAATCCTAAAAATCCAGACCTCTGAGACCCTGAAGTCCCTCCCGCATTATCCTCTGGCGAGATATTTCATGGTTGCTTACAGCATAATATACAAGCTAGAACTGGATTTATTATTTTGACTAGCCAACCATAACACCTTCGTAATGATGGACTCTTTATTTCATCTGAGAATGCCAAGAAAAAGTGATCGAAGTGTGTGAAAACAAACACGGAAATACGCCAAAGCTAAAATGCCAACTAGAAATGTGATCCATAAAGCCTACTCAACAGGTGACGGTATTGAGATTGAGATTGAGATTCAACTTTATTGTCATTACACATGACTATGTATGTACTGTAGATAAACACAAACTTCTGCACTGAACAATATTTAATTTGGTTACATATGTGTGAAATGACAATAATCCTATTCTTTTCTATATTATACTTATTGGGGTGCTGAGCAACAGTTAATGGTACATTTATTTATTTACATTATTACATTTATTTATTTTATTTTACTATTTTTCTCGGTGGAGCAAAATAACTGGTTACACAAACGAAAATTATAAATTCTGTCCTGTATTGCTGTCATTGCATAAACTGTACTTGTGGAACTGTTGTGTAAAAGTAATATTACACTCAAACTCATGCAGTATAATGAATATATCACTGCAGTGATATACTCATTATGGTGCACTCCCTCTCATGTAATAATACTTAATTAGGTTTTGTGTAAATGTAAGCGACCACTAGGACATTGGACATTCACTAGCAGCAACCAGTTCACAACCACAACAACCACTGTTGGAAGGAAAGAGAAGAGAACCTGAACAAACACAATGACGATAGTGCACCACCATTCTTCCATGATTACATGATCAATCAGTTCTTTGGCTCAGATGGAATACAACTAAAAAGGCCTTCAAAGCATGTAATTTCTGAAAGTATTCTACCAGCTTACTTACTTATCCACGTTGTTGGGATGGGACACATGGCTGCAATTATCTTGCTCCACGCATGACAGTCTTGGGCTTTATCACCTGCTTTACCCCATGAAAGTCCCATCTCTTCCAGCCATCACTGTCCTCCACCAGGTGGTCTTTGGCCCGCCCCCCTTTCTCTTCCTGATAGGGATCCATCTCAGGGCAGCTTTTGGGATTCTCTCATTTGGCATCCTTAGAATGTGACCGAGCCATCTTAGTCTCATCATTTTTATCTCTAGGAACAGGTTCTTACAGCCAGTAATCCTGTACAGAGCCTCATTAGAGATCTTGTTCGGACAGTAAACGTTGCAGATCTTGCAAAGGCAGCTGTTGTGGAAGATGTTGATTTGGTTTGTATCTTTTTGCACTACTCGCCAACACTCTGAGGCATACAGTAGTACTGACTTAACATTGCTATTGTAGAGCATGATCTTAGTTTTGATGCTGAACTGTTTCAACTTCCAGATATTGCGGAGTCAGCTGAAAGCACCCCTAGCTTTAAGTCTAGCCTTGATGTCCTCTTGGGCCCTGTTGTCACCACTTAACAGGCTACCAAGGTATGTAAACTCCTTGACACTCTCCAAAACTTCACCATTGATGGTAATTGGTGGGTCAGCCCCGGCACGCTGATCAACATTACTTGAGTCTTCTTCTTGTTGATACATAGACCAGTTTTCTTTGCATAGTAGGAGTGTCTGCTGGTTTTCTCTTTTAGGTGGGTTCTTATTGATGAAATGACTGCCAAATCGTGTGCAAATTCAAGGTCTTCCAGCTGTGCAAACACATTCCATTGGATGCCTCTTGGACAGTCAGATGTTGTTCAATGCATCACCCAATCATTGGTAATGAGGAACAGGATTGGAAAGAGTATGCACCCCTGTCTAACTCCAGATTTGACTTCAAACCACTCTGTTAAGGTGTCATCCAGAATGACGCTGCATTTGAAGTGTTTGTAGAACTTCCCGATGAGGTTGATGATTTTATTGGGAATTCTGTAGGCTCTCAAGATCTTCCAGAGGCTTTCTTGATTAACACTATTGAATGCTTTCTTGAAGTTGATGAAAGCTATGCCCAGGGGAGCATTCCACTCAAGGCACTGCTCTATGATGTTATGTAAAGCGAATATCTGGCTGATGCAACCCCTGCCTTTGCGGAATGCTGCTTGTTCCTGCCTGAGTTTTTCATCCACAGCTGCACCAATTCTCTTAAGGAGGATTCTGCAGAAGACCTTAATGGGGATTGACAAAAGGGTTATTCCCCGCCAGTTGTCACAATTGCTAAGGTCACCCTTCTTTGGCAGTTTGCAGATTAGCCCTTTACTCCAGTCTTTAGTATATCATTTTCCCAAATCTTGGTGAAGAGGTTTGTTAGCACTGTAGCAGCTGTGTTGATATCTGCTTTAAGTAGTTCTGCTTGGATGGAATCTACACCTGCTGTCTTACCTCTCTTCATCGCCTTGATTGATGTTTTGACTTCATCCTGAGTGGGAGGGCTGATGTTAATGCCCAAAATGTTTTCCCAAGGTTCTGGTTGTACAGGTTCATCGGGCTCTGGCTGATTTAACACCTCTTCAAAATGCTAGACCCATCTTGCAGCTCATTCCTTTTCAATTATGATCACTTTTCCCTCCTTATCATTGACTGGCAGGGCACTGCTGTTTTTCTGCCCACAGAGTTGTCTTGTGATCTTGTACACCCTACTTAGTTCTCCCTTTGCTGCTGCCTGTTCTGCTTCGCTAGCCAAATACTCAATAAAGGCTCTCTTGTTCCTCCGGGCTCTCCTTTAACCTGGTTGTCTTTTGTTTTATATTCCTTTTTCACTTACTCAATTAATCTTGGTGATGTTCCACTGAGAAGTTGATTCTTGCTCTCCTTTCTTTCTTCAATGGACTTCCATGTACCGGGTGTTGACCATTCTTTATTGTTCTTTTTTCTGAAGCCGAGAACTTTTTCTGCTGACTCTCTGTGTGCCTGTGTGACGTCACCCCATTTCTTTTCTATGATGTTTTGGTCTTGGTGTTCTTCCTCAGCATTCTCCAGAGCGCTAAAGCGTTTTTTTCCAGCATTATGTTGAATTCTTTTCTGGTCTTGGGATTATGAAGCTTGTTGACATTGAAGACTTTGCAATGTTGTTTCTTGTCTGGTGTTGTGCTAAGTTTCAATCTCACCTTTGCAATAACCAAGTAGTGATCACTGCCCATGTCTGCCCCATGGTGAACTTTGACACCTTGGAGGGATCGCCTCCACTTCCTGTTGATGATGATGTGTTCGATTTGGTTGACAGTTTGACCATCAGGTGATCTCCATGTTCTTTTGTGGATGTCTTTATGGGGGAAGACTGTTCCGCCAATCACACAGCGGTTATTCATGCAAAAGTCCTCCAGCCTCTCACCACTGCTGTTAATCCCACCACAGCTGTGTCGCCCTAATGTTTATTCTTCCCCAGTGTTATCACTCCCAACTTTTGCATTCATATCTCCCATGACCAGAAGAACATCATGTGGGGGGACCTTGGAGATGGTTAGTTGTAGCTGTTCATACCAGTCATCCTTGGCCTTGTCCTGTGCTTCTTTGGTGGGGGCATAGCACTGCAATATGGTGAGTTAGCTGTACTTGGAATAGAATCTTGCCCTGAGGAATCTATCACTGATGTTTTTCCTGTTCCATGAAACATATGGCTGCTTTCTTAGACATGATGAGGATTACTCCTCTGGTATGTGTATCGGTCTTGCCAGAAAAGAGGATGATCTAGCCTTCACTTGCCACCTTACATCATGAACCACTCAATCTACACTTGCTCACACCTAGGATGTCCAGTTTGTACCTATTTAACTCCCTAGTGACTTGTGCTGTCTTAGATGTCTCGTACATGGTGCGTACATTCCCTGCTCCTACCCGGATAGTGAATTTAGGACCTAAATAAGGTACAGGAAAACCATCAGTGATAGATTCCTCAGGGCAAGATTCTATTTAACTTTGAGCTCAACAAGCTCCTTGTTGAGCTCCTGACTTCCCCAGACAGACTTTCATCTGAAGCTGTCATCATGCCTTTGTTCTGGCTGGAGTCCTCTTTTGGGTCCCTAGTTGTTATGTGTTTTCTTTGCAGTTTCTAAAACAAGTGAAATTTTTACAGGATGGGTGTTATGTATGGAAATACCTGGGTGAAGGATGAGGCAGGGTGATGGTTGGTGAACAGCTTTATTGAACTATGTACAGGGCAGCAGATACACGGTATGCACCAGTGTAGTCATCCAGCAAAGAGGCCGTAAGAATCAGAATCAGAATCAGAATCAGAATCAGCTTTATTGCCAAGTATATTTAGTAAACATACGAGGAATTTGACTTGACATTGGGCGCACACGTTAGGCGCATCCAATGACGCGGCAGCCATGCAAGGCGCCTGTCATACAGTAGGGGTAAAGAGGGGAAGGGGGGGGGGAGGAAAACACAATAGGCAGAGAGAAAAAACATAGTTAATCAGAATAACGCTCGTATAAGCTCATATAAAGCTCAAATGAGCCAAATTTTGATTACACAGAAAAAATCCTCTATGCACAATTAGCAGACAATAGATCACACATTAACAAAGCAGGAGAATTGAGAGAGTCAGTGTATGTATATTTGTGTCAGTTTACGTGTATCAGTCATTCATGTAATGTTGAATGCAGTGTAATGTAGGTGTGCCATTGCTAGTGAACAGCAGAGGGCACCCTCTGGCAACGGATAGATATTATTCAGTCATGTGTTCTATAGTCCAGACACATGATAACGCTGTCCTTGGAGCTCTGTCTGCTGAAACAACAACAATTGTCGAATGTTTGGGTAAGCCACTTCTCCAGCCTTATCTTCATCGAGGAGGAATGTAAACAAGGGCACCAAAACACAAGGTCAAATCTGCACAGTGCACTCAGAGAATAGAATTTCCCTCTCTTCGATTCTGTGCTTCATAATTTCATACAGGCTTGAATCATGCTTTAGATCATTCTCTGGAGAGCACTCAGCGATCCCCAGATGTTATCCACTTACCGAAACATAGGTAAGCATGTCCAAGAGAGTCCGTTCTCTCTTCAATGCATGCCAGGTAGTAAATTCCATGTTAATCCTATTTGCCGCTGACAGTCAGTGCTCCCCCCAGCTGGACGAATTGTTGAATTTGTTGAGGGAGCTACGCCGGGGTCCGCATTTGATTAGCTCACCCAAATATAATTTTGATACACCAGGAACTCCAGGGGCCAAACAGAAAATCCTGTGATCATTTCAATCTTCAGTCAAATCACACAGACACATGAATTCCAATGCCATGAGTATTCCTTGGGTTCCCCCTGACCCGATTTTCTTCTTTTAAAGTGGTGACAATCGCATATAAGCTGCTTTTCCAGATCCATAATTTCCATTTGGATTAAGATTCAGCCAGAAGAAGAGCGAAAGACAGACATCGCAAGCAGGGAATAGTAGAGGAGAGGAGAGGAGAGGAGAGGAAAAGCGACTACTCTCTCTAGAAGCCGGAAGTGAAGATGGACGTCCTCCGCCTTATATAGGGCAGTGCAGTGATGTGACAGGAAGTGCACGTCACCACACCGTACTTCACAATAATGTGCCAGAACATGACACCACATTCTCTCCCTTCCCCTTAGAAAAATCCAAAACCATGCACACAATTGAAAACCTCACCAAATTTGGGACCCAAATCACGAACTAAAATAATGGGAACTTATGTACTAAAATGGCCTAACACACTCACACAGGACAACTAAAATAGGGCTGATGCGTGAACTACCGTACAGCCCACATGGCGGGGTGGATTATTCTGCCACCCATAAATTAAGAGTCTTTATTAAAACTAAAAATTACAGCCATGCTCCTAACTAAAAGCAAAACACATAAAATAATCCCATATCATAACACGCATGCAAAACACCAAAGAACTATATAATAAAGTGCAATCGCACAGTAATTTGGGTACAAAAAACTGGAACCTGCATGGGGCCTCCAGGGCAGACCCTCAGCAGGCGCACACCAGGACACCGCAGACCCCCGGAGTGATGGCCGATGCCTAGATCCCACTCCACCATCACCAACTCCCGTCCAGCTTCGCCACCTGGAGCATCTTCCCGGACATGCCAAAGCTGATTGGTGTGCCTCGACAAGCCATCGGACAACCTGAAGCACGCTGCGCCCAGCTTAGCAACAATGCGCAGACACCCTAGATGTTTTGCTGGCTGTTGTTTGGCCCATCTTTGCCGTGGATGTCCTTTACCCTGAACCCGAACCAAGTCCACAACCTGGAGTGGAATCTCACTCAGCCCAATGTACTGCTGTGAGCATGCAGTAATTCCATGCTTGTCGGTCTGACCCCGTCTTCTTCTACAAACATTGTAGTGTTCACCATTGTAGCCACAGACCCCCCAACCAACTGTGGCTAAGAACCGGAGACATCTGGGGCTAGCACACTGGTGTCACTCGCCGGCATGGGTACTGACCCTGAGCGAGAACTGGTCGACTTGAAAGCGAGGGCGTCCGTTAGCTCTTCGTACCATTGGCTCCCAGTGTCCGTCAGGGGCGAGCGGGGTAATTTCCCACTTGGGTTCCCTGGGTAAGAAAAACAGCACACCATGGTGTAGTGATTCAAGCGTCCACATTTGCTACAATGCTTTCCTCTAGCTGGGCATTTCTTAGCTCTATGGCAAGAAGTCGCGGACCCACCATCCCTGCAACAGGAGTTTCCCGGGGCAGACCTTTGGCTGGCAGCATTGACTTCCCAAAAATCCTTGTCCAAGCTATCCTCACTATTAGGGTCTGCAACATTAGCTGAGGCAAACGGCTCTGGCATCTTCTGTAGTGCCAATTTAGCTCTGCAGCTAGCTTATCAATGGCTTCCCACCGGAGAGCTAGGTCCACTGCTTTAGCTAATGTCATTAGGTGCTATTAATAGCCTAGCATGCAGCTCAGCATTACATGTGTGCTCTGCTAGTTGGTCGCGTACCATTTCATCTTCAAGCGGACCAAAACGACACTCGCTGGCTAGCTGCTTCAAGTCAATGACATATTGGCGGATAGGCTCACCTATCTGCTGGCATCTTTGGTGGAAACAAATTCTCCAAACATTCATGTTGTCTGGGGTGAAGAAATGTTTAGCTAGCAGCTTCACAATGTCCTCACATGAGTCCACTGTACCAAGCATCCGCAGGACCCTCCGGCCCTCCATACCCAGGTTGCGAATGAGAAGCGCCCGCTCTCTCGCCTTATTGAGTTTCCCAAGGCCCAGCACCATAACATATGTCTGATTGGCCTCCCACCAATGCGGTCATGAAACCGGTGGTTCGCCCGGGAGCTTGAGAAAAGGACGAAGTGGGGTGATGCACGCCTCCATGAGTTTATCCTTGACCGCCAAATGTTATGTATGGAAATACCTGGGTGACGGATGAGGCAGGGTAATGGTTGGTGAACACAGCTTTACTGAACTATGTACAGGACAGCAGATACATGGTATGTATGCACCAGCATGGTCATCCGACAAAGAGGCCGTAAGATGGACATCCTCCGCCTTATATAGGGCGGTGCAATGACGTGACGGGAAGTGCACATCACTACACCGCACTTCACAATAATGCGCAGGAACATGACACCACAATGGGGTTGTTGGCTCCATGCTAAACCCCCAACCTGGAGGGCCAGATGGTGTCCTTGGTCTGGTCCTTTGCCTGAGACCAATCTGGCTTGGTTGAACCTAACAGGGACCAGAGTCCCCTCCGGCATAGCTCTCCGGGTCACTAGGACACGCAAGCCTCCTATATTGTACTGGATACCTTAATTTCCAGAGTGAGGCGCTGTTTGAAAAGAGATAATCCTAAAAATCCAGACCTCTGAGACCCAGAAGTCCCTCCCGTGGTATCCTCTGGCAAGATATTTCATGGTTGTTTACAGCATAATATACAAGCTAGAATTAGATTTATTGTTTTGACTAGCCAACCATATTACCTTTGTGATGATGGACTCTTTATTTAATCTGAAAATGCCAAGAAAAAATGATCGAAGTGTGTGGTAACAAACACAGAAATGCGGCAAAGCTAAACTGCCAACTAGAAATGTGACCTATAAAGCCTACTCAGCAGGTGACGGTATGTACATAAACACAAACTTCTGCACTGGACAGATTTTAATTTGGTTTCATATGTGTGAAATGACAATAGGCCTGTTCTTTTCTATATCATACTCATTGTGGTGCTGAGCATCAGTTAACTGGGCACATTTGGAAGAGACTAATTTTCTCGGCGGAGCAAAATAACTGGTTAAACAAACAAAATCATAAATTTTGTCCTGTATTGCTGTCATTTCGTAAACTGTGCTTGTGGAACTGTTGTATAAAAGCAATATTACACTCAAGGTCATGCGGTATAATGAATATATCACTGCGGTGATATATTCATTATAGTGCACTCTGTCTCATGTATCCATCCATCCATCCATCCATCCATTTTCTTCCACTTAATCCTTTTTTCGGGTCGCGGGGGGGCTGGAGCCTATCCCAGCATCTTTGGGCGAGAGGCAGGGTACACCCTGGACAGATCGCCAGTCCATCGCAGGGCCAACACAGAGAGACAGACAATCATTCACTCTCACATTCATACCTAAGGACAATTTAGAATCCCAAGTTTGGTGCCAATTAACCTAACTTGCATGTTTTTGGCATGTGGGAGGAAACCGGAGAAATCCCAGAGTAAACCCACATAGACACGGTGAGAATATGCAAACTCCACACAGATCACTGTTGGTCGGGGGCTGGGATCGAACCCAGGATCCCCCAGCCAAGGGGAAATTGCTGTGCTGCCGCAGTGCTAACCATTCTGCCGCCGTCTCATGTAATAACACTTAATTAAGTTTGGTGTAAATGTAAGCGACCACTAGGACTGGGCACATTTAGGAGAGACTATTTTTCTAGGAGGAGCAAAATAACTGGTTAATTGTCATAGTCTGCCCTCCGGGTACATGAGGATTTATGCAGGCAGGATTTAGATGCAAAATGATAATTTATTAACATAAACTTGAAGCAAACAAAAAGCAGCATGTGGGCTGAGAACTAAACTAAACTGAGCATGGTAATCACTAAACTAAACTTGGCAAAACTTGATAAACACATACAGTAGCAGGGTAAACTTACATGAAAAAATTGCAGGGTGAACCAACGTAATGACCTCTCAAAGAAACAAAGACAGAGACTCACATATATAGGGGAATTCATAATTAGAAAACACAGGACAGCTGGGAGAGTAATCAGGGGCTGAACAGGAACACACATGAGGAATAGTGGCTATGGGTATGGAAACCTGAGGAGCTGAGGACACTAGATAGAGATAGATAGATACTTTATTTATTTCGAACAAAAAAGTATAACAAAAACAAAACAAATGACAAATGCAATAAACCTTTTACTGTATAAACAGTATACAGTGTTCGAAAGGGAGAAGGAAGAAGTGAACACTTATTAATTCCATCTCCTCTTTTCCATAAATACACCCATGTGAATTATATACAAATTACCACCTTTAAGACCCCAAGTAAACAATTTACTGTATTTTTTACATATCAACATTAACACCCATCCATCCTAACATACATTGATGTCCATACATCAAAACCAGCCTCAAACAACACAGATATACACAGTGCTGTCCCACCCACCATTCCATAGTGTCCCATAATGTCCCAGAGTGAGCATAGTGAATCGTACATATAAATACTACCCTTCTAACATATATCCTTTCAGCAAATAATGTTTATACCTCTTTTTGAATTGATTTCTGTTTGTACATAGTTTCAGTTCCGGCTCCAGACTGTTCCACAAATCCACCCCACAGACAGATATGCAAATACTTTTCTTGGTTGGCAAACAAATATGCACACAAGACTAAAATGATGACAATGAGGACAGACAGGGTGTCATGATTTGCCCCTCAGGGCAGAGAGAGAGACAGACCCACACATCAACTGCAGTTTGTGGCATTTATTGAAAACAAACACAAAGTTCCAAAAGTGCAACAACCAAAAAATCCAAACACAGATAATAAGGTAAACTTACAGATCAGTAGCGGATAAACTCACCGGAACAGGGATGGGGTTCTGGTGGTGAGGAGAAAGGATCATTATCAAGACTGCCTCAACAATGAAATGAAAAAGCAGTCCTTAAATAGGTTCAGAACTAATAACATAAGTGAAGACAGGTATGGGATCACATTAGCAGGCAAAAAGGTAATGATGGCGAATGACTGGGATCACCTGGAAATAATAAGAGGCGAGCGCACCGGCTGACAACTGACAGGGCTATGCCTACATGGAGCACCAATCAGGAAATGCCCTGACAGCTGTCAACCGCAATAATAAGTAATTAGGATAAAATATAAACAAGAACAAACTGAGAAATAAATACCAATAAATACAGGGTCAGAATGTAGTAAACTAAGACATGAACAGGAAAATAAAAAAAACAAGCAGGGATAACAAAACCCAAAAGGCACAAAAAACACAACAAATATATAAATTATATAAATACAGCGAAAAAGCCACGAGATTGAGCCTGACGGAACCTCCAGTGCTCAGCTCGTGACAGAGCCCCCCTCTCAAGGGGTGGTTCCCAGACACCCCGGGGAAACACCAAAAGAAAAAGAAAGAACCCCCCCCCCCAACAGGAGCACAACAATAACCCACCCAGGGTGGGTGGTGGGGGAAACAGGCTAGGAGGGAACGAAACAACCCTGCTCAGGACCCACACCAGTCAAAATCAATGATTTAGGCCCCCCGGACCAAAGAGCTAGAAAGCTCAGGTGGGCGACCAAAGTCCCAGGCCTGGTGAACGCCGAGGTGGTACGAGTCGGGTGGCCTGCTGGACAGTATGGGCCACCCAACCCTCACCCAACGGCTCAGTTCGTCAGGCAGTTGACCAGAGTTTTTCAGCCACCTGATCAGTAAGGGTGGTCCAGGGGGCAGCTACCCAGCAGGAGGAGTCGATGGCGGGCAGGATGGAGGAGTCAGGAAAACCATGACAACATCAGGCAGAGGAGGGGGAACCATGACAGCTTCAGACAGAGGAGGGGAACCCACGATGACGTCTGACAGAGAAGGGGGAATCACGACGATGTCTGGCACAGAAGGGGGAACCACGACGGCGTCTGGCACAGGTGGGGGAACCACGACGGCATCTGGCACAGAAGAGGGGACCACAATGGCTTCTGGCACAGGAGGGGGAACCATGACAGCATCTGGCACAGGAGGGGGAACCACGACGGCATTAGGCACAGGAGAGGGGACCATGATGGCGCCTGGCAGAGGCAGGGGGACCACGATGGTGTCTGGTGAAGGAGAGGGAACCTCAACGCACTCGATTGGCCAGCAGCACCCTCGGTGTTCCCAGACTGGGACATAGCAGCACTCGCAGTGGCTCTGGGCTGGAGCAATGGAGCACCCGTGGTGGCTCTGGGATGGAACAAAGCAGCACCCATGGTGGCTCCGGGCTGGAGCAAAGCAGCACCTGCAGTAGCTCCGGGCTGGAGCAAAGCAGTACCCGTGGTAGGCCCGGACTGGGCCAATGCTGCACCCACGGTGGGCCCAGACTGGGCCAAAGCTGCACCCACGGTGACCCCTAGGTTGGAGCGTAATGCCCATGGTGGGCCCACACTGGAGAGCAGCACCCAAGTTGGTTTTAGGCTGGGGCGCAGCACCCACGACGGTCCCCAACTGAGACACAGCATGCATGAAGACTCGGACTGAGGAGGAGCTACACCCACGTAGGTCCTGGGCTGGGACAGAGCACCTGCGACAACCTCAGCAGGAGGGGGAGCAGCACCCACAGAGGTCTCGATCTGTGACAGAGTGCCCGCGATAACCTCAGTAGGGGAAGCTGGACCCATGGCGATCTCAGACGGCGAGCCTGGACCCACGGAGACATCTAGCAACACTGGAACATCCTTGGTGACCCTAGGGGAAAGCTCGGATAGGACAGGTAGGGAAACAGGGCCAGGGTCACCGGCAGCAGCAGAGCCCAGAAAGGTGAGCTCAGGTGCAGCTGACGGCTGCACCCGGCTCTCCTCACCAAGAGCAAGACAAGATTTCTCCAAAATAGACACAAGAAAAACAAAGGAGAGCACTTGCCTGAGCTCAAGCTCCACCGCTGTCCAGGACTCCATCGATCTAAGCGATGGCGCCTCGGGCCTGGCCCTCTGGAGATCCAGCTCCAACTCTGATGTGCCGGCCCCTGCAGCAGGCATGGTGGTGAGTGCAGTCCTGGGAACCTCCAGTGAGGTGGCCCATGCAGATGGCTCACCCTGCGTGGTGCAGGAGGTTGGCTCCCTGCTAGTGCTGCTTCCTGCTCAGCTGAAGCCCGGGGACTCTTCTTAGTCGGCACAGGCATCAGCTTGGTTTCAGCACTCTCCCTCCATCCAAAGCATGGCTGCAGGGCTGGAACCAAGTCCTCCAGGGCTGCAGGCTCCTCCAATGTCTGGCAGCCCAAACCTGGGGTCGGCGAACACTCAGGGGATAAAGGAGGAGACACGGAGAGAGCAGGTAAGAGATTAAGAGTTGCAGCAGGTGGTAAGGGCTCAGGGGACTGCAAACCCTGAGCCTCACTACCGGGAATCAGGCAAGACACACTATCATAAAATGTGGGAGAATGACAAGACACTTGCCTATTTTTCCGGAGTTCGATGGTTCCTGCTGGAGACGGTGTAGGGCCACCCCTCTCCGTGACTTCAGTTGGAGAAGGCCTCCCAAGGAAACGTGGTGGAGCTACCCCTGCAGCCACAGCGACGGGTGGAGTCAAAAAGGAAACAGGCGGCCCCTCGGCAGTGGAAGAGAACAGCGAGGAGAAGCGAAGAACAGCAGCTGCGGGAAAACAAGGAGCTGGCATGACAGCTGAAGAGGAAAAACACGGGGGATGCACTGCTGTGGGAGTCTTCTGCTTTGGCGAAGGGGGAGTGGCTGGCTGAGAGGTGGGAGTAACCCTCTGGCGATCCGAAGCTGGATTACGGTGCCATGGAGAGGATGGAACCGGCGGAACAGGAGCAGGTGCTGGTCCGTGGCGCTGAGTGGAACGGCGTCTCCCAGCACCTTCTTTCCACCCGCGACCTCTGAATGCCAGCTTACTGCTGCAGAGCTCTTCCCGCTCCCCTGAAAAAAGAACTGACAGTTGGGAGGCTGGCTTTGGCAAGTTGGAAGCTGATGGCAGCAGTGGTAGCGGAGGAAGGGAGAGATTCAGCACCCGGGGGTGGAAGCGCACGCTAGGTCTGGCCTCCAGCAGATTAGCAACTCCACCCCAGCACAGCATCTCGTCCTCTTGGGATGAGCAGCTCCGAGCACCAGCTGCAATGTCCTCAATCATGGCCACAAACTCCAGCTCGTCCCAACTCCACTTTTTCCTCCTCCTGACAGAATCGCCTGCTGAAGACACGATTGCTCCACAGAACAGGTGAGCGAGAACAAAAAGGCGAAAATCCACAGACTGCAGTGGCTGGGTCTATTACTGGCGGCAGTCTACTGTCATGATTTACCCCTCAGGGCAGAGAGAGAGAGACAGACCCATGTGCAAACTGCAGTTTGTGGCATTTATTGAAAACAAACACAAAGTTCCAAAAGTGCAACAAGCAAAAAATCCAAACACAGATAATAAGGTAAACTTACAAATCAGTAGCGCATAAACTCACCAGAACAGGGATGAGGTTCTGATGGCAAGGAGAAAGGATCATTATCAAGACTACCGCAACAATGAAATGACAAAGCAGTCCTTAAATAGGTTCAGAACTAATAACATAAGTGAAGACAGGTGTGGGATCACATGAGCGGGCAAAAAGGTAATAATGGTGAATGATTGCCCTGACAGCTGTCAACCACAATAATAAGTAATTAGCATAAAATATAAACAAGAACAAACTGAGAAATAAATACCAATAAATACAGGATCAGAACGTAGTAAACTAAGACATGAACAGGAAAATAAAAAACAAGCAGGGATAACAAAACCCAAAAGGCACCAAAAGTACAACAAATATATACACACGTTGACAAAGTTGTTGGTACCCCTCTGTTAATGAAAGAAAAACCCACAATGGTCACAGAAATAACTTGAATCTGACAAAAGTGGCAATAAATAAAAATTCTATGAAAATTAACCAATGAAAATCAGACAATGCTTTTGAATTGCGGTTCAACAGAATTATTTTAAAAAACAAACTCATGAAACAGGCCTGGACAAAAATGATGGTACCCTTAACTTAATATTTTGTTGCACAACCATTTTTTTTTTTTTTTTTTTGTTACTTATTTGTACCCGTAGGTAGATTCGGTTTGCAGCCTGGTGACAAGCCACCGGCTGCTGGTCGCTGCGTGCGCAAGCGCCCTAAACCTACATGTTTTTGGTATGCGGGAGGAAACCGGAGAAATCCCAGAGTAAACCCGCGCAACACGGGGAGAACATGCAAACTCCACACAGCTCACTGTTGGTCGGGGGCTGGAATCAAACCCACGATCCCCGCGATCCCCCGGCCGAGGGTAAAACTGTGCTGCCACAGTGCTAAACCACTGCGCCACCGTGCAGCCTTTTGAGGCAATCACTGCAATCAAACGATTTCTGTAACTGTCAATGAGACTTCTGCACCTCTCAGCAGGTATTTTGGCCCACTCCTCATGAGCAAACTGCTCCAGTTGTCTCAGGTTTGAAGGGTGCCTTCTCCATGCGGCATGTTTCAGCTCCTTCCACAGATGTTCAATAGGATTTAGATCAGGGCTCATAGAAGGCCACTTTAGAATAGTCCAATGTTTCGCTCTTAGCCATTCTTGGGTGTTTTTAGCTGTGTGTTTTGGGTCATTATCCTGTTGCAAGACCCATGACCTGCGACTGAGACCAAGCTGTCTGACACTGGGCAGCACATTTCTCTCTAGAATACCTTGATAGTCTTGAGATTTCATTGTACCCTGCACAGATTCAAGACACCCTGTGCCAGATGCAGCAAAGCAGCCCCAGAACATAACAGAACCTCCTCCATGTTTCACAGTAGGGACAGTGTTCTTTTCTTGGTATGCTTCATTTTTGCGTCTGTGAACATAGCGCTGATGTGCCTTGCCAAATAGTTCCAGTTTTGTCTCATCTGTCCATAGGACATTCTCCCAGAAGCTTTGTGGCTTGTCAACATGCAGTTTGGCAAATTCCAGTCTGGCTTTTTTATGATTTGTTTTCAACAGTGGTGTCCTCCTTGGTCGTCTCCCATGAAGTCCACTTTGGCTCAAACAACGACGGATGGTGCGATCTCACACTGATGTACCTTGACCTTGGAGTTCACCATGAATGTGTTTAGAGGTTGTTCTGGGCTCTTTTGTTACCATTCGTATTATCCGTCTCCTCCTGCGGCCACGTCCAGGGAGGTTGGCTACAGTCCCGTGGATCTTAAATTTCTGAATAATATGTGCAACTGTAGTCACAGGAACATCAAGCTGCTTGGAGATGGTCTTATAGCCTTTACCTTTAACATGCTTGTCTATAATTTTCTTTCTAATATCCTGAGACAACTCTCTCCTTTGCTTCCTCTGGTCCATGTTTAGTGTGGTACACACCATGTCACCAAACAGCACAGTGACTACTTGTCACCCTTAAAATAGGCCGACTGACTGATTACAAGTTTGTAGACACCTGTGATATTAATCAGAGGACACATCTTGGCTGAACATGTCCCTATGGTCACATTATTTTCAATATTTTCTAGGGGTACCATCATTTTTGTCCAGGCCTGTTTCATGAGTTTGTTTTTTAAAGTAATTCTGTTGAACCACAATTCAAAAGCATCGTCTGATTTTCATTGGTTAATTTTCATAGAATTTTTATTTATTACCACTTTTGTCAGATTCAAGTTATTTCTGTGACCATTGTGTGTTTTTCTTTCATTAACAGTGGGGTACCAACAATTTTGTCCATGGCTGTAAATACAGAGAAAAAGCCACAAGACTGAGCTTGGCGGAACCTCCAGTGCTCAGCTCAGGGATGACACAAGATGATTAAAGACACAGGACAATAATACTAACAGTCAAAATAAACTAAGATCATAGAATACAATTAAAAGCAAAGGACAACCATAAGACACAGACAACAAATTGGTGAGCACAAATCACCCTTCATGGACATCATTTGTGGTGTGCCCCAGGGGTCAGTTTTGGCATAACAGACTAACAAGGACACTTAATGATAATGATAATAATAATAATAATAATAATAATAATAATGGTGTGGGAAAAGCAAAGACCCAAAATGAGTATAAAACGTCGTCACGGTCCCTGGCCGCACTCCAATTATGACATTAAAGGTGCAATATAAAGGATTTTTACCTCCTGGCCAGTAGGTGTCTCACACACTGTTGACTCACTATAATCTTGTACCGGTTGCCAGGTAGAGATAAACAGCACTTCCTGGAGGCTAACACTGCAGACTGCTAACATCTCAGACTTTTGGTTATTATGAGCCAGACAGCATGTCAAGCGAGGACTCTTGTGGTATAGAATCATTTATTTAACATAATCCTCTCTGATGCGCATCTCCGGTAAACCTTTTTTTTTAAATAACTATATGGTATAGTGTTAGATAGATAGATAGATAGATACTTTATTTCAAACAAAAAAATAAAAAAAAAACCAAAAACAAATGACAAGTGCAACAAAGTGACAGTATACAGTGCTCGAAAGGGAGAAGGAAGAAGTGAACACTTATTAACTCCAACTCCTCTTTTCCATAAATACAACCCATGTGAAATATATTCAATTTACCACATTTAAGACCCCAAGTAAACAATTAACTATATTTTGTACATATCAACATTAACACCCATTCATCCCAACATACATACAGTCCATACATCAAAACCAGCCCCAAACAATACAGATATACACAGCACTGTCCCACCCACCATTCCATAGTGTCCCAGAGTGAGCACAGTGAATCGTACATATAAATACAGTACTACCCTTCTAACATATATTCTTTAAGCAAATAATGTTTATACCTATTTTTGAATTGATTTCTGTTTGTACATAGTTTCAGTTCCAGCTCCAGACTGTTCCACAAATCCACCCCACAGACAGATACGTATGCACATACTTTTCTTAGTTGTTCGTATCTTAGGTTTTGTAAAGTTTAAGTCTCCTCTCAAATTATAATCATTGTCTCTTTTTTTGAATATTTTTTGCATATTAGTTGGGAGTTGATTACTAATTGCCCTGTACATGACTTGTGCTGTCTTAAATTTAACTAAATCCATGAACTTTATGACATGTGACTTTAAAAGCAATGAATTGGTATGGTCTCTGTATCCTACATTATTTATTATCCTTATAGCTTTTTTTTTGTAATGTGCATATTGGCTGTAGGTTGGTCTTGTAGGTGTTTCCCCAGACTTCTAAACAGTAGTTAAGATAAGGTAGAAACAGTGAATTGTACAGTAAGAACAATGATTTATAGTCCAAGATGTGTCTTGTCTTCCCCAGTATCCCTATACATTTTGCCAACTTGGCCCGGATGTGACTGATGTGAGGTTTCCAGCAGATTTTATTGTCTAACGTCATCCCCAGAAACTTATTTTCCTGTACTGTTTCTATTCTGGTATCATCTATCGTTACCATTATTTCATGATTTATTTTATAATTTCCAAACAACATAATCTTTGTTTTTTTCATATTTAGAGATAATTTATTTTTGTTGAACCACTGCGTTAACCTTTTCATTTCAGTTGTGACCACCTCTAAAACCTGCTGCAATTTCTCACCAGTGCAAAGGATATTTGTGTCATCCGCAAACAAAATAAATTTCAGAATTTTTGATACTTGGCATATGTCATTTATATACAAGATGAAGAGTTTGGGTCCCAAAACTGACCCCTGGGGCACACCACAAATGATGTCCATGAAGGGTGATTTGTGCTCACCAATTTGTACAAACTGTTGTCTGTTACTTAAATAACTTTCCACCCAACTCAGTCCGACCCCTCTTATCCCACACCTTTCCAATTTCCTCAGTAGAATTCTGTGGTTAATGGTGTCAAAAGCTTTCTTTAAATCTATAAATACTCCTACAGCAAACTTTTTTTTATCTATACAACTAGTAATTTCTTCTATAAGTTCAATCAGTGCCAAAGATGTTGATTTATCTGCTCTAAAACCATACTGGCTGTCTGTAAAGAGGTTGTGTTTTTCAATGAAATCATCCAGTCTCTTAGTGAAGATTTTTTCAAGTATTTTGGAGAATTGTGAGAGTAAAGAGACCAGCCTGTAATTTGTGAAACAGTGTGTTATTGACAGTAATGCTAATGCAGCACAGCTGTGATCAAACCAGATAGCTCTCTAGTTTTGACAACGTAATTATAACATTTTACATCAGATTGTAAGGACTTTGACTGCTGTTAGTTGTTCTGTGGTTTTTGTAAATATGCTGAATCACACTTTTATGGTCTGTTTAAGTTCATCCGTTTTAGCTATGCATGCTTAAAAAAGACAAGCGGCTGTTGTTATTAAGTTCCAGCAGTTATTTATGTCAGTCCCATTTATTTTTAGGTTGTAAATGTGTTTTGTTTTTAAAATATGTGAATAAATGTTGTGAAACATTGGATGCCTGAATTCATTTGTGCCCTTTCAGTTACTGTAGAAGATGAAATCGATTGTTTATTCAGTGTGACAGATTCACAAAGTAATGGTTTACCTCACCTCTGCAAAACTAAAGTATTTTCAACCTTTTTATAACATAGTGATAAACAAGAACCTAAAATACACTGTACATATTAGATATATACATAACATTGTAATCAGTAATTCTTAATGAAGTTGGAAATAATTTATGGTGGAACAATAAGGACTGCATCTCCAAAAATGAGCACATCACCATTCAGATCTATATCAAATAGCACAGACATATTCATCCAAATTTCAAACAAAAAAACCCATCTTAAAATGGATAAATTTATATGGGATTATTGTAAAAAATGAAAGTTTTATTTTTTAGATTTGAGTTATTTCTAAAAATAAATTCATCACAATATTCAACTTTTGGAGGTGGATGAGTAGAATGTAAAAGAAAATCAACCTCAAATCAAGTCAGTCAACATATAACAAACACGAATTTATTTGGGAGAAAATTTTTATTAAATAAACAGTCCAGATGCAGGGTCCATGGGGCAGATCTGGGAGAGCAATAGAGAAATTAATTAAATCAGGATTAGGACACTCTGGAAAGCTTTTGTTGTCCCCATATAAAATGAATTTTTTAGGAAATGCATGATTGTCTTCTGAACTGGTAAGTCATCTGACTGTGTCAGCTAACCACAGGCTGCCCTGGTAAGATGACTCCCCTCCTTTCATTCTATTGGTCGGCTACAGACAAAGAACTGCTTGCTGATTGGCTCTTAGCCCATTCAAATCTATTATGGTAGCCGATAATTGGTCCATCTTGCTGCCAGTCATATTTCTATGGCTCAGGACCGCGCTTCAGTTAAATGCAGACAGAACTGCCCTGGCAGTCAGTTATGTGAGTCTGTTCATTTCTGTCATTTCTGTTAGTTGCTTTTGTCTTTGTGTGTTTCTCAGGTCTGAATCTTTTTAAGTCCTGTGCTAGTCTTCTTAAACTGTCTTTTGTTAAGTTTGCCTGTTTTTCTGGCAACTGAGGAGAAACCATCCTTTCCTAAGTGAGCTCACCTTCTCTGTGGAAGTCAGACTTCCAAAAAGTCTTTTCTCTCTCCTCAGAAGCCATGCTTATCCTATTTAAATGTTTTTCCTGGACTTTTGACTTTTCCTGCCATTAAAGTGGACTTTTAATTTTCCTGCCTTTAAAGTGAACTGTTAGATATTTTGGACTTTTCTGTTTTCCCTATGGAGAAGAACTCAGACATCCTGGGTGAAAGTGCCTAAATACATTTTCCTTCAGCCTTTGGGGTTGTCCTGTGTGCTGTGGACATCCTAAATTGTCGAACTGGTTGTGAAATGACGTCATGTCTGCTCCTGGAGCCCCTGTTCATCCTGCTGCTGGCTACGCGCCGCATGCTCTGAGAAGCCCCCAGCCGACTCTACGTTTCTCACAGCTGTGAATGACTGGAAAGACGACTGGCAGTCACTTCCCCCTGTTTTGCCACCTTACTGGCGTTTGTGATCGCTGCTGGAAATCGGCTGACCCGGCTGTGTTCGTAAGTGAGACTTCCAATTCCTATCTGCTGGGTTTAAACGAGATGTCCCAAATACCAATTACTGTATAATTGAGCACGACCAATATTTCATGGTATAATTAGTTCACCAGCCTTAGGACAAGCTATAAATTGAAGGAAAATTCATATTCTCTTTCCAGTAACCGCCGTTCATTTTGTAGATTAATTCAGAAGTTTCCTTTTTCAGATAATCAGCTTATGTAATTTTCCCCCATAAAATTGTGTTCAATTTTATGTCAGCCTTGTCTCAGCCTTCCATCGCATTACAGTGAAATTCAAAATCTGGTTTCTCATGGTTCCACAATTGTGCTTATACCGTTGCTCTATAATCAGTCATAAATGAATGTGATTTCTAATACCTGTTGATCATTTGAACCTGCTTACAAATCATTTGAATGCAATGTCATGTAACCTGAATTAGTTTCATTAATAAACTTGTAAATGAGAGAAGTTGTACTTGATTTCTTTTGCATATACGCTTTCTTAAGTCACTGCATCAAAGAACTCATTAATTGTTTGAGACTGATTGATTGATTGATTGATTGATTGATTGATTGATTGATTGATTGATAAAATATAAGGATTATTTTTAAAAAATCATCCAAAATTGGACTGGTGCCCTATTCTGATTAGAGTATTTCACTCATAATTTGTGTTTGTGGAATTATCAAACATCCTTCCACACAACCATTTCTAACTCAATTAAATAATCCTTGTACCTTATCACACTATATTCTATTAAATATTGCTATAATCTACTTTTGGCAAAATAATCCATAAATATGATTGGTTTGATCAGGTTACTCACACACACACACACACACACACACACACACACACACAGATATATATATATATATATATATATATATATATATATATATATATATATACAGTATATATATTATATATATATAAACACTCCTTAACATTTCAAAAACAGTTCAAAAAAATCTCTCAAACAAAGACATTTAAAAATTCAAAATAAAGGATTTGGCTTTATACATTACTGTAGCGTAAAATAGAAATATTAATAAATAATAAATATGATCAGGTATGAATTATTTAATTTATATTGATGTATTGGAATCTGAGATCAAATCTCATTTCATATACATCAGAAAAGTTAATAACACTCGTAAGGGGCACCAGCTTCCATCTTTAAGAAGCAATTTAATCTTTAATTTCACTTTATACCCGTTTGATCACGTAATAAATTAATCAATAATCAGTCTCAAAAATTTTCCGTGAATTCGATACCTGTGCTTGAACAGACTCAGAATGAAATAAATTCCCAACAACTTCTCTCATTTTTAAATATTTATTAAACGAAATGATTAACAGACATTGCAGTAATTTCCTTAATCATAAAATCAATCTTGTAAATGATAGATTAACAATGTCAATATTTTCGGAACCAGGGTTAAACTGAGAAATGAATTTCTATCAGTTTGAGTTAACAGATTATTAAAAAAAACACAAATTTATGGAGAAAGTTTACTAATTATATGAAAAGTCCTTGATTGATCTTAAGAAAATAAAAACGGAATTTTAATGAAAAGAAGAGTTATGTTAACCACTTGCACTCTGTTGTTCCTCGGGCGGGCAAGTCTCTGCGTTCTAGGGCGCACGAGGGCGCACGAGAGCGCCCTCGTGCGCGCTTGGACGCATGACGCATGATGGTGCAGATGGAGATGGTGCTGGCCTCCAAGCGCCACTGAAAAAAAAAGCTGCAGACAGCCGCGAACAGATTAGTTCATCTGATTGACCTCTCATTCGACTAATAAGAGCCTTGAATTGGGTTTCTGAAACCTTGAAGAGCCAATGAATGAAAATCTAGGAAGGAGGACCCGCCTACTGTGAACGCAGGAGCCAATTGAAGCACAGAAATTCAGGCTGGGTGAAGAGAGATTTACTGTTGCAACAGATGAAAACAAAGGACGCTGGACGAATCTACTACAGACCCAGGCTCACCCAGCAGCATGGAGAACACCCACAAGTGGGACCTGCACTCATTCCAGCAGAATAGACGGAGGCCGACGACAAAAGTCGTAAATCATTCGCCAAAACGGCAATAATGGAATTATGTTTTGATCGTGATCCACGAGCGGAGCAGCGTCGTGTTCGTCTGACAATGGGGGAAGAGATGTTCGCCACGACTCTGCTGCTTTGAAGAGGTAAGGTGTTATAAGCTAAATTATTATTTATCCGTAAAAACTGTAATCCAAAAATGACTTTTGACCGATCGGTAAATTACAACTGTACTGCGCACGAAGTACGAAGTGCGTGCGCCGCGATAAACGGTTCATTTGCCGTGTTCGGACCGTGAACGCCCCCCCCCCCCCCCCGCTGCAGAAGAGGAGCGGGGGGGGGCGTTCACGGTCCGAACGCCCCCCGGTCTGCGGGGGGAAGCATATGAGTCTATTCCATCATGTAGCGATGGCCCTCTTCTGTAGCGAGGGGGGGGGCGTTCATGGTCCGTTCACGGTTCCCCCCCACACACACACACACACAGTAGCGAGGGGGGGGGGAGCCGCTGTGAAAACATGCAAGGAGTGTAATCCGTCATGTAGCGAGGGCCGAACTCGGTCCTTGGTGGCGGGGGGGGGATGACCCCCCGCCCACACACACACACACAGACACAGCCCTGAGTGTGACCTTTCATTAGAGCCTAAAATGAAGATTCTACATTGAATTATTCAAAAGTTACAGATGTTTTTCCAAACTGTGCCATTTGGCACAATTTGGCACAGTTCCAAAACGCCTGGGAACAGCCTGAGAACAAAGCTGTGTAAAATATTCATTTTTTGTGGTATTGTTACCAAATTTGGATCTCAGCTGGATAACACTTGGTTCTACATTTCTGTTGCATTTTCCAGCCGGATCGGACAGCTGTGTGTTATTTACAAGCATTTGTATCCAAAAAAACACTGTGTCCAATTTTTTTTTCTTCAAGTTCAGTATGTTTAGATGACTGTAACTCAGTGGCCGGAGCACGTAGAGAGATTATGGTTTTTTTGCCAAAAAATTCAAAGTGTTTTCTTTTAAATGAGACCAACCCCATGAAGATGCTGCAAAGGGTTGAATAACAGCTTTCGATTTACTTTGGGCACGTTATTTTTTGGCATTTTTAGGAAAATTGCCCGGAGTGCAAGTGGTTAAGGGCTTCTTAATTTGCATCTGATTAGATACACAAATTATTACCGAACCTCAGAAGTTTAATTCAGTAGATGAATTTAAAGTTTGCAGCTCACGTGATTCTCGTTCGATGATGGTTCTGTCGTCGTCCTCATGAAGTTTTGAAGTGTTGTTCAGGGGCAAAACCCAGAATATTTGTCCCGCAAATATTCTCTTGACGATGAATGATATTCATGAGATTGTAAGTTGGATCTCGATGGTTGAAATCCTGCAGAAACGCGCTGATTCCTCAGCTGCGCAATGTGGGAGCTGCGTTTTTCTTCCTGGTAGACAAACGGCTGCAGAGGTCTTCGGGAATAATTGAAGATATCTAATCCGATTTCAAATTAGAAAAGAAAACTTTCGGACTTTAGATAAAAATTATAGCTTCTGGTGTGTGGTTGGTCAAGAAAAATATCCAAAAAAAATATAAAGTCAAGATTAAAGTTTACATTAAAATTAAACAAACGGTGATTTTACAGAAAGTTTAGCAAAGAAAAAGAGATAAGTAAAAATTGGAGTTTAACTCCGATTAAAAAAAAATTGAGCTCAAAGAAATAGGAATTCCTAAGTATTTAAGAGAAAAAGAAAAAGGCATTAAAAATACAGAGTTACATAAAAGAATTACGAGTTATCTGCTCTGTGTTCAGAAAAGCGACACGTGGTCGAGTCTTTGTTCAGACGGTCCTTTGTTCTTCCTTGCTGTGTGTAGACAATAGATAGAGACGGACCAGTGAAAAGGGGAGCCGGACAGAGAAGAGAGATCTGGAGCAAAAGAGCAAAAGAGCAAAAGAGGCAGAAGCAGGGGTCCCTCTGTTATTTAAGTCCCGTTGAGCTTCGTGGGCTTCCGGGATCTCAGCTAATGAGATCGGACCGATCGATTATTGTCACTGGACGATCGGGGGCAATGGATCAGCGTTCTTGTCGCGCCCTCCGCCAGTACCCGGGCTCGCCTGGGGAAGCTAATGATCCTACCAGCAGACTAAATTCGAAGAGACGACGCCTCTGTGCCAAGTCAAAGAAGAATCCTAGTCACAGTCCTAAAGCTGAAAGCAAACAGCCCCAAGAGCACTTTGTGGTAGGATCGGCCCTTCGCATATTACAACTAAACGTTGAAGGCCTATCTGCAGCCAAGCGAAGCCTTATCGAAGTCCTCGCCTTCCAACATTCGATTGATGTAATCTGCCTCCAAGAGACTCATATTGGCACAGAGGAAGCTGGCCGCTTCACCATCAAAGGCTTTGACCTCCTGTGCTATGTTCTACATGCTAAACATGGACGTGCCACCTATGTGCGTTCTGACATAGTTGAAGCAAATCACCTGATAACAACACATTTCTCAGACACCATAATCATTGGTGGCTTCCATATTGTCAATATGTACAAGCCCCCTAATGCCAACTGGGATCTGCAGGTCTTACCCACCCTACCCCACCCTGCCATCTATGTGGGGGACTTTAACAGCCATCACCCTGACTGGGGGTACCCAGCAGTGGACAGTGATGGGAAGGCACTTTCAGACTGGGCATCCAGAAATGACCTCGCTTTGATATACGACCCCAAACAAAGAGGAACCTTCCACTCTGCTAGGTGGAAGAAGGACTTTTCTCCTGACCTGTGTTGGGTCAGCTCTTTGAATGGGGAGCCATATCCTACACAGATCCTCATTCTTGATGATTTTCCACACAGCCAACACCGGCCCCTGCTTGTACACATTGGCCTACAACTTCCAGTCATATACAGCCCAAGGAAGATGCGCTGGAACTTCCGCAAAGCCAACTGGAAGAAATTCAGTGAAACTCTGGACCGGAGCGTTGTTACCATCCCACTCCACACCATCACTGTAGATGAAGCATACAACCGCTTCTGCAGCGCAATCTTCAAGGCTGCCCATACTGCAATCCCACGAGGCTACCGACCCCTCTATGTCCCATGTTTGGACGGAGAAAGTGCTGCCCTCCTACAATCCTATCAAACATCAGGGGACCCAGAGATAGCAGACCATCTCATTGAATCGCTTAATACAGCTCGGCGAAAGAAATGGGAGGAGACAGTTGCTGACCGGAGCTTTACCCACTCTAGCAGGAAATGTTGGAGCCTCATCCGTCGCCTAGGAGCTGCACAGAAGCCTCCTAGCCAAAGCCGAGCATCCGTCACACCCAACCAAGTTGCATCCCACCTACTGACTATCGCCAAAGCACCCCAAGACAAAGACACCAGAAGAGCAGTTACAACTGAGCTAAAAAAACACCAAAAAATGCCTGTAGAGGAAACGAACCCTGAACCCTTCGAGGCTGCTGAACTGGAGAAAGTCCTACAGAGCCTGAAATGTGGAAAGGCAGCAGGATACGATAACATCTTCCCAGAATTCATGAAAAATCTTGGCCCCCGAGCCCTAACCTGGTTGACACAATTCTACACAAGGATCACACAAACAAACTCGATCCCAAAGAAATGGCGGACAGCAAAGGTCATTGCCATCCCAAAACCTGGCAAAGACCACAAATTACCAGCAAGCTACCGCCCAATCTCCCTACTCAGCGTTCCTTACAAAATCATGGAGCGCCTAATACTGCAACGCATTTCCCCAGAAGTAGAGGATATTCTAAGTGTGGATCAAGCAGGTTTCCGCAAGGACCGCAGTACAGGAGAACAAGTACTGGCCCTAACCACCTTCATCGAAAATGGCTTCGAGAGCAGACTGAAGACAGGGGCTGTGTTTCTCGATCTTACAGCCGCCTATGATACGGTCTGGCACAAAGGCCTCCTCCTGAAACTTATAAAGGCGATCCCTGCTTGGGCAACAGCAATTATAAAAACCCTGCTGACCAACCGAAGGTTCAGAGTCCACCTCAGTCAGAAGACAAGTGCATGGAGAATGCAGAAAAACGGACTCCCACAAGGCTCAGTTCTAGCTCCAACTCTGTTCAACCTCTACATAAACGACCTGCCTACTACAAAATCCCGCAAATTCACCTATGCAGACGACATCTGTTTGGCATTCCAAGCACCAGACTTTGAACCACTGGAACGGGTGCTCACGGAAGATCTTGCCAAACTGGACCAGTTCTGCAAAATCTGGCGCCTAAAACCAAGCCCAGCAAAAACCGTCTCCAGTGTATTCCATCTCCACAATGCAAAAGCTGCCAGAGAACTAAACATCCACCTGAGCGGACTCAAGCTTAAGCATGCCCCAAATCCAACTTATCTTGGAGTGACCCTTGATAGGACCTTATCCTTCAAGGAACATCTAAAGGGGACGGCTGCTAAGGTGAAGGTACAAAACAACCTGCTCTGCAAGCTCGCTGGTGCAAAATGGGGGGCGGCAGTCTCCACCCTGCGCACCTCAGCACTGGCCCTTTCATACTCTGTAGCAGAATATTGTGCCCCTGTCTGGTCCAGGTCATCTTACACACACCATGTAGACACCCAGCTCAACACAACCATGAGAACTATAACTGGAACAATCCGCTCAACACCACTCCCCTGGCTCTCTGTACTGTCAAACATAGCCCCTCCACACATCCGGCGAGCAGCATTAACTCAAAGGATGCTCCAAAAAGTTAAAGATTCTCCTCACTTACCAATCCATGCAGATATCTACACTCCACCCACTGCCCGACTTTCATCCAGACGGCCGATTTGGAAAAACCCTCCCCCAGCTGACTTTACCATCCAGACAGCTTGGCAAGAGGAATGGGAGACCAAGGAGGTCCCAAACAAACAGCTGGTGATAAACCCCAACCAACAGGTCCCGGGCACCAACCTCCCAAGGAGACAGTGGTCTACACTCAATCGCTTCAGGACTGGACATGGCCCCTGCTTGGCCAGCCTTCACAGATGGGGCAGTAGCCCTAGCCCACTGTGCGCATGTGGAGAGGAGCAAACAATGGAACACATCATAGAGGCTTGCCCGGTCCAAAGACTGGAAGGAGGATTACACACCCTCCATACAGCAAACCAGGAGGCAACTGCTTGGCTTAAGGACTTTGCATTCGCTAAATAAATAACTGGACGATCGATTATTGTCCTGAGCTGCTAATGGAGTCCAGGCCTCATACACAGGTGCGGTGGAGGAGAAGCTTCTGCTGACGTCATCAGAATGTGGTTTTTAAATGTTGATCTATGAGAACATAGTCATATTAATAGTCCTTTTTGTGACTTTCCACATGTAAAACTTTGCATCATACTCACCTAAAGGTTAGATATTGATGTTCTGTCCTTAACCCCCACTGGTCCATCACATCAGTGAAGGCTTCAGAAACTGTTGACCCTCTCTGCAGTCACTGTTTGGTGGAGCTCTTCTCTGCTGTATCATGATGGCATTGTCCAAACACCCATCTGTCCTTATTCACCTCATGATGGAGGAAGTCCTTACAGAGGGTGAAAAAATGTTATGGTTTTTTACTTGGATAGTCAAAAATCTGACAAAAATTTCTACATACATAATTATAGCTAATTCAGGGACTCAAGAAATCCCGTGGCTAATGCCGTGCAGTAACATTAGTAAGAAAATAAATTAAGACCTGTTTATTCTACTATTAGAACTTAAACTATTTTTAACCTCAATTTCCACCATGGGGATCAATAAAGTTTTACATTATTATCTTAATCTGTAACAACAATAAATAACTTTTTTTTACTGTACAGCAAATTATTAGACTGAGCAGCTGCACATCAAAGCTGATAATTAAAAAAATATAGTTATGTAAAACATGACTGCTGCACAGTTAGTATGTGCTGTTACATTCATAGATGCAAATGTTGATCATATCATCAACCTTTCATACATGTCAGCTTGGTAAGGAGCAGTTAGTGGGACCTATTCCAAGCCATGTATTGGCTGATATTATTATACACTCAAAATTATAATATGAACATGTCAGAAATAAAATTTAGTTGGTTACATAGACTTTAGACTGCCCCCCCCCAACCACCAGATTAGCAGCAGAAGATGAATGTGCTAGTTAGCATCATAGCTAGCACTGGTTGGCTTACCTGTCAGAAGAAAAAAGGTCACCTCTGCATGACTTTTCAGCCCTTTCAGACTCTTCGGCAGACATTAGCCATCAAAAGCAGAACCCATATTTATCCTGCCCCTTTGTCATACCATACTTGAGAACAATTGGGAAACTGACGTTTGTCTTGAGATTCAGGTATTTAGCTGAATAATTCACTACCTGGCAACCCAACAACCCAAAACAAGACGTGGCACATAACATCAAGCTAGCGATGCTATTGGCTGTGACATCCTCACTGGACTTCTGTGTTTGTCTTACTCCAGCTGCTGGATGTAAATATTTATATTACTGTCGGTCTGCAAAAAATTACAATTTTTTTTTTCATCAATATACTAATTTTTAGAAGAACATTAAGACTTACATTGTGCACGTTTCTAAATGCTTTGTTGATGTATTATTTTTTTTTAAAAAATCTTTGTTTTCATGAAAATCTTCTATACTTCACCTTTAAGCAAACAAAAATCATAAATTTTGTCCTGTATTGCTGTCATTTCGTAAACTGTGCTTGTGGAACTGTTGTATACAAGCAATATTACACTCAAGGTTGTGCAGTATGTTATAATAAATAAATAGTGAAGATGAGTTAGTTAGATATTACACAAAGTGCTCTCACACACAAGCTACACACATACATTCACACACACATCCACACACACACCCAAAAAGTGCTTTACCCACACACACACACACACACACACACACACACACACTCATGCATACATGCACACCCACAAAAACCCTAGTCTCTGTTTCCTGCTTCCATATATGGGCAACGGATTGTGTGGGCTAAACAACAGAATGCCATAAAGGACTAAAGAGGAGACATCTGGCCAGAGAGGAGCCATAAAAGCCATAAAAGCAAGAAGACATCTGGAGCCATTGGAGCCATTGGAGTGCTGAAAGGAAGGATGTGGGTATTTGGACACCGAGAAGACCAGTCTGGACAATGGACACGTATTGTTGGAGGGCTGCTGGGAACACCCAACAGCTCAGAAGCTTTATGTAGGGGGGGGTGCTTTGTTCTGGGTCTTGGACCAGGTTGAGCTGCTGAGACCCACGGCTGTGTTTGACTACCTGCGTGATTCAATAAAAGTTAAGCTGAGAAATAGTATTTCTTCTGTGATTATTGGTTGGTTAACTGAAAAGATTCTGCTAACTGTCCAAAATAAATTTTTACAGTTTCATGGTGGAGGATGCAGACAGTTAGCCAACTACTTTGATGACGGACATCATCAGGACACAAGCCTTTGTCTGGTTGTCACGGACAAACCAGGGCCCACTGATCAGAAGGTGAGAACCTCTTCTAAAAATGTGACATTCAGTCAAAGTAAGCCTTTTGTCCTGTTTTTTAAATTCTATTGAAAAAACTTAATATAAAGATAATATTTTGTGGCTATTTTTTATGATTGTAAGAACACGCAGGTAGTCTCATAAGAATGCATGCATTCACATTTTAGGGTCAGATTAGAGAGCCTGTGGAAATGTGAAAATGACGAGGCAGAGTTTATCTCACGAGTCAGGTTTATTCACATTTTCCAACATCAGCAAAAACAGAAAAAAAGAGAGTAAACACAGACATTCGTCCTTTATATACTCAGGACCTTCAAAGCTCACAGTCATATTGCATTTTATCACAAGCGACAATACATCTTTCCTGAAATCCTATAACATCCTGCTCAAAGCTCACAGTCATATTGCATTTAATCACAAGCAACAATACATCTTTCCTTAAATCCTATAACATCCTGCTCATAGTCTCTGGGAGACCAGGAAATCCCCCAAGGTCGTCTCTTGCATACCAAAGACTAAATTTTCACATCCTCCTGTTATCTCACAGGAGGCCCAGTTCTTTGTTCTCTCTGAGATGTGAAGCTTAAAGTGATACACATGTGGTCCCACATGACTCCCCCCCAAACATCTAAGATGGAACAACAGAATACAGTCTGCATGTCATGATAAAATCATTACACATTAACCCACGTGCTGCTTGGGCCTCAGTCTCCTCCCGTATCTGCTGTAAGCGGGCTTCGCCACTTCTGCGGCGCCATCCCGCTGGGGTGCTGCTGTCTTGGGGTGAGAACTGTTTGTCACTCTCTGTGGGTGCTCTGGGGAATGTCCCCGGGGGGGTCTGCCGCGCCGAGGAGCCCTGGCCAACAGCACATTTTCGTCCGCCACCACATTCACACAGAATGTGTGAATGTGGTGGCAATGTCACACCGGCATTCAGAGAGAGCAGACGCCTTTCTTCCTCCTCTCCCTCCTAATCCTCTCCCTTCTGATCCCAGCTTGCAATGTTGCGTTTTTGTCTGTGTTTAGTCGCCCTTCTTCTGCTGAATCTTAATCTAAACGGAAATTATGGATCTGGAAAGTGGCTTAAATGTGATTGTCACCACTTTAAAAGAAGATCGGGTCAAGGGGGACCCAAGGGGAAGACTCATGAACATTGGGAACGCATGTGTCTGTAAGATTGGAGATGCAGAAGACATCTATTGGCTATGATCACAGGACTTTCTACTTTTGGCTTTGGAGTTCCTGATGTATCAGAAATTGTGGATGGTAAAGGAGCTGTTCAACGCGGACCCAGGCAAGCTCCTTCACCAAATTCGACCAGTTAGGGAGGGCACGAACAGCAGCATGGTGAACTGAATGGTAACTGATTCAGATGGTGGAATACATCTTGCGAGTCGCTAGTGCTCTCCAGGAATGTTTTTTAAGCCTGTATATGGAAATTATGAAGCGCAGAAACGCATGAGAGAGGAAAATTCTATTCTCTGTGTGCACTGTGCAGATTTGACCTTGTTTTTTTGGTGCCCTGCTTACATTCCTCCTCAATGAAGATAAGGCAGGAGTAGCGGCTGGCTTTAACCCAAACAATCGACAAACAATTGCTGTTGTTTCAACAGACTGGACTCTTCAAGGACAGTGTTACCATGTGTCTTCTGCAAGCAAGAGAGAGAGACTCTGGACTACTATAGATCACGTGATTAACATCCATCCACTGCCAGGAGGCGCCCTCTGCTGTTCACTAGCAATTGACACACCCACACTACACACTGCATACAACATTACAAGACTGATACAAACATACATTGACACACACACACACACTCACACTCTCTCTGTACTGCTTTGTCATTGTGTGATCTCTATTGTCTGCTAATTGTGCATTAGAGAGTTTTTTTCTTGTAATCACAATTTTGGTCATAAAATGAGCTTTATTTTGATCAACAATGCTTTTTTCTCTCTGCCTATTGTGTTTCCCTCCCCTCCCCCTCCCCCTCTTTACCCCCCACTGTTTCGACTGGCGCCTTCGGGCTGCTGCGGCCTGGGATGCGCTTAGAGCGCGCCCAATGCCAAGTCAAATTTCAATTCTCCTGTATGTATTGCACGTATGGTAGTATTGACAATAAACCTTATAAACCTTATTCATTCATTCATTCATTCATTCATTCAAAGGCGGGTTTGAGCCTGTTTATGCCAATCTTTTCCTTCCTGCCCCCTAAATCTAGCAAAAAATGCTTATCCCGTTTCCAGCACTCTAAATGGTCCATCATAAGGTGGTCGTAGCGGTGGGCAATGGGCATCGTGTCTGACAAAAACAAACTCCGCGTTTTTTAAAGCCTTAGGTACAAAAACGCGCGGAAAACTGTGGTGAACGGGGCCAGGCAGCGTGCCCGATTCCGTGCCGCTCTGCAACCGCTGAGCCGGGGAACATTCTGGCGCAGGATTATCTGGGAGAAACTCCCCGGGCAGCCGAAGTGGCTGCGCAAAACCTAGCTTGGCCGGGGAGGCTTCTAAATAATCTTTAGGTGCAGAACGCAACCCCAATAAAACCCACGGTAGCCTGTCTACCCAATTTGCATCCGTAAGCGACGCTCTGAGAGCCGCTTTTAATGACCTATGAAAACGTTCGCATAACCCATTAGCCTGCGGATTGTACGCGGTTGTGCGGTGGATCGTTACCCCCAGGCTGCGGGCCATTGCTGACCAAAGTTCGGAAACAAATTGAGGGCCTCTGTCGGACGTGATGTCCGACGGAACTCCAAAGCGCGCTACCCATGCTGTTAAAAACGCGCGTGCCACTTCCTTGGCTGTGGTTGACGCCAGTGGGACCACTTCCGGCCAGCGTGTGGTGCGGTCTACCAGTGTCAGAAGGTGTGTGCACCCCTGTGACGGCGGGAGGGGGCCTACGAGGTCCACGTGAACATGATCGAACCTCTTAGCCGGGATGTGAAACGGCTCCAAGGGAGCTCTCATGTGTCTGTGTACCTTGGCTTGTTGACAAGCCATGCAGGCTGCTGCCCACTCCCTAACTTGTTTGCGCAGGCTTGGCCATACAAATTTCTCTCCCACCATTTTGACCGACGCGCGCACTCCCGGGTGCGCCAGAGAATGAATCGAGTCAAAAACGCGGCGGCGCCACGCGGCCGGTACCACAGGACGCAGTCACCCAGTGGAGACATCGCAGATTAGGGGGGGGCGTACCATCTTGCAGCACCCTGTTCTCCAGCCTTAACCCTGTTGGTCCAGACTGGAGTGCGCGCACGTCCGCGTCGCTAACCTGATCCGCGGCCATGGCTGCATAATCTATCCCTACGCGGACCGGGGCCGCCACGGCGCGTGAGAGACAGTCTGCCACTACATTCAGTTTACCCGCCACATGCTGAATATCAGTAGTAAACTCTGAGATGGCGGCCAGCTGCCTCTGCTGCCGGCCTGACCACGGTTCTGAAACCTTGGCCATCGCGAATGTCAGCGGCTTGTGGTCAACGAACGCGGTGAAACTGCGTCCCTCCAGCCAGAACTGGAAGTGGCGAATGGCCAAGTGGAGAGCTAACAACTCTCTGTCGAATGCGCTGTACTTTCGTTCACTATCGCGCAAAGTCCTGCTGAAAAAGGCGAGCGGTTGCCAAGCCCCGGCTACATGCTGCTCCACGACCGCCCCTATGGCCACATCTGACGCGTCAGTTGTGAGCGCTATGCGGGCCGTTGGGTCTGGATGTGCTAACAACGCAGCGTTTGCCAGGGCTGTTTTGACCTCCGAGAATGCTCGCTCTCGCTCCGGAGACCATTCGATTTTATTTGTGGGTTTTTGTTTTTTTAGTGCGGCATACAATGGTTGCATGAGCTGCGCTGCGCGGGGGAGGAAGCGGTTATAAAAATTCACCATTCCCAAAAACTCCTGTAACGCCTTGACCATTTGTGGCTGGGGAAAATTTGTTACCGCGCGCACTTTGTCAGGCAGAGGAACCGCTCCTCCTGGAGAGACGCGATGCCCCAAAAAATCAATCTGCGTCACCCCGAACTGACACTTCGCTGGGTTGATTATTAACCCGTGCTCTCCCAACCTCCGGAAAACTGCCGTGAGGTGGTTTTCGTGTTCGTCTTCGGACGCGCTGGCTACCAAGATGTTGTCCAGGTAGACGAATACGAAGGGGAGATCGCGCAACACCGCGTCCATCATGCGTTGGAACATCTGCACAGCGCCTTTAAGCCCAAACGGTATGCGCAAAAACTCAAATAGGCCAAAAGGAGTTATTACCGCTGTTTTGGGTATGTCCTCAGCGCGCACTGGGACTTGGTGGTAACCGCGGACCAAGTCTATCTTAGAAAAAACGCGCCCCCGCCAAATGAACTGAAAAATCTTGGATATGCGGGATTGGGTAGCGGTCGTGCGCTGTGGCGTTGTTCAACCTGCGGAAATCTCCGCAAGGTTGCCACGAGCCATCAGCTTTCGGGACCATGTGAAGCGGGGAAGCCCATGGGCTGTTCGAACGCCTGATGATGCCCAACTTTTGTCGCTTTTTATGGAGAAATAAGAAGAAATTACAAGAATCTCAATTTTAATCAGCAAGTGAGTAATATACAGTGGTGTGAAAAAGTGTTTGCCCCCTTCCTGATTTCTCATTATTTTGTATGTTTGTCACTCTTAAATGTTTCAGATCATCAAACAAATTTAAATATTAGACAAAGAAAGCACAAGTGAACACAAAATGCAGTTTTTAAATGAAGTTATTCATTATTAAGGGGACAAAAAAATCCAACCCTACATGGCCCTGTGTGAAAAATTGATTGCCCCCTAAACCTAATAACTGGTTGGGCCAGCCTTAGCAGCAACAACTGCAATCAAGCATTTGCGATAACTGGTAATGAGTCTTTTACAGCACTGTGGAGGAATTTTGGCCCACTTATTTTTGCAGAATTGTTGTACTTCAGCCACATTGGAGGATTTTCGAGCATGAACCGCCTTTTGAAGGTCATGCCACAGCATTTCAATCAGATTCATGTCAGGACTTTGACTAGGCCACTCCAAAGTCTTCATTTTGTTTTTCTTAAGCCATTCAGAGGTGGACTTGCTGTTGTGTTTTGAATCATTGTCCTGCTGCAGAACCCAAGTGCGCTTCTGCTTGAGGTCACGAACAGGCCCACTCGTGGCTGCATTCCGTGGAGGACAAATGGTGGTCTGTGATAATGGAAGGGTCATATTACAAACACAGGGACAGCAAGTAGTATCAGAGTCACCAGCCCAATATGACAACTTGGCCCTGCCTTCATCAGCTCCGCCTCCGCCAGTCCTTTCATGCCGCACCCTGACACAGACAAGGCCATACACAGAGTGTATAAACATGCTCTCTAAACAAATGCCTCTTACTACTTTTGTTGAAGGGAACAAAGATACAATGCAGGCAGTAGCTGGAGTTTTACACATGAAGCCAATGTTATCTAAAAATTATAGCAAGACAGCGGGAGATAGGGTGCACCAAATTATCAATTAATACACTCCCTTGGAACCTATGAGTTAGGTTGAACAGGAATATAACAGACAGGAGGAGGAATCCCCTGTCAATACAGGGATACCTGCTGCCTCCACCCCTACAACAAACCAACAAGTAGATGAAGACCCTGATGATGCCTATCTGCGTGAGTTTAATGAACACTTGAGCCAGACTTTAACTAGGCTAGGAAACATGTCAAGTACTGGTGAGGGAGCCACCCATAAGAAAGTAACTGACTGCACAGACAAAAAAGCACCTACAGGCACACAAAGACAGTGGAAGATTGGTGATTATGGATCCACAATAGAAAACCTGACCGAAGGGACACCTCAGCGCACACATTTACAAACAGGAGCCATACCCAAAGTAAACTATAAATAAATGCCCATGACAGCTACTGAAACTGGGGCGGCACAATATGTAGAATGGTCATTAAAGGACCTAAAAGGCATTTGTGACACATTCCCTCCGCTAACTTCAGGGGCCTCTCCATGGATTAGAGCTATGCAAAAGGCCACAGTTGGTTGCTGTTTGTGCTTGGCAGATGTTAGAAGGATAGTGGCTACTCATACTTCAGCGTCTATGATAAAGAACATAGAGGAAGAAGCTGGCACCAGTGATGAGCCTGATGAGGCTTTATTCAGAGAACACAGTGATGAGATTTTTGCAGTAATGAGGAAGGTGTTTTCTGTAGATCTCACTAGTGCAGCGCTAATAGATATACCTATGAAAAAGGGAGAGGATGCAGGACTCTATGTGGATAGGTGTTTGGCATTTTGGACTGACATGACTGGAAAAAACCTATGTTATAATGCTACCACATCAGCGGTATTCCACAATGACATACAGACATCAGTACCACCACCTGTCAGAGCCGCACTAGAAGGGGTAGTGGGATTGAATACCTGCCCCTGGGCAGAATGGCTCTCACATGTGCATCATAATGTGAAACAATATAATAAAAAACAAAATGAAAAAGAGACAGAAACAGCAGATTTATCAAATGAGCTGGTAAAAGCCCGGCTGAAAGCAGCTAGGGATGTAGTGAACAAAGACAAAAAACAAAAAACTACTGTACAAGCTCCGGCCATCACAGTGGCAGCCCCTCTGGCCATTATTGGTCCAGTCCCTGCTGAACCCTTTGTGTTGGCACCCCAACAATAATGGTATCCTTGCCCACCGCAACCAGGGCATGAGAGAAGTGTACAGACGTGGACAAAATTGTTGGTACCCCTCTGTTAATGAAAGAAAAACCCACAGTGGTCACAGAAATAACTTGAATCTGACAAAAGTGGTAATAAATAAAAATTCTATGAAAATTAACCAATGAAAATCAGACAGTGTTTCTGAATTGTGGTTCAACAGAATTATTTTTAAAAAGAAACTCATGAAACAGGCCTGGACAAAAATGTCCACGTCTGTATACAGAGGAAATAGAAGGCCATCTGGCCTGCCACTGGATATATGCCTTAGGTGCGGCAGACGAGGCCATTGAGCTTGTAACTGCAGGACTCCACTTCCTGGTAGAGGATGTGCCTGGATGGCATATACACCTACTCCACCCCCAGCACCAAGGGTGTGGCCTGTCCAGTCCTCTGCACCACAGCAACCACAGAAATCACACATGGCTCCCAACCAGAGCATGATGCCCAGTCAACAATGATGGGGCCCAGGGAGCCACACTGAAGAGGGAGCACTTTTGGATCCAACACTGTCCTGCAAGGTGGGAGACAAAACTTATGAAGTTATGGTGGACACAGGGGCTCATTTTTCATCAATATCAACTACTCTACCCCTGTCCACTAACTATACATCAGTTGTTGGCATCTCTGGGACCCCGAAACGTCTCCCTTTCTCAGTACCATTGAACTGCTCATTGGCTGGACTTGACTCTCTTCATTCTTTCCTGTATTCTCCGGACTGTCCAGTAAACCTCTTGGGAAGAGATGTGCTTCTGAAAGTGAGAGCACATATCTATTTTGCTTCTACTGGAACTGTCGTGTGTCTGCCAGATGAGACCATGCTCCGGTGCACATAAGATTTGTCTACTTCCTTAAATGCTTCACAATTGCAAGCACAGGAGACAGTCACAGAGGAAGATCAAACTTCTTCTGCAACTATGTGGTGGCTACAGCTGAATGATGTGAGCCCTGACAAAAATCAACTGGTAGATGAATACATTTCCTGGGCCCCATGGATAGACTCTGTTCGACTATATGACCCCCGCATGATCCACTCCACAGCACAATGGACTATTCACTTGATGATCAAGAACTGTATGATGATCAGTGGGAGACTCTGGTGTGCAAAGACATTTATGTGGGTCCCCATGGAGTTGCTGCTGCAGTTTATTTGGACAAGGAATTGTTGCCTCTGTATGCCCTCTGGGACACTGCTACACCTCGTGACACTGGGGGTATCTGCAGGGGAGGAGGCAAGGGCACTGGGACCAATGGTGAAAAGCTGTCTTAAGCTGACTGGCTGGGTTGTCACACAGTGTAGGGACCTACATTATTCACAATCTGCTGATTGTTATCGCATTTCATGCAACATAACAATACAGACCACTCCGCAAACATTGTGTCTTGACAGAACACATGGCAGAGAAAACACTGACCATCCAAATTCTGGTGCACCGTTGGACGCTTTGCCCCACTCTCTATGGTCAGATGGCTCTGCAGATGTTGGTCTGATTACCTGTACACCAGTAAAAATCTCACTCAAAGCAAATACTCAGCCAATATGGCAAAACCAGTATCCTCTCTCAAATGGCAAGGAAACAGGCATAGCAGGAACAATACAGGGTCTTCTCCAGGCAGGCGTTCTGGTGCCAACACAGTCCCCATGGAACACTCCTATTCTTCCTGTAGAGAAGCTTGGGAAAAAGGACTACAGGATGGTCCATGACTTGAGACCAATCAATGCCGTAGTGGTGCCTACAAATTACACTGTTCCAAATCCTTACCTGCTGCTGAATAACATTTCCCCACAACACAAGCTTTTTTTTTTACAGTAGTGGACATTTCTGTAGGTTTTTTTTTTCAGCATTCCACTACATGCAGACAGCAGGCCTCTTTTTGCATTTACCTATCAGGGTCAGCAATACACTTACAGTAGACTACCACAAGGTTTTGTTGACTCATCAGCCATTTTTAGTCACGTACTGCGTCAACATTTGCAGGATTTATTCCTGACCCCTGGCACATTGTTGTTGCAGTATGTTGATGAGCTGCTATTAGCAGGAGCTCCTCCTGAAACATCTTTACCAGAAAGGCTACAAATTGAGCCACAAAAAAGTACAGTGTTGTTGCCCCAGAGCTCACTATTTGGGCAGGCTAATCACATCCGGAACTCCTCGGTGTCCCCATCGCAAAGGTCATCAATTCTCTCACAACCTAAACCACGCACTGAGAGGGAAATGATGTCATTTTTAGGTCTTACTGGATACAGCAGAAATTTTGTTCCAAATTACACTGTGCTTATTCAACCACTGCACGACCTTCTTAAGGAAGCAGGACACAAAAATCTCACATCACCATTGCGATGGACTACTTCAGCTGATGGTGCTTTCATTGAACTAAAACAACTGATTTCACATCCATGTTCACTCAAACCACCTGATTACGCTTCGCCATTTCATCTAGATGTTTCTAAACAGAACGGCGTTGTGAATGGCATACTGTGTCAGAAGGGGGAAGGTACAGGGTCCAGGTCAGTTCTAATGTATTACAGCTCAACAATAGATAACATAAAGAAAGGACACCCACTATGCACACGTAATGCAGTAGCCTCCTACTTACAAAGTGTACTGTTCACACTCAACTAAAAGAACACAAAGGTTGAAAAGAATACTGCAGGCACCAAATGTCATTTAACAAGTGAAGGGACAAATACAGCAGAGGACATGCTTACAGGTGACCCTCACGACTGTCTAGCAGCTGTGGAGGTTGACATGAAAGCTGGCCCTAATCTTCAATCTGAACCTGTTGAACATCCAAATTTGAACCTTTTTTGTGATGGCTGTTGCTACAGGAGAGAAGATGGGTCTCTGAGTGCCTCATATGCAGTGGTAAAATATGATGAGAGGACAGGTGCATTTCAAACTGTAGAGGCAGGAATGGTAGACCAGTCTGCCTCTGCCCAAAAAGCTGAAATTATAGCTCTTACTAAAGCATGTCAATATGCAAAACAACAAGAGGTAAACATACACACTGATTCAGCTTATGCCCACCAGGCTGCACATGTCGATTTACCACACTGGAAAAGGAAGGGATTTCTCACTTCAACGAACACACCAATTAAACACAACAGAAATGGTTGAGCTGTTGGAGGCCATGGGACAACCAAAGAGGGTAGTGATTCTTAAGTGTAAAGGGCATCAAAAAAGAAATGCAATTGTGGCCAAAGGAAATAAAGCTGCTGATTTAGCTGCTAAACAAGCAGGTGGCTATATTACACAATTCAATTCAATTCAATTCAACTTTATTTATATAGCGCCATTTCACAACAACAGTCATCTCATAGCACTATCAACTGTAGGGGGAACCCCCACAGTTGCAGAAAGACCCCAGCAATCAGGCGATCCCCTGTGAGCAAGCACTTGGCGACGGTGGAGAGGAAAAACTCCCTTTTAACAGGAAGAAACCTCCAGCAGAACCAGGCTCAGGGAGGGGCAGTCATCTGCTGCGACTGGCTGGGGGGTGAGGGGATAGAGAAGATGAAAAGAACAGACACGTAGAGAGCAAACAGCACGATGGGGACTCAATCTATGGGAGAGAACAAACAAATGTTAATGACCAGCAAAAAAAATATTTCATTGAGAGTGAGGAAAGGAGTGAGGCCCAGTGCATTACTGGAGGTCCCCCGGCTGACTAAACCTATTAGCAGCATTACTAAGGGAGGGTTCAGAAACACATGATCCCTCCCTAATTGTATTTTTATTTTATTTGTTTATTTGACAGGGACAGTGCAATAAACATAGACAATTAATCAAATGACAATCAATCTAATGTGTTGCTCAAAGAGTGTATAGCTATTAGCTAATTTGCAACTCTTGTCCCTGGATGGGCTTTAGAAAGAAGAAACAAGTAAAAAGAAAGAAGGATAAGGAAAAGAAAAAATGAAAACAGAATAAACAATAACCACATACATCAATGCAAAAAAGATTATAAATACACAATATAAAAACCTGATTCACATTTGCCTATTTCAGGCCTCCCTCCCTTCATCACTCACTATAAACAAACACATTCATTCCTTCCCTTCATTCACTCTCACCCTGCAATCATTTCATACATGGGTACATTCTTGTTTATTTTTCAGCCAGTTTTTAACCTTTGTAGTGAATGTTTTAAAGTCCGTTATTATTTTAGTTTCATTTGACATTGTGTTCCAGATATGACTGCCCTTTATAGAGAAAGCTGTTTGTCCAAATGTGGTTCTGCGGTGGAATATTTTACAGTTATTGTTAACAGAACTCCTGGTGGCTCTGCTGCTGTCCTGTCTTTGGATGAAACCAGCAAGTGACTCAGGCGCTGATTTATGGAAACATTTGAAAATTAATTTCAGAAAACAGAGGTCAATGAAACTCTCAAAACTCAATAGATTGTATTTTTTTAAAATATAACAGTGATGCCACCTAATGGGCTTTTTATCCAAGATTTTTAGAGTTTGATTATATAATGAACCTATATGTTTTATTGTGGAAGGGGCTGCTTGAGCCCAGACTGTCAAACAGTATGATATATGAGAAAAAACCATAGAATGCATATACAGTACAGCTGCTTGGTATGGTATGTAATATCTAATTAATTTAAAGCAGTTCAGATTTTTTTTTACTGTTTTAGAAATTTTCTTTATATGAAGATTAAATTTGAATTGAGGATCTAGTACAATGCCAAGGTATTTGAATTTGAATTGTAGGCTATATCAAAAAGGTAAGTTTTAGCCCTATTCTTAAAAACAGAGATAGAGTCTGACTCCCGAATCCAGATTGGCAGCTGGTTCCACAGGAGAGGAGCTTGATAACTGAAGGCTCTTCCTCCCATTGTACTTTTGGAGATTCTAGGTATTACAAGTAATCCTGCATTTTGGGAGCATAGTGCTCTGTTAGGATAATACAGTAGTATCAGATCTTTTAAATAAAAAGGAGCCTGATTGTTTAGAGCTTTGTAAGTAAGAAGAAGGATTTTAAACTTAATTCTAAACTCTATGGGAAGCCAGTGAAGGGAGGCCAGAACCGGAGAGATATGATCTCTCTTTCTAGTACCTGTTAAAACTCTTGCTGCAGCATTTTGGATCAGCTGAAGACTTTTTAAAGATGTTTTAGGACAGCCTGATAATAAAGAATTACAATAATCTAATCTCGAGCTAACAAAAGCGTGGATCAGTTTCTCAGCATCACTCTGAGACAAGATGCTCCTAATCTTGGCAATATTACGCAAATGATAGAAGGCAGTCTTAGAAACAAATTTAATATGTGAATTGAAGGACAGATCTTGATCAAAAATAATTCCAAGGTTCCTCACAGAGCTATTAAGAGAAAGAGTAACCGCATCCAAACTGAAAGTTTGATTTGGAAAGGAATTTCTAAGGTTTTTTGGACCAACAAGAATGACTTCAGTCTTATCTGAATTTAATAGCAGGAAATTACAAGTCATCCAAGCTTTGATTTCCTTAAGACAGGCTTCTAACTTGGCTAATTGATTACTATCATCTGGCTTCATTGACAGGTATAATTGTGTGTCATCTGCATAACAATGAAAATGTATACAGTGCTTTCTAATAATGTTGCCTAACGGAAGCATATATAAACTAAGAAGAGTAGGGCCTAGCACAGATCCCTGTGGAACTCCATGACTAAGCTTTGAGTTGAAAGAAAACTCATTATTTACATGAACAAACTGGAACCTATCAGATAAATAAGATCTAAACCACTGCAATGAATTTCCATTAAGTCCAGCATAGTGTTCTAATCTATCAAGTAGAATATTGTGATCGATAGTATCAAAAGCTGCACTAAGGTCTAAAAGGACAAGTACAGAAACCAGTCCATTATCAGATGTGATGAGGAGGTCGTTAGTGACCTTCGCTAAGGCTGTTTCAGTACTATGATGGATTCTAAACCCAGATTGAAACTCTTCAAGTAAACCATTTCCCTGCAGGTGGTCAAATAATTGCGTAGCAACAACTCTTTCTAAGATTTTTGAAATGAAAGGGAGATTAGAAATTGGTCTATAGTCAGCTAAAGCTCCTGGATCTAGCGTTGGCTTTTTGAGTAAGGGTTTAATTACAGCCGTTTTAAAAGCCTGCGGTACATGGCCTAAAGTTAATGAAGAATTGATTATATGAAGAATAAAGCTACCAATAAGTGGGAAGACTTCTTTAAATAACCTGGTAGGAATAGGGTCTAAAAGACAAGTTGAAGGTTTGGATGAGGAAACTATTTTGTCTAACTCACAAAGGTCGATTGGAGTAAACTCATCAAGACAGACATCAATAGAAGGAGTTGTAGTAGTTACAGTATTTAAGTTAACTGTGGGAAGAATCTGATTGATTTTATCTCTGATCGATGAAATTTTATTATTGAAAAAGTTCATAAAGTCCTGACTAGTAAGCTCTAAGGGAATGCTAGGATTGACAGAGTCCTGACTCTTTGTCAACCTGGCTACAGTGCTGAAAAGAAACCTGGGATTATTCTTGTTCTCTTCTATTAATGCAGAGTAATAACTCATTCTAGCTTTTCTAAGAGATTTTTTTATAAATTAAAAGATGATTTCTGACATAACGTTCGGCTCAGGAGACGCACACACACAGGCTCAGAGTAGTTCAAACTGTTTATTAACAACAGGGATGTTTGGGTGCGTGTCTGCGGAATGTTAATGTGTTGGTGGTGGCGTCTGCTTCGGACCCAGAGGCAGGAGACCGTTCAGCCGGCAACCCTATGGGAGAAATCAGACACAGGGTGATGAGCACACACCAACACAGGAGGAGAATAGGCGAGGGAGAGAAGCTTACTTGTTGGGACAGATGACTGGCGCTTCAAGGATGGAAGCCCGGGAGACAGCCACCTGCAGGGCTCGGTGCAGCAGCGAGGAGAGACGAGGGACGGGATTGTCCGCCGCCAAGGAATCCACCTGTGCACAGGGGAGCAGACTGGAGAGATGAGGTAAGTGATCTTCTTACCGGTAATGAGGATGCTGAAGAGAATGTGGTAGAAGCCCATGGAAGGGAAATGAAGTCTACGGCTTCAGGCCGAAGCTCAGGGCGAGGCGGCTTTTATCCCTCGCCGCTGACGAGTAGCAGGTGCGTGAGCAGGTGGCGCCGCTGATGAATGGCGCGGCGTGACAGTACTCCCCCCTCTAGCAGCGCCTCCTGGCGATGGCTTATCCGGGTGCGCTCGGTGGAAGTCCGCGATGAGCGATGGGTCCAACACAAACGAAGGGGGCACCCACTGTCGATGCTCGGGCCCATAGCCCTCCCAGTCCACCAAGTATTGCAACCCACGACCCCGGCGCCGGGAGTCCAGGATGGAGGAGGCAGACCAGGCCGGATGGCCACCAATCATCCGGGGCGCGGGTTGCGCTGCAGGAGGAGGGCAAAGGGGGTCAGAGACTGCCAGTTTCACCTTCGACACGTGGAAAGTAGGATGAATGCGGAGGGTGGGGGGAATAGCCATGCGCACAGCCACCGGGTTGATGATCCGGGTGATGGGATAGGGACCCATGAAGCGCTGTGCCAGCTTTTTCCTCTCGCCTTTAAGAGTGACGTCCTGGGTGGAAACGTAAACAAGCTGCCCAACTCTGTACGCCGGGGCAGGTCTTCTACGCCGGTCCGCCACAGTCCTGTTGCACTCCGCTGTGCGTAATAGCGCATGGCGCGCGGCAGTCCAGGTGGAGCGGAACTGCCTGAGATGGGCCCTAACTGACGGGACAGTTACTTCACTCTCCTGCTCCGGAAACAGCGGGGGGTCGTAACCCAGGAATGCTTTGAAGGGGGACATCCCTGTAGCAGAAGAGCGAGCGGTGTTGTGGGCATATGCAACCCAGGCAAGATGGTTGCTCCAGGACGTGGGTTTGGATCTGGACACACAGCGGAGCGCAGCCTCCAGCTCCTGGTTGGTCCTGTCACACTGCCCGTTGGATTGGGGGTGATGGCCGGAGGAGAGGCTCACCTTGGCTCCGATGGCGTTGCAGAAAGATCTCCAAACCTCGGATGAAAACTGGGGGCCCCGGTCCGAGACCACGTCCACCGGAATCCCATGCAGCCTGACCACGTGTTGGACGAGGAGGTCCGCCGTCTCCAGGGCAGTAGGGAGGCCTCGCAGGGGGACGAAGTGCACGGCCTTGGAGAAGCGGTCCACGATGGTCAGGATGGTGTCATAGGAGTTGGAGACAGGGAGTCCGGTGACGAAATCCAGTGCGATGTGCGACCAGGGCCTGCCAGGGACGGGCAGGGGCTGGAGCAGACCCGCTGGAGGGGCATTTCCCGACTTGCAGGTGGCACAGATTGGGCAAGCCCGGGCGTAGCGGGCTGCATCCCTCCGCAGGCCTGGCCACCAAAAGGACCGTTGGAGGAGATCTATCATCCGGGAGGTGCCAGGGCGACAGGTGAGCTTGGAGGTGTGGAGCCAGTGGATGACCTCTCCTCGGACCGTGGATGGCACGAACAGCCTCCCCTCTGGTCCGCCGCCAGGGTCAGGTTCCACCTCCTGTGCCTTCCGGATCTTGCTCTCGATGTCCCACGAGATGGCTCCCACGACGCACGACCTGGGCAGGATGGAGTGGGGCGCCTCCTCCGACTCCACGGGGGTGAACTGCCTGGAGAGGGCGTCAGGCAGGACGTTCCTAGAGCCAGGCCTGAAGGTGATGGAAAATTGGAACCTGGCGAAGAACAGGGACCAGCGCGCCTGGCGGGCGTTCAGGCGCTTGGCAGATCGTAAGTATTCCAAGTTCTTGTGGTCCGTGAGGACCACAAACGGCAGGTTCACCCCCTCTAACCAGTGGCGCCACTCCTGCAGGGCGAGCTTGATGGCCAAGAGCTCTCTGTCCCCCACATCGTAGTTCCTCTCCGCCGGGGACAAGCGCCGGGAGAAGAAGGCGCACGGTCGTTTGGTGCCATCGTCCGGTGACCGCTGGGACAGCACTGCTCCCACTCCCGTGTCCGAAGCGTCTACCTCTACGATGCACTGCAGCGCGGGGTCGACCTGGCGAAGGACCCGGGAGGAGGAGAATTCCGCCTTCAGCGCCTCAAAGGCGGCAGCGACCTCTTCGGTCCACCGGAACGGGACCTTCGGGGACGTGAGGCGGGTCAGTGGTCCAACGATGGCACTGAAGTTGGGGACAAAGCGGCGGTAGAAATTGGCGAAGCCAACAAATTGCTGCACCTGTTTCCGGGATGCAGGTGTGGGCCATTTCACCACCGCCTTTACCTTCTCTGGGTCGGGGAGCACCTTATCGTGGGCGATGATGAACCCCAGGAAGGACGTACTCCTGGCGTAAAATTCACACTTTTCTGCCTTAACGTACAGACGATTCTCCAGCAGCCTTTGGAGGACCCGCCTCACGTGGACCTGGTGCTCATCCCTGGACTTGGAGAAGATGAGAATATCGTCCAGGTAGACGAACACGAAAAGGCCAATGAAGTCCCGGAGGACGTCATTAATGAGGCGCTGGAAGACTGCAGGAGCGTTGGTCAACCCGAACGGCATCACCAGGTATTCAAAGTGGCCGTTCGGGGTACTGAAGGCCGTTTTCCACTCATCTCCCTCCCGGATCCGGACGAGGTGGTAAGCGCTGCGTAGGTCCAGCTTGGTGAACCAGGTCGCCCCCTGGAGGGAGTGGAAAGCAGTGTCCATGAGAGGCAGGGTGTAACGGTCCTTCTCCGTGATATTATTGAGGGCCCGGTAGTCGATACAAGGGCGGAGGGACCCATCCTTCTTTCCCACGAAGAAGAACCCTGCCCCCACGGGTGACGATGATGGGCGGATTATCCCAACACTTAATGACTCCTTCAGGTAGGCGTTCATCGTCTCCTTCTCCGGCGCAGACAGGCTGTAAAGGCGACCAGAAGGTAAGGGAGCCCCCTGGCGGAGGTTGATGGCGCAGTCATAGGGCCGATGAGGGGGGAGAGACATAGCTTTCGCTTTGCTGAACACCATACCCAGGTCGTGAAATTCTGGGGGCACCAGAGACAGGTCCGGGGGTGCAGCGTCCGTCGCAGGGGGAGGAGCGGACGGAGAGCAGGCAGCGGACTGAAGGCAGGTGCCCATACAGAACGTACTCATGCCGATATCCCAGCTGATTTCCAATCCAGGACCGGATTGTGAAGGCGGAGCCAGGGATACCCCAGGATGACGGGCGACACAGAGTTGGGAAGGACGTAAAAGGTCATCTCCTCCCGGTGGTTTCCCGAGATGATGACCGGTAGGGGGACAGTTTGATGTGTCACTCTCCCAAGGGTGGCACGGGAGAGGTGGACTAGGGAGATGGGAGTGTTGAGTGCCTGGCAGCGGATGCCCAATCGGGTTGCCAGGCTTTGTGAAATGAAGCTGCCTTCTGCGCCCAAATCCACCAGTGCGTGGGTGAGGTGCCCAGTGGGGTTATGGCAGAAACGGATGGGCAGCTTCAATTGGGTGAGTGATCCTAACCGATTGACGTCCGCGAGGCTTCCAACAGTGACTCGCGGACCCCACCGACTGGCTTTCCGTGGACAACGCTCCACGGTGTGTTGGTCGCCTCCGCAATACATGCAGAGGCCCAACTCACGGCGGCGTTGTTTCTCCACAGGGGAAAGTTTAGTCCAGCCCGTCACCATCGGCTCCGACTCCTCGGGGCACAATGCTGGCGGCGCCGCCAGGGGGCGAGCTTGGAACAGGTGCGGGGAGGCTCCACGAGGGCGAGAAGAAGAAGACCTCCGCCCCGAGGAGCGCTTGCGCAGCCTGTTATCCAAACTTACCGCTAAGGACGTCAGCTCCGCTAGCGTCCCAGGGATATCTCGACCAGCCAGTTCATCCCTCAGATCACTATTGAGGCTGCGGAGGAACAGGCCACAGAGGGAGCGTTCCTCCCAGCCCAATTCCTCCGCCGCTACCCGGAAGTCGACCGAGTGGTCCGCTGCCGACCGGCTTCCCTGCTGGAGAGCGAGAAGCCGATCGACCTGGACCGTTTCGGTTTGAGAATGGTCAAAGACCTCCAGAAAGCGCCTCACGAATTGATCATAGGTGAGGGTGGCATAACTGGGCCTCGCCATTACGGCGTAGGTCCAAGTTAACGCACGCCCCTCCAGAAGATTCCCTATGTAACCAATTCGGCTGTGATCCGAGGGAAAATCTCCGGGCACACGGTGGAACACGGACTCACACTGCATAATGAACCCTCGCGCTCCGCCGAGCTTACCGCTAAAGCGGGCGGGGGTCGGAATCGGTGTGAGCCGAACCGGTGCCACTGGTGCCGGCTGGACGGCCGCTGGAACAGCAGGAGCCGTGCCACCCTGGCGAGTCGGGAGGAACGGCTGTTGGGGGTCCAAGCGGTTCAATCGGTTAGTTAATTCTAATAATTGATTAAGAACCACCTGTTGCTGATAAACAATCTGATCCACCCGAGCCTCGAGGATGGTAAACCGGTGTGCGAGCCCGCCGTCTGCCGAGCCGCTCTGCTGAAGCCGTACTGACATAACGTTCGGCTCAGGAGACGCACACACACAGGCTCAGAGTAGTTCAAACTGTTTATTAACAACAGGGATGTTTGGGTGCGTGTCTGCGGAATGTTAATGTGTTGGTGGTGGCGTCTGCTTCGGACCCAGAGGCAGGAGACCGTTCAGCCGGCAACCCTATGGGAGAAATCAGACACAGGGTGATGAGCACACACCAACACAGGAGGAGAATAGGCGAGGGAGAGAAGCTTACTTGTTGGGACAGATGACTGGCGCTTCAAGGATGGAAGCCCGGGAGACAGCCACCTGCAGGGCTCGGTGCAGCAGCGAGGAGAGACGAGGGACGGGATTGTCCGCCGCCAAGGAATCCACCTGTGCACAGGGGAGCAGACTGGAGAGATGAGGTAAGTGATCTTCTTACCGGTAATGAGGATGCTGAAGAGAATGTGGTAGAAGCCCATGGAAGGGAAATGAAGTCTACGGCTTCAGGCCGAAGCTCAGGGCGAGGCGGCTTTTATCCCTCACCGCTGACGAGTAGCAGGTGCGTGAGCAGGTGGCGCCGCTGATGAATGGCGCGGCGTGACAATTTCTCCAAGCTAAATAGATTTCATCTAAATTAGTGGAGCGCCATTTTCTTTCTAATTGACGAGTCTTCTGTTTTAAGCTACAAGTTTCAGTGTTGAACCAAGGAGTTAGAAATCTCTGATTAGACTTTTTCTTTTTTAAGGGGGCCACCAAGTCTAGAGTCTGATGCAGAGTGACATAACGCACGGCTCAGGAGACGCACACACACAGGCTTAGAGTAGTTCAAAGAGTTTATTAACAGCAGGAGTGAATGAGTGTGTGTCTGCGGGATGTAAATGTGTTGGTGATGGTGTCTGCTCCAGGCACAGAGGCAGGTGACCGTTCAGCCGAGCAACCCTATGGAGAGAGCACAGGGAGAGGGTGACGGGCATACACCAACACAGGAGGGATTTATGGCGAGAGAAGGACTTACTTGGTGGGTCAGGACAGCTGGCACAACAAGGGGGCGAAGCCCGGAAGACAGCCACCTGGAGAGCTCTGTACAGCAGCGAGGATTGGGCGATGGAGTGGAGATGTCCGCCGCTGGGGAATCCACCTGTGCACAGGGGAGAAGACTGAAGAAAAGAGGTAAGCGATCTTCTTACCAAAATGGTGACGCTGAAGGGAAGTATGCTCACAACGGTGAGGGACGAAGTCTGACGGCTTCAGGCCGAGCCTCCGGGCGAGACGGCCTTTATCCCTCGCCGCTGATGATTGTCAGGTGCGTGAGCAGGTGGCGCCGTTGATGAATGGCGCGGCGTGACACAGAGAAGCTGTAACACTATCCACCATGTTATCAATTACAGAAGGAGCAAGCTGTCTATAGCTTATTTCCGTTGTGTTGACACATGGCATAGAGGAAACAATCTGCATAAATTTGGTAACAGCATCATCTGAGAGGCATCTACTGTAATAATATTTTTCTTTAGGAGCCAAATAGTCAGAAATAGTAAAATCAAAGGTTAACAGACAATGGTCTGACAGTACAGGGTTATGAGGAGACACTACAAGATTTTCTATTTCTATGCCATATATCAGAACAAGGTCCAATGTATGGTGGAGGTAATGAATAGAATTTCCTACTTTCTGAGAAAACCCAATCAAGTCTAATATTGAATTAAATGCCACATTAAGGCAGTCACTATCTACATCCACATGTATATTAAAGTCCCCTACTATAATTATTCTATCAGATTTCAGCACTAAATCAGCTAAGAAATCAGCAAATTCGGATAAAAATTCTGAATAGGTTGATGGGGGACGATAAACTATGGCAAATAAAATTGGGTTTAACCTAAAATTGCTAAAGTGCCCAATACTGAGGACCAGGCCCTCAAAGGAATTATAACATGTTTTTTGCTTTACATTAACTAGTAATTTGGAATGGTAAATTGTTGCTACTCCTCCTCCATGGCCAGAACTTCTGGGATTTTGACAGTTTAAATAACCAGAGGGAGTTGATTCATTTAAACCAACATAATCCTCTTGCCCTAACAAAGTCTCTGTAAGGGAAATTAAATCAATCTGATGATCAATTAACAGATCATGGACTAACAGAGACTTGGGAGTTAGAGACCTAATATTTAATAAACCACATTTAATTTTTAAATTATGAGGAGGAACAGAGGCCAAATCATTCAATTTAGAGGCTTTATGTTTAATTTGAGTTTTACCAATATTTTTCTTAATCACTTTGGGATGCTTATATATTATATTTTTATTTACTTTGGAGGGAGCAGACAATGATTCTCTGATGTGGAAGACAGGGGCTAAGCTGAGGGGTGGCGGATGAAGAGGAGCTGCAGAGAGGCGTGTAAGACTGCGACTCTGCTTCCTGGTCCCAACTCTGAGTAATCAAGGTTTTGGAAATTTGGATTTTTGGTTTTGGAAATTTGGACACAGACAAATATGATGATACAGAAAGAGAATCAGGAGTACCTGGAACTAGGCACAGAGGAAATTAAGCAGTTGCAGGAGAAAGCAAGTCCTGAGGAAAAGAGCAGGTGGATTGAGAAAGGAGTAAAGAAAGAAGAGGAGGGCCTGTGGAGGTCTGCAGATGGAAGATTGGTAGCCCCTGCTAAGGTGTTGTTGCTGCTGTGCAAAGAGGCACATACAAAAGGTCACATTTCAAAAACTAAAGTATCAACTCTGATTGAAGCACATTGGTTGGCATCCTCATTTGTCAGATGTGGCAGAACTAGTGGTTTCTGAGTGTGAAGCATGCCAAAAGTTTAATCCCAAATGCATGTTAACCTCTTGCGCTCTGTTGTACCGCGGGCGGGCAAGTCTCTGCGTCCTAGGGTGCACGAGGGCACACGAGAGCGCCCTCGTGTGCTCTCAGACGCATGATGGAGATCCTGATGGAGATTTTGATGTAGGTGGTGTATGGCGTCCAAGCGCGCACTGAAAATAAAAGATGCAGACACAGCCACGAACAGATTAGTTCATCTGATTGACGTCTCATTCGACTAATAAGAGCCTTGAATTGGGTTTCTGAAACCTTGAAGAACCAATGAATGAAAACCTAGGAAGGAAGACCCGCCTACTGTGAATGCAGGAGCCAATTGAAGCACAGAAGTTCGGGCTGGGTGAAGAGAGATTTACTGCTGCCACAGATGAAAAAAAAGGATGCAGGAAGAACCTGCTGCAGACCCCGCAGCATGGAGGCCACCCACAAGTGCGACCTGCACTCATTCCAGCAGAATAGACGTTTAGGATTCTCTTCCGTCATCATAGACCGACGGAAGGTCGTAAATCAGTCGCCAAAACCGCAATAATGGAATTATGTTTTGACCGGGATCCACAAGCGGACCAGCGTCGCGTTCGTCTGACAATGGGGAAGAGAAGTTCTCCAGGACAATGTGGCTGTGAAGAGGTAAGGTGTTATAACGTTTAAACGTTTATTTATCCCTGAAAATTGTAATCAAAAAATGACTTTTGACCGATCGGTAAATTACAACTGTGCTTCGCGGCGCAGTTCGTGCACCACTGTACAAGGGGTTGTTCGCCGCGTACAGGCTGTGAACGCCCCCCCCACCCCCACCCCCGCTATTCTTCTGCAGCGAGGGGGGGGGAAAGCTGCGGTGATTGCGCTGCTGTCCCACATCACCACATGAGGCTAATCCGTTGTGTAGCGATGGCCGAAGTCCATCCTCTGTAGCGAGCGGGGGGGGGGACAACACACACACACACAGACAGCCCTGAGTGTGACCTTTCATTTGAGCCCAAAATGAAGCTTCTATATTGAATCATTCAAAAGTTACAGACGTTTTTCTAAACTGTGCCATTTGGCACAATTTGGCACAGTTCCAAAACGCCTGGGAACTACCTGAGGAAAAAGCTGTGTAATATATTCATTTTTTGTGGTATTGTTACAAAATTTGGACCTCAGCTGGATAACACTTGGTTCTACATTTCTGTTGCATTTTCCAGCCCGGATCTGAAGCTGTGCGTTATTTGCAAGCATTTGTATCCAAAAAAACACCCAGGCCAAATTTATTTTCTTCAAGTTCACTATGTTTAGATGACTGTAACTCAGTGGCCGGAGCATTTAGAGCAGGGGTGTCAAACTCATTCCATGGAGGGCCAAGACCCTGCAGGTTTTACTTCCACCCAGTCTCTTCAGCAGGTGTTTTCACTGATCAGCAATCAGTGGGAGGAAATTCAGAGAAAACACCTGTTGAAGCCACTGGGTGGAGGTAAAACCTGCAGGGTCTTGGCCCTCCATGGAATGAGTTTGACACCTGTGATTTAGAGAGATCATGTTTTTTTTGCCAAAAATTTCAAAGTGTTTTCTTTTAAATGAGACCAACCCCATGAAGATGCTGCAAAGGGTTGAAGAACAGCTTTCGATTTACTTTGGGCACATTATTTTTTGGCGTTTTTAGGAAAATTGACCGGAGTTCAAGGGGTTAAAGGCCTCTGTGGGAGCTTTTCCAGCCCCTGAGGGGCCATGGAAGGACACTGTGATAGATTTCACAGACATGGGCCCAGAAAACAGATGCAGAGGCTACAGATATCTGTTGGTGTGTGTGTATACATTTTCAAGATGGGTTGAAGCAAAAGCATGTAAAACAGTGCAAAAGAAGTGATTAAATGGCTGAGAGAAGATGTGATTCCCAGACATGGTTTTCCAAGAGTGATCAGGTCAGACAATGGCAGTCATTTTGCAAATAAACATTTGAAGGAAGCTGAATGCACCTTAGGTTTAAGGCATAAATTTGGCTCAGTAGTGCATCCATCCTCCCTAGGGCTAGTAGTGAGAGCAAATAGGACTCTAAAAAGAATTCTAGCCAAGCAATGCATGGGGACAGGCATGACATGGGTCAATGCACTGCCATTAGTGCTGATAGCAATGCGATCCACCCCCAACACAACGCTCTGCCTGACTCCTCATGAGTTGCTAACAGGGAGAAAGATGCCAGGACCATTTGTTGATTCACCTTTGACTCCTAGGAATAGTCAGGCTGTAGAACTGTCACAATACATTAAGAGTCTAAGGAGAATATCGGAAGCGCTCTCTCAACAGGTTCCAGACATTCTCAACAGGAGCACCAAGGGTAGTGCTGCCCCATTGGAACCTGGTGACTGGGTATGGCAAAAAGTAATAAGGCCCCATTGGGACTCTCCTAAATGGCAAGGACCTTTTAAAGTAAAAAAAGACATCACATGCATTGCAAGTTTGGGGAAAAAGGAAGGTTGAGTAACTGGATACACTTAACTCATTGTGCAAAAGTTGCAGAACCAAATTGCCCACTCCTCCAGACCACTGACGACATGGCAAACTCAGAAAATAAATAAAAATGCCAACCATACCTAATGTTCATACAAGAGCAGTTCTTTGTGCTATGCTGCTCCTGTCTTTGATTGTTTTATTCCCTTTTTCTGGGGAAAATTCCAACAACCTAAGCAACTACAGCAGGATAGACATCTACGTTCTACCACACCTCAGAGTGTGGACCCCTATGGAGCCAAAATAGAGAGAACAATAATTTCAGGCAATCGCACAGTAGTGTTATTAGATTTGTGTGATATAGCCGATTGCACAGTTGGGAGTTGTAATTGGAGAGAACATTCACTTGTGATGTGTCTGATCAAAGGTAAGCCCAATATGAAAGCAAAATGGAACGCACAGAAAGGATGTGGATCTGCGTGATGGTCTTTAACCTTAGAAAATTCTATTTGTACTTCACCGTGGAAGGATACTATATAGTGTAAAGGTATAAAATTCTTTAAGCCTAAGACTATCGTGAAGCAGCCAAAAACATTGGGATTTAGTCTGCATATTCCTCCAGCCCAGACTTCCCTATTGTATTTATATGTGGAAGCATTTATAGGAGCAAACGAAGAGGATCCAATTGTTCTACAAGGACTGGTAAAAGTCATACCAGTTAACAAGACTACACTAGCTCTCCATGAAGTTGATTCCAAACCGGGATCTGATGTGGTGGCATATATGAATGTCAAAACTATGAAAGATAGAGTTGCAGCAGAAACTGGTTATATTGCCCACAATGATTGGTTAACCTGGGTTCAGTATTCAGTTAAGATGGTGGTCCAGAATAAAGTGGATTGATATGCATGTGCAACAGCTAGGCCAGGTCTAGCCACAATCCCATTTTCACTCAATCCCTATAATGATCCTATGGGTTTCTGTCAGGAACCAAGCCGGCTTGGTTCCCCCCGGCTCGGTCCTAGCCTCTCTGTGGGTACGTGCCACGTTGTATGTACTGTATGTTAATATGCATTTCTGTGTACTCTGCCGTATCCATAGCCACTGCTGTCTGGCCGGCAGCGGTGAGGCAGCCTCTTGGGCTCACGCTGGAGTGAGCGTTGTCTAGCTGTCTGCCGGTCAGACAATGCCCACTCTCTATTGCTGCCAGCTGTTCCCACTCCCGTATGCCATCTTCCGCTCCTTGCCCAGGTGTACCCAATTTGTGAAACCAGCAATGCATGTTCTTAAGGAGCCTGTCTCCAGTCATGCATTGCTGGGTCACTGTACTTCATTGATGGTTTTAGTATGGAGTCACGTCAACTAAGGACTGTGTTTCACCTTGTGCTTTTTCGGACTTACTCGGACAGCTCCAGTCTCGTGAGTATTATCTGTGTGTGGTCTTTCCCCGGTCTTCTCACCCAGACTGTTGAGCGTCCTGGAGGACTCCATAGCCAGTGAGATTTGTAGACACTATAACTGTTATCAGTGTGTTGAAGCAAATAAACGTGTGTGTGGTGTAACCCAGCGCATAAATCCTCGTCCTTTTCCCCCTCCTCCGTGCGCTGTGCAAAAGCGCATGAGGAGTTCATGACAGAATGACCCAGCCGTAACAAAGGATTTAGCAGGTTACACCCACACATCACTCTTCTTCCATTTCTGAACTGTTTTCCTGGACTCACCTGTATCTGGAGAGCATCATGCCCCGGTCTCGCCGAGGAAGAGGAACGGCAGTGGGGTTTCCCATTGGTTGAGGAGGGATGGGCCGCCGAGTTCATTCGAAGCTTTGTGAATGAAGTCCTCGCCACCCGTGGACCAAAGAAGATGCTGGAATGCCTGGACGGAGCAGTTGGGATCCTGGAAGTGCATGCTGGGTTATGGAACTACCCCCAGTTTGCCGACCTGCTCTCCACGGTCTGCTTGCTCCAGCGCTCTTTCCCCGGATTGGCGTGGCCCACAGTGCCAAGGCGGAGGACCGGTAACTTGCAGACCGTCATCCTCCGTGACGCTTCGCCCGCCCCTCCTCCCACTCCAGCACGGTCGACACCAGGAAACAGAGGACAGCGTCACCCCACATTGAGATGCCAGGAGAGGCCCCCCTCATCGTCAGCTGCCATCACCCTCCCAACTGCTGCGAGGCTAGACTGGGCCCCCTCGGGAACGCCCACCTCTGTTGCCACGGAGACGGCTCCTCCTCCATCTGTTGAAGAGGGCAACATCACCATGGACACAGAGAGGGATGACAGCTTGCCAGATGCAGTGGGCAACAGCAAAGACCGGGATGACAGGCAAGTGTTTTTTCATTCTATCTGTTTTGATGACAATAAACCTTGTCTGTCTCCCGGGAGAGGGGTCCAGTTTCAGCAGTCTGCTGGGCTCCCTCTACCAGCTGCAGCTAATAACCCTTCTCCTACCCCCTCTGTGCCTCCTCCTTTAATTCCTGAGCGCCTGTCGGTCCAAGAATCGAGCCACCAGACGGTGGAGGAGCCAGTGGTTTCGAACAATCCCTTCCTGGAGCCAGCATGGAGAGTTCCCCCTGCAGCCACGCTGGAGGAATTCCCAGTGTTGGAGCCGCAGCAGGAGGACAACGGGACTGCTCACACCATCTTGCCAGCTGCGGAGGCGTCCGCAGCACACTGAGAGCCTGAGCTGGACCTCCTTGAGGCTGGGCCCGAATGTTCATCACCAGGATCGACAGATTCCTAGACAGTGGTGGAGCTCAAGCTCAGGCAAGTGTTCTCTTGTTTTTCTTATGGCAGTTCTAGAGAGATCTTGTCTAGCTCTGGGAGGTCTGGGAACTATCTCAAGATGGCGACCGGGATGGTCACACTTTTTCAGTGCTGAGACAAAGTCACTGATTTTGCCATTAAAAGTGGCTGGCCTGCAGCGATCGGCGCTCGTGGCGAACACGCACGGGCTGAATTGCCACCTCCGTTGGATTGCCCTTTAATCGCCTTTCTCCAGCGACTTCCTGCGCCTTCCTGAAGCGATTGCTCAGCTAACACTAGTTAGCTTAATGCTACCTGAAGCGATTGCTAAGCTAACACTAGTTAGCTTAATGCTGGCGCCAGTCTCTAAATAACTACCTACAGCGATCGGATATACCTCCGGTGGATTACCCCTTTGATCGCTTTTATCCGGCCACTGTGAGTAAACTGACCAGCGATTCCAGCGCTTCCTTGTGATTCACTGATGTGCCCTACCTGAAGCGATTGCTAAGCTAACGCTAGTTAGCTTAATGCTGGCGCCAGCCATTCCACCTAACACCAGCCTGAATCAAAGCCCAGCTACGAGGCCCAGCGGAGATACTACCAGGCAGGCGGCTATTTGTTTGACGGGGCTCAGCAGAGATTTCACCCAGGCAGACGGCGGTAGGCGGCGGTGCCCAGCGGAGGACTTACCGTGACTGCAGCGGCGGTGTGCGACGAGACTACCCGAAGCGATTGCTAAGCTAACGCTAGTTAGCTTAATGCTGGCGCCAGTCATTCCACCTTACACCAGCCTGAATTGAAGCCCAGCTGCGAGGCCCAGCGGAGATACTACCAGGCAAGCGGCTATTTGTTGACGGGGCTCAGCAGAGATTTCACCCAGGCAGACGACAGTAGGTGGCGGTGCCTAGCGGAGGATTTACCGTGACCTCAGCGGTGCTCGGTGGCAGCGGCGGTGTGTGACGAGACTCGGTTGGAGGAGCGGGACGGGAGACCAGTTACGGCGACTATGAGCAACGAGACCAGCAACGGAAGGGGCTAGTTGGCTAGCTGAGGCCCAGCTGGATTCGAGGACGATCGGATCAGATTCTGGCGATATAAGCAGAATTTATTTTACTATCCACAGATTTTCCTTTTCCTTCTTTCCAAGAAAGACTGAAGATGGCTGCCACGGGATTAAAAAGTGGGCTGATGGGCACCACTAATAAGCATTCTCTACTTCTATACTTCCTCTTCGTTTTGTCTTTGTGTGTCTGGACCTGCAACAAGAAGGATTTTCCGACAAACTCAACCAAAGGTGAAGTTAAAAAGTTTTATCTGTATGGATTTGGGCTTGGACATCTCACCCTACACTCTATGTGGTCTTTAAAAGCCCTGAGCAAAAACTTCCAAATTAAGGCAAACATGGCTGTTAAGCAAAAATCACAATATGGCAGAGGATATACAGTTAAAGTTCTGTTAGTTCTGCTACTTCTGGCAGGAGATATTCACCTTAACCCTGGACCTGCCACTATTAAACAGCAGACCACTGGGTTAGCACAAAACCGAGCTGTACAAAAGCAAAAACAACATTTATTTTTCCAAACTGTTAATCATGCACGAGTTCTTTGGGACACCAAGGCTAAACCAAAGGGGATCCTCGGCGGTCATTTAAACATACGGAGCATAATCCCCAAAAGAGATGAGATTTCGGTGTTGCTGTTGGACTCAAATCTGGACTACCTTTGTCTCTCAGAAAGCTGGCTACACAGTAACATAGACACTAATATGATCGATATTGTGGGCTACCAGTGTTTTAGAAAAGACAGGCAGGTAGGGAGGGGAGGAGGTGTTTTAATTTACATCAAAGAGAAATATAAATGTCAACTGGTTGATTTGAATACTTCACTTGAATGTTTAGCTGTTAATGTATGTCTCTCTCCGGTAATGAATTTCAACATTGCAGTAGTGTACAACCCACCATCACACAACTCTTCCTTTTATAATGAATTAAGTGATCTGGTTAAACAACTTGAGAAGAACAGAGAAACAATAATTCATGGTGACTTTAATATCAACTGGTCTGATAAAAAAGACAAACAAAAACTGAAAAGCCTCATGACTAAATTTAATTACCAGCAAATCATCAAAGGACCCACCAGGATAACCAAACAATCCAGAACACTTATTGACATGGTATTTACTAATAAACCAGAACGAATAACCAGAACCTATAATCTTGTAACTGGTCTCTCAGATCATAACATGGTTCTTGCTGTCAGGAAACTTACTAAAAAGCGACTACAGTATTTTGGGGGAGTCGATATTGACAAATCAAATTTTATTATCCCCAAATCAAAAAATGAGGAGTTTGAACATTACTTAGAGAATCAAAATTGGGAGCAGCTCATGGCAACATGTGAAGTAGATGATTGTTGTAATTTTATAACTGCAACAATCACAAAGTCTATAGAAAAATTTTCAAAGCAAATTAAAAGTAGACAACAGAAGATTAGCCTACCATGGTTAAATAATGAAATAAGAAAACTTATGAAGAGGCGAGACTATGCACTGAAAACATCACTAACCTCCAAACTACAAAATGATCACCTTGTGTACAAAAGTTTAAGAAATAAAGTGGTACATGAGCTGCGAAAATCAAAAATATCTTATTACAATAAACTGATAGATCATGCAAAGGGTAACAACAGTTCCCTATGGAGGCATTTAAATAACTTAACTAATAAAAAAAACGATCAGAAGGGGGTAAAGGAACTTAGAATCAATGGCAAGACCGTCAGTGACAAGGCTACTTTGGCAAATGAATTTAATTCACACTTTGTGGGCTCTGTGGAAGACTTAACAAAAATTTTTGTGCTGCCAAATGTGCTCAACAACACAAATTCCATACTTCCAACAGATACTTTTCACATCGATGAGGTAAATGAGAAGTTAATTGCTGGTATTGTTAAAACACTGTCAAACTCAAAAACTAATGATATCTACAATATGAGCACCTCCTTTCTCAAAATGCACAGCAAAATATTAATCAAACCACTGACTCATCTCATTAATCTCTCCATTAGGTCTAGTACATTTCCATCTGGCTGGAAAAAAGCTGTCGTCATACCAGTTCATAAATCAGGCAGTAAAGACGATATATGCAATTACCGCCCAATCTCTATCTTACCAGTCCTATCTAAGGTTCTTGAAAAAGTTGTAGCTACACAGCTGATAGACTACTTACAAGACAGTCAACTTCTTCATCCACATCAATTTGGTTTTAGACCAGGATACTCAACAGAAACAGCAAATTGTTGCCTTATTGAAAACGTCAAACAGTCCTTGGACAGGGGTAATGTGGTAGGAGCTGTTTTTCTAGATCTCAAAAAGGCTTTCGATACTGTAAACCACAGTTTGCTTTTATCCAAAATGGTATCTTTTAACTTCTCCCCAAATACATTAGAATGGTTTGCATCTTATCTCCAGAATAGAGAACAGTGTGTAAAAGTTCACCAGGATAAATCCTCATTTTTAAACAACCGCATGGGTATCCCACAAGGGTCCATTCTTGGTCCTTTACTTTTCAGCATTTTTATTAATGACTTGCCGTTACACTGCTCAGCTGCAACATGCCAACTTTATGCAGATGATGCAGTTATTTACACAGCTGCCAAGACTCCAGCACAGGCTGCAGATGTACTGTCTACAAGTATGGTTGATGTCCAAGAGTGGCTCCTCAAGAACCATCTATTGCTGAACCTTCAGAAAACAGTCTCAATGTGCTTTTCAATCAAAAAATGTAACCTGCAACATTTTAAAGTTAATATACATGATCATGACATCAGTTTAGCTACAGAATTCAAATACCTTGGCATTGTACTAGATCCTCAACTCAAATTTAATCTTCATATAAAGAAAATTTCAAAAACAGTAAAAAAAAATCTGAACTGCTTTAAATTAATTAGATATTACATACCTTACGAAGCAGCTGCACTGTATATGCATTCTATGGTTTTTTCTCATATATCATACTGTTTGACAGTCTGGGCTCAAGCAGCCCCTTCCACAATAAGACATATAGGTTCATTATATAATCAAACCCTAAAAATCTTGGACAAAAAGCCCATTAGGTGGCATCACTGTAATGTTTTAAAAAAATACAACCTATTGAGTTTTGAGAGCTTCATTGACCTCTGTCTTCTGAAATTAACGTTCAAATGTTTCCATAAATCAGCACCCGAGCCACTTGCTGGTTTCGTCCAAAGACAGGACAGCAGCAGAGCCACCAGGAGTTCTGTTAACAATAACTGTAAAATATTCCACCGCAGAACCACATTTGGACAAACAGCTTTCTCTATAAAGGGCAGTCACATCTGGAACACAATGCCAAATGAAATTAAAATAATAACGGACTTTAAAACATTCACTAAAAATGTTAAAAACTGGCTGAAAAATAAACAAGAATGTACTCATGTATGAATTATTTGTCTGCAAAGTGAGAGTGAATGAAGGGAAGGAATAAATGTGTTTGTTTATAGTGAGTGACGGAGGGAGGGAGGCCTGAAATAGGCAAATGTGAGTTATGTTATATGTGTTAAATGTGAGTCAGGCTGTTATATTTGTGTATTTATAATATAATATTTATAATATTTTATAATATATGTGTATTTATAATATTTATGTTAAATGTGAGTCAGGCTGTTATATTTGTGTATTTATAATATTTATAATATTTATAATTGTGTATTTATAATTTTTCTGCATTGATGTATGTGGTTATTGTGTATATTTTTTATCTTGATTCTTTTTTCTAAAGCCCATCCAGGGACAAGAGTTGCAAATTAGCTAATAGCTATACACTCTATGTGCAACACATCAGATTGATTGTCTTTGATTAATTATCTATGTTTATTGCACTGTCCCTGTCAAATAAACTAATCTACTACTAATAGCTCTAGGTGAGGAGAGTCAGGCGCAGCACACAGGTGCATCTGAACTCCCCTCGCCGGGCTCCGCCACTGCCGGCGACGCTAACGACCCTGTTTCTTCTCCTGCTCCTGAGCCATTTTCTAGGGTCGCCAGAGAGGAACAACCATCTCCAGGGATCCTCGTGGAGCCGGCCTCACTGCTTGATGACGTCGTGTGTCCAGCTCCCCTGAGGTCTGAGGACGTCGTGTGGTCTCCTCCGCAGGCCGTGCCGCTGTGGGTGCAGCGGGCTGGCTTTGGACCCTCATGGGTGCTGCGCCCATTAGCCCAACGTGGGTGCTGCATTCCTGCCCAGACCCATCATGGACACCATGCTCCAGGTCAGGGTTCACCGTGGGTGCAGCTTTGGCCCAATTGGGGTCCGCCACGGGTGCTGCCAAGCCTCAGCCGGAGGCCACCATGGGTGCAGCAAGGCTCCCGCTGGAGTCCACCGCAGGTGCTGCAGAGCCTCAGCCAGAGGTCACCGTGGGTCCCACAAGGCTCCTGCTGGAATACATCGTGGGTGCAGTGGAGCAGGCCTGGGCGGGGCCAATCGCGGGTGCAGCAGAGCCAGCCCGGTTGGGGTCCATCTTGGGTGCAGTAGACCTGCCTGAGGATGCCATGGTCCCCTCTTCCTCCCTGTCCAACGCTGGGGAGGTTCCTGCTGTACGGTCCGGCCACCCACCAGTGAGCCTCCCGGTGGGCAGGCCACCTCCTGCTTCACCCCTTCGGTCCTGGTGGCTTAACAATGCTGGCCGGCCGCCGGAAGGATTGACTCCCCGGGTCTGGTGACCCATGTTTTCCGGCAGGCTGCCGGATTCCGTCCACTGGACCTTCTGCTGGGCCTGGGACTCTGGGAAGCCTCCTGAGCCCCAATGCCTGTGGACTTGGGGGGGGGGGGGGTAATTGAGGTCCCTGAGCGGGGTGTTTGTTCCCACCTTTCCTGTTCCCACTACCCCCCACCTCGGTTTGTGTTGTTTGTTCTTGTTGGGGGGGGGGAGGATCTGGGATGTTACCTTGGGTGTCTGGAAATCCACCCCTTAAAGGGGGGGCTCTGTCAGGAACCAAGCCAGCTTGGTTCCCCCTGGCTCAGTCCTGGCCTCTCTGCGGGTACGTGCCACGTTGTGTGTATGTTAATATGTATTTCTGTGTACTCTGCCGTACCCATAGCCACTGCTGTCTGGCCGGCAGTAGTGAGACAGCCTCTTGGGCTCACGCTGGAGTGAGCACTGTCTAGCTGTCTGCCGGTCAGACCACGCCCCCTCTCTATTGCTGCCAGCTGTTCCCACTCCCATATGCCATCTTCCGTTCCTCGCCCAGGTGTACCCAGTTTGTGAAACCAGCAATGTATGTTCTTAAGGAGCCTGTCTCCAGTCATGCATTGCTGGGTCATTGTACTTCATTGACGGTTTTCGTATGGAGTCACGTCAACTAAGAACTGTGTTTCACCTTGTGCTTTTTCGGACTTACTCAGACAGCTCCAGTCTCGTGAGTATTATCTTTGTGTGGTCTTTCTCCGGTCTTCTCACCCAGACTGTTGAGCATCCTGGAGGACTCCATAGCCAGTGTGATTTGTAGACACTATAACTGTTGTCAGTGTGTTGAACCTAATAAATGTGTGTGTGGTGTAACCCAGCGCATAAGTCCTCGTCCTTTTCCCCCTCCTCCATGCACTGTGGAAAAGCGCACGAGGAGTTCATGACAGGTTTCAAATGTTTGCTCCATTTGTTCACCACTAAAGGTCCAACTAAGAACTGTATCACCCTCTATCATTTGTTTCCTCCAACAATAGAAATGAACCCTCCACCATTCCAACCTTATGAGGGTAATTATACCTGCTTTGAAAGAACATCAGGGCCCTGATCAGTGGGGAAGTTAACTTCCTGCTTAACCACCTTACCAGTGAAGGATACTTACAACAATGAACTCGAAAATATGATACAACCAAGAGCTGATGTTTGGTTTTGGTATGGACAAATGAGGTTGTGGCCAACCCTATCCAAGGAGTGGAAAGGAACCTGTGCACCAGTTCAGTTGATAATGCCTTTTATGATCCTGACATGGGGACTAATTACTAGAAATCACAATAGGCCAAAGAGAGATGTATCGTCGATTATGGGAAAGATGGAGGACACCCTAGGGGGAGTTACACTGTATGTAGACAGGATGGGCATGGTTAGAGGAGTCCCTGATGAATTTAAAGGCAAACCATTATGCTGCAGCCCTGGTACATGTTATCCCGTGGTTGGGAGCCACAACAGAATCTATTAAAATGCAATCTTGGATTGAATATTTGTATTATAATGAACAGAGAATGTTAAATTATACTGTAGATGCTCTTAAAGGAGTGTGTGAACAATTAAAGGCAACCTCCCCCCTGACCTATCAGAACCGCATTGCCCTTGACATGCTTTTAGCAGAGTCAAGGGGAGTGTGTCAGATTTTTGGCTCTGTCTGCTGTACCTTCATCCCTAATCACACGAGCCCAGATGGGAGCATTACATGTGCTATAGAAGCCTTAGAAGGCCTTAGGATAGAATTTGGGCAAAACATAGGTTATGAAGAAGATGCTTTTACTGCATGGCTGCAGTCAATATTTGGATGTTGGGTGAGTGTGATACGTTCAGTAATCCTGATTGTAGTCATCTCACTAGCAGTGATACTCGGGGTGGGGTGTTGCTGCATCCCATGTTTGAGAGCGTTGCTGGAGAGATGCATAATCACAGCCCTATCCAAAGAGTCAATCCAAAGGATGACGGCCCAGGTCCACTCCCAAGAGGAGTCTGGGTCTCTCCTCCACAACAAGGACCACTGTGAATTTGGTACTGACAGTGATGAAGGAGAAGACCATTGTTTGAAATGCATATATTGTGTCTTTCTGCTATCCACTGTTCTATTTACTGTACACACATCCAACACTGCCAACATACATATAATCTTACATGAAAAGGGGGTGCGCAGAAGGCACCCTCCTGCGGTGGGTCATGTGCTAGTAACCTCTGGCCCCTTCCTTTTCCTTTGTTTTTTTGCAGGTACGTATTTTCAAAATATTGTGCTATTTGCGGTCATGTAGTTAGAATTAGAATTAGAAGGTTTGAAGCTCTGTTATGTGGCAGGTATTGAGGCTCAGACGCAACACATAGATTTTCCAAAAAAAAGCCGCCAAGGGCAGTGGGGTCTGAGGAGAGAATTTTCACCTGTGAATATGTACTGAATGAATAAAGAAATTGCATTACAATGATTACTCATGAAAGTATATACTGCCTATGAGTTTTTCGCTCATCTCACATGAAAATAACATCAAGAGTCTGATGCCTGTTTATTATTGAGCCTGCCATAGTTATTGACTCCATAAAAATGGAGTCAAGAGAGGAAATTGTTATAATAAATAAATAGTGAATGTAGGAAAAAGTCAATTTTGGACAACCTCTAGTAAACCCCCAGAAAACAGTGTTGATTAGATGCTAATGGCTAATATAAATATTCCTAATAAATGTACCTAAAAGACTGTAATTTAATTATTAATGGTAAATAGGAGCATTTATGGGGAATGTGACTAAAGGAATGAATATGAACTGTTAGATGTAAACTGTCAGTGAAAGCAGTAGCGTTTCTACGCCAGAGGTGGCGCTCAGTAGTGATAAGACACTGTACAGTATTAGAGAACAAGAGAAGAAGAGTAGCAATTGTTCCAGAGAAAAGAGTGAAAAGAAAATGGTGTATAGCGATGTGCTGTGTAAATGTGTGCCGTGCCGTGTGTGGTGAGAAGAGTCAATAAAAGCCGCTGCAAAGTCTGACAGCTTGGCTTCCTCATCCTTCCTGCCCCTTCGCCCTCTTGGGTGTAACAAAACTTGGTAGCAGAGGATGGTTCAGTCGTGTCTGAGACGGTGAGTGTGCAAATAAAAAAAAAAAGAAAGGCCGCAACGATGGAGCTGGAGCAGCTACAAGATAAGCTAAGCGAGGCCTTGGTGCCGTTATGGGCCGAACAGCTAGACGAGGTCTGTTTATTTGCAAAGATAGGCCCAGCCGAGCCGTCTAAGAAGTACACGCTGATACGACTGTTAATCGAGGAGGTGGAGAAAACCATTGAAAGCGAAGAGGAGGATGTAGCCCGCGAGTTTGTGCTAAAGCTAATAGCATGTGCTAACGAAGCTAAGCTAAGCGAACCGTTGACGCAGGCAGCGACAGCGGCCGGCACGAGCCGAGAGACAGAGGCACTAGCCAGTTTACAGAGCCAGTATGCCGCTTTGCATGAAAGTATCCTTGATTCAGCTAAAAGGGTTGAAGAGGAAATAATAAGGCTGACCGATGATGAGGCCGCGCCGCCACCGGGCCGCCATTTTGTGACACAGCCCGAGGCCGCGCCGCCACAGAGCCGCCATTTTGTGCCACAGCCCGCGGTCCCCGCAGCGCCCCTACCACCAGAAGTGATCATTAAACGGGAGTTTAAGATAAATGGGCAGATAGGGGAGAGGGGCCAAAAAGACAAGTTGTCTTATTCCAATCTCACTCACCAGATCGATATGGGCTTAAAGAAAAAGCACAGTGAGGCTGAGATAATTGAGGCTGTTGTCAGAGCAGTGAGTCCTGGATTGAGTTTGCGCGCTATGCTGGAGATTAAGTCAGATCTCACCCTGCCACAGCTGCGCATAATCCTGCGAGGACATTATAAAGAGGATAGTTCCACTGACTTGTATCATCGTCTGGTTTTGACAAGGAAAAGATGGCCTATTTCCTTGTTAAATACCGATGTTAAAATTTTGTCAAAGTTGTTAGCTTCAAGGTTGGAAAAGATTCTTCCTTTTATAATTTCACAGGACCAAACCGGTTTCATTAAAAATCGCCATTCTTTTTTTAACTTGCGGCGGTTGTTTAATATTATTTATACTCCTCACCACAACATACCTGAATGTCTTATTAGTTTGGACGCTGAAAAGGCATTCGATAGGGTTGAGTGGGAGTATTTGTTTTTTACTTTGGAGAGGTTCAGTTTTGGTCCTTCCTTCTGTTCCTGGATTAAACTTCTCTATGCTAGTCCTTTAGCTTCAGTGTTAACTAATTGTCGCTATTCTGACTATTTTAGACTTTACCGTGGTACGAGGCAAGGCTGTCCTTTGAGCCCGTTGCTCTTTGCCTTGGCAGTTGAGCCGTTAGCTATTGCAATCCGTGGGAGCCGGGACTTTCTAGGCATTCGTAGGGGTGGCATTGAGCATAGGGTTTCACTCTATGCCGATGATCTTTTATTATTTCTCTCCAACCCACTTACTTCATTACCCGCTATACTTAATATTTTGGATAGTTTTAGTAGGTTTTCTGGTTATAAAATTAATCTTAATAAGAGTGAACTGTTTCTGATTAATGAAAAGATTCAAGTTCAGGATTTTGAAAATTTTCCTTTCAAGGTTGTTATTGATCATTTTAATTATCTTGGGATATGTGTCACTAAACAATTTAATTACTTGTTTAAAAATAATTTTCTCCCCTTACTTGACCAGTGCAAGTTAATACTTTCCAAATGGTCCCCATTATCCTTGTCTTTAATTGGCAGAATCAATTCTGTAAAAATGATGTTACTTCCAAAGTTTTTATATTTGTTTCAATGTCTCCCCATTTTTATTCCTAAATCCTTTTTTAAGTCTTTGGACTCTCTGATTACCTCATTTATTTGGAATGGTAAACATCCGAGATTGAGGAAAGTTTTTCTTCAAAGACCCAAATCAGTAGGTGGCATGGCTCTGCCTAACTTTCAATATTAGTACTGGGCAGCAAATATCAGGTGCATGTTATATTGGAAACATTTTTATCTGGAACCCAAATCACCTATTTGGATCCTTATGGAGTCACATGTGGACAATCAAACTTCCCTACCGGCAATTTTAGGTTCACCACTTCCCCTTGCTTTGTCTACACTGGGTAATAATAAAGTAGTTCGTCAGTCTCTTAGAATTTGGTCTCAATTCAGGAAAAATTTCGGTCTTCAGTTTTTTTCCATTAGAAGTCCAATTGCCGCAAATCATTTATTTACCCCATCAACTATTGATAGTGCATTTCATATATGGCACAGAAAAGGTTTAAAATCTTTTGCGGATTTATATTTTGATGGTCAATTTGCAAGTTTTTCTCAACTTTCCACCAAATTCGACATCACTTCTACACATTTTTTCCGCTTCCTCCAGGTCAGACATTATGTGCAAACCATGACAAAACAATTCCCTCAAAAACCTTCTGATAATCCTCTAGATGATTTTTTATTAGTTAAACCAACTTCTAAGGGGGTAATGTCAGTTTTATATAATTTAATTTCAAATTTACAATCTTCTTCTCTGGCCGCTATCAAATTGAACTGGGAACAAGATCTTAATTTTACTTTTACTGATGAACTGTGGGACTCTGTTCTTGGCCAGGTTCACACTGTATCAATGTGTGCTCGTCACGCTCTTATTCAATTTAAGATTGTACACCGGATGCACCTGTCCAAGGTTAAGTTAGCACGTATTTACTCGGATATAGACCCAACTTGTGAAAAGTGTGGTAGCGCTCCTGGCACTTTGCTTCACATGTATTGGTCCTGCCCTGCATTGATGAATTTTTGGCATTCTGTTTTTATCACTATGTCTGAAGTCCTGCAATATCAAATTAAACCTGATCCATTATGCGCCATTTTTGGTGTGGCTCCAGAACTTGTCTTGCCAAGTTCCAAATTAAAAGTATTCAAATTTTCATTATTATTGGCCAGACGTGCTGTATTACTGAAGTGGAAAGACTCTTCGCCCCCTTCACATTTACAGTGGATAAAAGATATAATGTCCTGTTTGGATTTAGAAAAAATCAGATATACAGTCTGTGGCTCTGAAAACAAATTCTATAAATTATGGCGCCCGTTTCTTGATTTCTTTGAAAGACCCACGATTATAGTTTCTGAGTAGCTCATATCCCCTTTACCCCACCCCCACTTCACACACACAATTTTTCTTTGTATTTTTTTTTTTTTTTTATTGTTTATTTAAAGGTTTTTGTGCTTTGAAGCATTTACATTTGTTGGCTTTAAGTTCTAGTTTTTTACTGTTTGGTTGAAACAAAAATGAAAATTTCTAATACTTTGTATTGTATTGATACTTTAATTAATAATAATAAAAAGACCTTTGAAAGAAAGACTTGTATCATCGTCTGATAAATCTCACACAAGACAGTAATGAGTCACCTCAGAACTTCCTGTTTCGTGCCATTGAGCTAAAGGAAAGACTTTTAGCAGCATCCAGACAGCCTGGCACTGAAGAGCAGTTTAGTTCTGATCTTATTCAGAGGAAGTTTCTGAGGGTGGTGGAAATTGGACTGATCAGTGTTGATGTGAAATATCAACTGAAGCGTCATTTGGAGGATCCTGCCGTCACCGACGAGCTACTGATTTCAAAGATGAATGCAGCAGCCAGTCTTGAATGGGAACGGCACCAAAAATTTAAAAGGCACATGAAAGAACCAAAAGTTCGAGAATGCCGAGTGGAAAACCAAACGGGTCAGTATGCAACCGAGGCAGAAGTTGTTGGCCAAGAGCGCTCTCCACCATCGACAAAAGGTAAAATCCTTAAATCCCAAAGCACAGTGACCCGTACGGAATCTGAGCTCCTGGACATAGTCACACAGCTGAAGAGTGACATGGAGGAGATCAAGAAGGCCATACGTAAGTCTCCCCGAGCACCTCATGCTCAAAGAGCCAGGAGGACACGTGGCTGCAAGAGATGTCAGTCCACCACCAATGGTGACCAATGCGACCACTGCTTCAGATGTGGAATCAGCGGCCACATGTCAAGGGAATGTCGGATAGGGAGGAGACTTGGAAGAAGGAAAGGGCAAGTAGACACGGCGGCCAATACTGTCGCAACCACATCCGAACAAGCTAACACACAAGAACTGTATGAGCTAGTTACTGACAGTATTCGGAGGTTAGAAGCAAGGCTGGTAGCTAAGGCCGAGGCACCTCCTGAAGAAACGGTCCGTGTTAATCTACTGTCCCCTAATCGCCAATTGCAGTTACTCAATTTGGTTGGAAAAAAATATGTCATCACCTGCTTCCTCGATGACAAGGAGACACAAGCATTGTGGGACACAGGGTCACAGGTCTGTTTAATGAATGACACCTGGAGACAGGAGCACCTGCCACACACCACCGTCAGAGACTTAGCCGAGTTGGTGGGTCCAAATATCCTAAATGGGAGGGCAGTGAACCAGACACCGATTCCATTCTCAGGGTGGGTCGAAGTCACTTTTAAGCTGCCGACAGTTAGTCGCCCACCGGTGGAACTCTTAGTTCCTGTGCTAGTGGTGAAGGAGGACGGAGTGGCAGAGCTGCCTATCATTGGGTTCAACGTGATTGACCATGTCCTGAAGATGGGCATTAGACCGCCTTGTGCCATCAGTGAAGCTGTTAGTGCAGCCTTCTCATTTGACTGTAAGAAAACAGAAGTGTTTTTGAAAGTGATGCAAAGTGAGGAGGATAAGTTGGGAGAAGGAATGGTAAAAATTGGCAGTGAGTTGGTTACCATCCCCGCTGGCCAAACCAAAGCAGTCAAAGGTTGTGTCAGAGCAGGCTCACTTCCAGACACACAAGACGTCTTATTTGAGCCAAGTCAGTACACCCAGTTACCAGAGGGTTTGCAGATGCAAAGTGGGTTGGTGCAGTTATGGAAAGGGAGGCGATCTATGTTCAAAATACCTATAACAAACAGTACGTCCCGTGATATCCAGCTGCCCGCTAAGACCATTTTGGGGGAAACGCAGAGAGTTAAAACTGCTTACCCGGCAGACATTAGACCCCCTGCTGTAAACCAAGCGACAGTCGACCCGATGACGAGTGAAACAGGAAGAAATAAAGAGACCGAGATGAACTGTGCTGTCAAAGAGACTATGGACATGTGGGACCCTCCAGTTCCCCTTGATCATCTCTCGCCCATACAGCAAGAGCAAGTAAAACAGCTACTACGGGAGGAACGACAAGCGTTTTCCCATGATGAGTATGATGTAGGGACAATTCCCTCTTTACAGTTGAAGATCCGACTCAAGGATCTCACTCCTATTACAAAGACTTATGTCTCTGTTCCCAAACCACTTCATAAAGAAGTAAAGGAGTATTTAGAAGACCTGCTTAACAGAGGCTGGATCACCAAATCCAAGTCATCGTATTCCAGTCCAATCGTCTGTGTGCGAAAGAAAGATGGAGGTCTGCGTTTGTGCTGCGACTTTAGAGAATTGAACAAGAAGTCTATCCCAGACAGACACCCAATTCCCCGCATACAAGATATGCTAAACAGTCTAAATGGGAGTGTGTGGTTTTCAGTCCTCGACCAAGGGAAGGCGTATCACCAGGGTTTCCTGGAAGAGTCAAGTAGGCCCCTTACTGCCTTTATCACTCCCTGGGGTTTGTTCGAGTGGGTAAGAATTCCATTTGGTTTGTCCTTAGCACCAGCAGCATTCCAAAGATCTATGGAGGAGTGCTTGTGGGGGTTGAGAGATGATATTTGTCTGCCTTACCTCGATGATAACCTTGTTCATTCACAGACTTTTGAAGATCACTTGCGAGACCTGAGAAGCGTCCTGCACCGCTATCAAAGCCATGGGGTGAAGCTGACTCCCCGGAAATGTGAGTTATTCAAGCAGCAGGTACGCTTCCTTGGTAAAATGGTAACAGGACAGGGTTACACCATGGACCCTGCGGACATTGCCCCGGTGCAGACACTCAAACAGCAGCAACCTTCCACTGTCGGAGAGCTAAGGAAATTGCTAGGTTTTATTTCATATTACCGTAGCTATATCCCAAACTTCTCCCGTATAGCAAAGCCTCTTTACGACCTTCTGGCTAACGATCACACAGATAAAGCAAAGAAAAACTCAAAGAAACATGTCAAAAAGAACGATGGTGGCCACTTACCCTCATCTCATGTGATCAGGTGGCGCCCAGAGCATCAAGCAGTAGTTTGTCAGCTTGTTGACTTTCTCACCCAACCCCCAGTGTTAGGTTACCCGAACTTTGAGGAACCCTTCATTTTGCACTGTGACGCTTCACAGGAGGGGCTTGGAGCGGTGTTATACCAGCGACAACAAGACAAAATGGTGGTGATAGCGTATGGCTCCAGGACACTGTCAAATCCAGAGAAGAACTACCACCTTCATTCAGGGAAGCTGGAGTTTCTTGCCATGAAGTGGGCCATCTGTGAGAGGTTTCGGGATTATCTGTACTATTCTCCACCATTCACTGTCTACACGGACAATAATCCCCTAACGTATGTGCTCACCACCACAAAGTTAAATGCGACCACACAGAGGTGGGTAGCAGAGCTAGCTGATTTCCAGTTTGTGATTAAGTATCGCCCTGGAAAAGCAAACGGAGATGCAGACGGACTTTCACGTACGCCTCTAGATATGGAGCAGTACATGAACAGATGTACACAAAATGTTGATGAATTGTGTGGCACAGGCAGTCAAGGTAAAGTCACAAGAAAATGAACCATGGCTTTGCCCAGTCACCATTTCTACTCTCATTAGTGAAGCAGATCAAGAAGCCAGCTCTGTAGCTGAAATATCAAAGACTGCTCTAAAAAGAGCTCAAGAAGGAGACTCCGTGATTGGAGAGGTGTTGCGCTATGTGTTGTCAAAACAGCGGCCAAGAAGTGTAAAGCAGCACAACAGTAAAATTGCAGCTCTTGTCAGGCAAAAACACAAGATGTACTTGGAAGATGATGGACTGCTTTACAGGAGAACGGCAACACATGACCAGCTACTTCTACCCCAAAAGTTTCACAAACTCGTGTTCAAAGAGCTCCACGAAAACATGGGCCATTTAGGGGTAGAGAGAGTGATGAACTTGATAAGAGAGCGTTTTTATTGGGCTCATATGCAAAGAGATGTGGAGCACTACATCACTAAAGTTTGCAGTTGTTTGAAGAACAAACGTCCCAATAAGATAACAAGGGCACCACTGACTAACATTGTCACCACGTACCCATTTGAATTAGTGTCAGTGGATTTCCTGCATTTGGAGAAGTGCAAAGGAGGATATGAGTATATCCTGGTTTTAATGGACCACTTCACTCGTTTTGCCCAGGCTTACCCATGTCGTAACAAAGCTGCTCACACCGCTGCTGAGAAGATCTTTGGAGATTTTGCCGTCAAGTTTGGCTTCCCCACACGACTCCATCATGACCAGGGAAGACAGTTCCAAAATAAACTTTTTGCAAAACTCCAAGAGTACAGTGGTGTGCAGGGGTCCCGAACAACGCCCTACCATCCCCAAGGGAATGGGCAGGTGGAACGATTCAATCGTACACTGTTGGCAATGCTCAGAAATTTGCCCGAAGCAGCCAATAATTGTACGCGTAGTGAGGCTACGGGGTACGCACCATATTTTCTGTTGTTTGGCCGTAGTCCAAAGTTGCCTATTGATCTAATGTTTGGCCTCACAACAAGAGAGCAGAGTGTTTCTCAGCAGGACTATGCTGAAAAGTGGAGAGCTACAATGACTGAAGCTTACAAACTCGCCTCTAAAACAGCAAACAAAGAAGGGATGAGAAGTAAAGCACTTTATGATAAAAAGGTTCACGGTGCTGAGTTACTCCCTGGATCCCGAGTACTGGTTCGAAACTTGACCGAAAAAGGTGGGCCAGGAAAATTAAGATCATTCTGGGAAGACAAGGTGTATGTCGTGACCCAAAGGAACTACCCAGACAGTCCAGTATATGAAATCAGACCTGAAAATGGCAAGGGACGCACTCGGGTCATGCACAGAAACCTTTTGCTACCCTGTGACTTTCTTTCCATGGAAACAGTGGAGCATGCCTCTAATCAGACAAGAGAAAGAGAGTCTAAAAGACAAAGAAATGTAGCCAGACAAAACAGCACGGATGATGAAGATGACGAGAGTTGGAGTGCCATAATCGGATTACGAGCTGGGAAGGATCAAAATCACCGTCCACTGAGAGCTGATGCACCGGAGTTCTACCCGCACAGTGACCCTACTCCGGAGGATGAGGACCAGGACCCAGATGACGTCACACAGGTGCAGCTGGCACCAGAGGTCGACAATCCGGTGGTCCCAGATCTAGCTGAGGCAGACCAGGACCAGGGTGATGAAGTGTCGGAGTCCAGTTCCAGTGACCAGGAGGGACCTGACGAGATTCCTGCTAAAACGTATCCTTCAAGAATAAGAAAACAGCCATTGAGGTTTACTTATGATAAGTTAGGCCAACCTTTTTTTTTTTTTTTTTGTTACTTATTTGTACCCGTAGGTAGATTTGGTTTGCAGTCTGGTGACAAGCCACCGGCTGCCGGTCGCTGCGTGCACGAGCGCCCTAAACCTACATGTTTTTAGTATGCGGGAGGAAACCGGAGAAATCCCGGAGTAAACCCACGCAACACGGGGAGAACATGCAAACTCCACACAGCTCACTGTTGGTCGGGGGCTGGGATCGAACCCACGATCTCATGATCCCCGCGATCCCCCGGCCGAGGGTAAACTGTGCTGCCACAGTGCTAAACCACTGCGCCACCGTGCAGCCAAGTGTAACCTTGCACTTCATCTGTCTAGAACAAAGGTGTAGAAGCTAAAGATAACCATTGTTCAGACATGAAGTTTTGAAAAGTAACTTGGTAGTTACTGTGATGGCCGATAAAAAAAGGAAAAAAGAAAAAAAAATTAAAAAAAGAAAAAAAAGATTTTCAGTGTGTTACTAAGGCACAGGCATTACACAAAGGTTTATTTGGTAGGATATGACTAGATTGAGTACCCTTACTCTCAGGAAAGATGCAGATACCCACCATGATGGATGGAGCGGTTGATGGCTATCGTGCACAAAGACCTCTTCTGCAAACGTATTGCATGGAATAGGAGATACATGCTGTACTATGGACAATTACCAGTTTGCATCTTTACGGACTTTAATGAACTCTGACTCCTGTTTAGTAATACCCTACTTACATGAGATACATGGTTACCGAATGTGGACTGTGAAAGAGAAAAAACAGTAGTTTTGAGAAAGGTGTAATGTCGGGACGACATTAAATTTTTGAGGGGCGAGTGTAGGAAAAAGTCAATTTTGGACAACGTCTAGTAAACCCCCAGAAAACAGTGTTGATTAGATGCTAATGGCTAATATAAATATTAGCCATTAGCATTACTGACAGTTTAGATGTAAACTGTCAGTGAAAGCAGTAGCGTTTCTACGCCAGAGGTGGCGCTCAGTAGTGATAAGACACTGTACAGTATTAGAGAACAAGAGAAGAAGAGTAGCAATTGTTCCAGAGAAAAGAGTGAAAAGAAAATGGTGTATAGCGATGTGCTGTGTAAATGTGTGCCGTGCCGTGTGTGGTGAGAAGAGTCAATAAAAGCCGCTGCAAAGTCTGACAGCTTGGCTTCCTCATCCTTCCTCCCCCTTCGCCCTCCTGGGTGTAACATGAAGATTAGTCAGTTAGATATTACACAAAGTGCTCTCACACACAAGCTACTCACATGCATTCACACACACACACACACACACATGCGCGCACACACACACACACAAGTGCTTTAGCTACACACACACACACACACACACACATACATGCACACTCACAAAAACTCTAGTCTCTGTTTCCTGCTTCCATATATGGGCAAGGGGTTGCATGGGCTCAACAACAGAATGCCATAAAGGATTAAAGAGGAGACATCTGGCCAGAGTGGAGCCATAAAAGCAAGAAGACATCCGGAGCCATTGGCGCGCTGAGAGAAAGGATGTGGGTATTTGGATGCCGAGAAGACCAGTTTGGACCAGTTTGGACAATGGACACGTATTGTTGGAGGGCTGCTGGGAACGCCCAACAGCTCAGAAGCTTTATGTAGGGAAGAAGTGCTTTGTTCTGGGTCTTGGACCAGGTTGAGCTGCTGAGACCCACAGCCATGTTTGGTTGGTTAACTGAAAAGATTCTGCTAACTGTCCAAAATTAATTTTTACAAGTATAATGAATATATCACTGTGGTGATATAAGATAAGATAAGATAAGATAAGATAAGCCTTTATTAGTCCCACAATGGGGAAATTCCAGGATTGCAACAGCACAGGGATAGCAACACTCAGAGCAATAATTAAGAAGATATGAAAAATATAAATAAGAGCAGTGGATATACATACGTACACATAAGTATATATACAAAGTGCGGAGCATTGTAGCAAGATGGAATAAACAGCATAACTGTCTACTTAGTTATCCTACATAGTATGAATATGTACCCATACATATTGTCACCCTCCGTAGCAACTGATATTGTCCTAGTTGTATACTGGAGGGGACCATTTGTGTAAGTCTGTTGTGTGTTTTGTATTCAATACTACTAGGTCATCATGTTTTTTTTGCTATCTCTGCGAGCAGCCCTGCTTAGGTTATACAGTCTGACAGCCGTAAGTCGGAAGGACCTGCGAAACCTCTCGGTTGCGCACCTAGGATGATGTAGTCTACTGCTAAATGAGCTCCTCAGTGTGTTCAATATGTCCTGCATAGGGTGGGACTCGGACTCCAGCAGAGATGACAGTTTAGCCACCATCCTTCTCTCTCCTATCTCCTCCACTGGGTCAAGGCGTTGCCTCAGGACAGAGCTAGCTTTCTTGATCAGTTTGTTCAGTCTCTTCCTATCGGCTGCTGTAATGCCACTGCCCCAGCAGACCACTCCAAAAGGGATGGCTGATGCCACCACTGTGTCGTAGAATGTCATTCATATATTCATTATAGTGCACTCCCTCTCATGTAATAATGCTTTATTAGGTTTGGTGTAAATGTAAGTGACCACTAGGACATTGGACACTCACTGGCAGCAACCAGGTCGCAACCACTGTTGAAAAGAAAGAGAAGATAACCTGAACAAACACAATGATGATAGCACACCAGCATTGTTCCATGATTACTTGATCAGCCAGTTCTTTGCCTCAGATGGAATACAACTAAAAAGCACGCAATTTCTGAAAGTATTCTACCAACAGTTCTCCTAAAAAGGTTTCAGTTCTTGGTTGGGGTGTAACAGCATCAAAAATCTTGGTTTGTTTCATACCTTGGTAATTATTGGTACAGTGTGAGAAAAATACTATAAACCACTGAAATTCCTTGATTTTCATCAAGAACATTTCTAAACACAAATTGTTTATAGTGTCTATTTTTTTTATCAAATAAACATAAGTGACATAAATTACAAAACACTACTCTAAAATATAAGTTCTCAAAAAAAAAAATCTTGACAGAATATCAAATGCATAAACTCGGTCCATGATCCCACATAGATACTGGTGTAAAAAAGACTCCTCTGTTCAGTAGCAAACTGTTTATAGCAACTTTAAACATAATCCTACTCCTTTTCAAACAAGCATGGCCTCTTTGAATTGCTTGAAAATTTTGCTGATTTTTTTTTCAAAATATTTCCGCTTTTTTCTTTTATTCTGTTGTTTTGTTTGATTTTTTTTTAAGCCATGTTTCATATAAAACAGCAGTCTCTCATGTGTCACTGGGTAGACCTTAGCAGTCAGAGTTGGTCCATTTTATTGTCCAGAGTTCAGAAAATATTTGGGACAGCCGGCCAGTTCCTGGGGTGCCTTTACACTAGCCTCTGTCGTAGTGGATGATATCGCCAAAAAAAGGATACAATCTTCTTCTGGCTTTAGGGGTCACCACGGCAGATGATCTGTCTCCATCTCACCTTAGCCCTTGCGCCTTCCTCTATATCACCAACCCTCTCCATGTCCTCCTTCACTACATCCTTGACTCTTCTCTGTGGTCTTCCTCTTTTCCTCCTGCCTGGCAGCTCCATCTTCAACATTCTTTGTCCAATATATCCACTATCCCTCCTCTGCACATGTCCAAACCATCTCAGCTTGCCTTTCTTACTTACTTCTCTTCTCTTCTCTTACTTTCTTCTTTTTTTTTTTTTTTCTCTCGGCGCCACACGAGTAGGCTGCCTTTTGCAACAGCGGCTCGATTCCGAGTCTTTTTCCCTTCCTCTCTCTTTTGATCCGTCTTTTTTTTTCACCCCACTTATATCACGGACACACAGATCGTCCTAAATGTCTCCTGAGCCGGTGGACGGAGCCACTGTTTATAGCAGGATACGATACAGCAGAGAACAGCTGCTAGCATTCAACCGCCACCCGGTCCCATTGGAAAAACTCGACATACCGAGAGAACTGAGGCGAAAACGCCGCGGCTGCCGGGCTGGAGTAAGGCGGAGGACAAAAAATATAAGGTACAGACCCTCCCTTCCATCTGTTGTCATGGGAAATGTACGGTCGATACTGGGAAAGTTAGATGAGCTAGCGGCTATCTCCCGTTATGATAGCACATACCGGGAGTGCTCTCTCCTTTTGTTTACTGAGACGTGGCTAACTGAACTAGCAGCAGATGCTAACATTGAGCTGGAGGGTTTTCACATGATACGAGCTGACCGAACACCAGACAGTGGCAAGGCTAGGGGCGGTGGAGTGATAATGTATGTTAACAACAACTGGTGCAGACCGGGACATATCACTGTTAAACAACGACACTGCAGCAAAGACATTGAGTTGCTAGCTGTTAGCATGAGGCCTACATATCTCCCGAGAGAACACTCACACGTGATCTGCATTGTTGTTTATGCAAATCCGACGGCGAACGCTGGGACAGCACGTGACGTCATCCATTCAGTAACCAGCAGGCTGCAGACAGAACACCCAGATGCTCTTCTCCTCATCTCAGGCGATTTCAACCATGTTTCACTGTCTCCCATTCTACCCACGTTCACCCAGTATGTCACATGCCACACTAGAGACAATAAAACACTGGATTTATTCTACGCAAACACTAAGGAGGCGTACACCTCATCACAACTCCCCCCACTCGGGAGATCGGATCACAACTTGGTTCATCTCCGGCCGGTGTACAAACCCCTAGTGCACAGACAACCTCCGGCCATGCACACTGTGGAGTTATGGTCTGAGGAGACAATGGACACCCTAAAGGGCTGTTTTGAAGCCACCGCCTGGAAGCAGCTCTGCGATCCACATGGTGAGGACATCGATGGCCTCATTCACACCTTCACGGGCTACCTCAGCTTCTGTGTGGACAAATCCGTTCCCACCAAGACCATACGGCGTCACTCAAACAACAAACCCTGGATCAACCCTGAGATAAAAACACTTCTGAGAGAGAAGAAGAGGATCTTCAGGTCAGGGAACAGGGAGATGCTGAAGTCCGTACAGAGGGAGCTGAGGAGAAAGATCAGAGAAGGCAAGGACAGCTTCAGGAAGAAGATGGAGGACAAGCTGCAACAGAGCGACATCAGCGGGGTCTGGAGAAACCTTAAAACCATCTCGGGGCTCCAGAATACCTCCCCCCAGGCCACAGGGGGCAGGGAGTGGGCGAACAACCTGAATCTGTTTTTCAATAGATTTGACCAACCGCCCTCCCCCCTGACTGCACAACAACCACTGCTGCCTCTAAAGAAATCAAGTCCTGCTGCCCACTCCCCACTCCACCAACACCCCCCCACTCCCAACACACAGCCCCCCATCCTGACCCTGACCAGGACCCAGGTGAGGACGGAGCTGAGGAAGATCAAGGCGAGGAAGGCGCCGGGACCGGACGGCATCAGCGCAAAGCTCCTCAAGTCCTGTGCAGACCAGCTGTGTGGGATTGTGACGTATATCTTCAACATGAGCCTGAAACTGGGGAGGGTACCACAGCTGTGGAAAACATCTTGTGTGGTACCTGTACCAAAAACTTCCCACCCCAAAGACCTGAACAGCTACAGACCGGTGGCCTTGACGTCCCACTTGATGAAGACCCTGGAGAGACTGCTCCTTGCTCACCTCCGCCCCCTGGTGGAACCAGCGATGGATCCACTCCAGTTCGCCTACCAGCATGGCATTGGGGTGGAGGATGCGGTGATCTTCCTCCTTCACCGTTCTCTGTCCCACCTGGAGAAGCCCGGGAATATGGTGAGGATCATGTTCTTTGACTTCTCCAGTGCTTTCAACACCATCCAACCGATGATCCTGAAGGACAAGCTGCTGCGCGCAGGGGTGGACCAGCACCTGTCATCATGGATCCTGGACTACCTCACGAACCGGCCTCAGTTTGTGAGAACCCGGGACTGTGTGTCCGACACGATCATCAGTAGCACGGGGGCCCCCCAGGGAACGGTGCTGGCTCCCTTCCTGTTCACTCTTTATACTGCGGACTTCTCACACAACACAACACACTGCCATCTACAGAAGTTCTCTGATGACTCTGCGATCGTTGGCCTCATCTCCAATGGAGATGAAGCTGAGTACAGAGGGCTTATCCAGGACTTCGTGGACTGGTGCCATCGGAACTGCCTCCAGATCAACGCGAGGAAAACTAAGGAGCTGGTGGTGGACTGCCGCAGGCATGGGCAGCCCCTCACAGTACCAGTAAATATACAGGGAACAGACATCGAGATGGTGACATCCTATAAGTACCTGGGTATTCATCTGAACAATAAACTAGACTGGTCACACAATACTGATGCACTCTACAAGAAGGGACAGCGCAGGCTGTTCCTGCTGAGGAGACTCAGGTCTTTTGGTGTACAAGGGGCGCTGCTGAAGACATTCTATGACACGGTGGTGGCATCAGCCATCACTTTTGGAGTGGTCTGCTGGGGCAGTGGCATTACTGCAGCCGATAGGAAGAGACTGAACAAACTGATTAAGAAAGCTAGCTCTGTCCTGGGGCAGCGCCTTGATCCGATGGAGGAGATAGGAGAGAGAAGGACGGTGGCTAAACTGTCATCTCTGCTGGAGTCCGAGTTCCACCCTATGCAGGACATACTGAATGCACTGAGGAGCTCATTTAGCAGCAGACTACATCATCCCAGGTGCACAACCGAGAGGTTTCGTAGGTCCTTCCTACCAACGGCTGTCAGACTGTACAACCTAAGCAGGGCTGCTCGCAGAGATAGCAAAAAGACGTAACAAACTAATAGTTTTTTGAATGCAAAAGATGCAATAGACTTACACAATGGTCCCCTCCGGCATACAACTAGGAACATACCGGTCGCTATGGAGGGTGAGAATATGTATGGGCACATAATCATACCATGTAGGATAACTAAGTAGACGGTTATGCTGTTTCATTCCATCTAGCAACAATGCTCTGCACTGTGTGTGTTTATATATTTACATATTTATTCCATCTAGCTACAATGCTCAGCACTGGGTGTGTTTATATATTTATATATCTACATATTATTCCATCTAGCTACATTGCTCCGCACTGTGTGTGTTTATATACTTGCATATTTATTCCACCTAGCTGCAATGCTCCGTACTGTGGGTGTTTATATATTTACATATTTATTCCATCCAGCTACAATGCTCTGCACTGTGTGTCTGTGTGTGTGTGTATATATATATATTTTATAGTAATACGTACATATGTATATTAGCTGCTCTTGCTTGCTTGTTTTTTTCTTGCCTTCTGATTGTTGCTCTGAGTGTTGCTATCCCTGTGCTGTTGCAATCCTGGAATTTCCCCGTTGTGGGACTAATAAAGGCTTATCTTATCTTATCTTATCTTATCTTATCTTACTTTGTCTCCAAAACACTCAACCTGAGCTGTCCCTCTGATGTACTGATTTCAAATCCTGTCCCTCCTAGTCACGCCCAATGAGAATCTTAGCATCTTCAACTCTGCCACCTCCAGATCCACCTTCTGTCTTTTTGTCAGTGCCACTGTCTTCAAACCATACATCATCGCAGGTCTCACCACCATCTTGTAAATCATCCCTTTCACTCTAGCTGCTATCGTTCTGTCAGAAATCACCCCTGACACTCGTCTCCACCCACTCTACCCTGCCTGCACTCTCTTCTTCACCTCTCTTGTGCATTTTCCATTGCTTTGGAAGGTTGACCCCAGGTATTTAAACTAATCTACTTTCACTACCTCTACTCCTTGCATCTTCACCGTTACACCTACCTTCCTCTCATTCACACTCATGTATTCTGCCTTGCTTCAACTGACTTTCATTCCTCTTCTCTCCAGAGCATATCTCCACCTGTCCAGGTTCTCTTCCACCTGCTCCCTACTGTCACTACAGATCGCAATGTTGTCTGCAAACATCATAGTCCACAGAGACTCCTGCCTGACTTCATCTGTCAGCCTGCCCATCACCATGGCAAATAAGAAGGGGCTAAGAGGCGATCCCTGATGTAATCCTACCATCACCTTGAATCCATCCGTCATTCCTACAACACATTTCACCACCGTCTCACTGTCCTCATACGTGTCCTGCCCCACCCTCATATACAGTGGTGTGAAAAAGTGTTTGCTCCCGTCCTGATTTTTTTTGTGTGTGTGTGTTTGTCACACTTAAATGTTTCAGATTATCAAACAAATTTAAATATTAGACAAAGATAACTCAAGTTAAGACAAAGTGCAGTTTTTAAGTGAAGGTGTTTATTATTAAGGGTAAAAAATAAAAAATCCAAACCTACATGGCCCTCTGTGAAAAAGTGATCCCCCTCCCCCATGTTAAAACATAAATTAACTGTGGTTTATCACATCTTTGGAAAGCTGAGTTCAGTTTCTCTAGCCACACCCAGGCCTGATTACTGCCACACCTGTTCTCAACCAAGAAATCACTTCAATAGGGCCTCCCTGACAAAGTGAAGTACACCAAAAGATCCTCAAAAGCTCGACATCATGCTACGATCCAAAGAAATTCAGGAACAAATGAGAAACAAAGCAACTGAGATCCATCAGTCTGGAAAAGGTTATAAAACCATTTCTAAAGCTTTGGGACTCCAGCGAACCACAGTGAGAGTCATTTTCCACAAATGGCAAAAACATGGAACAGTAGTGAACCTTCCCAGGAGTGGCCGGCCAACCAAAATTACCCCAAGAGCGCAGCGACGACTCATCCAAGAGGTCACAAAAGACCCCACAACAACATCCAAAGAATTGCAGGCCTCACTCCAGACTCCACCATAATAAAGAGACTGGGCAAAAATGGCCTGCATGGCAGAGTTCCAAGACAAAAACCACTGTTGAGCAAAAAGAACATAAAGGCTTATCTCAGTTTTGCAAGAAAAAAATCTTGACAATCCTCAAGACATTTGGAAAAATATTCTGTCAACTGATGAGACAAAAGTTGAACGTTTTGGAAGGTGTGTGTCCCATTGCATCCAGTGTAGAAGTAACACACCATTTCAGAAAAGGAACATCATACCAGCAGTAAAATATGGTGGTGGTAGTGTGATGGTCTGGGGCTGTTTTGCTGCTTCAGGACCTGGAAGACTTGCTGTAGTAAATGGAATCATGAATTCTGCTGCCTACCAAAAAATCCTGAAAGAGAATGTCCAGCCATCTGTTTGTGACCTCAAGCTGAAGTGCACTTGGGTTCTGCAGCAGAACAATGATCCAAAAAACACCACCAAGTCCATCTCTGAATGACTTAAGAAAAACAAAATGAAGGCTTTGGACTGGCCTAGTCAAAGTCCTGACCTGAATCTGATTAAGATTCTGTGGCATGACCTTAATAAGGCAGTTCATGCTTGAAAACCCTCCAATGTGGCTGAATTACAACAATTCTGCAAAGATGAGTGGGCCAAAATTCCTCCACAGCACTGTGAAAGACTCATTGCCAGTTACCGCAAATGTTTGATTGCAGTTGTCGCTGCTAAGGGTGGCCCAACCAGTTATTAGGTTTAGGGGGCAATCACTTTTTCACACAGGGCCATGTAGGTTTGGATTTTTTTCCCCTTAATAATAAATACCTTCATTTAAAAACTGCATTTTGTGTTTACTTGTGTTATCTTTGTTTAATATTTAAATTTGTTTGATGATCTGAAATATTTAAGTTTGACAAGCATACAAAAAATGAGAAATCAGGAAGGGGGCTAACACTTTTTCACACCACTGTACTTCTCTGCCACTCCTGTGTTTCTCATACAGTTCCACACTTCCTCTCTTTGCACCCTATCATAAGCTTTCTCTTGATCCACAAAGACACAGTGAAACTCCTTCTGACCTTCTCTATGCTTCTTCATCAACACTCTTAAAGCAAACATTGTATCTGCTGTACTCTCTTGGCATGAAACCATACTGCTGCTCACTGATTGTGACCTCTCCTCTTAACCTGGCTTCAAGAACTCTTTCCCATATCTTCATAGTGTGGCTAATCAACTTTATGCCTCTGTAGTTACAAAAAAAAAAGGATATCACGATATTTCTCTAAATTTTCATGATGACGATTTTCTTGCCTACATAACAAAATGCAATTTTTTGTTTTTAATTTATAAAGGACAGTTTCACGGGCCAGCATTATTTACCTTCAACACATTCAGTAAAAATAAAACAAAAACTCATATTTCTCCAGTTTATATTTATTTTATTTGTGTATAAACAATGACTGCTACCCCAAGTTCTCATATATCAAGATCAGTAGTAGACAGCTAGTCTCTAAAACTCTATCAATGTTCTTCATGTCTCCAGTTTATAAACAGTAGCTTAGATTGATTGATTGGTTCATTTTATTGTCATTATAAATAAAAATATCATTGTTATTTTATTTCTACTGCATAATTTAATTATAAGATGCATTATATATTATGGTAATGTATAATGAATGTAATTGTGGAATGGATAATGACTATGATGATATTGTAATTTATTGGGTATGGAGAAGGGGTGGGACTATATAAGCATTGGTGTAGCGGTTTGATTAAACCCCCACAACACACAGACAGAACACAGAGACAGTCAGCTCGCACTCCTGGGTTTTTCCGCTGCACGCTGCATTTACAGCCGTGAAGTTAAAGTGTTCATGCATTTTGCCCTTACTGTGCTTCTTCTGAGCATCTTACATATGTAGATGTGCTTTGAGGTAAATCTCCACAAAAAGACTGGTCAAACACAGCGCTCGGCTAGAGCAAGTAACAGAACAGTGTAATGTGTATTAATGTCTACAGGCAGACGCGTTTCGTCTGGCTCACCTCTGTGATGTTAATTGTTGCCTTTCATGCATTGTACTCATGTGTCCTGTCCTCACTGTGACCTAAGGACTGAGATCAATATGTCTCTCAAATGCAAATGTCTTATGCCTGTTCTGTTATCTCTTTGATCATACTAACTGCTGGGGTATGTCCTTTTGATGTATTGTTGTGGTCGAGTATATATGCTGCAACTCTGTAACGCAAACTCTCTCACTTCAACCTCTGCTGCAGACACGACATTGTGCCCCTTCTCTGAGAGCCGTGGGCTCGCTCTCGGCACTCATGCACGGCGCTGGGAGCGGAGCTCGTGACGGCGGTATGATAATAAAACTCTACTTAAAACCTCCAACAACGCCGCCTTATTTCATGCCGCCGCAGTTGGCTTCTTTCCACTCCTTTTGAACAAGGACATTTTTTGTTATGTTTATTTTTTGGGTTTGATTCCTTGTTTTTAATTTTTTGTCTTGTTGTTCCAATCAATCAATCAATTTTGCATCAAATAGTCCAAGACAATAATATAAAGATTCAAGATTCAAAGATTTTATTTGTCAATAACAACAGAATTGACATGCTGTTTCTTTATTTTCAGTGGTGTGCGAAATATAAAAAAAAGGAAAAACAACAAAAGCAGTCTATGTACAGTAATGAGATGAGATGAGATGAGATTCAACTTTATTGTCATTACACATGTATGAATACAAGGTAACGAAACGTGACTTGGCATTTGGGCACGCTCTGCAGAGCGCATCCAAGGCCGGGGCAGCTAATGCTACCCATAGTGCAAATAATGACAAAAGATAAAACCCAGACATCCCGTAGTGCAAATAAAGATAAGCAATAAAACCCAACAATCCTATATACAGAAAAAAAGGTAGAGCAGTAATACTCATAGTTGTAAATTCATGCGGTAGTGTAGGTGCAGACAGTGACAGATTGGACTGCACATGATCAATATTGCAATAACAGACAGCAGCAGGTATGGCATTTGTGCAAATGGTTGCAGTAAGGTGCAGAGACATACAGCAGCAGATGTGTTACTGTTGGTGTGCCAGTCTTTCTGTGCAGCCAGCTGAGGTAGTTATTGTGCGGGTGAGTGCATTATGGTCTGGGAAGTGGGGTGGGGGGGAGTGGACAGAGTTCAGGGTCCTGATGGCCTGGTGAACAAAGCTGTTTAGCAGTCTTGTGGAGCAGGCACGTAGGCTCTGGTACCTTTTCCCGAGGGCAGGGGGTTGAAGAGGGAGTGTGAGGGGTGGGAGGTGTCACCTGCAATGTTGATGGCTCTGCGGGTGAGGCGGGTGTGGTCGATGTCCAAGAAGGAGGGGGTGGGGCAGAGGGGCACCGATGATCTTGCAGGCTAAACTGTCACATCTTAAGTGCACTTTTAGATGTTGGGGTTTATGTGCTGTAACAGTTTACCTGAGTTATATATTCACTCAACTTGAGGGTAATATCTAAGAACAAAGACTCAGAGACCAGACATTCAGCTTGAACTGTAGAACAACATAAACATATGGTAGCCCTAAAAGGACAAGCTCAAACTGTTAATACATATAACAACCTGCATCAAAAGTCTCCGTTACATGGCCCTCTCCTTGGACTTTTGGTTCTTGTTGCACTTAGTGATATGGTGCTTTTTTGTCTTTGATTGGATGAAGAAATTCAAGTTTAAGCAAAAATCCAATGCAAAGAGAACTCTGGATATCAGTAACTTCACACTGGAGAGGTAGTATTGACATGCGGAAAAAATTTGAGGGCAAATTATCTGCATTGCTGCACAGTTTTTTAAACATCACAGCAGTCTGAAACAGAGCTAAAACTAAAATATTTTGACACAACTATATCTGGTTTCAAGTAACTCCAACCATGGAGCGGCTGTTGTCTTTCTGCACCATGCTTGTTTATGCTGTTTCTATGGTAACATATAACTCACATCAGCAGTGTAATGGTGTGACATCATGACGCAGCTAACTCCAAATACCGCGATATTCATTCTTACACCAGTATCAAAATTTATAACAGTATTATCGTGAACGATAGGATATGACACCCCTACTCTCTAGTGTCTTATCTCTGGTCACGGGCATCAGTTGATCCCAGTACTGTGGTAGGCTTCCGACTGTATGGTCTCAAAAAAGTTTTAATGTGCTGTTCTGCCAGTGCGTAACAAACTGATGACTGCACTTACAGTATATCTGGATGGAAAATACAAAGACAACAAACGCAAGCTAGCATATTGAAAACACTGTACTGTTGGGAAAGAGAGGATCTGTGTCACATGTAAAAATGTCCATGTGGAACTTGTTTTTGAGTCCATCGGGCAGAAGCTCTTTACTGTCAGCTGTACTCATACAATGCATGTCTGCACTGACCCGAGAGGGTCATACTGAAACATTTCGGTATAAGTAGTTACACCCACAGTACTTTGCAATTCCAGGACTAAAGCTTTTTTCATTAACCAAAAGGAACCATCCATAAGATAAGATAAGATAAGCCTTTATTAGTCCCACAACAGAAAGCACAGGGATAGCAACACTCAGAGCAATAATTTAGAAGATAAGAAAATAAGAGCAGTGAATATACATATGTACACATAAATATAAAAATATACATGTATATATATACACAGTGCGGAGCATTGTAGCTAGATGGACTAAACAGCATAACCGTCTATTTAGTTACCCTTCATGGTATGAATATGTACCCATACATATTGTCACCCTCCATAGTGACTGATATTGTCCTAGTTGTATACTGGAGGGGACCATTTGTGTAAGTCTGTTACGTCTTTTGCATTTAATACTATTAGGTCGTCACATTTTTTTGTTATCTCTGCGAGCAGCCCTGCTTAGGTTATACAGTCTGACAGCCATAGGTAGGAAGGACCTGCGAAACCTCTCGGTCACGCATCTAGGATGATGTAGTCTACTGCTAAATGAGCTCCTCAGTGCATCCAGTATGTCCTGCATAGGGTGGGACTCGGACACCAGCAGAGATGACAGTTTAGCCACCATCCTTCTCTCTCCTATCTCCTCCACTGGGTCAAGGCGTTGCCCCAGGACAGAGCTAGCTTTCTTGATCAGTTTGTTCAGTCTCTTCCTATCGGCTGCTGTAATGCCGTTGCCCCAGCAGACCACTCCAAAAGTGATTTGCTGATGCCACCACCGTGTCGTAGAATGTCTTCAAGAGCACCCCTTGTACACCAAAAGACCTGAGCCTCCTCAGTAGGGACAGCCTGCGCTGTCCCTTCTTGTAGAGTGCGTCAGTATTGTGTGACCAGTCTAGTTTATTGTTCAGATGAACACCCAGATGAACACCCAGGTACTTGTAGGATGTCACCATCTCAATGTCTGTTCCCTGGATGTTTACTGGTGCTGTGAGGGGTTGTCCTTGCCTGCGGCAGTCCACCACCAGCTCCTTAGTTTTCCTCGCGTTGATCTGGAGGCAGTTCCGATGGCACCAGTCCACCAAGTCCTGGATAAGTCCTCTGTACTCAGCTTCATCTCCGTTGGAGATGAGGCTGACGATCGCAGAGTCGTCAGAGAACTTCTGTAGATGGCAGTGTGTTGTGTTGTGTGAGAAGTCCGCAGTATAAAGGGTGAACAGGAAGGGAGCCAAAAACGTTCCCTGGGGGGCCCCCGTGCTGCCGATGATCATGTCGGACACACAATCCCGAGTTCTCACAAACTGTGGCTGGTTAGTGAGGTAGTCCAGGACCCATGATGACAGGTGCTGGTCCACTCCTGCGCACAGCAGCTTGTCCTTCAGGATCATCGGTTGGATGGTGTTGAAAGCACTGGAGAAGTCAAAGAACATGATCCTCACTACATTCCCAGGCTTCTCCAGATGAGACAGGGAACGGTGAAGGAGGAAGATCACCGCATCCTCCACCCCAATGCCATGCTGGTAGGCAAACTGGAGTGGATCCATCGCTGGTCCCACCAGGGGGCGGAGGTGAGCAAGGAGCAGTCTCTCCAGGGTCTTCATCATGTGAGATGTCAGGGCCACTGGCCTGTAGCTGTTCAGGTCTTTGGGGTGGGAAGTCTTTGGCACAGGTACCACACAAGATGTTTTCCACAACTGTGGTACCCTCCCCAGCTTCAGGCCCAGGTTGAAGATGTGCTCCACAATCCCACACAGCTGGTCTGCGCAGGACTTGAGGAGCTTCGTGCAGATGCCGTCCGGTCCCGAGGCCTTCCTAGCCTTGATCTTTCTCAGCTCCATCCTCACCTGGGTCTTAGTGAGGGTCAGGTTGGGGGGCTGTGTGCTGGGAGTGGGGGGGGGGGGGTGTTGGTGGAGTGGGGTGTGGACAGCAGGGCTTGATGACTTTAGAGGCATCAGTGGTTGGTGTGCAGTTGGGGGGGAGGGCGGTTGGTCAAACCTATTAAAAAACAGGTTCAGATTGTTCGCCCACTCCTCAGCTCCCTCTGTATGGACTTCAGCATCTCCCTGTTCCCCGACCTGAAGATCCTCTTCTTCTTTCTCAGAAGTGTTTTTATCTCAGAGTTGATCCAGGGTTTGTTGTTCGAGCAACACTGTATGGTCTTGGTGGGTACGGTGTTGTCCACACAGAAGCTGATGTAGTCTGTGATGGTGTGAGTGAGGCTATCCATGTCCTCACCCTGTGGATCGCAGAGCTGCTCCCAGGCAGTGGTTTCAAGACAGTCCTTTAAAGCGTCCATTGCCTCCTCAGACCATATCTTCACCGTGCGTATGACCGGAGGTTGTCTGTGTACTAGGGGTTTGTACATCGGCAGGAGATGAACCAAGTTGTTATCCGATCTCCCGAGTGGGGGGAGTGGTGATGAGGTGTACGCCTCCTTAGTGTTTGCATAGAATAAGTCCAGTGTTTTATTGTCTCTAGTGTGGCATGTGACATACTGGGTGAACGTGGGCAGAATGGGGGACAGTGGAATATGGCTGAAATCACCTGAGATGAGGAGAAGAGCATCTGGGTGTTCTGTCAGCAGCCTGCCAGTTACTGAGTGAATGGCGTCACGCGCTGTCCCAGCGTTCGCCGTCGGATTTGCATAAATAACAATGCAGATCACGTGTGAGTATTCCCTCGGGAGATAGGTAGGCCGCATGCTAACAGCTAGCAACTCAATATCTTTGCTGCAGTGATGTTGTTTAACCGTGATATGTCCCGGTCTGCACCATCTGTTACTGACATACATTATCACTCCTCCGCCCCTTGCCTTCCCACTGTCTGGTGTCCGGTCTGCCCGTATTGCGTGGAAACCCTCCAGTTCGATGTTAGCATCTGTTGTTAGTTCTGTTAGCCACGTCTCAGTAAACAACATCAAGCTAATCTCTCTGAAGACGCTCTGGTATCGAGCCATAGCCGCTAGCTCATCTGTCTTATTGAGTAGCGATCGAACGTTCCCCATAATAACGGATAGAAGGACGGGTCTCTAACATATTTCTCGCCCGCCGTCTTGCTCCAGCACGGCATCCACATCGTTTCTGTCTTATTTCACCAGGTATGTCGAGGTCTTGCGCTAGCATCTTGGTCCGGTTAAGTGCTAACAGCTGGTCTCTGCTGTAACGTATCCTGCTAAAAACAGTGGCTCCGTCTGCCGGCTCAGGAGACATTTGGGCGATCCGAGTGTCCGTCCGATGTATAAGGTGTCGCCGGATCAGAAAGATTAGCAAGAGAAGCCAGATAGTAAATAGAAATAGGAAGAAATTGATCTGCTGTTGCAAAAAGGCAGCCTACTCATGTGGCGCCGGAAGTGGATCCATCCATCTGTCCGTCCATCTGAATCATTTCATCTAAATATCCTTGCATTTTTTAAAAAAAATGTAGATCACAAGAATTGCATATAGCATCAAGGAGATGTTGATATATTTACGTTGGTCACAACAGCATATTCTAGAAACAGTGTTTTGTATCTCAGTCTCATAAATGGTACAAGTGCTCCTTGTCAGGTTTATAACATTTACTGCTGAACTGACAGTAGTACATGTAATGCACATGATTTACCATATTCTAATGTCATTCTGCAATGACCCTGACATATATTGCATAAGACATCTCCTTGTTTCTCAAATCACTCCATTTCCTTTTTTGTCCTTGCAGCGTTAACCCACTCCCTGGTGAGAGAAAACAAACGATTTTCTATTAGTTCTCAAAATTCAAACAGTGAGTGTGACTCATCGTTGGCTTATACAACACAAACCTTCATAGTTCTCTAAGCTCTCCTCCTCTATCCTCTCTCCTTCTGTCACTCCTCTTATTCTGTCTTTCTCTCTCTATTTTCTTCACCATCGTGTAAAGTCTCAAGGGTAGACCGAATGTCCTCTTCCATTTGGCTGCTATTTTGGTCGCCATGCCAACCAGATATGAGTCAACACACCCTTCAAAATCCTGGACACAACACAGTCACATGCACAAGTTACCATTCATACAGCAATCAACCAATTAAATTACTGCTCACAAATTACAGTGCATCAGTCATGAACAGCTGGCACATTGATGTGAAGATGAGTAAAACTATATGAACATTTAAACAAAGCGTTGCACTGTAGGCACTTTCTTCTGAAGGAGATGACCCTATTTTTACACACTGCTGTTAAAGCACTTTCTGCACACAAAATATAGGATCACAGACTCTCTCTTTCACACTGTGAGCATGTGTGTGCCAAACTAAATCTACTACTATCTCCCTTTCTACTCGTGTGGCTTTTCTACTGGGGAACAACAGAGCAGACTAACCCGATTTAGTATGATTAAGATCATTAGAATTTGTTTTAGTTTCTAATTTAATCAGATTTTTGTCAGTAGCTACTCTGTAACTGATATTAGCTTGAAATATTATAGCATTTCCAAATTGTTATGAGTTTCCATACTATGTCAGTTTTGTTTGTGTTATGTAAACATGTTGTTTACATACACTGATCAGGCATAATATTATGACCACCTGCCTAATATTGTGTTGCTGCCAAAACAACCCTGGCCCATCGAGACATGGACTCCACTAGACCCCTGAAGGTGTGCTGTGATATCTGGCACCAAGATGTTAGCAGGGGTGTACTGTACACCCTTTCTTGGAAATGGTATTCCCTGATGGCTGTGGCCTCTTTCAACAGGATAATGTGCCGTGCTACAAAGCAAAATATGTTCAGGAATGGTTTGAGCAGCACAATGAGTTTGAGGTGTTGATTTGGCCTCCAAATTCCCCAGATCTCAATCTATTCGAGCATCTGTGGAATCATGGAGGTCCCACCTCACAACTTACAGGACCTACAGGATCTGTTGCATACATCTGTGTCAAATACCACAGCACACCTTCAGGGGTCTAGTGGAGTCCATGCCTCGATGGGTCAGGGCTGTTTTGGCAGCAAAAGGGGGACCAACAGAACATAAGGCAGGTGATCATAATGTTATGCCTGATCTGTGTTAATCATTGCACGGTCACTACAGCACTTAGTTGTACATACTCCACTGATGTATGCATTAAATGATGGGCTGATTTTGAGAAAAATGTGGAAATTAGGTCAGACCGTTATTTAATGTTGCCCTTTCTCACATGTTGCCTTCCAGGTTTAGGAAGACGAAGGACAACTTACTTACTTCTTTTATTTTCATCTGACATTTACTAACCATTTTCAGATGGATCTCGACATCACTGTTGTTGTTTTTGACATTTGTATATTCATTGTCTTTGCATTATCTTACCCCCTCAGACTTGGGTGAATTTTAAATATAGAGTTGGGGGTGGGAGTTCATGCAAGGAAGTGAATGAAGAGAGGAAGCAATATTCTGCAGTGATTCTGATAAATAAAACATTATTTTCTGATCTCAGTGACTTGGTTGGTTGGGGTTTTTTTGTTTGTTTTGTTTTATTTTTTGTATCAGGTAAGCAAAATGGCGAGATGGCAGCAGCTCAGACAGAAAGCATGTGTAAGAGACTGATGCTTCTAATAATTACGATGGATCACTGACAGCTGTCTTTAACATTTAATAATTTTGTTAGATGATGCTAAAAAAATTCAAGAAAATTATAAGCTATGAATTTTTTAGCTCATTCCACCAAAGCTGAAAGGAGTTAATGCAGTGGCATGGCATCTGTCCATCCGCTCAGCCATATTTCAAGGGAGTTTCTACTCCTAGGCAATTGCCCTGATGCTCATCAAACCCATGCACAATGATCTTCAGGTGGGTCTCTATCCAGGTGGAGTTCAATGTCAAGGTCATTGTCAAAGGTCAGGAGATCTGAGCATTTATGATTTCATGAAAATCACTAATCCTCCTAGGCAATTGCCCCAATGTTAACCAAACTCACACACAATGATCTTTAGGTGGGTTTGGATCTAGCTTGGGCTCAAGTTACATTTCAGGGTCAAAGGTTAGGAGATCTGATCACTCTCCTGGTGATTTCATCGGATTAGAATGAGCGACTCCATCATTGATGGCCTGGTTCTTTCTTTGATTAATTTTGTGACTTAGAAACTTAAGTACTAGTGTCATACATGGGACTTTTAAAGAAATAAATTAATGAATAAACACCCTGTGATCACTGAGTGAAAAGACACTTACGCGAAGGCCATAATGGGGATGTATGGAACACTCTGTGCTTCGTCTTCATGACAATAACCCCAATGACCCATCACATTTGCTGTACTTTATTTGTGGATATTTGGAGCTCTAAAACTGCATTAACAGCAATGGCAGACAGATATGAGTGATGTGGGCGGGCGCCATTCTTTTGAGGGTGCCACGAGAATCATAAAAATAAAAATAATAGAAGATTCATAATTATGCTGCTAAGTGTGTATTTGTGGCAAATGGGTGCCCTCTACAGGCGTGATGCTGGCACCCTCTGGCTGCAGCTGGCAGACTCCAGTATGGCGGACATTCAACGCGCAGCAAAGGAGGAAAAAAGAAAAGTTAAAAGTAATGTTTTTCCTTAAATTATGCAGCGGTTTGAATTTTAAAACGTTGAGCCCTAAAACGGCAACATTTGGTTATCACAGCTTATGTTATGAAACATTTTTTTTTTCCAGTGTGCTGTATCAACTTCAGTTTACTGTCCACATGAATTAATTTCAGGGCTGTGAAAGACCATTTGAGAGGAAGGGGCACAAATTAATAATAAAAAAAGGGCACATGGAATGATATTTGTTAAAAATATATGTATGTCAGATTTATATGTTACTTAGTTGGTATCTATTTTACTTTAATAATTATACACTCATGGACATAATAGTACACCACAGATTTTTACACAGAGAGCACAGTCTTCATCATTAATTATGTAAAGGTCAATGACAAAAAATAAATGGGCAGCTTCCACTGGAAAAATGATTCTCTTCAAAATAAAAACATTTTTGCAAAAATCTGAAGAAAGCTTTTCTTTCAATAAAAAAAATTATCAAAACTTCATTCAAATGACAAAATTGTTGCAAAAAAACTAAAAAGGCCATTCGCCTAGTCAGCAAAATGAGCCAAAACCATCCCCTCCAGGCAAAATACCAGCACTGGTTTATGCTTTGCAAATTTGAAATTGACATCTTCCATGTGCCAGATACAAATTATTTGTTGAGTAAATGCTGGAAAAATACTTGCAAAATTCATCAATGTGTTAGTCAAATTGAAAGCTGCAGCTAAGCTGGAGTTCCATTGACCAATATAGTGAAATTGTTTTGGCTGCCTCAATAATTCTGTATTTGGAACTACATGTAGAAAGCAACTCAATGCCTGTGTTGAAAATGGGGTCGTGTAAAAGCACACTTACTGAGATTATTTGATGGTCTTGAACAAGTCTCTGCTTTGCTTTTCCCATTTTGGTTCAAAGTGCTGTCTGAGATTGTTAGCACTTGCTTCAACTGAATTAAATCCCTCTGTACCGTTACACATTTTTGGACACTTTTCTCATTATATTGTTACAGACACTGATAAAATATATAACATGGTAAGACTATAATTACAGTCTGTGACCCAAAGATGCTGGGATAGGCTCCAGCCTCCCTTACAACCTGGTAGGAATAAGCGGTTAAGAAAATAAATGGATACATGGAAGAGTTACTGTCAGTTTTAGAAAATGAATGCATAAATGTTGCATACTACTTAACAGCATTATGCAGGTTTAATTTAGCTTTCATTTAGCTACATTGTCTTTAAATCCTTTCTGCTATCCTCTCTGACTATCCTCTGTGGGATAGTCAGGGAGATGAAGAAAGTACACAGGAGTATTTAGAATCTAGGCACATGGCAAAGAGAGATGGCAAAGGCAAAGGCATATGGATGCTGTGATCGCGAGACGTTCTGAGATGCGCAATAATCTAAAATGGCGACTCCCATCGATCGAGCATAAACAAACTTTTCCACAGGTAGTTTTTTTTCCCCCTTTTTGTAATTAATCCATTAACTGACTGTCTGTGTCTATCTTTCTTTTTTGTACGGAGCTGGAGGAACTAAATAACTATATCGACGAGTTTTATTACCTTGCTGTGTCATGGAGCAGGCGAGTGCGTGTCCTGTCCCTGCTTCTCAGTCTAAACGACCGAGACCCACAGACTCACCAAAAATAAAGGCCGAGAAATCATGGGAGGGCACCGAGGTTAGTGACATCCTTTTCTCTAATGAGAATAAACTTACCAGCATGGATGGTAGACTGGCATTAGTGGAGCTGCTTCATAAAGAATTCCAGGGCTTGCGCGAGAGTCTGGAGTTCAGTCAAGCACAGCTCATCTCTCTCATAGAGGAGAATAATAGCCTAAAAAAGTCAGTAAACACACTAACCATGCAGCTGGGCGTTGTTGAGAGAGAAAACCACAAAATGAAGGAAATAGTTCTCAATTTGCAGTCACGCAGCATGAGAGATAACCTTGTTTTTTCTGGAATCGTTGAAAAAAATAATGAAAATCCAGAACAGCCGGCCCGTGAATTTATGTCAACACAACTGAAACCATCCTCTGAAGTCATAAAATCAATTACCTTCCGCCACTCCACCAATTGGGCAAAAAAAAATTCCTAATAAACATCCCAAACCTATTGTTGCCAAATTTGAGCATTTCAAGCAAAAAAGTTTGGTACAGAGGCAGGGCAGGCAGCTTAAAAACACCAGTTATGGTCTAAATGATCGATTTCCACAGGAAATCTTGGAAAGGAGAAGGAAGATTTTTCCCATTAGGAAACAAAACATCCAAGAAGGTAAACGAGCTATTGTTTCTGTTGATAGACTGTATATAGATGGCAAGCTGTTTATGGATGAAACTGTAATTGTCATGACTGATATAGTAATTCAGCCCATGTGCGAGATGCAGCAACAAAGAGATAATCAAACAATAATACACATTTGAGGTTCTTTATTAAACAGCAAAAACCCTCGCACAGCTACAGAAATAGACACTCGCCAGAGGAAGGAGCCTGTGGAGAGAAGATGAGAGCTGTGAGAGGAGGAATGGAGTAAGGGAAAATGGGCGAGCCAAATTACCACTTACGTGGGCTCCGAGGGAGCACCAGCAGGCCTCCAGTGGGGAATAGACAAATCCAGCAGGGCGGGGAATGAGCTGGTGGGCCTGACCGGGTGGAGGTTAACTGTCGGTGAGTGGTGATGTGGCAGGAGAGTGCACACAGTTCCGGCGACACACCCGCACGATGGCAGCAACCTGAACAAGGAGAAAAGGCACACAGGTTAGTAATTTCTTTCACCAGTGTGAATGTGACTTGTTGTCTTTTACAACAGTATACCCAGATGAGCCAGCGTTGAATCACAGAAGGATGCCTCCTTAAGAATGCTAGCTGATGAGAGGGTGCAGGTGTGTCCTCTCACTCCGGTGTGCTGATGAGCTGAGGAGAGATGAACGGGAAGGAGAGGGCACGCTCTCGCTGCCCATGACAATAATGCCCTGGTTATTCTAGAGCCTATTTTGTTTTCTTAGCTACAGGTGGGAAAAGAGTGTAATTGTGCGCAGGTCTCTTATTTGATCTCAGTTTAATTTGTTAACATTTGTCAAAATGTTTTTTTCTTTGTTGCTGAGGTTGTTGTTTGTCTGTTGTACTTAATTTTGTTGAAGTTGTTAGGTCATTGTTGTGTGTTCAATTCAATTCAATTCAGCTTTATTTATAATGCGCCACATCACAACAAAAGCTGTCTCGTGGCACCCCACGAGTTATCTGCATTTTTTCACCACTTACTAACCTTTAGGTCTGTTTTCTTTCATACTTCTGGTTTATAGGAAATAATTTTAAGTACATTGTTGGTAAATTTCTATGATGCCCTTGTCTGTCTGAGAATGTTGGTTATTCTGCAACTATGTTTCTCCAACCTTCATCCTGCTTGCTTTGAGAATGTCAGTTATTCTGTAACTATGGTTTCATCCTTCATCCTGCTTGCTTTGCACGCCACACTGCTGCCTTTAGATTACACCCAAGGATTCACTCGCTGAAACCAGATAGAATCAGCTCTGCCCTCAGCTGAGGTGGCACATGGTAGAAGAGTTGCAAATTAGCTAATAGCTATACACTCTATGTGCAACACATCAGATTGATTGTCTTTGATTAATTGTCTATGTTTATTGCACTGTCCCTGTCAAATAAACTAATCTACTACTACTAAAAAGGACACTGATGCATGTGAGGGGAGCCCTCCCTCCTGCTTGAGGGAGTGGCAGAGTTCTATAAAAACCATAGGGCCCATTGTTGAAGCAGCACTCTCTCTTGATACGTCTTGAGAGTAGTGCTCCGGTGCTGTACCTTGTACTATATCTCAGCTTCAGTAAAATAAGTGAAACTATACTTCACCTCACTGTCTGGTTATTTGGCCTTCGTACCAAAAGAACCGGAGGTTAAGATATTTAAGCGCAACAATATGCACCCCATTTGCTTGCAACTGCAGGCAAATGGAACAGACACATCATGCGCCCACACCCAGTCATACATGTGTAGGTATATATTTTACACACAACATATATATATACACACATATGCATACATTACGGACATATAATCACATAGGCACATTTAGTTAGCCTTTAGCACATAACCAGTTAGTGAAAACATGTCCACATTTAAGTTTGTCGCGTGGAATTGGTACCAGGGAGAAGAGGCTAAAAGTTTTTAATCGACTGAAGGCAGACTTTGTCTTATTACAGGAGACACATGTCTCTAAGTCGTCTGTAGATGCGCTCACCTCCCTGGAATTCCCCCACATGTACTCAGCCAGCTTTAATTCTAAAGGGGGGTAGCTATATTGGTAAACAGAAGAATATGCTTTGTTGTGAATAACATAATAACAGATCTGTAAGATAGATTTATAATTCTAAAAATCCTAGTTCAAAATTTGGATCTATGTATTGCAAGCGTTTATGACCCAAATGTTGATGACCCATCCTGTTTTCATACTTTTTTCACTTCTCTTTCTGAGCACTTGGGCACTACACTCATAATAGGAGGAGAATTCAACCTGGTATTAAACCCTGCAATCGACAGGCTTAGTGCATCGGGGAATTGCCGAAAATGGCAGGCTACTGATACTCAAACAATACATGAATGATTTTGGTTTTTGCGATGAATGGCACTCTCTTCACCCAGCTCTTCGGGAATACACTTTTATTTCATCAGTCCATAGTTTACATTCATGTCTAGATTTCTTTTTAGCCAGTAATTCTATTGTGAGGGACATCACAGATACTGGAATATGTTCAAATCAAGCTATTAGTGATCACCATCCAGTATCTCTTACACTAGTAAATAGGAAAGCTACAAGGGAAACTAGGAGCTGGAAATTTAATATATCACTACTAAAAGACAAAGACTTTATTAACTATCTTAACAAAGACTGTGAATCATATCTGGAATATAATGATGTGCCAGGAATATCCCCATGTGTTCTTTGGGAAGCAGCAAAAGCGGTCATGCGAGATAAAATAATCTCTTACTGTTCATATAAGAATAAAAAAGAAAAAGCACTGGTACTGGAGTTAGAACAGAAAATGAAATCACTGGAGATGACCTGTGCCGTTTCTCCACAGGAACAGACACTTAACGATCTGAGAAAATTAAAGCTGGAATTAAAAGAAACTAATGCATACCCGTGCATGCCCGTAGAAACCCATGCATGCCCATAGACGGGATGCATTGGAACAGAATTCTTACCAGTTACAGGACAGTTGGTATAGCAACACAGCACTAAGTAGCAATCACATGTGATGGCTTTTGTATGCAGCAAAACATAAAAATCACACAAAATATGCCCTGCCATCTGGGGCTGTTTGCCCCTGCTTGTTACTTCTTCTCCTGCCTGTCACTGTTCTGTGTTATGTTGCTTACCTGTGTCTATACTGTATATACATATGTCTTGTAGGGAGTCATGCGCTCTATGTGCTATCATATAGACATCATCTGGTGGGTTCTCATCTTCTTCTTTCAGACCACTGAAGGGTCTCCTCCTGTCTCAGACGGCTGTGCTGTTCACAGTCATGCATGCTGTGTACTGGTGGAACCTGAGGTGTTTCATGCTCACGGCATCCTTTCTGATGTGCAGCAGTTCTCCTCATTCTATTGCTCTCCATCTGGTGGGTCTTCTTCTTCATTCAGACCACTGGTTAAGGGACAGGTGCGTCGTAATTCCAGTCCATGAGCACGATCCTGAAAAAGTGGCTTTCAACCCTGTTCAGGAAGACCCATGCATGCCTGTAGAAACCAAGAAACCGGTGCACCCAGAGAAAATCAGCGCTTTGCTTGGCATTTTACACATTTGTAGTGTAGACTGGCATTCATCAAGGTTACACATTTGTCGTCATGTAGGCATGGCGAGTCGTCCTATGATGCCTGAGTTCATAGGACACGCTATGATGATGAGGCAGAGATCATAGGCTGTCCTATGATGTCCTAGAAATGTGCTTTAAAGTCTGTCTTACCCTACGCTGGTGAAGGGTGTCCACCTGTCTCAGACAGGTGCAGTGTACTACTGGAACCTCAGGTGTTTGATCTTAATGTCATCTTTTCTGACGTGCAGCAGTTGTCATTCTATTGCTCTACATCCAAGCCATCATAAACATTTGTCTATGTGCCATGGGCTTGATGTATATGACATCATAAAGACACATTTGTCTATGTGCCGTCATATTAGCATCACGAGTCATCCTATGATGCCTGAGTTCAGGGTCTATATGACATCATAAAGACACATTTGTCAATGTGTCCTATGATGCCTGAGTTCATAGGACGTCCTATGATGTTCAGCCAGAGATCGTAGGCCGTCCTATGATGTCCTATGAACGTGACAGACACACAGAAAGACACACACAGAGATTTCTTGCTTTTATAGAGTGTGTCTTGAGAAGTTGGAACACAGTAATAAATTGGGGTGATATCTTGTGAATCAGTTTAGATTGAATAAAGAAAAAACAACTATCCACTCTATTAAGGATATGACTGGAAATATTACCCATGAGCCTGAAGAAATAAAGAACTCCTTCAGAAAGTTTTATGAAAACCTCTACTCATCTCAAATTAACCCATCTGACTCAGAGATAAATAAATTTTTGGACGATGTTAACTTACCACGATTAAATAATGAACAGATTGCAGCTCTGGATGCACCTCTTCTGGTGTCTGAACTCCAGGAGGCACTTAAGCACATCCCAAACAACAAAGTTCCGGAACTAGATGGTTTGCCAGTAGAATTTTACAAAGAATTTTGGCCTGTGATGGCACCTACTTTCTTTAAAATGGTGAACCAAATTAAAGAAGATAATGTAATCGCTCCAAATATGAATTTGGCTAATATTATCCTGCTCCTTAAACCTGGAAAAGAACCTACACTTCCATCCAGCTACCGTCCCATCTCACTTATGAATGTCGATCTTAAAATAATTTGCAAAGTTCTCGCCAAAAGACTAGAAAGGATAATTCCGTTTATTATACACCCAGATCAAACAGGTTTCATCAAGGGTAGGCACTCAGCTAATAATACATGCAGGCTATTTAATAGACTACTGCAAGATTAATAACTTAGAAACTACAATTTTGTCCCTGGATGCAGAGAAAGCCTTTGATCGTGTTAACTGGAAATTTCTTTTTATGGTGGTAAACAAGTAAGGGTTTGGTTCATCTTTCATAAACTGGATTAAAACACTATATAGCTGTCCAGCTGCATCTGTCCGAACAAATGATCCGACTTCCTGAAACTTTAATCTCCAGAGAGGTACTAGGCAGGATTGCCCACTCTCTCCCTCACTTTTTGACATCTTTATTGAAACATTAGCAGCAGCCATACAACAAAATGTTGATATCAGAGGTATCCAAACTGGAGAAAAACAACACAAGATAAGTCTTTATGCTGATGATGTATTGATTTTCCTTGAAAACTTACAAAGATCTCTTCTTCAGACAGTGGCACTCATTGATAAATTTTCATCATTATCAGAATACTCTATTAACTGGGTAAATCAATAGTCTTTCCTATAAATTGTAATTTTTCAAATACATCTACTATTCCAATACAATCAGGTAATATTAAATATTTAGGAATAGATATTTCTCCCAGGGTCTCAGAGTTATTGTGACTAAATCACATTCCCCTTTTAAAAACAATACAAGACGACCTTACGCGTTGGAGGACACTACCTATATCACTAATGGGAAGAGTCACAACCGCTAAAATGATGGTCCTTCCTAAAATCAACTATTTGTTCTCAATAATTCCTATACAACCATCAATGGCCTGGTTTAAGTCTCTAGACTCAAATATAATAAATTTTTTATGGAAGGATAAACCATCACGGATTAGTTTAAAAACTCTTCAAAAAGCGAAAGAGTGTGGAGGCTTAGATCTACCAAATTTTTTTTTAACTACTTTTTAGCAAATAGACTGCAGTTTGTTTCTAAATGAACAAAATCAACCCCACTAGGAAGCCCATGGTTAGATGCTGAACAGGCTCTCTGTGGGTCGCTAAATATCTCTGACTTACCTTTTATAAGTCCCTGTATTAAATGTCATGACTGTTTTAAAAGCATTAATATCAGCTCCTCTCTGACGGCTTGGTGGAAATTTTTAAAAATAACGGGGTCTTTGCTTGTCCCCTGTAAACTCACGCCCATTTGGAATAATCCTGATATCTTGCAACAAAAGAGGACATTAAATTTTCCACTATGGCAAGAGAAGGGAATAAATAACTTAGAACATGTTATTCAAGGTGGAAATTTTATCCAATTTCAGGAACTAGTGTCACAATACGACATCAGTAATAAAAAGTATCTTGAATACCAACAGCTTAAATCCATAATAAAAGCAAGATTCAATCCTAGACAGATTTAGAGGTACCATTTAAGGTGGCAGAGTTTCTAAATCTTCATTCCCCTAAATTGATATCGAAAATACATGGACTATTACTGGAAAGTCTGTATCTCTTCCAATATCAAAATGGGAGACAGACCTATCAATCAATAAGGAGGAAAGCTTCTGGACACAAATATATTTAAACGCTTTTAAGATGACTAAAAACTCTAACTTACAACTTATACAGTATAAAGTTCTACATAGAATTCATTACACAGGACAAAGGATGTTCAAAATGGGCCTGAGTCACACAAATATCTGCTCTCACTGCACCAGCAATGTCCCGGATAGCTATATGCATGCTATGTGGTCCTGCACCCTCCTGGGGGGTTCTGAGTCTGGCCCTGGGCCCCTGGTGCTAGGGGAGGCGCTCCCCCCCAGGCCGAGATTGGGTGTGTGCTGGTGGTGCGGGTTGGCCCCGGTGCGTCCTTGTGCGGTGGGGTCATGTTCTCCCTGGGGCCCTGGTGGCACCCTGGGGCAGGTGCCTGCATCCTGGGTCATCCTCCCTGTCCACTGGGGTCTGCGGGTGTGTGTGTGGGTGTGCGTGTGTGTGTGTGTGTGAGAGTGGGTGTGAGTGGGGGCATGTATGTGAGTGGGTGTGGAAGTGGGTGTGTGTGTTGTGAGTGGGCAGGTGGGGCTGTGTGTGGGTGTAGGTGGGCATGTGTGATGGTGGGTGGGGGTGCATGTGTGTGAGGGTGCGGTTACCTGGGGGTGGAGGATGTGTGTATGGGCAGGAAAACTTCATTGGGTGGCGGGGGTGGGGCAGTCCATCTAGTGGCATGGGGATTGGCGTTTCGGAGCCTGCTTGTCCCGGCCACCCTGCTGTTGTGTTGCGGGGTGGGGCACTTTGTTGCATTGCCCCTGGTGTCATTGGCGGCGGGTGTGTGTTGGTGCTCGGGGGTGGTTGAGGGGACTGTTGGCGCGGGTTGGTGGCTGTGTTTCCGTTGAGTTGCTCCAGGGTAGCTGTAGGGCGGCCAGCCGCTGTCGGTGTGCGTCTGGGGTGGGTGGTCGGTGGGCTTGTGTGGGCGCTCGAGAGTGTCACTTGTCATGTGGGGCGCTGTGTGGGTCTGGCCCATTGTTCACTATTGTGACTACTGTTGCTGTCCATGTTTGTGTGTGTAAGATGAGTGGGAATGGGTGTGGCTGCCCCATCATGCTTGTGGTGCTGGGAGCGCCAGGGCACGATGCTGGTGGGTCCTGGGCTGCTTGCACTGACGGCCATCATCCTGGGTTGGGATTTGGGGGCAGTGGGTGGCCTCATGAACCAGCTTGCAAGCTGGCTTCTGGGTGGGGGGGGCACCTTGCTTTTAGACCGCCTCCCTCCCAGTCTTTTTTCCCGCCATCCCCCTCCCCCTGACTCTGGGTGGAATATACATCTTCTTGGATACATTTAGGACTTTGGGGTGGGGGTGTGCCACACTGTGTTGGCAAAGGGGATACCTTTGCTGCACAGTGGGGCTGCCCTCACCTCAATTTTAATTGCATTTTAGACACTGAGGGATTGGGGGGATGGGGGCCCCGCTGCCCATCGCAGTGGCTAGCGGTGCTCCAATCACCATTCCCCCCAATTTTAATTGCACTTGGGTAGTCCACACATTTACAGACAATTACATCATATAACCGACATACACCCACCATGTTTTGTGCGGGGGGGGGGGTCTTCCCCCACCCCTGTTGCCCTCCTCCTGCTGGGGCCGTGGGGGCCCGGTGGGGATCCTGGGACCTGTCATGTTGTCAAAATCCCTGGGTGCTCCTGAATGTATAGATACAACCAAGAGAGTGAGAGCAGGACTGAATATGAGAGTAAGTGAGTGTGAGTGGGTGATGAATGGAGGTGGTGATGTTGGGTTGGTTTTGTGCACGCTTTGCGTGCCGGATGGCATCTTGGGGCGCCTGCGGTGGTTTGCTGATCAGTTGCTCGTTTGGGCGCCGGGGGTCTGCTTCTGTGGCCTGCGCCGGTGGTCTCCCCGGCCACTGCTGGGCACTGGTGCATGTTCAGGCTTGCTGCATCTGCTTTGCAGCCGCCTTAAGAAACAAGGGTGAATGAGGGGTGAGATTGAATGGGTACAGGAGTGAGAGAGAATGGGTGGGTCCGGGTGAGAGAGAGGGAGGGAGTGCATGTGGGTGTGAAGGTGTGGGGATGGATGTGTATCTGCGAGTAGGGAGGTGCTGGATTGAGGAGGGCAGTGTCTCTCAACAATGTGGACTCCTCTGGGCAGGGGGGACTTCTTTGGGCATGGGGGTCCCCGAGGTGTTTGGCAGTGGAGCGGGGGGGTGCTGTGGGGGTGCCTGGGGGGGGGGGGGCTTGCACCAGGAGACGCGGGCCGATCTCCAGCCCAGGGGTAGTGTCGCTGGCCTCCTGGCACCTGGGGCCCGGGGGTGGGCGTTGGCCCCGCTGGAGGGGTAGGGGTCTAGTGGGTCCAGGGATGTGGGCTCACCGCGCCGGCCACCTGAAGACCTGGTCTCCTGGCCTCCTTCGATTGTCCCTCTGGGGGTGCATTCCTGGCTTTCCTGGGGCTTGCTGACCTTGGATGTTTGTGCCCTGTGGGGGTTGGTGGCGCTACCTTGCCTGCTCAGGGTTCCCGAGGGGAGAGCTGCTGCACCGGCCCCCCGCTTCGAATGCTTCCTGACAAACCACTCACATGCACACACTTATTTTGCGCGCATTCTCATATATACGCACGCAGACATACACGTACAAGCGTCTCTCCTTTAACAGGTACAGAAACCAGAATCATGTTGAGACATCTTCGGTGGAAGAAGCAGTTTGTCTTCTGTTTGTTTTAGTTGTTGGTTTTTTGTCTTTTTGTCTGTTCCCCTCCCTTTTCTTTCCCCCTCCACAAACTTCCTTTCCCTCTTCCCCATCCTGTCAGGTCTTCCATGGGTAAAATAATTCAAGTATTAAAAGTTATTACAGGAAGAGTTTACAACAATATACAATACATAGGTAGGTACTGTATAAGCTTCTCTTGGCAAAGTAAATCTGTTTTGGCACAATAAGGGTGACAGATCCCTGTTCTGCTTGCCTAGCTGCCTGACAGGACAAGGGGAGAAAAAGGCAAAGGCATATAGTGAGTTGTATGAGAGGCTAGACACTGAGGAAGGAGAAAAGGACTTGTATCGACTGACTAGACAGAGAGATCGAGCTAGAAAGGATGTGCAGCAAGTTAGGCTGATCAAGGACAGAAATGGTAATGTACTAACATATGACGAGAGTGTGTTGAGAAGGTGGAAGTTGTACTTTGAGGAGCTGATTTAATAAAGAAAATGAGAGAGAGAGAAGGATGGATGAAGGAAATATAGCGAACATGGATGTCCCAAGGATTAGCAAGGAGGAAATGAGGGCAGCTTTGAAGAGGATGAAGAATGGAAAGGTGGTTGGTCCAGATGACATACCTGTGGAGGTATGGAGATGTTCAGGAGAGATGGCAGTGGACTTTTTAACTAGATTGTTTAACACAATCATAGAGAGTGAGAAGATGCCTGAGCAGTGGAGAAGAAGTCTTTTCATTGCAATTTTCAAGAACAAATGATGCTCAGAGCTGTAGTAACTACAGAGGCATAAGGCTGATCAGCCACACTATGAAGATATAGGAAAGAGTTGTTGAAGCCAGGTTAAGAGGAGAGGTGACAATCAGTGAGCAGCAGTACAGTTTCATGCCAAGAAAGAGTACTGCAGATGCAATGTTTGCTCTAAGAGTGCTGATGGAGAAGTATAGAGAAGGTCAGAAGGAGCTGTACTGTGTCTTTGTGGATCTAGAAAAAACACATGATAGGGTGCAAAGAGAGGAAGTGTGGTACTGTATGAGAAAGTCAGGAGTGGCAGAGAAGTATGTGAGGGTGGTGCAGGACATGTATGAGGACAGCAAGATAGTGGTGAAGTGCACTGTAGGAGTGGCAGATGGATTCAAGGTGGGAGTGGGATTACAGGGATCGGCTCCGAGCCCCTTCTTGTTTGCTATGGTGACGGACAGACTGACAGATGAGGTCAGGCAGGAGTCTCTATGGACCATGATGTTTGCAGATGACACTGTGATCTGTAGTGAGAGTAGGGAGCAGGTGGAAGAGAACCTGGACAGGTGGAGATATGCTCTGGAGAGAAGAGGAATGAAAGTCAGTAGAAGCAAGACAGAATACATGAGTGTGAATGAGGGGGAGGCAGGTGCAACGGTGAAGATGGAAGGAGTAGCGTCATATCCCGAGCGCTATTTTGTCCGCGCTCGGGCTATATGTCGTGCCTGTCAGGCTTTGACAGCTGTGTTGTCATTCTGGCTCCCCGGGCTCTGATTGGTCAAACACTCGGGAGTTCCCTGCTGTCAGAGCCTGAGCAGCTGTGCTGCACTTGTGGTCGTTAGCAGCCAGCTTTAAATGCCGGCGCCAGCGGCTGCATCTTGCGGCTGTCTCGTCAACATTCCTGTCAAGCATTCGTGTCAAGCATTCTTGTCAGTGTTCGTGTCAACGTCTCTTAGTGTTCATCCACGATTCTCCGCTAATGTAAGTGTGTTTATTGTTGTAGTATCGTTCGTGTTCCTTGCCTCTTCCTTGTCTGACGGTGAGCGAGCGTTCCTCGTCTCAGCCGTCATCATTCATTGTTATGTTAATGGATAATCTTGCTGCTCAGCCCACGCGGCTAGTTATCGTGTTCTACCCTAGCCTTGAACTATAAATAAAAACCTACATAAGTGCAACTTAACTGGTCTGTGGCGTCTTATGCTGGCTTGTGAGGGCCAGACGTGACAGTAGACAGCTGCCAGAAGGAGATGCTGTTTGCAGTAAAGTTGCATTCAGGAGAACTCTGCTCTTTCCTGTCTGGGTACGGTGTACTGGAACTATGCCGTTGCGGACAGGGCGCCTTCGGGGTCTCAGCCATCAGCTGACCGAGGCGCTGGAGGATTTTGATGAAATCGTCACTGCCACCTTTTTCCTCGACGATCTTCCCGAAGTACGCCATCACCTGAACTGTGCTGAGAGGGTGCTCGATGAACTGTTCCCCTGCTACGCCGCCCACCCAGAAGTCGCAGCGAGGAGACTTGACCTCGCCGCCCATCACGAGGTACTCCGGATGAAGGAGGTGTATGGGGAGGAGTATGACCAAGAGTGGAGGAGAAGGCATCCCCGGTCTCCGCCTTGGGACCCCGATCCTCTCCTCGATCCAGTCCAGGAGTTCGCACCACCTGTGGCCCATCGAAGACGTCGGCGTCGCGGCCAGAGACATTCTCAGCAAGAGTCCTGTCCGGATCCTTCTCCGGGTCGCTGGACTGACCCTTTCAACCAGACAGCTGTTTCTTCAGCGTCCCACCAGGAGGGAACCCCCGCAGCCTCTCTCCCCGGGCCATCTTCCTTCCCTGGTCTGTCAGCGCGTCGTTCCCGGCCCGTCTTGGCTGTCGCCCCCTCCTTTCCGACGTCTTTTCCAGCTGCTGGTTGTATGAGGAGTTCTGCTCCGGCGAGTCCCGCATCGATCCCATCTCGAGTGCCCCCCCCCCCCCGTCCTTCCAGGGAGCCCTCTGCCACCATCCGACGGGAGGAGGAAGGAGCAACGTTCCCTGCAGCAGGCACCATCCTTTCCCCGGGAGACAGGCGAGTACAAGTTCCCTTTTTTCCCCTTTACAGTGATTTGTCTTGTCTGACTCCTGGGGGTGAGGTTTGGGGTTCGCAGCCCCCCGAGCCCCCACCACCTGCTGAGATCATCACTAAACCCACTGCCTCTGTGTCTCCCCCCGTTGAGCGTTCTTCGACGTCAGTTGAGCGTCATCAGATGAGGAGGGGGCCTGCAGTCCTGGAGCAGAAGATTCCAGCCCCACAGCCATATCAAGGGCAGAGGAGGAGATTGGACTACTGTTTGGAGCCTGCGCCGATGACAGAGCGTCCCCGGGTCTCCACGGATGAGCAGTCCAACCCAGCGGGCCAGGGGCCCCCCGCCACCACGCCGTATGGATTACCAGTGTGGATATCGGCACCGGAGGGTCCTCAGGCTGCTGAAGCCATCATGCCGGTTGCGGAGTCCGACCAGAAGACGACCTCCTCCTGTCTGAGCCCGGATCGTCGAAGTCCTGGACGGCGTCCGAACTTGAGATCAGGCAAGTGCTCAGTGTTGTCTTTGTTTTTTCTATTATTGAGCATTTTTGCCTGTCTCTTGGTGAGGCGAGGCGGGTGCAGCCATCCACTGCATCCGAGCTTGTCTCGCCGGGTTCTGGCGCTGCCGGTGTTCCTGATCCCAGTTCTTCTTTTTCTTCTGAGCCCTCCCCCAAGATCACCGGTGCAGAGCAGACCCCTATCGCTGTGCCGGAGGTTCCGGGTTCGGAGTTGGAGGTCAGTAGTGGTGTAGCCCTGACCCAATCGGGGTCTGACACGGGTGCAGCGTCGACTGAATCAGAATTCTTCGTCAAAGTGGTTCTGACCGAATCGGGGACCGACGCGGGTGCAGCGTCGGCTGAATCAGACTTCGTCACCGGGGTGGTCCAGACCCAATCGGGGTCCAACGCGGGTGCAGCGTCGGCGGAATTAGAGTTCGTCACCAAAGTGGTTCAGCCCCAGTCGAGGTCCGACGCGGGTGCAGCGTCGGCTGAATCAGAGTTCGTCACCGGGGTGGTCCAGACCCAATCGGGGTCCGACACGGGTGCAGCGTCGGCGGAATTAGAGTTCGTCACCGAAGTGGTTCAGCCCCAATCGAAGTCCGACGCGGGTGCAGCGTGGGCTGAATTAGAGTTCGTCACTGGGGTGGTTCTGACCCAATCGGGGTCCGACGCGGCTGCATCATCGGCTCAGTCTGAGTCCATCCCCGGAGGGGTTCTGGCCCAATCCGGGCCCACCGTGGGTGCAGCGTCGGTCCAGTCTGGACTCCCTACCGGATTGGGTCCAGCCCTGCCAGCGTCTGTTTGGGTGGGATCCGGAGATGGTGCTGCAGATCCACCGCTGAATAACCCCAAATTAATTCCCTACCCTCATCATGTTTCTCCCTCCCCCGCATCTGGAACCGCGGGGATTAATCATAGTTGGCCCGGTTCTCCCTGGCTTTCCCCCGCCGTTGGAAGACCGTTGCCGATCTCTCTCCAGTCATCTGGTTGGCAGGTGGATGCGGGTCGACCACCTGGAAGCCTGTTCTTCTGGGGCCGGCCTCCCGATAAACAGAACTGTTCATTTGGCGCCCTGGTCCGGCCGCCGGAGGCATGGTCATCCTCGGCCCAGGATTCGGGTAGGCCGCCAAAACACGTCCCGCTACCCCTGTTAGCGGTCTGGATGCTGGGGGCTGGGAGGCCTCCTGAACTGTGTATTATGACTGTCATCCTGATGTGCTTCTTCCCCCTTCTTTTGCCCCTCAGTCGTTTCTGTGATTTTGAGGGTTTTTTAGATTGAAATACTCCACAGGCAGGATTATTGTGTACTCCGATGTCTGACTTGACCACTGGTTTTTTTCCCTCCCATTCAGTCCTGCTTATATACCGAGTTTTTTTTCCCTCTTGTTTGACCTTTTGGTTTTGAAGACAGCCGAGTGTATCTGATTTTGTTAGCACTTTTCCTCTATTTTTTGGTTCTATGGTTATTTTGTACATCGTTTATATTACCCCTATTTTGTGTTGTATGAATATACATACCCTTGTCATGGGAATTCACACGTTTTTGAGTTACTATTTAGTAGAATGTTGTCTGTTATTGCGTCCCTGATCAAGGAATCCCGAGAGTAGACCTTTTTTTCTTTAGACATAATACCATTATGATTGTTTTCTTGCCGGCCATTGCTATACACTTGCTGTAACATCTACAATAGATCTTTATTCTGCCAAACAGGGTCTAGTTGACCTGATTCTAACACCAAGAAAATGAACCTGTTCTAATTCTGCCTTTCTTTTCCCATGTTTTTTTTTTTCCTAATCACTCTCAACATTAGAATTTGAAGTGTAGTCTTTGGAATTCTCAGCCGCTAATTTCTGGTAGAGCTTTTGCACTCTGTCTGTTTTAAGGTAAGAGCTCTCCTGAACCATTTTTTGATATTTTTTTTCTCAGGTTAAGCTCAAGACAGAGTCATCGGCATTATTAACTGGCTTTTGAAGTGAAGACTAATTGACAGGGACTCTAGCAGAAACCTTATGTTTGGATATACGTCTAACGTTTGATCTGACATTTTTGTATCCAGGGTGAAATACTTTATGGGTCTTTTGCTTATGTTCATTTTCCCATTTTTGCTCATGTGCACTCAAGGCCACTGTTCAGCTACATCAGTGTTTGGTTCAGAACCGTTGTGTCACCATGGGTTGAGATGCCGTCTCAGCACTCAGCCCATGTTTTCCCTCATCCCTGCTTCCCATTGAGCAGCGTCTCAGCAGGCTCCCAGCTGGCAGCATTACGGACGGCTGGGGCCAATTAGTCCTCATCAGCTGGGGCGCTGCCAATGTGAATAAATAGGAGCAGCCTCGATGACTCGGGGCTGCGACATAAGCACTGCTAGGCTGGAGCCCCTTCGTCTGGTGCCAGCCCCTGCCTCATCTTCAGCACAACTCGTGTTTCCCGTAAGGAGTTTGTGCCTTGGTACCCCCCATGTCCAGTGCTAACCCGCTACTTTCCTTACTGTATCACTTGGGAGTACCATCTTGTAAGAGTGACCTGTGTATTGGAGTCCTTTGCCCAGTGCCAGCTCTCTATTCTTCTGGCTGCTTAACCCGTGAGTGTTACCTGCTGTGAGCCCTCTTGTTGTGTACCCCTACGCCCGGTGCCAACGGTGTTCTCTGTCGCTGTACTGCTCATGAGTGTTATTGTGTTGAGTATCTGTGCTTCCCTCATCCCTCACCCCTACCTTCAATAAAACATCACGACTCACTGGCTCGCCCTTGGCTCTTATTGCGCGGCTCCCTAGAGCCGTGTGTGACAGTATGTCGCAGCCCGACGAGTTACCGGCGGCCGTGAGTTGCCGTGGAATTGTACCTTTCTGTCCGGGTGTCAGCGCTGCTAGCATGCCGTTTCCCAGGAGTCACTTCCGGCGCCAGGGCGACGAGCTGAGGTCCACCTCGGAGGCTGTCGACGGGACGCTCTTCACCCTGCACGATGCCTCCAACGCGAGACGCTGGCATCCGGGCCGGGCAGAGGAACTCCTGGACTGTTACCCTCATTCTGTGTACCATCTCGAGGACAGTGCCAGGATAGACGCCACAGGTACACAGCGAGAGAAGCTCCGCGGGTTGGATGGAAATCCCGGCAGGAAGCCGAAAGTGGCGACGTTTCCCCCCCGCTTCGGGATCCCGTTCCTGCCGCCATTCCAGTCCGGGAGTTCGCGCCAACCAGAGGGCTTCCCCCGACCTGCGCCACGTCACTCGGGATTCCCTTCAAGGAGCCGCAGCTGACAGCAGTTATGTCTGGGGTCGAGTGGCTGTCGCGAGCTCCACTGTGTTTCCTGTCACCACCTTCAGGCATGTGGCGGCGGCAAGTGAGATTGATGGAGAGGACTCCAGGGCTACGAAGCTTTCCCGTGCTCGACGCCTTCCTCGCCTCGATCTCCGATCTGGAGCGGCGATTCCTGGGTCCCCCTCGCTTCGTCCCCTGGGAATAGCCGTCATCACATCGCCGAGTCACTCTGCACGAACCTCGTCCGGATCCAGTTCTGGGCCGCCCGTCAGGACCGTTCCTCCCACGCAGCTTGTCACCTCTTCGCCTCGTCAGTGTGGAGCTTCACAGCCTCGTTCCCTGAGCCTCATTTCCCCGCTGTCATCCCTGGACATTCGGGCTGGCTCACCCCGGCTGTTTCCCCCTCCTCCTCGACGCGCTTCCTGACTGCTGAGTGTGCCTGGAATTCCGGCCTGGCGAGCTCTCTACTGGAGACAACGCGAGCGACCCTCAGACGAATTCCCGGGGGGTCCTCCGTTATCGCCGGGCGGGGAGAGGAAGAAGCAGTATCCACCACAGCAGGCGATACTCAACCTCCAGGAGGCAGGCAAGTCATAGTTTTGTCACATCTGTTTAATGATATGCTCTGTCACATTCCTGGAGGAAGAGTTCAGGGTTCGCAGCTCCCTGAACTCCCCCCACCTGCTGTAACCTGTGCTCCTAATCCCGCATCCTCTGTGTCTCTCTCCGCCGAGCGATCCCCGGCTCCGGGTCAACGTGGTGGGATAAGGAGAGGGCCTGTGGTTCCGCAGCTACGTTGCGGACGGAGGAGGGGGACTGACTGCTGCGTGGAGTCTGCGCCGACGACTGAGCGTCCCCGGGTCTCCACGGAGGAGCGGTTCGGTCCAGCGGGACGAGATTCTTCTGGCTACACGCCGAGTGGATCGTCGGCGGGGTTACCGGAGCTGGAGGAATCTCAAGCTGCGCTGACCATCGTGCTGGCTGCGGGGCCCGACGCGGCTGGATGGGAGCCTGACAACGACCTCCTGACGACGGATCCTGGATCTTCGCAGTCCTGGACGGCGTCAGAACCCGAGATCAGGCGAGTGCTCTCCTTTCTTTTCTCCCTTTTTATCTTTGAGCACTTCAGCCTGTCTCTAGGGGAGACGAGCCGGGTGCAGCCGCCCGCTGCGTCTGAGCTCGTCTCGCCGGGTTCTGGCACTGCCGGTGATCCTGATCCCGGTTCTGTTTTCTCTTCTGAGCCTTCTTTCAGGGTCACCGGCGAGGGAGTTGCTGTTCCTCGTGGTGCTGGAGGGTCCAGGTACAACGTTGGAGGTCGGTTCTGGTGCCGTGTCCAACGTGGGTTCGCCTGAGACCCAATCGGGGGGTCCAACGTGGGTTCGCCTAAGGCCCGATCGGGGGTCCGACGTGGCTGCTGCCCCAGTGTTGTCCAGGTCCGGTGAGGAGGTGGCCGTTTCCCTGCGGCCTGACGCTCGTCGCCCTCGGTCATCGGCTCTCCCCCTGAGCCTCTTCCACCGGGATCCGCTCTGACCCTTCGTCCGTCTCAACGGGTCCTGGTGTTGAGTGATGCGGGTCGACGACCCGACCACAGAACTTTCGGTTCGTGATCTTGGTTCTCCCCGCTGGTCTGTGTTTGCCTTTGGGGTGGCCTGGTTCGGCTGCCGGTGGGACTGGATTCCTGGGATCTGGGTCCGGAGTTCGCCGTCCGAACATTTCCCTTTCCTGGTTCGCCAACTGGACAATGGGCGGGGAGATCTCCGGAGCCACCTCGGCCATTTTTTGGACTCTGCCTGCCATATTCCTCGGGTGTCACTTTTTCTTTTATCATTATTAAGGTCACTCGGGTGTAATATTTTGTCCTGTTGGTGGATGTGTTTTCATAGTACTGTGTGTTTTCCATTCCTCGTACTCAGCACTTTACTTTTTGTACCATGTTTTTAGCCTCGTCCTTGGCATTGTAGAGTTATGTTTTGTTTCCTATCAGACCATACTCTGCAGTTGTCCGTTCGTTCCAGTCACTTTCATTCTTTAGGTGACTGTGGTATTTCTATATCCGTAGTGCTGTGGGTTTTCCTTTGCCCGTACTCAGCATTTCCTTTTTCTTTAGGTGACTGTGGGTATTTCTATATCCGTAGTGCTGTGGGTTTTCCTTTGCCCGTACTCAGCATTTCCTTTTTCTTTAGGTGACTGTGTGTATTTCTATATCCGTAGTGCTGTGGGTTTTCCTTTGCCTGTACTCAGCATTTCCTTTTTCTTTAGGTGACTGTGGGTATTTCTATATCCGTAGTGATGTGGGTTTTCCTTTACCCGTACTCAGCGTTTTTTTTTTCTTTGTGTCACTCTTGTCCTGTTCTTAGTTTTGTTTGCATTATGGAGTAGTGTTTGTTCTGTTGTCCACACTCCGTAATTGCTTTATCCGTTTTTTGTCATTTTTTTGGTGCAATGTAGAGTACTGTGTTTGGGTTTTTTTTTTTTTTTGTTTTTTTTTGCCCTGTACTGCCTACATTGGCCTGTTGGTGTTTCCCTTTACTTCGTCCCCCTCCGGCCCTGCCTCCCTTCCTCCACCTAGGTGGGGGGGGGGGGGGGGGGGGGGGGATGGGGTGTTTCTGGTCGTTCAGGAGCCCGACCTTGAGGGGGGAGGCTCTGTCACCACGGGTTGAGATGCCGTCTCAGCACTCAGCCCATGTTTTCCCTCATCCCTGCTTCCCATTGAGCAGCGTCTCAGCAGGCTCCCAGCTGGCAGCATTACGGACGGCTGGGGCCAATTAGTCCTCATCAGCTGGGGCGCTGCCAATGTGAATAAATAGGAGCAGCCTCGATGACTCGGGGCTGCGACATAAGCACTGCTAGGCTGGAGCCCCTTCGTCTGGTGCCAGCCCCTGCCTCATCTTCAGCACAACTCGTGTTTCCCGTAAGGAGTTTGTGCCTTGGTACCCCCATGTCCGGTGCTAACCCGCTACTTTCCTTACTGTATCACTTGGGAGTACCACCTTGTAAGAGTGACCTGTGTATTGGAGTCCTTTGCCCAGTGCCAGCTCTCTATTCTTCTGGCTGCTTAACCCGTGAGTGTTACCTGCTGTGAGCCCTCTTGTTGTGTACCCCTACGCCCGGTGCCAACGGTGTTCTCTGTCGCTGTACTGCTCATGAGTGTTATTGTGTTGAGTATCTGTGCTTCCCTCATCCCTCACCCCTACCTTCAATAAAACATCACGACTCACTGGCTCGCCCTTGGCTCTTATTGCGCAGCTCCCTAGAGCCGTGTGTGACACGTTGAGGTTCTTTCCATTGGTTTGCTGCCAATTCTTGAGTTGAGTTTTTTTTCCTCTGTAACGGTCCGGTAATCCAGTTTTTTGTCACGATATTTGTACATTGTTAAGCTGTTTCTTCTTTGTGATATGCGTTCTTGTACAGTTTTTTTTGTTTCTTTCTCCCCCTCCCCTGTGATTTTATCCCGTTTGTTTTTCTGCCCCTGCCTTGTCTTCATTGTGATTTGTGTGGTAGTTATTGTGTCTTCTTTTTCTGTGAGGTTGAGTGTAACCCAGCTGAGAAAATGACTCTTTTTCTCAGATGTAAATTGTATTAATACAATTGTGTGATTTTATTTTGAAAACCGATTCTCTTGAGGAAGAGGAAGTGTGATCCTCGTGATCCAACTTTAAAACTTCCGTTTTATGGTCACGTTGGGTGATCTGGGTCTTTCTATTCGTTAAGAGCAATATTAGCCCCGCCTTCCGAGCAAAGTGCTGAGGTGCTATGCTGGAAATCGTTCTTTGCACGATCTGCGAGTGGAGGAGAGGAACTGTAGGACGATCTGTCCTCACGTTGACACCTCTTCTTGGTGAGTTTCATTCAGAAAGATGCTATAAATGGATCTAAACACTCTCCCAACGCTAATTTGCAACCTTTATTATCCTAAGTTGATGGGAGCACGAGCTTGAGAGGCCGTGAAGTGGTGACTTCTGCTGTGTTCACCCTGAATCTCATCTTTGGTGAGTCAGATACATGCTAATGTTATGCTAACATTAGCGCTATGCTAATGCTAGTCGCGAGTGGATTTTTTTCTGTTTAAAAGCAATGGAAAAGGCTGTCTTTGTGTCTGTATGGTTTCCCTAAATGTGATTTCAGTTCCCAACAGTATGCTGAAGTACTTTTAGCTCTTATGCACCATTTCTGTCAAATGTAATGTGTAGTTTGATGCTAAAAGCACATGGTGTTAGCCCTCTAGGTAAAAGCATAGGTTATGCTAAACCCAGTAGCTCAGACAGGGTTTTCTGATTTTAAAAGGGAATATTGGATGTGATGGGACAGTATATTCCCTGGTTATGTGATAAATTAATTGTATTTCATTTCATGATTTACAGAGACAAGGTTAGAGAGGATTAATCATAATTTCATGGTTAAGTGATGTAGAGATAAACAGAGGAATTCATTTAATTGGTTACATGAAAAAAGGGGTATTTCATGTGCCACTAGAGAGATTGTGAGAAAAGAAAAAAAGAACATGCATGTAAGATGCAAGATGTGAGATGTAAGATATTACTATATTGCTGGATTGTGATAATAGTAATATGAGAGAAGAATTTAAGCACTAAGCTATGGTGTTATATAAGAAGGGACTGGAAGATGAATTACTCTAGCTGTAAACAATAATACCATTATTGTCGTGCAGGCTAGGTTTTTTTTGGTTGCCAATCAAGAACCTTCTGGAACCTGGATTCTCTCCGAATGGAGATGGCGAGCCTGACCCGAGACTGAACCAAGATTGGACTGAGATCTAACCAAGATCTCGAGTGAAGAGCATCTTTCCTCTCTCCAGTGCCCAGGATTGGGAAACTTGAGTCTGGGAGATACGAGATATCCTGACTGGTCAAACGACGAACCCGAATGGACAAACACTGAGCTCAGTGGACATCTTTGGGGTTTTATTTCATGCCCGGCCGTTGTTATATTTGTATAGTTGTAAATTATCTGTATATTTTGCTCACTTTATCACTGTAAATAAACAACCATTATTGCTCATTTCTTGCCTCCAGGCTATTTCATTCCACACTCACTTTAATTCCCTATTGTAACCCTTACGACCCTAGCAACTGGTCTACACTTAATTATTTCCCTTACCTAATTAACATAAGGGCAAGGGTTACAATAAAAGTGGCGAGGCCAGCCAGAGCCTTTTTTTTCTCTCCCTTACGTTATTTCAAGCCTATACGTACCAAAATGGATATTGTTGAACGTGAATCCTGTGAAAATCCCAAATGCAGTGATAGTGAGTGAAATCGCTGGGAGATGAGCAACTTGATGAAGTGACTGAGTTTTTGTGAGACGGTATGGATCGATTTCAAGAGTCATAAAAGTAACAGATAGTAAGTCTGAGTTTTTCCAGAGTGCTATTTTTGAGTATCACTCGGGTATTGCTTTTGAAACTCTTGACCCATTGCCATGTACTCATGTATCTGATAGTGGAGCCAGCTATATGATACAATCTCTTGCCAGTGTTTATACGCACCGTGTAGGGAGCGAAATGACCAAGTCATTTCTCACTAAAATTAAAAACTAGGCGAAGATGAGGGGCAGAGATTTGCAGATGTCCTAAAATACGTGCTGTTACGGATGTCTGAGGCAATCAAAGAATCTGAAAATGATCAATCAGAGCAAGTTAAGTTACCAGATAACTTACCTGAAGCTTGCTTGGATGAACCTCAACCTCAGCCTTCTGCAGCTGAGTCAAATCACACTGCGAGCACACCAGCTCGAAGTATGCCCACCAATTCTGCACATGATTTAAATCCCCCAGAAGTGCAACGTGTGGTAGTTGAGCACATTGTGAAAAAGGGGAAGATTTGTCCGAAGCTTGCTTGGATGAACCTCAACCTCAGCCTTCTGCAGCTGAGGTCAAATCACACGGCGAGCACACCAGCTCAGAGTATTCGCCACCAATTCTGCACATGATTTAAATCCCCCAGAAGTGCAACGGTGTGGTAGTTGAGCACATTGTGAAAAGGGAAGATTTTTCCATGCAGCAGTTTTCACAAAAGCTTGGAGCGTTTTTCTGGCAAAGACCTCCGACCAACTTATGAGCTAGATTATGACACTTGGCGCTCCAGTGTAGAATTAATCTTGACTGATTCTGCTATGTCCCAAATTGCAGCAATCCCGAAAGATCATTGAGTCTCTTGTACCCCCAGCAGCTGATGTAGTCAAGTACTTGAACCCCAACAGCTCACCATCAGAATACCTTCAGCTGTTAGATTCTGCTTTTTTTTTTTTTTTTTTTTTTTTCTCTCGGCGCCACACGAGTAGGCTGCCTGTTGCAACAGCGGCTCGATTCCGAGTCTTTTTCCCTTCCTCTCTTGATCCGTCTTTTTTTTCACCCCACTTATATCACGGACACACAGATCGTCCTAAATGTCTCCTGAGCCGGTGGACGGAGCCACTGTTTATAGCAGGATACGATACAGCAGAGAACAGCTGCTAGCATTCAACCGCCACCCGGTCCCATTGGAAAAACTCGACATACCGAGAGAACTGAGGCAAAAACGCTGCGGCTGCCGGGCTGGAGTAAGGCGGAGGACAAAAAATATAAGGTACAGACCCTCCCTTCCATCTGTTGTCATGGGAAATGTACGGTCGATACTGGGAAAGTTAGATGAGCTAGCGGCTATCTCCCGTTATGATAGCACATACCGGGAGTGCTCTCTCCTTTTGTTTACTGAGACGTGGCTAACTGAACTAGCAGCAGATGCTAACATTGAGCTGGAGGGTTTTCACATGATACGAGCTGACCGAACACCAGACAGTGGCAAGGCTAGGGGCGGTGGAGTGATAATGTATGTTAACAACAACTGGTGCAGACCGGGACATATCACTGTTAAACAACGACACTGCAGCAAAGACATTGAGTTGCTAGCTGTTAGCATGAGGCCTACATATCTCCCGAGAGAACACTCACACGTGATCTGCATTGTTGTTTATGCAAATCCGACGGCTAACGCTGGGACAGCACGTGACGTCATCCATTCAGTAACCAGCAGGCTGCAGACAGAACACCCAGATGCTCTTCTCCTCATCTCAGGCGATTTCAACCATGTTTCACTATCTCCCATTCTACCCACGTTCACCCAGTATGTCACATGCCACACTAGAGACAATAAAACACTGGATTTATTCTACGCAAACACTAAGGAGGCGTACACCTCATCACAACTCCCCCCACTCGGGAGATCGGATCACAACTTGGTTCATCTCCGGCCGGTGTACAAACCCCTAGTGCACAGACAACCTCCGGCCCTGCACACTGTGGAGTTATGGGTCTGAGGAGACAATGGACACTCTAAAGGGCTGTTTTGAAGCACCGCCTGGAAGCAGCTCTGCGATCCACATGGGGTGAGGACATCGAGTGGTCCTCATTCACACCTTCACGGGCTACCTCAGCTTCTGTGTGGACAAATCCGTTCCCACCAAGACCATACGGCGTCACTCAAACAACAAACCCTGGATCAACCCTGAGATAAAAACACTGGTGAGAGAGAAGAAGAGGATCTTCAGGTCAGGAAACAGGGAGATGCTGAAGTCCGTACAGAGGGAGATGAGAGAAAGATCAGAGAAGGCCAAGCCGAAGCTTTCAGAAGAAGATGGAGGACAAGCCCTGCAACAGAGCGACATCAGCGGGGTCTGGAAAGAACCTCAAAACCATCTCGGGGCTCCCAGAAGAATACCTCCCCCCAGGCCACAGGGGGCAGGGAGTGGGCGAACAACCTGAATCTGTTTTTCAATAGATTGTGACCAACCGCCCTCCCCCCCTGACTGCACAACAACCACTGCTGCCTCTAAAGAAATCAAGTCCTGCTGCCCACTCCCCACTCCACCAACACCCCCCCACTCCCAACACACAGCCCCCCATCCTGACCCTGACCAGGACCCAGGTGAGGATGGAGCTGAGGAAGATCAAGGCGAGGAAGACGCCGGGACCGGACGGCATCAGCGCAAAGCTCCTCAAGTCCTGTGCAGACCAGCTGTGTGGGATTGTGACGTATATCTTCAACATGAGCCTGAAACTGGGGAGGGTACCACAGCTGTGGAAAACATCTTGTGTGGTACCTGTACCAAAAACTTCCCACCCCAAAGACCTGAACAGCTACAGACCGGTGGCCTTGATGTCCCACTTGATGAAGACCCTGGAGAGACTGCTCCTTGCTCACCTCCGCCCCCTGGTGGAACCAGCGATGGATCCACTCCAGTTCGCCTACCAGCATGGCATTGGGGTGGAGGATGCGGTGATCTTCCTCCTTCACCGTTCTCTGTCCCACCTGGAGAAGCCCGGGAATATGGTGAGGATCATGTTCTTTGACTTCTCCAGTGCTTTCAACACCATCCAACCGATGATCCTGAAGGACAAGCTGCTGCGCGCAGGGGTGGACCAGCACCTGTCATCATGGATCCTGGACTACCTCACGAACCGGCCTCAGTTTGTGAGAATCCGGGACTGTGTGTCCGACACGATCATCAGTAGCACGGGGGCCCCCCAGGGAACGGTGCTGGCTCCCTTCCTGTTCACTCTTTATACTGCGGACTTCTCACACAACACAACACACTGCCATCTACAGAAGTTCTCTGATGACTCTGCGATCGTTGGCCTCATCTCCAATGGAGATGAAGCTGAGTACAGAGGGCTTATCCAGGACTTTGTGGACTGGTGCCATCGGAACTGCCTCCAGATCAACGCGAGGAAAACTAAGGAGCTGGTGGTGGACTGCCGCAGGCATGGGCAGCCCCTCACAGTACCAGTAAATATACAGGGAACAGACATCGAGATGGTGACATCCTATAAGTACCTGGGTGTTCATCTGAACAATAAACTAGACTGGTCACACAATACTGATGCACTCTACAAGAAGGGACAGCGCAGGCTGTTCCTGCTGAGGAGACTCAGGTCTTTTGGTGTACAAGGGGCGCTGCTGAAGTCATTCTATGACACGGTGGTGGCATCAGCCATCACTTTTGGAGTGGTCTGCTGGGGCAGTGGCATTACTGCAGCCGATAGGAAGAGACTGAACAAACTGATTAAGAAAGCTAGCTCTGTCCTGGGGCAGCGCCTTGATCCGATGGAGGAGATAGGAGAGAGAAGGACGGTGGCTAAACTGTCATCTCTGCTGGAGTCCGAGTTCCACCCTATGCAGGACATACTGAATGCACTGAGGAGCTCATTTAGCAGCAGACTACATCATCCCAGGTGCACAACCGAGAGGTTTCGTAGGTCCTTCCTACCAACGGCTGTCAGACTGTACAACCTAAGCAGGGCTGCTCGCAGAGATAGCAAAAAGACGTAACAAACTAATAGTTTTTTGAATGCAAAAGATGCAATAGACTTACACAATGGTCCCCTCCGGCATACAACTAGGAACATACCGGTCGCTATGGAGGGTGAGAATATGTATGGGCACATAATCATACCATGTAGGATAACTAAGTAGACGGTTATGCTGTTTCATTCCATCTAGCAACAATGCTCTGCACTGTGTGTGTTTATATATTTACATATTTATTCCATCTAGCTACAATGCTCAGCACTGGGTGTGTTTATATTTATATATCTACATATTATTCCATCTAGCTACATTGCTCCGCACTGTGTGTGTTTATATACTTGCATATTTATTCCACCTAGCTGCAATGCTCCGTACTGTGGGTGTTTATATATTTACATATTTATTCCATCTAGCTACAATGCTCTGCACTGTGTGTTCATATATTCATATATTTATTCCATCCAGCTACAATGCTCTGCACTGTGTGTGTGTGTATATATATATATTTTATAGTAATATGTACATATGTATATTAGCTGCTCTTGCTTGCTTGTTTTTTTCTTGCCTTCTGATTGTTGCTCTGAGTGTTGCTATCCCTGTGCTGTTGCAATCCTGGAATTTCCCCGTTGTGGGACTAATAAAGGCTTATCTTATCTTATCTTATGGTACAGTTCAAGATGGCGGAGAGCTTTACGCCAGGTTTACTGACACCTTCCAAAACACAGGTGAGAAACCCTCGTCATATCTACAACGTCTTCACGTAGCTTTGACTCACACTGTAAAGCGTGGTGGCGCTTCAAGCCAGGATTTTGACAGGCTGCTTGTCACGCAGTTTTGTCGAGGTTGTTGGGATGATTCCTTTTTAACTGCACTCCAGTTAAAACAAAACCGAACAAGTCCCCCAACTTTTCCTGATTTGCTCCTCTTGCTATGCACTGAAGAAGACCAAATTGCTGCCAAAAATTTAAGGATGAGACAACATTTGAGCAGTTCAAACCAAAAAGTGATATCCCACGTGCAAACTGTGCAGTGTAGTTCAGATGAAAATGAGGATAATGCCACGCTAAACACACTCCAAGAACTCTCAAAACAAGTTGCAGAGATTCAAACGCAACTAGTAAAACTAACTGCAGAACCAAGAGCTCAAAATTCACAAAGTACACTCAGTACAATGCCAAAAGAGAAACGAAAGTTGGAGGTTCGAAGACAACCAGATACCGTCGTAGTTCCGCCCATAACTGATACCAGGTGGGGGCAATACTGAAAGTGATCACATTACAACTCAACCAATACTGACGATGGACAGTCTTGGTTGCACATGCAACGGGACGTGCATGATAATTAGCGGGGGAGAGTGTAACCCAGCTGAGAAAATGACCCTTTTTCTCAGATGTAAATTGTATTAATACAATTGTGTGATTTTATTTTGAAAACCGATTCTCTTGGGGAAGAGGAAGTGTGATCCTCGTGATCCAACTTTAAAACTTCCGTTTTGTGGTCACGTTGGGTGATCTGGGTCTTTCTATTCGTTAAGAGCAATATTAGCCCCGCCTTCCGAGCAAAGTGCTGAGGTGCTATGCTGGAAATTGTTCTTTGCACGATCTGCGAGTGGAGGAGAGGAACTGTAGGACGATCTGTCCTCACGTTGACACCTCTTCTTGGTGAGTTTCATTCAGAAAGATGCTATAAATGGATCTAAACACTCTCCCAACGCTAATTTGCAACATTTATTATCCTAAGTTGATGGGAGCACGAGCTTGAGAGGCCGTGAAGCGGTGACTTCTGCTGTGTTCACCCTGAATCTCATCTTTGGTGAGTCAGATACATGCTAATGTTATGCTAACATTAGCGCTATGCTAATGCTAGTCGCGAGTGGATTTTTTTCTGTTTAAAAGCAATGGAAAAGGCTGTCTTTGTGTCTGTATGGTTTCCCTAAATGTGATTTCAGTTCCCAACAGTATGCTGAAGTACTTTTAGCTCTTATGCACCATTTCTGTCAAATGTAATGTGTAGTTTGATGCTAAAAGCACATGGTGTTAGCCCTCTAGGTAAAAGCATGCTAAACCCAGTAGCTCAGACAGGGTTTTCTGATTTTAAAAGGGAATATTGGATGTGATGGGACAGTATATTCCCTGGTTATGTGATAAATTAATTGTATTTCATTTCATGATTTACAGAGACAAGGTTAGAGAGGATTAATCATAATTTCATGGTTAAGTGATGTAGAGATAAACAGAGGAATTCATTTAATTGGTTACATGAAAAAAGGGGTATTTCATGTGCCACTAGAGCAGTGCTTCTCAATTATTTTTTGCAAAGCCCCCCCTAGGAAAGAGAAAATATTTCGCGCCCCCCCAACTCGCCGCAGTGACTATAAATAAGATCATTATCTATAAAAATTGTATAAGTATACCTAAAATTGTATCCTTTTAACATTAACAAAAGAAAAAAAGCAATATAAATCAACTTTCAACAAATATTAACTTTATTTTGCCACACAGAAACCCTGTTATAGTCTAAAACAGAAAAAAAACTTAAAGTGCATCAAAGTGCCTGAAATAAAAAATATGTCAATCCTTATTTAAACTAGAAACATTTTTGACCAACTGAACCATTTGATGCTGAGAAAAATAATTCAATCAATAAATAATATTAAATGTAAATTGATCTGGAACATTAACACAGGAGTACCAATATATTTAACATTTTAGTCTGAAGAAAAAGGTAGAAAAAGGCAGTATCAACTCCTCTGCAATTGTGTGGGGTTTTTTGCACTGCGCAATTTGGTGCGCCACTTTAAATGATGCTGAAAGTGCTCGCTGGTTTACTGATGTAGCGTTCACAAAGTGGGATGATTGTTGGCCGTACTCCGCACGTTTTCGCTGAAAAAAATCAAGCGGCTTATCAACGTGTTGAGGATGTAATGTCTGTAGGTGACGTCTTAATTTATTTGGCTTCATGCTGTCCGCTGCCAACACTTTCAGACACAGTGAACACACCGGTCTTTCCTCGTCTCCCACCGTAGTCAGAGTGAAGCCAAGCGCTAGATAAGCTTCGTCATATTTCCTCGTCTTAGCTTTTGGGAGACTTTCATTTGTCTCTTTACCTGTGTCTCTCTCCACCTTTCTTTTCGTTACTATTAAATATTTCTCCATGGTGTCTCTCGAGGGGTTTGTTGACAGCAATTTAAAAAGTTTTAAACTCCCGCACAGACTTTGACAATGAGAGCGCCACTGCACCACCTGCTGCCGTGGATGTGCAGTTACACTTTACACGTCAAAAGCAAAGCCTGTTCCCCGGGGGCACACGCGCCCCCCTGGAGGGGGGCGCGCCCCACTATTTGAGAAGGACAGCACTAGAGAGATTGTGAGAAAAGAAAAAAGAACACATGCATGTAAGATGCAAGATGTGAGATGTAAGATATATACTATATTGCGGATGTGATAATAGTAATATGAGAGAAGAATTTAAACCACTAAGCTATGGTGTTATATAAGAAGGGATTGGAAGGACGAATTACTCTAGCTGTAAACAATAATACCTGATTATTGTCGTGCAGGCTAGGTTTTTTTTGGTTGCCGATCAAGAACCTCTGGAACCTGGATTCTTTCCGAATGGAGATGGCTAGCCTGACCCGAGACTGAAACAAGATTGGACTGAGATGCTAACCAAGATCTCGAGTGAAGAGCATCTTTCTCTCTCCAGTGCCCAGGATTGGAAACTTGTGTCTGGAGATACGAGATATCCTGACTGGTCAAACGACTAACCCGAATGACAAACACTGAGCTCAGTGGGACATCTTTGGGGTTTTATTTCATGCCGGCCGTTGTTATATTTGTACAGTTGTAAATTATCTGTATATTTTGCTCACTTTATCACTGTAAAATAACCATTATTGCTCATTTCTTGCCTCCAGCTATTTCATTCCACACTCACTTTAATTCCCTATTGTAACCCTTACGAACCTAGCAACTGGTCTACACTTAATTATTTCCCTTACCTAATTAACATAAGGCAAGGGTTACATGATCCTGTCCCCCCTCTACCTGCTTCCCCATCCACCCTCCCTGGGGGGTGGGGTGGGGGTGTGGATGTTTATAGGCGTCCGGGAGTTCGCCTTGGGGGGGGGGGGTTCCTGTCATATCCCGAGCGCTATTTTGTCCGCGCTTGGGCTACACGTCATGCCTGTCAGGCTTTGACAGCTGTGTTGTCATCCTGGCTCCCCGGGCTCTGATTGGTCAAACGGCTCGGGAGTTCCCTGCTGTCAGAGCCTGAGCACCTGTGGCTGCATTTGCAGTCGTTAGCAGCCGGCTTTAAATGCCGGCGCCAGCGGCTGCATCTTGCGGCTGTTCTCGTCAACATTCCTGTCAAGCATTCTTGTCAGGGTTCGTGTCAATGTCTCTTAGCGTTCATCCACAATTCTCTGCTAATGTAAGTCTGTTATCGTGTGTAGTATCGTTCGTGTTCCTTGCCTCTTCCTTGTCTTGACGGGTGAGCGAGCGTTCCTCGTCTCAGGCCGTCATCATTCATTGTTATGTTAATGGATAATCTTGCTGCTCAGCCCACGCGGCTAGTTATCATGTTCTACCCTAGCCTTGAACTATAAATAAAAACCTAAGTACAACTTAACTGGTCTGTGGCGTCTTATGCTGGCTCGTGAGGGCCAGACGTGACAAGTAGAGGTAGTAAAAGTAGGTGAGTTTAAATACCTGAGGGTCAGCCATCCAAAGCAATGGAAAATGCACAAGAGACGTGAAGAAGCGAGTGCAGGCAGGGTGAAGTGGTTGGCGGTAAGTGTCAGGGGTGATTTGTGACAGAAAGGTAGCAGCAAGAGTGAAAGGGAAGATTTACAACACCACCTGAGAACTACTATGATGTATGGTTTGGAGATGGTGGCGCTGACAACAAGACAGGAGGTGAAGCTGGAGGTGGCAGAGTTGAAGATGTTAAGATTTTCACTGGGAGTGACTAGGAGGGACAAGATTAGAAATGAGAATATCAGAGGGACAGCTCACGTTGATCGGTTTAGAGCCAAAGTAAGAGAGGCAAGGCTGAGATGGTTTGGACATGTGCAGAGGAGGGATAGTGGATATATTGGACAAAAGATATTGAAGATGGAGTTGCCAGGCAGGAGGAAAAGAGGAAGACCACAGAGAAGCTTCATGGATTTAGTGAAGCAGGACATGGAGAGGGTTGGTGTTACAGAGGAAGATGCAAGGGATAGGGTGAGATAGAGGCAGATGATCTGCTGTGGCAACCCCCTAAAGGCAGCAGCAAAAGAAGTAGTCTTTAAATCCTCTCTGCTAAAGATTTAGTTTTTGTCCCAACTCATTTCTGCAGCTGGTTTTGCAATGTATCAAGTGTAATTAATTCGGCATTCAGAAGGTTTTTGCCTGCCATATAGTGATATTGGTTAATTTTCTCAGCTTGGCTCTAACTAGGTCTGTTCTTGCGGTTTACTGGTCTGGCTCATGGACCATAACAAATAAGGAGAGCAACTGGGGTATTGTTATAAAAAGTAGTTTTATTAACAGAAAATTAACTTAAAGATAATCAAAAATCAGGAAGATTCAGATTCAAAGGCTTTTATTATCATGTGCACAGTTAAGAAATGCTACATTTCCTGAGCAATGAAATTCTTACTTTGCTCTCCGAAACGAATGCCAAGGTAAGGTACAGAAAACAACAATTCTAGTAAGTCATGACACACTAACACAGTAACTCAATCCTAGTACTGCTGGATGCCTAAGACACATACACCAACACACAGTTAGGCAGTAAAGGAATGAAAATGAAAGTCACCGAATGACTATAAGTGATAGTGGTATATTGATATCAGAGATGATGTGAACCTGAGATGGCATGAACCTATGTACAGTGTGCAAATGAGCATTGTGCAACAAGCAGTGTATAATTACAAATTATTGATAAGTAGCAGCAGAGATGATATGGACATCAGACAGGTGATGCTATATCTCCTGTACAGGTGAGCAGTGTGCAAATTCAGCAGCCGTGTGAGAGTTCCTATATGCAAAGCTGTGTTACAGAGTTTTGGAGTTGTTATCTGTTCATGAGTCTGATGGCAGTGGGAAAGAAGGAGTTTTTCAGTCTGGTTGTCCGGCATTTCACACTTCTGTACCTCTGGCCTGAGGGTAGAAAGTGTCAACAGTCTGTGTTGGGGTGGGTGGGGTCCCGGAGGATGGCGTCAGCTCTCCTTTGGACTCTGCAGTGGTAGATGCTCTGCAGAGAGGGGAGTGGAGTCCCCTGGTGATCTTCTCCGATGTCTTCACCACTCTCTGCGGCGTTTGCGGTCCAAGGGCAGTGGTGTTTCCATACACACAGTGATGCCGTTGGTCAGGATGCTCTCGATGATGCAGCTGTAGAAATTGTTGAGGATCCTGGAAGACTTGCCAGACTTCTTTAGCCTCCTCAGAAAGTACAGTCTCTGTTGAGCTCTCTTGACCAGCTCTGTGGTGTTGTGTGTCCACTTAAGGTCCTCGCTGATGTGGATGCCCAGGAATTTAAAGCTGCTCACCCTCTCCACTACTAACTAACTAACTAACTAACCTGCACTTATATAGCGCTTTTCTAGTCACAAAGACCACTCAAAGCGCTTTCATTAATACTAACCCTCTATTCTAAGGGCCTATAGGAACAGATATCTAGGGACAATTTAGAACAGCCAATTAACCTAACATGCATGTCTTTGGCTATGTGGGAGGAAACTGGAGAAATCCCAGAGTAAACCCACGCAACACGGGGGAGAACATGCAAACTCCACACAGATCACTGTTGGTCGGGGGCTGGGATCGAACCCACGATCCCCACAATTCCCGGCCCAAGGGTAAACTGTGCTGCCGCAGTGCTAACCCACTGCGCCACCGTGCAGCCCGTGCAACCCCGTCCACCTCTAGCTTCCGGATGAACAGTGGCCAATGGGGTCTCCTCCTCCCTTTCGTCATGTCCACTATCATTTCCTTTGTCTTGTCCGTGTTGAGGGTGAGATTGTTGTCCCTCACACCATGACACCAGGTTGGCCACCTCCCTCCTGTAGATGCTTCGTCATCACCAGTGATGTGTCCTATCATTGCTGTGTCATCCGCAAACTTTAGGATGATATTGTCCTTGTGGGAGGCAATACAGTGATGGGTGAAGAGGCTGTAGAGAATAGGGCTGAGAACACAACCCTGTCAGACACCTATGTTTGTGATGATGCTGGCTGAGGTCCTGTTACTCATCCTGACAGACTGGGGCCTGCAGTTAGAAAGTCCAGTAGCCAGTCGCAGAGGGTGGGGTGCAGGCCAAGTGAAGACAGTTTGTCGTGAGTTTGTGGGGGATGACCGTGTTGAGGTGGCGATGTAGTCGACAAAGAGCACCCTAATGTAGGAGTCTTTATCTTCCAGGTGGGAGAGAGAAGAATGGAGTGCTACGGCGATGGCATCTGAGGTGGACCTGTGGGCCGGTAGGCGTACTGCAGGGGGTCCAGGGGGCCCGGTATTGCTATCCTGAATGAGGGGCAAGGCATCACTCTCTCAAAGGCATTTCATGATGATTGGAGTGAGTGTACCAGTCTGTATTCATTCAGTGCAGGTTTGGCGGGCTCCTTTTGGGGACGGGGATGATGGTGTTGTTTGAAGCAGGAGGGGACTATGTCTGGATGAGAGGAGGTGTGAAGATTGCTGTGAGAACATCAGTCAGCTCTGCAGCGCATGCTCTCAGGGCCCCCGCCCCAGGGATGTTGTCTGGTCCTGCTGCTTGCGGGGGTTGATATCCTTAGTCCTTTTTTTAGCCCTGGTCTGGTGAGACTGTCTTAGTGGGGGGGGGGGGGGGTGAGGTGTGGTGTGTCTCTTCTCTTGCTGTGGCTGATGGTCTCGAAGCGGGTGTAAAAGATGTTGAGAACATCCAGCAGGCTGTCTGTAGGAGCTAGCGGTGCTGCTGTAGGGTCTTCTTGTAGTCTGTGATGTGTTGCAGGCCTTGCCACATGTGCCCCGGGTCAGAGGGGAGTAGAGGCTGTCCAGCTTTTCCCTGTGCTGCCTCTTGGCTGTTGTTATAGCCCTTCCTCAGTCCATACTTTGCAGCTTTGTACTCGACCTCACAGCCTGATTTAAATGCATGAGAGTGAGCACACAGCATCTGACGTACCTGACTGCTGATCCAGGGCTTCTGGTTGGGGACTTCCTGACCTGTATGGTGGGTACAATGGTATCAACGCACATGCTGATGTACGCAGTCAAGTATTCAGCGTAGTCTGTACATTAACAGAGAGTCCTCTTGAGTGGCTGCAGCTTTAAACACATCCCAGTCTGCGCAGGCAAAACAGTCTTGCAGGATGTTCTCAGTCTCTGGAGTCCAGTGCTTAATTTGTTTAATAACAGGGTTTGTTTGTTTTCTGTTACAATCCGAGTGCTGACTCTGTCCGCGCTCTGGTAGTCCGGTATTTCTCCAGTTCTACCCATTCTGGTCTGGTCTAATGGCCTCCTCCGAGGCTTTTATTTTGACGTGTCGTCTGCAGGACTTCTGGCTGTCAAAGCCCAGCTGCTCCGGGACAGCTGTATGATATGTCATTAATTATACCTTATCCCCTTTTCCTAATGGGTTCTGTTCCCCATTTAAGGAAGCAGGCTGAGGATTACTCCTCGCTGCGTCCCTACACTCTATGACATCATGCACCTCAGTGTACGAGCTGGAGGTTCCTACGCCCTAATCCCAGTTCTCTTCTGTGACTCTGTTCCTCATCCTCCAGTAAGTGCTAAATGCTCAGCGTAGGTTCCGTCCTCGCTGCCTTCCCTAGCCAATCTCCCGAGGTAGAGTTCTGTGTCAGAGTTTATGTGCGTGTTTTGCCCCTCGAGGCTTATTGTTTTGCCATCCTGTGTATTCATGCCCTATGTTAATTAAAAACGTAAACTCATCGATTGACTATAGCGTCTCCTTAATGCTTGCGAGAGCCATTCATGACAGTTTCAGCTTTTGTCTGTAGGCTGGGTACATAAACAGTGAGATGTGATCTGACTGTCCGAAGTGGAGGCGGGGTGCCGCTCTGTAGGTGTCACTTATATTGGAATAAACATGATCCAGTGTGCTTTTATTTTTTATATTTGGGGAGTACAGTCCATAAATTGCACTGGTTAAAGTCACCAGCAACAATAAAAACAGCATCAGGATGTTTCGTCTCTACTGCTCTGATGACGTTGTGGAGTTTGTTTAGCACTACTGTGTAGTTGCTGTGTGGACAGATGTACACAGCGGCCAAAAGCACGGCAGTAAATTCCCTCGGTAGATAATAGGGACGGCATTTCAGCAGTAAAAACTCCACGTCGGGCGAGCAGTGCTTGTAAACGATCTGTACATCTCCGCACCACAAGTGGTTTATAAATACACACACACACACACCCCTTGTCTTACCCGAATCTCCTGTTCTGTCTGCCCGGTGTGTTGAGTGGGTCTGGAGCTGAATAGCGCTCTCCAGGACTCTGTCTGAAAGCCAGGTTTCACAGAATATTAGGGCACAACACTCTCTTGTCTCCTGCTGGTCTTCAAGACCCTTGCTCTTAGTTCATCTAGCTTATATTCCAAAGACCAACGTTTGCATTAGAGGACTGGGTAGCGGTGGCCAACTGGGAGCGGGCCTTTAGCCTATGCAGTAGCCCTCCTCTCTTGCCTAACCTTACAGCAACCTTCGACCCCGCCTCAGACATGCATTCCCTTCTGCCGGGTCAGCATGCTCACGTGGGCTCGGTGCTTCGGGGCCTCCCTGGGGGTGCTGATGGTCACCGCTGGGGCGGACGATGCATTGCAGGTCGGGTGATATAAAGCCAGTAAACTCTGTGTAGCTGCTTGACTTGGCGATATCCAGTAGTGTTTGTCGGTCCCATGTTAGCAGTGCATGACCTCCATGCACTGTAGAAAGAACAACAACTATGCAAAAAAGGAGAAAAGTCGGCATTCGGAAGTGGAATGAGCAAAGACGTTCGCCAACGGAGGGCGCCATCTCTAGCTGGCTGGAAGCTGGCAGAAAAATATGATGCCAGAAAAGAGCCACATAAACTTAAGCAAAAACATGTCATGATGTCTAGGGCTAGCCCAAGAACCAGGAAGAGGGTGCCTTTTTACAAGTGAAGACAGTGGCCAGCTGTCTCCAGTTCCTTGATGAGGGGTTGGGGCTCCAATCTCAATCAAACTGCAACACACACACAAGCTGCGTTCCCATTGTCTAATAGTGTACTCCGAAGTGGACTGCACAGGGTATTCTGCCATATTAAGTGACATTCCAAACCGAAGAGAGCAAACACTCTTCAGTTCAAAGGGAACTGAGAACTGAGCAGAGAAGAAGTGAACAACCGGACATCACTTCACTGGAAGTTGACAGGAAGATTACCCATAAGCCATTGCGCCTCAAATATGAATAAAACAAACTATTGTTGCTAATGTTATTAACAAGCTAAACTGATGTTGGTTATTGTTTATATCAACTGATAGTAATAAAAATATATTTGTATTAGGGTCATTCCAGAATTGGAGGACATTTGGGCTTCAAAATTCTTGAAAAATAAACCTTCACTTTTCTGATTTTCTGCTACATATTCATCAATAATAGGTAATAAACTATCAAAGGCTTGATTAGCTCAGCTTACAGATCAATGGTACAATTTTTATTACATGATTTATTTGGTGTTTACAATACTTGGTGCAACCCACAGCAACAGGGTTGCAGGTAATAGGGTTGCAAATCCAGACAAATGTCAGCTTTCTCTCAGGAGTAGAAGCTAGCTGTTTAGCTAGCTGTTACTGCTGACCAAGAGGACAAACTTACTTATGTAAATAAGTAAAGAAAAAATAAAAAAATAATTCTTATTCTGATCATATGCATAACAGGGTTGCATGAGGTAGAGTGAGACATTCAATCAAGGCTAACTATGTTATAAAAATATGAAAAATAGAAGAGAGGACATACCTTTGCTCTACCCATTCTTTTGGAAAACTGTTTGATGATGTCAAGTCCAGCGTATCATGTGATTCACTGCTTTCTTCTTCTTCTACCATACTAAAAAAGGTATGCTAACAGGGTTTCGTGCATGTTGTGGGACACACGTTCCATGAATAATAATTACCTCCGCCAGGCCGAAAAGGCCAGGAGGAGGTTATGTTTTTGCCGGGGTTTGTCTGTGTGTTTGTCTGTCTGTCTGTCTGTCTGTTGGATAGCAAGATAACTCAAAAAGTCTTGGACGGATTTCCATGAAACTTTCAGGCGTTGTTGGAAATGGTACAAGGAAGAACTGATTAAATTTTGGGGGTGATCCGGTTCACCGTCTGGATACAGGAATTTTTTAAAGCATTTTTCAACACTGTGACATACAGCCATTTTCAACATGTGTGCAGGCGCCGGATTATTTGGCAGAAATTCCCTGGCCAGCCATAGGGGCTGCGCAAAAACCAGCTCTCTGCCGGGGGAGGCTTCCAAATCCTCTTTTTTCCGCGGAGCGCAAACCCAATAAAACCCACGGCAACCATTATCGCACCTTCTTTTGTCCTGCGGCTCCGGAACAGAGAGGAATCCCGGCGCCAGTAATGCTGCGCCTGATATGTGTCACTCTAATACTAAAAGTGACTGCATCAGGGATTTACCACCTCAAGTCGCAGTTTGCTACACAACGCCACAAAAACTGTGTAGCCAAATTCGATCGATGGATGAACATTTTCAGCCAGTGAGAGAACCGACGCCTTCCAAATCCAATTCATCACTAGCAGAAGTGATGTTTTGTCATTTTGTGGCAGAGCACAATCTACCCCCATTGGTGGCAGATCACTTCAGTGATTTGGTGCCAACATTGTTTCCTGACAGCAACAGCACTCCATTTTTTGGTGCTACTTGGCTTATTATTTTCACAATACCAAAAAGTTATGGCTCAACATTGTGTCCATATAAGTGTACATTTGAATAAATATGTGGGAAATAGTTCATGTTGCAGTTGCTGTTCGCTTAGTTTTTGTTTGTTTGTTAGTTTGTTTTTGCTACAGTTTTCTTTCATCTGCCGATAAATACAGTTTTTAAGTACTCAGTACAGGTGTGAAAGCCCCTCCCCCCAATAAGGGAGGCATGAGGTATGCCTTGACAGGTCGCAGCCTGGCACTTTGCACATGGAGGAGATGGACACAACAGCAACACTTCAGTTTATTACCTCCGCCAAGGAGGTAATGCTTTTACTACAGAACCACTAACCCTATCATTGTGAATCCAATTGCTAGTCATATGTTTTCATGGTCAAGGAATCTGAAAACCTACACACAAACACTGTATGGGTGGGAACTGTGGCGCTTGGCGGAGGTCTGCGCTCTCCGAGTGCTTTTCTAGTTATTATTTGAAATATTATGTTTATTAAAACAAATGTTCCCACAGTTACAAGAGACAGCAATGAAACAAATAATACCAAAAAAATAAAATTTAAATTTCATTTTAACTGTTTTATTTGAGATTCAATTTGGTCATTAGGGGGGTGGGACAAGAGAAAATGGCATTTTAGGGGTACTCCAGACTTATTTGGTATTTTTAAAAACTATTTTCAAGCATTCTTTTCTCTTAGTTTTTTTTAGATTTGGTCTCAGAACAAGTAAATTTACTCAGAAACTGCATGTTTTAGTATTTTGTATGTGGATTATTTAAAATTTGATGGGTGGGACGTAAAATGTCCTCCAATTCTGGAATGACCCATTAATATTTTATTTAAGAAATATAAATTGTCTACGATAGTATCAGTATGTGTCCATGGTTACCGTGGTAACGCACGGAGGAGTGAGCCAACAGTTACAGGGTGTTTCAAATGGAGAAATTTTGTGAAGGGCAGTTAACTTAGCTGATATTTCCCTGATAACAGAGCAGAGAGTAGGGAATACAGTTGAAGTACACTGGATCAGAATGTAGCTTCAGATACACAACAGGAAAGAAAAAGAAACAGCAGGCCTGAAAGGTAACCCTGGGGTCGTCACACCCTCCCCCATAAAGACAGGGTACCCATGGAACCCTGGCTACCACTCCCCTATCATCATCATCGCCTTTCACCCGAATGGGTAAATCCACAGTACCTTCCTTTCTCCCTCTGCTCTGCGTCGAGCCGTCTTTTCTCGTGACCATCACTCTCTCTGTATTATGCGCCCTGCAAACTTTCCTCGTGAGGTCTTCCATTCCCGCTCTATCATGTTCTACAAATCGCCATTGATCTAAATCATCGGCACACTTCAATGCATTTTTGCATGTGTCCTTAAAAACGGAGTTTGGGGGTCGACCTACAGTGCGAGAACCATGGAGCCAGCTCACATACAGGAGTTCCTTCACCGGCCTATCATCATTCATATCGACAGACATGACCTAACCAGCGCAGGCGACTCATTACATGCTTGATCTCGATTGTCTTCGACATGTGCCCGCCGCAGCACCCTCCTCATTGCTGAAGAAATCGTCCCACTTGATGTTTAGTATAAGGCGAAGGTGACGCTGTTGGATTATGCGAAGCTGCCTGACTTCGTGCTGGTAAAGGGTCCAGGTTTCGCTGCCATACATCAGGAGGGGCATAAGACACTGATTGTAAACTGCGACTTTGGTAGAGACTGTGAGGTCATGCGAATCAAACACCCTCTTGCTCAGATGGCCAAAAGCACACGATGCTGCTTGGATGCGAGATGCAAGTTCCCCCTTCATAGAGCAGTCACTGCTCTATGAAGGGGGAACTTCTATGAAGTTCACTTCGATGAAGGGGGAACTTGAAACGAGTAACGCTGGCCAATTTGATGTCGTCAATAAAGAACTCAGCTGTATTGCCAATACACATGGTCTCTGTTTTGACTGTGTTGATGCAGAGACCCATTCTCTTAGCGACGTCATTGTAGGAGGACAATAACGTCTGCAGGCCCTCTGGTGTATCACTGAAGATCACGATATCGTCAGCATACTGAGCTTCTCTAATATATTCTGTGAGGACTCTGGATTTTGCTTTTAATCTGCGGAGGTCAAAAAGATCACCATCGTAACGCAGTCTGATCTGTACGCTGCAGGTGTGCTTGATTTCTTGAAAGCGAGCCCAAAGTAGGACTGCTGCGTACATGCCAAAGAGTGTTGGAGCTAGTTTACACCCCTGCTTGACCCCACTGTTGTATTCAAGGGATTGGGTGAGTTCATCATTGATAGCAAGTCGGGTGTGCACGTCCGTGTATAGTCTCTTGATGATTCTTATAAACTTTGGAGGACAGCCAAGTTTGCCAAGGATGATGAAGAGGAGGCTCGCGATTGACCGTGTCAAACGCCTTCACAAAATCCCACGAAGGCTATGTACAAACATCTGCGCTACTTCTCTTGTTTTTTCCATCAGCTGGCGAAGGGTGAAAATCCCATCTATTGTACTTCTACCATTTCGATACCCTGACTGCGACTGGGGGTAGATATATTCTGCTAACAGGTGAAGCCTCTGCAAGATAATGCCCGCGAAGACTTTACCAACAGCACTGAGCAGTGAGATTCCTCTGTAATTGCCACAGAGGCTTCTGTCACCTTTTTTGAACAGAATTGCGATGATGGCGTCTATCCAGTCGGTTGGGATAATCTCTGTAGTCCAGCAGATGTTGAATAGGACAAGTAGGAAAGCTCTTAAGCGACGTCCTCCATGCACAAGTACTTCAGGTAGAATACCGTCGGGACCTGGGCTCTTTCCTAATCGGGTGTTTCTGAGGGCTTGGTCAAGTTCTTGGTCTTCAATTGGGAGGCTCATAGATTCGATAACTGGAAGATGGTCTATGTCATTGATGATGCTCAAGTCAACATCCGTTGGTTGGTTTAATAAGTCGCTGAAGTGTTCAACCCATCTGTCCTTTATCTTGTCAGGAGCAGTCAGGAGCTCACCATCTTTGGACTTCACAGGATGGGTGCTTCTGGATCTAGGGCCATAGACGGTATTGAGGGTAGCATAAAACTCTATGGTTCTTTTCCTGAGAGTGCCGCTCTGCCTCCTCAGCTCTGCACCGGAACCAGTTATTCTTTAGCTCTCTGATCCGCCTTCTTAAAACATACCTGTCCAAGTTCTTGTCTTGAAGCAGCTTTTGCATTTCTTGGTCCTGATCATCAAACCAGTCATTTTGTACTCATTTCTTTTTGCCGAAGACATGGGTGGCAGCATTCTGGAGAATAGCTCTGAGTTCATCAAAGTCCGTCTTACAGGTAGACGATTTTTTGTCTAGGAAGAGCTCCAGTAATGCTTTTTTGTCATCATCCAATGTGTGTCTAGCTTCTTGGGAGGCCTTGTACCACTCTTCTTGTTTTTAATAAAGAACAGGCACTTAGATACCAGGAGCTTATGATCAGTGAAGCAGTTTGCTGTTCGATTGACTCGTGTCACTCTGACATACGGTTTTGTGGCCTTATTGGAAAGTACATGGTCGATTTGGTGCCAGTGCTTGAACGTAGTGTTGCCATGTGTTCTTTAAGGTGTTTTTCTGTTGGAACATAGTACCCATGACACTGAGCTGGAATCTGGTGCAGAATTCTAAGAGCATAAGCCCGTTGGAGTTCATTTTACCAACGCCATGTTTTCCAATTACATTCAGCTACGATTTCCAGTCCTTGCCCACTCGAGCATTAAAGTCGCCCAGGATGATGATGATGTCCATCTCGGCGGCAGATGTGCAGCTGCCAAGCTTTTCATAGAACTGCTCTTTTTCTTCCTGAGATCTTTGCATGGTCGGCCCATATACACTAATGAGAGTTAGATTGTTTCCTTTTTCTCTAGCTCACAACAGATAAGGGCTGTTGCTCTTTCAGGTCTGATTGAAGACTCACTGTCGTTGGTTGTACGGACATTCCAAGCACCGAGATTAAGGTATTGTTTGCATGAGATCGAAACAGAAGGTCGATGGTGTTGTTCGTCGGTTACCCCGGACGCGGTAGCAGTATACGGACTTCGTCCACTTGTCGCCACTGCCGTATTGAGTGGCGCATCGGTTCCCCCGTATGCGGTAGCCATATCTTCTCTCCTTAACTGTACTTCCATTGAAAACTGTGGGGCTGCACCTATGATGAGGACGACACTGCTTGGCGCATAGGCAGTGTCCCTTGGCGAGGTACTCTGTTGGTCGACAACACAGCAAAGCTGAGATGGTCGCAGAGAGGCTTGTTGCATTTTGCCACAGTTGAAGCCGAGTAGACAGTCAGAAGCGCCAATGATGTAGTGCCAGAGATGCCATCGAGTTGATGACATAACTGCCGTGCCTTGACCCTGGCAAGGGAGGCTACGGGTGTACTAGCACTTGCCCAAGGTACGCACCCAAGGCTAGTGGAGGGAAGGAGGTGCCTCACTGCTCCATTCTAGACCGGCTCCGAGCAAAGCTCCAAGCAAAGTCAAGCCACTGCCCTGAACTGTGGCAGTGGCTTATGATGGCTACCGCTATAGCCATCATAATTGAAAATTAAAGTTTAATAAATTTATAACAAAATAAATAATTTTACCAACTAAATTTTACCACAATGTCACCACTTCCTTCTCAAATTTTTCCTTGTGTGGTAGTCTCATCTCCATCTCAGCAGCTGGTACCTTGAAGCATTTAAGAGAGAAGATAGAAACATTAAACACAAGAAAAGAAAAATGCACTAACCAGGGCTTTTGGACAACACACTAATAACCAACTTGTCCTTCATTTGCTGTAACAGAACATTAAACAACTTTACTGTTGAAATGGAGGAACTTTACATAACTCAAATTAGGCAACTTGGACTCAATTCAAATTATTCACAACAAATCATAAATTGGCCATGTGTCATTTAAAACACACCAGATGTAGCTGTGTTGCTAACACATGCTGGTAAGTACTAATAGGTGTATACTGGTGCTGTGACACGCAGACCTTGTCAGGTTTTTAAATAAGGAAAGCCAATACCAGGGTGTAGAGGAGGCACTTGTACCTTCTTTGGCTTACCAACAAAATGACAAATTTAACATCTTTTAATGTACACCGTCACATCTTTTTTTTTTCAATCCAGGCCAAAGGAAATTCCTCAAAATGTCATAGTATGTTTTATGCACTCCCATGTGTCTGAACATATCATGAAGATGTGCAACACACACTCAAATCTTAAAGGTACAACTACTTGATAAATGGGACCTTTACTGAAGCTCTTATGTGGCCCCCATTTCCTTAAAAGTACGTTATTTTGAACCATGCACCCCAGATTACCATTTTCTACCTCATGGGCTGGTAGAACAGATTGGAAAAGAAGCTGCAGTGTTAGATCAGATCTCTGTTCTTCCACCAATTCATTCTGAGAGATAGGCAAAGGGATGTTTGTTATGGGCAAAGAGAATGGTGCTGCATTTTCATGGTTTCTGTAATGTTCTATACTATGACCAGCTGTATTCATAGCAAAACCAGAATGCAACTTTTCATTCAAACCACCACTGCAAAGATGCACAGTCTCAAAAGGGCGTACTGGCTGATCAGCCCACATTTTGGCTCCAGCCACGTCATTGCCCAAAATAACTGTAACACCTTCTACAGGCAAAGCAGGCCGTATTCCCATTGTCACTTCACCAGTGAATATCTCGGAGTGTAGGACAAATTTATGGACAGTGTTACACCCCGGAGGGCGAAGCAGAAGGAGAGGGCCAACTGGCGGACTTTTCAGCGGTTTATTGACTTTCCACAACACCAGGCACGGCACTCTTACACGGCACATCACTCGATATCAGCCACATCACTCTTCACCATTTTCTACACTCTCTAGGACATTCTCCACTCTTCTTCTCTCGCGCTCTAACACTGAACAGCGTTTCATCACTACCGAGCGCCACCTGTGGAGCAAAAGCGCTACTGCTTTCACTGACAAACAGTTTACATCAAAACAGTTCAAATACAGTCCTTTAGTTACATTTCCTATAAATGCTCATCTTTACCATCAACATCTAAATTACAGTCTTTTAGATACATTTATTAGAAAGGCTTATATTAGCCATCAGCGTCTAATCAAAACTGTTTTCTGGGGTTTTCTAGAGGTTGTCCAAAATTGACTTTTTCCTACACTCACCCCTCGAAAATTTAATGTCGACCCGACATTACAAACAACTTTCCCAAAACTCTTTTTTTTCCTCTTTCACAGTCCACATTTGGTAACCATGTATCTCATGTAAGTAGGATATTACTAAACAGGAGTCAGAGTTCATTAAAGTCCATAAAGATGCAAACTGGTAATAGTCCATAGTACAGCATGTATCTCCTGTTCCACGCAATACATCCGCAGAAGAGGTCTTTGTGCACGATGACCATCAACCGCTCCATCCATCATGGTGGGTATCTGCATCTTTCCTGAGAGTAAGGGTACTCAATCTAGTCATAGCCTACCAAATAAACCTTTATGTGATGCCTGTACCTTAGTAACACACTGAAAATCTTTTTTTTTTTTAAATCAACCATAAAAGTAATTTGGTGATGAGTTTAGTCACGACTCATTTACTTTCCAAAACATTTATGTCTGAACAATGGTTATCTCTAGCTTCTACACATTTGTTTTAAACAGATGAAGTGCAAGGTTGGCCTAACTTATCATAAGTAAATATCAACTTATGTTTTCTCATTCTTGAAGGATACGTTTTAGCAGGGATCTCGACAGGTCCCTCCTGGTCACTGGAACTGGACTCCGACACCACATCACCCTGGTCCTGGCCTGCCTCAGCTGGATCCGGGACCACCGGATTGTTGACCTCTTGTGCCAGCTGCACCTGTGTGACGTCATCTGTGTCCTGGTCCTCATCCTCCGGAGTAGTGTCACTGTGCGGGTAGAACTCCGGTGCATCGGTGGACGGTGATTTTGATCCTTTCCAGCTCGTAATCCGATTATGGCGCTCCAGCCCTCTTCATCTTCATCATCCGTGCTGTTTTGTCTGTCCACATTCCATTGCCTTTTAGACTGTCTTTCTCTTGTTTTATTAGAGGCAGGCTCCACTGTTTCCATGGAAAGAAAGTCACAGGGTAGCAAAAGGTTTCTGTGCATGACCCGAGTGCGCCCCTTGCCGTTTTCAGGTCTGATTTCATACACTGGACTGTCTGGGTACTTCTTTTGGGTCACTACATACACTTTGTCTTCCCACAATGATCTTAATTTTCCTGGCCCACCTTTTTCGGTCAAGTTTCGGACCAGTACTCTGGATCCCTAACCCCTAAGAAAAAGTCTAATCAGAGATTTTTAACTCCTTGGTTCAACACAGAAACTTGTAGCTTAAAACAGAAGACTCGTCAGTTAGAAAGAAAATGGCGCTCTACTAGTTTAGATGAAATCTATTTAGCTTGGAGAAATCATCTTTTAATTTATAAAAAATCTCTTAGAAAAGCTAGAACGAGTTATTACTCTGCATTAATAGAAGAGAACAAGAATAATCCCAGGTTTCTTTTCAGTACTGTAGCCAGGTTGACAAAGAGTCAGGACTCTGTCAATCCTAGCATCCCCTTAGAGCTTACTAGTCAGGACTTTATGAACTTCTTCAATAATAAAATTTCATCCATCAGAGATAAAATCAATCAGATTCTTCCCACAGTTAACTTAAATACTGTAACTACTACAACTCCTTCTATTGATGTCTGTCTTGATGAGTTTACTCCAATCGACCTTTGTGAGTTAGACAAAATAGTTTCCTCATCCAAACCTTCAACTTGTCTTTTAGACCCTATTCCTACCAGGTTATTTAAAGAAGTCTTCCCACTTATTGGTAGCTTTATTCTTCATATAATCAATTCTTCATTAACTTTAGGCCATGTACTGCAGGCTTTTAAAAAAGGCTGTAATTAAACCCTTACTCAAAAAGCCAACGCTAGATCCAGGAGCTTTAGCTAACTATAGACCAATCTCTAATCTCCTTTTCATTTCAAAAATCTTAGAAAGAGTTGTTGCTACGCAATTATTTGACCACCTGCAGGGAAATGGTTTACTTGAAGAGTTTCAATCTGGGTTTAGAATCCATCATAGTACTGAAACAGCCTTAGCGAAGGTCACTAACGACCTCCTCATTGCATCTGATAATGGACTAGTTTCTGTACTTGTCCTTTTAGATCTTAGTGCAGCTTTTGATACTATTGATCATAATATTCTACTTGATAGATTAGAACACTATGTTGGACTTAATGGGACTTCGTTGCAGTGGTTTAGATCTTATTTATCTGATAGGTTCCAGTTTGTTCATGTAAATGATGAGTTTTCTTTCAGCTCAAAGCTTAGTCATGGAGTTCCACAGGGATCTGTGCTAGGCCCTACTCTTTTTAGTTTATATATGCTTCCGTTAGGCAACATTATTAGAAAGCACTGTATACATTTTCATTGTTATGCAGATGACACACAATTATACCTGTCAATGAAGCCAGATGATACTAATCAATTAGCCAAGTTAGAAGCCTGTCTTAAGGAAATCAAAGCTTGGATGACTTGTAATTTCCTGCTATTAAATTCAGATAAGACTGAAGTCATTCTTGTTGGTCCAAAAAACCTTAGAAATTCCTTTCCAAATCAAACTTTCAGTTTGGATGCAGTTACTCTTTCTCTTAATAGCTCTGTGAGGAACCTTGGAGTTATTTTTGATCAGGATTTGTCCTTCAATTCACATATTAAATTTGTTTCTAAGACTGCCTTCTATCATTTGCGTAATATTGCCAAGATTAGGAGCATCTTGTCTCAGAGTGATGCTGAGAAGCTGATCCACGCTTTTGTTAGCTCGAGATTAGATTATTGTAATTCTTTATTACCAGGCTGTCCTAAAACATCTTTAAAAAGTCTTCAGCTGATCCAAAATGCTGCAGCAAGAGTTTTAAAAGGTACTAGAAAGAGAGATCATATCTCTCCGGTTCTGGCCTCCCTTCATTGGCTTCCCATAGAGTTTAGAATTAAGTTTAAAATCCTTCTTCTTACTTACAAAGCTCTAAACAATCAGGCTCCTTTTTATTTAAAAGATCTGATACTACCGTATCATCCTAACAGAGCACTATGCTCCCAAAATGCAGGATTACTTGTAATACCTAGAATCTCCAAAAGTACAATGGGAGGCAGAGCCTTTAGTTATCAAGCTCCTCTCCTGTGGAATCAGCTGCCAATCTGGATTCGGGAGTCAGACTCGATCTCTGTTTTTAAGAATAGGGCTAAAACCTACCTTTTTGATATAGCCTACAATTAGGGAGGGATCATGTGTTTCTGAACCCTCCCTTAGTTATGCTGCTAATAGGTTTAGTCAGCCGGGGGACCTCCAGTAATGCACTGGGCCTCACTCCTTTCCTCACTCTCTATGAAATATTTTTTTTTTTTGCTGGTCATTAACATTTGTTTGTTCTCTCCCATAGATTGAGTCCCCATCGTGCTGTTTGCTCTCTACATGTCTGTTCTTTTCTTCTTCTCTATCCCCTCACCCCCCAGCCAGTCGCAGCAGATGACTGCCCCTCCCTGAGCCTGGTTCTGCTGGAGGTTTCTTCCTGTTAAAAGGGAGTTTTTCCTCTCCACCGTCGCCAAGTGCTTGCTCACAGGGGATCGCCTGATTGCTGGGGTCTTTCTGCAACTGTGGGGGTCCCCCCTACAGTTGATAGTGCTATGAGATGACTGTTGTTGTGAAATGGCGCTATATAAATAAAGTTGAATTGAATTGAATCCAGGGGGCAACTCAGCACCATGAACCTTTTTATCATAAAGGGTTTTACTTCTCATCCCTTCTTTGTTTGCTGTTTTAGAGGCGAGTTTGTAAGCTTCAGCCATTGTAGCTCTCCACTTTTCAGCATAGTCCTGCTGAGAAACACTCTGCTCTCTTGTTGTGAGGCCAAACATTAGATCAATAGGCAACTTTGGACTACGGCCAAATAGCAGAAAATATGGCGCGTACCCCGTAGCCTCACTGCGCGTGCAATTATAGGCATGAACCACTTTTGCCAGAGAAGACTTCCAATCTTCCTTGGCTGCTTCAGGCAAATTTCTGAGCATTGCCAACAGTGTACGATTGAATCGTTCCACCTGCCCATTCCCTTGGGGATGGTAGGGCGTTGTTCGGGACCCCTGCACACCACTGTACTCCTGGAGTTTTGCAAAGAATTTATTTTCGAACTCTCTACCCTGATCGTGATGGAAACGTGTGGGGAAGCCAAATTTGAGGGCAAAATCCCCAAATATCTTCTCAGCAGCGGTGTGGGCAGTTTTGTTGCGACAAGGATAAGCCTGGGCAAAGCGAGTGAAGTGGTCCATTATAACCAGGATATACTCATATCCTCCTTTGCACCTCTCCAAGTGCAAGAAATCAACGGACACGAGTTCGAATGGATACGTGGTGACAATATTAGTCAGTGGTGCCCGTGTTATCTTGTTGGGACGTTTATTCTTCAAACAACTGCAAACTTTAGTGATGTAGTGCTCAACATCTCTTTGCATATGAGCCCAATAAAAGCGCTCCCTTATCAAGTTCATCACTCTCTCTACCCCTAAATGGCCCATGTTTTCGTGGAGCTCTTTAAACACGATCTTGTGAAACTTTTGGGGTAGAAGTAGCTGGTCATGCGATGCCGTTCTCCTGTAAAGCAGTCCATCAACTTCCAGGTACAGCTTGTGTTTTTGCCTGACTAGAGCTGCAATTTTACTGTTCAGCTGCTTTCCATTTCTTGGCCATTGTTTTGACAACGCATAACGCAACACCTCTCCAATCACGGAGTCTTCTTCTTGAGCTCTTTTTAGAGCAGTCTTTGATATTTCAGCTACAGAGCTGGCTTCTCGATCTGCTTCACTAATGAGAGTAGAAATGGTGACTGGGCAGAGCCATGGTTCATTTTCTTGTGACTTTACATTGACTGCCTGCGCCACACAGTGCATTACATCAGGATCAACATTTTGTGTGCATTTGTTCATGTACTGCTCCATATCTAGGGGCATACGTGAAAGGCCGTCTGCATCTCTGTTTGCTTTCCCAGGGCGGTACTTAATCACAAACTGGAAATCAGCTAGTTCTGCTACCCACCTCTGTGTGGTTGCATTTAACTTTGCGGTGGTGAGCACATACGTTAGGGGATTATTGTCCGTATAGACAGTGAATGGTGGGGAATAGTACAGATAATCCCGAAACCTCTCACAGATGGCCCACTTCATGGCAAGAAACTCCAGCTTCCCTGAATGAAGGTGGTAGTTCTTCTCTGGATTTGACAGTGTCCTAGAGCCATACGCTATCACCACCAGTTTGCCTTGTTGTCGCTGATATAACACCGCCCCAAGCCCCTCCTGTGAAGCGTCGCAGTGCAAAATGAAGGGTTCCTCAAAGTTCGGGTAACCTAACACTGGGGGCTGGGAGAGAAAGTCAACAAGCTGACAGTGTACTGCATAATGCTCAGGGCGCCACCTGATTGCATGGGATGAGGGCAACTGGCCACTATCTTTCTTTTTGACATGTTTTTTCGAGTTTTTCTTTGCTTTATCTGTGTGGTCGTTAGCAAGAAGGTCGTAAAGAGGCTTTGCTATACGGGAGAAGTTTGGAATATAGCTGCGGTAATATGAAATAAAACCTAGCAATTTCCTTAGCTCTCCAACAGTGGAAGGCTGCTGCTGTTTGAGTGTCTGCACCGGGGCAATGTCCGCAGGGTCCATAGTGTAGCCCTGTTTTGTTACCATTTTATCAAGGAAACGTACCTGCTGCTTGAATAACTCACATTTCCGGGGAGTCAACTTCACCCCATGGCTTTGATAGCGGTGCAGGACGCTTCTCAGGTCTCGCAAGTGGTCTTCAAAAGTCTGTGAATGAACAAGGTTATCATCAAGGTAAGGCAGACAAATATCATCCCTCAACCCCCACAAACACTCCTCCATAGATCTTTGGAATGCTGCTGGTGCTGAGGACAAACCAAATGGAATTCTTACCCACTCGAACAAACCCCAGGGAGTGATAAATGCAGTGAGGGGCCTACTCGACTCTTCCAGGAAACCCTGGTGATACGCCTTCCCTTGGTCGAGGACTGAAAACCGCGCACTCCCATTTAGACTGTTTAGCATATCTTGTATGCGGGGAATTGGGTGTCTGTCTGGGATAGACTTCTTGTTCAGCTCTCTAAAGTCGCAGCACAAACGCAGGCCTCCATCTTTCTTTCACACACAGACGATTGGACTGGAGTACGATGACTTAGATTTGGTGATCCAGCCCCTGTTAAGCAGGTCTTCTAAATACTCCTTTACTTCTTGATGAAGTGGTCTGGGAACAGAGATATAAGTCTTTTTGACAGGAGTGGGATCCGTGAGTCGGATCTTCAACTGTAAAGAGGGAATTGTCCCTACATCATACTCATCACGGGAAAACGCTTGCCGTTCCTCCCATAATAGCTGTTTTACTTGCTCTTGTTGTGTGGGCGAGAGATGATCAAGGGGAACTGGGGGGTCCCACATGTCCATAGTCTCTTTGACGGCACAGTTCATCTCGGTCTCTTTCTTCCTTCCGGTTTCACTTGTCGTCGGGTCTGCTGTCGCTTGGGTTACAGCAGGGGGTCTAATGTCTGCCGGGTAAGCAGTTTTAACTCTCTGTGTTTGTCCCAAAATGGTCTTAGCGGGCAGCTGGATATCACGGGACGTACTGTTTGTTATAGGTATTTTGAACATAGATCGCCTCCCTTTCCATAACTGCACCAACCCACTTTGCATCTGCAAACCCTCCGGTAATTGGGTGTACTGACTTGGCTCAAACAAGACGTCTTGTGTGTCTGGAAGTGAGCCTGCCCTGACAAAACCTTTGACTGCTTTGGTTTGGCCAGCAGGGATAGTGACCAACTCACTGCCAACTTTTACCATTCCTTCCCCCAGCCTATCCTCCTCACTTTGCATCACCTTCAAAAATGCCTCTGTTTTTTTACAATCAAAGGAGAAGGCTGCACTAACAGCTTCACTGATTGCACAAGGGGGGTTAATGCCCATCTTCAGGACATGGTCAATCACGTTGAACCCAATGATAGGCAGCTCTGCCACTCCATCCTCCTTCACCACTAGCACGGGAACTAAGAGTTCCACCGGTGGGCTACTATCTGTCGGCAGCTTGAAAGTGACTTCGACCCACCCTGAGAATGGAATCGGTGTCTGGTTCACTGCCCTCCCATTCAGAATACTTGGACCCACCAACTCGGCTAAGTCTCTGACGGTGGTGTGTGGCAGGTGCTCCTGTCTCCAGGCGTCATTCATTAAGCAGACCTGTGACCCTGTGTCCCACAACGCTTCTGTCTCCTTATCATTGAGGAAGCAGGTTATGACATATTTTTTTCCAACCAAATTGAGTAACTGTAATCGGCGATTAGGGGACAGTAGATTAACACGGACCGTTTCTTCAGGAGGTGCCTCTGCTTTAGCTACCAGCCTTGCTTCCAACCTCCGAATACTGTCAGTAACTAGCTCATACAGCGCTTGTGTTGTGTGTTAGCTTGTTCTGATGTGGTTGCGACAGTATTGGCCGCTGTGTCTACTTGCCCTGTCCTTTTTCCAGGTCTCCTCCCTATCTGACATTCCTTTGACATGTGGCCGCTGAATCCACATCTGAAGCAGTGGTCCCACTGATCGCCATTGCTGGTGGACTGACAGCTCTTGCAGCCACGTGTCCTCCTGGCTCTTTGAGCATGAGGTGCTCTGGGAGACTCACGTATGGCCTTCTTGATCTCCTCCATGTCACTCTTCAGCTGCGTGACTATGTCCAGGAGCTCAGATTCCGTGCGGGTTACTGTGCTTTGGGATTTAAGGATTTTACCTTTTGTCGATGGTGGAGGGCGCTCTTGGCCATCCACTCCTTCCACGGTTGCATACTGACCCGTCAGGTTTTCCACTCGGCATTCTCGAACTTTGGGTTCTTTCATGTGCCTCTTGAATTTTTGGTGTCGTTCCCATTCAAGACTGGCTGCTGTATTTGTCTTAGAAATCAGAAGCTCGTCGGTGACGGCAGGATCCTCCAAATAGCGCTTCAGTTGGTACTTCACATCAGCACTAATCAGTCCTGTTTCCACCGCCCTCAGAAACTTCCTCTGAATAAGGTCAGAGCTATACTGCTCTTCCGTGCCAGGCTCTCTGGATGCTGCTAAAAGTCTTTCCTTTAGCTCAATGGCACGAAACAGGAAGTTCTGAGGTGACTCGTTACTGTCTTGTGTGAGGTTTATCAGGCGATGGTACAAGTCAGTTGAACTATCCTCTTTATAATGTCCTCGCAGAATGATGCGCAGCTGTGACAGGGTGAGATCTGATTTGATCTCCAGCATATCGAGCAAACTCAATCCGGGACTCACTGCTCTGACAACAGCCTCGATTATCTCAGCCTCACTGTGCTTTTTCTTTAGACCCATCTCAATCTGGTGAATGAGGTTGGAATAAGACAACTTGTCTCTTTGGCCCCTCTCTCCTATCTGCCCATTTATCCTAAACTCTCGTTTAATGGTCACTTCTGGCAGTAGGGGCGCTGCGGGGACAGCGGGCTGTGTCACAAAATGGCGACTCTGTGGCTGAGTTGCCGCGTTATCGGTCAGCCTCGCTATTTCCTCTTCAAGCTTTTTAGTTGAATAAAGGAAACTTTCATGCAGAGCGGCATATTGGTTCTGTAAACTGGCGAGTGCCTCTGCCCCCCGGCTCGTGCCGGCCGCTGCCGCCGCCTGTGTCAACGATTCGCCTTGCTTAGCTTCAGTAACACATTCAATTAGCTTTAGCAGAAACGCGCGGGCTACATCCTCCTCTTCGCTTTCAATGGTTTTTTCCACCTCCTCGTTTAACAGTCGTATCAGCGTGTACTTTTTAGACGGCTTGGCTGGGTTTATCTTTGCAAACAAACAGACCTTGTTTAGCTGTTCGTCCTGTAATGGCACCAAGGTCTCGCTTAGCTTATCTTGTAGCTGCTCCAGTTCCATCGTTTCTGCTCTTTTTTTTTTTATTTGCACACTCATCGTCTTAGGCACGACTGATCCATCCTCTGCTACCAAATTTTGTTACACCCCGGAGGGCGAAGAAGAAGGAGAGGGCCAACTGGCGGACTTTTCAGCAGTTTATTGACTTTCCACAACACCAGGCACGGCACTCTTACACGGCACATCACTCGACACCATTTTCTACACTCTCTAGAACATTCTCCACTCTTCTTCTCTCGCGCTCTAACACTGAACAGCGTTTCATCACTACCGAGCGCCACCTGTGGAGCAAAAGCGCTACTGCTTTCACTGACAAACAGTTTACATCAAAACAGTTCAAATACAGTCCTTTAGTTACATTTCCTATAAATGCTCATCTTTACCATCAACATCTAAATTACAGTCTTTTAGATACATTTATTAGAAATGCTTATATTAGCCATCAGCATCTAATCAAAACTGTTTTCTGGGGTTTTCTAGAGGTTGTCCAAAATTGACTTTTTCCTACCACAGGAACATGGAAGACTGACATACCAATGCCCAGCACAGGTATAAATGTTCCCATGTCGAATTCCCCAGAAAATGGTAGTGCAGATGCAAAGATAAAGGCATCAAATGCACCAGTGTCATGCAAAATGGTAACTGGTACCTTTTCATCACCACCAATTAGAGACACATGCCCCTGTCCAACAAAAGGTTGGTATGTGGTCATCTTGCACTTTAATACAACTGATGGCAAAATACCAGTTAAATGGTCCACAGTACCTGCACTGAACACTGGGGCTGCAATTGCAGCTGGTTTAACCTGTGCCTCACAATGTTCAGACTTTCATTTTAGCAACAAACAGTCCTTTTTCCAGTGACCCCTTTTATGGCAGAAATTGCAGATTTCTGGGTCATTACCACCAGGGTGATTTCTGTTCTCCCGAAAGATGTCAAAGTGAGGGGAGAACTGTTGCAGTTCTGGCATGAAGTTCTTTAAAGGACAGGTCCTGTTTGATTTATGGATCAGGACAAAATCATCAGCTAAAGCAGCTGCCTCTGAAACAGTCTTTGCCTTCTGTTCACTTACATAAACTGCGACATCCTCAGAAACTGAATTTTTAAACTGCTCTAGCAGAACCAAGTTACAGAGACCATCGAAATTATTCATGTCAGATGTTACACACTAGCAATTAAAATGAATTACAAGATCTTTAGAGAACTTTAAAGAAGGTGTGTTTTAATTCCTTTAACTAAATTCCTAAAATGCTGGCGATACGCCTCAGGGACCATCTCATATGCTTTAAGCACAGCCGTTTTAACCATTGTGTAGCTTTGGCTGTCAACTACACTCAAAGAAGAAATGGCCTCCTGGGCATGTCCTATAACCACAGTCTGAAGTAGGAGTGTATAGACTAAAATGATAGGAATAAGCGGTTAAGAAAATACATGGATACATGGAAGACTTACTGTCAGTTTTAGAAAATGAATGCATAAATGTTGCATACCACTTAACAGCATTATGTAGGTTTAATTTAGCCTTCATTTAGCTACATTGTCTTTAAATCCTTTGCTAAAGATTTAGTTTTTGTCACAACTCATTTCTGCACCTGGTTTTGCAATATATCAAAGTGTAATTAATTTGGCATTCAGAAGGATTTTGCCTGCCATATGGTGATATTGATTAGTTTTCTCAGCTTGGCTTAACTATGTCTGTTCTTGCACTTTGGTTTCCAGCAGTGTAAAAAATAAAAATAGTTCAAATACTGCAAGTCTTTGCAGTAATACAGTGGCTAGAGATGTGGAGTTTACATATAAAAGCTGTAAACAAGCCTTGCTGTCTACAGGGAGAAACACAGTGCTCTGTATAGAAGCTGAATTTAATAGCCCTAACTAGGAGATAGTATTTTCAGCCCACCATGCATGCAAAACTAATTAATAATTTTTCAGCTGATGTTCTCTATGAGAGGCATCAAAAGGCTGAATCACGTCACTGGATATCTTGAGTGCAAATTTCTGCCAGCACAGTTAAATAAGGCTTTCCCAAATAGCTGTAGGCATTTCTGTTTGATAAGGTGCTGCTGACAAAGGAATCATGAAGCAAATGATGCAGAACGAGTTGAAAGGACTTACAGTATTTGAGCCTTGTAAAATATGAAGAAATGATACATTTCTTGAATACTTCAGTTTAATCACTGTTTATGATTACTGTGAGCACAAATGTTTTAATCTGTCTGATTACATAACTGTAGCCATTGATCACAAGGACTCCTCTGTTTTCTTTCTCCACAAGTCTGCGATAAGGCCCTTCTCACAAGTGGTGATCTTCGTCATTGAGCACAAGTACATACACCCACGACACATTTGCACAGTGGCCTTCCTGCTCTCAGGGTTATACTGTACATGTGTGAAGCTCATTTTCACATTTGAGCTGTGCAGTATTGACATTTCAGTGAGGCTTTGTCACTACACTAGCAACACCTTTCACATTAAAATAATCTCGATCCATCCAGCAATATTGATTATTACCTTTTTAAAGTATTTGGTGATATTTTACTGCAACTACTATTAAGAAACCACGACTGCCAATAGCTGGTAAGCAATAATGCATGAGCTGATTTTACGTGGATTGATAGGATAATTAGAACATTTTTTTGCTGTAAAATTAAAACAGTGAGACAAGGTGTTATAATGAAGAACGATCCCCTAGTGAACCCTAGAGGAGGTTTTGATGGTGATGATATTTTTCTGCCTCTGTGGCAGGAAGAAACCAATACACAAACTTTTTAACCCAGTGCAGTCATTCAGTTTTGTGGCAGCGATGATTATTGGATTTCTTTCAAATTAACTTTACTGACTGTAATTTCCCACAGAGCTGGTATTAAAGTAACTAAATGTGAGAAATATACAGTTTAAAGTCACAATATCCAGTCAACAAAAATAGCCGGTTTCCCTGAGCTGCTGATAGTTTATTACCTTTGCCAAGGAGGTAATGTGATCGGGGCTGTTTGTTTGTTTATTAGTAGGATTACGCAAAAACTACTCAACAGGTTTTGATGAAATCTTCACCAGTGATGGCCGTTGTGTTATGTCGGTACTAGGAGCCAAGGACGAGGCGAGGTGTAAGACTGAACACACGTTTTATTATTAGACATTTCACAAACAAGCGCATCCGCCAGGCAGAGAGGTGGCCAAGAGACCACCCCTCCTGCCCGCTGCCCTCTTATACCCACGGGTGGCGGCGGAACCGGAAAGGTGGAGCCACCACCCGTACCACCCAAATAAGAGCCCAAACTCCAACACAACATTCCCCCCCCCCTTCACAAAAACAACAAAATCTCACACACAATTGGAACCCATCCCAGTTTGGAACCCGAAACACGCGCTAAAATAATAACATAACACAAATGGCCTAACACAGACATACCAAAATAACTAAATTAAGGGAAGATGGGTAGACTGTCACCTCACTCCACAAGGCGAAGTGGATTATTCTGCCGCTTATACTCTACACAAATCAATTTAACACCAAAACACCACCGTGTCCTAATCTAAAATGTAACATAAAATAAATCCCCATGAACACAGACAACCAGTAGATGCATTTGTTATAACATTGCAGAACATCTCAACCATTTCACAGCAAAAGAACACACCCATGCCCCCTCCTCCCATCCCCCGCTTTGGACTGTCCTCCCATCAGTCCACCCTAGGAGAGAAATGGCCTCCCGAGTTGCCGCTGACTGACCCGACCCCGGTGCGCCTCCTCTGCACCACCACCAGGGACCTCCTATGTTCAGACCCAAGCCCACCAATCTTCTCCGGGGTGCACCTCAGCTTATTTGGATGCCTCCATGAGCCATCCGACAATTGGAGACAGGCATCATCCCGTGTGGCCACCACCTGCAGCCGCCCCTGGTGCTCTTCCAACCGACACTTGGCCCGAATCCTCTTTGACTGTGCCTCCTCCCGGGCCCGGACCACATCCGTAATCCCTAGAGGGGCCCTACTTGGCTTACAGTGTCTCTGTTTGGCACGTCGTTTTACCGTGCCAACCGGTCCTGCCCTGACTGCTTTTGTCTCTGCTGCCACCCTCACCGTTGTGACCCCCTGTTCACCGGCCCCTTCCAGCCAAAATCCAGGAACAGATGAAGTCAGCCCCTCGGCGCCACCCACTGTCACAGGCATCCCACTGTGCCGCCCAGTACCCTCGTCCAGGGCGACTTGAGCTCTGGCACCGGAACTCTCCTGTGATGGCCCTGGATGGTGCTGGCCCTGTTCACTCTCCAGAGTGCCAGACAAGGTCTCATCCCACACAGCTCCATCTTCCATTCGCGGGACCAGTGGGTCCCACGAACCACATTCCAACCACTCCTCTCCAGCACCGCTTTTGGTGGTGAAGTCCAAACCATAAAACAAATCACATCCCATTATATTTTCGCCATGGGCAGTCATGATGAACTTCAGGTTGCACACCTCCACTGACTTGTACCGAGCCGTCAGTCTCAGTGATCCCACCGTGGCCAGTCTTCCTCCACCGTAACTGCAAAGCGGCGCTGAATTGCCTCCAATCCTATAATGCGGGAAAAAAGTCCTCAAGGTCGCCCAATTCAACACGTTGCTCACTGTTCCTGTGGCAATCAGCAATGGCACCACCACCCCGTCCAACTCCACCATACAGAAAGAACGCCCGTAGGTACACGGGGACACAGCGTGGACAACCGTGGGGGGCGGGAGAGTCCTCCTCATGTCTCAGACTCCCTCACTCGAACTTGTGACATGCCCAGACGAAATGATGCAAGAGTCCGCACTTGCCACAGCGCGTCCCTCTCGCCAGACACTCCCTGGCCTTATAGCGGTGCTTCGTGGACCCGCAACCCATACACATGGGCGTTCCCGGGGCAGACCTCATTTTTACAGCATTGGCATGTTCCTCATTACCCTCCATGCTATCATCACTGTCCGGGACCACTGCCTGCACCGTTGTGATTCAATATAGTGATGTAGCACACTCCCACTTAGCTCCCATGATAGTTTATCCGCCGCCTCCAGTTGCTGAGTCAAATCGATGGCTGTAGAAAGCATCGGTTCGCCCGAGAACGTAAGCAGTTTCGACCTAAGCAGAGCAAACGGAATGTTCCGCCAACTGGTCATGAACCATCTCCTCCTCCAATGGTCCGAACTGGCTGTTGCTGGCCAGCATTCTGAGGTCTATCACAAACCGCTGCACCGACTCGCCAACCCATCGGCAGCACTGTCGAAACTGAATCCTACAGACGATGATGTTTTCTGGGGAGCAAAAATGGCATGCCATTAGCTCCACCACTTCTTCAAAGCTATCACAGTTGCCCAACGTACTCAAAATTCGCTGTCCCTCCATTCATAGGTTATGGACCAACAACGCCCGTGCCCTCAATTTCTCCATCTGCCCGAGGTCCAGCGCCACCAAGTACATCTGGAACACAGCAAACCACTGCGACCAAGGGACGGGTGGTTCACCGGGGGCCTCCAAAAACGGCCGAATAGAAGTCACACATGCATCCATACCTGCTTTTGTCCTTGTTGCCAAATGTTATGTCGGTGCTAGGAGCCAAGGACGAGGCGAGGTGTAAGACTGAACACACGTTTATTACACTGGTCAACACCAAATTTATTGTCTAAGTTTTTTTAGCTGATTTAGGACAATTTGGATGTGCTGAATCCAAAAATCACATTGGTTTTGCTCAGTCAGGTCAACTTTTTGAATTATGGCCACATGTTGTTTTATGTTTTTGTTTACATGTACGGGTATTTTCGCTTTATATGATGCAAAATTCTTTTTTGTGTCTTGAAATTCTCTGAATTTTGGACAATGATGACATAACATTCAATTTACATGTACATTCAAGTACCTTTATATAAAGGTAAGTACATGCACAGTACTAAGTAAGTACAGGTTTTTACTTAGCACCTGATCGAGAAAAAAAGGATGTCATTTTCAGATTCAGCGGTGCAAAATTGTCTTAAATCAATTGAAAAAACACAGACAACTCACAAAAAATTATTTTTGTAACCCTGTGTTATTAGACACTTCACAAACTACAAGTGCATCCACCAGGCAGAGAGGTGGCCAAGAGATCACCCTGCCTGCCTGCTGCCCTCTTATACCCACAGGTGACGGCGGAAGAGAAAAGGTGGAGCCACCACCCGTACCACCCAAATAAGAGTCTAAACTCCAACACAACATGTTGGGCTACGGATGAACCTACTAGATTTTGGTGGTGATCCATGAGCACATACCTCCACCAAGGCCCTATCTCGCAATGTATGGATAGATGAAGGGAGGGAGGGAGCCTTGGCTTGGTGGAAGTATGTGCTCTCTGAGTGCCCTCTAGTCTTATCCTAGCTTTGGGGGTTTTATTAATTTGTTTTAGTTCCTGGAAATAGATTTGTACCAATGAAATAACTGAAACTACAAAAAAATTATGATAATAATAAAAATAATAAGTTTATTTATAGAGCACCTTTCACAGACAGAGTCACAAAGTGCTTAACATGGTAAAAAACAAAATAAAAACACAGGCACATAAAACAGTAAAAAAAAAAAAAAAAACAATGTAGACAGTAAAAGCACATAAAAATACGATCGGCACATAGTTAAAAAGCCAGGCTAAAAAGGTGGGTCTTTAGTTGCTTCTTAAATACACCAATGGAAGGTGCAGATCTAAGTTCAAAAGGCAAGGAGTTCCACAGTCTGGAGCAACAGCAGCAAAGGCTCTATCGCCTTTGGTTCTGAGCCTAGTACTAGGGACTACCAATAGATTCTGATGAGAAGACCTGAGAGACCTGCAGGGCTGATATAGAGAGAGCATGTCACTAATATAAAAAGGTGCCTCTTCATGAATGGCTTTGTAAGTAAGAACAAGAACTTTAAAATCAATTCTATAATTTACAGGAAGCCAATGCAAGGAGGCCAAAACAGGAGTGATATGACAGAATCTACTGGACCTAGTTAATAATCTTGCAGCAGCGTTCTGGACTAACTGTAGGCAGTGTAAAGAGGATTTGCTAAGACATGTAAAAAGAGCATTACAGTAGTCCAAACGTGAAGAAACAAAGGCATGAATAATGATTTCTAACTGAGTGTAGGAAAGCAATGGCCTAATTTTAGATATATTCCTAAGGTGGAAAAAACAACTCCGGGTCAGAGATTTGACATGCTGATCAAAACTCATCGATTGATCGAAAATGACACCAAGATTTTTTAGTTTAGACCGTATGTTAGAGCTTAATGAACCAATGCTATTAACCAACTTAGGAATTAGATTATCAGGTGCTACAATAAGGACTTCAGTTTTATCAGCATTAAGTTGCAAAAAGTTACTAGACATCCAGTCCTTAATTGCAGACAGACAATCATGAATAATTTTTAAATTATCAACATGGTCAGGCTTAAAAGAGAAAAGTAGCTGTAAATCATCAGCGTAGCAGTGATAAGACACACCTTTAAATTTGCTGATAATAGAACCAAGTGGCAGCATATAAAGGGCAAATAAAAGTGGACCCAGAATAGAACCCTGAGGCACCCCACAGGTTAAAGGAGCAGAGTCAGATGAATAAGAGCCAACAGCCACGGAAAAACTCCTACCAGAAAGGTAGGAGAAAAACCAATCCAGAGCTTTTCCAGAAATACCTACCCAATCTCTAAGCCTTTGTAACAAAATAAAATGATCAATAGTACCAAATGATGCAGTAAGATCTAATAACACTAAAACAGAGCATTTGCCAGAGTCTGATGACATTAAAATATCATTTGACACCCTGAGAAGAGCGGTCTCTGTCGAGTGTTTCTGACGAAAACCTGACTGAAATTTGTCGAAAATATTGTGTTCAATCAGAAAGTCAGTGAGCTGCTTGGCAACAACTTTTTCTAAAAGCTTAGAAATAAAAGGAAGCTTAGAAATTGGCCTGAAGTTTTTAAAAACAGATGGATCAAGGTTAGTTTTTTTTTAAAGTGGCTGCACAGCTGCATGTTTAAAATACGAGGGTACACAACCAGATTCAAGTGAACTATTAATGATGTTAACCAAAGACGTACCCACTGAGCCAATTACCTCTTTCAACACTGAGGAAGGCAAAATATCTAAAACGCAGGAGGAGGATTTCATGGAACTCACCAACACTAACAAATCCTCAAAAGAAACTGGGGTAAAATCATTTAAAAAGGCCTGTCTGTTAGGACAATCAAGGATTAGGGGAAAGGAATGAGTAAAACCAGCCCTAACAGCAGTGACCTTGTCAACAAAAAAGGAAAGAAACTTGTTACAGTCATTAATTGAATAAACAGGGGGAGCAGAAATGACAGGATTAACTAAACTGTCTATTGTGCTGAAGAGGATCTTTGGATTGTTACTATTGGAGGAGATGATGTTGGAAAAATAAGAAGTTCTTGCCATTTTTATCATATTATTAAATTCAATTAACAGCCCCTTAAGGTACAATCAATGCACCTCAACTTTAGTGGACTGATGATGAATGATTTACAGTGGTGTGGAAAAATGTTTGCCCCCTTCCTGATTTCTCATATTTTTGTATGTTTGTCACACTTAAATGTTTCAGATCATCAAGCAGATTTAAATATTAGACAAAGATAACACAAGTAAACACAAAATGCAGTTTTTAAATGAAGGTGTCTATTATCAAGGGTAAAAAAAAATCCAAACCTACATGGCCCTGTGTGAAAAAGTGATTGCCCCCTAAACCTAATAACTGGATGGGCCACCCTTAGTAGCAACAACTGCAATCAAGCGTTTGCAATAACTGGTAATTGTCATGGGTGGCTCTTGCGAGCCACCATAAGACGCCACACAGTCACCAGTGAGTTCAGTGAGTTTTATTTACGGTGAAAATATAGTGACAACACAAGCTGCAGAGACAATGACTTTTGAGTCTACTCACAACAGGAGGCATTGGCTAAACAGCTCTACAGGTCCATAGCAGGAGACAGTCATACACTAGGCAGGCAAGGTTGGTGATAATAACTACACCAGCTGCTAAGGCAGAGACTCACAGAGATCGTTACACACCGGGAGGGGTAAGGCTATACAGCACACTTACTAGTTCCGGGGAACGACGGTCAAATCAAAAGCAGACGTGGTGTGAAATCGTCCAGGCATCCGTAGCATGACGGAGAGTGAACAGGGAAGTGAACAGACACTGCTGCGAAATGCGATCACCAGCGTGGGTTAAAATAGCCTGAGCGCTAACGACCACAAATGCAGCACAGCTGTTGAGAGTTTGACAGCTGGGCGGAAGCCTCCCCGAGCACTATCACAATAAGAGCTCGGAGAGCTAGAATCCAACGCCGCTGTCAAACCCTGACAAGAATAACCCGAGCACCAAGGCATAGTGCTCGGGTCATGACAGTAATGAGTATTTTACAGCGCTGTGGAGGAATTTTGGCCCACTCATCTTTGCAGAATTGTTGTAATTCAGCCATATTGGAGTGTTTTCGAGCATGAACCGCCTTTTTAAGGTCATGCCACAGCATCTCAATCAGATTCAGGTCAGGACTTTGACTAGGCCACTCCAAAGTCTTCATTTTGTTTTTCTTAAGCCATTCAGAGGTGGACTTGCTGTTGTGTTTTGGATCATTGTTCTGCTGCAGAGCCCAAGTGCGTTTCAGTTTGAGGTCACAAACAGATGGCTGGACATTCTCCTTTAGGATTTTTTGGTAGACAGCAGAATTCATGGTTCCATTTACCACAGCAAGCCTTCCAGAGCCTGAAGCAACAAAACAGCCCCAGACAATCACACTACCGCCACCATATTTTACTGTTGTTATGATGTTCCTTTTCTGAAATGCTATTACTTTTATGCCGGATGTAATGGGACGCACACCTTCCAAAAAGCTCAACTTTTGTCTTGTCAGTCCACAGAGTATTTTCCCAAAAGTCGTGGGGATCATCAAGATGTGTTCTGGCAAAACTGAGACGAGCCTCTATGTTCTTTTTGCTCAGCAGTGGTTTTCGTCTTGGAACTCTGCCATGCAGGCCATTTTTGCCCAGTCTCTTTCTTACTGTGGAGTCATGAACACTGACCTTAACTGAGGCAAGTGAGGCCTGCAGTTTTTTGGATGTTGTTGTGGGGTCTTTTGTGACCTCTTGGAGGAGTCGTTGCTGCGCTCTTGGGGTAATTTTGGTCGGCCGGCCACTCCTGGGAAGGTTCACCACTGTTCCATGTTTTAGCCATTTGTGGATAATGACTCTCACTGTGGTTTGCTGGAGTTCCAAAGCTTTACAAATGGCTTTATAACCTTTTCCAGACTGATAGATCTCAATTACTTTGTTTCTCATTTGTTCCTGAATTTCTTTGGATCGCAGCATAATGTCTAGCGTTTGAGGATCTTTTGGTCTACTTCACTTTGTAAGGCAGGTCCTATGTAAGTGATTTCTTGACTGAGAACAGGTGTGGCAGTAATCAGGCCTGGGTATGGCTAGAGAAATTGAACTCAATTTTCCAAAGATGTGATAAACCACAGTTAATTTATGTTTTAACGGGGTGGGGGTGGGGGGTCACTTTATCACACAGGGCCATGTAGGTTTGGGGTTTTTTTACCCTTAATAATAAACACTATTTAAAAACTGCATTTCATGTTTACTTGGGTTATCTTTGTCTAATATTTAAATTTGTTTGATAATCTGAAACATTTAAGTGACAAACATACAAAAAAATGAGAAATCAGGAAGGGGGCAAACACTTTTTCACACCACTGTATGTGGGATGTTTTTTACTAAAAACTGAAAATGAATGTCAGATTAATCAAATGGACATTATCAAACATAAATAAAACAAAGCAAGCAACCAAACCAGCCTTGTTAGGACAGGCATTTTATTACTGTAACCAGACCATCAATGACTGAGAGGCTCATTCTGGCATGATGAAAGTCACCAAGAGCCTTTGCTTCTCTCTCTCTCTCTGAGCATCAGGGCAATTACTTTTAGAAAAAGTAGCAATTCTTAGAAACTGTGGATGGCCGGACAGACAATGGACACACTTAGCACTTAGCTCATTTTGCCTTGCCAGAATGAGCAAAAAACATGACCTATCTTTTATCCAAAAAAAAAAAAAAAAAACGGCTTACATTCTGTAAATCTATTTACAGCAGTGACTGGAATGCCAGAGATTTTTTTAGGGAAACAAGAAGGTTTAATTCAAGTGTCACTGGAAACTGAATGAATGGTAGAGAGAAAAAGTGCTTCATTCTCGACCTCATCCAAATCTCACAGATGACACTATCTGCTGCTTTGTCTGCTTTTTCCAGCCAAAAACAGGATGCCAGATCTTACCTGAACACAAACAAACCACAGAGCTGCCCAGGTTAAGGGTGACACAATATTCAGCATGGAAAATGTGCTTGATAACACATGTGTTCTCAGTTTGCTTAATTTTGCTCCTGGCCTTTTTTTTGTGATAGATGCCATATGCTTATGTCAAAATATGTTTCTAGTGTCTTCTGCTTATACTGACCATTACCAAGTAACAAAAATATTGTATTATAAACATTTCGTTTAACATTTTCCTGGCAATACATCTATTTTACAGTCACAGTGTGTCTTCCTTTTCCATGTCACAGCATACTGTATGACATGAGCCATTTTATACTTTTACTATTTTTCATAAGATTTAAGCAGTAGTATGTCTGAAGGTACTGAAAACCTTGATTGCATTTAAACCAATGAGACCTGTGAGCAAAGTCTTAAATGCAGTTTTTAATGTAAGATAATTGATAAAGGTTAAAAACGCATAGCACTGTAAGCACAGACAGATGGTCCCTCTGTCTTTGCCAGAGTAACTAATTTAATAACAAATACCTGTCATGCGGTGACCCTCGCGGCTCACCATAAGACGCCAAGAGTCCACCGGTGAGTTTTGCAATGATGGTAATTTATTAATAAAACAAGACAAGACACAAGGCTATGAGCCGCTAAGGGCAAAAACACACACTAAGCGATACAAGGGCTCGTAGGGCTAACCCCAGCCACTACGAGCTAAACTATGACAAAACATGAAAGAACACAAACCTGACATGAAGGTCTAATGAGGCCTCACGAGGATTGTTTGACGATATCTGACGAGGATTGTTTGATGAGGTTTAGACAATACTCCTGCGATCTAACTGCCGTCAGTGCCCGCCTTATAAAGGCGAACACTAACGAGCAGTAATGACAGACAGCTGACCAACCTTGACAGGCGGAAGCCCCACCGAGCACCTTCACAATAAGAGCCCGGTGAGGCCAGAATACAACCCACAGCTGTCAAGGCCGGCAGCGAGCTGTGCGTAGCCCGAGCACGGACAGAGCCCAGCACTCAGGTCGTAACAGTACCCTCCTTCTAAGGGCGGGCTCAGAACGCCCACGGACCACCCTGCCCCCCCTCACCCCCCAGGGTGGGTGGCTGGGGGTAGGTGGAGAGGGAGAGAGACCAAACCCAGAAACAATCAAAACCCGGCAAGAACAACTAAATACAGGACAATGACAAGAATACCAACTACTCAGATTAAATCAAATGTTCAACTAACGATCACAAAAAATTGCACAGGATAACATGGAGAAAACAAAAAAACAGAATTACTGGATCAGAAAAACTAAATACAGGACAATGACAAAATATCGAATATTCAAATCAAATAAAATACACATGGAGGAAAACAAGGCAACAGTAGGACATAACACAAATTGCCAAGGATCCCCAAACAACAGTTACAGAAAACACAGGACAGCACGAGAAAATTAAATCTTGGCCCACATGTTTCACAAGAAAATGACTTCCCACCTGTGTGAATTCTCCTGTGAATTTTCAAATAACCAAATACAAAAAAAAAAAAAACCAGAGCAATTACTGGCTCATACCTAACTACACACAAAACAAACTAGGGCAACTGCAAGACATAACAAATACCCGCAGACACCCAAATGATCATAACACAAAGCACACAGGATAGCAAGGGAAAAAAAAAAACAGAACAATCACTGGGACAGATCATCACCAGAAAATGACCACTATCCCCCCGATAGTTTATGCCGACCGGCGGAGGCCAGGCTCCATAGGAACAGTTCAGGTGGTCTCCCCGTGTCCAACGGCCGGCGGGTGGTCATGGGAGGCAGAACATGACCAGGCGGCTCACCACAGTCCAACGCCCAGCACGTCTGCTCCTCTGGCGGCTGAACCAGGTCGCCCAACGAAACACACAACACGTCGGGTGGCCGACCCGGGGCACCGAACCGGCAAAGCAGTCCCTCAGGCGGCCGACCCGTGTCCCTCAGCCACCAGTCCTGGAGAAAAACAGCCTGCGGCGGCCTCCCTGACGAGGACAAAACTCGGGAGAGCCGGGGCGAGCGAACAAGAACCCCCACAGCCCCCGGCGATGATGCGCAGGGGCGGTGACTCAGTAGAGGGGAAAGAAGGCAAGGATGAGCCCGTAATCCGTCCGACGGCGAAAGGTCTGCAGCTCCTCCCCCGTCCGCGGACCACACCGGCGCTGCACCTCCGCTGGACCCCGATTGGGTCCCAGCTGCACCCACGTCGGGCCCCGATTGGGCCAGAACCGCACCTGCGGTGGACCCTGATTGAGCCTCTGGCGCACCCACGTCAGACCCCGATTGGGCCAAAGCAGCTCCCGCGATGGACCCCGACTGGGTCGGTGCAGCTCCGCTGACGATCTCCACCTTCGAACCTGGGACCTCCAACCCAGTGACTCCGATTGGTTCCATGCCGGCGACACTGCAACGAGGCTCACAAACAACAAAAAAAACGGGATCAGAATCACCGGTAGCAACAGAACCCAGCAAGATGAGCTCGGGCGCAGCAGGCGGCTGCTCCTTACTCGCCTCCCCGAGAGGCAGGAAAAAATGCTCCAAAACAGGGGACAGAGACACAAGAGGGAGCACTTGCCTGCACTCGGGTTCTGTTGCCACCCAGGACTTCGACGATCCAGGTTCAGGGCGGCGATTCTCGTCAGCAGGCTCCAACTCAGCTGCGTCGGGCTCTGCAGCTGGCAAGATGTCGTCTGCAGCCTGAGGTTCCTCCCGCGTTGCTGTCCACGCCGATGACCCGTATGGCATGGGGGCAGAGGACACTCGACCCACTGGCTCAGACCGCTCCGGCGAGGAGACCCGGGGACGCTTCATCGTCGGCTCAGACTCCGGGCCGCAGTCCGCTGTTCTCCTCCGTCCACGACGTGGCTGCAGGGCCGGATCCAGGCTTTCCAGCACTGCAGGCCCCCTCTTCATCCGACGACGTTGGCCTGGCATTGCGGACCGCTCAACGGGGGGGACACAGAGGCAGCGGGTTTAGGAATAATAGGTACAGCAGGTTGCGGAAGCTTGGGGGGCTGCGAACCCCAAACTCCGCCCCCAGGAGTCAGACAAGGCAGATCATAAACATGATGGGAAGAAACAATTTGCACTTGCCTGTCTCCTGGAGAGAAGGTGGTGCCTGCTGCAGCAGGTGGAGTTCTCCTTTCATCCCTCCGGGAGAAAACAGCAGGCTCCACGGGGCCACGAGGAGGAGCCGCTCGAGGTGGTTTGCTGACAGGCCTCGCCGAAGCACGACTCACAACATTCCCAGCCGCGGGGGGTGACGTCACCGAGGAGGACATGGCAGTCGGGGCGACGCGGGCACGAGGAGCTGCCAGCGCAGCTGGAACAGATGACCCATGGGCGGCGACTGCGGGGATTCCCTTCTGTCGTGACGTATATGATGCGGCCAACAGGGAGGCTGGGTCCCTCCGACGACCCGGAGCTGGATCCGGACGGGATTCTCGTTGGGGCTTGGTAGGAGCACGGCTATGGGGCCTACTGGCCGATGGAGTGGCGAAGGGCCCGGGAGCACATGACGCTGGGACTGGGCGGGCGGCAGGTACTGGAGTCCGATCCACAGGTCCCCTGCCGGGCTTTCCCTCCAGCCGACGAATCTCCACTCTCGCCAGGGACGCTGTCCTCGCGGGAGGTGGAGGGGTTCCCAGGAGCGCCTTCTCCCTCAATGTGCGTTGTGCAAAAATCCACGCTAACCTCTTTTCTCCTTCCGGAATATAGGTTAGATGGTAACGGTGCACAGCCCACTGGGCGAGGTCTAAGTGATAGCCAGCTGCTTGGGTGGGCATGAGACAGGCGGCTTCCGCCAGATAGCCGTCAATCTCCTCCAGCCACTCCGGGCAATAATCACACTCGCTGGCGGGCATCTCCCTACCAAGTCCAACTACAGGAAAAAACTCCACCCAATGGCAAAACTCACGGTGAAAAAGGCGTCTCGGAGTGGCATCTCTGTTTAGACGTCTGGCAGAAGTATACTGTCATGCGGTGACCCTCGCAGATCACCATAAGACGCCAAAAGTCCACCAGTGAGTTTTGCAATGATGGTAATTTATTAATAAAACAAGACAAGACACAAGGCTATGAGCCGCTAAGGGCAAAAACACACACTAAGCGATACAAGGGCTCGTAGGGCTAACCCCAGCCACTACGAGCTAAACTATGACAAAACATGAAACAACATGAACCTGACATGAAGGTCTAATGAGGCCTCACGAGGATTGTTTGACGATATCTGACGAGGATTGTTTGATAGACGATACTCCTGCGATCTAACTGCCGTCAGTCCCCGCCTTATAAAGGCGAACACTCACGAGCAGTAATGACAGACAGCTGACCAACCTTGACAGGCGGAAGCCCCACCAAGCGCCTTCACAATAAGAGCCCAGTGAGGCCAGAATACAACCCACAGCTGTTAAGGCCGGCAGCGAGCTGTGCGTAGCCCGAGCGCGGACAGAACCCAGCGCTCGGGTCATAACAATACCAAATGCAAGCTCCAAAGCTATGACCCCTGTGTCTTATTATATATAGATATCTGTTTCCTATAGGCCCTTAGAATAGAGGGTTATTACTAGTGAAAGCGCTTTGAGTCGTCTTTGTGACTAGAAAAGCGCTATATAAGTGCAGGTTAGTTAGTAGTTAGTTAGTTATTATCCAATCTATTCCGTTATAGCTAATTTAGTTCAAAGATTTTAAATACCTGGAGCCAACCATCCAAAGCAATGGAAAATGCACAAGAGAGGAGAACAAGAGAGTGCAGGCAGGGTGGAGTGAGTGGAGATGAGTGTCGGGGTGATTTGTGACAGAAGGATAGCAGCTCAAGTGAAAGAGAAGATTTACAAGACAGTAGTGAGACCTGCTATGATGTAGGATTTGGAGGCAGTGGCACTGACAAAAAGACCGGAGGCAGAGTTGAAGATGCTAAAAGTCTCATTGGGATGACAAGGATGGACAGGATTAGAAATGATTATATCAGAGGGACAGCTCAGGTTGAGCGGTTTGGAGACGAAGTAAAACGCAAAGCTGAGATGTTGTGGACGATTGGAAGATTGCTGAAGATGGAGCAGCCAGGCTAGAGGAAAATAGGAAGACCACATAGAAGATTCATGGATGTAGTGAAGGAGGAAATGGAGTGGGTTGGTGTGAGAGAAGAGAATATCAGAGTTAGAGTGAGATCCTGGCCACCCCTAAGGGCGCAGCTGAAAGAAGAAGAAAAAGTTCATAGCTTTTAAAGCTTTATGAAGTGCCTCACTAATATGAACATAGTTTATAATAGCCTTCTAGAATGTGAAGAACAACATATGTGGAGCAATTTTCCTGTATTATAACTTGAAATATTCTCTCTGGATTATCTAAAACCATCAGTCCCAACATAAAAATAACCTAATATCATTTAGCCTGCCAAAAGAATTCTGACATGTAGGTACAAGGGCATGAGACCTGTAGGACTTTCCTGTTATGTCTGCTGGCCTCAGATCTTTTGAGTCCTGTCAGTTGTGGGTTGGGAACTCCAAGCATTGGGCTTGTTAAAACATTCTGTGGATGCAAAATCAGATTTAGACCTGGGCAACATGTCTTGGACTCTGTCATGATCCTTTGCGCTGTCCTGTCATTGCCATGTTGGATTACCAGTGATCTGATATGTTTGTGAATGATACAAGTCCAAGTGACTGTCAAAGCTTCTCAGCAGAACTTTGTTTCATATCAACAAATATTGTTTATTAATTTATTATTTGTTATTCTGTGAGTATAATACACCATTATATTGTACTATTTTGATGCAGCAAAATAAACCAAAATCATGTGATCTGTGAATTGATTTATTGCATTATATGCTAACATAAATTGGTGCATGCAAACTCTTCAGAGTTCGAGAAATTTCAAGAAATAAAAAAGAATTTTGCATTATATAAAGCGAAAATACCCGTACATGTAAACAAAAATGTAAAAAAAACGTGGCCATAGTTCAAAAAGTTGACCTGATTGAGCAAAACCAATGTGATTTTTAGATTCAGCACATCAAACTTGTCCTAAATCAGCTAAAAAAAACCCTTATACAATAAATTTGGTGGCTATCATGGGAGATTTGAATTGGCTATGGTCCAATAAGAAAGCAGTCCTTTGTCTGTAACCGACCAACAGAATGAAAGGGGCGTTGTCCAACAGAAATGGCCTGGTGATTGGCTGGTACCAGTCAGATGACTGGCATGAGTTTTAAGGGCAGCATGGTGGGGCAGTGGTTAGCACTGTTGCCTTACAGCTAGAAGGTTCCAGGTTCAAATCCCCAGGCTGGCAGGGGTAGGAACCTTTCTGTGTGGAGTTTGCATGTTCTCCCTGTACTGTGTGGGTTTGCTCCGGGGGCTCCGGTTTCCTCCCACAATCCAAAGACATGCATGTTAGGTTAATTGGTTGTTTCCAGATTGTCCCTATATATCTGTCTCCTATAGGCCCTTAGAATAGAGGGTTAGTACTAGTGAAGCGCTTTGAGTGGTCTTTGAGACTAGAAAAGTACTATATAAGTACAGGACCTTATCCCTTAACATAAAATCTAAGCTAACTTCAGTGAGTCATGACTAACTTTCAGTGAGCATGCACTTTTATAAACTTGTCCTTTTATAATTAACATGCATTAGAATAAGGTTCATTTAAGCATTTTCAAACATGCAACACATTTAAAATCAATGATTCATGAAACATTTCAAACCCATCATTGTCCAACACAGAGGCGGTCATCTTCATAATGTTCTGAGCAGTATTTCCTGGAAAAAAATATCCAAGTCTTGAGGAGAAAAGATTATTTCAAGGCAGATAAAACAAAAATTCGAATGTTGATTAAATCCAACAATGTTCCTGAGTTGAACAGAAGGGGGCAATGTTGAGCTGTGGATAATTCCTAGTGACCTGTGGAATTCAGTCAAAGGATCTGGGATTTCTCAAACAGTACTTGCAAGCATAAAACTGCCTGCTTGGGAGGAAGCTCCAGGATTTATGCTTGCAAACTAATCCATTCCTGGCACGAAATGGGGTCCTTTTTGGCCCTTTTACCATGGAATGTGTTTTCAAACTGTGGTCCTTAGGTGAAGGAAACACTTCTTGACCAGACTTTTGGGTGAAACAATTTCTTTAGGGTGAAAAGTGATTTTATAGCTTGGAGCCAAAGGATTGATGCTACAGTATGAATCTCTCAAAATGATTTTTTTTAGCGAATGAATCGGATGTGACTCAGTACAATTTAGTGAATTGTGGATCCCATCACTAGTGGTGAATGAAACTTTTCCCCAGAGGTGAAAGAGGAGGAGGGGCAATAGGCTGCTCACAATCTGACTGACATTTGGGGTGAGCAATCAAAAAAATGAAGGCTCCTGGATGGACCTAATTTATTTATTTTATTTAACCTTTATTTATACAGGGTAGTTCCACTGAGAGGCAACCTCTCTTTTTCAAGGATGCCCTGGTCACACTCACAGTTACACATCCCACCAGAAAGCTGCCTAGTACAACCACAGACTGACCTGTGGCCACTGAGCAGCTCCACTGGAGCAGTTGGTGTTAAGGTCCTTGTGGTGTAGTACGATGGCGGCTGTGGCACCCTGGTTGTAGTGGGAGGTGACGGCCCGCCTTTCTGGTGGTGGCGTCACCAGGGGTATAAAGGGCAAGGGCAGAAGAGTCTCGATGTCTTCGTCATTGACCCCCTGGCCTGTACGGAGTGTCCATTGTATTGTGGTTCTGCTAATAATAAAGTACGTTCAACTGCACACTGAGCCTCCTCCTTGTTCTTCCAAAATATGGACATAACATTTGGCGACAAGGAAAAAGAAGGTATGGAACGAGCTGTCACCACTTTTTGGCCATTTTTGGAGGTCCTGAGCGAGCCGCCTGTACCTTGGGCAAGGTGGTACATCTTGTTTCAAAATTATTCGGTGACCCTTAACCTCGGTGAGCTCGAAAAGCTATGTGCAAGGGCTATTCTAGTTCATAATATCGGGATGGAGGGTCAAAGGATCCTTGGCATGTTAGGAGAGGCTGATAATTATGAGGACATGGTGGAGCTAATGGCACACTATTTTCAAGCCTCTGAGAACGTCATAGGCCGTCGAATAAAGTTTCAGCAGCGCCACCAGCGGACAGGAGAGTTGGTGCAGTGCTTCGTCGCAGACCTATGTCAGCTGGTGGGGAATGCCACTTTGGAGCCCTGGAGGAAGAAATGGTCCCTGATCAGTTGGCAGAGCGTGTTCTTTGTTCTGCAGCACGGTCAAGGCTCCTGAGCTACCCAGGTGAACTGACATTAGCCACGGCTATTGAAATAGAGAAACAGTGTGAGGCAACGGAAAAATTGTCTGAAGACCTCCGTGAGAGAGACATGTCGAGGCATGGAGAACCAAGTTGGAGGACGCTGGCTGTGGGCTCGGACAGCAAGGACGGCATGAGTGAGGAAGAATATGCCGCCGCTGTAAGAATTAGGTCCGCCCTGGGTACACCAAAATGTTATGTCTGTGGGTCCACAAGGTACTGGTATAAGGCAAGAGAGTGTCCAGCGAAGGGCAAGCGATGTGGCAAATGCAGTCTTCTGCATCACTTCGCCAGAGCCTGCAAGAATTTTGAGTGAGAGGACCGAAGATGTGGAGTGGATTTCTCCACCGTGACTCCTACGGTTGTGCATACCGTCTCTCCGAGCACAAATGGGTACATTTACTGCAACATGTTGCTGGACAGCATGGAAGTTTCGTTGTTGGTGGACACAGGAGTGGTGGCTTCGGTGCTAAGCTGGCCCACTGTGAGGAGCCTGTTCCTGCACTACCGCGTGAGAGAACTATCGGCATCATACGGCGGCTATGGTGGGAACAAGTTGGACATCGTGGGCTCGTTGGAGTTAACAGCCCGGTACAAGTCGGCAGTAATGACGGGTGTCCAGCTTGTGGTGACGGCTAAAGGGTCAGATATCATGGGGTGTGATATGTTTTACGGCCTGGGGTTCAGGATCGCCAACGTTGCTGGAGAAGAGTGGTCGGGCTGCTGTGCACATGGAGGACAACGCGGTTTGGGACAGCGATTGGCTTGGTGTTTTGGGAGGTGATGAGGACCAGTGCCACGACAACCCGGCACAGGAGGGTTCCGATGCCAGTGTCCAAGCGGCCCTGGATGTGGGAGCTGGACGGCACAGCGGAACCCTGGGACGGCTGCTGGTGTCAGGGTGACAAAGGAAGGGGCAGGACCAGCAGGTGCGGTTCTATGACGCGCCGGACATCAGCATTCGAGAGGGCTTTGGGCCGGGTTGGCGGGATGGCTCGGCCCAGGAAGGAAGCCCAGTCATGTCGTGGTGGACACACAAAGCCTAATCAGGCTCCCCTGCGGGTCGGGGACGAGGTCCGGCCCAGGGAGGAGGCTCAGCAAGAGGAGTACATGAAAGACGAAAGCGACGAGATGACCAGGGCCGGCTGCGAGTGATGGCTACCCGGGAAGACGGCTACTTGGGGCTGTCCGATGAGTCATGGAGACACCCCAGTGAGCTGTGCCGTGTGGATGAGAGGAGACGCCAACACAGCTCGTCCCCAGAGAAGAAGAGGCGAAGGCATTCAGGGAAGGATCCGCTGGATGGTGATCCAATGGGTGGCCCTTTTCATCGGGCTGGTAAAATGACTGGGGTCACCCCTGAAGTTTAGTATGTGTTTATTTTGGTTTATAACCCTAAGTCGTTTGATTAATATGTTGATTAATATGGGGTTTTTTTACGTATTCTATGGTGTGTTGGCCCTGTGTAATATATATATATATATATATATATATATATATATATATATATATACGTATATATATATATACAGTGGGGCAAAAAAGTATTTAGTCAGCCACCAATTGTGCAAGTTCTCCCACTTAAAAGATGAGAGAGGTCTCCAATTTTCATCATAGGTATACCTCAACTATGAGAGACAAAATGAGAAAAAAAAATCCAGAAAATCACATTGAAGGATTTTTAATGAATTAATTGGTAAATTCCTGGGTAAAATAAGTATTTGGTCACCTACAAACAAGCAAGATTTCTGGCTCTCACAGACCTGTAACTTCTTCTTTAAGAGGCTCCTCTGTCCTCCACTCGTTACCTGTATTAATGGCACCTGTTTGAACTCATTATCAGAATAAAAGACACCTGTCCACAACCTCAAACAGTCAGACTCCAAACTCCACTATGGCCAAGACCAAAGAGCTGTCAAAGGACACCAGAAACAAAACTGTAGACCTGCACCAGGCTGGGAAGACTGAATCTGCAATAGGTAAGCAGCTTGGTGTGAAGAAATCAACTGTGGGAGCAATTATTAGAAAATAGAAGACATACAAGACCACTGATAATCTCCCTCCATCTGGGGCTCTGCGCAAGATCTCACCCCGTGGGGTCAAAATGATCACGAGAACGATGAGCAAAAATCCCAGAACCACACGGGGGGACCTAATGAATGACCTGCAACTTGTTGTGTTTGGAGGAGAAAGAACACCATACCTACTGTGAAGCATGGGGGTGGAAACATCGTGCTTTGGGGCTGTTTTTCTGCAAAGGGACCAGGACGACTGATCCGTGTAAAGGAAAGAATGAATGGGGCCATGTATCATGAAATTTTGAGTGAAAACCTCCTTCCATCAGCAAGGGCATTGAAGATGAAACGTGGCTGGGTCTTTCAGCATGACAATGATCCCAAACATACCGCCCGGGCAACGAAGAAGTGGCTTCGTAAGAAGCATTTCAAGGTCCTGGAGTGGCCTAGCCAGTCTCCAGATCTCAACCCCATAGAAAATCTTTGGAGGGAGTTGAAAGTCCGTGTTGCCCAGCGACAGCCCCAAAACATCACTGCTCTAGAGGAGATCTGCATGGAGGAATGGGCCAAAATACCAGCAACAGTGTGTGAAAACCTTGTGAAAACTTACAGAAAACGTTTGACCTCTGTCATTGCCAACAAAGGGTATATAACAAAGTATTGAGATAAACTTCTGTTATTGACCAAATACTTATTTTTCACCATAATTTGCAAATAAATTCTTTAAAAATCAGACAATGTGATTTTCTGGATTTTTTTTTTTCTCATTTTGTTTCTCATAGTTGAGGTATACCTATGATGAAAATTGGAGACCTCTCTCATCTTTTAAGTGGGAGAACTTGCACAATTGGTGGCTGACTAAATACTTTTTTACCCCACTGTATATATATATATATATACAGTGGGATGAGAGAGGTCTCAAGATGAGAGAGGTCTCCAATTTTCATCATAGGTATACCTCAACTATGAGAGACAAAATAAGAAAAGAAAATCCAGAAAATCACATTGAAGGATTTTTAATGAATTAATTGGTGAATTCCTCAGTAAAATAAGTATTTGGTCAATAACAAAAGTTCATCTCAGTACTTTGTTATATACCCTTTGTTGGCAATGACAGAGGTCAAACGTTTTCTGTAAGTTTTCACAAGATTTTCACACACTGTTGCTGGTATTTTGACCTATTCCTCCATGCAGATCTCCTCTAGAGCAGTGATGTTTTGGGGCTGTCGCTGGGCAACACAGACTTTCAACTCCCTCCAAAGATTTTCTATGGGGTTGAGATCTGGAGACTGGCTAGGCCACTCCAGGACCTTGAAATGCTTCTTACAAAGCCACTCCTTCATTGCCCAGGCGGTGTATTTGGGATCATTGTCATGCTGAAAGACCCAACCACGTTTCATCTTCAATGCCCTTGCTGGTGGAAGGAGGTTTTCACTCAAAATCTCACGATACATGGCCTCATTCATTCTTTCCTTTACATGGATCAGTCGTCCTGGTCCCTTTGCAGAAAAACAGCCTCAAAGTATGATGTTTCCACCCCCATGCTTTACAGTAGGTATGGTGTTCTTTCTCCTCCAAACACGACAAGTTGAGTTTTTACCGAAAAGTTCTATTTTGGTTTCATCTGACCATATGACATTCTCCCAATCCTCTTCTGGATCATCCAAATGCTCTCTAGCAAACTTCAGACGGGCCTGGACATGTACTGGCTTAAGCAGGGGGACACGTCTGGCACTGCAGGATTTGAGTCCCTGGCAGCGTAGTGTGTTTCTGATGTAGCCTTTGTTACTCTGGTCCCAGCTCTCTGCAGGTCATTCTCTTGGACCCCCATGTGGTTCTGGGATTTTTGCTTACCGTTCTCGTGATAATTTTGACCCCACGGGGTGAGATCTTGCGTGGAGCCCCAGATCGAGGGAGATTATCAGTGGTCTTGTATGTCTTCTATTTTCTAATAATTGCTCCCACAGTTGATTTCTTCACACCAAGCTGCTTACCTATTGCAGATTCAGTCTTCCCAGCCTGGTGCAGGTCTACAGTTTTGTTTCTGGTGTCCTTTGACAGCTCTTTGGTCTTGGCCATAGTGGAGTTTGGAGTCTGACTGTTTGAGGTTGTGGACAGATGTCTTTTATACTGATAATGAGTTCAAACAGGTGCCATTAATACAGGTAACGAGTGGAGGACAGAGGAGCCTCTTAAAGTAGAAGTTACAGGTCTGTGAGAGCCAGAAATCTTGCTTGTTTGTAGGTGACCAAATACTTATTTTACTGAGGAATTTACCAATTAATTCATTAAAAATCCTTCAATGTGATTTTCTGGATTTTTTTTTTCCTCATTTTGTCTCTCATAGTTGAGGTATACCTATGATGAAAATTGAAGACCTCTCTCATCTTTTAAGTGGGAGAACTTGCACAATTGGTGGCTGACTAAATACTTTTTTGCCCCACTGTATATATATATATATATATATATATATATATATATATATATGGGTGGGGGCCGCCAATAAGTGTGTATATGTTTTATTTGTTATGGTTTGCTGTATTATATAAATTTGAGAGTGTATATATGCATGTATCGTTCTAGGATTAATTTAGTTTTTAGGGACACGGCTATCTTTTTTTTTTTTCCATTTGGACTGTGATGATCAAGGCGGCAGAATAATCCGCCTGGCTGTGTAGGGGTGAGCCAGCAGTCCACCTGGCCCCTCTAGGTAGTTGTATTGTGTGAATGGATAGAATTATATGTATGACATTATTAGCGTGTGCATTGTGTTCAAATTTTGGGGGGGGGGGGGCCTGATCAGTGTGTTTGCATGTTTTTCTACGGGGGGGGCGGGTAGCAAGATGGTGGCTGTGGCACCCTGGGTGTAGTGGGAGGTGACGACCCGTCTTTCCGGCGGTGGCGTCGCCAGGGGTATAAAGGGCAAGGGCAGAAGAGGGTTATTGTGGTTCTGCTAATAATAAAGTACGTTCAACTGCACATTGAGCCTCCTCCTTGTTCTACCAAGATATGGACATAGTCTTTGCTCAAGGGCACCACAGTGGGGTTAAGGAGGGTAGGGCAAACACTGGTATGTTATCTGTCTCACCCAGATCTAATCCTGCTGGTCCAGGGATCAAACCTGCGACCCTCTGCTCACCAGTCCACATCCCTAACCATTAGGCCACCACTGCCCAACAAGTGGATGGGCACACACTCATCCAGGCCCACCCACAGCTACGTCAGGGGTCACTCACTACCAGCAAGTCCTACCTGGAACACTTGAGGCTGGAACCATTCTCCCAGAACTTGAGGACATCTACCACACTCACTGTCTTAGGAAAGTAAGGTCCATCTGTAAAGACTCCACACATCCATTCCATAGACATTTTGAACTGTTGCCTTCTGGTAAACATTTTAGAGCATTTTGGAGTCATACAACAAGACTGAGGGAGAGTTTCATTCCAAGCGCAATCCACATTTTAAATAGTCTTTAGGACTTGTTTATTGACGTATGCTGCATTGCACAGACTGTACTATGTAAAGCTACATTTGTTGCTCTTTTTTATGTTATTTATTCATGTTATTTATTCATGTTTTTTTATTCTTTTTTTTTAATTACCATGGAGAGATGCAATTAAAATTTCATTATGCTTTGGTATGACAATAAAGGAATTGTAATCGTAACTACCAGGTCTGACATGCTACCAGTACATCCTGAAAACCAACAACAATTGTGGCCAAGGGGAGGGCAGTGAAGCCCAGCTGGTGGCATCCAAATAGAGAATTGAATTTTTCCTTTCTCCATTCTATTATGTTGAACACCAAGCTAGAAAGTATAGTTTTTTTTTCTGGACTTTGGTGTGACCCCTCCTGGGGTATGAGCCCACAACCTCCTGGCTGTGGGGCTGAGGCTCTACCACTAGGCCACCACTCCAGTGTCTTTTTACATTCAAGAACCTATACCTGTACTAGTCATTGTTCCACCATGGACACGTAGCTTAAGACCTGTTGGAACAGCCAGCCCAAGGTGCCGAAGAGTTTTAGTATAAAAACTAGCTACTGGAGGCAAACAGCTAGCTAGACTCAACTTAATTATAAACTACACCTAAAGCTCACCACCATGTTATGTCCTGCTTTTTTTTTTATCCTCAGATATGGACACTTTCCTTTATGTTTGCCAAGTAATCACCTCACAGTCTTTATGGCCTGCCAAGCTCTTGTTACTACACGTTATCCACAGTAAAAGCACAGATTTCTATTTTCACATTTCTGTTTGTGTTTTAGTCCAAATCATGTTAGTACCAATGACTTCTTCGTGTCATTTTAACTTAGTGGTACCCCTATAGCACATATAGATTTTGATATTCACCATATCATCTAAAGGATGGGTTTTTTTTTTACAAGTGTCTTCTGGTAAAGAGGAAGAGGAACGGGAATACCTTGAGTGTTATGAATGAAAATACCACACTGTCTAAACTGTGGTGCGTCATACCCAAACAAAGTCACTCAGTGCCTCTAGCAGTGAAAAAAACAGTCATCTATAAAGTGGGGCCATAATTAACATCACATTTATTGCATTGTTTGGAAATAAAAGACTTGGGTCACAGGGTAGATGCAGCCATGGAAAGCAATGCTCAGTCTGCCTCGTCAATCACATTAACAGTAGACATGCAAGTGTGTCCGACATGGCTATGCATCCTGAAGGAAACATTTCCAGCGACATTTATGTTCATGTTACAGTTAACACTGAGCATGAAAGCAGGAAAAACTCAGACTACTGATTTAGGAAAGGTATCTGTGGACTGGAGCATATCTATGTATGGAATGCATCTGCTCATTTCAAAGGTTAGCGGCCATCATGATGTTCAACATTTCAAGCAGGGCTATTAATGAGGTGTTTAACTAGGTAACGGGCCCTTTGCATTCCAACAGTTTTTAAGCTGCTTTCAAATTCAGTGTCGTTCACAATGGTATCTCTCATTTCTTGTCTTCCTTTCTGCTTGTGCTTTTTTTTTTCTGTCCCTGCCTTCCTCCTCCCCTCACTGTTATTCTCACCTCCAGCTTCCAAAACTGCAGCCTGGCTGACTCATCGCTGGCCTTGCTATTAGGCTACTGCCAACACTCGCTGATTAAATCATAAAGGAAGAGAAAAATGAGCGTTATTGAACACACCGGGCCCTATGCATGCGCTAGTAATAAATAAAGAGAACACAGTCAACAAGGTGGTAAACCCTGCATAGGCTGCAGGGAGTAGTATGTTTAAAGCAAATTTCAAAAAGTTAAATTCTATCCAGTCCTTCTAGTATATAATATTACTAATGGCTGGATGCAGAGGGTGCAGCGAGGTACAAATGAGGACGTGATCAGTCATTTTCTCACTGTCAAGAGATGAACACTTCTACAGTTAAAGCATAAATTATTATTTTTTCTTTACCTCTAGAGGGCGCAAGAAGGTCAAAACATACTGATAGGCACACAGCCCAAAATGTTATTGTCTTATAAATTTGACAAATATGAATGAGCATTGAAGCCTTTCACACATTTAACAACATAATGATATACTGACTATTTTACCAGCTGGAATTTTTTTTTTCACATCAGAAAAGAAAGTACATTTTATAATCTGATGTCTGATAGGCTGTACCACATATTTTGTCAAAACTCAAAAGTGTTATTAATAGCTTTATATTAAGGTACAAGTGTGCAATACTTGCATATAAAGAGTGGTGGACCTATAGAGAAGTCTTTTGGACAGTCATAAGATATTTTGGTTTATCAACAATCCACTTTATAAACTTCAATAATCACACGTATAAATTTGTTTCAAACAAAAGTCTTGTTTTCTTGTTTTATGGTGCATGCTCAAATTGGTAAGACACCATGCCTTAATTTGTGGCTCCATCCAGAGTGCCAACTTGATTAATGTCTCTACTGATGATGACTACAATATGTTTGCTGTTTTTATGCAGTATGCTCAGATACATAAATATATATTTGTAGATTTTTTGTTTGAAAATGCAAGAAATATAAACAAGAGCACCTCACATGGTATATTTTATGCCGGTCCATAGCCATTATCGATAGTGCATAACTAGCACACCAACAACCGAAAAATTGATTTTGAATACACGATTCAATATACTTTAGCTCTGGAGTTTAAGCACAACAAACAATCTACAACTCAAAGTGGGTGTGGTGTTTGGGATGTGGGGACGTCCCAAACACCACACCCACACTTCGACCCACACTCTGACCCCGCATCTCCCCACTACAACTAAAACAAGAAGGGTAGGAAATAGGACAACACTGGTGAGTGTCTGCTCTGTGATAACTGTGGTCCACCTAGACACTAGACTCAATCACCCGCCTGCTGAACCAGGGGGCAGAAATGCTACCATTGCAAGAAACTCAACCACTTTGCTAGAGTTTGCCACTCAACCTTCATAGACTCAATGGCCTGTCCATCAGGCCCAACCGCCATTCACTCAGTTGGTGCTAAAAGCTGGCCGTTCAAGTGGTGCACAGTGGAGCTAGACGGTCAGTGTGCCACTGCTGTTGGATACAGCAACCTTGAGGTCTCTTCTGAGTGAGTCTACGGTCAGGAAACTGTTCCCTCAGAAGACCATCATAGCTAATGCAGGCAACTTATTTGGCTAGGGACACATCAGGATTGGCATAGTAGGGATGGCTGCCTTTTCTATACACTGTATCTCTAAAACCATTTGGTCATTCACCTTTCAAGTGAAGTGCCAGGGGGTCCATCTGCTGGGTATCAATCTGATCAGCGAGCTGGATTTCTCCATCACCGACCCAATGGACTCTACCGTTCTGACAGTCTCCTTATCCTGGGAGCACCGTTGGCTGGTGCGCTTCGCAGGACTGGGCTGCCTCACCTCTTTCAATCTCATTGATCCAACGGTGACACCGAGAATTCAGCCTCCCCACCGACTACCTCTTGCACGGCGAGATGGCATCACAGCAGAACTGCAGAAGCTTTTAGACCCTGGCATCATTGAGTGGGTCAACGCTTCTCCCTGGATCTCCAACTTGGTGGTGGCAAAGAAGAAGTCGGGTGGCCTACGACCATGCATTGACCTCAGAATTGTGAACAAGGCAGTGATTTCCGACAAATATCCCCTGCCAGCGATGGAGGAACTGACGGCGGTGTTCCATGGCTTAAAAGTTTTTTTTTCCAAACTGGACCTCTGCCAAGGCTGCCAACAGGTTCCCCTTCACCCAGACAGTCACAACCTAACAGCCTTCGCCACCCTCATGGGAGTGTTCAGGTACACCCGCATGCCTTTCAGCCTCAGTTCCTTCCCAAGCTGTTTGCCGGCCTTCCAGGGGTGGTGGTATACCTGGATGACATTGTGGTGCATGGCGCGACATTGGCCTCCCATGACACTCACCTCACTAAAGTAATGGAGGTACTGACAAAACATGGCCTCACACTCAACGGGGACCAAGTGCATCTTTGAAGCATCGACCATTGAGTTAATGGGGTTCCGCCTGTCTGCTGAGGGCCTGAGCCCCCTTCATTCAAACGTTGAGGTAGTACTGCACCTACCCGAACCATCGTTCTCCACACAGCTATCATTGTTTCTGGGCATGGTGAACTTCTACAGGTGCTTCATTCCCTGCTACTCAGAGATGATAGAGCCATTACACGCCCTCCTGAGGCAGGATACATCCTGGGAGTAGACCCCTGTGTGCTCCACTGCCATCTGCCGACTGAAAACGCAGCTTACTTCCCGACCACTGCTCGCCCATTTTGACCCACAAAGCCCCCCATGTTTGTGACCCGTGATGCGTCCTACATGGTAGTGGGAGCCATGCTATCCCAGCTCCAAGGGGGTACTGAGCGCCTAGTGGCATTTGCTTCAAGGTCACTTACTTCAGCCGAGCAGAAGTACTCAGTGAAAGAGAGGGAGGTACTAGCATGCGTCTGGGCATGCGAACGTTGGCACATGAACCTGTATGGCCAACACTTCACACTCCAGACAGATCATAGGGCCCTCAGGGTGCTGCTGGAAACATCGGGGTCGAGGCACAAACCTCTGCCCATCTGCAGGTGGACAGAAAGGCTACAAGCATATAACTTCACCAACCAGTTCACGCCAGGCAGAGAAAACGTAGTGGCGGACCTGTTGTCCCAGACTACACCTAATACCAGACTGAGCGTCAACCAGGACCCCTTAGAGCCAGAGCTGGTCCACATGCTGCATGGCCCACTTCAGACTGCCATCTCCCTGCAAAAGCTCCAGGCTGCATCCGAGCAGGATCCAGTACTAACCCAGCTCCACACATTCATTCGCGAGGGCTGGCCATCCAACATACTGAAAGAACTAGCACCCTTTCACAGAGTCAGAAACAATCTATCATGCTGGAATGACGTCTGTGTGGCAAGGGGGCTCTGCACAGTGATCCCGGAGGCGCTAAAGGGTCGCATCTTGACCATGGTATATGAGAGCTTCCTGGACGTTGTCAGAGTCAAACAGCATTGTAGGGGCTCACTCAGGTGGCCAGGCATTGACAAGGACATGGAGATCATGGTGAAAGACTGTATGCCCTGCCTAGCCAGTGGTAAGACCAGTGTGCCACCACCCCTACTCCTGCAGCCTCTGCCATGGCCGTCAGCCCCATGGAAACACATCCAATTGGACTAGTTTCTGTACTTGTCCTTTTAGACCTTAGTGCAGCTTTTGATACTATCGATCATAATATTCTACTTGATAGATTAGAACACTATGTTGGACTTAATGGAACTTCGTTGCAATGGTTTAGATCTTATTTATCTGATAGGTTCCAGTTTGTTCATGTAAATAATGAGTTTTCTTTCAACTCAAAGCTTAGTCATGGAGTTCCACAGGGATCTGTGCTAGGCCCTACTCTTTTTAGTTTATATATGCTTCCCTTAGGCAACATTATTAGAAAGCACTGTATACATTTTCATTGTTATGCAGATGACACACAATTATACCTGTCAATGAAGCCAGATGATAGTAATCAATTAGCCAAGTTAGAAACCTGTCTTAAGGAAATCAAAGCTTGGATGACTTGTAATTTCCTGCTATTAAATTCAGATAAGACTGAAGTCATTCTTGTTGGTCCAAAAAACCTTAGAAATTCCTTTCCAAATCAAACTTTCAGTTTGGATGCGGTTACTCTTTCTCTTAATAGCTCTGTGAGGAACCTTGGAGTTATTTTTGATCAGGATTTGTCCTTCAATTCACATATTAAATTTGTTTCTAAGACTGCCTTCTATCATTTGCGTAATATTGCCAAGATTAGGAGCATCTTGTCTCAGAGTGATGCTGAGAAACTGATCCACGCTTTTGTTAGCTCGAGATTAGATTATTGTAATTCTTTATTATCAGGCTGTCCTAAAACATCTTTAAAAAGTCTTCAGCTGATCCAAAATGCTGCAGCAAGAGTTTTAATAGGTACTAGAAAGAGAGATCATATCTTTCCGGTTCTGGCCTCCCTTCATTGGCTTCCCATAGAGTTTAGAATTAAGTTTAAAATCCTTCTTCTTACTTACAAAGCTCTAAACAATCAGGCTCCTTTTTATTTAAAAGATCTGATACTACCGTATTATCCTAACAGAGCACTACGCTCCCAAAATGCAGGATTACTTGTAATACCTAGAATCTCCAAAAGTACAGTGGGAGGCAGAGCCTTCAGTTATCAAGCTCCTCTCCTGTGGAATCAGCTGCCAATCTGGATTCGGGAGTCAGACTCGATCTCTGTTTTTAAGAATAGGGCTAAAACCTACCTTTTTGATATAGCCTACAATTAGGGAGGGATCATGTGTTTCTGAACCCTCCCTTAGTTATGCTGCTAATAGGTTTAGTCAGCCGGGGGACCTCCAGTAATGCACTGGGCCTCACTCCTTTCCTCACTCTCTATGAAATATTTTTTTTTGCTGGTCATTAACATCTGTTTGTTCTCTCCCATAGATTGAGTCCCCATCGTGCTGTTTGCTCTCTACATGTCTGTTCTTTTCTTCTTCTCTATCCCCTCACCCCCCAGCCAGTCGCAGCAGATGACTGCCCCTCCCTGAGCCTGGTTCTGCTGGAGGTTTCTTCCTGTTAAAAGGGAGTTTTTCCTCTCCACCGTCGCCAAGTGCTTGCTCACAGGGGATCGCCTGATTGCTGGGGTCTTTCTGCAACTGTGGGGGTTCCCCCCTACAGTTGATAGTGCTATGAGATGACTGTTGTTGTGAAATGGCGCTATATAAATAGAATTGAATTGAATTGAATTGACATTTGCGGCGAGCTGCACAGCGCCCCCCTGCATCAACGTTTCTTACTGGTAGTTTACGACCTTCACTCAAAATGGTCCGAGGTGTTGCCCACCGGCTCAGTCACCACCTACGTAGTCACCAATTTCCTCTCCTCCCTGTTTGCTCGCTAGGGCGTGCCAGACACAATCACAACAGACAATGGACCACAGTTTACTTCAGTGGACTTTGCTGCGTTCATGAAAGGAAAAGGCATCAAGCACAAAGACTGCTTTTTACCACCCTGAGGCAAATGGGGGATGGGGGGTGGAGAGGTTTAATCATACCCTCAAGAACAGACTCAGGGCACACCTAGGAGATGGACTCATGTTTCCGGCTGCACTACAGAACACTCTGCTACATTACAGAGCGATGTCTCACGCCATGACAGGCAGCTCCCCAGCTCTTCTAATGCTAGGACGTGAGATGTGCCTTCCCCTGGACCGACTACGCCCTCCATTGGACACTACCCCAATGGAAAGACCTAGGGGGAGGGTGATCGAACAGCAGCAACGTATGAAGCAAAGGTTTGACAAGAAATGCTGGGCAAAGCGACCTGGGATCACAGTACTGGATTGGGTCTGGATCCGACTTCCCAACCGCGCTCACAAGCTGCAGTCGTTTTGGACAACGCCGATGCAGATCACAGCTCAGTTGGGGCCAGCCACCTTTCATATCGCTGATGGGTCACGGTAGCACGCCAGTTGCCTCAGAAAGGTGACACCGACCTCGGCCCCGGATCAGGAGACGGCTACGCACACGACAGGATTGGGCTGGGACTTCGGTAGCACAAGACCCACAATTCTCGAAAAGCGTCTATCGGAGCCTGCGGCGACAGCACAGCCCAAGCGCCGTTCAGCCTGGGTTCAGCAGAGACCTCGCTACCTAAAGGACTTTGTAACTAAATTTTGAACTTTATGTCGATAGTTAGCACATGACTGGACCATGTGGCAGAATAATCCACACAATCATGGGGGCATACTGGCAGTCTGCCCGGGTGCCCAGGTAGCTGTCTAAGTTCTTTTGGTTTTTCAAGTGGGGGGGGGGGGGGTTATTGTGGTGTTTGGGATATGGGGACTCGCATGCATGTGGCGTCACCATGTGGCAGACTGGCCGTGGCGCGGATGGCGCCACCTCTCTGTATATAGTTGTGTGGAACGTTATTAAAGAGTGAGTTCAGTTCACGTCTCTTGTCAGCACCGCATTTCAGACATAACAGTGGGGGCACTTAATCTGCTGTGGCGACCCCTAAAGATGAAGAAGGAAAGGGTGACAGTCTACATTACTGTTTACAAACTGTAGCCTTCTACCATGTCACCTGATCGTTTATTGGCAATATGGACATACAGGTAATACCTGCTGGTAAAAATGATGATATGGGACTTATTTAGGTGGAAGACAGTCTTGAAAAAGAACCTGTTGAGAGCATTTTAGCATTCCATCCTCCTCTTGCCTGTGGTTCAAATGATTCCTAATCATCTTCACTGCTTTTGTGATATTTTATTATCTTTTTACTTGTATGTTAAAATGAATGTTTACCCTGTGATGATCTTAGTCTTGTTAAACCCTGGTTTCATCTCTACCAGTTCCTGAGAAACATGTATTACATCACAAGCTTGTATCTCAAAAATTGTACCGAGTATCTCTAAGACAAAATCCCGTCATAAGCATGGTGAGTGATTATACTGGGTAAAGGAAGTACTACTGAGACTTGTGACATCAGTGCAACAAAAACTGAGGGTGTGTCAGTTGTGGGGTGCTTTGATTCTGGGAGCACCTCTGGCTCCTCACATCATTGCATGTTATTTATGATCTCAGTAACACGATCAGCAGTCCCAAAATAGCAGCTCCCATATGTTTCTAAGGTTGTACTGGAACAGTGATTCAACAACCTCCTTTAACGGGGTTTGGGAACACTATTTCCAGCGTCTTTTGCACAGTCTGTTCACCTTATTTGTCATCACTGCAAAGTAAATTTAACTTTTAGTAAAGTCAATAAAAAGTCACCTTTTTGTCTTTTAAACAAATAAAAGCAGTTTATAATCAATTTATCTCAAATGTCTAAATTGGCTTCTCCATTTCATTATGAGGTGTATATGCAGTAAAGTAATCTTGTAGTCTCACGATAGTGAGTGATGCTTTCTGTAATAAGGCGGGGGGATGAGTCATTAGCGGAAGTGAGGCTTGAAAATAAGGAATGTAGAGAATGTGGCCTCTAGCTGAGATGAAAACCTGATTCTGACAAACAGACACACTCCTGTGCAGGTGACCCACAAACATCGTCTGATCCATTGTTGTATCAAGTGTATCACTTGCAGTAACAATAAATATTAGAAATGCACTACTGTAAATATTGTTGTCATTTATGGATACAAGAGGGAAAATTTTGTGAATAATAGCTAAATGCAACCTTTAAGCTATAATATTTAGAATGCAAAAATGAACAAATTAATGCTGAAGTTTAATAAAATACCTTGTGCCATAAATGCAGCACATTAGTCAAATGTTGTTGTTTTTTTAACCCCTGAGCCAAATAAAAGGCTGATGTGCTATTGCTGTTGTGACAAAGTGGATCAACACTCTTGGAGGTAGAATGGATGACTCTGGTGCGTGGGAGGATTGGGGATTCAATCCGCTTAGATGCCACCACTTGGGCTTCGCCCATCCTCTGTCACACCAACATCTACCAGTTGATGCAATAGTCAGTGAAGGAAGTCACGAAGGCTTTTCTAACCCGTATCATAGGTACAGTATATCTGCTCTACATCTTGGGCAAGTTTAGATTTTAATGAGAGATCACTTTTTCCAAGAAACTTTGTTGACAGGAGAATAGTGAAGAAACTCATGTAGGTTTTTCAAATGTAAAAAAAAAAATCTAAGACAATTATGAATATTTTCTTCACCTCAGTGTGAAGGCTAGACATCAGGTATCTCAGACATGTACACTTAAGAGACTGACCTTAGAGGCAGAGCAGGGCTGTGAAATGTAATCTTATTGAGGGCCATCAAGAGGGTAATTAATAAAGATGGGGGCAGACATTCATTTATTGTTGTTTCATAGGTGGTGTAAATCAAATAAAAAATCTGGGTTAATTTGTCAAATGATTATCGGTATTATAAAGGATTATCAAAGGATTACCTACAAGAAATGTTATATATAAATTCAGATAAATTACTAACCTGCAAGTCACACTTTAAAGGGGACAGTTACCCCCTTGCGTGGAACACACATACATTTGTCATCACAGACTGTAAGTTGGCTGTATATTAAAAGCTTTTTTAGGTTCTTCTGGCCCAGGGTTTTCCAAAAGTGGTGATTTCAAACCTGAGGTCCAGGACCAAATTGCCAGAGATCACAAGAGGTTGCCAGTCTTTCTCTGCTCTGATGTTTTGTGTTTGTGCAAATGTATGCACCTTAAGAAAAAGAAATTATAATCAAGTCTGGATAAACACACTGAAAATTCTAAACCCACTTAAAACATATTTTTAGCAGGATCAGATCTGGGTGGGACAAATAATGTAGCAGTGTTTGCCCCATCCTCATTAACCCCACTGGGGTGCCCTTGAGCAAGGCCCTTAACCCTCATGCTCTGTTTCTCTCAGCCTGTGATGACTTCCAGCCTGTCAAGCTGTTGATAGGAGCACTTTTGTTACATTTAATGGTATTTGGTGGGAGGTTGTGGTTGGAGACAGGTAAGTTTGGGGTACTCTGTACACTGATGCACGTAGGTTTTTTTTCCCCTGTTAAAAACACTAGGTTATGTGGTTGGTGCCTCCTTTGTAAGTTTTACTCAAGATTCAAAGGCTTTATTATCATGTGCACAGTTAAGAAATGCTACATTTCCTGAGCAATGCAATTCTTACTTTGCTCTCCGAACGAATACCAAGTAAAAAGGTACAGAAACAACAATTCTAATAGGTCATGACACACTAACTCAATCCTAATACTAATGGATGCTAAAACACACACACCAACACACAGGCAGTTGAGGAATGAAACTGAAAATTCACTGGATGACTAAAGTGATAGTGGTATATTGATATCAGAGATGATGTGAACCTGAGATGGCATGAACCTATGTACAGTGTGCAAATGAGCATTGTGCAACCTGATGTGAACCTGAGATGACATAGACTTATGTACAGTGTGCAAATGAGCATTGTGCAACAAGCAGTGTATAATTACAAATTATTGGTAAGTAGCAGCAGAGATGATATGGACATCAGACAGGTGATACTATATCTACTGTACAGGTGAGCTGTGTGCAAATTTAGCAGCCGGTGTGTGAGTTCCTACAGGTACATCTCAAAAAATTAGAATATCATGAAAAAGTTCAATATTTGTTGTCACTCATTTCAGAAAGTGAAACCCATATATTAATTCATTACACAGAGAGTAATATATTTCAAGTGTTTATTTATTTTAATTTTGATGATTATGGCTCACAGCCCATGAAAACCCTAAATTCAGTTTCTCAAAAAATTAGAATATTACATAAAATTAATTTTAAAAAGTAGTTTTGTAATAGAAATGTTGGCCAACTGAAAAGTATGTCCATGTACACACTCAGTACTTGGTCGGGGCTCCTTTTGGATTAACCTCTTGCACTCCGTTGTACCGCGGGTGGGCAAGTCTCTGCATCCCAGAGAGCACGAGGGCGCTCTCGTGCGCCCTCGTGCGCGCGCACCGGCATGTTTGGCCACAGGCGGTGCTTATTTTGTTTTTGTTCCAGCAGAGTAGACGTTATGATTTTCTTCCATGGTCACAGACCAACGGAGGCAGACGACGAAGGCTGAGTGACACACACGTGTTTGGCAGTCTTTTTTTAATTACTACTGTTATTTGTTTTGAAAAATCGTTCGCCAAAAACCGCAATCATGGAAGCACAAAACCGCAATAATGGAATTATGTTTTGATCGGGTCGCGAGACCAGAACCACGAGCGGACCAGCGTTGCGTTCGTCTGACAATGAGGAAGAGAAGTTCGCCAGGACACTGCTGTGAAGAGGTAAGGTGTTATAAGCTAAATTATTCTTTATCCCTGAAAATTGTAATCAAAAATGACTTTTGACCGATCGGTAAATTACAACTGTGCGGCGCACGAAGTCTGAAGTTTGTGCACTGCGGTACACGGGTCGTTCGCCGCGTCCGAACCGTGAACGCTGCCCCCCCGCCGCTATTCTTCTGTAGCGAAGGGGGGGGGCCGCGGTGACTGCGCCGCGGTCGCCACTGCGCCGCGGTCGCCACATCGCCACGAGTCTATTCCGTCATGTAGTGATGGCCAATGTCCATCCTCTGTAGCGAGGGGGGGGAACCCCCCCCACACACACACACACACAGACACAGCCCTGAGTGTGACCTTTCATTAGAGCCCATAATGAAGCTTCTACATTGAATCATTCAAAAGTTACAGACGTTTTTCCAAACTGTGCCATTTGGCACAATTTGGCACAGTTCCAAAACACCTGGGAACTACCTGAGGAAAAAGCTGTGTAATATATTCATTTTTTGTGGTATTGTTACAAAATTTGGACCTCAGCTGGATAACACTTGGTTCTATATTTCTGTTGCATTTTCCAGCTCCAGACTTCCAGATCTGAAGCTCTGTGTTATTTGCAAGCATTTGTATCCCAAAAAACACCCAGGCCAAATTTATTTTCTTCAAGTTCAGTATGTTTAGATGACTGTAACTCAGTGGCCGGAGCACTTAGAGAGATTATGACTGTTTTGCCAAAAAATTCAAAGTGTTTTCTTTTAAATGAGACAACCCCATGAAGATGCTACAAAGGGTTGAAGAACAGCTTTGGATTTAATTTGAGCACGTTATTTTTTGGTGTTTTTAGGGAAATTGACCAGAGTGCAAGGGGTTAATTACTGTATCAATGTGGCGTGGCATGGAGGTGATCAGCCTGTGGCACTGCTGAGGTGTTATGAAGGTCCAGGTTGCTGTGATAGTTACCTTCAGCTCATCTGCATTGTTGGGTTTGGTGTCTCTCATCGTCCTCTTGACAATACTCCATAGATTCTCTATGGGGTTTAGGTCAGGACAGTTTGCTGGCCAATCAAGCACAGTGATGCCATGGTCATTAAACCAGGTTTTCTTACTTTTGGCAGTGTGTGTATGTGGCGGGGGGTGCCAAGTCCTGCTGGAAAATGAAATCAGCTTCTCCATAAAGCTTGCCAGCACAGGGAAGCATGAAGTGCTCTAAAATTTCCTGGTAGACGACTGCGCTGACTCTGGTCTTGATAAAACACAGTGGACAAACACTAGCAGATGACATGGTTCCTCAAATCATCACTGACTGTGGAAGTGTCACACTAAACCACAAGCCTCTCCACTCTTTCTCCAGACTCTGGGACTTTGATTTACAAATGAAATGCCAAATTTACTTTTATCTGAACAGAGGTCATCTGCTGGTGTTTGTCCACTGTGTTTTATCAAGACCAAAGTCAGCGCAGTCGTCTACCAGGAAATTTTAGAGCACGTCATGTTTGCCTCTGCTGACAAGCTTTATGGAGAAGATGATTTCATTTTCCGGCAGGACTTGGCAACCCCCCCCCCCCACACACACACACACACACACTGCTAAACGTATCAAAACCTGGTTTAATCACCATGGCATGACTGTGTTTGATTGGACAGCAAACTCTCCTGACCTAAACCCCATAAAGAATCTATGGAGGATTGTCAAGAGGAAGATGAGAGACACCAGATCCAACAATGCAGACAAGCTGAAGGTCACTATCAAAGCAACCTGGGCCTCCATAACACCTCAGCCATGCCACAGGCTGATCACCTCCATGCCACGCCACATCGATACAGTAATTAATCCAAAAGGAGCCCCAACCAATTATTGAGTGTGTACATGGACATACTTTTCGGTTGGCCAACATTTCTATTACAAAACTACTTTTTAAAATTAATTTTATGTAAAATTCTAATTTTTTGAGAAACTGAATTTAGGGTTTTCATGGGCTGTGAGCCATAATCATCAAAATTAAAATAAACACTTGAAATATATCACTCTCTGTGTAATGAATCTATATAATATATGGGTTTCACTTTCTGAAATGAATGACAACAAATATTGAACTTTTTCATGATATTCTAATTTTTTGAGATGTACCTGTATATGCAAAGTTGTGTTACATAGTTTTGGGAATTGTTATCTGTTCATGAGTCTGATGGCAGTGGGAAAGAAGGAGTTTTTCAGTCTGGTTGTCTGGCATTTCACACTTCTGTACCGCCGGCCTGAGAGTAGAAGTGTGAACAGTCTGTGCTGGGCGTGGGTGGGGTCCCAGAGGATGGCGTCAGCTCTCTTTTGGACTCTGCGGGTGGTAGATGCTCTGCAGAGAGGGGAGTGGAGTCCTGATGATCTTCTCCGCTGTCTTCACCACTCTCTGCAGGCGTTTGCGCTCCAGGGCAGTGGTGCTGCCATACCATGCAGTGATGCAGTTGGTCAGGATGCTCTCAGCGATGCAGCTGTAGAAATTGTTGAGAATCCTGGAAGACATGCCAAACTTCTTCAGCCTCCTCAGAAAGTACAGTCGCTGTTGAGCTCTCTTAGCCAGCTCTGTGGTGTTGTATGTCCACTTAAGGTCCTTGCTGATGTGGATGCCCAGGTATTTAAAGCTGCTCACCCTCTCCACCTCAAGCTTCTGGATGAACAGTGGCCGATGGGGTCTCCTCCTCCCCTTCCTCATGTCCACTATCATATCCTTTGTCTTTTCCGTGTTGAGGGTGAGGTTGTTGTCCTCACACCATGACACCAGGTTGGCCACCTCCCTCCTGTAGGATGCTTCGTCATCACCAGTGATGTGTCCTATGACTGCTGTGTCATCCGCAAACTTTAGGATGATATTGTCCTTGTGGGAGGCAACACAGTCATGGGTGAAGAGGCTGTAGAGGATGAGACTGAGAACACAACCCTGTGGGACACCTGTGTTTGTGATGATGCTGGCTGAGGGCCTGTTACTCATCCTGACAGACTGGGGCCTGCCAGTTAGAAAGTCCAGTAGCCAGTCGCAGAGGGTGGGGTGCAGGCCAAGTGAAGACAGTTTGTCGGTGAGTTTGTGGGGGATGACCGTGTTGAAGGTGGCGCTGTAGTCAACAAAGAGCACCCTAATGTAGGAGTCTTTATCTTCCAGGTGGGAGAGAGAATAATGGAGTGCTACGGCGATGGCATCTGAGGTGGACCTGTTGGGCCGGTAGGCGTACTGCAGGGGGTCCAGGGGGCCCGGTATGCTATCCTGAATGAGGGGCAGCATCACTCTCTCAAAGCACTTCATGATGATTGAAGTGAGTGCTACCAGTCTGTAATCATTCAGGCATGTTGGCGGGCTGCTTTTGGGGACAGGGATGATGGTTGTTGTTTTGAAGCAGGAGGGGACTATGTTCTGGTTGAGGGAGAGGTTGAAGATTGCTGTGAGAACGTCAGTCAGCTCTGCAGCACATGCTCTGAGGGCCCGCCCAGGGATGTTGTCTGGTCCTGCTGCCTTGCGGCGGTTGATATTCCTCAGTGCTTTGTTTACCTGGCCTGGTGAGACTCTTAGTGGGGGCGGGGGGGGGGGGGCGTGAGTGTGTGTCTCTTCTCTGTGCTGTGGCTGGTGATCTCGAAGCGGGTGTAAAAGATGTTGAGATCGTCCGGCAGGCTGTCTGTAGAGCTAGTGGTGCTGCTGTTGGTCCTCTTGTAGTCTGTGATGTGTTGCAGGCCTTGCCACATGCACCCCAGGTCAGGAGTGGAGTAGAGGCTGTCCAGCTTTTCCCTGTACAGCCTCTTGGCTGTTGTTCTAGCCTTCCTCAGTCCATACTTTGCAGCTTTGTACTCGACCTCACAGCCTGATTTAAATGTACGAGAGCAAGCACGCAGCATCTGATGTACTTGACTGTTCAATTCAGTTCAATTCAACTTTATTTATATAGCACCATTTTACAACAACAGTCATCTCATAGCACTTTCAACTGTAGGGGAAACGCCCACAGTTGCAGAAAAACCCCAGCAATCAGGCGATCCCCTGTGAGCAAGTGCTTGGCGACGGAGGAGAGGAAAAACTCCCTTTTAACAGGAAGAAACCTCCAGCAGAACCAGCCTCAGGGAGGGGCAGTCATCTGCTGAGACTGGCTGGGGGGTGAGGGGATAGAGAAGATGAAAAGAACAGACATGTAGAGAGCAAACAGCACGATGGGGACTCAATCTATGGGAGAGAACAAACAGATGTTAATGGCCAGCAAAAAATAAATATTGCATTGAGAGTGAAGAAAGGAGTGAAGCCCAGTGCATTATTGGAGGTCCCCCGGCTGTCTAAATCTATTAGCAGCATAACTAAGGGAGGGTTCAGAGACACATGATCCCTCCCTAATTGTAGGCTATATCAAAAAGGAAGGTTTTAACCCTATTCTTAAAAACAGAGATCGAGTCTGACTCCCGAATCCAGATTGGCAGCTGGTTCCACAGGAGAGGAGCTTGATAACTGAAGGCTCTGCCTCCCATTGTACTTTTGGAGATTCTAGGTATTACAAGTAATCTTGCATTTTGGGAGCGTAGTGCTCTGTTAGAATAATACGGAAGGATCAGATCTTTTAAATAAAAAGGGGCCTGATTGTTTAGAGCTTTGTAAGTAAGAAGAAGGATTTTAAACTTAATTCTAAACTCTATGGGAAGCCAATGAAGGGAGGTCAGAACCGAAGAGATATGATCTCTCTTTCTAGTACCTGTTAAAACTCTTGTTGCAGCATTTTGGATCAACTGAAGACTTTTTAAAGATGTTTTAGGACAACTTGATAATAAAGAGTTACAATAATCTAATTTAGAGCTAACAAAAGCGTGGATCACTTTCTCAGCATCACTCTGAGACAAGATCAGAATCAGAATCAGAATGAGATTTATTGCCATTGTTCATGTAGTACACAAACTAGGAATTTGTCTCGGTGCAATGCTGCAACATTAAACATGGAGTAGCACTAAAGATAAAAATAAAAAACTATGCATGCAATAAAAAGTAGAATATGAATAAGTAATACTAATCTATGCAATTATTAAATATATTAACAAGCAGCAGATATTGTGGAGTTCCACATAATGCAGTCGGTAGTGCAAAAAGAAAACAGTGATAATTGTCATGAGTCCGGTTGAGCTGCTGTACGTAATGCACGAGAGTCTAATAAGTCACTTAGTGTTCAGCAGTCTGATGGCAGAGGGGAAGAAGCTGTTCATGTAGCGGGAGGTTTTAGTCTGAATGGACCGAAGTCTTCTGCCTGAGGGGAGGGGGGCAAACAGTGCGTGCCCAGGGTGTGAAGGGTCGGCTATGATCCGACCTGCACGCCTCTGGGTCCTGGAGATGTACAGGTCCTGGAGGGATGGGAGCTTGCAGCCGATCACCTTCTCAGCAGCGCGCACAACGCGCTGCAGTCTTAGACTGTCCCTGGCGGTGGCTCCTGCGTACCACACGGTGATGGAGGTGGTGAGGATGGACTCGATGATGGCCGTGTAGAACTGCACCAACATCTTGGTGGGTAGCTTGAGCTTCCTCAGCTGCCGCAGGAAGAACATCCTCTGCTGGGCCTTTTTGATGAGGGAGCTGGTGGTCAGCTCCCACTTGAGGTCCCAGGTGATGGTGGTGCCCAGGAAGTGGAAGGAATCCGCAGTGGTGATGGGAGAGTCTGTGAGGGTAAGGGGGGGCAGAGGGGCTGTGACTTTTCTGAAGTCCACAGTCATCTCCACTGTCTTCAGAGCGTTCAGCTGCAGGTTGTTGTGGCTGCACCAGGACGCCAGCTGGGCCACCTCTCTCCTGTAGACGGACTCGTCGCCGTTGGAGATGAGCCCGATAAGGGTGGTGTCGTCCGCAAACTTGATCAGCTTGACAGACTGGTGGCTGGAGGTGCAGGAGTTGGTGTACAGGGAGAAGAGCAGGGGGGAAAGTACACAGCCCTGGGGTGATCCGATGCTGATGCTCCTAATCTTGGCAATATTACGCAAATGATAGAAGGCAGTCTTAGAAACAAATTTAATATGTGAACTGAAAGACAGATCTCGATCAAAAATAACTCCAAGGTTCCTCACAGAGCTATTAAGAGAAAGAGTAACCACATCCAAGCTAAAAGTTTGATTTGGAAAGGTATTTCTAAGGTTTTTTGGACCAACAAGAATGACTTCAGTCTTATCTGAATTTAATAGCAGGAAATTACAAGTCATCCAAGCTTTGATTTCCTTAAGACAGGCATCTAACTTGGCTAATTGATTACTATCATCTGGCTTCATTGACAGATATAATTGTGTGTCATCTGCATAACAATGAAAATGTATACAGTGATTTCTAATAATGTTGCCTAACGGAAGCATATATAAACTAAAAAGAGTATGGCCTAGCCCAGATCCCTGTGGAACTCCATGACTGAGCTTTGAGTTGAAAGAAAACTCATTATTGACATGAATAAACTGGAACCTATCAGATAAATAAGATCTAAACCACTGCAACGAAGTTCCATTAAGTCCAACATAGTGTTCTAATCTATCAAGTAGAATATTATGATCGATAGTATCAAAAGCTGCACTAAGGTCTAAAAGGACAAGAACAGAAACAAGTCCATTATCAGATGCGATAAGGAGGTCATTAGTGACCTTCACTAAGGCTGTTTCAGTACTATGATGGATTCTAAACCCAGATTGAAACTCTTCAAGTAAACCATTTCCCTGCAGGTGGTCAAATAATTGCGTAGCAACAACTCTTTCTAAGATTTTTGAAATGAAAGGGAGATTAGAGATTGGTCTATAGTTAGCTAAAACTCCTGGATCCAGCGTTGGCTTTTTGAGTAAGGGTTTAATTACAGCCGTTTTAAAAGCCTGCGGTACATGGCCTAAAGTTAATGAAGAATTGATTATTTGAAAAATAAAGCTACCAATAAGTTGGAAGACTTCTTTAAAAAACCTGGTAGGAATAGGGTCTAAAAGACAAGTTGGAGGCTTGGATGAGGAAATTATTTTGTCTAACTCTAAAAGGTCAATTGGAGTAAACTCATCCAAACAAATATCAATTGAAGGAGTTGTAGTAGTTACTGTATTTAAGTTAACGGTGGGAAGAATCTGATTGATTTTATCTCTGATAGATGAAATTTTATTATTGAAAAAGTTCATAAAGTCCTGACTAGTAAGCTCTAAGGGAATGCTAGGATTGACAGAGTCATGACTCTTTGTCAGCCTGGCTACAATGTTGAAAAGAAACCTAGGATTATTCTTGTTCTCTTCTATTAATGCAGAATAATAACTCGTTCTAGCTTTTCTAAGAAAATTTTTATAAATTAAAAGATGATTTCTCCAAGCTAAATAGATTTCATCTGAATTAGTGGAGCACCATTTTCTTTCTAATTGACGAGTCTTCTGTTTTAAGCTATGAGTTTCTGTGTTGAACCAAGGGGTTAGAAATCTCTGATTAGACTTTTTCTTTTTTAAAGGGGCCACCAAGTCTAGAGTCTGATGCAGAGAAGCTGTAACACTATCTACCATGCTATCAATTACAGAAGGAGCAAGCTGTCTATAGCTTATTTCCATTGTGTTGACACATGGCATATAGGAAACAATCTGCATAAATTTGGTAACAACATCATCTGAGAGGCATCTACTGTAGTAATATTTTTCTTTAGAAGCCAAATAGTCAGAAATGGTAAAATCAAAGGTTAACAGACAATGGTCTGACAGTGCAGGGTTATTAGGAGACACTACCAGATTTTCTATTTCTATGCCATATGTCAGAACAAGGTCCAACGTATGGTGGAGATAATGGGTAAAATTTCCTACTTTCTGAGAAAATCCCATCGAGTCTAATATTGAATTAAATGCCGTATTAAGGCAATCACTATCTGCATCTACATATATATTAAAGTCCCCTACTATAATTATTCTATCTGATTTCAGCACTAAATCAGCTAAGAATTTGGCAAATTCGGATAAAAACTCTGAATAGGTTGATGGAGGACAATAAACTATGGCAAATAAAATTGGGTTTAGCCTAAAGTTGCTAAAATGCCCAATACTGAGGACCAGGCCCTCAAAGGAATGATAACATGTTTTTTGATTAACATTAACTAGTAATTTGGAATGGTAAATTGTTGCTACTCCTCCTCCACAACCAGAACTTCTGGGATTTTGACAGTTTAAATAGCAAGAGGGAATTGATTCATTTAAACCAACATAATCCTCTTGCCCTAACCAAGTCTCTGTAAGGGATATTAAGTCAGTCTGATGATCAATTAACAGATCATGGACTAGCAGAGACTTGGGAGTTAGAGACCTAATATTTAACAAACCGCATTTAATTTTTAAATTATGAGGAGGAACAGAGGCCAAACCATTCAATTTAGAGGCTTCATGTTTAATTTGAGTTTTACCAACTTTTTGTTTAATCACTTTGGGATGCTTATACATTATATTTTTATTTACTTTGGAGGAAGCAGATAATGATTCTCTAATGGGGAAGACAGGGGCTAAGTTGAGGGGTGGCGGATGAAGAGGAGCTGCAGAGAGACGTTTAAGACTGCGACTCTGCTTCCTGGTCCCAATTCTGAGTTGTCAATGTTTGGGAAATTTGGATAAAAATGATGCCAGATTGTTAGATAAAAGAGACGCGCCATCCAAAGTGGGATGGACGCCGTCTCGTCTAACAAGACCAGTGTTAACCTTTCCTGCTTTGGTCTCCTAACCATGGTTGGGGGACACAGGGGAGATCTGTCTTCTCCAGGGCCGGAGGCAGCTTTTCCTCCGGGGTTAACTCTCGAGTAAACCTCAAGATTGTTAACAGCAGTATGGTGGTACGAAGAAGAACAGGCCGTTTTGCTGAAGAGTTGGGGCTTTATTAACAGACTGCACTGTTATTAGCAGCAATTCTAGCTCGCTACCTGCTCCGGTCGCCTCTCTCTCTACTCACTCGCACACTTCACACACACCATCCGCTCCGCGGGGCCACTCACACCGGGACCGGGGGCGCGCCTCCGCTGCGCGAGCGCACTCACTCACGTTCACGCACTGAGCTGCCCTATCTAAACACACGAGTTAGACACACCTTACAACACTACCCCCACCATGGACTGGCAATTAACATTAATTCCATTCCATCTAAATAATATAAAACTGGTACACACTCTCTACATTCGTAGGCCTAGCAGTAGCAGTAGCAGTGTCCAATATACTGTATAACATGAATCCAAATAGGTAGGTAGGTTACGAGTGTCTATGCAGTGATAAAATTAGCTCATTTAGCAGTGAAAACATGAGGGACAAATACATTGAAATACACTTGTTTCTAATTAAACAAGGAGTACATTACATTTTGAAACCCTATTCCTTGGCGACCGGGAGTATTACTGAACAACTAATCAGAATACAATACATTCAAATGAAATAAAGTGCATGTAGGTATATGAAAGCATTGTCTCTTCAGCCTTTTTTTTTTTAAAAAAACAAACGTATAGAACATTATAACTAGACTAGAGTCCAAAAATGTAAACTGGAGAGTCTCTAGTGCAAATATGAACTGCTACAGTTGGCTCACTCAGTAACCCAGTCCCCGTAACGGTCCGGTCCTCTGCGCCGACGTTTGGGCCGTGACACGTGCTGAGCCTGATGGTGTGGCTGTCCCACCGCACCCCCACCATGGTCAAATATCACATGGGAAGGAGTGGATGGAAGAGACCCGATCACATTGGGAACATTAGCAGGTGGAGTAGACGGCCGGGAATTGCTGGGGCCATCACTGGAGCCAGTAGCGAACAAGTTGTACAGGCTGAGGTCCTGGTCTGCTGGGTCTTTGTCTACAGCTGGTGGCAAATTGAGCGGGGCTGCCGAATGGCGCGAACAAATCTTCTCCATCAACAAGTGTGTTTGCACAGCTTTCATCACACAGAAATGGGTTATAATGTCCACACCCTGTCTCAGCCCGACGTTCATGAGCTTCCACAGTACCCCATTTGCATTCCTGACCATTAGCCAGCGACATGAACAGGTTTGAGTAGTTAGTTTCTTGTTTGTAAATATCGGTGGGATAGCGAGCGGCCGCCATGTCGCATTAGCTTAGCTGCCATCACAGTCACTCGGCCTAGTTGTCATTGTTCTTTGCTTCTAGCACTCACCACCCTCCTAACAACGTGAGAGTCCCTTCGTGGTCGCCAGTGTTAACCTTTCCTGCTTTGGTCTCCTAACCGTGGTTGGGGGACACAGGGGAGATCTGTCTTCTCCAGGGCCGGAGGCAGCTTTTCCTCCTATGAAAGCATTGTCTCTTCAGCCTTTTTTTAAAAAAAAAACAAACGTATAGAACACTATAACTAGACTAGAGTCCAAAAATGTAAACTGGAGAGTCTCTAGTGCAAATATGAACTGCTACAGTTGGCTCACTCAGTAACCCAGTCCCCGCAACGGTCCGGTCCTCTGCGCCGACGTTTGGGCCATGACACGTGCTGAGCCTGACGGTGTGGCTCTCCCACCGCACCCCCACCATGGTCAAATATCACATGGGAAGGAGTGGATGGAAGAGATCCAATCACAATGGGAACATTAGCAGGTGGAGTAGACGGCCGGGAATTGCTGGGGCCATCACTGGAGGCAGTTGCGAACAAGTTGTACAGGCTGAATAGTGCGTGCGTGCCTCAGCTGCGCGCGCGCACTCACTCACGTTCACGCACTGAGCTGTCCTATCTAAACACATGAGTTAGACACATCTTGCAACACCAGGTTTTCCCCAAAATGAGCTCCAATTGTCAATGTAGCCCACGTTGTTTGCAGGACACCACACAGACAGCCAGCGGTTGAAGGATGACAAGCTAACTAACTAACTAACTAACCTGCACTTATATAGCGCTTTTCTAGTCACAAAGACCACTCAAAGCGCTTTCACTAATGCTAACCCTCTATTCTAAGGGCCTATAGGAAACAGATATCTAGGGACAATTTAGAACAACCAATTAACCTAACATGCATGTCTTTGGATTGTGGGAGGAAACCGGAGCCCCCGGAGTAAACCCACACAGCACAGGGAGAACATGCAAACTCCATACAGAAAGGTTCCAACCCCTGCCAGCCCGGGGATTCGAACCAGGAACCTTCTAGCTGTAAGGCAACAGTGCTAACCACTGCACCACCGTGCTAAACATGTCATCACTGGTCAGATTGGGGAGGGGCCCAGAGAATATTACAGAGGCAGACATTGTTTTGGCAAAGTCACACACCGATTCCACATTAATTTTTGTGACTTCCGACTGCCGGAGTCGGACGTCATTAATGCCAGCGTGGAAAACAATTGTGGAGTATTTACAGTTACTTTTAGCCAGCATTTTCAAATTTTGACTCGATGTCGCCTGCTCTGACCCCAGGAATGTATTTGACTATGGCCGCTGGAGTCTCTAGGTTCACATTTCTGACTACAGAGTCGCCAGTGATCAGAGTTTTTTCCTCAGCGGGTGTGTCGCTGAGCGGGGAAAAACGACTAGAAACATGAACAGGCTGGTGGTTAACCGAGGCTTTGCGGCTAAGCTTCCTTCTCACTGTCACCCACTCAGTCTCCCCGTTGCTGAGGAGGACCGGAGGACCGCTAGCAGGCCGCCCTATGCTAGGGAGCTCTGCTGCAGCTAAGGGACGTCCGTCAATTAACTGGCGCAGACAGTGTTTCAATGCAGCGGAGCCGGGATTCCAAATCAGACAACCTCGCCTTGAGCACCTCAAAAAGACAACATTTATTACATTTACCGTTATCACTAAAAGAGGCAGAGGTGTAGCTAAACATCTGACAGAGAGAGCACACCAGAGGAGGAGGGGAAGGAGAGCTGGTAGCCATAGCTAATGGCTAACCCGAAGCTAACAAAAACACCAATGAAAGGTGAACAGAAGGATAAAGAGGGTGATTAGATGACACTGAGTGCGCACACAGGTGCAAGAGTCTTGATAAACAGAAGCGAGAGCTAACGGTAGATGGAAAAAAGTGATTAAAATACAATTAAAGGTAAAATTCTCAGGAGAATGAGGAGAGCTAACCAAAGAGCAAACCACAGACAGCCAGCAACACAGGAAGTGACGATACATTACCACAGGAAGCCGGTCCACTGGGAAAGTCCCTGTTGATCCAGGGCTTCTAGTGGGGGAACTTCCTGACCTGTATGGTGGGTACAGTGGTATGAGTGCACGTGCTGATGTACCCAGTCACGTATTCAGTGTAGTCCTGTATGTTTACAGAAGAGTCCTCTTGGGTGGCTGCAGTTTTAAGCACATCCCAGTCTGTGTAAGCAAAACAGTCTTGCAGGGTGCTCTCAGTCTCTGGAGTCCAGCGCTTAATTTGCTTAATAACTGGGTTTGTTTGTTTCAGCTTTCGTCTGTAGGCTGGGTACATAAACAGTGAGATGTGATCTGACTGTCCGAAGTGGGGGTAGGGTGCTGCTCTGTAGGCGTCACTTATGTTGGAATAAACATGATCCAATGTGCTTTTATCGTGGGTGGGAATGTCCACATGCTGGTAATATTTGGGGAGTACGGTCTGTAAATTGCACTGGTTAAAGTCGCCAACAACAATAAAAACAGCATCAGGATGTTTTGTCTCTGCTGCGCTGATGACATCGTGGAATTTGTTTAGCGCTACTGTGTAGTTGCTCTGTGGACATATGTATACAGCGGCCAAAAACACAGCGGTAAATTCCCTTGGTAAATAATAGGGACCACATTTCAGCAGTAAAAACTCCATGTCGGGCGAGCAGTGCGTGTAAATGGTTTGTACATCTCCACACCACGAGTGGTTTATAAATACACACACACACACACCCTCCCCTCGTCTTACCAGAGTCTCCTGTTCTGTCTGCCCGGTGTGTTGAGTGTGTCTGGAGCTGAATCGCACTCTCCGGGACTTTGTTTGAAAGCCAGGTTTCACAGAAAATTAGGGCACAATACTCTCTTGTCTCCGGCTGGTCTCCAATCCTTGCTCTTAGTTTGTCTAGCTTGTAGTGGTGGCTGGCTGGAGCGAGCCTTTAGCCTAGCATGTAGCCCTCCTCTCTTGCCTCATCTTCGGTGTCTTCGACCCCACCTCCAACGCGCTCTCGTGGGGTCAGCATGCTCACGCAGGCTTGGTGCGTCGGGGCCTTCCTGGGTGTGCTGATGGTCACCGCGGGGGCGTACGATGCATTGCAGGTTGGGCGGTATAAAGCCAGTAAACTCCATGTGGCTGCTTGACTTGGTGATATCCAGTAGTGTTTGTTGGTCGCATGTTAGCAGTGCATGACCTCCATGCACTGTAGAAAGACCAACAACTAAGCAAAAAAGGAGAAAAGTCGGCATTCGGGAGCGGAACGAGCAAAGACGTTCACCAACGGTGGGTGCCATCTTGCCACTCAGTATCCTTTTAGTTAAATACTGAGGATTTTGGTTGGTTTGGCTGGTTTAAAAGAAAAGGTAGCACAGGCCCTGTTTTGTTTTTTCATTTTCTTGATTTGGCACAACCACCGGTTCCACCCTCCCCCACCAGTTATACTATACATTCTGTTAATTTAGCTCGAGTAGGTTCATTTTGTCTTCTTTTAAATTATTAGCCTTTTGTTTCCTTATTAAAGACAAGGATAGAAAAGAGATGTTTTTACTTTTACATGTTTCGACTGTCCACTGCAGTCTTCATCAGAAGTGCCAGCTGATTGCCGCAAAGTGTCATTTATCAGCTGGCTTTCCTAGGTGGGGCCAGCCCAGCAGAACTGTCAGATCCGCTGGGCTGGCCCCCGCTTTCCGTCATCCGATGGTCTCTGGAGAATGTGGTCCCAGGTGTGGGAAAGCATAAATGCCTACTCATTCCAATTCATGCTGTCTTTTCCCCGCTTCCTGATTTTATGGCCTCCTTGATCCAACGTTTGTGTCTGTTTAGAAAAGATAAGATAAGCCTTTATTAGTCCCACAATGGGTAAATTCCAGGATTGCAACAGTACAGGGATAGCAACACTCAGAGCAATAATTAAGAAGATAAGAAAAATAAAAATAAAAATAAAAATAATGATGATAATAATAATAATAATAATAATAATAATAATAATAATAATAAGAGCAGTGAATATACATACGTACACATAAATATATAAATATATGTACATGTATATACACAGTGTGGAGCATTGTAGCAAGATGGAATAAACAGCATAACCGTCTACTTAGTTATCCTACATAGTATGAATATGTACCCATACATATTGTCACCCTCCGTAGCGACTGATATTGTCCTAGGTGTATACTGGAGGGGACCATTTGCGTAAGTCTATTGCATCTTTTGCATTCAATACTATTAGGTCGTCACATTTTTTTGCTATCTCTGCGAGCAGCCTTCTTAGGTTATACAGTCTGACAGCCATAGGTAGGAAGGACCTGCGAAACTTCTCGTTTGCGCACCTAGGATGATATAGTCTACTGCTAAATGAGCTCCTCAGTGCGTTCAGTATGTCCTGCATAGGGTGGGACTCGGACTCCAGCAGAGATGACAGTTTAGCCACCATCCTTCTCTCTCCTATCTCCTACACTGGGTCAAGGCGTTGCCCCAGGACAGATCTAGCTTTCTTGATCAGTTTGTTCAGTCTCTTCCTATCGGCTGCTGTAATGCTGTTGCCCCAGCAGACCACTCCAAAAGTGATGGCTGATGCCACCACCGTGTCGTAGAATGTTTTCAGCAGCAACCCTTGTACACCAAAAGACCTGAGCCTCCTCAGTAGGAACAGCCTGCGCTGTCCCTTCTTGTAGAGTGTGTCGGTATTGTGTGACCAGTCTAGTTTATTGTTCAGATGAACACCCAGATACTTGTAGGATGTCACCATCTCAATGTCTGTTCCCTGTATGTTTACTGGTGCTGTGAGGGGTTGTCCTTGCCTGCGACAGTCCACCACCAGCTCCTTAGTTTTCCTCGCGTTGATCTGGAGGCAGTTCCAATGGCACCAGTCCATGAAGTCCTGGATAAGTCCTCTGTACTCAGCTTCATCTCTGTTGGAGATGAGGCCGACAATCGCAGAGTCATCAGAGAACTTCTGTAGATGGCAGTGTGTTGTGTTGTGTGAGAAGTCCGCAGTATAAAGGGTGAACAGGAAGGGAGCCAAGACCGTTCCCTGGGGGGCCCCTGTGCTACCGATGATCGTGTCGGACACGCAATCTCGGGTTCTCACAAACTGTGGCCGGTTAGTGAGGTAGTCCAGAATCCATGATGACAGGTGCTGGTCCACCCCTGCGCACAGCAGCTTGTCCTTCAGGATCATCGGTTGGATGGTGTTGAAAGCACTGGAGAAGTCAAAGAACATGATCCTCACCCCATTCCCGGGCTTCTCCAGGTGGGACAGAGAACGGTGAAGGAGGAAGATCACTGCATCCTCCACCCCAATGCCATGCTGGTAGGCAAACTGGAGTGGATCCATCGCTGGTCCCACCAGGGGGCGGATGTGAGCAAGGAGCAGTCTCTCCAGGGTCTTCATCAAGTGAGATGTCAGGGCCACTGGTCTGTAGCTGTTCAGATCTTTGGGGTGGCGAGTCTTTGGTACAGGTACCACACAAGCTGTTTTCCACAACTGTGGTACCCTCCCCAGCTTCAGGCTCAGGTTGAAGATGTGCTCCAAAATCTCACACAGCTGGTCTGCACAGGACTTCAGGAGCTTCGCGCTGATGCCGTCCGGTCCCGAGGCCTTCCTCGCCTTGATCTTCCTCAGCTCCATCCTCACCTGGGTCTTAGTGAGGGTCAGGTTGGGGGGCAGTGTGCTAGGAGTGGGGGGGTGTTGGTGGAGTGGGGTGTGGACAGCAGGTCTCGATGACTTTAGAGGCAGCAGTGGTTGTTGTGCAGTCGGGGGGGGGGGGGGGAGGGCGTTTGGTCAAACCTATTAAAAAACAGGTTCAGATTGTTCACCCACTCCCTGCCCCCCGTAGCCTGAGGGGAGGTATTCTGGAGTCCAGAGATGGTTTTAAGGTTTCTCCAGACCCCGTTGATGTCACTCTGTTGCAGCTTGTCCTCCATCTTCTTCCTGAAGCTGTTCTTGCCTTCTCTGATCTTCCTCCTCAGCTCCCTCTGTACGGACTTCAGCATCTCCCTGTTTCCCGACCTGAAGATCCTCTTCTCTCTCAGAAGTGTTTTTATCTCAGGGTTGATCCAGGGTTTGTTGTTTGAGCAACACCGTATGGTCTTGGTGGGTACGGTGTTGTCCACACAGAAGCTGATGTAGTCCGTGATGGTGTGAGTGAGGCGCCGGAAGTCAGTACTCTCCGATCCAATGATTTTTGCATTGTCCCAGTCCATGATGTGATTATTTCTTTTGCAGTGACCTGATATAGCTGATGTTAATATTGCTTGTTCTGCCTTTTCTTTTTGTGATCTTGTGAGCTGTCCTTGTGTTTCCTTCTCACATTCCTTCTAGTGTTCTTTTTTCCTTGTGGAGAATGATCTTCCTGTTTCGCCGATGTAGGTTTTGTTACATGATCTGCATGATATTTCATATATTACGCTGCATTTTCTGCCTTGATCTATTTTGTCCTTGGGGTGTATTAATAACTGTCGTAATTTTTTGTGTGGTTTTACCACTGTGTTTATTTTGTGTTTTTTCATGATCCTTTGAATTGGTCCTGTTATCCCTCGGATATATGGTATGGTTTTGATGTCCTTGTTTTTGATTTCGGCTTTTGGCCTGTGCCTTGTTTTCTCTTTGTTTTCTTTGTTTTTGACTTGCTGTTTCCCTTTATTTATGGCCCATATTGGATATTTTCTCCAGTTTCTCCAGCTGGTGGAAATCTTTGCAATTTTGTCCGTACAGACAAAATTGGATTAACCTCTTGCACTCCGTTGTACCGCGGGCGGGCAAGTCTCTGCATCCCAGAGCGCACGAGGGCGCTCTCGTGCGCTCTCGTGCACTCTAGGACGCATGATGGAGCTGCATCCAAGGCGCACTGAAAATAAAAGCTGCAGACACAGCCGCAAACAGATTAGTTCATCTGATTGACCTCTCATTCGACTAATAAGAGCCTTGAATTGGGTTTCTGAAACCTTGAAGAACCAATGACTGAAAACCTAGCAAGAAGGACCCGCCTACCAAAGCTGTGAATGCAGTGAGCCAGTTGAAGCAGAGAAGTTCGCGAGCTGTTTTTTGTAAGGCTGGATGAAGACAGACTGCTGCAGCAGATAAAAAAGGACCCGCAGGAAGAACCGTCACAGACACAGCAGCACGGAGACCACCCACAAGTGCTACCTGTGTGACAGGGACAGCCATTTGCACATCGGCCTCTTCAGTCACAGGCGGTGCTTTTTTTTTTTTTTTTAATTCGAGCAGAATAGAAGTTTAGGATTCTCTTCCATGGTCATCATAGACCGATGGAGGCCGACGACGAAGGTCATAAATCATTCGCCAAAACCGCAATCATGGAATTATGTTTTGACCGGGTCGTGAGACCAGAACTACGAGCGGACCAGCGTCGCGTTCGTCTGATAATGAGGAAGAGAAGTTCGCCAGGACACTGCTGTGAAGAGGTAAGGTGTTATAAGCTAAATTATTCTTTATTCCTGAAAATTGTAATCAAAAATGACTTTTGACCGATCGGTAAATTACAACTGTGCGGCGCACGAAGTCTGAAGTTCCTGCGCTGCGGTACACGGATCGTGCGCCGCGTCCAGACCGTGAACGCTGCCCCCCCCGCTACTCTTCTGTAGCGAGGGGGGGGGAAGCCGCGGTGACTGCGCCGCTGTCGCCACATCGCCACATGAGTCTATTCCGTCATGTAGCGATGGCCGATGTCCGTCCTCTGTAGCGAGGGGGGGGGGACAACCCCCCCCCCCCCCCCACACACACACAGTAGCGGGGGGGGGAAGCCGCGGTGACTGCGCTGCTGTCGCCACATCGCCACATGAGTCTATTCCGTCATGTAGCGATGGCCGATGTCCGTCCTCTGTAGCGGGGGGGGGGGGGACAACCCAACTCAATGGCCGGAGCACTTAGAGAGATTATGACTGTTTTGCCAAAAAATTCAAAGTGTTTTCGTTTAAATGAGACCAACCCCATGAAGATGCTGCAAAGGGTTGAAGAACAGCTTTCGATTTACTTTGGGCACGTTATTTTTTGGCGTTTTTAGGGAAATGGACCGGAGTGCAAGGGGTTAAAGTGGCTGATTTATTGCACTTTCCAAAATGATAATTATGACCTTAAAGACTGTGTTTCTTTATGATTGTAATATCACTTGTCAGCGACTGAAACTGTAGTTATTTTTTTTAGTCCGTACGGACTAGTTATTTAGTAGTTATTTAGTAGTTATTATTTTTTTTGTCTGTATGTACAAAATTGCATCAAAGATTTCAAAGATTTCCGCCAGCTAGAGAGACTGGAGAAAATACGAACACGCTACAGAAACCACCTGAGATTTAACCTCCGTTGCAGAGATGAGGATGTTACACCAGCAGGCCTCAACATAAAAAATCCAATCCTAACCAGAAACGTGGAGAAAATAATCAACAAAGCACGGAAAGACCTGATAAAAGAATAGATAAGAGTGACAGCGAACAAAGTGGACAGAATCAACAGCCAGATAAAGGATGAAATGGACATTTTCAAGGAATACTACCCGACCGACCAGGAGACGCAGGACCAGATAAAAGCACATTTAAAACACGAACAGGAAATCACCATAATGAAAAACCGCCAAATAAATAAACTAAAAAAAACTTAGAGAAAGGAAGAACGAGAGAAGACAAATACACACGGAAATGAACACTAAGTGGGTCAAAAACTTGTCACAACGCACACTCACGAACACTGAGAAAAAAGTGCTGGGCAGAGGACTAAATTTTGCCATTACACCAACCAAAATTACCCCATGAAGTACACATCCTAGCAACAGAACTTGCATGTGAAAAAATCCAGGATCAAGGGGAAAAAGAAACACTACAGTACGCAGTCACAGGAATCCTCAAAACTGCCAAATTACCACAAAGCAACATCACAAAAGAAGAAGAAAAAGCAATAAACTCACTGAAGAAATATAAAACAATCACAGTCTTCCCATCAGATAAAGGCAGAGCCACAGTAGTAATGGACACAGAAACATACAAAAAAAAGATGGAAACCATGTTGGCAGACAGTAGCACATAGGAAGTCATAAAAAACCCCACAGAAGAAAAGAAAAAAATGCTATAAGCCCTTCTCAAACCCTTATTAAAAAGCAAAAAAAACAAAAACAAACAAAGGATGTATACGAAAACCTGCTACCCACAGCCAGCATCACTCCCCGGATCAATCAACCACAAAAATACATAAGAAGGACATCCCACTGTGACCAATAATAGACGGCATCGGATCAGTCACATACAACTTATCAAAAGCCCTGGTTGAAATCATCAAACCCTTCCTTGGACTATCAGAATACTACTGCAAAAACTCAAAAGAACTGACAAAAGAACTCAAAAATATGAAAATACAATTAAATGAGATCCTCATTTCACATGTCATTTTGCTATTCACAAAGACCCCTGTTGATGTCACACTACACATCGTGCAAGAACGCCTCGAGAATGACAGAACCCTTAAAAGAGGCACAAATCTCACAGTTGACAACATATCTGGACTATTGCAATTTGTTGCAAAATCCACCTATTTTCAATACAAAGAATCTACAGACAAAAAGAAGGATTTGCAATGGGAGACCCACTATCAGCCATCATGAGCAGCTTTTTCATGGAGGATCTGGAAAATAAAGCCATCAACACAGCACCCATACAATGCAAACCAACCCTCTGGAAGAGAAACATGGACGACATATTGGAGAAAATAAAAAAAGGACACACACAAGAACTCACAGACCATCTGATCAACACAGACAGCACTGGGAACATAAAATTCATACACAAAGAGGAAGAAAATGGTACCATAGCCTTTCTGGACATGAAAATCCACCATAATGATGACGGCAGTATAAAGATCTCAGTCTACAGGAAACCAACCCACACGGATCAGTACCTACTATGGAACAGAACACCCCACAGCACACAAACTATCAGTTGTCAGGACACTATACAAACGGGCCACCATCATCACAAACCAAGAAGACAGACAGGAGGAGAAAAACCACATAAGACATGCACTCACACACTGCCAATATCCAATATGGGCCATAAATAAAGGAAAATAGCAAGCCAAAAACAAAGAAAACAAACAGAAAAGACACAGCCCCAAAAGCCGAACTCAAAAACAAGGACATCATAGCCATACCAAATATCCGAGGGATAACAGAAACAATTCAAAGGATCATGAAAAACACAAAATAAACACAGCGGTAAAACCACACAAAAAATTAAGACAGTTATTAGTACACCCCAAGGACAAAATAGAACAAGGGAAAAAAATGCAACGTAATATACAGCTGTGGACAAAATTGTTGGTACCCCTCTGTTAATGAAAGAAAAACCCACAATGGTCACAGAAATAACTTGAATCTGACAAAAGTGGTAATGAATAAAAATCCTATGAAAATTAACCAATGAAAATCAGACAATGCTTTTGAATTGTGGTTCAGCAGAATTACTTTAAAAAACAAACTCATGAAACAGGCCTGGACAAAAATGATGGTACCCCTAGAAAAGATTGTAAATAATGTGACCATAGGGACATGTTCAACCAAGATGTGTCCTCTAATTAACATCACAGGTGTCTACAAACTTGTAATCAGTCAGTCGGCCTATTTAAAGGGTGACAAGTAGTCACTGTGCTGTTTGGTGACATGGTGTGTACCACACTAAACATGGACTAGAGGAAGCAAAGGAGAGAGTTGTCTCAGGAGATTAGAAAGAAAATTATAGACAAGCATGTTAAAGGTAAAGGCTATAAGACCATCTCCAAGCAGCTTGATGTTCCTGTGACTACAGTTGCACATATTATTCAGAAATTTAAGATCCACAGGACTGTAGCCAACCTCCCTGGATGCGGCCACAGGAGGAGACGGATAATACGAATGGTAACAAAAGAGCCAAGAACAACCTCTAAACACATTCATAGTGAACTCCAAGGTCAAGGTACATCAGTGTCAGATTGCACCATCCGTCGTTGTTTGAGCCAAAGTGGACTTCATGGGAGATGACCAAGGAGGACACCACTGTTGAAAACAAATCATTAAAAAGCCAGACTGGAATTTGCCAAGCTGCATGTTGACAAGCCACAAAGCTTCTGGGAGAATGTCCTATGGACAGACGAGACAAAACTGGAACTTTTTGGCAAGGCACATCAGCTCTATGTTCGCAGACGCAAAAATGAAGCATACCAAGAAAAGAACACTGTCCCTACTGTGAAACATGGAGGAGGTTCTGCTATGTTCTGGGGCTGCTTTGCTGCATCTAGCACAGGGTGTCTTGAATCTGTGCAGGCTACAATGAAATCTCAAGACTATCAAGGTATTCTAAAGAGAAATGTGCTGCCCAGTGGCAGACAGCTTGGTCTCAGTCGCAGGTCATGGGTCTTGCAACAGGATAATGACCCAAAACACACAGCTAAAAACACCCAAGAATGGCTAAGAGCAAAACATTGGACTATTCTAAAGTGGCCTTCTATGGGCCCTGATCTAAATCCTATTGAACATCTGTGGAAGGAGCTGAAACATGCCGTGTGGAGAAGGCACCCTTCAAACCTGAGACAACTGGAGCAGTTTGCTCATGAGGAGTGGGCCAAAATACCTGCTGAGAGGTGCAGAAGTCTCATTGACAGTTACAGAAATCGTTTGATTGCAGCGATTGCCTCAAAAGGTTGTGCAACAAAATATTAAGTTAAGGGTACCATCATTTTTGCCCAGGCCTGTTTCATGAGTTTGTTTTTTAAAATAATTATGTTGAACCACAATTCAAAAGCATTGTCTGATTTTCATTGGTTAATTTTCAAAGAATTTTTATTTATTACCATTTTTGTCAGATTCAAGTTATTTCTGTGACCATTGTGGGTTTTTCTTTCATTAACAGAGGGGTACCAACAACTTTGTCCATGTGTGTATAAAATATCATGCAGATCATGTAACAAAACCTATATCGGAGAAACGGGAAGATCATTCTCCACAAGGAAAAAAGAACACCAGAAGGAATGTGAGAAGGAAACACAAGATCAGCTCACAAGATCACAAAAGGAAAAGGCAGAACAAGCAATATTAAAATCAGCTATATCAGATCACTGCAAAAGAAATAATCACATCATGGACTGGGACAACGCAAAAATCATTGGATCAGAGTGTAACTGACACAAACGCTGGATCATGGAGGCCATAGAAATCAGGAAGCGGGGAAAAGACAGCATGAATTGGAATGAGTGGGCATTTATGCTTTCCCACACCTGGGACCACATTCGCAAGAGGCCATCGGACGGCGGAAGGCAGGGCCAGCCCAGTGGATCTGACAGTTCTGCTGGGCTGGCCCCACCTAGGAAAGCCAGCTGATAAATGACACTTTGCAGCAATCAGCTGGCACTTCTGATGAAGTCTGCAGTGGACAGTCGAAACATGTAAAGGTAAAACATCCCCTTTCTATCCTTGTCTTTAATAAGGAAACAAAAGGGTAATAATTCTGTTAATTTACTGCCTCTGCACCAATAAATCTCCTTCACCTTTACACTTGACTCTGCTTGACTATTGTGCTCATGGTCAATTACTACAAGTAGTATGGGCATGTAACACTTCTCTGGAGCCAATTGAGAGTTTCCTTGGCTGTGCGTTTGGGATCATTGTCTTGTTGAAATGTCCACCCTCGTTTCATCTTCAGCATCTTGGCAGATGGCAACAGGTTCTTATCAAGGATGTATGAACATTTGTCCATTCATCTTTCCTTCCATTATATGAAGTCCGCCTGCACCATAAGATAAGATAAGATAAGATAAGCCTTTATTAGTCCCACAACGGGGAAATTCCAGGATTGCAACAGCACAGGGATAGCAACACTCGGAGCAACAATCAGAAGGCAAGAAAAAAAAAAAAAAAAAAAAAAAAAGCAAGCAAGCAAGCAAGCGCAGCTAATATACATATGTGCATATTACTATAAATATATATATATATATATATATATATATATATATATATACACACAGACACACAGTGTAGAGCATTGTAGCTGGATGGGATAAATATATGAGTATATAAACACACAGTACGGAACATTGCAGCTAGATGGAATAAATATGTAAATATATAAACACAGTGCGGAGCAATGTAGCTAGATGGAATAATATGTAGATATATAAACACACAGTGCGGAGCATTGTAGCTAGATGGAATAATATGCAGATATATAAACACACAGTGCGGAGCATTGAAGCTAGATTTTATTTTTTCAAACTCAAAAAAAAAAAAAAAAATATATAAACATAAACATAAACACACCCAGTGTGGAGCATTGTAGCTAGATGGAATAAATATGTAAATGTATAAACACACACAGTGCAGAGCATTGTTGCTAGATGGGATGAAACAGCACAACCGTCTACTTAGTTATCCTACATGGTATGATTATGTGCCTATACATATTCTCACCCTCCGTAGCGACCGGTATTTTCCTAGTTGTATGCCGGAGGGGACCATTGTGTAAGTCTATTGCATCTTTTTCATTCAAAAAACTATTAGGTTGTTACGTCTTTTTGCTATCTCTGCGAGCAGCCCTGCTTAGGTTGTACAGTCTGACAGCCGTTGGTAGGAAGGACCTGCGAAACCTCTCGGTTGTGCACCTGGGATGATGTAGTCTGCTGCTAAATGAGCTCCTCAGTACATTCAGTATGTCCTGCATAGGGTGGAACTCGGACTCCAGCAGAGATGACAGTTTAGCCACCGTCCTTCTCTCTCCTATCTCCTCCACCGGATCAAGGCGCTGCCCCAGGACGGAGCTAGCTTTCTTGATCAGTTTGTTATGTGTCGAAAAACACCCCCACACTATGATGGAATGTGCAGTACCATTTCTTGTCCAAACATGCTATGCGTTGTGGCGTTGTGGCATCCAAAAACTTCAATTTTGGTCTCATCTGACCAGACTATACTCCCACAGTATTTTACTGGCTTGACCAAATGTTGTGCAGCAAACTTTAAACGAGCTTCAAAATGCTTTTTCTTCAGCAATGAAGTCTTGCAAGGTGAGTGGACACAGAGCCCATGTCGGTTGAGTGCATTACTTATTTTCTTTAAAAAAGCAATACCTGCTAACTCCAGGTCTTTCTGGAGTGCTCTACGAGTGGTCTTTGTCATGAGAGGTGGAAAACTGGACCCAAATGTTATATGTGGCCTGTGCTGGCAAAATGAGTCGAAATGCGCACTGTGTCATTACGAGACACAGGCAAGAGAAGTCATAAATCATGACTCTTTTTTGTTTGCTAGCGGCAAAGCTAGTGCTTTGAGATGTCTCTTGACATGTAAAGCACCATATAAATCTAATCCACTATTATTATTATTATTATTATTATTATTATTATAAATGCTACTCTACTTATTTTTTTTACTGTAAAATCTATTCTACTTTCTCTAACCTCTCTCACTGTGTATATACCGTTTTTCCCCCCATTTTTAATCTTATTTATTATTGCTCTGAATGCTGCTATTCCTTTGCTGCTGCTGCAGTACTGTAAGTTTCCCCATTATGAAACTAACAATGGATTATCTTATCTTAATTGTAAGAATAATTCTAGATTGTGCAGATAAGACTTTCACTTGCTCTAAAAAAAATGGTGTTTTGTGGAAGAGCCTAGCTGTGACTGTACTCAGTTGGGGAGAACTGCTAATCTGGACTGTTGGGATGGACGTATTGATACTTGAGTACCAGCTGGTCGATACTTTTTAAAATATCGCGATACCACTATGTTAATACAAAACGTGCAATTTGTTTTCACTTCTGAGAGTTTTAGACATTAAATTTATGTATGAAAACTGGTGAAAAACCAGCCCAGGCATACTTTAGAGATGGTCATATGATTATGGCAGCCTATCAGATGTCAGAGCCAAAGACTGACTGTGCAGACAAGCACTCACTCCTGTGCAGAGTGAGCTCGGCAGCGTTTTTTTTTTTTTTTTTGTTACTTATTTGTACCCGTAGGTAGATTTGGTTTGCAGTCTGGTGACAAGCCACCGGCTGCTGGTCGCTGCGTGCGCGAGCGCCCTAAACCTACATGTTTTTGGTATGCGGGAGGAAACCGGAGAAATCCCGGAGTAAACCCGCGCAACACGGGGAGAACATGCAAACTCCACACAGCTCACTGTTGGTCGGGGGCTGGAATCGAACCCACGATCTCATGATCCCCGCGATCCCCCGGCCAAGGGTAAAACTGTGCTGCCACAGTGCTAAACCACTGCGCCACCGTGCAGCGTTGGGGGCTGCAGAAGAAGTATTACTTCTGAAATGTTACAACATTCATCCAGATTCTATGGTGATACCAAGCAACATAAAATTTGACAAATAAACAAGCACTATTTAAGTTTGTAAAATAGTAATGTAAAAATAAATACATAAATACGTAAATATTTTTTTTTAAAGCTGCATTGTGAAAAAAATTACACATATATGCTGCTTGGTATTACCATAGAATTTGGATGAATGGTGAAACATTTCAGAAGTAAAAAATACTTGAATCCAGTTGAGAATCTTCACCAAATTAAGAAATTGTATTAATTTTCCATTCATTTTAAGTCTTAATTATTTTTATTATAATTGAAAAAAAAACATTTTATTTTTTATTTGCTCATTGTTCTATTTTATTATCATATTATATGCATTTTTTTTCGAGCGTTTATGTTCATGAGTTTTATTCATATTTCATATTGCCCTTGCAATAAAATTGTTAATGAAGCTGCAATCATGTGATTTGGGGGAAAAAGTGTCGGTATTGGTATCGAAGAAAAAGTCCAATAAATTAATGGTATCGTATCGAAAGGAAAAATGCTGGTATCACCCATCCCCTACTGGACTGGGAGCATCACTGGATGGTAGATAGAACACTCTGATCTTCTCCTGAAGGAAGCTTAGTGACTAGACTTCTGATATGCCAGTCTAACTTTCAGCCTTCTTTCATGGTAATGAGGTTTGGGTAATGACTGAAAGAAGGGGGTTCTGAGTTCTCTTTATGCCTTAGAGAAGGTGGGAAGAGCTCAAATATTCACAGGGAGCTTGGAGTAAAAGTGCTGGTCAAAAGAAGCCCATTGAGGCAAATGATCAGGACTTTAGCTTTTTGCAAGATTCCCCAGATAGAACTAGAAAGCACTGCTGGTTAGTTAGCCTACTACCGATCCAGAATAAGTAGACAAAAATGGAAGCATAGATTTACACTTTCTCATTTGTAGTTGTTGCTTTGTGAGCTGCTTATCATAAAAAGAACATGTTAAAATTTGTCAGACAATGTCTTGGCATTAAAAAAAAGTGACTGCATCGCTCCTGTCTTTCTGTTATGCAGAGATTTCAGACGTCCTGGTTCTGGTTCTTATTCAGTGTCATGCTGGGAGAATTTATAGCATATACAGTATTTCACCAACAAACACCAACAGATGTGGTTCAAGTCCTCCATATGCCTTTTTTTAAAAAGATGGTGAAACGACAGATAAAAAGGAGTATAGGGTTTGCCCTCCAACCTTTTAACATGATGCTTCATGACTGAGATAATGTGATAAAGATTTACTATAACGATGCAGGGACTGGTGAGTCATAGGTCAGCGGTAGGTGAGAACATCAGAAAGCCTTGGGGGTTTAGGGAGATAATTAGACCTCATGCATCTCCCAAGTGTCCAACATTAAGAGTTATTACTTCCTTTCCTACTTTAGCTTCAAGCACCTTGTTCAATTCACAGTCTCTGTACTACTGCTACATTGACGTACACAAAGACAAACTTGTCATTGCGCATGCAGGCAGTACACATACACTGATAATAAACCCTGTTGTACTTCTGTCTAGATTGATGAAAGCATTACTGTGTGATATGAGATTCTAAATGGCATACATCTCAGATTTATATCTCAAAGCATCGTTTATCCAGGTCAAAGCAAAGTGTGCTCATGTGTTTTGCCAGCTGTCTTTCAGCCTGATCATTTTCACAGCTTCTTGTGCTGGAGTAGAAAAAGGATCTAAGTCACAACAACCTTCTATGTATCTCTTTCTGACACTATCCGAGCAATTAATGAAGCAGACAAGCGGTGAGTACATACGTCATTACTCTGATGCAACTTGCTTCCAAGGCCATCTTTGCAAAGATTTTCTTTCTAAATGCATCATTACAACGCCCACCATTGCTCTACTTCTGTTTCACTGCTGCAACTCTAACAGCATTTATGAACCACACCTTTTCTTCATTAGAACTGTGTTTTAGTTTATTGTGTTTGGAACTCAGTGTACAGAGTTTTGTGGTTTATATAATGCTGTATGCTTTGGTATGACATTGAAAAAAAAAATCTTATGACAAGAATGAAAGCTGAAAAGAGAAAATGCAGCAATAATGTTTGTGACGTATATAATCCACACACCCCCACCCCCGCAAAACATGGAAAAAAGAGGTTTCAAATGCAGTCTTGTAAACTGGAATATATTTTAATTTAAGAAAGCCAGCTGACAATGCAATATGATAATACAATTTATTTAGGAATAACATGACAATAAAAATGACATCATACACTCCAGGCAAAAAAGTAAAGATTAAAAGTTACAATACTGCACAATTAGCAAAGACATTGCAACAGGTTAGAGGTGGGTGCACATAAACTTCCTACCCATGCACCGAGCCAGACGATCCAAGCCTCATCATCGGCTTGGATAATAAAGTGATTCGAAAGAGCTCCAGTCCATTTGCTTCGCCATTTCTGGTAGTGAGGAAAAAATATTCAACAATCAGACTTTGTGTAAAGATGCAATCATCTCTGGCAAGAACAAGTTATTATAATAAAAACATTTCTACCAACTTCCACATCAGTGAAATCAAGTGAAACTCAAAGTGTATGATGAAGTGCACTTAAGTAAAAGTACTTTTTTTCTTCATATTAGTACGCAAGAGTAAAATTAGCCTGTAATAGAATTACACAGAAAAGTACGGTTTAGTGAAGAAGTTACTGGAGTACATGTACTCTGACAGATGGGATGGCTCATAGTATCATCGTGCTTTCTTAGAAAACATGATCCTATCAATCACTTGATTTAAATAAATATTCAAGAACTTAAAATTCAAACAGTACTTTTGAAATCCCTTCTGTGGATCACCACTTTATCATGGTGGAGGGGTATGCATGCCCTAATGCAGAGATGGAAACTTGAATTGCGACTCCGACTCGAGTCGCTCTTAAGTCGCATATACCAGGGACTTCAGACTTGGACTCATAAAACTTGAGACGTGAGTCAGCCTTGCGATTTGAGACTCATGAACAATCTTTTTTTTTCCACAATATTTTTTATTGAACCTTTTTTACAAACACAACACAAACAATCAAACACTAACACTAAAGTAATTAAAAAAAAAATAAAAAAAAATAAAAATTGTACTAAAAAAACACCAACAACCACTAACAAAGACAGGTCTTCAACAATGGTCCTCTGTTTAGTCTAGGCAATCCATTACATAAGTATACATATTATACATTCACCCGTTTGGAATTTACAAGGTCCTCACACATCATTCACCTTCTTCTTCAAAAGTTATGTTTAAATTCTTTACATAATCAATGAAAGGTCTCCATATATTCTCAAACACAATTTCCTTTGATTTCAGTATGTATGTTATTCTTTCTAGTGGAAGGTTTGTTAACATCTGTCTTAACCACTGAGTCACATCTGGTCCATGAGTCTTTTTCCACAATAGTGCAATACATTTTTTGGTGTTAAGCAAACTGAGGTCTATGAATGCTCTTTCACTCTTATTAAAGCTATGCTTTTCTGGATACAGACCCAACAAAAACAATTTAGGATTCAATATGATTTGTTTTGAAATTATTTTTTCAATTGTTACCCTCACCTCTTCCCAAAACATTCTAATTTTTCTACATTCCCATAAACAATGAAATAGGGTTCCTTTACTTTCCATACATTTTGTGCATGTATCTGGTATGTTTTTGTTATATCTATTTAACTCCACCGGTGTAACATACATCCGCATCAACCATTTAAAATGTATCAATTTAAGACGTACATTTATTGATTTGGTTTGAGCTTCTGTACAAGCCAATTCCCATTGTTCCTCTGAAATTTCAGTTTGCAGGTCTTCTTTCCAATAATTCAATCTTTTCTGTGAGTTTTCACTTGAGAATAGTGTCAATGAGTTATAAAACTCTGAAATAATACCCTTTCTCTTACTATCTTTCGTCAAAATTTTTTCCAAGGATGAATAAGTTGGTTGGATGAGAGCATTATTTTGATTTGATCGAATAAAGTTCCTAAGCTGAAGATATTTAAAAAAATGTGTTCTATTAAGATTAAATTTGATCCTCAGTTCTTCAAAAGACATTATGTTATCTGAACATGACAGATATAAGTCTTGAATCTCTTGAATCCCTTTTAAATTCCATACTTTAAATACAGCACCCGCTCTCCCTGGTTTAAAATATTGATTACCCCATATTGGGCTAAATTGTGACAGTAAGTGTGGTTCTTTTAAATATTTTGTGGTTTCACACCATATTTTGATCATATGCTTTACAAATGGATTTTTAACTTGTTTCTGTAATTTTTTTGCCGAGTCTGAGTATATGAATATGGGAAGAGGTAAAGGTAAATTGTATGATTCCATTTCAGTCCAGTGAGGGAGATCATTTGATGAAAAATAATATGTCATAGACCTCAGTTGTGCTGACCAGTAATACAACATAAAGTTTGGACATTTCAGACCTCCACGATCAAATGGTAAATATAGTAAGGACAGACGTAATCTAGCCTTCCTATTGTTCCATAAAAATTCCACTAACTTTTTTTTAATTCTTGAGAATAGATCTGAAGGTGGTGGTAAAGGAATATATTGAAATAAATAAAGTATTTTGGGTAAAATATTACTTTTAAGTATATTGATTCTCCCGATCATCGACATTGGTAGTGACATCCATCTCTGAAGTGACTCATTAATGTCTGTCATTAAGGCTTCATAGTTGGTACTGGCGACTAATTCTAGCTTAGGCACAATTTGGATTCCTAAATATTTAAACTGATTTACAACATTGAATTGATTTACCTCAGGAGCTGGGTGATTTCTCTGGGTCTCATTTAGCATTAATATTGAAGATTTAGTTTTATTTATTTTATATCCTCATATTTCCCCAAAATTCTTTATTAAATTCAACAAGGTCGGAATTGATTTTTTAAGATTCGACATAAACAAAATTATGTCATCGGCATACAGGGAGATTTTATGTTCTGCTGGTCCTACTTTAATTCCATATATTTGTGGATGTAAACGTATTGCCATCGCTAAAGGTTCAATTGCCATAGTAAACAGTAAAGGTGAAAGTGGGCAGCCTTGTCGACATCCTCTATTGACATTTATTGATTTTGAAATATTGCTGTTTGTTAGGATTTCTGCTGTAACATTATTGTATATTATCTGAACCCATTTTATGAAATTATTTCCAATTCCAAACCTTTGTAAAACTTCAAAAAGAAAGGGCCATTCGACCCTGTCAAAGGCTTTTTCGGCGTCCAATGATAGGAGAGCTGTATCTGGTGCTTCTTTTTTGGAATAAATAATATTAAATAGTCTTCTTACATTATGGAAGCCTTGTCTTCCCTTTATAAAGCCATTCTGATCTCGGTTAATAATATTTGGTAATATTTCTTGTAGTCATCTTGCTAAAATTTTACAGATTATCTTAAGGTCAGCATTTAATAGGCTTATTGGTCTCATATTTTCACATTTATTAGAGGGTTTACCTGGTTTTGGCAACAGTATAATTAAGGCATTATTCATGTATGGTGGTAAATTACTATTTTGAAATGCTTCTAAAACCATTTCCAAAAATGGTTTTATTAATTTATTCTTAAATTTTTTATAGAGGTCAACTGGAAGACCATCTGGTCCTGCACTTTTTCCTGATTTCATATTATCGATGGCTAGCCCAACTTCTTCTTGACTAATTTTAGACTCCAGTATCTCCCTGTTTTCATTTGGAATACACGGTATAGATAATCCGTCCAAAAACCCATTTAGTTTTGTTAAGTCAGTTTCATTTTTTGTATTATATAATTTTTCATAATAATCTCTAAAGGCACTATTAATTTCTAAAGGATCTACAACTGGCTGTCCTTTACTTATAATACTGGTAATTGGTGTTTTAAATTCTAATTGTTTAATCTGCCATGCCAATAATTTTCCTGATTTTTCACCTTGTTCATAAAAAGATTGCTTCAATCTTAGAAGACTCGAGGCAGCTCTATTCGCTGATTTTTTGTCATATTCAGCTCTCAGAATCAGTAATTCATTCTCTAACTTTGGGTCACTTCCTGCATACACTTTTTCTTGGAGAATTTTTATTTTATGTTCCAATTGGACTCTCTCCTCTCGAGTCTTCTTAGATTTTGAACCTGTATAACTAATAATATGCCCCCTAATAAAAGCTTTGAAAGCCTCCCACTTTATACAGGCTGATGTTTGTGTAGTATTGATATCAAAGAACTCATCTATCTGTTTTTCTATGTACTTAACAAATTCCTCATCCTGAAGCCATTTATGCTGAAATTGCCACCTACCTGGTTCCTTTGTCAATTTCTTATCTACATATATTAGACAGCAGGGTGCATGATCAGAGATCACAATATTATCATAGAAGCAGTTTTGAATCTTGGACCTTAATTCTGTGGAGATCAAAAAATAGTCAATACGTGAGAATGTCTTGTAGATATTAGAATAACAAGAATAGGCTTTAACTTGTGGTTTCATTTCTCTCCATATATCTAGCAATCTCAATTCTTTCATAAAATGATTAATGATCATCCTGCATCCATTGTGCATACAGTCTAGTCCTGTTGATCTATCTATACCGGGATTCAATGTACAATTAAAATCCCCTGCTATTATATGTTGCCCTGTAAGTGAAGATAAAATAAGGAATAAATTAGTAAAGAAATTTTGATCATCTATATTGGGACCGTATAAGTTCACCAAATTTATATTTTCTAATAACAAAGATCCTTGAATGATTAGATATCTTCCAAATTTGTCTCCAATTACATTTTTCACTTGAAATGGGACTGATTTATGTATGAGAATCATAACTCCCCTGGCTCGGGATGAAAATGATGAGGTGAATACACTTCCTTGCCATCTTCTCCTAATTCTTTTTACATCCTCCTCTATTAGATGAGTTTCTTGTAAAAACACAATTTTTAAACCCATGTCTTTTATTTTATTCATAACTTGTTTAAGTTTTTTTAAATTTTGTAGACCTCTGCAATTCCATGAGGTTAAATTGAGATTAACGCTTTGGTCTATGATCAATAAGGAGTTTGAGATTACCTCGCAATGTAAACATGCTCACACAGAGAAGCAAAAACATGAGTGGCTGAACATTCATCCTACAAACTACACACAAACAATTCCCCCCTTCCCACATTCGTGGTTAGTTAGTTAGTTAATCCCTTCACACCTGAAGGTGTATATGGGCGGCGCCTATCTCCGTTTCTCTGACCCTAGGCCACACAGCTACTGTAAGTAGTGAAAGCTACAGCGGGGGGTCAGTCCTCTGGTAGCTCTGTGTGTAACTTTACTTTCCCCGTTCCATTATGCGGAGCACCACGCTAGATGGCAGAAAGCACCATTTTTATATGGTCTTTGGTATGACCCGGCCGGGATTTGAACCCCTGCCTCCCGGGTGTGGGGCGGATGCTCTACCAACTGAGCCACCACTCCGGTGGTGGCTCAGTTGGTAGACATTGGGGGGTAGACATTGGGGGGATTACCACATTCGTGGTAATCCCCCCAAAATCAAAAAAAAAAAATTCTGTCTCCCGCTATAGCCGATTGACTGCTCCACACCCGCGAGGATCAATCAAAACCACTCTTTCTTTCTCCTCTCAATCACCCTAACTCTACTGCTTTTAATGACGTAACATTAACTCTCTTCTGTAGTTTTCCAACTTAACTCCTAAATTTTATAGCAACTTTGTACATCATAGGGTTTTTTTTTAAATATATAATACAATCTATATTTTGTAAACTTGCTATATGCTTCAGATCAGTCAGATGCCTGTGCAAATGCTTAAATATTCTACCTTATATTTTGTTCATGCTTAGCTCCCACCAGTCTCTTCTTGGATCTTCTTGATGAACTCCTGCGCCTCCTCAGGGGTCTTGAAGATGTGGGTTCTGCCCTTATACGTGACCAGCAGTCTTGCAGGATAAATCACTCCATGACGAATCCCAAGGTTGCGCAGCTCTTTACGGGCGGGGTCGAACTGTTTCCTTAATTGTTGGATTCCTGTGGCCAAATCTGGGTAGAACCGCACCTGTTGATCCTGGTATTTAATTTCTCCTTTGGCTCACGCCGCGTTGGAGATCGTCATCCTGTCTCTGTAGCTGAGGAACTTCATAATCAGTGTCCTCGGTGATGCCTTGTTATCTCTCGGAGGGCCAATTCGGTGGGCGCTTTCTAAGACGACTGATGACTGCAGCTCCGCGTTGTTCAGCACTTCTGGGATCCACTTTTCCAAAAAGGAACATGGATCTAGACCCTCCGTTCTCTCCGGGAGACCCACCAGCCTCAGGTTGTTCCGTCTCGACCGGGATTCTAAATCCAGAACATTATCTTCCAGACGTTTATTTTTTAATTCCAATGTGCGCACCTTTAATTGTAGGATGGAGACATCATCCTCAGCCCTGGAAATTCGGAGCTCCACCTGCGAAACTCATTCCATACAGTCGCTTAACACCTTTTTCATTCCTTCTATTGCTGCAATAATCCCGTCAAGTTTAGAGGAAAAGTCTGCTCTCATTGAACTAATGGCAGCGAGCACCGCACCTGTGCCGTCGCCAGTAGTCACCGCTCCTCCGCTAGCTTCCTCCGCCATATTTGGGGATTTTTCTGCTTCGTCACGGACATGAAAGTCCGTTAACTTGGACTGTTTCGGCGATTCAGTTTTTCCTCCACCTAATTTCCCAGCCTTAGGCGTTACTGGCATGTCCTCGCCCAAACGTTGGGATAGGTTTTGTTCCAATTGAGAGAGTTATTTGCCGATTTATTTTTTTTTTGGGAGCAGAGTAGAGTGAAGCACGTCCTTCTACGCGGCGGCCATAACCAGAAGTCCATGAACAATCTTTTATTTTTAATGCTTTCTTCATCATCTCCTCTCTGTCTAATGCCTGTCTGCCTGTGAGAACACTGGCGCAATGTCAGGCGCATGCGCCCATGCACAAACAATAACAACATGGCGGCATCCACCAGTCAAGTTTTGGCTATAAAAACTTCACACAGGAGATTAATAAAAGAACAGCAAACTGCAATGTCCGTGGCGTAAAAATACAGAATGCCTGTTCGGTCAAGTCCAATTTAATCCTCCACAAAAAAAAAAAGCCTCACACATGGAGAGGTTACCCACATGTAATATGAAAGTAGGGTTGCTAGCTTTCTCACAGCCAAATAAGGGACAGAGAGCTTTAACTATTGCTCAGTGCCATGATGTTGTGGACATTAGTATTGTCATAATAACTGGGATGTTTTCCATTGATAATACCTTAAAAATACTGATATTCAATGTCATATTTGATGCAACTTTGAGCTTGAAACCACAACTATACTGCAAAAAGTCAAATATAAGTAAAATTAAATAAATTAAGGCTGTTTATGCTTGTTTTTTTGTCTGACATGATATTTATTCTTGCTGTGCAGTTTATGTGTAAGACAATTTTACATGCTCCCCAGTAGTTTTAACTTGTTTTATGCAATTTGGTAAGTCAAATTTTCTTTCTCTGTTGGCAGATAATTTTACTTAAAATAAAAAAAAAAAATTCTGGCAATAGATAATTTCAGTTACAATTCATTCATCTTCTTCCGCTTAATCCTTTTTGGGTCGCGGGGGGGCTGGAGCCTATCCCAGCATCTTTGGGCGAGAGGCAGGGTACACCCTGGACAGATCGCCAGTCCATTGCAGGGCCAACACAGAGAGACAGACAATCATTCACTCTCACTGTCATACCTAAGGACAATTTAGAATCCCCAGTTTTGATGCCAATTAACCTAACTAGTATGTTTTTGGCATGTGGGAGGAAACTGGAGAAATCCCGGAGTAAACCCACGCAGATATGGGGAGAACATGCAAACTCCACACAGATCACTGTTGGTCGGGGGCTGGGATCGAATCCAGGATCCCCCGGCCAAGGGTGAGTTGCTGTGCTGCCGCAGTGCTAACCACTCTTCCACCGCGCTGCCCCATATTTACATGTAAAGTGTTAATATGCAATGCCCAGAAAAATTAAATAAATGTTTAAAAAAAATCAGTAATAAGTCCAAAAAAAAAAAAAATCTGCCAACAAAGTAAGATTAAATTGCTTAAAATAAGTAAAAAGTTTCATAAAGCAAGTAAAATGTTACAGAAAACTGAACAACAAAAAGAAATTCTTAAAAATTACTGTGTAGGAGCGCTTCCTGGATTCACAGAATTAGTTGGAGGTGCTCTTTGGATGGGAAAGACTTAAATATCAAAAGAACTTTCCAAGGGACTCTCTTTTAAAAAAAAAATTAAAATGCCTTTATTATCATGGCATGGTCATAATTGACTTTAAAACTCCAATGCATTTCGCCACAAGCCTTCTTCAGGGAGTCCTCAGAGTCATAAGCTCTTTTATATTGGTGCCTCACCAAAAGGAGAGCTCCACCTGTAACAGATCCCCAATCAGTGAGACTCCTCCCATAGAGATCACAGAAAAGGATACATAGAGGCATATAGGTATAAAAAATATAAATAAATTCAAATGGGAAAGAACACATCCCAAACAAAAAGGTCACGCCAAACATCCTCCAGAAAACTAACTCTACAAAAAAAAACAAAACAAAACAAACAAAAAAACCCAGTAAAATGTAAATCTTCATTTAGGCCTGGATATTTTGTGGCCTGTAGTTTACAAATCCAAAAGGCCTCTCTTTGGTTGGCTTTCCTTTGTCTATCACCTTTTCTAATAGAAACAGGAACGTGATCAATACCAAAAACTTGGAGTGAAGATGGATCACTATTATGATGACCCATATAGTGTCTAGCCATCACATAATTAGCATTCCCTGTGTGAATCACATACTTGTGTTCTACCAGTCTGTCTTGTAATCTTCTTTTAGTCCTACCTATGTAAAAAAAAAACAAAAAAAAAAACTTTAGTTTGGACATTTTAATCTGTAGATGACAAAAGATGTTTTGCAGTTGATAAAATGATTAATGATGTACTGCTTCTGAGAGGTAAAATCCTTAAATGTTTTGGTTTGTATTACATTTGTGCAGTGGTTACAATGATTACATTTGTAGGACCCCTTTGGTTTTAGTCCCAATCATGTCTGTTGGGTTTGTGGTTGAAGATGACTGTGGAGCAATTTATCCTGTAATGTAGGGCATCTATCCATACATCTTCTTCCACTTAATCCTTTTCGGGTTGCGGTGGGGGGCTGGAGCCTATTCCAGCATCTTTGGGCCAGAGGCAGGGTACACCCTGGACAGATCACCAGTCCATCGCAGGGCCAACACTGAGACACACAACCATTCACTCTCACAGTCATACCTAAGGACAATTTAGAATCCCCAGTTTGATGCCAGTTAGCCTAACTTGCATGTTTTTGGCATGTGGGAGGAAACCGGAGAAATCCCGGAGTAAACCCACGCAGACACGAGGAGAACATGCAAACTCCACACAGATCCCTGTTGGCCGTCTTTTAAAGATAATTAAAGGCAGTTGAAGAAAAATCTGACTCAGTGTTTTATCACTTTGAATAATGCCCCAGTTTCTATTGATGAGCTGTTTGTTTTCTGCTTCTGTACTATATGTTATTACAAATACCACTCTCTCCTTTTTTCTGTTTAGTAGCAAGCTTTGTCTGTCCACTTGTTTAGCTTTGGTATATGCTGTCTGAATGGTAGAACTTTTATATCCCCGTTTCTGAAAACGTGATATAATTTCTGCAGATTTAGCGTCAAACTCCTCTTCCAGATCACAAATTCTATGCACTTGTTGAAACTGTCCCAAAGGCACATTGTCTTTAAGCCACTTAGGATGGAAGCTGCTGGCATGGAGAATCGTATTTCTATCTGTTGATTTCCTGTATAGAGATGTGTGTAAAAACCCCTTGTTGATCCTTAAAGATGGTAAGATCTTAAAAATGAATGCTTTTTACTATACTCCAAAGTAAGCTTGATGTTAGGATTAATATTATTCAAAAATGCATGAAAAACCTGTAATTCATTTACTGATCCTGACCACACCTGACCACACTTCTCCTCATCTCAGGCGATTTCAACCACGTTTCACTGTCTCCCATTCTGCCCACTTTCACCCAGTATGTCACATGCCACACTAGAGACAATAAAACACTGGATTTGTTCTACGCAAACACTAAGGAGGCGTACACCTCATCACAACTCCCCCCACTTGGGAGATCGGATCACAACTTGGTTCATCTCCGACCGGTGTACAAACCCCTAGTGCACAGACAACCTCCGGCCATGCACACTGTGGAGTTATGGTCTGAGGAGACAATGGACACTCTAAAGGACTGTTTTGAAGCCACTGCCTGGAAGCAGCTCTGCGATCCACATGGTGAGGACATCGATGGCCTCATTCACACCTTCACGGGCTACCTCAGCTTCTGTGTGGACAAATCCGTTCCCACCAAGACCATACGGCGTCACTCAAACAACAAACCCTGGATCAACCCTGAGATAAAAACACTTCTGAGAGAGAAGAAGAGGATCTTCAGGTCGGGGAACAGGGAGATGCTGAAGTCCGTACAGAGGGAGCTGAGGAGAAAGATCAGAGAAGGCAAGGACAGCTTCAGGAAGAAGATGGAGGACAAGCTGCAACAGAGCGACATCAGCGGGGTCTGGAGAAACCTCAAAACCATCTCGGGGCTCCAGAATACCTCCCCCCAGGCCACGGGCGGCAGGGAGTGGGCGACCAACCTGAATCTGTTTTTCAATAGATTTGACCAACCGCCCTCCCCCCTGTCTGCACAACAACCACTGCTGCCTCTAAGAAATCAAGTCCTGCTACCCACTCCCCACTCCACCGACACCCCCCCCACTCCCAACACACAGCCCCCCATCCTGACCCTGACCAAGACCCAGGTGAGGACGGAGCTGAGGAAGATCAAGGCGAGGAAGGCGTCGGGACCGGACGGCATCAGCGCAAAGCTCCTCAAGTCCTGTGCAGACCAGCTGTGTGGGATTGTGACGTATATCTTCAACATGAGCCTGAAACTGGGGAGGGTACCACAGCTGTGGAAAACATCTTGTGTGGTACCTGTACCAAAAACTTCCCACCCCAAAGACCTGAACAGCTTCAGACCGGTGGCCTTGACGTCCCACTTGATGAAGACCCTGGAGAGACTGCTCCTTGCTCATCTCCGCCCCCTGGTGGAACCAGCGATGGATCCACTCCAGTTTGCCTACCAGCATGGCATTGGGGTGGAGGATGCGGTGATCTTCCTCCTTCACCGTTCTCTGTCCCACCTGGAGAAGCCCGGGAATATGGTGAGGATCATGTTCTTTGACTTCTCCAGTGCTTTCAACACCATCCAACCAATGATCCTGAAGGACAAGCTGCTGCGCGCAGGGGTGGACCAGCACCTGTCATCATGGATCCTGGACTACCTCACGAACCGGCCTCAGTTTGTGAGAACCCGGGACTGTGTTTCCGACACGATCATCAGTAGCACGGGGGCCCCCCAGGGAACGGTGCTGGCTCCCTTCCTGTTCACTCTTTATACTGCGGACTTCTCACACAACACAACACATTGCCATCTACAGAAGTTCTCTGATGACTCTGCGATCGTTGGTCTCATCTCCAGCGGAGATGAAGCTGAGTACAGAGGGCTTATCCAGGACTTTGTGGACTGGTGCCATCGGAACTGCCTCCAGATCAACACGAGGAAAACTAAGGAGCTGGTGGTGGACTGCCGCAGGCATGGGCAGCCCCTCACAGCACCAGTAAATATACAGGGAACAGACATCGAGATGGTGACATCCTACAAGTACCTGGGTATTCATCTGAACAATAAACTAGACTGGTCACACAATACTGACGCACTCTACAAGAAGGGACAGCGCAGACTGTTCCTGCTGAGGAGACTCAGGTCTTTTGGTGTACAAGGGGCGCTGCTGAAGTCATTCTATGACACGGTGGTGGCATCAGCCATCACTTTTGGAGTGGTCTGCTGGGGCAGTGGCATTACTGCAGCCGATAGGAAGAGACTGAACAAACTGATCAAGAAAGCTAGCTCTGTCCTGGGGCAACGCCTTGATCCGATGGAGGAGATAGGAGAGAGAAGGATGGTGGCTAAACTGTCATCTCTGCTGGAGTCCGAGTTCCACCCTATGCAGGACATACTGGATGCACTGAGGAGCTCATTTAGCAGCAGACTACATCATCCCAGGTGCACAACCGAGAGGTTTCGTAGGTCCTTCCTACCAACGGCTGTCAGACTGTACAACCTAAGCAGGGCTGCTCGCAGAGATAGCAAAAAGACGTAACAAACTAATAGTTTTTTTTGAATGCAAAAGATGCAATAGACTTACACAATGGTCCTCTCCGGCATACAACTAGGAACATAGCGGTCGCTATGGAGGGTGAGAATATGTATGGGCACATAATCATACCATGTAGGATAACTAAATAGACGGTTATGCTGTTTCATCCCACCTAGCAACAATGCTCTGCACTGTGTGTGTTTACATATTTACATATTTATTCCATCTAGCTACAATACTCTGCACTGGGTGTGTTTATATTTATATATCTATATATTTATTCCATCTAGCTACAATGCTCAGCACTGGGTGTGTTTATATTTATATATCTATATATTTATTCCATCTAGCTACAATGCTCCGCACTGTGTTTTTATATATCTACATATTATTCCATCTAGCTACATTGCTCCGCACTGTGTGTCTGTGTGTGTGTGTGTGTGTATATATATATTTTATAGTAATATGTACATATGTATATTAGCTGCTCTTGCTTGCTTGTTTTTTTTCTTGCCTTCTGATTGTTGCTCTGAGTGTTGCTATCCCTGTGCTGTTGCAATCCTGGAATTTCCCCGTTGTGGGACTAATAAAGGCTTATCTTATCTTATCTTATCTTACCAAAAAATATCATCAATATGTCATCCCCACCAAACAATATGTTTCAAAAAACTGTTTTTTTCATTGTTGAACACAAAATCCTCTTCCCATTTACCCAAATAGAGACCTGCATATGAAATGTATTTTTATACCTAAATGTATCTATGTATCCTTTTCTGTGATCTCTATGGGAGGAGTGTCACTGATTGGGGATCTGTTACAGATAGAGCTCTCCTATTGGTGAGACACCACTATAAAAGAACTTATGACTCAGTGAGGTCTGTTTGACTCCCTGAAGAAGGCTTGTGCCGAAATGCATTGGAGTTTCAAATTATGACCATGCCATGATAATAAAGGCATTTAAATTAAAAAAAAAAAAAAGAAAAGAAATTCTTGTCTTGTCAAAATTATCTTGTGATAGAAAAGCAAGCATAAAGCCTTGATTTAGGATATTTTATTTTAATGAAATTTCCCTTTTTACAGTGTGACAGATGCTACTGCCTTTGGCATAAAATTACATCAGTGAAGTATTCCTGATTCAGACAATGCACAACAGGGAAATAAGTGTTCACACTTTATTGTGTTTATAGAATGTATTTATAGATATGCATTGTATGTGTTGTATTTATATGTACATTTTATTTATTGAATAAAATCATCATCAACAGCAACAATGAAAAACCTGCACAGGTGGCTGGAAAGCATTGTAAATAGCATGTCTTACCTTTTTAGACGTCCTTTCTTCTGGCTTTCTTGAAAGAAAAATCATTTATAATGTCCTTTAAGTTCACCTCATGAATATCATCATACTCTATGGATGCATGCTCGATCCAGCCTACTTTTTTACCAAGTTTGGAGTCCACTGTCCCACGCACAGCCGTCTGATGTGAGCAATCATGGCCTTTCTTCTCCCTTCGCCCTTCTCCTCCAGGTAAGTGCTTTAATGGCCCACCTGTCTCCTCCATGCACTAATTAGCAGCTCTGCCTCCACTTGATGCTCCAGCTTAGAAAAATCATTTATACTTCAGGATTTTTTGAGCAATTTATTTTCCTTAAGCTCTTTTCCTCTCAATAATTTTATGAGCACGACTTTCAAACTTTTTTCCGGACATTTTAACCAAGCTAAGGTTAAGGTTTCTTTATTTGTCTCCCAAGGAGAAACTGGTTTCAGAGCAAGGGCCAACTGCATAATGAGTTAGAGCTAATTACTTCTTACCTCTCACTGGCGCTTACATGGTCACATGTCAAAAGAATTCCTCTTATAGGGTATTGTTATGTAGTACCCACGTGAGGCACTTGTAAATTACACCAATCAGCAGCCACACATGAATATTAAGAGATGGGCATAGAATTTGAGCAATTAACAACAATGTGATCTTTTTCATTGGCTCATGATAGGCCCTGATCTTTGTAGGCCCCTGGGCTTCAGTCCAGCCTAGCCCGTTCATTAAGGCGGCCTTGAAAATGGGACAACACACATCCCGATTGGGTCAAACATATTTAGCCCAATACATGAGGCGTCCCAAATAAAACAGGACAGTTGGTGACCCTATATGAAAAGTTAATGTTAGCATCTGTGTTAGCAACAAGCTTAGCACAACAGCGGCGTAAACGTCAGCTTTGTAAGAAATGTTAACTGAATTCGATTTTCATTTGCTGACAATCTTAATTACATTTGCCTATCACAGTTGTTTGCACTGACTGCTCGCTTTGCCATGACCTGCCCCGAAAAACCTTAAAATGAGAGGAAAGAGCACCAAAATTTTGGCAATGGCATTGTCATTTTGCAGGTTTGTTGCCAACCATGTAAAGCTTTAGGCTCCTTGGATTACTATTGCACACAGGTTAGAGGTCTGCACTCCTAGATCCATCATTCTGCCTCTTTTGGCTGGAGCAAGATGTCATTGCACCAGATGATGTCATAAACTTCCCCGTGCGCTTCTCACAGCGCACGGAGGAAGAGAAGGAGGAATGAGGATTTAAATGCAGGGTTACACCAAACACACATTTATTGATATCAAACAGTTCGAGAAATAAAGACTTACAGTAATGCGACAGTCGTGCACAAAATGGCTCACACAAATAGCGGGAAGCGGGCAGACCACTGTGCACCGTGGCCACAAAAATAGACAGGACAAAAATGCTCGGGTAAACTTAAGAGTTCTCCAAGACACTCGACTGGCACGGGAGAAGAGCTGGGCAGCAGTGCCCGAGCGTAGAAGTTGTGCCACAAGGGAACCGCTACAGACAAGCATAGCAGCACAACTGCAAACAGAAATGCAGACAGCTCTTACTCACCGTGCAGGAACAGTCCAAGTCGTCCGAGTTCGCCAACGAGCACAAACACAAAATGATCCTTTGGGATGTGATAGTCAGACGGCGGAGAACAACTGTCTTAACCCGTACAATGGTCCAATGGTGTTTGACTAGCAAAGAGCTGCTTAAGTACAAACACCACTGGCCTAACAAATAAGGAACACCTGGGCGAGGCACGGGAAAGACAATTACCGGGGCACACAGCTGACTGTCAGAGAAAGGGGAGCGTTGTCAGACCATCGAATGTTAGACAGCACACACCAGAAAGTGGGTCAAACAGCTGCCTAACAATCGCTGGCCAGAGCAGCAGCCAAACATAGAATTAATGACACAGAGGATAGAAATCAAAACACAACATAAAACCAAGAACGATCAGAACCGATCTCGCAGGAGAACACAGGCTTGGTTCACGACAGATGAAGTCAAGAATGACGTGAAGGAGATGCTAATAGGTAGAGAAATGCAATGTTTTCAAAAACACCATATTATCCATTACTCACAATATTAAAATCATATTCAGGCTTGTGTTTATTCACTGAATTGTGTTTAGTGGATATTAATGTCATAGTGTAAGTAACCAGATGTTTTTATTTTAATTTATTTAATTTTATTGTGAAACTTTTGAGAGGAAGTTTTGGCAGAGGCTCAGAAAGTCACCATCCCACCAGTATTAGAGGCCACCAGAAGAAAGGCAGCAAGGCAAATAGACCGTGGCTCTTCTGTTAGGGCTGAGCTCATTCATTATATCCAGGTGTCCTCTGAAGAAGAAGTGGACTGTTAGGGCTTCTGAAAAAAGGTATGCAAAGGTCTTCCCAAGGCTGTATTTTGAGAAAAATACATACGTTAAACTTATCAGGAAAACCTTTATGTGTGTATGTTTATTGCATTTCATTTTATTCAGATTCAGCTTTACAGTGGGGCAAAAAAGTATTTTGTCAGCCACCAATTGTGCAAGTTCTCCCACTTAAAAGATGAGAGAGGTCTCCAATTTTCATCATAGGTATACCTCAACTACGAGAGACAAAATGAGAAAAAAAAAATCCAGAAAATCACATTGAAGGATTTTTAAGGAATTAATTGGTAAATTCCTCGGTAAAATAAGTATTTGGTCACCTACAAACAAGCAAGATTTCTGGCTCTCACAGACATGTAACTTCTTCTTTAAGAGGCTCCTCTGTCCTCCACTCGTTACCTGTATTAATGGCACCTGTTTGAACTCGTTATCAGTATAAAAGACACCTGTCCACAACCTCAAACAGTCAGACTCCAAACTCCACTATGGCCAAGACCAAAGAGCTGTCAAAGGACACCAGAAACAAAATTGTAGACCTGCACCAGGCTGGGAAGACTGAATCTGCAATAGGTAAGCAGCTTGGTGTGAAGAAATCAACTGTGGGAGCAATTATTAGAAAATGGAAGACATACAAGACCACTGATAATCTCCCTCGATCTGGGGCTCCACGCAAGATCTCACCCTGTAGGGTCAAAATGATCACGAGAACGGTGAGCAAAAATCCCAGAACCACACGGGGGGACCTAATGAATGACCTGCAGAGAGCTGGGACCAAAGTAACAAAGGCTACCATCAGTAACACACTACGCCGCCAGGGACTCAAATCCTGCAGTGCCAGACGTGTCCCCCTGCTTAAGCCAGTACACGTCCAGGCCTGTCTGAAGTTTGCTATAGAGCATTTGGATGATCCAGAAGAGGATTGGGAGAATGTCATATGGTCAGATGAAACCAAAATAGAACTTTTTGGTAAAAACTCAACTTGTCGTGTTTGGAGGAGAAAGAACACCATACCTACTGTGAAGCATGGGAGTGGAAACATCATACTTTGGGGCTGTTTTTCTGCAAAGGGACCAGGACGACTGATCCGTGTAAAGGAAAGAATGAATGGGGCCATGTATTGTGAGATTTTGAGTGAAAACCTCCTTCCATCAGCAAGGGCATTGAAGATGAAACGTGGCTGGGTCTTTCAGCATGACAACGATCCCAAACACACCGCCAGGCAATGAAGGAGTGGCTTCGTAAGAAGCATTTCAAGGTCCTGGAGTGGCCTAGCCAGTCTCCAGATCTCAACCCCATAGAAAATCTTTGGAGGGAGTTGAAAGTCCGTGTTGCCCAGCGATAGCCCCAAAACATCACTGCTCTAGAGGAGATCTGCATGGGGGAATGGGCCAAAATACCAGCAACAGTGTGTGAAAACCTTGTGAAGACTTACAGAAAACGTTTGACCTCTGTCATTGCCAACAAAGGGTATATAACAAAGTATTGAGATGAACTTTTGTTATTGACCAAATGCTTATTTTACCGAGGAATTTACCAATTAATTCATTAAAAATCCTTCATTGTGATTTTCTGGATTTTTTTTTCTCATTTTGTCTCTCATAGTTGAGATATACCTATGATGAAAATTGGAGACCTCGCTCATCTTTTAAGTGGGAGAACTTGCACAATTGGTGGCTGACTAAATGCTTTTTTGCCCCACTGTATTTGTATAGTGCCATATCACAACAAAAGTCATCTCATAGCACTACCAATGCATGGAAAACTCCACAATTTCAGAAAGACCCAGCAATCAGACGACCCCCTGTGAGCAAGCACTTAGCAACGGTGAAGAGGAAAAACTCCCATTTAACAGGAAGAAACCTCTAGCAGAACCAGGCTCAGGGAGGGGCAGTCATCTGCTGCGACTGGCTGGGGGTGAGAGGATAGAGAGGATGAAGAGAACAGACATAAAGAACATGAACAGTGAGAAGCCAAGTACATTATTGGAGGTCAACCGGCAGTCTGAATCTATTAATAGCAGAACAAAAAGGGGGGTTAATCAATAGCTATTCCAGTTTAAGCTATTAATCAAGGTTGTGACTAAATGCTAGTGGATAAAAGATAATACAGTATATATTGTGGAGTCCTTAGATATCACAATGCAGTGTTCTAAGCAGACCAGATGACAGGCATCCAGTGGCGGATTGCTCATTAGTGACTTGCGACTTGACATGTGACATATTTGCGCGAAAACACAAATGCAGACACAGACTCGATTAGAAATCACAATGATCTTTATTAACAAAGTGGATGAGTGTGTGAGTGAATGAATGTGAGTGCAGAGCGGGAGAGAACTGGCAACCGGAGCTCAGGAGTAGTAGAAGCGCCAAAGAGAAGCTTAGTCCACTCCAGATTACCAGAGTCCCGCTCGGGAGGTGCAGTGTCCATGACAAGGGAGATGGAGCAGGTGCAGCCACAGCTGAAAGATGAGAGGGAAGAGTGAGTCCGGTGAGTGGAGGCACTTACTGAGCAGGGAGAGGGAGCAGCCTCCAGCTCACGGGAGAGAATCTGGTCAGCCGCCTGGAGCAGAGGTGAGTCCGCTGCCTGGAGGAAGGTCCACCTGTGCACAGGGGAGAGAGGAGGAGAGAAGCAGGAGTAGGAGATGAAATATCCAGTGAATCAATCTAAGAGTTGGGGAGGCAAAGCTCCCAGATGAACAGGTGCAGGAGCGATGCAAGGAAGGGAGGCAAAACTCCCAGCAATAAAGGAGGGCGAGTCAGGACGTGAATGGTTTCACCCAAGGAGCGTTGATGTCTCCGTGCAGGAGTGCAGGAATCCACTCCTAATAAAGGCTGCCTAATTGGACAGAGCAGGTGTGAGAGCAGGCGCAGCTGAGGATGATAATTAGTAAGCAGAGAGCACACAGCGCGGATCACTACAACTTGGACTTGCAAAAAATGACTTGTGAACATTTCTGTTGTCATGATGTCAGGGACAGTTTGCCCCAGCGTACGATGTCCAAAGACAAACTGATCCTGAGTGAAGGGTCAGACAAAGATCAATCCAGTTGATCCCTATGAAAGACTCAACAATAACACAGATCCAGTATACCCCACTCAGCATGGAGTTAAAGGGGACCAGCCCAGGATGTAGGCTGGAGGAAGGAGCTGAAAGCACATGGTGACTACTGGGCTTCTGCCTGAATGAACCACATGGGTCCGCCCTCCAGTGGGCCCATCACCACCTACAGGAGGGTTCATAATTATAAGCTTTTCCACTTGTACTGCTGCCCCCACATCCCGGACCTCGGCATAAGTGGTAGAAGATGGATGGATACTTATGAAATCCACATGTTAGTGTAGTCCTGAAATATCAACTTAAGACCTAAATGTTACCTACAAATCCTTAAAACAATTCAATTCAATTCAATTCAATTCAGCTTTATTTATAATGCGCCACATCACAACAAAAGCCGTCTTGTGGCGCCACAGTGCAGAAAAAAACCACAGTCACAGAAAGACCCAGCAATCAGACGATCCCCTATGAGCAAGCACTAAGCAACAGTGGAGAGGAAAAACTCCCATTTGGAAGGAAGAAACCTCTAGCAGAACCAGGCTCAGGGAGGGGCAGTCGTCTGCTGTGACTGGCTGGGGATGAGGGGATAGGGAGGATGGAAAGGACAGACATAAAGAACATAGCAGTAAGATGCCAAGTACAATATTGGTGGTCAACCAGCAGTATGGATCAGATAACAATAGAACAAGAGTGGGGTTAAAAGACACAAAAACCCTCCTTAAACGAAAGCTATATTAAAAAGGAAGGATTTTACCCTGTTCTTAAAAACAGAGACCGAGTCTGACTCCCGGACCCAGAGTGGTAACTGGTTCCTGAGAGAAGGGGCTTGGTAGCAGAAGGCTCTGCCTCCCACCGTAATTTTGGAGATTCTGGGCACCACAAGTAAGCCAGCATTTTGGGAGCGTAATGCTCTATTAGGATGGTAAGGTAGTATCAAATCTTTTATATATTGGGGGGCCAGATTGTTAAGAGCTTTGAAGGTAAGAAGAAGGATTTTAAACTTGATTCTGAATTCTATGGGAAGCCAGTGGAGGGAGGACAGAACCGGGGAAATATGATCTCTTTTTCTAGAACCAGTTAAAACTCTAGCAGCAGCATTTTGAATCAACTGGAGATTTTTTAAAGATACTTTAGGACAACCAGATAATAGCGAATTACAATAATCTAATCGAGAACTGACAAAGGCGTGAATCAGTTTCTCAGCATCACCCAGAGACAAGATGCTCCTGATCTTGGCAATATTGCACAGATGATAGAAGGCGGTCCTAGAAACAGTTTTAATATGTGAATTAAGGGACAAATCCTGATCAAAAATCACTCCAAGGTTCCTCACACAACTGTTCAGAGTGAGAGTGGCAGCATCTAAATTAAGGGCATAATCTGAAAAGGAATTTCTAAGATGTTTTGGGCCAACAACAATGACTTCAGTCTTATCAGAGTTCAATAGTAAAAAATTACAAGTCATCCAAGCTTTGATGTCCTTAAGACAGGCATCTAACTTGGCCAACTGATCACAATCATCGGGCTTCATTGACAGGTATAGTTGTGTGTAATCTGCGTAACAGTGAAAATGTATACAGTGCTTTCTGATGATATTGCCCAACGGAAGCATATATAGACTAAAAAGAGTAGGGCCCAACACAGATCCCTGTGGAACTCCGTGACTGAGCTTAGAGCTGGAAGAAAATCCATCATTGACATGGACAAACTGAAATCTATCAGACAAATAAGATCTAAACCACTGCAACGGAGTTCCACTGAGTCCAACAAAGTGTTCCAATCTATCAAGTAGAATGGCATGATCGATAGTGTCAAAGGCTGCACTGAGATCTAAAAGAACAAGAACAGAGACAAGTCCATTATCAGATGCAGTCAGGAGGTCATTAGAGACCTTCACTAAGGCAGTTTCAGTGCTGTGATGAGCTCTGAACCCAGATTGAAACACCTCAAACAAACCAACTCCCTGCAAATGGCCAGCTAATTGCACAGCAACAACTCTTTCCAAGATTTTTGAAATGAAAGGCAAATTAGAGATTGGTTGATAATTGGCCAAAACTCCAGGATTGAGCGTCGGTTTTTTAAGTAAGGGTTTAATTACAGCAGTTTTAAAAGCCAGTGGAACATAACCCAGAGTTAAAGAAGAATTAATGATAAGAAGAATACGGCTACCAATAATTGGGAAAATAATTTTAAATAACCTGGAAGGAATAGGGTCCAGAAGGCAAGATGAAGGCTTAGAAGAGGAAATTATTTTATCCAACTCTAAGAGGTCGATTGGAGTAAACTTATCTAAGCAGATATCAGTTGAGGGAGTTGCAGTAGTTAATGTACTAGAGTTTACGGTAGGAAGAATCTGACTGATTTCATCTCCAATAGATAAAATTTTAAGATTGAAATAGTTCAGAAAGTCCTGACTAGAAAGCTCAGGGGGGATGCGAGGATTGACCGAGTCATGGCTCTTTGTAAGCCTGGCTATAGTGTTGAAGAGAAACCTGGGGTTGTTCTTGTTTGCTTCTATTAATGCAGAAAAATAGCTTGATCTAGCTTTTCTAAGAGATTTTTTATAGATTAAGCGATGATTTCTCCACGCCAAGTAGAATTCATCTGAATTAGTTGAACGCCATTTCCTTTCCAATTGACGAATTTTCTGTTTTAAGCCATGAGTTTCTGAGTTAAACCAAGGGGTAAGAAATCTCTGGTTAGCGTTTTTCTTTTTTAAAGGGGCTACCAAATCTAGAGTCCGATGCAGAGAGGCAGTAACACCATCAACCATGCTATCAATCACGAATGGAGCAGACTCTCCATCACTTATTTCAGGTGTTTCTGTTGTGTTGACCCATGGCATAGAGGAGACAATCTGCAAAAATTTAGCAACAACGTCACCAGAAAGACATCTGCTGTAGTAGTATTTTTCTTTAGGAAATAAGTGATCAGAGATTATAAAATCAAAAATTAACAGACAATGGTCAGACAGTACAGGATTATGAGGAGACACTACCAGATTTTTGATATCTATATCATAAGTCATAACAAAGTCCTCCAATGTATGGTGGAAATAATGGGTAGAATTTTTTACTTTTTGGGAAAACCCCATTGAGTCTAAAATTGAATTGAAAGCCTTATCAGTCACTCTCAACATCAACATGTATATTAAAGTCCCCGACAATAACTATTCTATCAGTTTTCAGCACCAAATCAGCTAAAAATTTGGCAAATTCCAATAGAAACTCTGAATAGGCCGTGGGAGGACGATAAACTATGGCAAAGAGAATTGGGTTCAAGCCAAGATTGCCAACAGGCCCCACACTGAGGACCAAACCTTCAAAGGAATTAAAACATAATTTCTGCTTAACATTAACTAGTAATTTAGAATGGAAAATTGCCGCCACTCCACCACCACAACCAGAACCTCTGGGGTTATGACAGTTTAAATACCCAGAGGGAGTTGATTCATTCAAACCAACATAATCATCAAGCCCGAGCCAGGTCTCTGTGAGGGATAGTAGATCGATCTGGTGATCGATTAATAGATCATGGACCAGAAGAGACTTAGAAGATAGAGACCTAATGTTTAATAAGCCACATTTAATTTTTAAACTTTGGGGGGGAACAGAGGCCAAATTATTAATTTTAGGGACCTGAGGCTGGATTAGAATTTTACCAACATTTTGTTTAATCAATCTGGGAAGTTTATGCATTCTATTTTTTTTTTTTACTTTTTTATTAACTTTAGAGGGAGCAGAAAAAGGTTCTCTTAGGGAGGAGACAGGGACAAAGTTGAAAGGTGGTGGAAGAGGAGGAGCTACAGAAGCGCGAGTGTTTTTCAGGTTGTGTTGTATTTGTCCTGGGTTACAATATTTAGGGCAACGGGAGACAGACTCAATCTCTGAAAGATTATAAATCAAAGGCTGATCCAAAACAGTAAAGACCACCCGAGTTAATGGGATCGATACAATACATGGGAACAGGACCAAAAAAGGGCAGTCTGGCAAACCCAGATACTTCAGAGTGAGTAAACACACCAAATTTCAGTCACTGTACCAAAAAACACCGAATAAAATAGAAAAGATTGTCTCTTAAAACATGTGCACCAAGTCTATTTGGGTGGATGCCATCAGGCCTCATAAGTGATGGGCAGTTCCAAAATAAGTTAAAATTGTCAACAAAACCAATGTTAAAAATAGGGCAAGTAAAACACAGCCAAGAATTAAGACTGAGAGTTCTGCTAAAACGATTACAGCCTCGCCTGAGAGGTGCCAAAGGCCCAGAGATGAGCGCACTTCTGCCACAGTTCATAAGAGTGGACAGAAGGCTCCTGAAGTCACTTTTTAAAATCTGAGATGCTTCATCTGGGATGTTATTGCATCCCACAGGCACAACAACAGTTTGAACGTGAGGGAATTCATTCAGCAGGTCAGGGATAAGAGCCTCAATATCAGACTCTAGCCCCGGGAAAAAATCGAGTCACACAGTACCTGCTTCTGACGTTCCTCATGATCGAGTCACCAATTACCAGCGTCGTCTGGGGGGGGGGTTGTCGGTGGATTCTGATGTGGAGAGGAATTGTGAAGAGGATGATGTTGTTGTTGCGAAGGCGGGGAGATGCGCTCTTTTCTTCTATCTGGAGCAGGTGTGTAATTTGACACACCCTGGGTGGTCTTTATCCGGGATTTGTGGACATGAGCCGCCACTAAAGGAAAGGAGGGAGGACGAGAAGCGTCCACGGGCAGGTGGCCAGTGTCCAGGTGGGGAAAATCCTCCAGGGAAAAGATATCAAATCTGTTTTCCAAGGACACCGGAAGAGAAGAGGCACAGCCCATTCTGGTCGATCAACGATGGTTATTAGCTGGTCGAGCCAAGGTCCAGGGCGCAGATGGAGGATGAGAGAGACCAAGCGAAGCTTTTGGTTTAGCCCCGAGACGAAACCAGTGTTTGTTGCTGAGGTCATGGACGGCTGCGGAGGCTGGAGCAGGTGTGGAAGTAGGTGGAGAGGCGCTGAGCTCACCCAAATAAGTAGCAGTTTCCGCCAGCTGCGAGGCAGTGGCCAGAGCCGATGATCGCCCGAGAATGATGGTGTCGATGTGGTCTTCGGCCTCCCTAATCGTGTAAAGATTGGAGAGCCTCGTTTCCAGCTCAGAGACCTTATCGAGTAGCGATAAACAGCGGGTACATGACGGAGAAGGAGCCATGGCGTTCCAGACGCTGAGATGGGTAGCCCGCATCTAGCCAAAAACAGCTACTCGTGCGTCCGAACGGACTTTTAGGCGAAGCCAATACCGAGGTAACAGTAAATAAAAACTAATAACAACAAACAGGGATAAAAAAATGAAATCGATAAAAACAATCAATAAAAACAAACAAAAACGGAGAAAAAAGTACTCTGACACAATGAGTGTCAGACGCAGCTGTCAACGTCAGACGCAGCTGTCAACAATTCCCAGCTAGGAACTTTGGTTGTTAGCGGCAAAGTCCCAGGACAAAACACTATTTATCTTCCTTTTTTCCTCCTCTTTTTTTGTAACTCCCCAAAAATCAACAAGTGACTGCAATCATGTACCAACCCCTTAATTACTGCAATAAAAACAATCCTGGGGCCAGTCATGCTTCAAAAATTAACTGAAAGAAGATTCAAAGGTTTAAAACAAATTTTAGTGATAGACTTTAAACAATTATATGTGTGCTTCATATCAATCAAATCTGATATTATAACTTTTTATTTTTATATTTTACTTTAGATTCAAAAAGTGGGCAGGGTGGAGTGGGTGGAGACGAGTGTCAGGAGTGATTTGTGACAGAAGGGTCGCAGCAAGAGTGAAAGGGAAGATTTACAAGACAGTATTGAGACCTGCTATGATTTTTTTTTTTTTTGTACTTATTTTGTACCCGTAGGTAGATTTGTTTTGCAGTCTGGTGACAAGCCACCAGCTGCCGGTCGCTGCGTGCGCAAGCGCCCCGTATCCCTAACCTGTATTTTTTTGGCATGCGGGAGGAAACTGGAGAAATCCCGGAGTAAACCCACGCAACACGGGGAGAACATGCAAACTCCACACAGATCACTGTTGGCTGGGGGCAGGGATCGAACCCACGATCTCATGATCCCCGCGATCCCCCGGCCGAGGGTAAACTGTGCTGCCGCAGTGCTAACCACTGCGCCACCGTGCAGCCCATGATGTATGGTTTGGAGATAGTGCTGCTGACAGAAAGACAGGAGGTGGAGCTGGAGGTGGCAGAGTTGAAGATGCTAAGATTTTTATTGGGAGTGACTAGGAGGGACAAGATTAGAAATGAGTATATCAGAGGGACAGCTCAAGTTGAGCGGTTTGGAGACAAAGTAAGAGAGGCAAGGCTGAGATGGCTTGGACGTGTGCAGAGGAGGGATAGAGAATATACTGGACAAAGGATGTTGAAGGTGGAGCTGCCATGCAGGAGAAAAAGAGAAAGACCAGAGAAGATTAATGGATGTAGTGAAGGAGGACATGGAGAGGGTTGGTGTTGCAGAAGAAGATGCAAAGGGTAGGGTGAGATGGAGGCAGATGACCCCTAAAGGGAGCAGCCGAAAGAAGAAGAAGATTCATCAAGGAAATGAAAACAAAATTACTAGACAACATCTCAAACAAACTTTTTAACGGCCCGATATTTTAAAATTATTTGAATCTTTTGTTTTATCTTGGTTTTTGTGTTTTTTGCAAACTTTGTTTTTATTTCTATTTTTATTGTGTCTCTGCCAAGCTCTTTTTATGGTATTTTGTTATACAGTGCTTTGTAACTATATGTCATTATATGAAAAACACTTTATAACACTTAGACTATTTACTGGTGTTTTCCTTTACTTTTACCACCCACTCATTGCTATGCGGTTCCAAGGTTGTCATAGCCAGGAACGGCACTGGGGTTAAACTCCCAGTGCTTATAAAATGCTCTTTATGGCGTGCGTCTCAAAAAGCCTCTGACAACTAAGTCCAACTCCTAGCCTGCTCGTGTGGTTTAGTTTCTAAGCCCGGCGGAACTGCTTTTACTAATAGGAAAAGGGGCAAGGGCGGATCTCTGGCGCCTTAAAACCAGATGCTTCGGGTAGATGGTGGCCCATTAACCTGGGAAGGTAGCCCATCTAGGGGAAGGTAAACCCTGATTTCAAACCTCCGCTGCCTTGCGGCATACCCGGTCACGGGAAAGGCTTCGGGAGTTAACCCTGAGGAAAAATCCGGAGCCGGAGTCCGTAACGCAGTTCTCTGTTGTGCTCAACATCATTCTGGCAACTCCTGCGACAGCGCTGGTGCCAAACTGTAGCAGCCCTGCTGTTCCTTTGGATTCATCAGTGACGTGGAGAGGGGGGACATGCTGTATGGGCAACATCTTGTCTTCCATATCTTCCTGCCCAGGCTTGAATTCTACCAACGCCCAACGCTGGAAGGTAGAACACTGGATCACTGGAGAGGACACTCCAGCTTTGCCTTCGGCATAGACAAAACACGGGGAACGACAGTTACCGGTTATAAGCCACTGCTCAACTGGCATAGAGCATGGCGCCAGGGGTTGTTCCCGACGGTGGGAGGGATCATCTGATCTCACTGGACAGCTACCACCCGCCTCAAGCTGGGCAGCCCCCAGCCAATAAGGTGTTGTCCCGCCACAGCCTGCTTTCCTCATTGGGTGCATGGGGATGAGGTGAAGTCTGAACGGCAGGCTGAGAACCTTCGCACCAGGCAAGACAACAAAACAAAAGAGACCAACTCTAAAACTGGGAACTTGGAACATCCACACTATGATGACAGGACTCGCTGCTAACCTCAAGGACATCAGCGACATCAGGAAGACTGTCATCATCAATAATGAGCTGAAGAGACTGGAAGCGGATATCGCCACTCTTCAGGAAACACGGTTGGCTGACGCAGGCACACTGAGAGAGGACTACACGTTCTACTGGCAGGGAAAGGGCAGTGACAAACACAGGGAACATGGAGTGGGCTTCGCAGTGAAGAACACCTTGCTGAAGATGGTGGAACTGGGCAGCAATGGCTCTGCACGACTCCTCACCCTCCGCCTTAACACCACTCAAGGCCCAGTCACCCTCGTCAGTGTGTATGCCCCAACACTGACAGCCACACCAGATGCAAAAGACGAGTTCTACGAGAATCTTGCAACAACTGTCAGGATCATCCCCAACTCTGAACAACTCATTCTCCTTGGAGACTTCAATGCCAGAGTGGGTGCTGACCATGACTCCTGGCCCTCCTGTCTTGGACCATTTGGCGTGGGCAGAATGAACGACACCGGACAGCGGCTGCTCGAGTTCTGCACACATCATGATCTGTGCATCACAAACTCGTTCTTCAAGACCAAGCCCCAACACAAGGTTTCCTGGCGACATCCGCGCTCAAAGCCTTGGCACCAGCTGGACTTGATCCTGACCAGGCGCACCTCACTGAAGAACGTGCTAATCACCCGCTCGTTCCAGAGTGCAGATTGTGACACAGACCATTCATTGGTGTGTTGCAAGGTCAAGCTACAGCTGAAGAAATTCCACCGTGCCAGACAGCCTGGAAAGGCACGGATTGACACCAGCAAGATTGCCCACCCAGAACTTGTTGAGCAGTTTCCCTCCACCTTTGTGAAGGAACTTGGTGAACCACAAGAAGGAGAGTCTGCAAAGCAGAAGTGGGAAGAGCTGCGAAACACCATCCACCACACGGCCGTGGCTATCTTTGGGAGGAAGACCTCGAAGTCACAGGACTGGTTTGATGCCAAGTCGACCGTGATGACCCTCATCATTGAAGCCAAGCGCTCAGCACTTGCTGAGTACAAGAAGTACCCAAACGAGAAGAATCTCCAGATTCTCAGGGCTGCGAGAAGCAAAGTTCAGCAGACTGCCCGGCGCTGCGCCAACAAGTACTGGACTCAGCTCAGCCAAGACATTCAAACCGCTGCCATAACAGGGAACATTCATGGTATGTACGACGGCATCAAGAAAGCACTTGGTCCGGCTCAGAGCAAGACGGCCCCCCTCAAATCCTCCACTGGGGAGATGATCACAGAAAAGAACAAGCAGATGGAGAGATGGGTGGAGCACTACTCCGACCTCTACTCCAGACAGAACACCGTGACACCGTCAGCCCTTGATCCCATCGATTGCCTGCCATCCATGGATGAACTTGACACTGAGCCAACCATCGATGAACTCAGCAAGGCCATTGATAGCTTGGCCGCTGGCAAGGCACCCGGCAACGACGGCATGCCCCCCGACCTGATCAAGCACTGCAAGTCCGCCCTACTGCTGCCATTGCATGACGTCCTCTGCCAGTGCTGGAAGGAAGGTGCCGTACCTCAGGACATGAGGGACGCCAATATCATCACCCTCTATAAAAACAAAGGGGAGAGAAGCGACTGCAACAACTACAGGGGCATCTTCCTCCTCAGCATTGTTGGCAAAGTCTACGCATGAGTTGTCCTTGTTCGTCTACAGAAGCTTGCCGAACGTGTCTACTCCGAGTCTCAGTGTGGCTTCCGCGCTGGGCGATCGATGATGGACATGATATTCTCCATCCGCCAACTCCAGGAGAAGTGCAGAGAACAGAACATGCCCCTGTACGTCGCCTTCATCGACCTCACCAAAGCATTCAATCTGGTCAGCAGAGAGGGCCTTTTCAAGATCCTGCCAAAGATAGGATGCCCACCAAAGTTGCAAAGCCTCATCGAATCGTTTCACACCAACATGCAGGGGATGGTGCAGTACGACGACAACGTCTCAGAGCCATTCAACATACACAGCGGAGTGAAACAGGGCTGTGTACTTGCGCCAACCCTCTTTGGGATTTTCTTTGCTATGCTCCTGAGGCATGCCATCAGCACAGCAACAGAGGGAATCTATCTGCTTACAAGATCTGACGGCAGACTTTTCAACCTCGCCCGCCTGAAAGCCTGAACCAAAGTACGTGAGGCTCTATTCAGAGATATGCTGTTCGCAGACGACGCTGCAGTTGCGACCCACACACAGCAGGAGCTTCAGACCCTGATGGACTGCTTCTCCCAGACATGCATGGACTTCGGGCTTACCATCAGCCTGAAGAAGACTAACGTCTTGGCGCAAGGCACGGAATCACCACCAACCATCACCATCGACGACTACGAGCTGGAGGTCGTGAATCAGTTCACGTACCTGGGGTCCACGATTAGCAGCAACCTTTCCCTTGATACAGAGATTGACAAGAGGATTGGAAAATCAGCCTCCACACTCGCTCGCCTCACCACACAAGTGTGGGAGAATCCCAAACTCTCTGTCAAGACGAAGATGGCAGTGTACAACGCCTGCATCATCAGCACATTGCTCTATGGGAGTGAGACGTGGACAACATACGCCCGGCAGGAAAAGAGACTGAATTCCTTCCACTTGCGCTGCATTCACCGCATCCTGGACATATCCTGGCAGGACAAAGTGCCCAACACAGAAGTCCTGTCCCGCGCCGGCCTTCCCTCCATGTTCACTCTACTCAGGCAGCGCAGGCTCCGCTGGCTAGGCCATGTTCACTGTATGGAGGATGGCAGAATCCCCAAAGACGTTCTCTACGGAGAACTGGCGACTGGCAGGAGAGACGCTGGTCGCCCACAGCTGCGCTTCAGAGACGTCTGCAAGAGAGATATGAAGGCCCTGGAGATCAACACAGAGTGCTGGACCTCGCAACGGACCGCTCCAAATGGAGAGGCACCCTGACCAGACAGCTCAAGGCGAGTGAAGAGAAACTGACTGCTGCAGCAGATGAAAAAAGGACCCGCAGGAAGAACCGCCACAGACCCAGCAGCACAGAGACCATCCACAAGTGTGACCTGTGTGACAGGGACTGCCATTCGCGCATCGGCCTGTTCAGCCACAGGCGGTGCTGTTCCAGCAGAGTAGACATCTAGGATTCTCTTCCATGGTCATCATAGACCGACGGAGGCCGATCGATCGATCATTGCTATGCAATTTTTTTTTAACTTGTTACCGGTCTGTGAAGCAATAAAGATTGGGAACCACTGCTTTTAAGGACTGTAAAATGTGATGATCTAAAAACGCTCTGTGGGGGGCGCAGTTTGGATTTAGTGAGACTTTCTTGTGTACTGAGATATTTGAAAAATTAGTAAGACTCACTGAATGTAGTCTGGCTTTTTCAGAAGTCCCTCCTCTGATCATGCTCACCAAAGTATCATCTCCTTTTGATCCCTCTGATGCAAGATAGTTATGAAAGACTCATTCAGAAACATGATTCTCATAGTCAAAATATGTAAACTGACATTTGCCACTGGACTTGACTCCTGTTCCCAAAGCAATTCATGACATGTTTCAATATTTACATTTTTCTACGGTGACAAAATATACCAGACTGAACAAAGGAAGGAATGAAAACAGAGCTGAGTTCTTTGTTGTTCATCAGGAAACTACCTCATCCTCAAAATATCTGAAGTGGTGTCACATAGACTCTGTGGAATTTTAAGCATTTACAGGCTCCATCTTGACAGTTACCATCAATGATGCTAAGCTGTCCTTACTCTTTTTGAATATCTGCCATCACTATCTCTGAATACGTTTGTGGGGTCATTGGGAAAAAAACCTCAGAGGTGTGAAGTGAGAAATACTTTCTACTCTGGAAACAAGTCTGTTTTCACACCTTTGCAGTAAGACTCCAAACTAACAATGAAATAATAGCAAAATTAATAATAATAATAATAATAATAGTAATACAGTGGTGTGAAAAAGTGTTTTCCCCTTCATGAGTTCTCACTTTTTTGTGTTTGTCACACTTAAATGTTTCAGATCATCAAACAAATTTAAATATTAGACAAAGATAACCCAAGTAAACACGAAATGCAGTTTTTAAATGAAGGTGTTTATTATTAAGGGTAAAAAAAATCCAAACCTGCATGGCTCTGTGTGAAAAAGTGATTCCCCCCAGTTAAAACATAAATTAACTGTGGTTTATCACATCTTTGGAAAGCTGAGTTAAATTTCTCTAGCCACACTCAGGCCGGATTACTGCCACACCTGTTCTCAATCAAGAAATCACTTCAATAGGACCTGCCTGACAAAGTGAAGTACACCAAAAGATCCTCAAAAGCTAGACATCATGCTGTGTGACATAATGTCCGGCTCAGGAAACACGCACGCAGGCTCAGAAAAGATTTAATAGCTTTATTCAACAAGCAGGTGTGAATGGGTGAATGTGTGAGATATGTATATGTGATGTGGGTGAACGCCGATGCACAGGATACAGAGCAGAACACCGTACAGCCAGGCAACCTTATGGAGAGAGCAGAGGACAAGGGTAAAGGGCACCACACCAAGACAGGTATAATGAGCAGACTGCTGCTTACTTGTAGGTGACGGGTGGCTGGCGTTGGCCGAGGGAGAAGCCCGGGAGACAGCGTCCTGCTGAACCAGTGACGACGATGAGGGAAGGATGGCGATGACGGGAAATCCGCCGCCAAGGAATCCACCTGTGCACAGGGGAGAAGACTTGCAAAAGGTAGGATGATGCTTACGTGAAGCGTAGCTCAGCTGTCGTAGGGAGACGATCCAGCTGCGAAGAAGTGCCGATGCGAACAGACGGCTCCAGACCGCTGCACTCGGCTGAGTGGGCTAAATAGCCCGTGGCTGACGAGGCGCAGGTGTGCGCGCAGCTGAGGCAGATGATGAGCGGCGAGTTGTGACAGTACTCCCCTCCCCCCCAGCAGCGCCTCCTGGCGCTAGTTTGTCCGGGTGCGCCCGGTGGAACTCCGTGATGAGACTCCTGTCCAACACCAAGGAAGAGCACACCCAAGACCTCCACTCAGGACCGAATCCCTCCCAGTCCACCAAGTACTGCAGCCCGCGACCTCGGCGCCGGGAGTCCATGATGGAGGTGACTCTCCAGGCCGGATGGCCGTCGATCATCAGAGGCGCGGGCGGCGCCGCGGGCGGGGGACAGAGAGGATCGGAGACCACGGGCTTGATCTCTGACACGTGGAAGGTGGGACATATGCGGAGGGAGGGGGGGAGGGCCAGACACACAGCCACCGGGTTGATGATTTTTGAGATGGTAAAAGAGCCAATGAAGTGTGGGGCCAGCTTCCTCTTCTCAGCCTTGAGGTTAATGTCATGAGAGGATAACCAGACTCGTTGGCCCACCTGGTAGGCAGGGGCCAGTCTCCTGTGGCGATTCGCCGTGGAGCTGTTGCGTGCCGCCGTGCGTAATAGCGCATCGCATGCCCTGGTCCACAGGCTCCAACAGCATCTCAGGTGCGCCTGGATGGAGGGAACGGCCAGCTCGCCCTCCTGCTCCGGGAACAAAGGTGGGTCGTACCCCAAGGACGCCTTAAAGGGGGACATCCCCATGGCAGAAGACCGTGCCGTGTTGTGGGCATACTCCACCCAGGCCAGGTGCGCGCTCCAGGATGACGGGTTGGAGGAGGTGACGCAGCGCAGGGCAGCTTCCAGTTCCTTGTTGGCATGCTCACACTGCCCGTTGGACTGTGGGTGGTGGCCGGAGGAGAGGCCTACCATGGCCCCCAGAGCGTTGCAGAAACACCTCCATACCTCAGAGACAAATTGGGGCCCCCGATCAGAGACGACATCCACCGGTATCCCGTGCAGCCTGACTACGTGCTGGACAAGGAGGTCCGCTGTCTCCTGCGCCGTAGGGAGGCCCCGGAGTGGCACGAAGTGGGCAGCCTTGGAGAACCGATCCACGATGGTCAGCACAGCGTCGTATGTGTTAGAGACCGGAAGGCCAGTGACGAAGTCGAGGGCTATGTGGGACCAGGGCCTGCCTGGGACCGGCAGGGGCTGGAACAGACCCGCGGGGGGAGAATTACCTGACTTGCCAGTAGCACACACAGGGCACGCCCGGACGTAGTTGGCAGCATCCTTCTGGAGACCCGGCCACCAAAAGGAACGCTGGAGGAGATCCACTAGCCGGGAGGTGTGAACCCAATGGATGACCTCCCCCCGGACAGTCGATGGAACAAACAGCTTCCCTTCCGGTCCGCTGCCAGGGTCCGGTTCGGTCTCCTGCGCCCTCCGGATCTTGTCCCTGATGGACCAGGAAATCGCCCCCACAACACACGAGCTGGGCAAGATGGTATGACCCGGCTCCTCCGAGGTCTCAGGGGCAAACTGCCTGGACAGGGCATCGGGCAGGCTGTTCTTAGAACCAGGACGGTAGGTGATGGTGAAACGGAACCGGGCGAAGAACAAGGACCAGTGCGCCTGGCGGGCATTCAGTCGTCTGGCAGATCTTAGATATTCCAGGTTCTTGTGGTCCGTTAACAGCACGAACGGCTGGGCAGCCCCCTCCAACCAGTGGCGCCACTCCTGCAGTGCGAGCTTGATGGCGAGAAGCTCCCTGTCCTCGACGTCGTAGTTGCGCTCAGCCGGAGACAGACGCTGTGAGAAGAAGGCGCAGGGTCGCTTGACCCCATCGGTGGGTGACCGCTGGGACAGCACCGCCCCCACTCCCGTATCAGACGCGTCGACTTCGACCAAGCACTGCAGCGCGGGGTCAACCTGGGTTAGGACCCGGGAGGAGGAGAACTCCGTCTTCAACGCCTCAAAAGCCGCTGCAACCTCTTCGGTCCACCGGAAGGGGTTCTTGGGAGAAGTGAGGCGGGTCAAAGGGGCAACGATGGCACCGAAATTGGGCACAATGCAGCGATAAAAGTTGGCAAACCCAATAAACTGCTGCACCTGCTTTCTGGAGGTCGGCGTGGGCCACTCAACCACCGCTTTAACCTTCGCGGGGTCGGGAAGGACTTGATTGTGCGAGATTACGAACCCTAGGAAGGAGGTGGTCTTGGCGTAAAACTCGCACTTTTCTGCCTTGACATACAGCCTGTTCTCCAGTAGCCACTGTAGGACCCGCCTCACATGGACCTGATGTTCCTCCCGTGACCTGGAGAAGATGAGAATGTCATCCAGGTACACAAACACGAAGAGGCCCAGGAAATCACGTAGGACGTCGTTTATAAGGCGTTGAAACACAGCAGGGGCGTTGGTCAGCCCAAACGGCATTACCAGGTACTTGAAGTGACCACTAGGCGTACGAAAGGCCGTCTTCCACTCATCTCCCTCCCGGATCCGGACGAGGTGATAAGCACTGCAGAGATCCAACTTAGTGAACCAGGTCGCCCCCTGGAGGGAGTGGAAGGCGGTGTCCATTAATGACAGGGTGTAGCGGTCCTTCTCCGTGATGTCATTCAGGGCCCGAAAATCAATACAGGGGCGGAGTGACCCATCCTTCTTCGAGACGAAGAAAAACCCTGCGCCGAGCGGAGACGAGGAAGGGCGGATGATTCCTGCATTGAGCGACTCCTTGATGTAACTATCCATGGCCTCCCGCTCCGGCATTGACAGGCTGTAGAGGCATCTGGAAGGCAAGGGAGCCCCCGGGCAGATGTTGATGGCGCAGTCGTAGGGCCGGTGAGGAGGGAGAGACATCGCCCTGGATTTACTGAACACGAGGCCCAGATCATGAAACTCCGAGGGCACCAGGGTGAGGTCCGGAGGTGCGGCGTCCGAGGCCGGAGGAGGGGAGGACGGGGCGCAAGCTGCGGACTGGAGGCAGGTGCCCATACAAAAGGAGCTCCAGGAGGCGATTCTTCCTTTCTGCCAATCCAGAACTGGGTTGTGCAGGCGCAACCAGGGGTAGCCTAGGATGACAGGTGACACGAAAGAAGATAGGACATACAAGGTGAGATCCTCTCGGTGGTTACCTTAGATTATTACAGGGATCGGCTGGGTACGATGAGTCACTTGTCCAAGGGGCGCACAGGAGAGGGTGACCAGGCTGAGAGGAGCAGCCAGAGGGTGGTAAGGGATGCCCAATTGGGTTGCCAGGCTCTTAGAAATGAAGCTCTGCTCTGCTCCTGAGTCCACCAGTGCGTGTGTGAGGTGCCCTGTGGAATTATGACAGAACCGTATGGGCAGCGACAAACTTGGGAGGGGATTCGACCGGTTAGAGTCCGCGAGGCCCCCTACAGTGACTCGCGGGCCAACCTGTTTGGCTTCTCCGGACAATGCTCCACGGTATGCTGATCGCCTCCGCAATATATGCAGAGGCCCAGCTCCCGACGGCGCTGTTTCTCCGCTAGGAGGAGCCTTGACCGGCCAACTACCATTGCCTCCAACTCCTCGGAGGGCTCCGGGGCTGGTAACGCCAGGGGGCGAGCCTGAGGCGTGCGGACTGAACCTCCGCACGAGCGGCCGATTAACTTCCGCTCGGCGGATCGCTCCCGCAGCCTGTTATCTAAGCTAATTGCCAGTGAGATTAGCTCCGACAGCCTCTCCGGAAGGTCTCGGCTGGCCAGCTCATCCCTCAGACCAGAGTTGAGGCTGCGGAGGAAGATGCTACAGAGTGACGCCTCACCCCAGCCCACCTCCTCCGCTGCGACCCGGAAGTCGATAGCGTAATCCGCCGCTGACTGGCTTCCCTGTTGGAGGCCAAGGAGACAGTCAGTGAGGATGCTATCTCGCCGAGAATGGTCAAACACCTCAAGAAAACTCTGCACAAACTGGCCGTAGGAGAGGTTCGCGTAACTGGGCTTCGCCATGACGGCGTAAGCCCAAGTTAGCGCTCGCCCCTCCAGGAGATTACCAATAAAGCCAATTCGGCTGTGGTCCGAGGGAAAATCCCCGGGAACACGCAGAAACACCGACTCGCACTGCATGATGAACCCCCGTGCTCCGCCAAGCTTACCGCTAAAGTGGGCGGGGGTTGGAATTGGCGTGAGTCGGGTTGGCGTTCCCGCGGCAGACTGGCCAGCCACGGAAGGGACTGGAGCTGCCCCCCCCCCCCCGACGAGCCGGGGAGAACACCTGCTGGGGGTCCACACGGTCTAACCGGTGAGTGATGTTAGTCAATTGGTTCAAAATCACCTGCTGTTGGTGGGCTATTAAATCCACCCGAGCCTCGAGGGTGGTAAGGCGGCGTGCAAGCCCGCTGTCTGCTGAGCCGCTCGTCTGGAGCCGTACTGACATAATGTCCGGCTCAGGAAACACGCACGCAGGCTCAGAGAAGATTTAATAGCTTTATTCAACAAGCAGGTGTGAATGGGTGAATGTGTGAGATATGTATATGTGATGTGGGTGAACGCCGATGCACAGGATACAGAGCAGAACACCGTACAGCCAGGCAACCCTATGGAGAGAGCAGAGGACAAGGGTAAAGGGCACCACACCAAGACAGGTATAATGAGCGGACTGCTGCTTACTTGTAGGTGACGGGTGGCTGGCGTTGGCCAAGGGAGAAGCCTGGGAGACAGCGTCCTGCTGAGCCAGTGATGACGATGAGGGAAGGATGGCGATGACGGGAAATCCGCCGCCAAGGAATCCACCTGTGCACAGGAGAGAAGACTTGCAAAAGGTAGGATGATGCTTATGTGAAGCATAGCTCAGCTGTCGTAGGGAGACGATCCAGCTGCGAAGAAGTGCCGATGCGAACAGACGGCTCCAGACCGCTGCACTGGGCTGAGTGGGCTAAATAGCCCATGGCTGATGAGGCGCAGGTGTGCGCGCAGTTGAGGCAGATGATGAGCGGCGAGTCGTGACACTGTGATCCAAAAAAAAAAAATCAGGAACAAATGAGAAACAAAGTAATTGAGATCTATCAGTCTGGAATAGGTTATAAAGCCATTTCTAAAGCTTTGGGACTCCAACAAACCACAGTGAGAGCCATTATCCACAAATGGCAAAAACGTGGAACAGCGATGAACCTTCCCAGGAGGGGCTGGCCAACCAAAACTACCCCAAGAGCGCAGCGATGACTCATCCAAGAGGTCACAAAAGACCCCACAACAACATCCAAAGAACTGCAGGACTCACTTGCCTCAGTTAAGGTCAGTGTTCATGATGCCACCTTAAGAAAGAGACTGGGCAAAAATGCCCTGCATGGCAGAGTTCCAAGACGAAAACCACTGCTGAGCAAAAAGAACATAAAGGCTTATCTCAGTTTTGCCAGAAAACATCTTGACAATCCCCAAGACTTTTGGGAAAATACTCCGTGGACTGACGAGACAAATGTTGAACTTTTTGGAAGGTGTGTGTCCCATTACACCGGGTGTAAAAGTAACACAGCATTTCAGAAAAGGAACATCATATCAACAGTAAAATATGGTGGTGGTAGTGTGATGGCCTGAGGCTGTTTTGCTGCTTCAGGACCTGGAAGACTTGATGTGGTAAATGGAACCATGAATTCTGCTGTCTACCAAAAAATCCTGAAGAAGAATGTCTGGCCATCTGTTCGTGACCTCAAGCTGAAGCACACTTGGGTTCTGCAACAGGACAATGATCCAAAACACACCAGCAAGTCCGCCTCTGAATGGCTTAAGAAAAACACAATTGTCATGAACGCGCCCCTCCAGTGCTGAAATTTTATTAACAAAAGACAAACATTGCATGACATTCAAAGAATGCAAAATAAAGAAAACTTACAGACAAGCACTCCGGAGCCGAAACTGCCCCGCAAGTGCAGGTAGGAGAAACTAGAAGAAAGTTCAGTTCATCCAAGTATGACTGCCGCAAAGAAAGTTTAAATAGCAGGTAATCAAATGAGGCACAGTTGCGGGGAGCACAGTGAGCAACTGACCTGATTAATCAATAACATGCAGCTGAGCTGGCAGAGTGACGGCCTGGGTAGTAAGTGAGTGTGACTGGCAAGAGGGAAGGGCTCAGAATGAAAACAAACCAAAATAAAGACACAGAACAGCAAACATCATAATAACAGACAGAAAAATACTTGAAACTACAATGTCCGAGCACTGAGAACAATGCTCAGACACATGACAAAAATGAAGACTTTGGAATGGCCTAGTCAAAGTCCTGACCTGAATCCGATTGAGATGTTGTGGCATGACCTTAAAAAGGCGGTTCATCACGAAAATCCTCCAATGTGGCTGAATTACAACAATTCTGCAAAGATGAGTGGGCCAAAATTCCTCCACAGCACTGTAAAAGACTCATTGCAAGTTATCACAAACCCTTGATTGCAGTTGTTGCTGCTAAGGGTGGCCCAACCTGTCACGACCTGAACGCTATCCTTCTCCATGTTCAGGTTGTCCAGTGTCGCTCCTGCTCCGTGGTAGTCCGTGCCGGGTCTTTCAAGGCCCGTACTTTGACAGCGCACAGCTGATCCCCAGCTGTCTAGTTCAGCTGCTCTGGGACAGCTGTCTCCCATTGTTAATTATCTTCCCCACTTAAGCGAGCAGCCGAGAGTTACTCGTCGCTGCGACCTCACTACGGAAGGACGTGCCCCGTGTTTCCACGACTGGAGTTCCCATGTCCAACTTCAGTTCGCCGTTACCTCGGCGCTACACCCTAAGTAAGTGCTGTGGCTCGGCGTGTGTTTCCCCTCGCCGCCTCTCTAGCCTTTCTTTCTGGGTTGTACATTGTCCTTAGTTCTGTGCGTATTTTAGCCCCACGTGGCTCTTTTCCTTTCTATTTGTTATCTAGTGTTGTGCGTGTTATAGCCCCACGAGGCTCTTTACTTTGTATTTGTACTTTGTGTATTAATATCAATAAATTACGCAAACTCACTGGTCGCCCTCGCATCTCCTTTCTGGCTCGTGAGAGCCAGGCATGACAGTAGGTCGCAGCCAGACTGAGACGTCTGCGACCGTGAGTTTGCAGTGGGACTTGTTGTTTTTCCCCTCCTCTGGGTGCAGGCAAGCTGGTATCATGTCTCCCTCCAGGAGGCATATGCAGCACCCAGGCCACGATCTCTCGGAGGCTCTGGACCTTGTGGATGGGACGCTGTTCACCACGGACCTCTACGATACTCCCAGCGAGATACGCTGGTGTCTGGAGCTCGCCGAGAACATGATTAACAACTTCCCTCGCTACTTCCATCTCCCCGAGGTTAAGGCGAGGAGGGCAGACATCTCTGTGGCCTGGGAGAGACTCCGTAGGCTGGAGGAGAACCCCGGCAGGAAGCCGAAGACAGGACACCATTGCTCCTTGCTTCGGAATCACGCTCCTGCCGCCGATCCAGCCCAGGAGTTCGCCTCACCCAGGGGTAATCCCCAAGGTAGAGTGACGTCAACCGGGGTTCCCCCGGAGAAGATAAAGGTTGACAGCGATTCGCATTGCGGACCGAGTGGCAGCCGCTTGTTCCGCCGCCTATCCCCCCGTAGCCATGAAGCACGTGATAGCGGCGGTCAGGCTGGTTGAGAAGACCCTGAGCTGAATGGTTATCTGGGATACGCTGACCTGTTGGCTTCGGTCTCCGTACAGGAGCGGCATTTCCCCGACTTCACGTTCAGAAGACGTCGCTCCCAAATTCCCCGAACATCTCAGCGAGAGCCCCGTCCGGATCCCGCTCCAGGAAACCATATGAATTTCGCCTCCCAGCCTGCTGTAGCTCCCGTGTCTCACCGAAGAAGCTAATCAGCTGCTCCCGCTCCTGGGCCCGCTCTTCCCGCTGTCCCGTCAGCTCTGGGCCCCCGGTTTTCCTCAGCTGTTTCTCTCCCCTCTTCGTCATTCACTCCGGCTGCTGAGAACAGCGCGAATTCACCTCCAGGTGTTCCCGGTCCCGATCTGGTGCGAGTGGCACCACCTCGTCTGTCCGGGGGGTCCTCCACTTCCATCCGGCTGGGAGAAGAAAGACTCAAGTCCCTTGCAGCGGATTCCACCGACTCTCCGGGAATCAGGCAAGTGTCTTTTCATTCTCCTCCCATTATGAGTGAATTGCCTTGTTTGATTCCTGGGGAGGAGTTCAGGGTTCACAGTCCCCTGAGCTCTCTCCGCCCACTGCAAAAGTAGAATATGAACCTGCGTCCTCTGTGTCTCTTCCCCCTGAGTGTGCCCCGGTGCCAAGTCTGCACCGCCGCGCGAGGAGGAGGCCTGCGGCCCTGGAAGGTTTCGCCCCAGCCCCGCAGCCACGTCATGGGCAGAGGAGAAGGTCGAACTGCCTTTTGGAGCCAGCGCCGACGATTAAGCGTCCCCGGGTCTCCACAGAGGAATGGTTCGGCCCAGCAGAGCCCAGATCTCCTGCCTCCACGCCATGCGGGCTGTCGACGTGGTCTTCGGCGCTTGGAGGTCGTCTGACTGTGGAAACCATCATGCCGGCTGCGGAGCCATTCGCAGTCGAGTGGGAGCCAGAGGACGGAGTCCTGCACGCTGAACTCGGAGCATCGAAGTCCTGGATGGCGGTAGAACCCGGGATCAGGGTCACTGGAGACGAACCTGCTCTGGGTGCCACCTCGGAGGTTCCGGTTCTCTGCACGGTGTTCGCCTCAGATGTTGCGCCCGGAGGTGCTTTACCGGCCCAATCGGGGTCCACCGGGGGTGCTTCACCAGTCCAATTGGGGTCCACCGGGACTGCTTCGCCGGTCCAATTGTGGTCCACCGGGAGTGCTTCGCCGGTCCAGTTGGGGTCCACCGGGAGTGCTGCACTGGTCCAGTTGGGGTCCACCGGGAGTGCTTCGCCGGTCCAGTTGGGGTCCACCGGGAGTGCTATTCCGGCCCAATCGGGGTCCACCGGGAGTGCTGTTCCGGCCCAATCAGGGTCCACCGGGAGTGTTTCGCCAGCCCAATCGGGGTCCACCGGGGGTGCTGCGCCGGTCCGGTTAGAGGTCAGTGAGGGAGCTGGAGGATTGTGTTCATCTGACGTCAGGCTGACTTCGTCCCTTGCCTCCATCTTCTCTCCTCCTGCCGCTGTTGGGGTTCCTCTCATCCGGGCCAGTTTCCCCCTGCCCATGTGTTCTTCAGATGTCAGGCTGACTTTGCCCCTTGCCTCCATCTCCTCTCCCCCTGCCACTGTTGGGGTTTCTCTCACCCGGGTCAGTTTCCTCCTGCCTTTTCCCTCAGGGAGGAAGCTGCACCAAAACTTCTCCCTCAGCTCTCGGTGGTCTGAGGTCACGGGACGACCGCCTGGGGAGCCGTCTGGCTGGTTCGGTGATCTGGGTCGGCCTCCGGAGAAACTGTGTCTCCTAGCCTGGGACTCTGGTAGGCCGCCCGAACTGGTATTGTGGTTTCTGGCCTGGTGGAGTTCGGGTCGTCCGCCGGACAAGCTGTCACCGCCTGCCCCGCTCCACCTGCTGACGTTCCTGGAAAAATTGACTGACTGTTCATAGCCTTGTGTTTGATTGTCCTCCTTTATTTAACCCTATTCAGGACATCAAAGAACTTTCTGCCCTAGAGTTCTTATTGTGGTGTCATTATAACTAAGATTTCCTTAGACTATTTTCTATGTTTTATAATCCCAGTATGATCTCTTATTTCAGTTAGCCCTTTAAGTAGCTTTTGCTTCACATTGCCTGGCCTTATTCAGAGTTGTCTTGTTCATCTGCATCTATATCCTTCTCCATACTGTTTGACTTTCTGTTTTGTGCTAATACGTGATTGAGGAGTTGATTTTTTGTATCTTTATGCCAGTTTGCAGCCTCAGGCTCTATTTTTAGGTCTTATGCCCGGATTGCTTCCTTTATATATTCTGTTTTGGCCGGGGTTACATGTGTAAGTCTATTTCAACCATATGTTCAGAGTTTTGTGGTTTCTGGCCTTCGGGACATGAGTTTTTTTTATTGTCCTCGCCCTAAGTTATTGTGAGCTTTTTTTTCCATGACTATGTCGCTGTGCCTTTGTATCTTGGTTCTTGTCGTTTTTCCCCACCTCCTGTGGTTACCTGCATTGACCGGCCGGCCTCTGCAGAGGAGGGGGTGATAGTTATTTGCTGTTTGAAATTATTATAGTGTCAGAGTCTATACTGTACCTAGGTTTTTTTTTTCTTCTCTCCCTCCTTTTCCTTGTCCCTCGCTTTCCCCCAGACCTGGCCCCCACCGCCCTCCCTGGTCTTCCCCTCGGGGGGCGGGGGGTGTTTAAGCCTGCGCCAGGAGGCGCGGCTCAGGGGAGGAGTACTGTCACGACCTGAACGCTATCCTTCTCGTGTTCAGGTTGTCCAGTGTCGCTCCTGCTCCGTGGTAGTCCGTGCCGGGTCTTTCAAGGCCCGTACTTTGACAGCGCCCAACTGATCCCCAGCTGTCTAGTTCAGCTGCTCTGGGACAGCTGTCTCCCATTGTTAATTATCTTCCCCACTTAAGCGAGCAGCCGAGAGTTACTCGTCGCTGCGACCTCACTACGGAAGGATGTGCCCCGTGTTTCCACGACTGGAGTTCCCATGTCCAACTTCAGTTCGCCGTTACCTCGGCGCTACACCCTAAGTAAGTGCTGCGGCTCGGCGTGTGTTTCCCCTCGCCGCCTCTCTAGCCTTTCTTTCTGGGTTGTACATTGTCCTTAGTTCTGTGCGTATTTTAGCCCCACGTGGCTCTTTTCCTTTCTATTTGTTATCTAGTGTTGTGCGTGTTATAGCCCCACGAGGCTCTTTACTTTGTATTTGTACTTTGTGTGTTAATATCAATAAATTACGCAAACTCACTGGTCGCCCTCGCATCTCCTTTCTGGCTCGTGAGAGCCAGGCATGACACAACCAGTTATTAGGTTTAGGAGGCAATCACTTTTTCACACAGGGCCATGTAGGTTTGGATTTTTTTTCCCCCTTAATAATAAACACCTTTTTTTTTTTTACAGAAACTGCATTTTGTGTTTACTTGTGTTACCTTTGTCTAATTTAAATTTGTTTGATGATCTGAAACATTTAAGTGTGACTACTACTACTACTAACCTGCACTTATATAGCGCTTTTCTAGTCACAAAGACCACTCAAAGCGCTTTCATTAATACTAACCCTCTATTCTAAGGGCCTATAGGAAACAGATATCTAGGGACAATTTAGAACAGCCAATTAACCTAACATGCATGTTTTTGGCATGTGGGAGGAAACCGGAGAAATCCCGGAGTAAACCCACGCAACACGGGGAGAACATGCAAACTCCACACAGATCACTGTTGGTCGGGGGCTGGGATCGAACCCACGATCCCACGATCCCCACAATCCCCCGGCCAAGGGTAAACTGTGCTGCCGCAGTGCTAACCACTGCGCCACCGTGCAGCCCTGACAAAGAGAGACAAAGTGACAAAGAGAGCTGCAGAAACTCCTGGACACAGGTATCGTTGAGTGGGTCAACACATCACCCTTGTAGGGTTTTATATGTGTAGTTTATTGTTGGTACAAGTATTAATGTAAATATCCATGTGAGTAGGAATGAAGTTTCTCTTCATTTCAAACACACATAAGCTCGTGGGGCACCAGTGTTCTACTTAGGTGACTACGACCATGCCTTCTTGGACACTGCATGGGAAAACTCAGGTAGAAGCAGGCAGGAGAACATGGAGTTATTTACCACAACATGACAGGCTTCATGTCACACACATGTGCTAAATACTCTTCATAAGCAGAAGTGAGCATTTAGGTCTGATTAGCAGACTACTAAACTTTCAGCTACATTCAAAAATAAAGTTCTTGTCCAATATTATCTTCCTATACAACATAATAAGCCACTGCCACAGTGAGCATATTATCTCAGTAATAACAGGGTTAGAATCATCCATCCATCCATCCATCCATTTTCTTTCGCTTAATCTGTAAAAAAAAAAAACAATAAAGAAAAACACAAGTACTGGGAATATTAGCATGTTGACATAATTAATTACAATTGTCCAATTAACAAATTTAAGGAAAACAAAAATTACTGTCTGACATGTTTCGAGACCCAGAGAGCAGACACAGACCCAAAAATTAACTCAATTATCTTTATTATGTAATGTGTGTAAGGGTGTGTGCGTGTGTGTATGAAGAGCACCGTACAGCCTGGCAACCCTATGGAGGGGCAGAGACAGGAGAATTAGTGACAACACTGGTGGAACTGTGCTGTAAAGTTAGTCTTACTGTTGATGAGTTGGAGAATAGCTCAGGCTTGGTCCCAAAAGCTCCGGCCAAGAAGACGGCATCTTCAGCCCCGGTTGCAGGGGGAATGGTAGGAGGAGTGAAGAGGTGCAGGGAGTACTCGGTTCGCCGCCAGGTGGAGGAGGTTTGCGGCCATGGATTTCCACCTGTGCACAGGAGAGCAGAGTGTAGAGAGGTAATAGCGATGAGAGTAGTGTTCGAGTACCCCACGCCATGACCCCAATCACCGCAGAAGGGCTGAAGGTGGTCGGCCTTCCCAACACCGATATACCCCCTATGGAAGGAAAAGGGGCAATTCTGCTGCTGATCATAATAGGCTTCAAAGATCCACTCAGGGTAACCAGCAAAATGAGAGGAATTACCAGAAGGCCCAGAATCCAGCATTCAGGAAAGATGGGAACAGCAATAGACAACACTGGTAAAACACAGAGACTGAATGTAAAAGCCATATTAATTGCATATGCTATGAGATGTGATATTCTCTGTGTAATCAGTAAAACAAAATGTATACTCATTGAGTAAAAAGTACATGTAATGAATGTAATCACCTGAAATAATGAGTGTAATCAAACTGTATGATTGTATGTATCTTTTAACTGCACAAAAGAAGGTTTTATGTGAAACAGATTGTGAAATGTTGGAAAGAACCCTGTTTACTGGAAATGTATTAGAAATGAGGAAATGGGCGTTGGATGTCCAGCAAACTGGGGTATTTTGGTAATGGAAAATGCTGAGAGGCTAGCGGGAAAGGCCATGAGTCATGAGCGCCTGATCAGTCACATGGTTTACGAGAATTGACTAGCCCGAACATGTGCAGAATGAAGTAATGGTTATATAAAATGTAACTTTAAGCCAATCATAAGAGGCCAAGAAGCCTAGGGTGAGTTTGGGACCAATCAGAGAACTCGGGCGAAGGTTATTTAAACCAAGCCCCTTTTCCCCCCAAATGTTCATTTTCTCGGCAATCTTCAGAGAGGCAACACCTACCGGAGCAGCGGGCTGAAGACGAGGAACGCCAAAAGAGAAGTGAACCAGTTTTCGCCTCAATTCTTCAGCCTTTAACAACTTTTACATCTGCTGCCCTTAAGTGCTATAATAGCACTTTCAAGAGGAGGAAGTTGGGGAACTGAAGATTTGCAGCAGCTGGCCTCGTTCTCAGCCAGGAGGCTGTGAGTCATCGTCGCCATGGAGCAACAGTGAGAGAAAAGCAGAAGCTTCCCGGGCTGAGGACACCGCTTCGGGGACACGCCTCATCACTCTTCCCCAGCCAAGACGGCCACCACCCAGCCTGAAGAGGAACATCGGGCCACAGCTGCTCGTTCCCTCCCTGCCTTCACTCCTCTTCCCCCGAAGAGGAGCTTCAACAGAGGAGAACAGCTATCAGGCACATCCTTTTTCTCCAAATCTCACCATTTAGGCTTCTTAGATATTATCCACAAATTAATTAGATATTTTTATCAGGTTTTATTCAAAGGGTATGTCTTCTTTTTTTTTTTTTGAATTTACTCAAGTTTCCTTATTTTGAGTTTTGAACTGTTTGATGATTTTTGAACATCATTGGGTTTTGAAACTTCTTGATTTTTTAATCTTTTTGATCAAAGGACTGATTTTACAACTTTTGACTTTTGAATCAAGGTTTTACAATCAGGGTTCTGGGTTTGATTTTAATTTTTTTACTCTTTTGATTTTATGGACTGTTTAATGCAAATTTATCCTGTTTTGGCTGAGCTTTGCTGATTTTTAATAAATACCACAGCATATCAAAAGACAGTATGGGACTCTGTGGGCTTATTGATTCAGCGTCCATTCTCACTGGGTGATTTTTGAAAAAGGTATTTTTCTACAAGAGGTGTTACGAATTTTTGAGTTTTAAAAGGTCACTCTTAGTCAATGGTGTTTAAAACAGATCCCCTATAAACCAATTTTCCTGGTTTTAAACATTTACCCAGATTACCAAGAACAATGTAAGACCATGAGAGGCTGTCGTTAATATTGGAGGTGTATTCCAGGTGTCTGACTGGACAGGTCACTCAGTCGGAGGTCTGGTATACAGGAAGTGGGGATCCTCCAATATATGGAAACAGTGCAGCTGGAGTAACTCTCACAGTCACCAAGCACACCTGCACAGGTAACAGAATTTCCTATGAGGAAAATTCCTCTAGGAACTGCAAGCTGGTGAACCTAAACCTCAATCTTGAGGTACAAGGTCAAAGGGTCTTTGACAGTAGCTTACTTGGCGTTGGGGAGTGGACACTCCCGGGAGAACAATGAAATGGAGGAGGATATCTTGGGAGACGACGAGGTAGAGGCGTAGCCTCCGGAGAACGATGAGGTAGAGAATAATCTCAGGTAACTGACGAAGTGGTTGAGCGGTCTCATCAGACCAGGGAGAAAGACGACTCTGTGCAGGGCAGCACGGCTTAAATAGTTCAGCTGATGAGGAGAGCAGGTGTGCGCGCAGCTGTGGAGAATCAGGTAACAGGCAGGCAGAGCGAATCACCACACTGTCCTCGCTGCAGCGCTTCCTGTTATTTTCTTGCATCATCTCTGTTATGTATTAACAGTTTGAGTTTGTCCCCTTAGGACTATCATAATGTTTGCATCCTTCTCCTACCTTACATGTACATAAGCCACTCATATTCTCTCCCCTGAGTTGACAAGAAAATGTAATACAGTCCATGCCGACACTGGTCTCCCGACTCTTTAGTCTTAGTTATTGTCATATCTTGGACATGTTTTGAGACCATGTTTGTTATGTCCACAAACCTGGTGATAAACGAGGCCGACGAAGATGTAGCACTGAACTCGGCTTTATTAGAAATAGGGAACACACTATACATGAGGCACCGTAGCGGAGTCATCCAGGGCAAGAGGAAGCCCTCATGGCGGATGCTCCTTAATACAGGGTGGTGTGATGATGCAATAGGAAGGCAGCGTCATCACAAAATAAAATAATTACGGATTTTAAAACATTTACTACAAAGGTTAAAAACTGGCTGAAAAATAAACAAGAATGTACCCATGTATGAAATGATTGTTTGCAGGGTGTGAGTGAATGAAGGGAAGGAATGAATGTGTTTGATTATAGTGAGTGACTGAGGGAGGGAGGCCTGTAACAGGCAAATGTGAATCAGGTTTTTATATTGTGTATTTATAATTTTGTTTGCATTGATGTATGTGGATATTGTTTATACTGTTTTCATTTTGTTTTTTCCTCATCTTTCTCTGTTTTTACCTGTTTCTTTTCTTTAAAGCCCATCCAGGGACAAGAGCTGCAAATTAGCTTAATGCTATACACTCTTTGTGCAACACGTCAGATTTTTTTTGGTCTATGTTTATTGCACTGTCCCTGACAAATAAACAAATAAATAAATAAATAAACACCACACTTCACACTAAAAGCCCACACAACATCCTCGCCCCCTATACAAAGTACAAAAGCACACACACCAAATCAAACCCATCCTAATTTGGAAACACAATCGCACAAAAGCACACCAAACTAAAACACCAAAATAAAAGCAAAGCATAAAACATCTTTTTTTAAAAAACTAAAATAGGACCAGTGGGTGTACTACCACATGGCCCGCATGGCGCAGTAGGTTATTCTGCCACTGTTACTCACTCTTTTTTTATTTATTTAAACAAACTAAAAACAGCCGTGCTCCTAACTAAAACACAAAACAGGAACTATAAACAACATTGAGTCCATCAGCACAGTCATTCAAGCAGATGGTGGGTCAGGCAGGGGAGCCCTGGACAGCCCCGCAGCAGACGTGCCCCTGGAGGCGACAGGCCCCCGGAGCGAGGGTCAATCTCCACGACGCAGGAGCCCGGATCCCAAACCACCTTCACTGACTCCAATCCACCCTCGCCACCCAGAGCGTCCTCTGGGACACGCTGCAGCTGCTCATCGAACCATCTGACAACCGGAAGCACACCGCTCCTAATTTCGCCGCTATTCTCAGGCGTGCTCGATGTTTCACCGGCTGCCATCTAGTCCAACTTCACCTTGGTCTTTTGTCAACCCGAACCCGAACCAGTCCATGACCTGAAGTGGGACCTTACTCGGCCTGACGTGCTACTGAGCATCCGGTAACTCCATGCTCTTATGTGGTCATGCCCCACCCTCTTCAGCTAGCAATGCAGTGGTCACTGTCATGGCAGCAGACCCCTCACCCAGCTGTGGCCGAGTACTGAAGGTGTCCAGTGCTCTCATGGTGTCGCTTGTCAGAACGGGCGTCCCACCCTCACCCTCAGCCCGATTTTCTACCTCCCGCCGAGCATGGACACTGAAACTGTCTTGTTCCGCCACTGAGCTGGATCTGGGTGACTTGATGGCAGGGCTGCTCATCAGCTCTTTATCCCAAACCACAACGTTGTCAATCACTGGAGCCCGTGAGCCCCAGCGACCACAACCAGACCATTCATTCCCAGTGCTGTCTCTGATGGTGAAACACAGTCCATAGAATAGGTCACACCCCATGATGTTATTGCCGCACGCCACCACCTGGAACGTGAAGTCGTGCACCGCTTCAGACTTGTAGTGAACAATCAATATCCACAGTCCCGACATTACACAGTCTGTTACCACCGTAGCCATACAATGGCGCTAGGTTACTCCTAATCCTGTGGTAGGGAAAAACTTCTTCACCGTGGCCCAATTCAGTATCGACCGCACCACCGCCGTGTCAAGGAGTAATGGCACCTCAACACTGTCAACACCTGGTGATAAACAAGGCCGACGAATATGTAGCACTGAACTCGGCTTTATTAGAAATAGGGAACACACTATACATGAGGCACCGTAGCGGAGACATCCAGGGCAAGAGGAAGCCCTCATGGCGGATGCCCCTTAATACAGGGTGGTGGGATGACACAACAGGAAGGTGGCGTCATCACACCGCACTTCACACTAAAAGCCCACACATCAATGTCCACACTTTCTGTTGGGTTTTTTGGGTTTGCCACTGTTTGCATTCTGTAATTGTTTGTTTCCCTGTCCTCCTTAGTTCTAGCTCGGTTTTTATTTTGAAAGGTTCCTTTGTTTTTTCCTGGCTGGCCGTTTTCTTCAACATATGTTATCATTTAGCTCTTAATTAGTCTCAGCTGTCTTCTGTTAAGTTTATTATTCGTTCCCTAATTAATTGGTGACTTTCAGTTGCCTATTGTTGGGACATCGAAGCATTTTCCCTCCAGTTCCCGTTTAGTTTGGCATATGGCTGTCAGCTCCTGAGCTGTCTTTGTTGGCTTGTTTAATAAATATTCTTGCTCTTCAGTCCTGGCTGCCTTAAAGAGTCATCTTTTACCTGTTTGTCAGAGGTGTATCCTGAGAGTATGTCCCAACCAAAAGAAGATTCTGCGGTCATGGACACCTTTGTTCTGGAGGAGGATGAGAGTTGAACAGTCCAAACTATGGAGGACTTTGTCTCCAACACCTGGGTTTTACTACTATCTCCGCAGGCAGCTCTCAATTTTCCGGCTAGCATGGCTGAGTGTTTTGAGACAAACCCCAGCCTGCGCTGCTGCCCTGGACTGTTTAATTTGTTCCTCTCCATCTTCATCCTGTGAAGGACATTCTCCAGATTGACGAGAGACGTTTCCCCTGTTTCTGAGCCTGTTCTGACAGTGAAACATCCCCGGGTTCCCTCATCTTCTCCACGAAAGCCTGTGCCAACGATTAAGCATCCCCTTGCTTCTACAACCTCTGTCCCTCGCCACTTACCAGCTCCGGCACCACAGAAGCTTGTGCCGATGGTGAAACGTCAGCTGGTTTCCACAATATCCCTGCATCTCTCCTTGGCTCCAGCTCCATGGCTGATTCCAACTCGTTGCCGCTGCTCAGCAGCTCTTTGCCAGGAAGTCACCGCAGCCACCCAGAGTGAGTCACCTGGTTCTCCATTGGCAGCCTCAGTGGCAGCCGAGCTGGGATCAAGACAAGTGCTAGTTTCTCATTTTTTTAACCTCTAATAGTGAGAAGTCTTACCTTGTTCCCAGTGAGGGGCCTCAATAGCTGCTTCCTACTGCTGCTGAGCCCTCACTTTTTGTTTTTGCTGCCACCCCTATTCGCCTGCCATCATCTGCTTCTCCCCTCTCCTCTCTCCCAAGCTCATCATCTAGTGTTCCATCAGCTGCCTCCACATTGTCTGGGTTTCTGTCAGCTGCCTCCACGTCATCTGCTGTTCCGTCAGCTTCTCCGCTTCAGAGCTCCTCATGTACTGTTCCATCAGCTTCTCTGCTCCAGAGTTTCTCATCTGCTGCTCCATCAGCTTCTCTGCTCTGGAGCTCCTCAGCTGCTGTTCTGCTGGCTCTTCAACTCCTGAGTTCCTCGACTGCTGCCATGTCTTCTGCTGCTCAGCCTTGGATCACCTCTCCTGCTGTTGAGCTTCAGACCGCCTCATCCACTGCTCCTACAGTGTCTCCCGAGGTCGTCACACCACCAGCAGCTTTGCCAAAGACTATCATCCCAGCAGCAGTGGACCAGGAGTTAAGACAAGTGCTTTTCCTTTTATTTTTAACATGCATTTTTGAAAAGACTTGCCTGACTCCTGGTGGAGGGACCCAAGTGCCATTCCCATCTGCCTCTGGGTCCTCTCCACCAGTCTCTGCTGCTGACAATTATTGTGTGGACCCAATACCAGCATGTTTTTGTTTTTTCCTCCCCATCTGAGGTGGCTGCATCGGGGATGGAATTCCAGGCTCCCGAGCACACCACTTGCCAGTCTCCATCATCTGGGTTCATGATCCATCTTCGTTGTCCGAGCTGCACACTCTGCCTTTGTCCACCAAGCTGCATGCTCCACTTTTGTTGTTCGAGCTGCACATTCCACCTTTGTCGTCCGAGCTGCACACTCCACCTTTGTCGTCCGAGCTGCACGCTCCACCTTTGTCATCTGAGCTGCACGCTCCACCTTTGTCATCCGAGCTGCATGCTCCACCTTTGTCGTCCAAGCTCAAAGTGCATAAAAACTCAATGTGCACTGTTAACAGCATTAACATTTGTTTCCCTTTTGAAATAAAATATACTACATCCTGGTCATAACTGACTTTGGCACATTACCAGTGTTGTACACCAAACAGTAATCTGATTACTATTTGGTGTAATGCAGTAATGTAACACGTTAGTCTGATAAATGTAGTAATCCCGTTACAGTTACTAATCCAAAAAGATCGTGTTACTAGCGTTTCTTTTTTAATGACTTACAAAATGGGAAAACAACTGCACTGCCAATAAACAGTACAAGAAGAAGCAGTAGCAGCACCCATTTCCGTTTCCGCCACTACGTTCCTATAAATATCAGCGGGCACGTAAGTCTGGCCTCTTTGCTGAATCCGATGCTCCTGCCTGGTGGCTGTATCTTGTGTGTTGCCAACCCCTGTAATAAAGCTAAGTTTGACTGTGCAGCTGGCCTTGTCATTATACGGTAATTCCAGACATAACACAAATGGCACTTGTTGCAGCCGAGGGGAATCATGCAAATGTAAGAGTTGAGTAAATCGGCGTTTGGTGGCTGGAGATATGCTCATTACTTTGAATATGCTGAGTGAAAGGACAAGAACATGACGGTAATGTGCAAACTTTGTCCAGGCAAACTTTTAAACTGTTGCCCTGGTAACTTAGTTTAAAAGTACATTCAATAAGCCATGTTGTTTTCCTTAAAACTTTCATTATAACTTGACATTCAAGGATAGCGTTTTATTTTTATTTCAGACAGTAATTTATGTTTACACTGGATGACAGGAACTGCCCATTTTTTAAAGGTTTGATTCTTAAAATGTTGAAGATGTCATATTGACCGGACAAGCAACCTGAGTACAAAGTGCAACCACCAAAAGAACACACAGAGAACGTTTGGCCTTTTATTAGAATTTTCAAAACCACACACTTGTGGAAAAAGTCAGTCACTTGCCAGAGGAGCAACAACCCTGCGAAGGATAGATGAGACTGATTAGAGAGGAATGGAGGGATGATGGAAATCAAATTGCACCTCTTACGTGGGAGGTGAGGAGTGGCCAGCACAGAACCCAGCAAAGGAGAGGAACCAGCAGGTAAGAACTGCCGGTAGGGAATGGTTCATGGAGTCTGACTGGGTGGAGAGGATGAGCAGCGTAGAGGTGGAGTAACAGGCTGGCGAACGCACCAAATCCCCGGAGATGCACCGCTAAGTTGGCAGCAACCTGGAAGAGATGGAAGGAAACGTGTGTAAGATGAAATCATTCACAACACAACCGCTTACTAAAGAAGCTGTCTGCTGGAGCAGTATACCCAAACGAGCCAGCGTTGAATCACTGAAGACGCTTCCTTATAAACGCTGGCCCAGCAGGAAACAGCAGGTGCGTGTGATGAGGAGACAGGTGAACAGGAAGGAGGGGGCGAGCGCTCGCCAGCACATGACAGAAGAATGAAGTTTGCATTTGGCCACAATATATAAAAGGGATATAGCTTTGTGCAATGCTTTCAAGCTTTTATTTTGTGAAATTTTCATACTCCCAGTACTGTTTTACATTTCTGTTAAGTGCCATCAGGGAGATTTTAATTTTACATTAAAGACAGAAGAGTAAAAAAGCTTTTTCTTTGTCTTATTTGTTAGTATAGGCTATAAAAAGTAGTTTGGACATATACAGTTTAACTTATGTGGAAATATGGTACATTTCACTGACGCTATCTGAAAGTAATCCAGAAGTAATCTGTAATTACTTTTGACAATGAGTAATTAAGTCAAGTAAGGGATTACATTTTTAAAAAGTAACTAGTAATTGGTAATGGATTAGTTTTTTGAGTAACTACCCCCAACACTGCACATCACAAAGTGAATTTAGCTAAATAAAAAATGAACTGTCAAACATTTCAGTGCACAAACCCCCCAAGAAAAGATTGATAACATTAACAAACATCGCACATCCACTATTATGGTTTGTTTTATTTTAAATCACCACATATGTGAATAGGAACCTCTTTTTATACCTACACATTCCATTGCACACACATATCAGTCTAGGCAGGGCTAAACCAATCATTTTCATCATGAATTTTACGCTTCAGAGTTGACAATGACATGTTTTAAGGTGCCTTCACACCAAACGTGAACAGGCAAATTTTTCACGTGGCGCGATTACATTATAACTCAAAGTAAACACGCGACTAGACATAACTTCACCATCTGAGTGAATTGCAGATGGATGAAGCTGCCTTTATAACTTTTGCAGCTGTGTTCAACCTGCTGTTGAAATCCCACAAAATAACATCATGCTTAGGTTTACATTATCCGACAGGGGGCTCACCTGAAAAAGTTGTCCCTATCTCCAAAACTTCACAACATGATAGACGTTTACGTTGCTAGCCTACTAACCTTGTTAGCACGTCTGTGGCAGGAGTCCGTGGGTGAATAACAACAACATCCTGATTCAGCTGAAGAGCTCATTTTCTAACAAGTTTACTCTCCAGTGTTGATACGTTTACTCCAATAATGGCAGCATCTCAAAGCTCGCGCTATCCCTCGGATGCAAATGCGCAATTTCGCATGTGCTCGCCTCTTTCCATTGACTTTATATGCATTCGAGCCACTTGTTCGTGTTTGGTGTAGGCTTGGTAGCTTGTCACTAGCACTATTAGCCACAGTCATACAGCCCTCACTTTCAAAACAAATGCACTGCATTGTGGGTTGACGGTTGCTAGGCTATGCAGAATGTTGCATTTATGGTCTGTAGTAATTAATGGATTTCTGCAATTCTGTGAAATGTGTTGGCCTTTGCTTCTCTTTGCTGGACCACAGACTGGGCCTGGGCCACTTGGAGGCTGGTTCTGGGCCGCATGTGACCCGTGGGCCGCTAATTGATTAGGCCTGCTGTAAAGGTAGATAAAGTAAGGTTAGCTCTATTTACATGTATAGTAATTATATTGCACAGATATGCTTTTATTTTGGTAACTTCCTCATGAACGGAAGTCAGTTAACGGAAATCGATTTGACGGACAAAGGAAAGGCGCAAAAAGGCGAGAAAAGGTTAATAGGAAAAACGAAGAAAAGACGACAGAAAAGGACAAAAACAGCAAAGATTTTAGCTTCAGTCAATAAGGGAACAAGGTTGGTGATTGTACAGAAAATGTTTATTGTAAAGTTGTAAATTAGTTAAGCTAACGGAAAAGGTTGCTAATGTATGAGCTATGTAATGGTTGAAACAGTCACATGGTGATTATTGTCGATTTTGTTCTTGCCATAGCTCTTACGTTGGTTGATGACACGGACGGCAATAAAATCATTTAACCATCAGTTCTGGCCTTCTCAACATTGACTGGATGCTATAATAAGAGCTTGACCGCCGCCACATGCTGCACAACGTGGGCTCAAGGTATCCGTGGTAATACCTGCGACGTCCAGCAGAGCGCAGGAATTGGTCAGAAATAAAACGGTTCAATAAAAGCTCAAAATGGAAGGTGAACAAGCTGTGTCAGACGGTCAAACGGACATAAATGAACAGATCAGCATGTCAGATCTTCCAAGACGTTCTGAAAGAGCTAAAATACAAACTGAGAAGATGATAATATATCAAAAGGAAGAAATGAGTAAAAAAGAAAAAAGCTATTAACTCTTTATGAACAATGGAAAATACAGGTACGTGAAACGAGAGAAAAGTTAAAGTCCGATATCACTGAAAGGGAGATGGCAGAACGTGCAGACATGTTAGAACTAAAAAGAGATGATGTCATAAAGCTGTACTCAGAAATAAGAAATCAAATGGCACCTTCAGCTGATATAAGGAGAAAGACTGATGCATGTGATGCAGTTACTCATGACATTGTGAGAATAATTCTGGAAAGGGTAAGTGGTGTCGATGGAGATTTTGATGCAGAGCGTGAAAGAATTCATTTACGTGGACTTCTAGAGCACAAATACGCTCTCTCCATATATGGATCAGCCACAGCATCACATCACAGTCAGCAGTCCTCAGCTTCACACCTTGCCGTAAAACGAGCCGATGCAGCGGCAGAACTAGCAGCAAAAGAGGCTGAGTATGAGTTTGCAAAAGAAGAACAAAAGCAAAGAGAAAGGATTGCAATTCAAACAGCAGAGTTGGAACGTTTGAAAGCACAGAAGGATATGAAAGCAGCTCAAGCCAGGCTTGAAGCATATGACAGAGAGTTATCACAGGTGGGTGATGTACAGTCAATAAAGAGCGAACAGGTGAGCCCAGAATTCACACCCAATTCTCCCATACCAGCATCCGCTTTCATTCCTGAGCAAATCCCTGTGAGATCGTCACTTCCTTGTGGTAACGTATCGTCACTTCCTGTTTTGCTGTCTGCCTGTGTGGTTTGCTCTCCAGCTCTCGAGCCACTAGCTATGGCTACTAGCTCTCTTTCCTCTCCTCCTCTGGTGTGCTCTCTCTGTCAGATGTTTAGCTACACCTCTGCCTCTTTTAGTGATAACGGTAAATGTAATAAATGTTGTCTTTTTGAGGCGCTCGAGGCGAGGTTGTCTGATTTGGAATCCCGGCTCCGCTGCATTGAAACACCGTCTGCGCCAGTTAATCTCGACGGACGCCCATTAGCTGCAGCGGAGCTAGCTAGCTTAGGTCCCACTGTCAGCGGTCCCTCGGCTCTCCTCAGCAGCGAGGAGACTGGGTGGATGACGGTGAGAAGGAAGCCTAGTCGCAAAGCCCCGGTTCACCACCAACCTGTTCACGTTTCTAATCGTTTTTCCCCGCTCAGCGACACACCCGCTGAGGAAAAAACTCTGATCATTGGCGACTCTGTAGTCAGAAACGTGAACCTAGAGACTCCAGCGGCCATAGTCACATGTATTCCTGGGGCCAGAGCAGGCGACATCGAGTCAAATTTGAAAATGCTGGCTAAAAGTAACTGTAAATATTCCACAATTGTTATTCACGCCGGCATTAATGACATCCGTCTCCGGCAGTCGGAAGTCACGAAACTTAATGTAGAATCGGTGTGTGACTTTGCAAAAACGATGTCAGCCACTGTAGTATTCTCTGGGCCCCTCCCCAATCTGACCAGTGATGACATGTTTAGTCGCTCGTCATCCTTGAACCGCTGGCTGTCTGTGTGGTGTCCTAAAAATGACGTGGGCTACATTGACAATTGGAGCTCTTTTTGGGGAAAACCTGGTCTTATGAGACGAGACAGCATTCATCCCACTTTGGATGGTGCTTCTCATTTATCTAACAATCTGGCATCTTTTTTATCCAAATTTCCAAAACCCTGACTACTCAGAGTTGGGACCAGGAAGCAGAGTCACAGTCTTACACGCCTCTCTGCAGCTCCTCTTCATCCGCCACCCCTCAGCTTAGCCCCTGTCTTCCCCATCAGAGAATCGTTGTCTGCTCCCTCCAAAGTAAATAAAAATATAATGTATAAGCATCCCAAAGTGATAAAGCAAAATATTGGTAAAACTCAAATTAAACATAAAGCCTCTAAATTGAATGATTTGGCCTCTGTTCCTCCTCATAATTTAAAAATTAAATGTGGTTTATTAAATATTAGGTCTCTAACTCCCAAGTCTCTGTTAGTCCATGATCTGTTAATTGATCATCAGATTGATTTAATTTCCCTTACAGAGACTTGGTTAGGGCAAGAGGATTATGTTGGTTTAAATGAATCAACTCCCTCTGGTTATTTAAACTGTCAAAATCCCAGAAGTTCTGGTCGTGGAGGAGGAGTAGCATCAATTTACCATTCCAAATTACTAGTTAATGTAAAGCAAAAAACATGTTATAATTCCTTTGAGGGCCTGGTCCTCAGTATTGGGCACTTTAGCAATTCCAGGTTAAACCCAATTTTATTTGCCATAGTTTATCGTCCCCCATCAACCTATTCAGAATTTTTATCCGAATTTCCTGATTTCTTAGCTGATTTAGTGCTGAAATCTGATAGAATAATTATAGTAGGGGACTTTAATATACATGTGGATGTAGATAGTGACTGCCTTAATGTGGCTTTTAATTCAATATTAGACTCGATTGGGTTTTCTCAGAAAGTAGGAAATTCTACTCATTACCTCCACCATACATTGGACCTTGTTCTGACATATGGCATAGAAATAGAAAATCTTGTAGTGTCTCCTCATAACCCTGTACTGTCAGACCATTGTCTGTTAACCTTTGATTTTACTATTTCTGACTATTTGGCTCCTAAAGAAAAATATTATCACAGTAGATGCCTCTCAGATGATGCTGTTTCCAAATTTATGCAGATTGTTTCCTCTATGCCATGTGTCAACACAACGGAAATAAGCTATAGACAGCTTGCTCCTTCTGTAATTGATAACATGGTGGATAGTGTTTCAGCTTCTCTGCATCAGACTCTAGACTTGGTGGCCCCCTTAAAAAGAAAAAGTCTAATCAGAGATTTTTAACTCCTTGGTTCAACACAGAAACTCGTAGCTTAAAACAGAAGACTCGTCAATTAGAAAGAAAATGGCGCTCTACTAATTTAGATGAAATCTATTTAGCTTGGAGAAATCATCTTTTAATTTATAAAAAATCTCTTAGAAAAGCTAGAACGAGTTATTACTCTGCATTAATAGAAGAGAACAAGAATAATCCCAGGTTTCTTTTCAGTACTGTAGCCAGGTTGACAAAGAGTCAGGACTCTGTCAATCCTAGCATCCCCTTAGAGCTTACTAGTCAGGACTTTATGAACTTTTTCAATAATAAAATTTCATCCATCAGAGATAAAATCAATCAGATTCTTCCCACAGTTAACTTAAATACTGTAACTACTACAACTCCTTCTATTGATGTCTGTCTTGATGAGTTTACTCCAATCGACCTTTGTGAGTTAGACAAAATAGTTTCCTCATCCAAACCTTCAACTTGTCTTTTAGACCCTATTCCTACCAGGTTATTTAAAGAAGTCTTCCCACTTATTGGTAGCTTTATTCTTCATATAATCAATTCTTCATTAACTTTAGGCCATGTACCGCAGGCTTTTAAAACGGCTGTAATTAAACCCTTACTCAAAAAGCCAACGCTAGATCCAGGAGCTTTAGCTAACTATAGACCAATCTCTAATCTCCCTTTCATTTCAAAAATCTTAGAAAGAGTTGTTGCTATGCAATTATTTGACCACCTGCAGGGAAATGGTTTATTTGAGGAGTTTCAATCTGGGTTTAGAATCCATCATAGCACTGAAACAGCCTTAGCGAAGGTCACTAACGACCTCCTCATTGCATCTGATAATGGACTAGTTTCTGTACTTGTCCTTTTAGATCTTAGTGCAGCTTTTGATACTATTGATCATAATATTCTACTTGATAGATTAGAACACTATGTTGGACTTAATGGAACTTCGTTGCAGTGGTTTAGATCTTATTTATCTGATAGGTTCCAGTTTGTTCATGTAAATGATGAGTTTTCTCTCAGCTCAAAGCTTAGTCATGGAGTTCCACAGGGATCTGTGCTTGGCCCTACTCTTTTTAGTTTATATATGCTTCCGTTAGGCAACATTATTAGAAAGCACTGTATACATTTTCACTGTTATGCAGATGACACACAATTATACCTGTCAATGAAGCCAGATGATACTAATCAATTAGCCAAGTTAGAAGCCTGTCTTAAGGAAATCAAAGTTTGGATGACTTGTAATTTCCTGCTATTAAATTCAGATAAGACTGAAGTCATTCTTGTTGGTCCCAAAAAACCTTAGAAATTCCTTTCCAAATCAAACTTTCAGTTTGGATGCAGTTACTCTTTCTCTTAATAGCTCTGTGAGGAACCTTGGAGTTATTTTTGATCAGGATTTGTCCTTCAATTCACATATTAAATTTGTTTCTAAGACTGCCTTCTATCATTTGCGTAATATTGCCAAGATTAGGAGCATCTTGTCTCAGAGTGATGCTGAGAAGCTGATCCACGCTTTTGTTAGCTCGAGATTAGATTATTGTAATTCTTTATTATCAGGTTGTCCTAAAACATCTTTAAAAAGTCTTCAGCTGATCCAAAATGCTGCAGCAAGAGTTTTAACAGGTACTAGAAAGAGAGATCATATCTCTCCGGTTCTGGCCTCCCTTCATTGGCTTCCCATAGAGTTTAGAATTAAGTTTAAAATCCTTCTTCTTACTTACAAAGCTCTAAACAATCAGGCTCCTTTTTATTTAAAAGATCTGATACTACCGTATCATCCTAACAGAGCACTACGCTCCCAAAATGCAGGTTTACTTGTAATACCTAGAATCTCCAAAAGTACAATGGGAGGCAGAGCCTTCAGTTATCAAGCTCCTCTCCTGTGGAATCAGCTGCCAATCTGGATTCGGGAGTCAGACTCGATCTCTGTTTTTAAGAATAGGGCTAAAACCTACCTTTTTGATATAGCCTACAATTAGGGAGGGATCATGTGTTTTCTGAACCCTCCCTTAGTTATGCTGCTAATAGGTTTAGTCAGCCGGGGGACCTCCAGTAATGCACTGGGCCTCACTCCTTTCCTCACTCTCTATGAAATATTTTTTTTTTGCTGGTCATTAACATTTGTTTGTTCTCTCCCATAGATTGAGTCCCCATCGTGCTGTTTGCTCTCTACATGTCTGTTCTTTTCTTCTTCTCTATCCCCTCACCCCCCAGCCAGTCGCAGCAGATGACTGCCCCTCCCTGAGCCTGGTTCTGCTGGAGGTTTCTTCCTGTTAAAAGGGAGTTTTTCCTCTCCACCGTCGCCAAGTGCTTGCTCACAGGGGATCGCCTGATTGCTGGGGTCTTTCTGCAACTGTGGGGGTCCTCCCTACAGTTGATAGTGCTATGAGATGACTGTTGTTGTGAAATGGCGCTATATAAATAAAGTTGAATTGAATTGAATTGAATTCAAACAGCTCCCCCTAGTGTCACTCAACTCGCACAAGCAGTTCAAGACAGCTTAAAAATGAACAGACTTTCTACACCAGAGCCAACAGTGTTTAGTGGTGAACCAACAGGGTTTATTGAATGGAAATCTACATTTATATCACTGATTGAACAAAGGGGCATCTCAGCAGCAGATAAACTATACTATTTGAAACGATATGTAACGGGCCCAGCTCGCAAATGCCTTGAAGGAACTTTCTTTAGAAACGATGAAGAGGCATATAATGATGCTTGGAACAAACAAAACCAAAGATATGGCCAGCCAATTGTGATACAGAAGGCATTTAGAGAAAAGCTTTCAAACTGGCCAAAGGCGCAGCCTAGAGATGCTGAAGGATTAAGGACCTTTGCAGATTTCATAAATGCATGCATGCTCGCTATGCCACATGTAAAAGGATTACAAATACTCAACGACTGCGAAGAAAGTCAAAAACTGTTGCACAAGCTACCGGACTGGATAAACGCAAGATGGAAAAGGCGGGTTACAAAGACTTTAATGGAAGGTGGTGAGTTTCCAAGCTTCAGTGACTTTGCATCCTTCCTCTCATTAGAAGCTGAAGTCGCTTCCAACCCAGTCACCTCCATTCACGCACTTCGCGGCACTGAAACAAACAGTGATAAAAGGAACACAAAGGAAATCAAAAGGAACAAGGCAACTGTATTTAACACAGACACCACTGAACAAAGTAACAGATGGACAATAACAAAAATACCTAACTGCTCTCCTTGCACATTATGCCAGGACACTCATCAGCTCCACAAGTGCCCAGACTTCTTGAAAATGCCTCTAGAAAACAGAAAGAAACATGTGAAAGACAATAAACTTTGTTATGGTTGTTTAAAACAAGGACACAGTGCTAAGGACTGCAGATGCTGCCTCATTTGTGAAACCTGCACAAACAGACACCCAACCTGTCTTCACGATGAGAACTACAGTAACAGTCAACAAAGTGAAACACACGTGAGTACACATAACACAACTCAAAGTAACTCACCTGAAACAGCAACAGCCATGTCACTTAACGTTGCCAGATTTGAGCAGACAGTCAGCACCTCAATGATAGTTCCAGTGTGGCTGTCAACTGCTACCAATCCACACAAAGAAAAATTGGTTTATGCGTTATTAGACACGCAGTGCGACACTGTCTTCATTGATCAAGATGTGACACATGAACTGCAGGCAAATGTTTGTCCAGTAAAGCTGAAACTGACTACTATGATGGGCAAAAATGCAGTTGTAAGCAGTGGGAAGGTATCTGATCTCTTGGTGAGAGGTTATAACTCAGCCACAGTCATAAAGCTCCCCACTGCATACACAAAGGACTACATACCTGCCAACAGAGAACACATACCAACATGTGAAACAGCAAAACTATGGAGTCACTTGCTGCCTATTGTAGATGAGGTCCCCCCACTCCTCAGTTGTGAAGTAAGTCTCCTCATTGGTTATACTTGTCCTAGAGCTCTCGCACCCAAACAAGTACTATTAGGCAAAGAAAATGAGCCCTATGCCATTCAAACTGACTTAGGATGGAGCATAGTTGGCAATTCAGTACCTTGCAATGAAACAGACATGGCAAGCAGTCTCTGTCATCGAGTGAGCATTAAGGAAATCCCTCCCTCCACTCCAGCAGATGTAATACGTGCTTTGGAGAGAGATTTTAAAGAGACTGACAGAAATGAAAAAACTGTGTCACAAGATGATTTAGTGTTCCTCCAGAAACTTGAGCAAGGCATAACACAAACTGAAAATGAACATTATAAAATGTCATTGCGGTTTAAAGAAAGGCCGCAAATGCCAGATAACAGACAACTCGCTGAAAACAGACTCAACCAGCTTAAACGCAAATTCATGAAGGATGAAAAATACAAGGAGGATTACATGAACTACATGAGTGACATCATCAAAAAGGGTGATGCTGAAGAGACTGCATCCACGGCATCTATCATCCAAAGAAACCCGATAGGTTGCGCATTGTCTTCGACTGCTCTGCAAAGTACAAAGGCACCTGTCTTAACAAACATTTACTGAATGGTCCCGACATGATTAACAATCTAATTGGTGTTCTTGTGCGCTTCAGAAAGCACCAAGTAGCTTTGATGTGTGACATTGAAAAAATGTTTCACCAGTTTCAAGTCAAAGAAAATGATCGCAACTACTTGCGCTTCTTATGGTGGAAAGATGGAGACATAAACAGCCAACCACAAGCATACAGGATGACAGTACATCTCTTTGGTGCCGTCTCATCGCCTGGCTGTGCGAACTATGGACTCAAACGTTTAGCCAAAGAGAACAGCCTTGCATATCCTGTAGGCTCACAGTTCATAACCAGAGACTTCTATGTAGACGACAGAGTCACCAGCGCAGAGACGGTAAACGACGCTATTGAACTGGCAAAGGAAGCACGTGAACTATGTGCAATAGGTGGATTAAGGTTACACAAGTTCGTGTCCAACAACACTGACGTTCTAAACAGTATTCCAACTTCAGAGCATGCAATGAATACTAAAACAAAGGACTTAACATTTGGTGAAACACAAACAGAAAGAGCACTTGGCATTCATTGGAATGTGGAGAAAGATTCCTTTTCATTCAATATCATGCTGAAAGACCAACCACCAACCAGGCGTGGCATCTTGTCCACAGTCGCAGCAATATACGACCCCCTTGGTTTCATTGCTCCCTATGTGCTCAATGGCAAAGGAATTCTCCAAGAGATGTGTCGTCAAGGAACGGATTAGGATGACCCGCTACCTGAACTTCTTAAGCCACGGTGGGAGTGCTGGAAAAGAGATCTACACAATCTGAAAAAACTGCAAATAAACAGATGTTATGTTCCTGCAGATTTTGGAGATGTAGTGAAAAGAGAAATACATCACTTTTCCGATGCAAGCACCACAGGATATGGACAATGTTCTTATCTCAGACTCATAAACAAAAACAAAGACGCCCACTGTACCTTCATCATGGGCAAAGCATGTGTCTCTCCCACAAAGGTCACCACAATCCCAAGGTTAGAACTCACCACAGCTGCAGTGTCAGTCGCCATGACCAACATACTAAAAGAGGAACTGCTCTATAACAACGTCGAGGAGTTCTTTTGGACAGATTCAAAGGTCACTCTAGGATACATAAATAACGAAGCAAGACGCTTTCACACGTTTGTTGCTAATAGAGTGCAGAAAATCCACAACAGTACCACTCCACAACAATGGTTTTATGTGCCTACCAGCGAAAACCCTGCAGACATGGCATCCAGGGGTACATCAGTAAATGAACTGCTTTCATCCAACTGGCTCACAGGCCCTCAGTTCCTGTGGGAAAAGGAGATACGACTTCCCACAAAAGAGACGATTGAACTTGCAGTAGGAGACCCAGAGGTGAGAAAGGTGCAGACACTAAGCACACAAATTGTTGTTAAGCTAACGGAAAAGGTTGCTAATGTATGAGCTATGTAATGGTTGAAACAGTCATATGGTGATTATTGTCAATTTTGTTCTTGCCATAGCTCTTACGTTGGTTGATGACACGGACGGCAATAAAATCTTTTAACCATCAGTTCTGGCCTTCTCAACATTGACTGGATGCTATACCTGCTCTAGTTGTATTTTTGCTGAACACAAGGGTCACAGGTATATTTTATGAAAAAATGCAATTAAAATTGCTTAAAAATACATCTTTTCATAATTTCTTCATTGTAATTATAGCAATTGACCGCACTTGCAATTAATTACAGTTAATCACAAGTAATTACAGTAATTATAGAAAATGGGTAGTTAATTAGTTAAAATTTTTAATCAATTCCCAGCACTATAAATTACAAATAATTATTTATTTAAAAAAGAGCAATCATACTGTTGGTGGAATCACAGAGTTCTCTCCATCACTTTATCACTGTTTTCTGCCACTGAGTCCAGCTCACATTTACACTCTGAAGAGGCTGCCATCACATGGGTATAAATTATAGAAACACCTCCTGACGAAGCATCACACTGATGGTTTACTACACCTTCTGAAAAGAGGGATAGAGGCTATTCCAAGGTTATGATCCCCTTTAAGGTCAACTGACATACCTGTGTCATATAATGTGAACATTTATATGTGTGGTGTGTCTTTAAAAGACTGTGGTGACGTCACAGGTCAGAGTTGACCTTCACCAAGTGAATATATTAGAAAATGGTGATGTGCTAATGTTGCCGCCTGTTTGTGTTCCTATACTTGTTTTAATAGAGAACGTTGTCGAAAACACTATTCGTGTGGACCTCAGTTCTTTACATGGTGTCAGAAGTGCTTGACGGACGCTTTGCTTCAGTAAGATGGCCAAGTTTAATCCCCCGGAAAGCTTTCCTTTTGATCGTCCAAACGAATGGGCGGACTGGAAACAACGCTTTCTGCATTTTCGGATGGCTACAAAACTGAGTAAAGAGGACGGCGAAGTTCAGGTCAGTTCACTGATTTACGCCATGGGCCCTGAAGCTGAAAACATCTTCAAATCTTTCACCTTTACGGAGGAAACGGATCAAAAGAAGTTTGACGTCGTGTTAGGGAAATACGACGAGTACTTCTATCCTAAACGGAACGTGATCTACGAGCGCGCTTGTTTTCACCAGAGGATGCAGCGGCCTGGTGAGAAAGCGGAAATGTTTATCAGAGCCCTTTATGAGATGTCAGAACACTGTGACTTTGGTGTAAACAGAGACGAACATATCCGTGACCGAATTGTTGTGGGCATCCTCGATAAAGAACTGTCACGTAAATTGCAGCTAATGGCTGATCTAACACTTGCCCAAACTATTCAAACAGTTCGCCAGTCCGAGGAGGTTGCCCTCCAGGTTCACCAGCAGGGGGAAGCACACGCTACGGTGCAGGAGATCCAGGGGAAAGCAGCAGGCAGAGGAAGGTCTAAATGGAGACCTAAGAGGAAAGAAAGTGGAGAGCAAAGAGACTCATGGTGTGGAAGATGTGGAAAATTAAAACACAGATATCCTGAAAAGTGCCCAGCCATGAAGTCAACATGCAACAAGTGTAAAAAGGTGGGTCACTGGGAAAAGAAATGTCACAGTAAATCAGTCAGAGAAGTCACTGAAGGGACAGTTTCCCAGACACCATATTTTTTGGGCGCAGTCACAAAAACAGACAGAAACGATGACCCATGGACCATACAGCTTACAATTGGAACAACACCAGTCAATTTTAAAATTGATACGGGTGCAGATGCAAACATTATAAGAGAAAAGACATTTAACAAGCTAGTTCCTAAGAAGAAATTAGAGCCATCTAATGTCACACTGTGCAGCCCGGGTGGTCAATTGGGCTGTATAGGAAAATTTCAAGCCTTCACAGAATACAAGGAAAAACCATATACTTTTCCTGTGTACGTCATCAGTGGCAATAATGCAAACAATTTGCTGGGCAGAGATACAGCAATGTCAATGGGGCTTGTGAAGCGTGTCGAAGAAGTTCACAAAGCATTTGGTGAGCATGGAACACTTAAAACAGAACCTGTTAAAATCCTGTTAAAAGAGAATGCTCAGCCATACACAGTGCACACTGCCCGTCGTGTCCCTTTGCCACTTTTGCAGAAGGTTAAGGAGGAATTGCAGCGTATGGAGGAGAATAATGTGATTGAAGCTGTGATTGAGCCTACAGATTGGTGCGCACCAATGGTGCCAGTCCCAAGGAAAAATGGAAAAGTGCGGATCTGTGTCGATTTAAAGAGGTTAAATGAAGCTGTACAAAGAGAGAGGTATGTTCTTCCTACAGCAGAGGAAATCACTGCAAAACTTAGTGGAGCAACCACATTCACATCATTAGATGCTGCCTCAGGGTTTTGGCAGATTCCTCTCCATCCAGAAAGCAGTAAATTGACAACCTTTATCACACCCTTTGGGAGATATGCCTTCAAACGTCTTCCATTTGGGATCACAAGCGCCTCCTGAAATTTTTCAGTGCAAAATGACAGAAACCCTCAACGGCCTGGAAGGCTGGCTATCTTTATGGATGACATACTGGCGTACGGGGACACTCCTGACAGCACAACCAGCGTCTCAGCAAGGTACTGGAAAGGATCGAGTCAGCCGGACTTAAACTGAACAGAGAAAAATGTAAGTTCAGACAAAACAAGCTTCACTTCTTGGACCAAGAAATCGACAAATCAGGCGTGAGACCCGACCCTGATAAAGTCAAGGCAATCCGCAAGCTCCCTCCACCACAAAATGTGCATGACCTCAAGCGTATCCTGTGCATGTTTAACTATCTGGGAAAATATATCCCAAATCTGTCGACAGTGGGCCAGCCACTATATGAACTGTTGAAATCCAAGTCAGTGTGGATATGGGACAATTCTCAGCAGGAGGCATTTCAGCGCATCAAAGACATTCTGTCTACTTCTCCAGTTCTGAAATTCTATGATGTGAACCGACCTACTGCCGTATCAGCCGATGCCAGCAGCTATGGTATAGGTGGAGTACTGCTGCAACTGCATGATGGAAACTGGAAACCTGTGGCATACTGCTCACATCGTCTGTCAGAGGCTGAGACTAGATACGCACAGATAGAGAAGGAGTGTTTGGCGAGTGTCTGGGCATGTGAGAGATTTGAGAAGTATCTCTGCGGTTTGGAAGACTTTAAGTTGGTCACAGATCACAAACCCTTGGTGCCACTCATGAACAAAAATGACCTGGATAATGTGCCAATACGGTGCCAAAGGCTACTCATGAGACTTATGAGGTTCAAACCGATAGCCGAATATGCTCCGGGAAAGACCTTGGCAATGGCTGATACACTCTCAAGGAGCCCACTACAGTGCGTAGAAAACGAGACTGATACTCACTCTGATGTGGCGTGTTACATAGCAGCAGTCATTGATAACATGCCAGCTACTACACACAAAATAGACACTATAAAGACCGCTACAGCAGCTGACTGTAACCTACAGTTGGTGTTGCAGTACATCAAGTCAGGATGGCCAGAATACATAGGCAATGTCCCAGCAGCTATCAGAGACTATTTTCCCATCAAAAATGAACTGTCTGAATGCAATGGAATTATCACCAGAGGAAGCCGTATGCTGATTCCGGATGTGCTCAGAGCAGACATCTTGGATCGAATACATGATGGACATCAAGGTCTGACAAAATGTAGAGAGCGGGCCTGCACATCTGTGTGGTGGCCTGGCATCTCATCTGAAATCAAACGCAAAGTCCATTCCTGTCAGGTGTGTCGGGAGATGAAACCTGCTCAGCGAAAAGAGCCTCTCTTGTCTACCCCTCTACCTGATCGGCCCTGGAAGAGACTTGCTGTTGACCTGTGTGAGCATAACAAGCACACTTACCTTGTTGTGTCAGACTATTTCTCTCAGTTCCTCGAGATACTTCATCTGCCAGTAACCACTGCTTCTCAGGTGATCTTAAAGCTGAAGGCAGTGTTCGCGAGGTTTGGTTGTCCAGATGTGGTTGTATCTGACAATGGGCCTCAATTCTCACGCCAAGAATTTAAAAAGTTTGCAAGGGAGTTTGACTTTTTGCACATTACCTCAAGTCCACACAACCCTCAAGGGAACGGACATGCAGAGAGAGGAGTTCAAACAGCAAAAAGAATCTTAAAGCAGCAAGATCCTTTGCTCGCCCTCATGTGCTTTCGATCAACGCCCGGCACCACCACAGGCGTGAGTCCCGCAGAGCTACTTATGGGTCGAAAGATCAAAACAACTCTTCCTACACTGGAAGTGAATCTTCAGCCCCGATGGCCTGATCTAGAAGTCGTCAGGAATAAAGATGCAATGGAGAAACAGAAACAAGCATTCTACTTTAATCAGCGCCATGGAGCTAAACCTCTACCTTCGTTAAAGCCAGGAGATTCAGTCCTCACAAAACTGGACCATCAGAAATCCTGGAAAACACCTGCTGTTGTCACTGGAGAAAGCATCACACCTCGCTCCTTTCTTATTGAAACACCCCAGGGAGCAACTTTGCGACGCAACCACCGTCACTTGCAACATGCTCCTGAAACAGCCAGAGATATACACTCTTCAGCTCCAAATGACCTGCAGCCAGGGATCGTCAAACAGCAGCCTGAAACTGCAGCTGCCGCTGACACTATTTTACCTGTATCCAGTGTCAAACCGCCAGACCCAAAGCATGGACTGTTGTTTACCCAGTCTGGTAGAATGAGCAAACCTGTGCAAAGACTAGATTTGTAGAGAGAGAGAGAAAAAAAAAGGAGAGAAAATCACGTGTTCACTGTGATAAGTGTGGCTATATTGTTCAATGATTAAGCCATGGGCTGTGGGGAAGGGTGAAATGAAAATGAAATGGTTTGAATTGAAAATTGTTTTGTTCTGAAAAAAAAAACCCTAAAAAAAGGGGGGAAATGTCATATAATGTGAACATTTATATGTGTGGTGTGTCTTTAAAAGACTGTGGTGACGTCACAGGTCAGAGTTGACCTTCACAAAGTGAATATATTAGAAAATGGCGATGTGCTAATGTTGCCGCCTGTTTGTGTTCCCATACTTGTTTTAATAGAGAACGTTGTCGAAAACACTATTCGTGTGGACCTCAGTTCTTTACAACCTGAACAGGTATATCAAAGTTGTGTAGAGCTGTCTTCAACCACAAGTCTGCAGTGGTTAGTTTGGCCTCACAAAGTCCTGATCTGAACACCATGCCAATAAATGAACGGGCTAGGCTGGGCTGAAAATGATCACAATTGTTGTTAATTGGTCAGATTCTATTTCCGTCGCTTGATATTTGTGTGTGGCTGGCTGCTGATTGGTCCAATTTACATGTGGCCCACGTGGGTACCATGTAACAATAGCCTATCAGAGGAATTGTTTTGACATGTGACTATGCAAGCGCCAGTGAGAGGAAAGAAGTAATTAGCTGGGTCAAAATGTCGGGAAAAAAGTTTGTGAGTGGCGCTTATAAAGTTATTGAGAGGAAAAGAGCTTAGGGAAAATGAATTGCTCAAAAAAAAAAAAAATCCTCAAGAGTAAAAGATGTTTCTAAGCTGGAGCAACAAGTGGAGGCGGGGCTGCTAATTACTGCACCGAGGAGACAGGTGGCCATTAAAGCACTCACCTGGAGGAGAAGACCACCAGATCCTGCCGAAAGAGAGCAGGCCAGCTCTGGGCCAAGGCAAGCTGAGAGATGGAGATCAGCACAAGAAAAGCCAGGTCTGATGTAAGGCCGTCATTGCTTACATCAGACAGCTGTGCGTGGGACAGTAGACTAGAGCAAGCATGCTACTTAAACAGACTGTGTAACCTCACACTGATGTCCATAGAGTGTGACATTATTCGTGAGCTGGACTTAAAGGACATAATGAAGGATTTTTTGTTAAAGAATGCCAGAAGAAAGCACTTTACAAAAAAGGTAAGACATACTATTTGTAGCTTTCCAGTCACCTGTGCAGGTTTTTAATTACCTCTGCCAAGGAGGTAACATGATTGGGGTGGTTTGTTTCTTTGTTTTTCTGTTTATTAGCAGGATTATGAAAAAACTACAGGGTGGATTTTGATGAAATTTTCTTCAGCGGTAGCCCTTGGGCCAAGGATGAACCCATTAAATTTTGGTGATGACTAGAGTGCATACCTCCACCAATGACCTTGTTTGTATTTGTGCAGCAGGATTACACAAAAATTACTGCATGGATTTGGATGAAATTTTCAACAGAGGTGGTCCTTGGTCTGGAGAGGAACCCATTACATTTTGGTGATGATTGGAGAACGCATACCTCCGCCAAGGCTCTTCTCACAGTGTGTTAACAAGAATCCTCCAAAAATAGTGATAGACTTTGATGCTGTGTAGGTTACATTTTAGAGGTGATCCATGAGGGATGGGGGGAGCCTTGGCAGAGGTATGCGCTCTCTCAGTGCTTTTCTAGTTGCTGCTGTTGTGCATTGTTTGAATCAGGAATACTTGACTGATATAACTTTGTGTTCTGCTGTCATCATTAGACTGTACTTGTTGGTCAGTGTCATCCTCTGATACCTGGTGTTGTTTAGGCCATGGTTGCCGTGTGTGTCCTGTGTCTGAGAGAGAGAGAGATCAGACTAATTTGCATGTTATGCTGAAGGCAGTAGTATCTGTCACTGTAAAAATGAAAATCTTAGTAAGATAAAATATCCTAAATCAAGGCTATATGTTTTCTTTCACAAGATAATTTTGACAAGACAAGAATTTCTTTTTGTTGTGCAGTTTTCTGTAAGATTTTACTTGCTTTAAGATAGTTTTACTTGTCTTAAGAAATTTAATCTTACTTTGTTGGCAGATATTTTTTTTTCTAATTGAACTAAAATTATCTGTTGCCAGAATTTTTTGCTTATTTTAAGTAAAATTAGCTACCATCAGAGTAAGAAGATTTGACTTATCAAACTGCTTAAAACAAGTCAGAAACTACCTGAAAGCATGTAAATTTTCTCACACATAAACTGCACAGCAAGAATAAATATCTTGTCAGACAAAAAGACAAGCATAAACAGCCTTAATTTATTCATTTTACTTGTATTTGACTTTTTGCAGTGTAGTTGTTTTCTAGCTCACAGTTGCATTATTTCTCAGAGAAACAAAAATGAGGCCGTAGTGGATGAGGAGGTAGAGCCGCGATCGTCCAATAACCAGAAGGGTGACAGTTGAATCCCGCTTCCCCCACCTGGCTGTTGTGTCCTTGGGCAAGACACTTTTACCCACCTTGCCCTCCAGTGGTGTTCATGGTTTCATGACACTGATGTATGAATGAGAATAAATGTTCAGTTGGCATGGATTGGCAAGCCACATTTTGTCAGTCTGCCCCAGGGCACCTGTGGCTACAGAAGTACTGTAGCCTACCGCTATCATTGTCTGTGGAGTGAATGAATAATGGACTCATTGTAAAGTGTTGGGTGTCATGGAAAGTGCTGTATAAATGCAATCCATTATTAAAAACATAGCTATTACATATTTTTAAACTGAGATTCTGTTGGGGGAGGGGGGTTACAAAACCTCTCAGCCCAAGGGCCTAATGGCAAGTTAAGGTGGCCCTGACCATGACATGGCTTTCGGACAGAAGAAAGTGAGACGACCTAAATCCCCAACATGGAGAAGTATCTGAATGTTCTCACATCAAATTACTGTGAGCAATTGTGCATAAAAGATGAGCACATTTACCAAGGAGAGCTGTTGGCATTAAAGAATGTCCACAAACATTAATTTGATCAACTTTTTTTTACTTTTTATGAATTTGTTGGTATAAAATTTCTGCTCAGTGTATACACATCTGTTTTTCACTAATTGTCTGATAACCAAATCACCACCTCTGCAGATCTGCTTTTTCCTCTTTGTATCCATGAGCTATACGGGGTGTTGAGGGAGGCTACAGCAGTACATTAACCGGATCATGTCTGATGGCTGAGGAATGCATCTGTGTGCTGTAGTGAGGCATGAGTTCGTGTCAGTAGGCTTATTACCAAGAGAATATCCTCCCAGAAAATGGACAACAGAAATGAGACAAGGAGCAAACATTAAGCGTGAAACGATGAAAGTGTATTACCAGTTAAACATTTTCAGAAGGAACACTGACACTTGTGACACAATGTTGTCCTGTCATAACACGTCATGAGGAAGAATTAAAAGTGAATTCTTACAAAGAAGCCAAACTCATTTTGTTATGGGCCACCTTCTGACTTGGGTTTCTGTCTTGGACTTATTTATATTATAAGTTATGCTTGTCTTGTTACAGTTTTATTTTGAAAGTATTTACCGTGTTCTGGTTTAGTTTAAACTTGTTCCTTGTTTTATTTTGAAAGATACAATATTTCCTGTCAGTCTTTGTTTATGATTTGGAGTTTACTTTTAGGTTTCGTTTCTGGTGACTCTCCTTAGGTCGCATTCACACCAGGATAGTCCGGGGGTCTTGGTTCGACTCGGCGGGGATTGGCGAGAATTTCCACACCTTCGTTTGGTTTGGTTTGCATTCACACAGCACTTCACTCAAGCGGACCAAACTGCTTGGACAACGTCATGCAGTTACAACAGCTGCTCGTTTGTGACGCTGTAGCCGAAACCACCACTGACCAGGAAGAAAAAATCTCGACGAAGAAGAGAAATCCTGCTCATTGATTGGCCAGGACCGAAAAGGGAAATCTGGTGTTATGCCGAGAACTGTTTGCTTGCCAAGAATAGCATCCCATCCACCAAAACTATAAAATATAACACTACAGCCAAGCTTGTAACCATTTGTGCATTTTTAGAAGTACCCGTCATACATTTTTAGAAGTAAAAATTGTTATTACCTCTTGTAAATTCTTTAAATTATGTTCATTCGCCAGATGTGTGTCTTTCAAAGAGGGTTAGAAATCAGTGATCCAGCTCCACCTTTTACATTCTTCATAGTTGAGATTTATGCATTATTGGTAAAAAGGGTAATCACTTTTTCAAAGTTGTATTGACTTTAACTAACACTAAACACCTGCTTGCGACAATAGGATGCAATTCTTGGCAAGGAAGCAGTTCTCAGCATAACACCGTTCCCTTCAGCTGGGTTGTTTGTCCGCCACAAACAAATAAAAATTAAAAGCTCTGCTGTCGGTATAAACCCCCATGCCACCATCATGTCGCTAAATGTTTTAAAAATATCAGTATTGTGTGTAGCTACAAGCAGCTGAGAAATCTGGTCCTCAGACCAAATATCTATCAGAGACTACATCTTCTCACTACCCCAAGTCTGTCCACGAGACATTTTTTTCTTTTTTTTTACTTTTCTCCTCGGCTTTCTCCAGTAAAAGTATTTCTTGGATCCGCGGGGTTGTCTTTATTGTTATTTTCTACCCAAAATGGAGGCAGAAGGGCCGGGAGCTCTTCAGCTGAATCGGGATGTTGGATTTATTTACCCATGGATTCATGCCACGAACATGCTAACAAGGCTAGGAAGCTAGCAACGGAAACACACATCAAGTTTTCAAGGCAGGGACAACTTTTTCAGGTGAGTGGCAACTTTGCCTGTCTGCAGCTCACCCAGACAGTGAATTCATGTCTCTTCATGTATTTACATTGAGTCATAATGTAATTGTGCTGCGTGAAACATTCGCCCGTTCGCATTTGATGTGAAGGTGTGGCGGTTCGGTTAACCCCCACAACAGATAAGGACACTCAGCTCTCTTGTCTCTGTTTTTCCCGCTGCATTACTGAGATGCAATGTGCCATTCATGTATTTGTGATGCAAACATGCATGTATTGTGATGTAATGCGCCATTCTCGTATAGTGTTCATGCGTCTTGTCCTTACTGTGCTTCTTCTGAGCATCTTACATATGTAGATGTGCTTTGATGTAAATCCCCACAAACAGACTGGTCAAACACAGCGCTCGGCTAGCGCAAATAACAGAATAGGAAATGTGTATTAATGTCTACAGGCAGACTCGTTTCGTCTGGCTCACCTCTGTAATGTTAATGTTGCCTTTCATGCAAATGTCTCATGCCTGTCCTGTTATCTGTTTGATCAGACCAACTGCTGTGATGCTTTGATGTATTGTTGTAGTTGGGTGTATATATACTGCATTGTAACCATGCTCTCATCCTCTCTCAATCTGATTTCAGCCTCTGCTGCAGGACACAGACTTTGTGTCCCTCCTTCTCTGAGAGCCGTGGGCTCGCTCCTGGCGCTCATGCACGGCGCTGGGAGCGGAGCTTGTGACGGCGGTATGATATAATAAAACTCTTACTTAAAACCTCCAACAACGCCGCTTTATTTCATGCCGCTGCAAAGGCACCTTAATGGTAAACGCCACTTTCTCTTTTCACTACATGTTACTATGGTTACACAAATGCAGAGAGGCACGTCCTCCCTTTGGTCCGCTGGATACTCCGTTTGCATTCACACGGCAAGCGAAGCGCACCACACTTCATTTGCAAGCGAACCAAGACCACTGTTTTCAAGGGGACCAGACTTCACTTGTTGGGTGCGCACCAGAGTTCCAACGCGTGTTCAGACGACACGAAACAAACCGAACTATCCGTGGAATGCACTCTTTGGTCCTCTAGTCTGGACCAAACGGTGGCCATGTGAATGCACCCTTAGTTACTGCTGCAAAGGAGGTAATGTTTTTGCTGGCGTCTGTCTGTCTGTTAGCAGGATTATGCAAAAACTACTGGATGGATTTTGTGGAAATTTTCGCTAGAGGTGGTAGTTGAGCAAGAGATGAACCCATTCAATTTTGGAGATGTGCTGGGTCAGGATGCAGATTCTGGATCACTTTTTCCCACTTACTTTAACATTGTAACATTTTGGCAGAGATATGCACTCTGTGGGTGCCTTCTATGTCTTGACAGCGCATACCTCTGCCAAGGCTCTATCTTGCAATGTTAAAGAAACTGAAAGTGGTCAAGAATAAAAGGTTTTTATTTTGGTTTTTTAGCACATTCTGCCTTCTGATATTTCATTGCATTTTATATTCATTTTATCTTTGAGGCAAGCAAAGTTGTCTTAAACAGATGAAATAAGAAAAAGTTAGAATACCAAAAATTTAGACTTGTTAAAAAAAATGGAACAAAAGGGTATTTGAAAATCCATGATTTGGTAAGTGGTTTTTTTTTTTTTTTTTTGGACAACATTTTAGCATTTCTTTTAAAATTTCAATTTTTAACTTTGAATAAAATAACTGATTATGCTGCAAAAAATGAAATCTTAAGATAACAAATATTTTAAATCAAGGATACAATGCTTGTTTTTGTCTGACAAGATATTTTTTTCTTGTGCAGTTTTCTGGAAGAATTTTTTACTTGTCATAATATATTTTTTTCTACTTGTGTTAAGCAATTTATCTTGATACAAGTAAAACTTTTAATGAAAACTTTACTTATCAAATTGCTTAAAACAAGCATAATTTTTGCCAGGATTTTTTTTTTACTTGTTTGACTTAAAACCATATTAAATTGCTTAATGTGACACTCTGCCAAAAACTGAGTTTTTCATGTTAACATGTCTGTAACATGATTTTTTTTTTTATGACTTACAAGACATATCAAGAGCAAAATCACTGAAATGTCTCATGTGTCTGTTTTGTTTTGTTTTTTTTGCTTTAAAGTGTCACTAGTGTCTTGGACACTATTCAGTGTCCAAGATGGCTGCGCATTCACACGCAGCAGCTAGATGCTCTGGTCTACTGCACCTCTTCTTATGTCTTTTCTGCCTTTTTCTGTGCTCCTTCTGTGATGGACTAATTACCTACTGTACAATCACCAGGAACTTATAGGCATCAAGTTCCGCCACTCACCTCCGTCATCTCCAGCAGCCATTCACAGTGACTTCCACCACATCCCTGAGGAGATCGCCAGACCCTCTGGGTGCTCCATGGTTTGTTATGCCTCACAAGCGCAGATGACGACGGGAGAGAGAGGAGGCAGAAACGATGCTGCAGGGCTAGGCCTTCGTGACCAGCTGCACAAACTTCACTCCAAACCACTGTATACCTTCAATTTTTCTCACCTACGCCAGATCCCTCCCCCAACAAAATGGAACAGCTGCGACAGTGTTCGCATCCTATAATTGCTACGTCCGGGACTGTTGTATTCTGATTGTGACCAAGTCATGGCTGACGAACACTGTCCGGATGCCGCTGTGGAATTACCTGGCTGAAACTACACACCATCTCAACCGCAACGTTGATTTGGTAAGGGAAGGGGGGAGGGCTTTGTGCTTATGCGCTTCAGGACTTGGTGTAAAAACTGCAGAATAATTCCTAGCCACTGTTCATCGGACTAGACGCCTTGTCCTTCCTATGAAGGCCTTTTTATCTCCCCTGTGAGCTAACGGCAGTAATTTTAACAGCCGTTTACATTCCTCCTGATGCTAACGTTAAGCTTAGCACTCAATCACCTCCAGCACATTGTCAGCAGGTTGGCAAAATAGCACCCTGATGCAGTCCACATTATTGCGGGGGATTATTGCAGGATTCAGCAACATGGCACCCCCTGAGGCAGACATGTTTGCTCATTCTGTTCATGAATGCCAACTTTTTCTCGTTTTTTTTTGCATGTTTGCTGCTCTTTCTACAGTGCATAAAGGTCATGCACTGCTAACATAAACCAATGGACACAATGGACATCGCCAGACAAGCAGTCATACGGAATTTACCGGCTTCATACCACCCGATCTACAATGCATTGTGCATCCACGCAGCAATCAGCACCACCCCCAGGAAAGCCCCGAAGCACCAAACCTACATGAGCATGCTGACCCCAAGAGAGCACATCAGAAGCGGCGTAAGAGAGGGGGGCTACATGCTAGGCATAAAGCTCACGCTAGCCGCCCACCACTACCTAGCCTCCTGCGAGCTAATGTACGGTGTCTGGAAAACAAGCTAGACGAACTAAGAGTAAGGGTTGAAAACCAGGGGGAGATAAGGGAGTGCTGTGCCCTAATTTTCTGTGAGACCTGGCTCTCAGAGTCCCTGAGTGCACCATTCAACTACAGACTCACTCAGCTCATCGGGCAGACCAGACTGAAGCCTCGGGTAAGATGGGGGGCGGGGGGGTGTTTATAAAGGACTCGTGGTGCGGAGATGTACAGACTGTTTACAAGCACTGTTCGCCTGATGTGGAGCTTTTACTGCTGAAATGCCATCCCTATTATCTACTGAGGGAATTCACTGCTGTGTTTTTGGCCATTGTTTACATCTGCCCGCAAAGCAACTACACAGCAGTGCTACGCAAACTCCATGATGTCATCAGTGCAGTAGAGACGACCCATCCCGATGCTGTCTATATTGTTGCTGGTGACTTTAACCAGTGCAGTTTACGGACTGTCCTTCCCAAATATTACCAGCATGTGGACATTCCCACCCACGATAAGAGCACGCTGGATCATGTTTACACAAAACATACGCAGTGCATACAGAGCGGCATCCTGCCCCCACTTCGGACAGTCATATCACATCTCCCTGTTTATGTACCTAGCCTGTAAACAAAAGCTGAAACAAACAAACCGGTTCCAGTGCTTAACTGGAGCCAGAGCCTGATTAGCACCAGTTCTTTGGTTTTCCACCGACTAAAGCAACATTCCCAGGCTCTCAAAAGTGGGGCTATCATGGCCCCAACTCCTACCTGGGCCAGCAGGCAGCACTAGTTTACCCTGGTTACGTCCACAGCCATGTGCGTGGTTAACTGACCAGCTTCAAAACATTACTGACCGCTATGTTGCTTTCCAAACAGTGGAGCAAGCACCCGCATGTGGCAAGGCCTGCAACACATCACAGACTACAAGAAGACCAACAGCAACACCACTAGCTCCACAGACAGTCTACCGGATGAGCTCAACATCTTTTACACCCTCTTTGAGACGTCCAGCTACAGTGCAGAGAGGAGACACACACGCACATACACACACCCTCCCCCACCATAAGCGTCTCATCAGGCCAGGTAAACAGAGTACTGAGGAATGTCAACCCCCGCAAGGCAGCAGGACCAGACAACATCCTGGACAGGCTCTCAGAGCATGTGCTGCCAAGCTGACTGATGTTCTCACATCCATCTTCAACCTCTCCCTCAACCAGAACATGGTCCTCTCTGCTTCAAACCACAACCATCGTCCTCATCCCCAAAAAACACCCACGACCTGTCTGAATGATTAAGGCCAGTAGCACTCACTCAATCATCATGAAGTGTTTCGAGAGAGTGGTGCTGCCCCTCATTCAGGACAGCATACCGGATACCCTGGACCCCCTGCAGTACGTCCACTGGCCCAACAGATCCACCTAAGATGCCATTGCTGCAGCACTCCATTATTCTCTCTCCCACCTGGAAGATTAAGACTCCTGCATCAGGATGCTCTTTGTCGAGCACAGCTCTGCCTTCAACACATCATCCCCCACAAACTCACCAACAAACTGTCTTCACTTGGCCTGCACCCCACCCTCTGTGACTGGCTACTGGACTTTCTGACTGGCAGGCCCCAGTCTGTCAGGATGGCTAACAGGACCTCAGCCAGCATCATCATGAACACAGGTGTCCCACAGGGTTGTGTTCTCAGCCCCATCCTCTACAGCCACTTCACCCATGACTATGTTGCCTCCCACAAGGACAATATCATCTTAAAGTCTGCGGATGATACAGCAGTGATAGGATGCATCACTGGCGGTGATGAAGCATCCTGCAGGAGGGAGATGGCCAGCCTGGTGTCATGGTGTGAGGACAACAACCTCACCTTCAACATGGACAAGACAAAGGAGATGATAGTAGACCTGAGGAAGGGGAGGAGGAGACCCCATCGGCTGCTGTTCATCCGGAAGTTTGAGGTGGAGAGGGTAAGCAGCTTTAACCACCTGGGCATCTACATCAGCGAGGACCTTACTTGGGCATTCAACACCACAGAGCTGGTTAAGAGAGCTCAACAGTGGCTGTACTTGCTGAGGAGGCTGAAGAAGTGTGGCATGTCCCCTGAGATTCTCCTCAACAACCTCTACAGCTGCATCATCGAGAGCATCCTGACCAACTGCATCACTGCGTGGTACGGCAGCACTACTGCCCTGGACCGCAAATGCCTGCAGAGAGTGGTGAAGACAGTGAAGAAGATCATCAGGATTCCACTCCCCTCTTTGCAGAGTATCTACCACCGCAGAGTCCAAAGGAGAGCTGCCATCATCCTCCAGGACCCCACCCACCCCCAGCACAGAATGTTCACACTTCCACCCTCAGGCCGGAGGTACAGAAGTGTGAAATGCAGGACATCCAGACTAAAAAACTCCTTCTTTCCCACTGCCATCAGACTCCCGAATAAATAACAAACTCCGGATACATTTAATTACCTTTTGTTCTTATCAAAGACAAAAATAGAAAGATGTTTTTACCTTCTTTACATGTTTCAACTGTGCACTGCAGCCTTCGTCAGAAGAGTCAGCTGATTGCTGCCAGGTGTCAGTTTATCAGCTGACTTTCGTAGGCGGGGCCAGTCCAGCAGACCTGTCAGATCCACTGAGCTGGTCCCACTTTCCGCCGTCCGATGGTCTCTGGAGAATGTGGTCCCAAGTGTGGGAAAGCATCCAATATCCAGTATGGGCCATAAACAAAGGGAAACAGCAAGTCAAAAACAAAGAAAACAAACAGGAATGAAGACACACAGCAAAAGCCGAAATCAAAAACAAGGACACCATAACTATACCATACATCCGAGGGATAACGGAACCAATTCAAAGGATCATGAAAAAATACAAAATAAACACAGCAGTAAAACCACAAAAAAATTAAGACCGTTATTAGTACACCCCAAGGACAAAATAGAAGAAGACAAAAAATGCAACGTAATATATGAAATATCATGCAGATCATGCAACAAAACCTACAATGGAGAAACCGGAAGATCATTCACCACAAGGAAAAAAGAACACCAGAAGGAATGTGAGAAGGAAACACAAGGACGACTCACAAGATCACAAAAAGAAAAGGCAGAACAAGAAACATTAAAATCAGCAATATCAGATCACTGCAAAAGAAATAATCACATCATGGACTGGGACAATGCAAAAATCATTGGATTGGAGAGCAGCAGACACAAACGCTGGATCAAGGAGGCCATAGAAATCAGGAAGCGGGGAAAAGATACCATGAACCGGGATGAGGGGGGCCTTTATGCTTTCCCACACCTGGGACCACATTCTCCAGAGACCATCGGACGGCGGAAAGCGGGGCCGGCTCGGTGGATCTGACAGGTCTGCTGGGCTGGCCCTGCCTACAAAAGTCAACTGATAAAATGACACCTGGCAGCAATCAGCCGACTTTTCTGACAAAGGCTGCAGTGCACAGTTGAAACAAGTGAAGAAGGTAAAAACATCTTTCTATTTTTGTCTTTAATAAGAACAAAAGGTAAACAATTAAAAGAAGACAAAATGAACCTATTTGAGCAACTCCGGATACAGCTTTGCAAATAGGAATTCACACACTGGTCGCTAAATTTGCACATTGCTCACTTGCACAGTGTACATAGTCTCACCCCGTCTCATGTCCATATCATCTCTGCTGTTGAATTATCATTGTACAGTCTACTGGGTATTATCATTGAGAAATTCTCACACTGGGTGCTAATTTGTACTCTGCTCATTTGCACATTGCTTATTTGCACACTGTAGATAGGCTTATGCCATCTCAGGTTCATACCATCTCTGATATTAATATACCATTGTCCATTATAGTCATCCAGTGAATTTTCAATTTTCATTCTTCTTGTTTCCTCTAGTTTAACGGCTCTAACTGTCCTAATTGCCTAATGTGTGTTATTAGTATTCATTAGTATTAGTACTTAGTATTCAGGTGTGTTCAAGGTGTCCTAATTGCCTCATGGGGGTTATTAGTGTGTGTTATTAGTATTCATTAGTATTAGGTGTGTTATTACCTTATTAGTATTGATGTGTATCTATTGCCTTGGCATTCGTTTGGAGAGCAGAGTAAGAATTTCATTGCTCCGGAAATGTTGCATTTCTTAACTGTGCACATGATCATAAAACCTTTGAATCCTTGTATCCTTGAAGAGGGGAAAGAACACTGGGTTATGTTTATAGCAACATTAAGCACGCCTACAGAACCACCCCCTCCCCCACCTTGGACAGTCAGACCATCTCTTAAGGGCCTTTTCCACTAGTATCACCTTGGCCTTACTTACTTCTACTTTACTCGCTTTCTCGCCCTTTCCACTGTACCCAGCACGGTTTAACCGATACTATTTTCGTGCCCGTTGGAGGGCAGGGTACAAGCGTGCTGAAGCAAGCAGAGATGCGAGTCAACAGACTGCGAGCCGCTGATTGGTCAGGGCGTAACGTCACGAAAGCGCCCGTCTTCAGTGGAATCTTTACGACCGCCATTTGCAATCTTTCACGGACTAACTTGGTCACGGAGTAAATACGATATTAATACAGACAGCGTTGTAGGTTTTGCGGAAATCTACACCGTGGTCCAACGAAGAGGTGCGGGGTTTTCTCTGCTTGGTGGCAGATACACAATGAGAGGAGTGATCCGGACCGATACAGATGGCAGCCCTGCATAGAACCGTACTACTGACAAGCTGAAGACGAACGTGAGAGAACCATCGATGGTGAGTGATTTGTAATAATGTGCATCTGTTCGCTTATTTATCCTGTTGGTGGTAAGCTCACTTTTTTTGAGCAATACATCACTGTTCTGTGCTGGCTAACGAGTGTTAGCTAGTAGCTAGCTAGTACCAACTGCTGATTCGCGCTTGTTTTCTCCTAAGTATTCAAATAAACTAAACTAAAAAAAAAACTAAAGTATTCGCTTGTGAGAGCAAAACGATGAAATATGTTAATCCTGGTTAAAGTCCTGGTTTTTGTACGTGCTGCACTTTGGTGCTGCGCATTAAATTGTGTGCAATTTAATGCTAGAATGTGTTTCCACATGCCAGGGGTTAGCCTCCCTGTTTATAGTGGATACTGGTGAAATGGACCACAAGAGCCGAAATCTCAACAATATAAAAGTGCTTTTTCAAACCAGTGATTTATAAAGTCATTCATATAATTTTCTAAAGCGTCAGAATAGACCCACACACCTATTCTGTGGATTTTCCATAAAAGGTGCTGGAACAGTATTGTGCATGTACAGAGTGGATCCTGCGGTGCTTGTCAGGGAAACGAAGCATTTTTGTCACATCCCATTCACTGACTTTCACTGACTTTGCCATCACCCATTTCAGATAACCTGTTGAACTGTATAATTAGAGGAGTTATTGTTTAATTCGACCTTATTAGATTTTTTTTCCCCTTTGTTCTAATCTATCCGAAATAAAGATTCATTCATTCACATTCCACCACTGGCTTTTAGCAACAAGTGTATTTCCCAAATATGTTTTAAACTTCCTTTATTTAACCACCACCCATTTCTGTCTTTTGTCTAGGCAAGAGGTAAACGATCGATCCACCCCGAACTGGACCTTGCGTCACTATTTAGAGAGATGCAGGCCTAAGATCTGCTGATCTGAGACCAGTGTGAGCTGCACATCCCAGCTGCTGAGTGACCCAGTCTTACAGTTTGAGTTTTGCACATTCTGAATAATCTGGAATTTGCTGCTGATTGTAATAAACAATTTAGTGACTTATGTGTTTGCATCATGATTTCTATTTTTGTCTGTTAATACACTGGTGGGAAAAGAGTCAATAGTACAAACCATTAATGGGTGACCTTGAAAATAATGGCTCATTTTTTTTTCTCCACATTATCTTTATTGAACCTTTTTTTTTTTTTTAACAAACATGATACAAACAATCAAACACTAACACTAAAGTACTACAAAAAAAAAAATGCACTAAAAACACCAACAACCACCAACAAAATCAAGTCTTCAACAATGCTCCTCTGTTTAGTCTAGACAATCCAATACATAAGTATACATATTATGTTCACCAGTTTGGAATTTACAAGGTCCACACACATCATTCACCTTCTTCTTCAAGAGTTATGTTTAAAGTTTTTACATAATCAATAAAAGGTCTCCATATATTCTCAAACACAATTTCCTTTGATTTCAGTATATATGTTATTCTTTCTAATGGAAGGTTTGTTAACATCTGTCTTAACCACTGAGTCACATCTGGTCTATGAGTCTTTTTCCATAATAGTGCAATACATTTTTTGGCATTAAGCAAACTGAGGTCTATGAATGTTCTTTCACTTTTATTAAAATTATGCTTTTCTGGGTACAGACCCAACAAAAACAGTTTAGGATTCAATATGATTTGTTTTGAGATTATTTTTTCAATTGTTACCCCTCACCTCTTCCCAAAACATTCTTATTAATCTACATTCCCATAAACAATGAAATAGGGTTCCTTTACTTTCCATGCATTTTGTGCATGTATCTGGTATATTTTTGTTGTATCTATTTAACTCCTCCGGTGTAACATACATCCGCATTAACCATTTGAAATGTATCAATTTAAGGCGTGCATTTATTGATTTGGTTTGAGCTTCTGTACAAGCCAATTCCCATTGTTCCTCCGAAATTTCAATTTGCAGATCTTCTTTCCAGTAGTTTAATCTTTTCAGTGAATTTTCACTTGAAGATAGTGTCAATGAGTTATAAAACTCTGAAATAATACCCTTTCTTTTACTATCTTTCATCATCATTTTTTCCAAGGATGAATAAATAGGTCGAGTGAGAGCTTTATTTTGATTTGATCGAATAAAGTTTCTAAGTTGAAGATATTTAAAAAAATGTGTTCTATTGAGATTAAATTTGATCCTCAGCTCTTCAAAAGACATTATGTTGTCTGCACATGGCAAATATAAATCCTGAATCTTTTGTATCCCTTTTAAATTCCATACTTTAAATACAGCGTCCGCTCTCCCTGGTTTAAAATATTGATTACCCCATATTGGACTAAATTGTGACAATAACTGTGGTTCTTTTAAATAGTTTTTAGCTTCACACCATATTTTGATCATATGCTTTACAAATGGATTTTTAACTTGTTTTTGTAATTTTTTTGCCGAATCTGAGTATATGAAATGGGAAGAGGTAAAGGTAAATTGTATGATTCCATTTCAGTCCAGTGAGGGAGATCATTTGATGAAAAATAATATGTCATAGACCTCAGTTGTGCCGACCAATAATACAACATAAAATTTGGACATTTCAGACCTCCACGATCAAATGGTAAATATAATAAAGACAGACGTAATCTAGCCCTCCTGTTGTTCCATATAAATTCCACTAACTTTTTTTTTATTCTTGAGAATAGATCTAAAGGTGGTGATAAGGGAATGTATTGAAATAAATAAAGTATTTTAGGTAAAATATTACTTTTAAGTATATTGATTCTCCCGATCATCGACATTGGTAGTGACATCCATCTCTGAGTTAACTCATTGATATCTGACATTAAGGCTTCATAGTTGACACTGGCGACTGATTCTAGCTTAGGCATAATTTGGATTCCTAAATATTTAAACTGATTTACAACATTGAATTGATTTACCTCAGGGGCTGGGTAATTTCTCTGGGTCTCATTTAGCATTAATATTGAAGATTTAGTTTTATTTATTTTATATCCTGATATTTCCCCAAAATTCTTTATTAAATTCAACAAGGTTGGAATTGATTTTTTTAGATTCGACATAAACAAAATTATATCATCGGCGTACAGGGAGATTTTATGTTCTGTTGGTCCAACTTTAATTCCATATATTTGTGAATGTAAACGTATCGCTATCGCTAAAGGTTCAATTGCCATAGTAAACAGTAAAGGTGAAAGTGGACAGCCTTGTCGACATCCTCTATTGATTTTTATTGGTTTTGAAATATTGTTATTTGTTAGGATTTCTGCTGTAGCATTATTGTATATTATTTGAACCCATTTTATGAAATTATTTCCAAGTCCAAACCTTTGTAGGACTTCAAAAAGAAAGGGCCATTCAACTCTATCAAAGGCCTTTTCGGCGTCCAATGATAGGAGAGCTGTATCCGGTGCTTCTTTATTAAAATAAATAATATTAAATAGTCTTCTTACATTATGGAAGCCTTGTCTACCCTTTATAAAGCCATTCTGATCTCGATTAATAATATTTGGTAAAATTTCTTGTATTCGTCTTGCTAAAATTTTACAGATTATCTTAAGGTCGGCGTTTAATAGGCTTATTGGTCTCATATTTTCACATTTATTAGAGGGCTTACCTGGTTTTGGCAGCAGTATAATTAAGGCATTATTTATGTATGATGGTAAATTATTATTTTGAAATGCTTCTAAAACCATTTCCAAAAAAGGTTTTATTAATTTATTCTTAAATTTTTTATAAAGGTCAACTGGAAGACCATCTGGTCCTGCACTTTTTCCTGATTTCATATTATCAATGGCTAGCCCAACTTCTTCTTGACTAATTTTAGACTCCAATATCTCCCTGTTTTCATTTGGAATACACGGTATAGATAGTTTGTTCAAAAACCCATTTAGTTTTGTTAAATCAGGTTCATTTTTGGTATCATATAATTTTTCATAGTAATCTCTAAAGGCTCTATTAATTTCTAAAGGATCTATAACTACCTGTCCGTTACTTATAATACTGGTTATCGGTGTTTTAATTTCCAATTGTTTAATCTGCCATGCTAATAATTTTCCTGATTTTTCACCTTGTTCATAAAAAGATTGTTTCAATCTTAGAAGACTCGAGGCAGCTCTATTCGCTGATTTTTTGTCGTATTCAGCTCTCAAAATCAGTAATTCATTCTCCAACCTTGGATCTCTTCCTGCATACACTTTTTCCTGAAGACTTTTTATTTTATGTTCCAATTTAGCTCTCTCCTCTCGAGTCTTCTTAGATTTTGATCCTGTATAACTAATAATATGTCCCCTAATAAAAGCTTTGAAAGCCTCCCACTTTACACATGCTGATGTTTGTGTAGTATTGATGTCAAAGAACTCGTCTATCTGTTTTTCTATATACTTGACAAATTCCTCATCCTGAAGCCATTTATGCTGAAATTGCCATTTGCCTGATTCCTTTGTCAATTTTTTATCTACATATATTAGACAACAGGGTGCATGATCAGAGATCACGATGTTATCATAAAAGCAGTTTTGAATCTTGGACCTTAATTCTGTGGAAATCAAAAAATAATCAATACGTGAGAATGTCTTGTAGGTACTGGAATAACAAGAATAGGCTTTAACTTGTGGTTTCATTTCTCTCCATATATCTAACAATCTCAATTCTTTCATAAAATGATTAATAGTCATCCTACATCCAATGTGCGTACAATCCAGTCCTGTTGATCTATCCACACCTGGATTCAATGTACAATTAAAATCCCCTGCTATTATATGTTGCCCTGTAAGTGATGATAAGATGAGAAATAAATTAGCAAAGAACTTCTGATCATCTATATTGGGACCATATAAGTTCACAAGATTTATATTTTCTAATAGCAAAGAACCTTGAATGATTACATATCTTCCAAATTTGTCTCCAATTACATTTTTCACTTGAAAAGGAACTGATTTATGTATGAGAGTCATAACTCCCCTGGCTCGGGATGAAAATGAAGAGGTGAATACACTTCCCTGCCATCTACTCCTAATTCTTTTAACATCCTCCTCTATCAGATGAGTTTCTTGTAAAAACACAATTCTTGAACCCATGTCCTTTATTTTATTCATAACTTGTTTAAGTTTTTTTAAATTTTGTAGACCTCTGCAATTCCATGAAGTTAAATTAAGATTAACACTTTGGTCCATGATCAATAGAGAGTTTAGGATTACCTTGCAGTGTAAACATGCTCATACAGAGAAGCAAAAACATGAGTGGTTGAACATTCATCCTACAAACTACACACAAACAAATTTCCCCTTCCCACACTTGTGGCAAACCCCCCAAAATCAAAAGAAAAATTCTGTCTCCCGATATAGCCATCGACCGTTCCACACCCACGGGGAACAGCCTAAGCCACTCCTTCTTCATCCTCCCAATCACCCTAACTCTACTGCTTTTAATGACGTAACATTAACTCTCCTCTGTAGTTTTCCAACTTAACTCCAAAATTTTTAACAACTTTGTACATCATAGTTTTTTTTTTGTTTGTTTTGTTTTTGTTTTGTTTTTTTAATATATAATACAATCTATATTTTGTAAACTTACTATTTACTTCAAGTCAGTCAGATGCCTGTGCAAATGCTTAATTATTCTACCTTATATTTTGTTCATGCTTAGCTCCCACCAGTCTCTTCTTCTTCTTTGATCTTCTTGATGAACTCCTGCGCCTCCTCTGGGGTCTTGAAGATGTGGGTTCTGCCCTCATACGTGGTCAGCAGTCTCGCAGGATAGATTACACCATGACGAATCCCAAGGTTGCGCAGCTCCTTACGTACGGGATCAAACTGCTTCCTCAATTGCTGGATTCCTGTGGCCAAATCTGGGTAGAACCGCACCTGCTGGTCCTGGTGTTTAATCTCTCCTTTAGCACGTGCAGCGTTGAAGATCTTCATCCTGTCTCTGTTGCTAAGAAACTTCATAATTAAGGTCCTCGGCGGTCCCTTATCTCTCCATGGGCCAATACGATGTGCTTTTTCCAGAACCACTGCTGATTGCAACTCCTCGCTGCCCAGCACCTCCGGAATCCACTTTTCCAGAAAGGAACATACGTCCCGACCTTCTGATTCCTCTGGAAGACCCACCAGCCTCAAATTATTCTGTCTCGACCGAGATTCCAAATCCAAAATATTATCTTCCAGAGATTTTTTTTTTTTTTCCAAAGTGCGCACCTTTAATTGAAGACGGGTGACGTCATCTTCAGCACTAGCGAGACGGAGCTCCATCTGCGCCGTTCGTTCTACACAGTCACCCAATTCCTTTCTTATTCCTTCCAACGCTGTCATAATCCCATCAAATCTAGAGGAAAAGTCCGCTCTCATTGAACTCATGGCAGCCATCAGCGCATCTGCGCCTCCCCGCGCAGACATCGCACCGTTGCCAGCCTCCTCCGCCATATATGGAGTTTTGTTTGCTGCGTCACAGACTTGAAAGTCCGTTAATTTGGACTGTTTCGGCGGCTCGCTTTTTCCTTTTCCTGGTTTTCCAGCCTTAGGCTTCGCCGACATATCCTCGCCCAAATGCTGAGATACGTTCTGTCCCAAATGAGAGAGTTATTTGCCGATTTTTTTTCTCCAGGAGCAGAGCAGAGCGAGACACGTCCGTCCTACGTGGCAGCCATAACCGGAAGTCAATGGCTCATTTTTAAGAAATTTATGTCACATGGTGGTAACCTTCACACATAAGAGAGACATCTGCAAAAACTTCAGAGGTTTATTGTCAGTGCAATACTACATGAATGCAGGTAGTACATGCATGTATGCATGTATACATGCATCAATGCATGTATAGTACATTGTTGATGCAGGGAATATATATATTTCTACAGTTTATGTATCTAGTAAATCAAGCATTTTCCATGTAACCTTGTGAGTGCATTATTTTAATTGCTTTTAATCCTAGATCAAGTTTGTTTTAGCCTAAAATGCATCATAACTGTCAAATATATCTTATTATACCTAACTCAGTACTGTTTACTTTTTGAATATATATTTTGTGGCTAATATAGTTATTAACCTGGTGATCAAGTTGTGTCAGCTGATCATTTTTTGCTATGACACCATCTCAGACTCAGTGCAGCTGGAGAAGGTATGTCCATGATGTCTCAACAGTCTCTCCATGATTTTCACGTAGATCAGAGCAATTTTTTTCCCACAATATTTTTATTGAACCTTTTTTTTTACAAACATAGCACACACAGTCAGACACTAACACAAAAGTAATTTAAAAACTAAAAAGAACAATAACAAAATAACAAATAAAAGGGAAATAAAAACAACAACCATTAACAAAAACAAGTCAACAACAATGCTCCTCTGTTTAGTCTAGGTAACATATTACATAAGAATACATAATATACATTCACCAGCTTGGAATTTGCAAGGTCCACATATATCATTCACCTTCTTCTTCAGAAGTTATGTTTAATTTCTTTACATAATCAATGAAAGGTCTCCATATATTCTCAAACACATTTTCCTTTGATTTCAGTATGTATGTTATTCTTTCTAGTGGAAGGTTGGTAACATCTGTCTTAACCACTGAGTCACATCTGGTCTATGAGTTTTTCCACAGTAATGCAATACATTTTTTGGCATTAAGCAAACTGAGGTCTATGAATGTTCTTTCACTCTTATTAAAGTTATGTTTTTCTGGATACAGACCCAACAAAAACAGTTTAGGGTTCAATGTGATTTGTTTTGAAATTATTTTTTCAATTGTTACCCTCACCTCTTCCCAAAACATTCTGATTTTTCTACATTCCCATAAACTGTGAAATAGGGTTCCTTTACTTAGATCAGAGCAATTTTTTGCACAGGAAATAAACCAGACATTCTTAAGCTCTACAACCACTGATCGTTTGTGAAACTGTGCTGACATCAGTGACAGGCTGTGCTGAACGCCAGACTGACCGTTTGAAGCGGTAATTTTCCCACAACAGAGCCATCTGAAACACACACAGCGTACATATTTTAGTACCTAACAGCGATAACTTGCAGAGATTACAGTGTAGTACGACGTACTTGTAGCAAACTAGCATTAGCAACATTAGCTTACCGTCACATATAACCTAGTTTGTATCCTCACGTCTTCGGCTCTCTCCAGAAGCTGCAGAACTATTCCAGAGTGTTTCGTCTCACTGCCTGTACCCTTGTCTGGCGGACCTTTTTGGCATTTACGGTGAAAAAAGCCACAGACCGAGGAGTCGCCTTGTAAAGCCACCATGTTGTGTTTGGCTTGGGTCGTGTGTTTTACGTCACAGGAGTGTGGCGCCGCCTTGCTGTAAAAAAAAAAAAATCCCGCCCACCACAGCTTAACCCCGCTTTACCCAGCTGCTATGGAGACACAACCGTGGCCGAACCGAGTAGTAACGAAATGAGGCGAGTCGAACTGAGCTAGTGGAAAAACGGCATTACTGATTCCTGTCTGCACCTCCCCTTTGGAAGAGTTCCCCACCAACCAAGCAAACAATTAAAACCTGGCCTGGCAGTTTCTACATCAAATGCTGTGTAGAAACTGTGACAGTCACTAAACACATTAGAGTATTTCCAAATTGCAAACCCTGAATGACCAGTGAAGTCCAGGCTCTGATCAGAGTCCACAACTCAGCCTTCAGATAGAGGGACAGCTCTCTGTACAGCACTGCCAGAGCTAACCTGAGGAGAGGCATAAAACTCACTAAGAACGCCTATAGGAGGAAGGTGGAGGGCTTCCTCTCAGACAACAACCCCGACAGATGTGGAGAGGCATCCAGGCCCTCACCAACTACAGGGACCAGGGCCCCGCAGCATCAGACGGCAGTCTCACTCTGGCAGAGAAGCTGAACAGCTTCTTTGCCCGGTTTGAGCGTACCCCCCCAAACCCGCACCCCTCCTCCGCGCTCTCCCCCCCCCCCCTCTCCCCCCTCTCTCTACAGGTGCACAAGGTGAGGAGTCAACTGAGAGCAGTGAACCCCTGCAGAGCTTGTGGTCCAGACGGCATCCCAGGAGCGGTGATCAAAGCATGTGCAGACCAGCTGGCAGGGATCCTCACCAAGTTGTTCAACCTCTCCCTGACGCATGGCATGGTCCTCTCCTGCCGCAAGGCTTCCACCATCATCCCCATCCCCAACAAGGCCGCAATTGACAGCCTGAATGACTACAGACCCATAGCACTCACATCTGTTGTCATGAAATGTTTTGAGCAACTGGTGTCCCAGCGCATCAGGGACTGTCTTCCCCCCTCCTTCGACCACCATCAGTTCGTCTACAGAGAGAACCGGTCTACGGAAGACGCCATTGCCTCCACTCTCCACAGAGTGCTGAGCCACCTGGAGAACCCAAGGAGCTACATGAAGATGCTCTTCGTGGACTACAGGTCAGCTTTTAACACCATCATCCCAGACATCCTAATCAACAAACTGCACCTCCTCCAGATCCCCTCCCTACCTGCTCTTGGATAAAGAACTTTCTCACCAATCGCCCACAAGCAGTCAGACTTGGCCGTCACCACTCCTTCACACTGTTCCTCAGCACCGGCTCCCCCCCCAAGGCTGTGTTCTAAGCCCTCTACTGTACCCCCTGTACACCTTTGACTGTATTCCAACCCACCCAACTACCATCATCGTGAAATATGCAGACGACACCACCTTGGTTGGGCTTATCACCGACAATGATGAGAAAGCATACAGGGCGGAGGTAGAATATCTGCTGCTGTGGTGCCAAGCAAACAACCTGGAACTGAATGTCCAAAAAACCAAAGAACTCATTCTGGACTTACAGGACCACCCCACCCTCCTCATAAATGGCAACTGCGTGGAAAACGTTCCTGCCTTCAGGTTCCTGGGCATCCACATCTCCTCTGACCTGTCCTGGACTGTCAACACCAAGGCCCTGGTGAAGAAAGCCCAGCAGCGGCCACACTTCCTCCGTGTCCTGAGGAAGAACAATCTGGACCAGAAGCTGCTGCTGGCCTTCTACTGCTGCTCAGTGGAGCGCGTGCTCACCTACTGTCTGGGTTTGTGATACGCCGGCTCCATGGCCGAGAACAGGAAGTTTGTGCAAAGAGTCATCAACACTGTCCAAAAAATGATCGACAGCCCTGTGCCCTTCCTGGAAGACATCTCCAGAGCTTCCTGTCTCAGAAGGATCAAGGCCATCTCAGGAGACCCCTCACATCTCGTCCACCACCTGTTTGGTTCAGATCAATCAGGTTCCACGCCTCCAGACTGACAGTTTCTTTCCCTCGGCCATCCAAACTGCTAACAGTCAGAGGCCCCACCCCCTTCCTCTGAACGCTCTCATGCACAGAACTGAGGACCTTTTAATTATCACTATAACTCGCCTGTTGTTGCACTCCTCACGTTCATGTATATTGACCCATCCGTGAAATTTCTACTGTACATATTTTCCATAATTCTTGGGCCATTTTACTCTGTTATGTGTTCTGCCCTCCGCATTCCTATGTACATGGTTCCACCCACAGAGCCACTACCATACTTGTGTATACACCAATGGGCTATTTATTATTTTTTACTTTTATCTCAGTCGTCCCGCCCCCTCAAAAAAGGCAAATTTAGATGAAGCATTTTTGGTGACATGGATATGTGTAACCACTGGCACCTGAGTAGTGTTGAGCCAATCAGGACTCTTTGGCCTAACAGAAGCTATCCTCCAGGCTAGTTAGGATTTTTTTAACCAACTGCTTTGAAAACTTGACCCAAATTAAGATGGGTTTTACCACTGAACTGTTTTTATGGACTGATGCAGTTTCAGTCATTATCCTGGGCCACCAGGGATGCAACTGGGCATGTCCTTCAAATCTTTTTACCACAAAATTTATTTTGATAATGTAGTGCTATAGCTACTATTAGTCTTGTGGGATGTGGGTGGGTCTAGTTATCACTAGGGGTGGGACAAAAGATCGATTCAGTGATGGATCACGATACTTGACACCAACGACGATGCACCAATCCCTAAATGCATGGATCGATCTATTATTAATTATATATATTTATTATATCCACTACACAAGCCTTTCGGTTGTTCTTTTGTGTGTTCTTATTGTATTGTATGTGTTTATTATTATTATTATTATTATTATTATTGCAGAATAAATTCATTCATTCATTCATATAAATGTTGCATACTCTCTTGAGTATTCAATCAATTGCATTTTCAGTCCACTAGATGGCGGAAAGCAAGCACCCAGTCAAGTGAAGTCATGGCTTGTCTCACAAGATTTGCAGCCAGCTTTGAAAGTTAAGAAGCAGTGACTTCAAAGTTAGCTCAAGAATCAGGCCTTTTTTTGGATTTTATAACAAATATGGAAGGAAAGACCTTGCTATGACACACAACCTGTAAGAAGCGCTGCAAGAAAAAAAACAACAAAAAAACATGCAGGCCAGCACATGTCTCGGAGCAGCATTACCAACAGCTAAGCTAAAAACACACCGACATGGAGCTTGTGAGCAGCACTCAGAGAAAGAGTAAATAATGTTTTTTATGAAGTGCTTTTCAGAGACATATAGTCACAAAGCGCTGTACAATAAAACGGAATAAAAGCAATTTGATAAATAATTAAAAAAAACACAAAAAACAAGTTAAAACACAAGATTAAAATAATTTAAAAATGTCAGACTTACCCTTAAAAAGCAGTTGAACTGAAACTCAACAGAAAGCCTCCTTAAACAAAGTTTTCAGCTGCTTTTTAATTGTGTCCACAGATAGATAGATAGTTTATTTCGAACACAAAAATATAACAAATACAAGCAAATGGCAAATGCAATAAAGTAACAGTATACACTGTTCGAAAGGGAGAAGGAAGAAGTGAACATTTATTAATTCCATCTCCTCTTTTCCATAGATGCATCCATGTGAATTTTATACAAATTACCACCTTTAAGACCCCAAGTAAACAATTTACTGTATTTTTTACAAATCAACATTAACACCCATCCATTCTAACATACAATGATGTCCATACATCAAAACCAGCCTCAAACAACACAGATATACACAGTGCTGTCCCACCCACCATTCCATAGTGTCCCATAATATCCTAGAGTGAACATAATGAATCGTGCATATAACTACTACCCTTCTAACATATACCCTTTCAGCAAATGGTGCTTATACCTCTTTTTGAATTGATTTCTGTTTGTACATAGTTTCAGTTCCGGCTCCAGACTGTTCCACAAATCCACCCCACAGACAGATATGCACATACTTTTCTTGGTTGTACGTATCTTGGGTTTTGTAAAGTTTAAGTCTCCCCTCAAATTATGATCATTGTCTCTTTTTTTAAATATTTTTTGTATATTAGTTGGTAGTTGATTATTAATTGCCCTGTACATTACTTGTGCTGTCTTAAATTTAACTAAATCGATGAACTTTATGACATGTGACTTTAAGAACAACGCATTGGTATGGTCTCTATATCCTGCATTGTTTATTATCCTTATAGCTCTTTTTTGTAATGTGCATATTGACTGTAGGTTGGTCTTGTAGGTGTTTCCCCAGACTTCTACACAGTAGTTAAGATAAGGTAAAAACAGTGAATTGTACAATAAGACCAATGATTTATAGTCCAAGAAGTGTCTTGTCTTCCCCAGTATGCCTATACATTTTGCTAATTTGGCCCAGATGTGACTGATGTGAGGTTTCCAGCAGATTTTATTGTCTAGCGTCACCCCCAGAAACTTATTTTCCTGTACTGTTTCTATTCTGGTATCATCTATCGTTACCATTATTTCATGATTTATTTTATAATTTCCAAACAACATAATCTTTGGTTTTTTTAGAGATAATTTATTTTTGTTGAACCACTGCGTTAATTTTTCCATTTCAGTTGTGACCACCTCTAAAACCTGCTGCAAATTCTCACCAGTGCAAAGGATATTTGTGTCATCTGCAAACAAAATAAATTTCAGAATTTTTTGATACTTGGCATATGTCATTTATATACAAAATAAAGAGTTTGGGTCCCAAAACTGACCCCTGGGGCACACCACAAGTGATGTCCATGAAGGGTGATTTGTGCTCTCCAATTTGTACAAATTGTTGTCTGTTACTTAAATAACTTTCCACCTAACTCAGTCCAACCCCTCTTATCCCATACCTTTCCAGTTTCCTTAGTAATATTCTGTGGTCAATGGTGTCAAAAGCTTTCTTTAGATCTATAAATACTCCTACAGCAACCTTTTTTTATCTATACAGCTAGTAATTTCTTCTATAAGTTCGATCAGTGCCAAAGATGTAGATTTATCTGCTCTAAAACCATACTGGCTATCTGTAAGGAGGTTGTGTTTTTCAGTGAAATCATCCAGTCTCTTAGTGAAGATTTTTTCAAGTATTTTGGAGAATTGTGAGAGTAAAGAGACTGGCCTGTAATTTGTGAAGCGATGACTGTCTCCTGTTTTGTATAGAGGTATTACTTTTGCTATTTTCATTTTGACACAGAGTCAAAAATGACACAGAGTCAGATAAAAATGGCTGGGGTGCAGAGATGCATCTCTGCTGAAAATGAAACCTTGACAATACTTTATTATATGAAAGAAATGTCAACAGTTTTATTTTAGGACATGACTTGAGGTTAACCTGTTGAACTCCGGGATTCTGCGGGCGGTCACGTTTCTGCGTCATAGTGCGTCTCAGTGCGCACTGAAAAAAAAAAAAAAAAGCTGCATTTCTGTTCTTCCAGTACAGACACAGCGAACAGGAAGCCAAAGGAGTGTTTGATTGGTTTAGATTTGATTGACCTCTCATTCGACTAATAGGAGCCTTGAATTGGGTTTCTGAAACCTTGAAGAACCAATAACTGAAAACCTAGCAAGAAGGACCTGCCTACCAACAACCGCGAATACAACGAGCCAATTGAAGAAGAGAAGTTTGACGATTGAAACACGTGCGTCGCCGTGCGTAAAATCTTTTTTGCCTAAGCAGCTGGGTGACTCATATTGAGACATGTGTGTAACGGTAGCGTTAGCCACTCTCAGCCATTAGCCAGTCTTTTTTTATTACTACTGTTCTTATTTGTTTTGAAAAATGGTTTGCAAAAACCACAATCATGGAAGCGGAGATGGTTTGATTGGGTCGGGTGACCAGAACCACGAGTCCGTAACAACCGGACCAGCTTCATGTTCGTCTGACAATGAGGAACAGATGTTCGCCAACGACACTGCTGTTGTGGACAGGTAAGTGTTATAAGCTAAATTATTCTTTTATCAATGAAAATAGTAATAAAAATGACTTTTGACGGATCGGTAATTACAACGGTCCGTCATGGCCACAAGTTTTTTTTATTTATTTTTTTTGTGCGCCAAGCTCCTCTGTAGCGGGGGGGGAGGAGAGTTGTTACCCTCTACATTGCAGACCTTTTAGTATAATTTTTATTGCACTGTAGGTTATTTTTTCTTGTTTTAAAAAAAAAAAAAAAAAAAAAAAAAAAAGGCCACACATTTTTTACGTGGCATGTTTCTTTGCGTGTGGGGGGGCCTTGTTTGTTTGTTCATTCATTCATTCATGAATGAACAAACAACCCCCGCCCACACACAGACACACACAGCCCTGAGTGTCACCTTTCATTAGAGCCCAAGATGAAGCTTCTATGTTGAAGCATTCAAAAGTTACAGACGTTTTTCCAAACTGTGCCATTTGGCACAGTTTGGCACAGTTCAAAAATGCCTGGGAACAACCTGAGAAAAAAGCTGTGTAATATATTCATTTTTTGTGGTATTGTTACAAAATTTTGACCTCAGCTGGATAACACTTGGTTCTACATTTCTGTTGCATTTTCCAGCCAGTATCTGACAGCTGTGTGTTATTTGCAAGCATTTGTATCTAAAAAAACACCCAAGCGAACTTTATTTTCTTCAAATTCAGTATGTTTAGATGACTGTTACTCAATTGCAGGAGCACTTGGAGAGATTATGACTGTTTTGCCAAAAAATTCAGAGTGTTTTCTTTTAAATGAGACCAACCCCATGAAGATGCTGCAAAGGGTTGAAGAACAGCTTTTGATTTACTTTGGGTATGTTATTTTTAGGCGTTTTTAGGGAAATTGACCAGAGTTCAACAGGTTAAATAAAGTGGGGAAAAAAAAATTGAAAGCTATGGTATCATGATGCTCGATATCGTGATTATTGCTGAATCGTGATAGGTTTGTATCGTGACCCAAATTGAATCGCGAGGTCCCTCACGATTCCCACCCCTAGTAATCACAGATCCTGGAGTTTGAAGGAGGGAGGAAAGTGAAAAGATTTTAACGTGAAACTGTAAGACAATGAAAGGTTTGTAGGGGGAAAAAAAAGGGGGGGTATAAGATACCATTTTAGACAGTATATATTTGTTTTTAGGGGATTTATACCCACCAAAGTGCATCTTTAAAACAAGTAAAAATATCTTATAACAAATAAAATTTTCTTACAGAAAACTGCACAAGAAAAAATATCTTGTCAGACAAAAAAAGACAAGCATTATATCCTTGATTTAAGATATTTTATCTAAGATTTCATTTATTGCAGTGTACTTTTTGAGGGCTGAATATAATTATTTCATCAGCACAACTGTGTGTTAAGACCAAACGCGAAATTTTTTGCACACCGCAATTACATGCTAGCTCAATATAAACATCCAAATAGACATAAATTCACCCTCTGAGCGAGTTGCAGACTGGTGGGGTTGCCTTTATAACTTCTGCAGCTGTGTTCTACCTGCTGTGGAAATTCCCAAAACACTGTCATGTTTAGGTTTACATTATCTGACAGGGCTCTCACCTGGAAAAATTGTCCCGGCCTTCAAAACTTCACCCTGGATGATGGTTGTACCCTGCTAGCACATCTGTGCAGGACTCTGTGGGTGATAACTCTGGCACTCTGATTTCAGCTGCAGAGCTCTGGTCCCATCTTTCTGCAGGTGACTGGCAGTCTCATTTTCAAAACTAGTTTACGCTGCAGTTTTGATACTTTAATTCCGGTGATGGCAGAATCTTAAGGCTGATTACTAGCTTGCACTACCAGCATGTCCCTTGGACGTGCAAATGCCCAAATCACATGTTTATATTAACTTGGCATGTATTTAGTGTTGCACTTTTGTGTTTGGTCTGAACGCACTTTTAATAGTACTTTTATTTAATTAATATTTCCATAGTTGAGCTATGGTCTTTACTGTACTTTGTTTCTGTAGCAGCTGGTCAAATATGGTGATTTCCAGCATGTCACTGTTTGTGCACCATGTAAAATGAAGAACTGGCATGGTGGGGTTGAAGACTGTCTCTGACTGCCTTGTTCATATTATGGAAAAAGCTGTTTATAATTTTGAAACTACTTTACATAGATTTCTGTAATGTGAATCGAAATCATCACTGACCTTAACATTATTCACGGTCTCATTATGCTCCTGTTGCCTTTCCACTACTGTTTACAGTGCTAATTAGATATTTTCTAGAATGTCATGTTAGTAGCCTAATATTTTCTTTAATTAGTCTGCTCCTAATTATGGGTCCACTGTTTTTCATCCAGGCATTGAAGACATTTGTTTTTGTAGTAATAAAGAATCAGTCTGTTAATGTGCCCTCCTACCATTCTAGACTATGACTCATATCTAATCGCTCACTGCAGAGAGTTATGTGTGATGTGAATACTTATTAAGGTAACCAATCCTAAAACTTGTTTGCACATTTCAGTCTGTAAATCTGTCAGACAAAAGCAAACATACTTGGCTTTTAATTTGTATATGAACAACTGTCCATCACACACTCTGATGACATAATGCAGATATGCACATTCAAATAGCATGATTTTGTTTCTGTGAAAAGCAATAACAGCAGATCATTTTTTTTCTTGAAACGTTTTCCTTAATTCCAATTTAGATCTGTACATTTGCATAGCTGTTTGTGGTTTGTTGTGGGGTCAATCTGGTTCCATATTTGTTTGGTTTACTAAGAATAAGATTTTATTTTTTTAGGCCTGAAAGTTATTGAGTGTGCTTCTAGAGGGAGGATGAACACTAGCTGACCAACTGAAAATACTGTTGTTTTGAACGTCATGACTTATTTTTAGAAGGTTATATATGGGTGTGGAAGTGCTTTTTCATGTCAGAATCAAAACACAAACAGATAACATACACACACTGATGCACCCACGGTCACTCAGTTGTGTGTTTGCGTGTGCAGATAGGAGCTTTTTGCTAATAACAGAAAATGTAAATTCACACCTGCTGATGAGCTATATTTGTTTGTACATGCATTGCTCTGCACTGGGATTTCTATGTTAATGTGTATGAGCCATCTCGAATCGTTGTGAGATGTAATGTTTCTCAGGAAACTTGGAATTGCATCAGACATGGAAGGATTTTAGATTTGTTTTTGTCTCTCACCTGTAATATCCTCACAGTGGGTGAAAGTATTAACTGGGATAATCCTGTTGACTCCTGGTTTGCCTCTGACATCCAGATATCTGCACTCACGTGGACATGTGCACTCCAACATGCCTGAAATAAGTTAAACCATTCACAGCAAATTTGTCTGCAGCGAAAGTCACTAAAGACGAGGGGTCATACTTTAAAGCGGTGTTTTTCAAACTTTTTTGAGCCACAGAACCCCTTTTTACAGAGAAGAAAATCCAGCAGAACCCCCCCCAAAACTACAGTGTTATTAAAATGACACATTGTAGCCTATTATGGCAAATCTAATGACAATTTAGCTTTGTAATTTGTCTTATACTCGGTGTGAAACATGGTGCAATTACACACAAAGTCAGTGGAAAGATGGGAACACATATGCATTTGCTCTGGGTGACATAAGTGCACGTGAGTTTGCATCTTTTTTTTTTTTTTTGGACTTCTGGCGCCACACGAGTCGGCTGCCTTTTGCAACAGCGGCTCAATTCTGAGTCTTTTTTTTTCTTCCTCTCTCTTCTGATCCGGTGACAACTTTCTGATCCGGCACACCTTTCACTCCATATATATCATGGACACACAGATCGCCTCAATGTCTCCCCATGCCGGTGGACGGAGCCACTGTTTATAGCAGGAGATGATACAGCAGGGAGAGCTGCTAGCACTCAACCGCCACCCACGAGTGCTAACGGAAAAACTCGACATACCGGGAGAACTGAGGCGGAAAACGACGTGGGTGCCGTGCTGGAGTAAGGCGGCGGGCAAGAAATATAAGGTACAAACCCACCCTCCCATCCGCTGTTATGGGGAATGTACGATCGATACTAGGAAAGGTAGATGAGCTAGCGGCTATCTCCCGCTGCGATAGCATATACTGGGAGTGTAGCCTGTTTCTATTCACAGAGACTTGGCTATTAGGACTAGCAGCAGATGCTAACATTGAACTGGAGGGTTTCCACGCGATACGGGCAGACCAAACATCAGACAGTGGCAAAACAAGGGGCGGTGGAGTGATAATGTATGTTAACAACAACTGGTGCAGACCAGGACATATCACTGTTAAACAACAACACTGCAGCAAAGATATCGAGTTGCTAGCTGTTAGCATGCAGCCTACATATCTCCCGAGGGAATACTCACACGTGATCTGCATTGTTATTTATGCAAATCTGACGGCGAACGCTGGGACAGCGCGTGACGTCATCCATTCAGTAACTGGCAGGCTGCAGACAGAACACCCAGATGCTCTTCTCCTCATCTCAGGCGATTTCAACCATGTTTCACTGTCTCCCATTCTACCCACGTTCACCCAGTATGTCACATGTCACACTAGAGACAATAAAACACTGGACTTATTCTACGCAAACACTAAGGAAGCGTACACCTCATCACAACTCCCCCCACTCGGGAGATCGGATCACAACTTGGTTCATCTCCGGCCGGTGTACAAACCCCTAGTGCACAGACAACCTCCGGCCATGCGCACAGTGAAGTTATGGTCTGAGGAGGCAATGGACGCTCTAAAGGGCTGTTTTGAAACCACCGCCTGGGAGCAGCTCTGCGATCCACATGGTGAGGACATGGATGGCCTCACTCACACCATCACGGACTACATCAGCTTCTGTGTGGACAACACCGTTCCCACCAAGACCATACGGTGTTGCTCAAACAACAAACCCTGGATCAACCCTGAGATAAAAACACTTCTGAGAGAGAAGAAGAGGATCTTCAGGTCGGGGAACAGGGAGATGCTGAAGTCCGTATAGAAGGAGCTGAGGAGAAAGATCAGAGAAGGCAAGGACGGCTTCAGGAAGAAGATGGAGGACAAGCTGCAACAGAGCGACATCAGCGGGGTCTGGAGAAACCTTAAAACCATCTCTGGGCTCCAGAATACCTCCCCCCAGGCCACGGGGGGCAGGGAGTGGGCAAACAATCTGAGTCTGTTTTTCAATAGGTTTGACCAACCGCCCCTCCCCCCCTGACTGCACAACAACCACTGCTGCCTCTAAAGACATCAAGTCCTGCTGCCCACTCCCCACTCCACCAACACTCCCCCACTCCCAACACACAGCCCCCCAACCTGACCCTCACTAAGACCCAGGTGAGGATGAAGCTGAGGAAGATCAAGGCAAGGAAGGCGTTGGGACTGGACGGCATCAGCGCAAAGCTCCTCAAGTCCTGTGCAGACCAGCTGTGTGGGATTGTGGAGTACATCTTCAATCTGAGCCTGAAGCTGGGGAGGGTACCACAGCTGTGGAAAACATCTTGTGTGGTACCTGTACCAAAGACTTCCCACCCCAAAGATCTGAACAGCTACAGACCAGTGGCCTTGACGTCCCACATGATGAAGACCCTGAAGAGACTGCTCCTTGCTCATCTCCGCCCCATGGTGGGACCAGCGATGGATCCACTCCAGTTCGCCTACCAGCATGGCATTGGGGTGAAGGATGCGGTGATCTTCCTCCTTCACCGTTCTCTGTCCCACCTGGAGAAGCCCGGGAATGCGGTGAGGATCAAGTTCTTTGACTTCTCCAGTGCTTTCAACACCATCCAACCGATGATCCTGAAGGACAAGCTGCTGTGCGCAGGGGTGGACCAGCACCTGTCATCATGGATTATGGACTACCTCACAAACCGGCCTCAGTTTGTGAGAACCCGGGACTGTGTGTCCGACACGATCATCGGTAGCACGGGGGGCCCCCCAGGGAACGGTTTTGGCTCCCTTCCTGTTCACCCGTTATACTGCGGACTTCTCACACAACGCAACACACTGCCATCTACAGAAGTTCTCGGACGACTCTGCGATCGTTGGCCTCATCTCCAACGGAGATGAAGCTGAGTACAGAGGGCTTATCCAGGACTTCGTGGACTGGTGCCATCGGAACTGCCTCCAGATCAACGCGAGGAAAACTAAGGAGCTGGTGGTGGACTGCCGCAGGCAAGGACAACCCCTCACAGCACCAGTAAATATACAGGGAACAGACATCGAGATGGTGACATCCTATAAGTACCTGGGTGTTCATCTGAACAATAAACTAGACTGGTCACACAATATGGACGCACTCTACAAGAAGGGACAGCGCAGGCTGTTCCTACTGAGGAGACTGAGGTCTTTTGGTGTACAAGGGGCGCTGCTGGAAGTCATTCTATGACACGGTGGTGGCAATCAGCCATCACTTTTGAAGTGGTCTGCTGGGGCAGTGGCATTACAGCAGCCGATAGGAAGAGACTGAACAAACTGATCAAGAAAGCTAGCTCTGTCCTGGGGCAGCGCCTTGACCCAGTGGAGGAGATGGGCGAGGGAAGGATGGTGGGCTAAACTGTCATCTCTGCTGGAGTCCCGAGTTCCACCCTACGCAGGACATACTGAACGCACTGAGGAGCTCATTTAGCAGCAGACTACATCATCCTAGGTGCACAACCAAGAGGTTTCGCAGGTCCTTCCTACCTACGGCTGTCAGACTGTGCAACCTAAGCAGGGCTGCTCGCAGAGATAGCAAAAAAGACGTGACAACCTAATAGTATTGAATGCAAAAGACGCAATAGACTTACACAATGGTCCCCTCCGTTATACAACTAGGAAAATACCGGTCGCTATGGAGGGTGAGAATATGTATGGGTACATAATCATACCATGTTAGGATAACTAGGTAGATGGTTGTGCTGTTTCATTCCAATCTAGCTATAATGCTCCGCACTGTGTGTGTTTATATATTATATATTTATTCCATCTTGCTACAGTGCACCGCACTGTGTGTGTTTATATATTTACATATTTATTCCATTTAGCTACAATGCTCTGCACTGTGTGTGTTTATATATTTACATATTTATTCCATCTAGCAACAATGCTCCGCAACTGTGTGTTTATATATTTATTCCATCTAGCTACAATGCTCCGCACTGTGTGTTTATATATTTACATATTTATTCCATCTAGCTACAATGCTCCGCACTGTGTGTTTATATATTTATTCCATCTAGCTACAATGCTCCGCACTGTGTGTGTTTATATATTTACATATTTATTCCATCTAGCTACAATGCTCCGCACTGTGTGTGTTTATATATTTATTCCATCTAGCTACAATGCTCCGCACTGTGTGTGTTTATATATTTACATATTTATTCCATCTAGCTACAATGCTCCGCACTGTGTGTGTTTATATATTTATTCCATCTAGCTACAATGCTCCGCACTGTGTGTGTTTATATATCTACGTATTTATTCCATCTAGCTACAATGCTCCGCACTGTGTGTTTATATATTCACATATTCATTCCATCTAGCTACAATACTCCGCACTGTGTTTATATACTCATATATTTATTCCATCCAGCTACAATGCTCCGAACTGTTTATATATTTATATATCTATCCCATCTAGCTACAATTTTCTGCACTGTGTCTATATACAGTATATATATATTTATATTTATATGTACATATGTATACTCGCTGCTCTTGTTTTTTCTCTTGCCTTCTGATTGTTGCTCTGAGTGTTGCTATCCCTGTGCTGTTGCAATCCTGGAATTTCCCCATTGTGGGACTAATAAAGGCTTATCTTATCTTATCTTATCCACACAAGTTGGAGTTTGTTCAACTTGGGCCAGGAGTTCTCTCGTCAGATACGTGCTCCCACGAGGGGGGTTGTTTGTTATGTGAAGACGTGCTTTTCTCAGGACAACACTGGCGGACCTCCATATCCACTGATTGTTTGATGCTGGGGGCAGCCGACCTTGGGATGGAGTTTATGGGGGAGGTGGTGACATTTTCCACATAGTATTATGGGCTCAGCGATAATAAACCTGAGGGTCCTGAAACTACTGCCTCTGGTTGTGCAGGAGTTCCCAAATTGGGTTCAGTCTCCATCGAGAGGAGAAAGAAGATGAAGAAGAGGAGGGATTGTGTTCATGCTGCGGCCCACTGACATGGAGGAGCCACTGCAGACGCCAATGCACTGCAACAGAAAGCTGTGTGCAATTTTTTTGGACCAATTGAGAAGTGAAATTAGACAATCTCCTATGAGATCCTTAAAGTTCTCTCATTGAAAAACACTGCTTTAAAGTGTTCTGTTGAAATGGTGTTTTATTACTTTTCAAAGCAACAGATGAAAAATGCTTCTCAAATAAATTAAAAAATATTCACTCAACATTAGGGGTGTGCCATATCGTACTTTTCGTGATATACCAGTATTTTGATCTCGGGATAAAAGTGAATTTTGATGCTCTGATTTGCTGTTGATATAAAACAGCAAAACAAACATGGTAGCTGCTCCATCACTGACCCTGTTTACAAGGTCACAAGTAAACTGATTACTGGAGTAAACTGTTAAAGGTAATAAATGGCTTATGGTGTTTACATGCACCAAGTAAACGGTTTATTGTGAAAATAAACAAGGTGTGTTAATCCGTTCCCCCCAGTTTTCCATCTCTGAGTTTGGACTCTGAAATTAGTACTGTTGGATTGCTTTGTTTTGTTTAGATTTTTATTACCTCCGCCAAGGGGGTAATGGTTTTTATGTTGGCTTGTTTGCTGGTTTTTGTTTGTTTTCTCTTTTTTGTCTTTTTGTTAGCAGGAATACACAAAAACTACTGGATGGGCAGTATGTGGGTCTTCTTATGAACACATTAGACTTTGAAAGTGATCCAGGTCAGAATGTGGATTCTGGATCACATTTTCACTTCCTTTATCATTGTGAGATAGGGCCTTGGCGGAGGTATGCACTCTCGAAGTGTCCTCTAGTTTTTTGATTTTTACTCACGCTGATGAGGTAGGTTGGGTAGAGTGACCAGCTATGTCGGTGCTCTAACTCAACAGGAAATGAGGCTACGGCCACCAAACTTGGTACATCCGTTGACCTTGGGACTAGCACCTATAGCTACAGTCATGTGAAAAAATTTGGACACCCCTTTAAATATTCAGTTCTTTATTAAGAAATGTTCACGTATCTATGTCTAACCATGTTTTTATTTTTATTTGCATTTTTTAAATTTATTTAGCCATTGTAAGTGACAATGAATGTGGGGGTGTCCTAAAAAAAGATGGGAGGGTGTCCTAATTTATTCCTCACTATTTGTTTAGAATTACATTTTACAGAAAATTTGAAAAAAGTCTTTAATTCATTTTTAATTTTTTAGTTGTATTACGTGAATCTCAAAGTATTTTTAACATTGATATTAAATATCCATATATCCAAATATGTAAAAAAAACAAGCAAACACAGGCTTATACAGGGTGTCCTATTTTTTTCACATGACTATACTTTTGGGGTCAAAAGGTTAAAGGTCAAGGTCATAATGCCATATAAACTACATCTCAACAACAAAGACAGCTAGGGCCACCAAAATTGGCATATAGGTTCACCCTGAGACCCTAACCTCTGACTATGGGTTTGGGCTCCAAAGGTCAAAGTTAGCATTATCTATGCCCTATTACTATGGAACAGGTAAAGCTAGGGTCACCAAACTTGGTACACAGGTTCACCTTGGGATCCTGAATTGTAACGTTGGTTTTGGAATCGCAAGGTCAAGGTCAAAATGCCATATAAACTATATCTCAAGAACAATGAAAGCTAGGGGCCACCGAACTTGGTACATAGGTTTACCCGGACACCCTGACCTCTGATTATGGGTTTGGGGTCAGAAGGTCAAAGGTCAAGGTTTTAAACCTATAGGGGTGCACAAGGCACTGGTCTGCATCTTGGTTGAGTGCATTCTGGTTAGTTTGTGTCTTTTCTTGAGATTGTCTGCTCTGCTTAAACTTGTTGCAATCAAGTCCTGTCCAGCAGTCAGCAACCAGCTCTTTGGGAAGATCCATTCTGTGCATTTTTTTTTTCTCCAAAAAATGTACATGGTGAGTTAAATTGTAAATTTAGAACTTTTTCGTCTAACTTTCTGATATTTTTGTCATGTTTGACTTTTTCTCACAAATTTTAAAAAAATGTTCATGTCAGTTTGCTACATTTTTTCTCATGAGTACTACTTTTTGGGAAATTTCCTACTTTTTAGCATAACCTCACCTTTCTCAGAATCATCCTTACCCCAGGAGGTGTGATCTTGCATGGAGCTCCAGAGCGAGGGTGACTGTTATCTTATTTCTTCCATTTTCAAATTATCGCTTGAACAGTGGCCTCTTTCTCTCTAAGCGTGTTGCTGATGGCCTTGTAGCTCATTTCTGTCATGTTTGCCCATCTGGGGCAATGGAGAGGACCCAATCGCTTAGCGAGAACATAATTTATTGAAAGAATAACATAAAGCAGCACGAGGGCTGGAAAAATAACTCAAACTACGCAGCAAAACTTAACGAGAACCAAACCTAAACCGTGGTGAGCTTGGAAAACAAAGCAGTATGCTGTGTGAACGAAGTGATGAACTAAACAGTCAACTAAACAATAGATCGCCGCACTGTGAGTAAGGCGAGAGCTGGATATAATGGGTAGCTGGTGAACAACACAATCAGAAACAGCCGTGGATAATCACAACACAAAATGACGAAAAATAGGAAGCAGAAGTAAACTGAGAGTGTTGTCACCATAAGTAAACCCAAAATGATGAGTAGGACAGGATAAGGGTGATAATAATATATAAAAAGAACTGTAACTAAAGGCAAGGGCAGAGTAATGATAATGGCAGCTGAAGGGAAACCTAGCTTAATGAGTGGGACATGTTTGCACACATGCCCCCCCCCCCACCCCCCACGATAATTTCATCCATGTACTGGTTTACAATCTTGTCTCTGATATCCTGTGACAGCTCTTTGGTCTTGCCGATGGTGGTGGAGAAGTTTGAATTGAAGAGATTGAGTCTGTGACAGGAGTCTTTTATAGACATAAATTGAGATTAGGAGTACTTTCCTAAAGGGACAGGACTAATTTATGTGCCTCATGGATACATAACCAGTCTGTGTGGGTCAGAATCCTTGCTGTTTGGTAGGGGATCAAATACTTATTTCTCTCAATCAAAAGCAAATTAATTTATAACCCTTACTTAATATTTTTTCTGGACTTTTTTGTTGATATTCTGTCTCTTTCCGTTAAAATAAACCTACCATAAAAATTATGGATTGTTCATTTCTTTGTAAGGGGGTAAACTTACAAATTCAGCAAGGGATTAAATAATTATTTCCCCCACTGTATATCACTCTGTGTGTAATGTGTAGTGTATTAATATTGGGTGTATTTGGGAGTGGTGCGCATCCTGCGGATGACGTCACCATGCAGTATATATTGGACGACCCGCCATCTCAAACAGGGAGTTGGAGTCAGTGGTACGGGAGTCAACTGAGGTGATTGGCAGCTGGCTCCATTACACACGTGCCTGTACTAAGGTGCGTTCACACCAAACACGAACAGGTGAATTTTTCGCGTGGCACGATTACATTATAAAATCAATGTAAACACGCCAACAGACATGAATAGTGAGATGCAGACAGGTGAAGTTGTTTTTAAAACTTCTGCAGCTGTGTTCAACCTGCTGTGGAAATTCCCAAAATAATGTCATGCTTAGGTTTACATTATCCGACTGGGGACTTACCCGAAAATGTCATCTCAAGCTTCCAAAATTTGACAGATGATGGGTGTTTTTACATTGCTAGCTTGCTAGGACGTCCGTGGCTGGACACCGTGGGTAAATGACTCCAAAATCCTGATTCAGCTGAAGTGTTCCCGGTCCTCCTGTCTCCCGGTGAGTGAGTTTCATTTTCTAACTAGTTTACTCTGTAATGGTGATAATTTTACTCCGGTGACAGCAGAATCTCAAAGCTAGCAGATGCAAACGCGCGACTACGCAAATTTGCGCATACTCGTGTCTTCCCATTCATTTTGTATGATTTTGTGCCGCCCATTCACGATTGGTGTGAACACGCCTTTATACAGTGGGAAAAAAAAGTATTTAGTCAGCCACCAATTTTGCAAGTTCTCCCACTTAAAAGATGAGAGAGGTCTCCAATTTTCATCATAGGTATACCTCAACTATGAGAGACAAAATGAGGGAAAAAAAAATCCAGAAAATCACAGTGAAGGATTTTTAATGAATTAATTGGTAAATTCCTCGGTAAAATAAGTATTTGGTCAATAACAAAAGTTCATCTCAGTACTTTGTTATATACCCTTTGTTGGCAATGACAGAGGTCAAACGTTTTCTGTAAGTCTTCACATGGTTTTCACACACTGTTGCTGGTATTTTGGCCCATTCCTCCATGCAGATCTCCTCTAGAGCAGTGATGTTTTGGGGCTGTCGCTGGGCAACACGGACTTTCAACTCCCTCCAAAGATTTTCTATGGGGTTGAGATCTGGAGACTGGCTAGGCCACTCCAGGACCTTGAAATGCTTCTTACGAAGCCACTCCTTCATTGCCCAGGCGGTTTGTTTGGGATCATTGTCATGCTGAAAGACCCAGCCACGTTTCATCTTCATTGCCCTTGCTGATGGAAGGAGGTTTTCACTCAAAATCTCACGATACATGGCCCCATTCATTCTTTCCTTTACATGGATCAGTCATCCTGGTCCCTTTGCAGAAAAACAGCCCCAAAGCATGATGTTTCCACCCCAATGCTTCACAGTTGGTATGGTGTTCTTTCTCCTCCAAACACGACAAGTTGAGTTTTTACCAAAAAGTTCTATTTTGGTTTCATCTGACCATATGACATTCTCCCAATCCTCTTCTGGATCATCCAAATGCTCTCTAGCAAACTTCAGACGGGCCTTGACGTGTACTGGCTTAAGCAGGGGGACACGTCTGGCACTGCAGGATTTGAGTCCCTGGCGACGAAGTGTGTTACTGAGGGTAGCCTTTGTTACTTTGGTCCCAGCTCTCTGCAGGTCATTCACTAGGTCCCCCCATGTGGTTCTGGGATTTTTGCTCACCGTTCTCATGATCATTTTGACCCTACAGGGTGAGATCTTGCGTGGAGCCCGAGATCGAGGGAGATTATCAGTGGTCTTGTATGTCTTCATTTTCTAATAATTGCTCCCACAGTTGATCTCTTCACACCAAGCTGCTTACCTATTGCAGATTCAGTCTTCCCAGCCTGGTGCAGGTCTACAATTTTGTTTCTGGTGTCCTTTGACAGCTCTTTGGTCTTGGCCATAGTGGAGTTTGGAGTCTGACTGTTTGAGGTTGTGGACAGGTGTCTTTTATACTGATAATGAGTTCAAACAGGTGCCATTAATACAGGTAACGAGTGGAGGACAGAGGAGCCTCTTAAAGAAGAAGTTACAGGTCTGTGAGAGCCAGAAATCTTGCTTGTTTGTAGGTGACCAAATACTTATTTTCCACCATAATTTGCAAATAAATTCATTAAAAATCAGACAATGTGATGTTCTGTTTTTTTTTTCTCATTTTGTCTCTCATAGTTGAGATATACCTATGATGAAAATTGGAGACCTCTCTCACCTTTTAAGTGGGAGAACTTGCACAATTGGTGGTTGACTGAATACTTTTTTGCCCCACTGTACTTTCTTGTAATAAAGTTCAGTAAACAGCATCATCCTCGTCGGTCGTCATTGCCAGGTTTGTGGACATAACATTTGGCCATGAGAGATTAAACCATAGAGGCGTGCTTACGACCACTACGGCCCTTACTCGAGTCCCCGGGGGAACCAGCAATCCCGTGGCAACATTGGCTGGACACATTTGAGACCTACTTCGCAGCGCTGGACCTGAGTAAACTCGATAAAGTAAGGAAAAGAGCACTCCTTGTCAACCTCGGCATACAGTGGGGTAAAAAAGTATTTAGTCAGCCACCAATTGTGCAAGTTCTTCCACTTAAAAGATGAGAGAGGTCTCCAATTTTCATCATAGGTATACCTCAACTATGAGAGACAAAATGAGAAAAAAAAAATCCAGAAAATCACATTGTCTGATTTTTGAAGAATTTATTTGCAAATTATGGTGGAAAATAAGTATTTGGTCAATAACAAAAGTTCATCTCAATACTTTGTTATATACCCTTTGTTGGCAATGACAGAGTTCAAATGTTTTCTGTAAGTTTTCACAAGGTTTTCACACACTGTTGCTGGCATTTTGGCCCATTCCTCCATGCAGATCTCCTCTAGAGCAGTGATGTTTCGGGGCTGTCGCTGGGCAACACAGACTTTCAACTACCTCCAAAGATTTTCTATGGGGTTGAGATCTGGGGACTGGCTAGGCCACTCCAGGACCTTGAAATGCTTCTTATGAAGCCACTCCTTCGTTGCCAAGGCGGTGTGTTTGGGATCATTGTCATGCTGAAAGACCCAGCCACGTTTCTTCTTCAATGCCCTTGCTGGTGGAAGGAGGTTTTCACTCAAAATCTCACGATACATGGCCCCATTCATTCTTTCCTTTACACGGATCAGTCGTCCTGGTCCCTTTGCAGAAAAACAGCCCCAAAGTATGATGTTTCCACCCCCTTGCTTCACAGTAGGTATGGTGTTCTTTCTCCTCCAAACACGACAAGTTGAGTTTTTACCAAAAAGTTCTATTTTGGTTTCATCTGACCATATGACATTCTCCCATTCCTCTTCTGGATCATCCAAATGCTCTCTAGCAAACTTCAGACGGGCCTGGACGTGTACTGGCTTAAGCAGGGGGACACGTCTGGCACTGCAGGATTTGAGTCCCTGGCGGCGTAGTGTGTTTCTGATGTAGCCTTTGTTACTTTGGTCCCAGCTCTCTGCAGGTCATTCATTAGGTCCCCCCATGTGGTTCTGAGATTTTTGCTCACCGTTCTCGTGATAATTTTGACCCCACGGGGTGAGATCTTGCGTGGGATCCCCAGATCGAGGGAGATTATCAGTGGTCTTGTATGTCTTCCATTTTCTAACAATTGCTCCCACAGTTGATTTCTTCGCGCCAGGCTGCTTAACTATTGCAGATTCAGTCTTCCCAGCCTGGTACAGGTCTACAATTTTGTTTCTGGTGTCCTTTGACAGCTCTTTGGTCTTGGCCATAGTGGAGTTTGGAGTCTGACTGTTTGAGGTTGTGGACAGGTGTCTTTTATACTGATAACTAGTTCAAACAGGTGCCGTTAATACAGGTAACAAGTGGAGGACAGAGGAGCCTCTTAAAGAAGAAGTTACAGGTCTGTGAGAGCCAGAAATCTTGCTTGTTTGTAGGTGACCAAATACTTATTTTACTGAGGAATTTACCAATTAATTCATTAAAAATCCTTCAATGTGATTTTCTGGATTTTTTTTTCTCATTTTGTCTCTCATAGTTGAGGTATACCTATGGTGAAAATTGGAGACCTCTCTCATCTTTTAAGTGGGAGAACTTGCACAATTGGTGGCTGACTAAATACTTTTTTGCCCCACTGTAGAAGGCCAAAGAATTTTCCACACATTAGGAACGACGAAGTGGTATATGGATGCCGTCAAGCTTCTTGCTAGCTACTTTGCTACTCCTGACAATGTGGTAGTATGACGAATTGGCTTTTGCCAGAGACGCCAGAGAGTCGGTGAGTCAGTACAGCAATTCATCGCTGATCTAAGACATTTGGCTAGTATGTGCCGTTTTGGACTGTTGGAGAATGAAATGGTGTTGGACCAGTTAGCCAAACACATATGCAATGCTAGGCTACGAGCTAAGATGCTAACGGTGCAAAACGACATGACGCTAGCTAACACAATTGAGCTAGCGTTCCAGCTAGAGGCAGCAGAGAAGTTAGCCTCGGAGCTAAATGGGCAACAAACACAGAAGCTGCCTGGACAGATGACGCTAGCGGATGCAGCGGGCACGGAAGAAGAAGAGGACATGGCAGAAGAATATGAGACGAACGGGGTTAGCCAAAGGTCCCCTCCAAGAGGCCCCGTCTGTGGGAGCTGTGGCCCCCAATGCACCAAGATGGAGCACGTTTTTGCCTGGCAAGAGGACAATGGTGTATCAAGTGTGGGTGCCTAAACCATTTCTCCAGAGTGTACCGGTCGCAGGCACTGTGGGGCCCGCCAAGTAAGCCAGCCCGTCCGCCAACAACGACCATTCATGCGGTAAGCCCCAACATTAATGGTTATTCATACGGCATGGTTGAATTAGACAGAGTCGCTGTACCACTCCTGCTCGAGAGACCGTGACGGCGACTGACCGGGCCACAGCCAGCAACACAACAGGCACCGCTGAGGATCGTGGTGAAGCTGGGAACAGCGTGCTTTCAGCTGACAGATGGTTCAGTTTGGCGCGCAAATCAACTACGGCATGTCCAGGTGGCTGCTCCAGATGGCGAGGCTTCGCAGGAGTCAGCTACCACAGTGTGGGACCCGGGCCCCAGCGTCATGAGGATTGGCCCCGGGGGTCCGACAGCCCCATGGAGGCAGCCGCCATGGGGCCGCTCCAAAGCCCCTCCGGAAAACTGTTCTCCCTGTGAAAGACTGTCAGAAAAACGAAGACTGTTCAGGTAGGAGCACGGCTGACATGGTGGCAGAATAACTCATCCAGCCACATTGGGTCCCACGGTGGTTTACCCACGGACCCTAGCCGTTAGATTTGGTGTGTTCTTAAAAAAATAAAAAACTAATGAGTGTTCTCTAATAAAGAGTGTGTGTTCTTTAAAAGTATTCTTTATAATAATTGGTTAATTGTGTGATTTGATAATACTGTATAGAAATGTTAAATGTGTGATACATATACTGTTTAATGTGTGTGTGTGTTTGAATAGTAATGCTAAGTAACTGAATAGTGGGAATTTGTTTACTAAATTAGGAAGGGCTATCTGCTAAAGTTAATAATATATTTTTCATTTTTTTGCAAGCGGGGGGGAAATGTAGTGTATTAATATTGAGCATATTTGGTAGTGGTGCGCATCCTTCGGATGACGTGACCACCCAGTATACTGTATATTGGGCGGCCCGCCATCTCAGACAGGGAGCTGGAGTCAGTGGTATGGGAGTCAACTAAGGTGGTTGGCAGCCGGCCCCATTACACACATGCCTGTACTCATACTTTCTTGTAATAAAGTTCAGTAAACGGCAGCATCCTTGTCGGTCGTCATTACCAGGTTTGTGGACATAACATAATGAATCTATATAATATGAGTTTAACTTTTTGAATTGAATTACTGACATAAATTAACTTTTTGAAGATATTCTAATTTATTGAGATGCACCTGTAAAAAAAAAAATAAATAAATAAATAAAATTCTAATCTATAAAGATATTTTTGTGATATTGTAGTTTTTGGTGTCTCTATAGCATCATAAAATAAAGTGTAAATTAAAAAGGAAATGTTAATATAAATGAATGAACACATGAATGAAAGTGGGTCTTTAGAAAGCATGTGAGTCTGTGAATTGTTCACAGTGAATATCTAGGAGTTTTTCTGTCAGTAGGGGGAGAAAACACTTCATTCCACTCTTGGTATCTGAGTTTTTGCTCTCTGCCGCCCGAGTCTCCCCCACTGTATGCTCCTCCATGAGTCAGAATGGTACACACTGACATTGGTGGCATGTGCAGTTTTACACAGAGTCAAATGTACAGTCTAGACTTTATTTCACTGTCCAGAAAATGTGAATATATGTTCTTCTTGTAGAGCTGAGTCATATATTGATGAACTTGCAGAACTTTAACACAGAAACGGATTTATTGCCTGCAAAACAAACACATCAGCTGTATAATGTCTAAAAGTCAGAGTTTCAAGGGAGTGGCTAAAAGCACAAAGTTGAAAGAATTCAATTTATAACAATCCATGTTATGATTCTTGCAGTAAGTACTGAGAATCAAATTAAAACCCAGTTGACCCCAGAGCTTACACATTATTCATTCAGTTATTCTCTCTTGTCTCAATTTGCTTCTGTCTATCACATTGTAAGAATTTCTGAATTAATTTTTAGTCATACTAAGTGCTGAAATGGAGATGTAAATCAAAAGTAAGGTTGAATTGATAAAAGTAAGCTGAAACGGAGATTAATGGCTTATGTTAGTTGCAATAACACTTTCAAATGGTGAACATTAAGATGGCTTCACAGCTAGATGGTTGTGGGTTTGAATCCATGCAAGACCCTTCAGTGTGGAATTTATGTTCTCCCTGTGCTAGTGCAGATTTCATCCTGGAGCTTGTGTTTCTCCTGACATGGAAAAAAAAAGCATGTCAGGCTAATGCATCCCAGGCTCAGGACAAAAGAGTCTTTAGGTTCTTTTACAGCTTAGTTTGTTTGCTCAGGTCCAAAGCATTTGATGAGTCTGTAAACTTGTAATATTTTCCTCTTGGTTTAGTTAACTTTCCACACTGATAAAAATCCAAGCATACCAACATGCATCACTTCAGACTTCAAGAATGTCCTCTCCACTTACTGGTCAGATGTGTTTGCACTGTGGACAAGAAAAGTAAATGAGAAAAAAGTTCCCAGGCCTTACTAAGATGGTATCGTCAAAACTGCAATGTCAGAAGTCCAAATATCATTTACGGGAGTGTCCAAGTCCATTTTGCTAATATGACTGTAGAAAAAAAGATTTTCTACAGGAGAAAATTGCATAAAAGTTGTCTTATCTCTCCTAATTATTTAGATGTTTCCACTTAAATTTGCTGTTCAGTTTCTGAATACCTTGATTTGCTTCAATTTAAAGATAATTTATTAAGTGGTTCTTTCTCCACAGTATCCAAGAGTTAAGAGTTTCTCAACTACAAAACAGTGTTGTTTATCACCAAATATACATTTCAAACCCATAAAAAACTTTGGATAAATCATTTATATAAAATATGAAAAGTAGTGAACCAAGCACAAAACCTTGACGAACACAAGTGACCCATAAAACTTGTGATTTCATTGAAATCAGTGGTGGAAATGTTGTTATGCCTCAGGAGGTAATTAATTTATTACGTTCTACAGTTTTTTAATATGTTGTTATTTAAGTGAATACCATTTACCATTTTTATGTCAGTGTCTTGATTGAGCTTGTATTTTTTTTTTTTTGTCTACACTATATATCTCACTGGAGACATGAACTTTGTTTTATTTTGTGAAATGACAAAATTGAAATGTTCAAATGTCTATCAGGTGATTTGAATCCAATACAGAAATTCATAAGTGATTAAATGTTACAGCTTTGGTCAGGCTTTGTTGGTGAGTGGCTAAATTAATGTTATTTCATGTCTTTCACTCAGAAATTGCTGCACTAACATACATGTAGCCATATATATAAATTATTTGAAGGAGAAACTGATATTGTTCTACCAGCTTCCAGCTATAACAATAACATGCTCTTAAGCCTCTAAAAGAGCACATAAAAGTGCCTTGGGAGGCCCAAAGGCTAAAGTTCAGGATGCAGTGACTGGGAAAGACATCGCTGAGGTCGGGTTAGGTTAGTGGTGGGCCAGCATGCAGGGCAAATATGGCCATAAGGGGAAAACTTAGGACATGCTTGGCAAGTTAATGAAGCTAGCATTCATATTGATTTCATGGTTGAGGCAGTGCACCCGTTATAAAGGTCTGATAAAACATCAATAAAATGTAGATGTCTTTTTCAGATTGTTTTCCAAACCGGAGGTTGTGACTGCTGCTGATGTTGTGAGAAGTGCTGAGATGTTTAAACATGAAAGCAGATTTTATATTCCTCTGATTCTTCTTTATCCTTTCATCTCATATCTGCCTCTAATTCATGCATCCCAGTGTTTTTTTAAAACACTGCCATTTGAAGCAGGTTTATTGTTGGATGGCACCCAGTCCACATCCTGCATCTTTTCTTCATTGTGTTGGCAGTGGTGCAGATCACACTCCATAAAATAAGGTTTACTAAAGAGCAAAATGAAGTGGACTTTGAAGAAGTGATGATGAAGTGATGAAGTGGTCACTTTTGTTTTCTTTGTATCCACAAAGTCATTACTCACACCAAATGAACTGTTGGCCATATAACACTGGAGTTTTTATAATTAAATGACATTTTCACACATTGGCGCTTGTGTGATGTATTAAATATTATTATGTTGTGGGTGACGGCTACACCTTTCTGGTTCCGCCGCCACCCAGGGTATAAAAGGCAAATGCGGAAGAGGAACGGACTCTTTACTACCAGACCTCTGCCTAGACAGGAGCGACTTTGTGTTCAGTGAGTTTGAGAATAAAGTTACGTTCTACTGCACCTTCGGCCTCATTATTGAAGTCTCGGTTATGGACATAACGTTTGGCGATGAGGATAAAATTATGGATAAAGGAGTTTCTAGTATTCGGCCGTTTTTGGAGCTCCCAGGCGAGCCACCAGTTCCCTGGATGAGGTGGTTTGCAGCGTTCCAAAACTATTTGGTGGCATTGAACCTTGGAGAATTGGAGAAACTACATGCACGAGCAACACTGGTCCATAATCTCGGCATGGAAGGGCAACGTATTCTCAGCACATTGGGTGAGAGTGATAGTTTTGAGGATGTGGTTGAGCAAATGATGCGCTACTTTCGCGCTCCTGAGAACGTCATTGTCTGGAGGATCCAGTTCTGACAGCGCTGCCAGCGGCCGGGAGAGTTGGTGCAGCGGTATGTTGCGGACCTGCGCCAGCTGGCTTGAGATTGCCAATTCGGGGCTTTGGAGGAAGAAATGGTGTGCGATCAGTTAGCGGAGCACACGCTATATTCTGCGGCACGGTCAAGACTCCTCACGCACTCTGGTGAACTGATGTTGAACATGGCTATGGAGATAGCTCAGCAGTATGAAGCAGCGGCTAAACTGTCAAAGGACCTCGGTGAGAGAACGACGTTGAGGCAGCCTGACTCACAGTCAGCGGCATAGGCTGTGGACCTGGGTAGCGATGACAGTGCAGAAGACTACGCTACAGCTATTAAGATTAGGTCCGCCCCGGGATCGCCCAAATGTTTGGGCTGCAGGTCCATCAAGCACTGATATAAGGCAAGAGAGTGTCTGGCGAGGGGCAAACACTGCAGCAAGTGTGGATTCCTACATCATTTTGCCAGGACCTGCAAAAAGTTTGAGCGAGGGGAACGACGATGCGGGGCAGATTCCCCCACCACGACTCCTACGGCTATTCACACAGTCTCCCCGAACACAGATGGCTGCATATATTGTGAGGTGATTCTGGACGGTGTGGAAGTGCCATTTTTGGTTGACACGGGCGCAGCAGTATCCATGTTGAACTGGCCTACTGTGAGGAGTTTGTTCCCGCATTACCATGTGAGAGGACTGTTGACACCGTATTGTGGCTATGGAGGTAACAGGTTGGCCATCGTGGGATCACTGGAGCTGACGGTGAGATACAAGTCGGCTGTGGTGTCCAATATCCAGTTCATGGTGACCGTCAGTGGGTCGAACGTGATGGGCTGTGACCTATTGTACGGATTGGGCTTCATGATCACCAGTGGCATTGGAGAGGAGTGGTTGGGCTTTGGTTTGTGGGACCGACCAGTTCTGAGTGTGGTGGACGGTGCGGTTTGGGACGAAGATTGGCCTAGTATTCTGGGAGATGGACAGGACCAATCCCACCCAAGGCCATCGAGGGAGGGTTCCGGTACCAGAGCCCAAGTTACTCTGGATGTGGGAACTGGGCGGCATGATGGAACACCTGTGACGGCTTGTGGAGCTGTGAAGATGGCTCCGTCTGCTTCTGGAGTTCGGCCGGGAGGTACCGAGAAGCAAGGGGCTACAGCGGCTTCGCCGGCGTCACAAATGAAAGAGAGCGGGGCAGGATCGGCTGGCATGGTGGACTGACGTGCCACAAAAGAACACTGGAGGCGGAGTCGAGCTTCTCGAGGGGTCGCTGGAGCGGTTCAACCCAGAGAGGAGGTCCGGGCTAGACATCGCGGACATTAGAAGCCGAGTCGAGCTCCCCTGGGGGTTGCTGACGTGGTTCGACCCAGGGAGGAGGCTTGGTTAAGAGGGGTCCACAGCAAGCAGAAACGACGAGAAGACCAGGGACTGCTACAGGTGGTGGCCATTCGGGAGGACTGTTATCTTCAAGTGTCCGATGGCTTATGGAGATACCCCAGTGAGCTACGGTGCGCTGTTGAGGAGAAGGAGGTGTCGGGGCTCTGACGTGGTTAATTTCTGGGGGCGAAGCAAAGAAGCAGCTCTGGACGGGACCTGCTGGATGGGTCTCCCAGGGATGGTTTCCCCATTGAGACTGTATGGTGGTGGGGGTGCGATGTGTTTTAGGTTGAATTATTAACATGTTAATGGCTGTAATGTTAATGTGTGCACTACCCAGGCTGTGTTGTCTTTTTGTCAATGTGGTTGATGCATAAAAGTAGCTGTGTTAAGCGCCCATTTAAAAAAAAAAAAAAAAAAAAAAAGACAGCGAGCAACATTTATCGGGGGGAGTTTGTGCAGAAATGTAAATATGTGTGAATTGCCCAAGCCAAGTAGTTCATATGTTTCACACGCAGCTGCTATATGAATTGCCTAGTTTGTCTTTGGAAAAAGAGACGATGTTTGTACTACTATATTTAATACATGATTGATGTGTGCTCTGCCTGGGTTATGGGGTGAGTGTGTTGTGGGGGGGAGGGCTGTCACAGCAGGGTGTGAATGTACATAGTGACTGGTTGTTGGATAAATTGAAGTATTTCTTGTCTGTACATACATTTTGGGATTGTTTTATGTATTATATTAGAAACATGGCAGTTTTTCTTGTCCTATGGACTGCAATACAATGGAGACAGTAGAATAACCCGTCTGGCCGTGTGGGGGTGGGACAGTAGTCCACCTGTCCCCCTCTAGTTTTAGTTATTTGTGTGCATGATAGGCCCAGTTATTCTAGTTACTGTTGGTGTGTGATTCGGGTTGCAGATTTGGGTGGGTCTAAATGGCGTGTGTTTTGGACTTTTCTACGGGGGGTGGGGTGTTATGTATTAAATATTATTATTATTATTATATTGTGGGTGATGGCTACACCTTTCCAGTTCCGCCGCCACCCAGGGTATAAAAGACGAATGCGGAAGAGGAATGGTCTCTTTACAACCAGACCACTGCCTAGATGGGAACGCTTTTGTGTTCAGTGAGTTTGAGAATAAAGTTATGTTCTACTGCACCTTCGGCCTCATTATTGAAGTCTCGGTTATGGACATAACAGCTTGGTGTGGTTGAAATGGTTAGTATAATTTGAAGTTTATGTTGGAAATTAAGGGCGTTTTCACACCTGAAAGCCCACATAAAAGTCTGGACCAAAGTTCATCTTTTTGTTACATTGTATGCATTTGATCTCCGATTTAGTTTCACACTATTCCTTGTCCAAGTGAACCAAATAACTTTACATGTCCTACCTACATCCTGTTGTCATGACAATGTTTCGCACAGACTGTGGTCGTTAGCAAGCATGCTACTTACCTTATGAGGTGTTTTCTGTTGCCGTGGAAACAATAATAACCACACTTTAAAGGAGATATACATACATTTGTGTTAATCTAATACAATCCATCACTTTTGTGTTGAAAATGATTTTATTCAGAGAGTCTCTGGATGGTTTTTCCATGAAAAGGACAAGCCATGCACCATCCCTGTAGTCTATCCTAATTGGCTCTCCATGCCCCAGTAAAGGACTGACACAGTTTTCAAAGTGAAGCATAACACAAACCAAACTCCACAAAAGTATAAAGCAGAATAAAATATTTGTTTCATGCTGTTGAGATGTGAAAATGCAGCCATGAGGACAATCCAACTGTATTTTTTCCATGCGTGTCATTTCATACCACTCGAGTGTGATATTGTCATTCTGCCACTTCATTCAATATTTTTAACTGCCAGCAGAGCAGTTTGGGCATGCTAGCTCCAAGCTTTTTATACGTTCAAGCCCATAACATTACAAACAACTGTTGAGTGTTATAACTTTCCTATAAACTGTGACACTATATACTATTGGTTGTGGCTAACATTAGATCCCATCTGTAGCCACATAAAACACTTCCAAGCACAGACGCTTCTTCCATAGGGTAGTGTATGCAAATGCTATGGGCCACAAGTGAGTGAGGGGGCCCCAAAGTGAGATGGTGTGTGGGAAGAGGGGATGACGCTTACTTTCCAACATTTAACATGTGCCATCACCTGCAAAGGCTGCTGGGAAAAGGGAAGCCTGTTTTCTTCTTGTTCACCAAACTGATGCACTATGGGGCCACAAAGCGCAATCTTGCATAGGGTTCCCCAAAACCAGGGGGCCCTGCTTCCAAGCAAACATCAGCTACATACTGTACCATCATCATAGCACATCTTTTTGCTAATCCCAAGCTACATGTTGTCTTTGAAAAATTGTGTTTATTGTATAAAATTTATATTTTTAAAGTTTCTTCTTCTTTCGGCTGCTCCCTTTAGGGGTCACCTCCATCTCACCCTATCCCTTGCATCTTCCTCTGTAACACCAACCCTCTCCATGTCCGCTTTCACTACATCCATGAATCTTCTCTGTGGTCTTCCTCTTTTTCTCCCGCCTGGCAGTTCCATCTTCAACATTCTTTATCTAATACATCGACTATCCCTCCCCTGCAAATGTCCAAACCATCTCAGCCTTGCCTCTCTTACTTTTTCTCCAAACCGCTCAACCTGAGTTGTCCCTCTGTTATACTTCTTACTAATTCTGTCCCTTGTAGTCACTCCCAATGAGAATCTTAGCATCTTCAACTCTGCCACCTGCAGTTCCACCTCCTGTTTTTTTTTTGTCAGTGCCCCCGTCTTCAAACCATCCATCATAGCAGGTCTCACTACCATAATGTAAATCTCCCCTTTCACTCTAGCTGCTATCCTTCTGTCGCAAATCACCCCGATACTCGTCTCCACCTGCTCCACCCTGCCTACACCCTCCTCCTCACCTCTCTTGTGCATTTTCCATTGCTTTGGATGGTTGACCCCAGGTATTTAAACTCATCTACCTTCACTACCTCTACTCTTTGCATATTCACCGTTACACCTGCTCTCACTACAGATCACAATGTCGTATGCAGACAACATGGTCCACGGAGACTCCTGCCTGACCTCATCTGTCAGCCTGTCCATCACCATGGCAAACAAGAAGGGGCTCAGAGCCAGACCTTCATGTAATCCCAACCCCACCCACCTTGAATCCGTCTGTCACTCCTACAGCACACCTCACCACTGTCTCACTATCCCCATACATGTCCGCACCACCTTCACATAATTCTTTGCCACTCCTGACTTCCTCATATAGTACCACACTTCCTCTCGGCAACCGGTGATATGCTTTCTCTAGCTCCACAAAGACTCAGTGAAACTCCTTCTGACCTTCTCTATATTGCTCCATCAACGCTCGTTTGAAGCAAACATTTAAGACAAACATTGCATCTGTAGTACTCTTTCTTGGCATGAAACTGTACAGCAGCTCACTGATTGTCACCTCTCTTCTTAACCTAGCTTCAGCAACTCTTTCCCATGGATCATGACGAATGATATCTTTAAATTTAATTAATTTTTTTTTTAATTCCGTTGCCATCAAGGTTTATGCTGACATTTTTTCACTCACACAAATGTTCCATATGCTTATATTAAAGCCATCTGTTCAAACACATTTTTATGCATTTTTTTGTGGACAAAAATCTGCGCTTAACCAATAAAGGAGTACAATGTTTGTTGGTAGACTGGGTCTCTACTTTATAAACACATGGGTCACTAAATATTGTTCTATATTTCTGTCATCTATATGTGTTCTCTTGGAAAGTTTTTTGTTCTGAAGTTCCCAGTTAAGAAAAAAAATAAAGAAAGAAAAATGCTACCGCAGCACATTTTCCCTCTTTGGCTACAATAACACCCTGTGTCTTGTTCTGAAGTCTAAACCTTGCTGAAAATTGCTTTCACACGAGCAGGGGACTGGGTCTAGAACAGGGGTGTCCAATCATGTGCCATGGAGGGCCAAGACCCTGCAGGTTTTCTCTTCTACCCAGTCTCTTCAGCAGGTGTTTTTATTTATCAGCAATTGGTGGGAAGAAATTCAGTGAAATCTGCTGCTGAAGACGCTAGTTGAAGGTAAAGCCTGCAGGGTGTTGGTCCTCCTTGGCGCATGATTGGACACCCCTGGTCTAGACCATTTATTTTTGCTGGATTTAATTTTGGCTCTTTGGTCTGGACCGCAGAAGTTTCAAATGTGTGGTTTCCCATCAGCATGTCCATGTGGGCCCCACCATAGGTTAAACCTGGGCTATCTTATGGGCCCCACGTTGGTTTATCCACAGTTTCCATGTTGGTCCAATATTTGCCCACATGAACTTAACCTGTGGCACAGGTAAGGTGCTTACCCACTTTAACCCCATTTAAACTCTGCATGGGTTCAGTGCGGGTGAACATGTTTCAGTAACACTGACACCACATGTGAGGAAACACAGATGGGACCAACATGGAAACTGCCACATGGGGCTCATAAGACAACCCAGCTTTAACCTATAATGGGGCCCACACAGACATGCTGGCTGGGTTGGCTCAAATGTCATAAAGCAACCTAAGAGCTAAAGTTACTGTAGGTGTTTGCCACTGTTTTCAGGTACTAGCTAGCTACATGTTTGGCCAACACTTGAGATTTAAATGTGTCATCACATCCTTCACACTAGTGTTGTAGTCAAGACCCCGTCAAGAGCAGAATCTTCCAAGACCTACATACACAGTGGTCTTGGTCTCGACTTGATCTTGGTCTTGGGAGACTCTGATCTTGGTCTGGTCCCAACTACAACACTGCTTCACAAAAAAAAAAAAAAAAATCTTAGGAAGTAATGGGGGGGAAAAAACAATTTTTAAAAATGAGGTCATGAAAAGCTGAAAGAAAAGCAGCAGTTTGTCGTCTCCATTCTACCTTCAATCTTTAACTCTTGCCAATAAGACAAATTTGTGGTGCCTGCATTTGCAATACAGACTTGTTTTGACAATTGAGAAAAAAGTTGAGTGCTCAAAGATCAGCTTTTTGGAACATTCCACAGGTGAACAAGTTAATTAAAAAAAAAAAAAAAAAAGTGAGTGTCATTGGGTATAAAAGGAGCATTCCCGAAACGCTCAGTGAAGCAAGGATGGGATGAGGTTGACCACTTTGTGAACAACTGTGTGGGCAAATAGTCCAATAGTTTAAGAATAATTTTTCTCACAATATAATTGGAAGGAATTTAGGGATTTTTATCAACTTCAGTCTATAATATCCATCAAAAGATTCAGAGAATCTGGAGAAATTTCTGCATGCAAGTGGCAAGGCTGAAAACCAATGTTGAATCCCCTTGAGCTTCAAACCCTCAGGTGGCACTGCATTAAAAACCAACATCATTCTGTAAAGGATAGGGAGCACTTCAGAAAACCACTGTCAGTTAACACAGTTTGTCACTGCATCTACAAGTGCAAGTTAAAACGCTATCATGAAAATTGAAAGCCATATACAGTATCAGCAACGCCCAGAAACACTGCCAGTTGCTCTGGGCCTGAGCTCATCTGAGATGGTCTGACTCAAAGTGGAAAAGTGTGCTGTGGTCTGAGGAGCCCACTTTTTAAATTGTTTCTGAAAATCATGGATGTCATGTCCTCGGATCTAAATGGGGAAAGGACCATCTAGAGTGTAATAAGCAAAACGTTCAAAAGCTAGCATCTGAGATGGTATGGGGATTTATTAGTGCCCATGGTATGGGTAATTTACACATCTGTGAAGGCATCATTAAGACTAAATGGTACATAGAGGTTTTGAAACAGCATATGCTGCCATCCAAGCAACATCTTTTTCAGGGAAATCCGTGCTTATTTCAGCAAGACAATGCCAAGCAACATTTTGCACAACAGCATTGACTTTGTAGTAAAAACTGCTGGGGTGCACTGCACTCAGGAGCAGACGATGCAGGCTGATCAGCAGCGGACCCAGATGAAGCTGGCTGATCAGCGATGTCCCAGACGATGCAGGCTGATCAGTGGTGATACCAGAAGGACCAAACAGGCTGATCAATGGTGAGCCCCAATGAAACAGGCTGATCAGTGGTGAGCCCCAATGAAACAGGCTGATCAGCGGTGAAACCAGGCGATGTAGGCTGATCAGCAGCAAACCCAGACAATGCGGGCTGACCAGTGGCGAACCTAGGCAGTGAAGGCTGGAGATCCTCGAGTCCTGACACTTGGGGATCCATACTCAACACAGCCACCTCGGATGGGGAGGAAGAGACAAACACTGGGTCACTACCAACAGCAGGTGTGAAGCCCAGCGGAGAGAGCCTAGAAGCAGATGATGGCTGCAAATGGGTCACCCCGCCAAGAGCAAGGTGAAGCCCCATTATATCTGATCTAATAGAGGAGAGGACTTGCCTTAGCGCTTGCTCCACCCCTGACAAGGACCCCGGCGTCTCCTCTGCTGGAGTGAAGACTTCGGGATGAGCTGCAACCTGGACAACCAACGTGACATCCAGTGCAGCAGCAGATGTGATGACAGGAACTGGAGTTAGGGAGCGATGTGGGACCGGCACTGGAACTTGGGAGCAACATGGAGTCGGTACTGGAGCTAGGAAGTGATGTGGAGCTGGCACTGGGTGATCTTCAGGGACCCCAGAAGCAGAAACGGTAGCCAGAGTAGAACCAGATCTGGAGGCTACAGCTGCTTGGAACCCAACCTTGGAGACAGCTGTTGCTAGTGGAACTTCGGGCATTTCCCTCTGGGTGGTTGCAGAGATCCCTCAAGGAGCAGTGGCTGAACAACAGCGGGGAGCTGGAGCTGCAGAGTCTCCCATGACCAGCCAGTTCCCACCCAGCAGGGGCAAACACTCGGGGGGAAAAAAAAGAGAGGGGAGATGCAGGTGAACGTGGATGAATTGAGGCAGCAGCAGAGAAGATGGCAGAGGCAGGTGGTGAGGGTCCAGCAGCGGCAGACGGCAGTCATCGTCCCCCCTCCCCCTTGCCCCCGGGAACCAGGCAAGACCTATCATTTATTGGTGTTAAAAATTGAAAAGGTACTTGCCTGAGTTTCCACTCTGCTGCCGCTGATGGTCCAGACAACTCCCTCTGGGTGGTTCCGGAGATTGTCTGGCTGGGAGCTGCAGGTGTTGGAGAAGAGCAGCGCCTCCTCGAATAATCCTTCCACCCGAGGTCCCTGAATGCCAGCTTACTGCCGAGGAACTCGCTCCGCTGGAGAGATGATTGGTGGACAGTAGGCTGGCTCCGGTGAGGATGAGATGGCGGGTAGCGGTGGTAGAGGAGGGAGTGCTAGTCTCTGCACCCGGGGGTGCGAGTGAAAACTTGGTCTAACTATCATCAAGTTTGCAACTCCCCCCCCCCCCCCAGCAATCTCTAGCATCCTCTGGGGAAGAGCAGCTCCGGACAGTGGCCGCAAGTTCTTCTACCGCGGCTACTACCTCCAGCTCATTCTGAGTCCATTTCCTCCTCCTTTTACTGGGCTCGCCCACTGAGTCCATGACTGGCAACATCCTACTGCCAAGGTGGGCACCCCAATGAAGCACGAAGCAGGACTCAGGCGCAGAGCAAGCTCTTGGCATAATGATATATTAACACAAAATAATGCAGTGCGTGGGCTGGAAAATAACACAGGGTTACAAAAATATTTTTTTTGTAAGTTGTCTGTTTTTTTCAACTGATTTAAGACAATTTTGCACCACTGAATCCGAAAATGACATCCGTTTCTCTCGATCAGGTCAGGTTTTTACGTTAAGCTGATTTTTAAAAAATATGATCTTCTGACTAAATCGATTACATTTTTGTGACATTGATTGATTTTTGTTAATATTTCTCATCCGAAATAGATTTTTAAGAGAAAAAATCATTTTCTAACACAATTTGATTAAATGTTACAAACTTCGATTACTGTAAGTTGAATAGTAGACATTGATAAAGGTAAGTACATGTAAATTGAATGTTACTTCATCATTGTTCAAAATTCCAAGCTTCAACTTCCGTTTATTCAAACCTCTAGAATGCTCAGTGGCAGGGATGTCTCTCTTCAGAGTCCAACAGTAATCAGCCATCATGACAGTTTGACATCATGTCATAAATTGGCACATGCAAACTCTTCAGAGTTCGAGAAATTTCAAGAAATAAAAAAAATTTTGCATCATAAAAAGTGAAAATACCCGTATATGTAAACAAAAACGTAAAAAAAAAAAACATGGCCATAGTTCAAAAAGTTGACCTGATTGAGGGCAATGTGATTTTTGGATTCAGCACATCAAAATTGTCCTAAATCAGCTAAAAAACACTTAGACAATAAATTTGGTGTTGACCTGTGTAATTAAACAAAACACGACCTGGCAAAACACGAAACACGACTAGGGAAGGCAATAGGCTGAATACAATAATACAAGGTGGTGATCAAGCGTGTTGATCACGCTGAATGACTTTCATCATCATCATCATTTTTCCCATGTGGCACATTACTGGCCTTGGGGTGCTCCTGATAGAGGGAACCTCACATCTATCAGTTGCATGAAGGCTGTCTTTGTCATCATGGTCTTCCTAGCCTGATGGATATCTACACCCAACAGTTTTTCAGCATAGTTCCATACGTTGCTGGGCGTTCTGACATCAAAAAGCACCTGCTTTTGACGTGCATCATTTCCAAGTCAGCATATGTGTCTGATATATTTGAGATGTTGGCAGTAGTAGAAGTCTCGAATGGGTAGCGTGTTGGTGATCATACATAGGCGTTTGAGATTTTAAAAGTTCCAGTCCAGCTCTCTGTCCACCTGGGTATCAGTTCGTTCTTTCCTCCCAGGTGCATTTTTGCGTTCATATCCATCCATCTTTCACCATTTTCCTCAAGATCCCATGCCATACAATTTCAATTTTATCCAACTCCCTTTCTGTCAAAGTCTGTGTTTAAATACTGTAGAGAAGACAAGAGCACACACATGCAGTCAAAAATGTCATTCTTATTGGTAGCTTTATTCAATAGTGCGTTACCACATCTTTTAACTAATTCCATTTCTGGAAAGTGGCTCCAATCGTGGCATACAGAAAATGAGAGGAGTTTACTTCTGCATTTGTAATGGTGTATCCAAGGTATTTAAAAGTTCGCACATTCTTGATTTTATTATTATTACCGAGTGTTATCAAGCTCTCCTGGTTCTTGATTTCATCGTCAACATTGAAAGCCATTGTCTCCGTTTTGGAATATGACGTCTTTAAACCAAACGTGTGAAGGTTCGGTCATAGATTTCAAGGATGACCTTCAACTCTTTGTCTCAGTTTGCAAAAATTGCCTCATCATCGGCATACAGGAGTTTGGTCATCTGGGTAACCCCACGTGTTGGAGCTTTCTTACGGTATTGTCATGGTGATACCTCATTGGGCATGTAATATTCTACTCTCACGCCTGCCCGTGGGTGCTTTTGTAATTTCCCAGTTTGGGATCAATAAAGTATATCTGTCTGTGTCTGTCTGTCTGTCTTAACTTCATAACGTGTGACTGGCACTACAAAGCCCATATAAATGTTAAAGGGGGGGGGGATTCTAGTGTTCCCTGGCAGCGCCCCACCAGTGTCTCAAAGAGACATGCATTCCCCATAATGTAGGCCTTCGTGCCAGTGTATAGTGCACGTAGTAAGGATATCAGATGTGGGCACTTGAGTCGGATTTCTAAACCCTTACAAAGCGCCTCCCTCGGTATCCAATTGTAAGTGGCTTTGAGGTCCACAAAGGCTATGTAAACTGGGATTTTGGACTTAGAAGTGTTTTCAAGTAGCTGATGTAGAGCATATATATAGCATCTGATGTTGATCTATTATCTTGAAAGCCAAACTGGGATTGTAACAGAAAATATTCATAAGCTTCCCGAATCCTCGCAACGATAATTCCAGATAGAACTTTGGACACTGTTGCAACTATGCTCAGCCCTCTTATGCAGACATCTAATGCTAGCTATTAGCCACCTTGATGGGACTTGAGCATGGGACCATATTAGACCAATCAGACATATGATATAACTCAGCAATTGCATTGACCTAGAATATTTATTTGTTCTACATATATCTTATCAGTCCCCTGACATTTGGCATTTTTCAGTCTTTTAATACTTTTCTCAATTTCGGTGTGGTCTGGTGCCATCATGCTAATGACGGGCATGTCAGCCGGCGGAAGAATATGTTGATAGTTCTCTGGGTGTTCAAGTCCGGGTTGTTGTTCAAACTTACAGTCACTAAAGTATGCAGAAAAGTGCTTCTCTAGTTTTGTATCTGAGACCAGTGGTCTGTTGAGCTGTAGCATTGATGTGTGTTGTTTCATCAGCTGAAATTCCTCCTCAGTGTCTCTCTGGTCACTCGCAAAATTCATTTGGTCTGCCTTATCTTTAAAATGGGAATTTTTCAACTCAGTGTGCAGCTGTATCAATTCATAAGGCGATGACTTTTTCTTTATCGGGTTCTTCAGTCAAAATCACTGTATGAGTTGCTGATAGACATGGTTTGTCCACGGTTTATCGATTTCCTTCTTGGTCTTTGATGGTATTGTTTCCTTAGGTGCCTCCCGAATGCTTCCATCACCCGTTCCTCTACATCAGGGATGAGCAACTCATCCACTGCAGCCCGCCAGTCCATTCCCAAAAATCAATTATTTATTTATACCACGTTAGAACCGCATTCTTAAATGCAATTATAGAGCCCGCCAGGAGAGGGAGCTCTAATTGAAACCTAGTGTCGCTCTGCAAATGATGGAGCACAGAGCAAGAGTGAGGGAGCCACTAGCTGGAGCAGCAGTGACTGTGTGCATGGAGTGTTGTCAGGTATGTTTTGCAAGGTAAGAGACTGCATTAATAGGCTGTAAACAGCACTAAATGTACAAAGTAGGCTGCTTTTAAACAAGAATAAATTGTACAGCTGAGGAGCTGTAGAAATTATGCTTGTTTGGCAGGTGAATCCCATGTCAGCAATAAAAGTTCAGAGACTGGTCGTTGTAATCTGCTGATTTTTTTTGTTGTTGTTGTTGTTGTTGTTATTCATTTATACCAGTGGCTCTTAAACTTTTTGAATTCCCCATTTTGGGGAGCCAGACATTACCAAGCCCACACAACTATTTCTTTGCTCCTCCACACCCACAATGAATCCATGAGCAAGCAAAGCCTTGTGATATTTCCTTTTCTTCTTCTCTTCCTTTAATTATCATCTGGAATTTTGCTTTGCTCATCATTTTGATGGAGAGAGTTTTAAAAATTAGGTCATGATATAATTATATCCATCCATCTTCTACTGCAGGGATATTTAATTACAAAATCAGTTGGGCCACAATTTGAATTCAAGACATGTAATTGGACCGCACATGTTCAGCAATCTTGAATATGACAAATTTCAAACCAACACAGATCAATATGACAAAAAAATATGCACTTTTTATTCATTGTCTTCGTTTTAAATGTGTCCTTGGCACATGACAAAGGCACGTCAAAAGTGCATTAAAAACACAATAACAGTGCTGGGGTTGAGCAGAACTTGAAGTGGTAGAAATATTTTTCCTCCTGAACAACAATTAAATAGAATGGGGGGAGATTAAATTCTGTAAATAACCATTTTGGTCATATCTTACTCAGGCATATCTCAAAGTGCATAAAAACTGTGTGCACTGTTAGTAGCATTAACATTTGTTTCCCTTTTGAAATAAAATATACTACATCCTGGTCATACTACACATCCTGGTCATAACTGATGATCTGCATTGTTGTTGTTTATGCAAATCCGACGGTGAACGCTGGGACAGCGCGTGACGTCATCCACTCAGTAACTGGCAGGCTGCAGACAGAACACCCAGATGCTCTTCTCCTCATCTCAGGTGATTTCAACCATGTTTCACTGTCTCCCATTCTACCCACGTTTACCCAGTATGTCACATGCCACACTAGAGACGATAAAACACTGGACTTATTCTACGCAAACACTAAGGAGGCGTACACCTCATCACAACTCCCCCCACTCGGGAGATCGGATCACAACTTGGTTCATCTCCGGCTGGTGTACAAACCCCTAGTGCACAGACAACCTCCGGCCATGCGCACAGTGAAGTTATGGTCTGAGGAGGCAATGGACACTCTAAAGGGCTGTTTTGAAGCCACCGCCTGGGAGCAGCTCTGCGATCCACATGGTGAGGACATCGATGGCCTCACTCACACCTTCACGGGCTACCTCAGCTTCTGTGTGGACAAATCCGTTCCCACCAAGACCATACGGTGTTGCTCAAACAACAAACCCTGGATCAACCCTGAGATAAAAACACTTCTGAGAGAAGAAGAGGATCTTCAGGTCGGGGAACAGGGAGATGCTGAAATCCGTACAGAGGGAGCTGAGGAGAAAGATCAGAGAAGGTAAGGACAGCTTCAGGAAGAAGATGGGGGACAAGCTGCAACAGAGCGACATCAGCGGGGTCTGGAGAAACCTTAAAACCATCTCTGGGCTCCAGAATACCTCCCCCCAGGCCATGGGGGGCAGGGAGTGGGCGAACAATCTGAATCTGTTTTTCAATAGGTTTGACCAACCGCCCTCCCCCCTGACTGCACAACAACCACTGCTGCCTCTAAAGACATCAAGTCCTGCTGCCCACTCCCCACTCCACCAACACCCCCCCACTCCCAACACACAGCCCACCATCCTGACCCTGACCAGGACCCAGGTGAGGACGGAGCTGAGGAAGATCAAGGCAAGGAAGGCGTCGGGACCGGACGGCGTCAGTGCAAAGCTCCTCAAGTCCTGTGCAGACCAGCTGTGTGGAATTGTGACGTACATCTTCAACCTGAGCCTGAAGCTGGGGAGGGTACCACAGCTGTGGAAAACATCTTGTGTGGTACCTGTACCAAAAACTTCCCACCCCAAAGATCTGAACAGCTACAGACCGGTGGCCTTGACGTCCCACTTGATGAAGACCCTGGAGAGAGTGCTCCTTGCTCACCTCCGCCCCCTGGTGGAACCAGCGATGGATCCACTCCAGTTCGCCTACCAGCATGGCATTGGGGTGGAGGATGCGGTGATCTTCCTCCTTCACTGTTCTCTGTCCCACCTGGAGAAGCCCGGGAATGTGGTGAGGATCATGTTCTTTGACTTCTCCAGTGCTTTCAACACCATCCAACCGATGATCCTGAAGGACAAGCTGCTGCGCGCAGGGGTGGACCAGCACCTGTCATCATGGATCCTGGACTACCTCACAAACCGGCCTCAGTTTGTGAGAACCCGGGACTGTGTGTCCGACACGATCATCGGTAGCACGGGGGCCCCCCAGGGAACGGTGTTGGCTCTCTTCCTGTTCACTCTTTATACTGCGGACTTCTCACACAACACAACACACTGCCATCTACAGAAGTTCTCTGATGACTCTGCAATCGTTGGCCTCATCTCCAATGGAGATGAAGCTGAGTACAGAGGGCTTATCCAGGACTTCGTGGACTGGTGCCATCGGAACTGCCTCCAGATCAACGCGAGGAAAACTAAGGAGCTGGTGGTGGACCGCCGCAGGCATGGACAACCCCTCACAGCACCAGTAAATATACAGGGAACAGACATTGAGATGGTGACATCCTACAAGTACCTGGGTGTTCATCTGAACAATAAACTAGACTGGTCACACAATACGGACGCACTCTACAAGAAGGGACAGCGCAGGCTGTTCCTACTGAGGAGACTCAGGTCTTTTGGTGTACAAGGGGCGCTGCTGAAGACATTCTATGACACGGTAGTGGCATCAGCCATCACTTTTGAAGTGGTCTGCTGGGGCAGTGGCATTACTGCAGCTGATAGGAAGAGACTGAACAAACTGATCAAGAAAGCTAGCTCTGTCCTGGGGCAGCGCCTTGATCCGGTGGAGGAGATAGGAGAGAGAAGGACGGTGGCTAAACTGTCATCTCTGCTGGAGTCCGAGTTCCACCCTATGCAGGACATACTGAATGCACTGAGGAGCTCATTTAGCAGCAGACTACATCATCCCAGGTGCACAACCGAGAGGTTTCGCAGGTCCTTCCTTCCAACGGCTGTCAGACTGTACAACCTAAGCAGGGCTGCTCGCAGAGATAGCAAAAAGACGTAACAACCTAATAGTTTTTTGAATGCAAAAGATGCAATAGACTTACACAATGGTCCCCTCCGGCATACAACTAGGAAAATGCCGGTTGCTATGGAGGGTGAGAATATGTATGGGCACATAATCATACCATGTAGGACAACTAAGTAGACGGTTGTGCTGTTTCATCCCATCTAGCAACAATGCTCTGCACTGTGTGTGTTTATATATTTACATATTTATTCCATCTAGCTACAATGCTCCGCACTGGGTGTGTTTATATTTATATATCTATATATTTATTCCATCCAGCTACAATGCTCTGCACTGTGTATCTATGTGTATATATATATATATATATATTTATAGTAATATGTACATATGTATATTAGCTGCTCTTGCTTGCTTGCTTTTTTTTTTCTTGCCTTCTGATTGTTGCTCTGAGTGTTGCTATCCCTGTGCTGTTGCAATCCTGGAATTTCCCCGTTGTGGGACTAATAAAGGCTTATCTTATCTTATCTTAACTGACCTTGGCACATCACAAAGTACATTTAGCTGAATTAAAAAAAAAAAAATAACTGTCAAACACTTCAGTGCACAAACCCCCCAAGAAAAGATTGATAACATTAACAAACATTGCTCATCCACTATTTTGTTTTGTTTTGTTTTAAATCACCACATGTGTAAGTACAAACCTCAGGGTACACGCTGAACCGATTGCCAGTCCATTGTACGGCAGATATAATTTTATCAGTAATTTTAATTCTACTTTGATAAAACACTAGCTTTTATTTTCAATTGCATTTTAAATTGAATGTGAAACTTTTAACTTTATCTCCCCCCCACATGTAAATCTGGCCCTTAGGAAGTGAGGGAAAAAAAATTTGTGACCCTCACTACCACCAAGGTTGCCCATCCCTGCTCTACATCATTAAGCTGTCTTGAATTTGGTTCATCTCTGAACAGGGAGTCTAGCTTTGCGCTATATGCGATTTGAAAATTGGGGTCTTCTCTCAATTTTCGGATATCCGGGTATGTAGAGTGCATTTTCTTTTTTCGAAAGATGTCTTTGACTTGCTTTCTAGTTGGAAATACAGCATGCATAACAACAATTCAGTGATTGGATTCGAAAATTTGACACTGCACTGGATACACTCGACAGTTCATGGTAGCACGTCTCACATACCAATCAGCCATTATTGTCATAATCTGCCCTCTGGGCAGATGAGAGTTTGAAGGCTGGACTCATGGTAATGGTGCAATAATGATTTATTAACAAAAAACTGAGAGAAACAAATGGCAGCACGGGGGCTGAAAACAACACAGGAAATCACGGGCTAAATAACTCAAAGGAATAAACTAGAAAACAGCAAAGCACAGGTAATCACGGGGGAACAGCAAGGACTAAAGGATGACAAAGCCAGACAAAGCACAAGCACAAACTGACACAAATAGGGAAACATAATTACAAACGGTGACCCTTCTGTGTGGAGTTTGCATGTTCTCCCCGTGTCTGCGTGGGTTTACTCCGGGCACTCCGGTTTCCTCCCACATGCCAAAAACATGCAAGTTAGGTTAATTGGCATCAAAACTGGGGATTCTAAATTGTCCTTAGGTATGGATGTGAGAGTGAATGGTTGTCTGTCTCTCTGTGTTGGCCCTGTGATGGACTGGCAATCTGTCCAGGGTGTACCCTGCCTCTCGCCCAAAGATGCTGGGATAGGCTCCAGCCCCCCCGCGACCCGAAAGGATTAAGCGGTAGAAGATGGATGGATGGATGGATGGAATTACAAACGTGAGACAGCTGGGTGAACAATCAGGAACAGCAGGGAAGAGACTACAGGTGAGGAGAACAAGACAGGTGGGGCTACACAGACAATCATAGACAGGGGATGCACAAGAAACATGACAATGAACATGCAGGACACAATACAGAGAGGGCAGTGGCAAAAACATGACTGCGAACATAATCATAACACCAAAAAACAGGACCAAAAACTACAGAACATAATTAGAGGCATGATGATGAGAAATAAACACAATGATCAACTAAGGCTGAGGTAGGGGAACACATAACGCAAATAATAATCATGACAAATGAAAACACGGGGACACTAATAATGACATTAGGGACCAATTGGGATGACACAACATAATTACAGACTGGGGAACACAAAAGACGATGACAGAGGTCCCAGGGGAGACACAAACGGCCAATAATGCAAATAATCATCATAAATAATCACAGAAAGAACAATAAGTGGACATAAAGCGTGGGCTTTAAATCACCCTTTATTGTCATTGAACCATATAACCAATCATGTACAGTTGAACGAGATTGTGTTTTACCTATCTACAGTGTTAATCACACACACCTCAAGTGTAGAATCAGAGGGCCGCTGCCATGCAAGGCGCCTCCACAGATTTCCCTCCTCCATTCCATTATTGCTGAGCACCGAGCTGGACGGCAGGAAGTTCCACTTTTATATGGTCTTTGGCATGACCCGGCCGGGATTTGAACCCCTGCCTCCCGGGTGTGGGGCGGATGCTCTACCAACTGAGCCACCACTCCGGTCCTTGATCCTATGATGAGGTTATGACAGCCCCCCCCCCCCCATCTCAAGGGCGGATTCTAGACGTCTTCCAAACAAAACAAAGAGCACCCCAAACTGGTGGGAGGAGGGAGACATGGACACGGCAGGACAAAACAAGGACTTAAACAAGCGCAAAATGTCCATCAGGTGGTCGGCCAAAGTCCCATGACCACCAGCAGGAAGAATATGATGTACCTGGTGGTCTGCCAGAGTCCAAGGCCCACCAGACGGAGAAACACAATGCGTCGGTTGGCCTATCAAAGTCCAAAGGCCACCAGACGGATGAACACGGTGTGTCGGGTGGCCTACCAAAGTCCAAGGGCCACCAGCCAGATGAACACAGCGATGTGGGAGTGTTGAGCTCAGGAGCCTTTAACACGGGAGCGAACATGGTAGCTCTTTGCTCAGGAGATAATGATAACATAGGAACATTAAACTCGGGAGATACTGATAACACAGAGACTTTAACCTCAGGAGGTAACGACATGGAACCTTTAAACTCAGGAGATGACATAATAAATCCTTTAACCTCAAGAGATTTCATGGGAGCTTTTCGCTTTAGATGAAACAACATTTACATTTACCGGAGTGGTGGCTCAGTTGGTAGAGCATCCGCCCCACACCCGGGAGGCAGGGGTTCAAATCCTGGCCGGGTAATGCCGAAGACCATATAAAAGCGGAACTTCCTGCCATCCAGCTTGGTGCGCAGCAATAATGGAATGGAGGAGGGAAATCTGTGGCGGCGCCTTGCATGGCAGCGACCCCTCTGATTCTATATATGGGTGTGTGTGATTAACACTGTAGATAAGAGAAACACAATTTCATTCTACTGTACATGATTGGCTGTATGGATTGAATGACAATAAAGGGTGATTTAATTTAATGAGAATTTTTTGTTCTGGAGAAAACAAGGTAAGAGCCTCTTGCTCTAGTGATAATACAGGAGCTCTTTGTTGCGAACAACACAAAGGAGCCTCTTGACTTAGAGACCACAAAGGAACTGTTTGCTCAGGAGACAACAACTGACATGATTTGAGGCTTAAACCCAGGAGCAGACAACAGACTCGGTTAGGAATACAATGATCTTTATTGAACGTGTGTGTGTGAGTGAGTGCAGAATGGGAGAAGTCTGGCAACCCTGCAAGGAGGAGAGAGGAGGAGATATGAGTAATCTTGTAACACACGGATCAATTACTGGAATCAATAATAATCTTACGGAGCAAGGAATGGTAGGAGTGAAACTACCTGCAGCCTTGTTCGTCTCCAGGTTACCGTAGTCCCGCGATGGTGAGGAAGTGCCAGTGCAGATATGTACAGTGTTCAGTGCAGAGGGTTCCTCAGCTGAGGAGAGAAGGGGAAAGTTCAGTCTTAGTGCTGAGGCACTTACAAGATGCTGATGAGGAAGAGGAGCCTCCAGCAAATTGAGTGAGTCCTGGTCTGCCGCCCGGTGTAGGGATGGTCCGCCAGGAGGACGGTCCACCTGTGCACAGGTATAAAGGACAAGGAGAGGATGATGCAGGTTGATGAGAACAGGTTAACTGGCTGCTTACGGTTTGTAGAGAGGGAGGCAAAACTCCCAGCTGATGAGGAGCAGAGTAGACGTAGTAGAAAGGGAGACAAAGCTCCCAGCTGGCGAGGAGAAGAGTAGATGAGCATCGTGAATCTCTTTCACAGAGTTGGAGCATTGACGTCTCTGTGCAGAGTGGAGGGCCCCATTCTTTATAAAAGCTGCCTGATTTGGGAGCACAGGTGTGAGTGGAACCACAGCTGTGAAACATAATTAGCAAGAAAGGAGAACAACACACAGCTCGGATCACTACAACAACATAGAAATTTTCAGCTCAGAGGAGAACAATGGGCCTTAACCTCAGGAAATAATAACGTGGAGATTAAACTCAGGAGATGACACAGAAACTTTAAACTCAGGAGATAACATGGAACCCTAAAATGCAGGAGATGACATCGTAGGAGCTTCTGGGTCAGACATTAATGCAGGAACCTCAGGTATAGGTGACGGGGCGCACTGACTTCAGAGACAGGTGACAGCAGTGTGCAGCCCTCCGGAGCGGGCGTCAGCAGCACGCTGAACTCGGGAACCGATGATTGGGTGTGCTGCATACAGAAACAAACAGTGGATGTGCATCAGCCTCTGGAACAAATGGCAGATGCGCACCGGCCTCTTGGATGGGTGGAGGTCCCCTGACCTCTGGAGCGACGGGTGGAGCGGATGACGGCTGGGCCTGAAGAGCATCCGGCCCAGACCCCTGGTATCCCCCCTTCAATGCAGCCACCTCGGACAAGGGAGATGGGCAGGGAGCCAGTGAAGCAACACCCTATTACCAGGAGCTAGGCAAGTCTTTTCTAATGTAGATGTTAAAAATAAAATGAAAAGAACTTCCCTTAGCTCCTGGTTCTCTGCTGCTGGGGTGACCACCTCGGGGAGAGCTGGGATGTGCACCTTGGGGGCAGCTGAAGCAGGCTTGTGCACCTCGGAGACTGCCGGAACTGCTACGTGCACCTGGGGGCAACTGGAGCAGGCTCGTGCCCCTCGGAGACTGCTGGAGTGGTTACATGCTCCTCGGGGAAAACTGGAGCAGGGATGTGCACCTCGGGGCAGCTGGACTTGCTGCATGCACCTTGTAGACAGCCAGAGCTGTGGCGTGCACCTCGGTTAGAGCTGGAGCAGGGGTGTGCACTTTGGGGGCAGCTGGAGCAGGCTTGTGCACTTCAGAGACTGTCGGAGCTCTTGCATGCACCTCGGGGAGGACTGGAGCTGGGATGTGCACCTCGGGGGTAGCTGGAGCAGGCTTGTGCACCTTGGAGACTGTCGGAGCTCTTGCGTGCACCTTGGGGAAAAACAAAGACATGGGATGGTGACAGCACTAACACAAGGGTGACAGCAGAAGCAAGAGGTGGAGGCTCAGAAGAAAAAGGGGGCTGCTGCTCAGACCCCTCACCCAAAACAAAGCAAGACATCTCATTAGGTGGTAATGAGAAGCAAGTATGTACTTGCCTGTTCCGCTGCTGTGCTGTCACTGATGGAGATGGAACAGGTGTGGCTGCTGGTGGGGCAGCAGATGAGGAGTTGCAGTAGGCAAGGGCACCAGCGTGGAAAATGTGGGAGCTGGCACTGCAGCTGCCGTGGGAGCCAAGGTAACAACTGTCCTGAGGCCGGCACTACAGCTGCCATGGGAGCTGGTGCTGCAGCTGTCGTGGGGATGGGTGTGACAGTTGCCGTGGGAGCTGTCATTGTTGCTGCTGTGGGAGCCAGTGGTAGGGAGTACTCCGAGGCTGACAAGCTCCGCAGCACTGAAGAGTGGTGAGGTGGTGTGCTCTCCTCCAACCCGTGGAGCTGGGTAGAGACACGATGAGAGAGACGCCAGAGCCAGGGGGCACTTCCTTGTTGGCACAGGCTGCGGCACAGGCTGCGGCGCAGGCGATGAACTCTTCTCTGGTCCATGTGGTGGCTGCAGGGCTGGTAAGAGTTCCCGGGCTGGAGGGTGCGGGGCCAGCTCCGAAAACTTCCAGTGGATGTAGCTGCAGGCGGAGGCACGCAGCTCCCTCACCTTGGGGTAGCCCAGCAGGCTGGGGAACCTTTCTACAACCTTCATCACAACCTCCAGGTGAGTAAGAGCCTCCTCCAATGTGTGGGAGGTGCAAGCGTTCCAGACTAGGGACTGGCATGTCTGGACTGCCTACCGCTCGCTCGCGTCAGGACCACTGGCTGCCGGCCTGCCTGCTGAGTCCTTGTTTGCTGGCTTTGTACTGTCATAATCTGCCCTCTGGGCAGATGAGAGTTTGAAGGCTGGACTCATGGCGCAGGGAGGAGTAGTGGTGCAATAATGATTTATTAACAAAAAACCCAGAGAGAAACAAATGGCAGCAAGGGGGCTGACAACACAGGAAATCATGGGCTAAATAACACAGAAATAAGCTAGAAAACAGCACAGCATAGGTAGTCATGGGAGAACGACAGGGAATAAACGACGACAAAGTCAGACAGAGCACAAGCACAAACTGACACAAATAGGGAAACTGATTATTTCAAATGTGAGACAGCTGGGTGAACAATCAGGGGTAGCAGGGAAGAGACTACAGGTGAGGAGAACAATACGGGCAGGGCTACACAGACTATCATAGACAGGGGATGCGCAAGAAACATGACAATGAACATGCAGGGCAAAGTACAGAGAGGGCAGTGGCAGAAACATGACTGTGAACATAATCATAATACTAAAGAACAGGACCAAAAACTACAGAACATAATTAGAGGCATGATGATGAGAAATGAACACAATGATCAACTAAGGCTGAGGTAGGGGAACATGTAATGCAAATAATAATCATGACAAATGAAAACACGGGGACACTAATAATGACATTAGGCACCAATGGGGATAACACAACATAACTGCAGTCCGGGGAACACAAAAGACAATGACAGAGGTCCCAGGGGAAACACAGACGGCCAATAATGCAAATAATCATCATAAATAATCACAGAAAGAACAATAAGTGGACATAAAGCATGGGCTTGATCCAGTGATCAAGCCCAGATTATGACAATTATGTAGTCAACCCACCCCAAGGTGGACGAGAATTCTCTCGAGAATTCTCGAGGGTTCATGGGAGTTTGCCCAACCAGTTTACATGCGTTTTGTGGACCTGGAGAAGGCATTCAACCGCGTCCCTCGTGGGTTTTTTTTGTGGGTGGTGCTTCGGGAGTATGGGGTATTGGGCTTGTTGTTAAAAGCTATTCGGTCTCTGTACGACTGTTGTGAGAGTTTGGTTCGTACTGCTAACACTCGGTCAGACTCATTCCCAGTGAGAGTTGGACTCCGTCAGGGCTGCCCTTTGTCACCGATCCTGTTCATAATTTTTATGGACAGGATTTCTAGGTGCAGCCAGGGAACGGAGGGTGTCATGCTTGGTGACCACAGGATCTCATCTCTGTTGTTTGCAGATGATGTTGTCCTGTTGGCTTCATCCAGCAATGACCTACAGTTCTTGCTGGGACAGTTTGCCGCTGAGTGTGAAGCGGCTGGGATGAGAATCAGCACCTCCAAGTCAGAGTCCATGGTCCTCAGCCGGAAAAAGGTAGATTGACCTCTCTGGGTTGGGGAAAGGCTCCTGCCCCAAGAGGAGGAGTTTAAGTATCCTGGGGTCTTATTCACGAGTGAGGGGAGAATGGAGCGAGAGATTGACAGACGGATCGGAGCAGCATCTACAGTGATGCGGACGTTGTACCGGTCTGTTGTGGTGAAGAGGGAGCTGAGTTCTAAGGCAAAGCTGTCAATTTACCAGTCAATCTACGTTCCTACTCTCACCTATGGTCATAAGCTTTGGGTAATGACCGAAAGAACGAGATTGCGGATACAAGTGGCTGAAATGAGCTTTCTCCGTAGGATTGCTGGACTCACCCTCAGAGACGGGGTGAGGAGCTCAGTCATCCGGGAGAGGCTCAGAGTAGAACCGCTGCTCCTCCACATTGAAAGGAGTCAGTTGAGGTGGTATGAGCATCTGATTAGGATGCCTCCTGGACACCTCCCACTTGAGGTGTTTCGGGCATGTCCCACTGGGAGGAAACCCCGGGGCAGACCCAGGACTCGGTGGAGAGACTATGTCTCCCAGCTGGTCTGGGAACGCCTTGGTGTCCTCTCTGAAGAGCTGGAGCAGGTGGCTGGGGAGAGGGAGGTCTGGGCTTCTCTGCTTGAGCTGCTGCCTCCACGACCCGGACCTCCGGAAAAGCGGTAGAAGATGGATGGATGTAGTCAACCCTACACTTATAGCCAAGGTTAGAATGAAATGACCATCTATGTTCATCTGATCAAGTTGCATACATAGTATTTAGAATGAAAAGTTTGTTGCATTCTGTGGTTTCCATGAGTTTCTCGCCATTAAGGTGATAAATGTACAAATTTACAAACTATCCAAAAACAGCCTATTTGCCTTTTAAAACTTTTTCCCTGAATGGAAGAGGCTACTTCACAGACTGGTGCCAGAGCTCTGTTTGCTCACCCAGTCGCAAGACCGGGATCCTTTTAGGATGTTGCCTCAAGCTAAGGGGCGACGTCCTTAAATAAGGCAAAGAAAAATGAACAAAATCATAAACAGCCCTGGATAATCAAGAACTTAACCCCTTGCACTCCGGTCAATTTCCCTAAAAACGCCAAAAAATAATGTGCCCAAAGTAAATCGAAAGCTGTTCTTCAATCCTTTGCAGCATCTTCATGGGGTTGGTCTCATTTAAAAGAAAACACTTTGAATTTTTTGGCAAAAAAAAACATGATCTCTCTAAGTGCTCCGGCCACTGAGTTACAGTCATCTCAACATAGTGAACTTGAAGAAAATAAATTTGGCCTGGGTGTTTTTTTGGATACAAATGCTTGCAAATAACACACAGCTTCAGATCTGGGCTGGAAAATGCAACAGAAATGTAGAACCAAGTGTTATCCAGCTGAGGTCCAAATTTTGTAACAATACCACAAAAATTGAATATTTTACACAGCTTTGTTCTCAGGCTGTTCCCAGGCGTTTTGGAACTGTGCCAAACTGTGCCAAATGGCACAGTTTGGAAAAACGTCTGTAACTTTTGAATAATTCAATGTAGAATCTTCATTTTGGCTCTAATGAAAGGTCACATTCAGGGCTGTGTCTGTGTGTGTGTGTGCCCCCCCCCCCGCTACAAAGGACGGAGATTGGCCCTCGCTCCATGATGGATTACACTCGTTGCATGTTTCCACAGCAACGCTGTCACAGCGGCTTCCCCCCCCCCTTGCTACTGTGTGTGTGTGGGGGGGGGTTTGTCCCCCCCCTCGCTACAGAGGACGGCCATCGCTACATGACGGAATAGACTCATATGGCTATGTGGCAACTGCTGCGCAGTCAGCGCGGCTTCCCCCCGTGGACCGGGGGGCGTTCGGACCGTGAATGCCCCCCCCCCGCTCCTCTTCTGCAGCGGGTGGGGCGTTCACGGTCCGAACACGGCAAATGAACAGTTTATCGCGGCGCACGCACTTCGTACTCCGTGCGCCGTACAGTTGTAATTTACCGATCGGTCAAAAGTCATTTTTTGATTACAATTTTCAGGGATAAATAATAACGTAGCTTATAACACTTACCTCTTCACAGCAGCAGAGTCCTGGCGAACTTCTCTTCCCCATTGTCAGACGAACGCTACGCTGGTCCACTCGTGGATCCCGGTCAAAACATAATTCCATTATTGCGGTTTTGGCGAATGATTTACGACCTTTGTCGTCGGTCTATGATGACGGAAGAGAATCCTAAACGTCTATTCTGCTGGAATGAGTGCAGGTCCCACTTGTGGGTGTTCTCCGTGCTGCTGGGTCTGTAGCAGGTTCTTCCAGCGTCCTTTTTTTTATCTGCTGCAACAGTAAATCTCTCTTCACCCAGCCTGAACTTCTGTGCTTCAATTGGCTCCTGCATTCACAGTAGGCGGGTCCTCCTTCCTAGGTTTTCATTCATTGGTTCTTCAAGGTTTCAGAAACCCAATACAAGGCTCTTATTAGTCGAATGAGAGGTCAATCAGATGAACTAATCTGTTCGCGGCTGTGTCTGCAGCTTTTTTTTTCAGTGGCGCTTGGACGCCAACACCACCTACATCACCACCATCAGGACCATGCGTCCGAGAGCGCACGAGGACGCACAAGTGCGCCCTCGTGCGCCCTAGGACGCAGAGACTTGCCCGCCCGCGGTACAACGGCGCGCAAGAGGTTAAAAAGACACGAAACAAGCTAGGTGAAAATGGAAGTAAACAAAAGGCGCTGTCAAAATAAAAGCCCAAACCAAAACTACCAGCGACAACAGGAATAAACTACAAGAGAAAAACATGATAATAATAACCAATAATAATGAAAACCAGAACTAAGGACAATGCATGGATACATATAAAACAAAACAGAGATCATGACAATAATAACTCAAAGCAAGGTCGTGGGCTGAGCCCATGTCCCTGTGACAAGGAAATATCAAGAGAACAACAAGCGAGGACATGGACCCAACCCACAGTCTGACTGATATGGATGTTACAGCTAATAGCATAACTAGCTTGATGTCACATTTCATCACCTTGTATCAAGTTTATAACACAAGAGTCCTTCCTTGACATGGTGTATCAGGCTCATAATCAGCAAAGAACTGACATTGTAGAATAGTCAGCACTGCTTGCTGATGTTTGTCTCTACCAACAAGTACAATATTATTTTCTTTTGACAAGATGGTGGCGCATGCACAACGCGAGGCTCAGTGCCTTTTCAGATTTTGTGGATTAGCAGTACTATTTCTGCTCATTTCGGGTCTGTTCGTTCAGAACAGCTTCGCTTTCACATCTTACACCCAAAGTGAGCTTTTGGACATTAGATTACAAAATAATGATAACTGTGGTCTATATTAACCATATATTCCATAACCTACATATGTTGAAGCATGTGGAAATGTTTGGTAATTACATATGTAAAGGACTTCACACCTCTGAAAGGACAAAGGGCTCTCAACCGCCGAGTGAAGAACAAAGACGTTCCCGGACGCGGCGGAGGAGACCGGAGGAGCCACCCTCACCCCCCAAGGTGAGGAGAGGAAATACCAAGACAATGGGGGGATTAAGATAATGAGGGATGTCAGCCTTTGTTATGCATGTCTTTTATTGTGTGCCAGTATAAAGTCAGTGAGCTGGAGACATTCTGTCTCTTTTTCCCTTCTGCCACTCTGCACCAGATGAGACTTGTTAGAAGAGCTGATTATTAAACTTGGTTTATAAATCAAATCGCCAATTCATTTCCAAGCTCTTCTACAATAACGATCTTTTTATCAGCAACCTACGTCTCATCCCTGAGCTCTGGAGAACACCCGACGCTCGGCAAGCTTCCCGGCCGACCGGAAGTGCTCGTGTAACCCAGCTGAGAAAATGACCCCTTTTTTTTTCCACAGATGTCAATTGTGTTAATACAATTGTGTGATTCTATTTTGAAAACCGATTATTTTGGGAAGAGGAAGTGTGATCCTCGTTATCCAACTTTTAAATTCCCGTTTCATGGTCACGTTGGGTGATCTGGGTCTTTTCATTTGTTAAGAGCAATATTAGCCCCGCCTTCCGAGCAGAGTTGTTTGTCGGTCTTTACGAGTTGAGAGCGGACGAGAGAGGCTGTGGGCGGTCTGGTTCACACTGATACCTCTTCTTGGTGAGTTTAATTTAGAAAGATGCTATAAATGGATCTAAACACTCTCCAAACGCTAATTTGAAACCTTTATTATCCTAAGTTGACGGGAGCACAAGCTTGAGAGGCATTGTGGCTGTGTCCTTTTGCTGTGTTCACATTGATACCTCATCTTGGTGAGTGAAAACCAAACAATACATGCTAATGTTAGTGTTATGCTAATGCTAATCGCGAGTGGATTTTTTCTGTTTAAAAGCAATGGAAAAGGCTGTTTTTGTGTCTGTATGGTTTTCCTAAATGTGATTTCAGTTCCCAACAGTATGCTGAAGTACTTCTAGTTCTTATGCACTTTTTCTGTCGAATGTAATGTGTAGTTTGATGCTAAAAACGCATGGTGTTGGTCTCCTATGTAAATGCATAGGTTATGCTAAACCCAGTAGCTCAGACCGGGTTTTACTGATTTTAAAAGGGAATATTGGAAGTAATGGGACAGGATATTCCCTGGTTATGTGATAAATTAATTGTATTTCATTTCATGATTTACAAAGACGAGGTTAAAAAGGATTAATCATAATTTCATGGTTAAGTGATGTAGAGATAAAAAGAGGAATTCATTCAATTGGTTACATGAAATTAAGGGTATTTCATGTGCTACCAGAGAGATTGTGAGAAAAGGGCACATGCATGTAAGATGTGAAATGTAAGATATTACTATATTGCTGGATTGTAATAATAGTAATATGACAGAAGAATTTAAACACTAAGCTATGGTGTTATATAAGAAGGGATTGGAAACCGAATCACTCTACCTGTAAACAATAATACCATTATTGTTGTGCAGGCTAGGTTTTTTTTGGTTGCCAATCAAGAACCTTCTGGATCCTGGATTCTCTCCGAATGGAGATGGCGAGCCTGACCCGAGACTGACCCGAGACTGAACCGAGATCTGACCAAGATCTCGATTGAAGGGCATCCTTCCTCTCTCCAGTGCACAACATTGAAGTGGTAACAACTCAAGCTGCCGCTTTAAAAGAGGAAAAGAAACCTGAGTCTGGAGATACAAGATATCTTGACTGGTCAAACGACTAGACCAAAAGGGCAAACAAACATTGAGCTCAGTAGGACATTTTTGGGGTTTTATTTCATACTGGCCGTTGTTATATTTGTATAGTTGTAAATTGTTTGTATATATTGTTCGCTTTATCCCTACAAATAACAACCATTATTGCTCATTTCTTGCCTCCAGCTATTTCATTCCACACTCATTTTAATTCCCTATTGTAACCCTTACGAACCTAGCAACTGGTCTACACTTAATTATTTCCCTTACCTAATTAACATAAGGCAAGGTTTACACTCGCAGGCGGTGTAGAGACCGTAAACAAAGGCGGGGAAGCGCGGTGGGCTAAAAGCTAAGCTAAAGCTAACACCGCACCGGCTTTCTCTACCCAGTATTTTCCTCGCTAATGTACGGTCACTGGCGAACAAAATGGATGAGCTACGGCTTCGGATCACCAACAGTAAGAGACTTATGAACTGCAATATCATGGTTTTCACAGAAACATGGCTACACAGTGGAATACCCGACAATGCTATCGAGCTAACCGGCCTACACACGCTCCGGGCAGACAGAGCAGCTGATGACTCCGGTAAGACCAGAGGTGGGGGAGTGTACATTTATATTAACAAGGCTTGGTGCACGAACTCTGTCACTGTTGAGAGACACTGCTCAGCTAACCTGGAGTTTCTCATGGTTAAATGTAGACCTTTCTATCTGCCACGCGAGTTCACTTGTACCATCATAACAGCTGCTTGCATTTCTCCGGATGCTAATGCTAAGCTTGCTATGAAAGAACTGCATGCAGCTATTAGCAAACAACAAACTGCACACCCAGAGGCAGCATTTATTGTGGCGGGTGATTTTAACCACTCTAACCTCAAGACAGTGCTTCCTAAATTCTACCAGCATGTCTCCTGTCACACAAGAGGGGACAAAACATTGGACCATGTTTACACCAATATTGTGGGAGCCTACACAGCAACTCCCCTCCCCCACCTAGGTCAGTCTGATCACTTATCTTTGTTCCTTACCCCCAAGTATGTACCGCTCATCAACCGGGTGAAGCCATCAGTGAGGACCATCAAAGTGTGGCCAGAGGGGGTTGACTCTGTACTCCAGGAAAAGTTTAGGTACACAGACTGGAGTATGTTCACCTCTCAGGCTACCTGTGGCTCCCACATAAACATCGACTCTTACACCCACTCAATCCTGGACCATATCAACACCACTATTGACAGTGTCACCACGGAAAGACAGATCACCACGTACCCAAATCAGAAGCCGTGGATGAACAGAGAAGTGCGGCTTCTGCTAAAGGCACGTAACAATGCCTTTAGATCTGGTGACGCACATGTAACCCAGCTGAGAAAATGACCCTTTTTCTCAGATGTAAATTGTATTAATACAATTGTGTGATTTTATTTTGAAAACCGATTCTCTTGGGGAAGAGGAAGTGTGATCCTCGTGATCCAACTTTAAAACTTCTGTTTTATGGTCACGTTGGGTGATCTGAGTTTTCCCATTCGTTAAGAGCGATATTAGCCCTGCCTTCCGGGCCGAGTGCCGAGGCGCGCACCCGAGGCTTGTTCTTTTCATGATCTGCGAGCGGAGGAGAGGAGCTGTAGGACGATCTGTCCTCATGTTGACACCTCTTGTTGGTAAGCTAATTCAGATAAATACTATAAATGGATCTAAACACTCTCCCAACGCTAATTTGCAACCTCTATTATCCTAAGTTGATGGGAGCACGAGCTTGAGAGGCCGTGAAGCGGTGACTTCTGCTGTGTTCACCCTGAATCTCATCTTTGGTGAGTGAGATACATGCTAACGTTAGCGTTATGCTAATGCTAATCGCGAGTGGATTTTTTTCCTGTTAAAAGCAATGAAAAGGCTGTCTTTGTGTCTGTATGGTTTCCCTAAATGTGATTTCAGTTCCCAACAGTATGCTGAAGTACTTTTAGCTCTTATGCACCATTTCTCTCGAATGTAATGTCTAGTTTGATGCTAAAAGCACATGGTGTTAGCCCTCTGGGTAAAATCATAGGTTATGCTAAACCCAGTAGCCCAGACCGGGTTCTTCTGATTTTTAAAAGGGAATATTGGAAGTTATGGGACAGTATATTCCCTGGTTATGTGATAAATTAATTGTAATTCATGAAATGAATTACAAAGACAAGGTTAGGGAGGATTAATCATAATTTCATGGTTAAGTGATGTAGAGATAAACAGAGGAATTCATTTAATTGGTTACATGATAAAAAAGGGTATTTCATGTGCCACTAATAGAGATTGTGAGAAAAGAAAAAAGAACACATGCATGTAAGATGCAAGATGTGAAATGTAAGATATTACTATATTGCTGGATTGTGATAATAGTAATATGAGAGAAGAATTTAAACACTAAGCTATGGTGTTATATAAGAAGTGATTGGAAAACGAATTACTCTAGCTGTAAACAATAATACTATTATTGTTGTGCAGGCTAGGTTTTTTTTGGTTGCCGACCAAAAACCTTCTGGATCCTGGATTCTCTCCGAATGGAGATGGCGAGCCTGACCTGAGACTGAACCGAGATTGATCTGAGATCTAACCAAGATCTCGATTGAAGAGCATCCTTCCTCTCCCCAGTGCCCAACGTTGAAGTGGTAACAACCCAAGGAGCCGCTTTAAAAGAGGAAAGGAAACCTAAGTCTGTAGATGCAAGATATCTTGACTGGTCAAATGACTAACCCGAAAGGACAAACAAACACTGAGCTCAGTAGGACACTTTTGGGGTTTTATTTCATGCCGGCCGTTGTTATAGTTGTACATTGTTTGTATATTTTGCTCCTTCTATATTTATTAATACAGACATGAATTGCTCATTTCTTGCCTCCAGCTATTTCATTCCACACTCACTCTAATTCCCTATTGTAACCCTTACGAACCTAGCAACTGGTCTACACTTAATTATTTCCCTTACCTAATTAACATAAGGCAAGGGTTACACACAGGCCTACAGTTCATCCAGGGCAGATCTGAAGAGGGGCATCAAGATGGAGGAACATTTTGGGGACTCTGACCCCCGACGCATGTGGCAGGGCATTCAAGCTGCACGGTGGCGCAGTGGTTTAGCACTGTGGCAGCACAGTTTACCCTCGGCCGGGGGATCACGGGGATCATGAGATCGTGGGTTCGATCCCAGCCCCCGACCAACAGTGAGCTGTGTGGAGTTTGCATGTTCTCCCCGTGTTGCGTGGGTTTACTTCGGGATTTCTCCGGTTTCCTCCCACATACCAAAAACATGTAGGTTTAGGGCGCTCGCGCACGCAGCGACCGGCAGCTGGTGGCTTGTCACCAGACTGCAAACCAAATCTACCTACGGGTACAAATAAGTAACTAAAAAAAAAAAAAAAAAAGCTATCTCTGATTATAAGCCCAGCAACTCCATACCTATAGCCATGACTGTGTCCTTTCTCAATGAGCTAAATGACTTCTATGCTCGTTTTGACAAGGACAATAACGAAAAGAACATCAATTTCCCACCCTCTGACGACCTCCACCACCTCACACTCACCCACACCGACGTCCGTAACGCACTGAGTCATGTACGTAAGGCTGCTGGCCCTGACAGCATTCCTGGGCGTGTGCTGAGGGCATGCGCTGAGCAGCTGGCAGGGGTCTTCACAGACATCTTCAACCTGTCCCTGGATCAGGCCATGGTACCAGCGTGCTTCAAGACCACTTCTATAGTACCAGTGCTGAAACATTCAACACCATCGTGCCTAAATGACTATCGCCCTGTGGCACTGACGCCCATAGTCATGAAGTGCTTTGAGCGACTGGTCTTGGCACAGCTCAAAAAATGCCTGCACCCTACACTGGACCCTCACCAGTTTGTCTACCGGAGCAACAGGAGTACAGAGGATGCGGTTTCTACAGCGCTGCACTATGTACTCTCACACCTGGATGACAAGAACACCTACGCAAGAATGCTGTTTGTTGACTTCAGCTCAGCATTCAACACAGTTATCCCCTCCAAGTTGATCACTAAACTTGGGGACCTGGGAATCAGTACCTCCACCTGCAACTGGATCATGGATTTTCTGACCAACAGACCCCAGCATGTTGGGTCAGGCCCCAACCGTTCTTCCCTCATCACACTCAACACTGGTGTACCACAGGGCTGTGTGCTCAGCCCATTCCTCTACTCCCTCTTCACCCATGACTGCAGGCCTATGTATGGATCCAATTCCATCATAAAGTTCGCAGATGACACCACGGTGATCGGACTCATCAGGGACAACGATGAGTCAGATTACAGGGCAGAGGTTGAGCACTTGGCTACTTGGTGCGCTGACAATAACCTGCTCCTTAACACCAGCAAAACCAAGGAGCTCATAGTGGACTACAGGAAGGAGAGGGGAGAGACACATGACCCCATCCATATCAATGGCATAGCTGTTGAACGTGTCCCCAGCTTCAAATTCCTGGGGACCCACATCTCGGAGGACCTGTCCTGGTCAGTTAACACCACCAGCCTGATCAAAAAGGCCCATCAGTGCCTCTTCTTCTTGAGGACACTGAAGAAGAACCATCTGTCAACTGACATCCTGGGCAACTTCTACCGCTGCGTGATAGAGAGCACCCTGACCAACTGTGTCACAGTCTGGTATAGGAGCTGCTCTGTCACTGACCGTAAGGCGCTGCAGCGAGTGGTGAAAACTGCCCAACGCATCACAGGGACTCCACTTCCAGTTATAGAGGACGTCTACAGGAAAAGATGTCTGCGCCGGGCATGCAGCATTCTTAGGGACTCCAACCATCCTGCTTATGGACTGTTCCAGCTTCTCCCCTCCGGAAGGCGTTTCAGAAGCCTTCGGACTAGAACCAGCAGGTTTAGGAACAGTTTCTTTCCAACAGCGGTCACGTTATTGAACTTAGTTCCCCGCTGACTCTCTTACCATCATCTCTTACCATCCTCACCTGTACATAACTGCCCATCTAACTTATTGTACATTATTTGCCCATAACAGTACTCTTAACTTTCTGCACTGCTGCATATATTTGCATATATTTGCTTAAATTGCACATACTGTCAATTACTGTATATACTGCACTGCTGTCCTTTGCACTTCTGATTGGATGCTAAACTGTGTTTCGTTACCTTGTATTCATACATGTGTAATGACAATAAAGTTGAATCTAATCTAATCTAATTATAATGGGGCAAAGGTGCGACACCTACTGGCCAGGAGGTCACACTGTTTGTTTGTTGTCTTCTGATCCAATTGGATCAGAAGACAACAAAGGAGTGGCTCAAGAAGAAGCACATTAATGTCCTGGAGTGGCCTAGCCAGTCTCCGGAGCTTAGTCCCATTGAAAATCTGCGGTGGGAGCTGAAACTTTGAGTTGCCAAGCGACAGCCTGGAAAACTTTCAGGATTTGGAGAGTATCTGTAAAGAGGAGTGGACCAAAATCCCTCCTAAGATGTGTGCAAACCTAGTGACCAACAACAAGAAACATCTGACCTCTATGCTTAATGTTAGGATAATTTTCAGTATAATTATTCTGAGTCAGAAATCAGGCAGAATATTTAACTGTAAGTAAATTTATTCCTCATGGCCAATGAGGGAGACATTACAGAGTGTAGCCCTCAGTCCACACACACCGAACCTCTGAATCAAACATTTCCCAGTCCAACTTTTAAAGCTGTCTTATCCATGGGGAGTGAGAGATTGTCAAAAAGATGAACAGTCCTGTCCTTGAGATTCCATGAAGTGTATAGTCCTTATCAAATGTTCTCAGGAAGCACGGAGTCAGTGTAAATCTCATTCCCACAGACAAGAAACAGTCACACGGAACTGGACATGATGAATTGAAAACAGCTGTGTCTTAACAGATATCCGAACACTCACACCACACTCACTCACAAACTGGACATTCTTATTACAACTATGTAATTGCTAACTCATGCATACAGATTGGGGCCACATGAAATGCATATATAAGCATCAGACATGAAAATATAAAAGACATGGAATAATATAAGAATAATATAACAATAATATGGAATTTTTCTATCATATCCCCCCTTGATGCTTAATAAAGCATCACAATTAAAAGAAAACCACAAAAGAAATAATCAGACAGTCATAAAAGAAAAATGGATTGAATAATGATCCCAGCCCCTGACCAACAGTGATCTATGTGGAGTTTGAATGTTCTCCCCGTGTCTGCGTGGGTTTACTCCGGGATTTCTCCGGTTTCCTCCCACATGCCAAAAACATGCAAGTTAGGTTAATTGGCATCAAACTGGGGATTCTAAATTGTCCTTAGGTATGAATGTGAGAATGAATGGTTGTCTGTCTCTCTGTGTTGGCCCTGCGATGGACTGGCGATCTGTCCAGGGTGTACCCTGCCTCTCGCCTAAAGATGCTGGGATAGGCTCCAGCCCCCCCCGCGACCCGAAAAGGATTAAGTGGAAGAAGATGGATGGATGGATGGATGGATGAATAATGCTAGGATATATATGTGAGGATGTACATGTTGTTATGTGTCTTTGCAGACTAGCAGCAATTCTATGAGGTGGTTTAAACTAAAACAAAGCTATGATAAAATGTGTAGCAATAAAAGTGAATATGTGTAATAAGTGTAAACCTGATCAAAATCAATTAAACTGTGTAAGATAAGAATGTAGCAATTAATGATATAATAAGTGTAATGTGATAGAAACAGTAATGTGAGAATGACATGGAAAAACTCAAAACAGACTAAGACAATTTTTCAAACTTCACACACCTTAGGCTAGTATCGCCTAAGGTGATCTCGATCAGGTGCTAAGTAAAAACCTGTACTTACTTAGTACTTACTTAGTACTGTGCCTGTACTTACCTTTATATAAAGGTAAGTACATGTAAATTGAATGTTACATTATCATTGCTCAAAATTCAGAGAATTTCAAGACATAAAAAAGAATTTTGCATCATATAAAGCGAAAATACCCATACACGTAAACAAAAACATATAAAACATGTGGCCATAATTCAAAAAGTTGACCTTATTGAGCAAAATTAATGTGATTTTTGGATTCAGCACATCAAAACTGTCCTAAATCAGCTAAAAAAAATCTTAGACAATAAATTTGGTGTTGAGCAGTGTAATTAAGTGTTTCAATCCATAAGGTATTCTTGCCCACTCTCACTGAAGGAAACAGTGACTGAAGGACCCTCACTCCTGTGCTTTCCATCTGAAATTGCTCTGGTACATCCGTGCCCCAAATGACATCATGTGGAAAAAGGGTAGCATCCTGTGGTAAAGCATCTCTCTACACCCTGCCCACCTGGCCTGCCGATATAATGAGGGTATGATCAGTCGCCAGAACGGGGCACACAATCCTGCCCAATTCCTTGCCAGGTGTGGGTATGCCCAATGACCACAGGACCACCATTCCCCTGTATTGACAATGTAGATCTTTAAGATAACACTCGCTCGCTTCATTGGTGAAGCAGGTGGCAGTACAGGGGAGAGATGCACTGTAAGCTGTTGCACACTTAGAGAGTGGCAAGCTGCCCAGAAGAAGTTCCCTGATGAAATTAACCTTGCCTTTGCAGAGTAAGGAGTGTCATCACATTTCTGATCAGTGGAGTGACAGGTGTGATTCAAAGTAATGTTTGCTGTGTTATTTCTGTATATCTTAAGAAAGAGACAGCCTGTGGTAGCTGCATTATTTTAGCAGTAGCAGATAATTTGTCCAGCTGATAGTGGCATTAAGGAACAAACATAACAATTCGAACAGTTAGCTAATTTAGCTGTGTGATTAACATATCTCCACCGGACAATGTCAGCATAAACAAGATCATAATGACCTGGAGCTTTCAGCCAGTCATGAGTGTGTAATAAATCCTGCTCTACAGTGTATAGGCTTTGGAGCAGCTAAGAAAAACCAAAAGTGTTATTACGAGAATGATGAGGATGAAAAGGCAACAACACCAACCGCCTTCAGTTGCCAACCTTTTTTCCCTTGCATTTTTGCCCCTCCATGATAAACAATCAGTTGTTTCGCTATGTAAAGCCGTTACTGGACACCAGGGGGTGCTGTCAGCCGACACTTGTATAGAGAAACAGTTAGGCTGTGTGTCCACCAAATACATTTTTTTCAGCTCTGGGTGGCTATTTTCCATTCATTCTCTGTAGTCCAGCGTTTACAGCACTGAGCGGCCATGGCGCTGAAACGCTCTCAGTGGTGGCCGTTTTTTGTCGCGGCACTCAGGGCACTCAGAGCTGAAAAAAAGTTCAACTTTTCAGAGACTGCAGCTGAGCTCGTCAATGTGAGACCTAAGCAGCCAATCAGAACTGCTGCATGGGCGAGACATAGGACGCCGTTACTAGTCTGTACTCGACTCCTGCTTTGGCGTGTCAGTCATATTTCACATCCAGAGCTGCTAAAACACATTTCCTGTCCATTGTTACTTAGAGACTGCTATTAAAAAATCAGAATAAAGTCTGACCATAGGAAAGTGGAAGTGTTGAGCTGAGAGTGACAAGCTGTTGCTGGAATACAGGGCACAGGCAAAAAAACAATGCTCAGGGTGGTTGGGTGACAAAAAACACGTTTTGTGGACATGCAGCCTTAAACAGTCACTTCCTGAGGATTTTTTTTTAATTTATTTATTTTTTTTTAGTGAGTTCGTAGTGTGTATTAAACAGTCTCTTGCTGAGGGTTCCAAGTGGGGTAAAATGTTAGATGTACCCAAGAGTCACGTCCTTCGCCTTTCACAGCTGTTGGTGTCACCAGGATAACTTCTGTGTTTTCCTTGCCAGGGAGTATTGGTCCATTTTTCCTCTTTTTGACGACCAGATTCCCTGGTTTGGCCAAAAAATGGGTGCACCTCCCATGGGTCTGCTTGTCACATTCTGTGGTCTGCCTGTGAGGTCCTCCTCCCCCCATGCTGCCACCGTCTCCAGCCAGTGACCTTGATGTTCAGTGTGATGACAAACGCCGTATTCCCCTTGCCGCAGCCAGCCTGCCCCACACCTCTCTTTGTCCTCCCATCCACCACAAGCACCCAATGCCGGTGCCATCCTGAAAAAACAAAAGCGAGAAAAGCTGTAGCCCCCCCCCCCCCCCGGGTCAGTAATCATGCAAACAGGAGATCAAATTTGTCTTGTCATAATATTTTTTTTTAAATGTGAGTGTTACTCTTATAGTCATTCAGCTTTTGTTCTTTTAAGTTTTTACAGTGCTTGTTCTAGTTTTGATTAAAATTTTTAGTGTTACTAATGGTTCACTTTTCGTTTTTGCCTGGACATTTAGAAAAAATGACCCAAGCTTATTCTGTAATGTTTGTGCTGGAGTGGGAGAGATCTTTTCTCTCCTCATGTTAAATGTTTTGAACTCTTCCCAGTTATCTGCGGAAGAGGTCATAGTGATAAGTCAGCCGGGCAGCAGTCCGTCTTCTCTGTTTAGCCTGCTGTCCCTGTGACTGGGTAAGTGCTAAAGGCTTGATTGATGGAATTCACAGACTTAAATTCCACAAGGTGCTTCCCACCTTGTACCCTTAACCCTATGAGTGTGTATGTTGCCGAACTGTGACATAACCCCCTAGTGGTCAAGAGTGGTTCCATTTCATTAAGGAAAAAAAAATTCACAGAATATATTGTTTAAATGGGAAAACCAGACTGGAACTTTCTGAGTTCCTTTTCTAGGTAAAATTTTAAGCATTATAGTACTTAAGGAGTAACATGAACTTGTTTTCTTTTCATTACTTAATCCAAAAAGTCATTAAAAGCAACATCTGTGTTGTTGGATGTGTCATTTGCTCATAAATGATATTTTTATTTTTTAATTTTAGTGATTTATTTTCAGTAGGTTGGAGAATAAATAAATTGGTTCCTTTTACTCAAGCACACCCATAGCAAAACAGGAAAAATTGATTTTAAAGTATTCCAGTAGTGATTTACATAGCTGCTTGTCCTGATAAAGTCCCTTAACCGATACTGTGTATCACAATGTGAACTTTCACAGTCTGTCATTTATTTAAACTTCACAATTCAACGAATTTGTCATTGTAATGCCCACAGAATGAAATCTAGTCAGAGAGCCCAGTATTGGGACTTTTACCTACTTTTTTTGTAAATCCTATAATCCTTCAGAGCTTTGCTGTTTTTTCATGAACAGTAAAAGGATTAAAACTTTAACAATCACATAGTCGTTCATTAAAAGTATTTTTTCCATTTCAAAAAGAACAGTAGTATGGCAAAGAAGCATTAAAACCTCTGTTTGATAATTAGCAGCCTCAGGTAAATCATATGTATAAACATTTGTATAAACAAATGTGTATAAACTTCACATTATCACCTTGTTTGTGCTTTGACTCATGTCATATAAGCTTTATTTAAAGCTTTCAATTGTTGAGTATTATTTAGTGACAGCATTATTCCATAATCTTCAGTTTAATTCATCATATTGATGATGATTGCAGTGATTGATATATGTGCACTTTACTTAACTTATTGGCATCCAACATGGCTTGGTGTCAACAGGAGAGGTGGGGGTGAACAGAGGTGAGGTGACGTCATTCGCTGGACTCCAGGGGCAGGGCCATGGCTGAGCAGCAGAAGAACGAGGAGCAGCGGGAGGGAGGGCCAAGGTGTGGCCCTCGTTGTCATGTCAGACAATTTATCCATCGCCCTTTTTCCCCGTAAAGTTCACTGTTGTCCCTCGGTCAGAGAGATGATGCAGCTGTGAGCTGAAAAATTACACTGACACTTCAGCCCAATGCTGTTTATCTGCCCTCAGGCATCCCAAAAGATAAAAGTAAAAAACCCAAATGTCTCTCTGCCCTGCTAGCAGGCAGTTTAACCCAAAATAAGGAAAAAATCTGGCAAATGAAAATGTTGGCTTTAAAAATATGAGAATATTTACCAATTGCACAACCACACAAAAATTAGTTAAAAAAAAAACTCCCTTGAAATAAAGGCAAGCTTTGCAAAAAATACCCATATTATATATTCTTTCTTCTCCTCACTCAGATCAACCTTTCAGCAGTAATCTCAGACACACACGGGCCCTAACACTTCTCTCTCTCTCACTCACACACACACACACACACACACACACACACACAGACAGAGCTCTCTTTCACTCCCTGATTCATTCAAGGTCACAGCTAGGCAGCTTTGCACACACACACAACTACAAACTTCAGATTAGCACATACACCAGTGTTAGTAAGACAGCCTGGAAATGACTTAAAACAAGCTTGAAATGGCAACCTCAGCGGAAAAAGAGCGAATTTGGCAACCTTACACTGTAACATGAACCCTTTTTGTTTTTCTCTTCACCGCTGTGAGAACACAATTCATTTTCTCCCCAAAATTATTACTTGCAAACTCCCATAGTCTAACTCACCACTTTATACACAATTTTTATCATTACCCTGTGAGACAATAGTCACATAACTGTCCTTTACACTTCACGATATCCAAAAAACAATGGACAAACACGGTTTTCCAACCGTCGCGGCACTTGTACTTCCCCCTCCAACAGTCTTTTCTTGCCAGAACAAACCAAAAAACACAGAACAACCAGACGAACAAACAAAACAAAACTGCAGTAATTTTTAAAACCAGCACTATTACTTAAAGGTTAACCCTCCTTATCCCAGTTGACTTAAATCAGAGCTCACTGCGATGTTATTGGAGACTCTTACTCCAATTTCATCAATGCTCACAACGATCTTATGGAGACTCTCACGTCAATGTTTCCACGCGTTTAACAATACCAGGTCCTACTGGGACCACTGAGCTCCACCTCATCGAACCGGACTGCTTCAGACCGAGCTGAACTAAACCTATGGCTACGGCAAGCAGAAATGCACACCAGACTTTGCGGTGTCAAATGCTCAGCTTAACAAACACAGCATATGCGTAACTAACCCCCTGGGACTCAAACCCAGGGTCCATAAGCTTAACTACACATAAATGTACTCACATTTAAATCCCGCCTGTAGAGTTCTAGACCTGTCACCTATTCTCCCGCTCTCAGCCACCCCGAACCGGTAGCCTTCACTACAGTAACACTGAGCCGTTGGGTCCAGCCTGGGAAAGTCTTACATCAGCTGTGCACTCGCTGAAATCGGGCGTGGCAGCCGGGGCAGGAGCAGGATGTTGGGTCTTTTGTTCGGAGCACCAAATGTTAGGATAATTTTCAGTATAATTATTCTGAGTCAAAAATCAGGCAGAATATTTAAATGTAAGTAAATTTATTCCTCATGGCCAATGAGGGAGAAGTAACAGAGTGTAGCCCTCAGTCCACACACACTGAACCTCTGAATCAATCATTTCCCTGTCCAACTTTTAAAGCTGTTTTATCCATGGGGAGTGAGAGAGATTGTCCAAAAGATGAACAGTCTTGTTCTTGAGAGTTCATGAAGCGCATAGTCCTTATCAAATGTTCTCAGGAAGCACGGAGTCAGTGTAAATCTCATTCCCACAGACAAGAAACAGTCACACGGAACTGGACATGATGAACTGAAAACAGCTGTGTCTTAACGGATATCTGAACACTCACACCACACTCATTCACAAACTGGACATTCTTATTACAACTATGTAATTGCTAACTCATGCATACAGACTGGGGCCACATGAAATGCACGTATAAGCATCAGACATGAAAATATAAAAGACATGGAATAATATAAGAATAATATAACAATAATATGGAATTTTTCTGTCACTTACCAACAAGGGTTTCTCCACCAAGTACTAAGTCACGTTTTGCTGGAGCATCAAATACTTATTTTCCTCGATCAATCATTAATTTATAACCCTTATTTAATATTTTTTCTGGATCTTATTGTTGATATGCTGTCTCTCTTGGTTAAAATAAACCTGCGATAAAATTATGGACTGTTCATTTCTTTGTAATGGGATAAACTTACAAATTCAGCAGGAGATCAAATACTGATTTCCCCCCACTATGCTCAACATGAATTAACTTACGGCAGCACACACACACTACACTCACTACACCACACTTCCCCTCCCCCTTACAAAAGTGTAAGACCACACACACAATTGAGGCCCCTTCCAATTTAGGACCCAAATCACGCACTGAGGGAACAGGGAATAATTAACTATAATGAAGTATCCTAACACACTCATCCAAAAGAAGAACAAAAATTGGACCATGTCTCAAACATATAAATTAATCCCATAACACACCACGTACATACTCTCATGCACACCAGCACAATGTACATGTATTGACATTAATGGTGTTCAAGTCACACCTCTGTCCACTGGCAGCCAGTGGTAAAACCAGCCCGGGGGCACAGGGCAGCCCCAAATCATACATGCCCCTGGCCGCTGAAGAGAAGACCGGTTCAGAGGCCCTGGGCAGCCCCATGACATGTACGCCCATGGCCTCCGTCTGCCCCTGGGATTCGAAACGGTCTCTCCCACACAACGTCCCTCTTCACCGCCGACTGCGTCACTCCTCAGGACCGTCCGTGCTGCTGTCCGGCACACCATACCTCCGTGCCCATCGGTCCACTCCCGACCGCTCTCAACACTGCCATCGTGGCTCTCAACACTCCGACCCCCTGTGGCCAAACTCCGGGGAAAACCAAAGCCTGCTTGTCGGCGTCTTCAATGCCTTTGGGGCCCAGCCTCGCTGTAGCACCCAGCACCCTCATCCAGGGCACTCCGCTGCGCTGCCTCCATGTCCACTGCTGCTGCTTACTCCCGGGGCCTCACAGGCATCGCCTTCGCCGGCGTTGTTCTCCGACCCAGGCACCTCACTGCTGCTCCCAGCACCCTCATTCCAGGTGCTCCGCTGCGCTGTCTCCATGCCCGGTCGTAGCTGCTCTCTCCTGGGGCTCTCAGCTTCACTCTGGTCCGGCATCACTCTCCACCCATGCGTCTTGTCGCTGCTCTCAGCACCCTCATTACAGGCACTCTGCTGCATCAACTCCAAGTCCGGCTGCAGCTGCTCTCCCTCGGGGATCTCATTGTCACTCTCATTGGCTCCACTTTCTGACCCAGGCGCTTCATCGCTGCTCCCAGCACCCTCGTCCCAGGTGCTCCGCTGCGTCGTCTCCACGCCCGGCTGTCACTGCTCTTCCCTGGGGCCCTCAGCCGCCATGGTCCTGCTCTTCCGCTGCCTAGCTTCCAGCTGCGGGGATGACTCCTGCTGCTCTCCCTCTCTGCTCTCATCGCACACCGTGCCATCCAGCTCATCAACGCTCCAGTCCTCCACCTTCCTGCGCTTCGCGGCCGGCCCGCTGTCTTCAGTGACTGGGGACTCCCCTTCACGCAGTCCCAGTCCCACCACGAAGTCTAACTGGCAACATGGAGCTCTTTTTCGGCGCGCAGTTAGTTTAGCGGCTAGCCTGCCCATTGGTAATGAATGGGCCGTTAACTTCTCCAAGCTAGCTAGCCTAGCCTCCCTTGGCGCCAGAACTCCCGCCACCCATAGCTTCTTGGTCCTCGTCTGCCTGGTGAAGTGCTCGGCCAGCTGCTCAACAGCATCCTCGTAGCACTGCGTTTCTCCCGATGTACTGCGAATTCTTCAGCCCTCTGCGCCGAGATGGTGAGCCAAAAGCGCTCGTCGTCGCCTCCGGTCGAATCTGCTGAGGCTCAGTGCCCCGATGTAACCCTCAAACATGGGCTGCCACTGTGGCCAGAGGATCACTGGCTCTCCCGTGTACCCTAGAAATGGCACCAGAGGTTGAGGTAGCCCATACGCTGCATAATCCCATCCTCATCACCAAATGTTATGTATGAATAATGAGAGTCGGAGTCTCTTCATGTAGGGAACCATCAACACCAACCAACGACTTTATTATGAACACAGAACTATTTATATACAAGGGACTTGCCCGCCTGACATCATGCCAGAGGCGGGTATGGCAGCACACACACACGCCACACTCACTACACCACAGAGGGGGCATGACTTAGGCTCTCCGTTCATCTGAAATACAAAACAGCAAAGGAGCAAGACCCAAATAAATATCACTTCTTTTTTTAATCCATACTGTCCACTGAAGAATGTGAAAGGGCTGAAAAGCCACACCATGGTTGCTACCTTTTCTTTATTGTGCTAGTCAACTGAGAATCAAATTTCCTTTGTAGATTTTAGAAGAATTGTAAAATTCTTTCTAAAATACCTTGCAAGAAAAATGGTAAAACCTTTTAGAGAGTGCATAAGGGTGTAGCATCTAGACTAGAACAAAGAGCAGAGTTTCCAGAGTTTCCCTTGGAGATAACAGGGAGGTGTGAAGGACGAATGCAGTGTGATCTTTTGTGTATCAGATGAATGCAGTGTGATCTTTTGTGTATCAGAGACTGCTAGGAGGATGTTAAAGGATTAAGGAAGTGAATGCAATGTGACCTTTTATGTGTAGAAGCTGCTGAAGGAAGGCCTGAGTTTTTAAGAGGAAGAGTCTTGTCTGAGATGCCCTCTTTCTGACTATGCTTATGTGTGAGATGTGTAATAAACTGTCTGCGTCAAATCCGCCTCGTTATTGACACACTCCACACTGGTGACCCAAGATGAATCATGCAACGCGACGAAAGATTATGACTGGCGCCTAGCGGCTGCCCCAGCCTTGGATACGCTCTGCAGAGCGTGCCCAAATGCCAAGTCACGTTTCGTTACCTTGTATTCATACATGTTGTAATGACAATAAAGTTGAATCTCATCTCATCTCATCTCAAGATCCCCGGAGCCAGCCTCGTTGGGAGCCCCCAGCCAAGCATATGCTGTTACAATGCAGCTACCGGATTTTTGGCAGCACAATCCGCGCTCCTGGTTCCACCTAATTGAGGCGCAGTTTGTCCTCCAGGGGATATCGGCGGATGACACGAAATTCTACCATGTGGTCGCAAAGCTCGACGCCCACACGGCTCAGCATGTTGGAGAGCCTGCTGGATCAGCCACCAACCAGCGACAAGTACGGCGCGTTGAAGGCTGCACTCATCCAGCACGACACACTCTCGGTTGAGGAGAGAGCAGAGAGACTCCTGACATGGACCGGGTTAGGAGATGGGTCGGCTATTGACCTGATGGAGAAAATGCTGAGATTGAAGGGCTCGGACGATGACCACTTCATTTTTACCCCCCACCTCTGCTCTGGAACCTTCCGTCAGCGACGAGAGCGGACCCTGGCCCAATTCGCCATTGCTGGCCGAGCGGGACTATCGTGCGCTGGCACGAGAAGCACACCGGATCATCATGGCCAGCAGAGAGCTCACGACCACGGCGGCAGCGACGGAGCTCGGCGCAACGGCCAGAGGAGGCGAGGAGCCCATTGACGGCAAGTAGCAGAAACCCACCGGACGACAGCGGCGGCGGGGGGCCAAAGAACGCGGAGGAGACATCCTTTGTTTCTACCACCGCCGCTTTGCAGAGAAGGCACGCAAATGTATACACCGTGCCAGTTCAAGCGCTCGGGAAACGCCAAGACCGGGGGTCGGTAGCAGCTGCGGCCCTCGGGGAGGAGAACAAGCTGCTCTACTTGACGGACGCACGCTCGGGGAGGCATTTCCTCATGGACATCGGCGCCCAGTTGAGTTTCATCATGCTGTCCTACGCCGACCGGCTGGCAGGATCTAGCGGCCCCGAGATGGCAGCAGCAAACGGCTCGGAGATTAAGACCTTTGGTGAGAGGACTCTACTTCTGTCTCTACACGGCCGTACATTTGAGTGGACTTTTGTCATAGCAGCATTGAATTTCAATATATTGGGGGCTGATTTTTTTTGTGCTCACATGGTTTGTTGGTTGATGTCGCTAACAGGCGCCTGGTTAATGCACTGTCCTTTGATTCTATCCCCTGTACAGCTCGAGCGTCCCGGCCAACAGTACAAGCCAACGTCACAGCTGCAGCAGTAAGTTCCACACACTGCTCACTCAGTTCCCAGTACTCATGGTCCCCACATTTTCGGCAGCCGTCGCTAAACACGGGGTGGAGCATTTTATCACCACCACCGGGCCGCCCGTTTTTGCAAAACCTCGGCACTTGGACGCAGCAAAACTGGCCATAGCACACGAGGAGCTCGCCAACCTGGAGAGGTTGGGCATCATCAGGCGTTCAAACAGCCCATGGGCTTCCCCGCTACACATGGTCCCTAAAGCTGACGGTTCATGGCGACCTTGCGGGGATTTCCGCAGGTTGAACAACACCACAGCGCACGACCGCTACCCAATTCCTCACATCAAGGATTTTTCCATTCACTTGGCAGGAGCGCGCGTTTTTTCTAAAATAGATTTGGTCCGCGGTTACCACCAAGTCCCAGTGCGCGCTGAGGACATACCCAAAACAGCGGTGATAACGCCGTTTGGTTTATTCAAGTTTTTGCGCATGCCATTCGGGCTTAAAGGGGCTGCACAGACGTTCCAACGCATGATGGATGCAGTGCTGCGCGATCTCCCTTTCGTGTTCGTCTACTTGGACGATATCTTGGTAGCCAGCGCGTCCGAAGACGAATACGAAACCCACCTAACGGCGGTTTTCCGGAGGTTGGGAGAGCACGGTTTAATAATCAACCCAGCGAAGTGTCAGTTCGGGGTGACAGATTGATTTTTTGGGGCACCGCTTCTCTCCCGAAGGAGCGGTTCCGCTGCCTGACAAAGTACGCGCGGTAGCAGATTTTCTCCGGCCGCAAACGGTCAGGGCGTTAGAGGAGTTTTTGGGAATGGTGAATTTTTATAACAGTTTCCTTCCCCGCGCAGCACAGCTCATGCAACCACTGTACGCCGTGCTCAAAAAACAGAAACCCACGAACAAGATCAAATGGTCCCCGTAGCGAGAGCGGGCGTTCTCGGAAGTCAAAGCAGCCCTGGAAAATGCTGTGTTGTTGGCACATCCAGACCCAACGGCCCGCATAGCGCTCACTACTGACGCGTCAGATGTGGCCATAGGGGCGGTCGTGGAGCAGCGTGTAGCCGGGGCTTGGCAGCCGCTCGCCTTTTTCAGCAGGACTTTGCGCGATAGTGAACGTAAATACAGCGTGTTCGACAGGGAGTTGCTGGCTCTCCACTTGGCCATTCACCACTTCCGGTTCTGGCTGGAAGGGCGCTGTTTCACCGCGTTTGTTGACCACAAGCCACTAACATTCGCGATGGCCAAGGTTTCAGAACCGTGGTCGGGCCGGCAGCAGAGACAGCTGGCCGCGATCTCAGAGTTTACTACCGATATTCAGCATGTGTCGGGTAAACTGAATGTAGTGGCAGACTGCCTCTCGCGCGCCGTGGCTGCCCCGGTCTGCGTGGGGATAGATTACACAGCCATGGCCGTGGAGCAGGTTAGTGACGCGGATGTGCGCGCGCTCCAGTCTGGACCAACAGGGTTAAGGCTGGAGAGCAGGGTGCTGCAAGACGGTATGCCCCCCCTAATCTGTGATGTCTCCACGGGGCGACCGCGTCCCGTGGTACCGGCCACGTGGCGCCGCCGCGTTTTTGACTTGATTCATTCTTTGGCGCACCCGGGAGTGCGCGTGTCGGTCAAAATGGTAGGAGAGAAATTTGTGTGGTCGAGCCTTCGCAAACAAGTGAAAGAGTGGGCAGCAGCCTGCATGGCGTGCCAACGAGCCAAAGTACACAGACACACGGAAGCTCCCTTGGAGCCGTTTCGCATCCCGGCTAAGAGGTTCGACCATGTTCATGTGGACCTCGTGGGCCCCCTCCCGCTATCACAGGGGTGCACACACCTTCTGACAATGGTGGACCGCACCACGCGCTGGCCGGAAGTGGTTCCACTGGCAGCAACCACGGCCGAGGAGGCGGCGCGCGCGTTCTTAACAGCATGGGTGGCGCGTTTTGGAGTCCCGTCGGACATTGCGTCCGACAGAGGCCCTCAATTTGTTTCCGAACTTTGGTCAACAATGGCCCGCAGCCTGGGTGTCACAATTCACCGCACAACCGCGTACAATCCACAGGCTAATGGGTTATGCGAACGTTTTCATAGGTCATTGAAAGCGGCTCTCAGGGCATCACTGACAGATGCAAATTGGGTAGACAAGCTACCGTGGGTTTTATTGGGGTTACGTTCTGCGCCTAAAGAGGATTTGGAAGCTTCCCCGGCTGAACTCGTTTTTGCGCAGCCACTTCGGCTGCCCGGGGAGTTTCTCCCAGATAATCCCGTGCCGGGCAGCTCCCCGTCTCAGCTGTTGCAGCGTAGCATAGACACAAGCACGCTGCCGGGCCCTGTTCACCACAGTTTTCCGCGTGTTTTGTGCCTAAAACTTTGAAAAACGCGGAGTTCGTTTTTGTCAGACATGATGCACATCGCCCCCCACTGCGCCCACCTTATGATGGACCATTCAGAGTGCTGGAAACAGGGGACAAGCATTTTTTGCTAGATTTGGGAGGTAGGAGGGAAAGGATTGGCATAGACAGACTCAAACCCGCTTTTGTTGTAGAAAAGCGCTATATAAGTGCAGGTTAGTTAGTTAGTTAGTTAGTTGTTGTGGCGGACGAACAAGTGCTGTTGGTGAGGGCCCCTCGGCGTGGAAGACCCCCACGGGGAGCTTCCCAAAGAAAAGATTCCCCAGAGCACCCACATGCACAGACTTTTACCCCTCAATCATCAACCCCCCAGCATTCATCAGCCCCCCAGCATGACAGCGCCGCGGAGGCGGTGAATCCTGGTTACAGCAGATACGGGAGAAGACTGAAGCCCAAGCAGCATGTGGATTGATGTTTAATGATTTTACCACAGCCTATGGACTGTCATTCTATTGTTCTATCCAGGACGCTCGGGGGGGTCGTTTAGAGAGTGCATAAGGGTGTAGCATCTTAGACTAGAACAAAGAGCAGAGTTTCCCTTGGAGATAACAGGGAGGTGTGAAGGACGAATGTAGTGTGATCTTTTGTGTATCAGACGAATGCAGTGTGATCTTTTGTGTATCAGAGACTGCTAGGAGGATGTTAAAGGATTAAGGAAGTGAGTGCAATGTGACCTTTTATGTGTAGAAGCTGCTGAAGGAAGGCCTGAGTTTTTAAGAGAAGAGTCTTGTCTGAGATGCCCTCTTTCTGACTATGCTTATGTGTGAGATGTAAGGGTGTAGCATCTAGACTAGAACAAAGAGCAGAGTTTCCCAGAGTTTCCCTTGGAGATAACAGGGAGGTGTGAAGGACGAATGCAGTGTGATCTTTTGTGTATCAGACGAATGCAGTGTGATCTTTTGTGTATCAGAGACTGCTAGGAGGATGTTAAAGGATTAAGGAAGTGAATGCAATGTGACCTTTTATGTGTAGAAGCTGCTGAAGGAAGGCCTGAGTTTTTAAGAGAAGAGTCTTGTCTGAGATGCCCTCTTTCTGACTATGCTTATGTGTGAGATGTGTAATAAACTGTCTGCGTCAAATCCGCCTCGTTATTGACACACTCCACAACCTCTCTTTACTAATACTCATCTATACAGTGTGGCAGAAGCTGATACAGTATATAGCTCTTCTAGGTTACATTTACATGCATCACTAAATTACATTCCTTCTTAAATTATTCCCTATAACTGCTATTGGCTGTGATATCGATGTCATCTTGTGAGTTATTTATTGTTAAACACAGCAGTTCTGGACACAGCAAGTTATCAGTTATAGTTAGACCAACACCGAAGAGGCCCCTGTTCCATCAGCAGGATCACCACTTCTCCCCTATGTTATGGATTCCTCAGGCTCAAGAGCTGTCACTCAGAATCAGAGAATAGTGGACCTCTTAGCGTCACAACCAACATCAGGTCTATGTTTTGCTGTAAAACTACATACTTCTTGGGGGTGCAACTGACTCCACACCTGAACCGTACTTTGGACTGTGGGTGAAAATAAAGAAAAGTAAATTATTCAAATATCTTACATATTGAATAACTGGAAGTTGTTTCTGTTGTTAGTCTAGCATTGACATAAGGGAAGACATACATGCTTTGCTGAATACAATTGTATTGCTAGTTGCATTTTTACCTCCGCCAAGGAGGTTATGTTTTCATCGGCGTTGGTTTGTCTGTCTGTCTGTTAGCAACATAACTCAAAAAGTTATGGACGGATTTTCATGAAATTGTCACAGATTGTCAGAAATGAGGTATCCTACAGATGATTAGATTTTGGTGGTGATCCGGATCACCGTCCACAAGAAAGCCACCAAAATGCGATTTTCGTGAATAACTACTGAACCACTAATCCTATCATTGTCAATCCAATTGCTACTCATATGTTTTCATGGTCAAGGAATCTGAAAACGTACACACAAACACTGTATGGGGGGAACTGTGGCGCTTGGCGGAGGTCTGCGCTCTCTGAGTGCTTTTCTAGTTTTAATTGCTGGATTTGCTGTGGTCCTGCTTTTTGTATAAATGCCAGCGATATCTTATTACCTCCTCCAAGGAGGCAAGATTTTTGCCAGCCTTTGTTTGTTTGATTGTTAGCAGGAATACACAAAAACTACTGGATGGAATTTGATGAAATTTTCACCAGAGGTGGTCCTTGTGCTACAGACAAACCCATTAGATTTGGCAGGTGATCCATGAGTGCATACCTCAATCAAGGCCCTATCTTACAATGTACAGAGGGATGGAGGCAGGGAAGTATAGACAGATGGATGGACAAAGGGAGGGAGGGAAGGACCCTCAATGGAGGTATGTGGTCTCTGAGTGCTTTTCTAGTTGTTTATATATTTAACATAAATCAGACTTTGCTTTTGATTATTGGGCCAGTTGAATATTTTATATACAGTGGTGTGAAAAAGTGTTTGCCCCCTTCCTTATTTCTCATTTTTTTGTGTGTTCAGTTTTTAAATGAAGGTGTTTATTATTAAGGGTAAAAAAAAAAATAAAAAAATCCAAACCTACATGGCCCTGTGTGAAAAAGTGATCTTTGGAAAGTTGAGTTCAATTTCTCGAGCCACACCCAGGCCTGATTACTGCCACACCTGTTCTCAATCAAGAAATCACTTAAATAGGACCTCCCTGACAAAGTGAAGTAGACCAAAAGATCCTCAGAAGCTAGACATCATGCTGTCATCCAAAGAAATTCAGGAACAAATGAGAAACAAAATAACTGAGATCTATCAGTCTTGAAAAGGTTATAAAGCCATTTCTAAAGCTTTGGGACTCCAGCGAACCACAGTGAGACCCATTATCCACAAATGGCGAAAGCATGGAACAGTGGTGAACCTTCCCAGGAGTGGCTGGCCGACCAAAATTACCCCAAGAGCGCAGCGACGACCCATTCAAGAGGTCACAAAAGATGCCACAACAACATCCAAAGACCTGCAGGCCTCACTTGCCTCAGTTCAGGTCAGTGTTCATGACTCCACCATAAGAAAGAGACTGGACAAAAATGGCCTGCATGGTAGACTTCCAAGACGAAACCCATTGCTGAGCAAAAAGAAGATAAAGGCTCACCTCAGTTTTGCCAGAAAACATCTTGACAATCCCCAAGACTTTTGGGAAAATACTCTGTGGCAAGACAAAAGTTGAACTTTTTGGAAGGTGTGTGTCCCATTACATCTAGCGTAAAATTAACAGCATTTCAGAAAGGAACATCATACTGACAGTAAAATATGGTGGTGGTAGTGTGATGGTCTGGGGCTGTTTTGCTGCTTCAGGACCTGGAAGACTTGCTGTGGTAAATGGAACCATGAATTCTGCTGTCTACCAAAAAATCCTGAAGGAGAACATCCAGCCATCTGTTTGTGACCTCAAGCTGAAGCGCACTTGGGTTCTGCAGCAGGACAATGATCCAAAACACACCAGCAAGTCCTCCTCTGAATGGCTTAAGAAAAACAAAATGAAGACTTTGGAGTGGCCTAGTCAAAGTCCTGACCTGAATCCGATTGACATGCTGTGGAATGACCTTAAAAAGGCAGTTCATGCTCGAAAACCCTTCAGTGCGTCTGAATTATAAGAATTCTGCAAAGATGAGTCTGCCAAAATTCCTCCACAACGCTGTAAAAGACTCATTGCCAGTTATTGCAAACGCTTGATTGCAGTTGTTGTTGCTAAAGGTGGCCCAACCAGTTATTAGGTTTAGGGGGCAATCACTTTTTCACACGGGGCCATTAGGTTTGGATTTTTTTTCCCCCCTTAATAATAAACACCTTCATTTAAAAACTGCATTTTGTGTTTACTTGTGTTATCTTTGTCTAATATTTAAACTTCTTTGATGATCTGAAACATTTAAGTGTGACAAATATACAAAAAAAATGAGACACCACTGTATTTACTGCTTTGGCTAACCAATTCTCATCCATCCATCTTTTTCCGCTTAATCCTTTTTGGGTTGCGGGGGGGCTGGAGCCTATCCCAGCATCCTTGGGTGAGAGGCAGGGTACACCCTGGACAGATCGCCAGTCCATTGCAAGGCCAACCCAGAGAAACAGGCAACCATTCACTCTCACAGTCATACCTAAGGACAATTTAGAATCCCCGGTTTGGCCATTTTGGCACCCTACGTGAGATTAGGGTATGGCGCCCTGTGCGTGTGCGTGTGTGTGTGTGTGTGTGTGTGTGTGTGTGTGTGTGCTGCTGTTAGATTAATTTATGACAGCCGCTCAATTTTACCAGATGGGAAATGTTGAAGTATCATACCAGCGGCTTAAAATTAGCGTATTTTGAGGAAAATTATCGTACACACCCAGTTTTCAGTCTGACGTGGCTCAGGACCATCTGCTTCAGTAACACATTATCACAGATCGTGCATATTACAGCCTATAACGCAGTTTTACCTTTTAAATAACACAACAAAAATAATTTTTTTGTAAGTTGTCTGTGTTTTTTCAACTGATGTAAGACAATTTTGCACCGCTGAATCCGAAAATGACATCCGTTTCAATCAGGTCAGGTTTTTATGCTAAGTTGTAAGCAGTTGTACAGCAGTTGTACAGTTGTACTGTAAATTGAATAGTAGACACTGATAAAGGTAAGTACATGTAAATTGAATGTTACATCATCATTGTTCAAAATTCAGAGAATTTCAAGACATAAAAAAGAATTTTGCATCATATAAAGCGAAAATACCTGTACATGTAAACAAAAATGTGAAAAACATGTGGCCATAGTTCAAAAAGTTGACCTGATTGAGCAAAACCAGTGTGATTTTTGGATTCAGCACATCTAAAAGGCCAGACCACTGAATGTGTACAATCCTACAAATATCTTGGGACGATTATTGATAGTAATTTAAACTTTGAAGAGAACTGTGAAAGGGTGTGCAAAAAGGGTCAGCAACATTTGCATTGTTTAAGGAAACTTGCACGCTTCCAAATTGACCGAACCATAATGATAATGTTTTATCGGGTTTTTATTGAATCTGTTTTATCCTTTTCTTTAGTGTCATGGTTTGGTCAGATAAAACTGAAACAGAGGAAATCCTTGGATCAGGTAGTTAGATGGTCCAGTCATTTACTTGGTGAGTCACAGCTGAGCCTGACATCCCTGTACACCAGACAGGTACAGAGGATTGCTACCTCCATTTTAAATGATGACTCCCAACCTTTGCACTGCCACTTTCAGCTTCTTCCCTCCAGATGGAGATTTGCTGTCCCAAAAAGTAAAACCCAGTGCTACAAAAACAGCTTTGTTCCTGCTGCTGTCAAAGAGTTGAACAAGTTGTAACAATATATTGCACATAATTTAGTTACCTATTTATTAATTTCATTTTATATTTACTTATTTTTGTAGGTTTTTTTTATTTGGGTTCTAAATCTTTTATTGGGTTTTAGACTTTTGAGTTTTTAACCTCTTTGACTAGTCTTTAATTTTTTAATATGACCCTTCTCTCTTATCTCTTTGTTTTTTTTTCTCTTATCTCTTTGTCTTATGTCCTGATTGATGGAGCCTTGAGTACTTTTATCGTGTTTATAGTCAGCTTCATGTGTGCCTGTGTTTGTCTTCATGTTGAATGTAATTGTGGCTTGTAAATATGGATGTCACCAGACTGCAAAACAAATCTACCTATGGGTACAAATAAAGTAACCTGAACCTGAAAATTGTCCTAAATCAGCTAAAAACTGAGACAATAAATTTGGTGTTGACTAGTGTAATCTAACAGATCAGTTGAAAAAAAAGCACCTCTTGGAGACCAGCGCCTCTACCTGTGTGGGGTATAGGATGAGCCCCTGGCCTGCGCTTAACAGCCCAGAATATCAGTCATACTTAACTATCTTCTATATGGCTGCTGTTGAATCATCATATATCAAGGTCTTGCCTCATAAATATTTTGATAATAAGTACTCTATACATTAGGAATAAACATCAATCAGTCCACCTAAACTACTACTAAAATGTCTCTGATAATTGAAGCAGAAACCTGTTTCATAGTTTTATTGAGAACCACAATCCAGTGACATTTTTGCACAAACATTTGCATGTTGCAGCAGCGACAGAAAACTTTAGTGCTAATGCCAACATCAGGTTTGAACCACCGAGTAAAACTGGACTTTGTTTTCCCCCCATTCGTTTATCAACCTGCTGGTGATGTTGCTTACTTGTTGAGTCTGCCATGCCTGCATTAGTGCTGTAACTTATGCGAATGATTCAATCGAGTGTACTAGTTTTTATGGGTGAATGTACTGTACTGAATCACTCACCAGAACTGTAGTGGAAGCCAGGGCTCACCAGCTGAACCACCCGCCTGAACAACAAACGAGCCCCGCTCACTCAGTTCAGTGAGGGGTAGACAGTTGGAGCTTCAGTACAGCACTGAGTGATTTGGTGTACAACTATTACTAACGGATCTTTTTAGTTTGACTCGGTACGTTTCAGTGAACTGTGGATCCCATCACTAACCTAGTACATCCGAAGCAGCCTGTCTGCTACCGCAACGCGAGTCTTCCATCTTCTTTTCCAAGCAGCCCACGCACATGAGACGATGCATAAAAACAAGCAGAGTATGTATGCGCAGGAGCCGTATCCTGATTGTGCTTGCTAATGGATTAACTTAGCCATGTAATTAAGGGATCAAATTATCGTACATTATGGAATTTTTGATCATACAGAAGGCAAAATTATCGTACAAATACGATAATTATCGTACGTCTGGCAACACTGCAGCCGCTGCAGGTGTTGTTTGGGGCTGGGGAAAACAGGTGACCTTGCTGATGCCTGTCTAAAATTATGCAAAAGGTAAATAAAATATTTGACAGATGCTCGTGTTGTCATTATTTATGTTTGTTTCTCATAGGATTGTTACTCGGGGAGATTTACAAAATTGTTGTAGTGAAAATATAGCAAGAACATCACAGCAGTCTGTCACATTTTATGTCTGTATATGGAGCCAAGGACGAGGCCAGGTGTCGAACTGAACACACATTTATTAAGGAGGCACTACACAGCACATGCGCAGCCGTCAGGCAGAAGAGGTGGCAAAGAGACCACCCCTCCTGCACACTGCCCTCTTTTAGCTGCTCCACCTTCCGGTTCCGCCACCACCCGTACCACACAAATAAAAGACCAAACTCTAACACAACAGTATTATATTTTATTTCACAATTATATTTTACAATAAGGTCTGCATCTGCAAGATTTAAATATATGCCATGACAAAGGGAGGAGTGTGGCAAAATTAGGTTTACTTCCAACATTGTGGGGGGAAGTGTTTCACATCATCGCATGTCGATGTAAATTTATGGCTGGACAAAACAAAAAATATCCTCTAGTTCAAGATACTGTATAGCTCACACAGAAAAACACATTTTACGAGTCAGTTAAGCCAGAATCAACGTAGGTTCAAGTACAGCTGGTCGTAGTTTTATTATTGGTGATTAAGGCTTTTTTAATATAAAATTTATATTAAACGTTTACTAATCTGTGGATTAAATGTCTTAGATATATTTACCATGAAATAACTGAAACCGTTATTTAAGTTAAGAGATATGAATAAATATAAGATTTCATAGTTCACATGCATTATCACTAAATTGACAACAAATGGGTCTATACATTCTGCTGTATTGCTGTCACAGGATAATCTGGTGTAAAGAGATGACACACTGCTAATGAGAAGCTCATAACATTAATCTGCATTTGATTGCTTTTTTGTGTGTGTGTGTGTGTGTGTTGGGGGGGGGGGGGGGTTTCTTTAAATCTCCCCCGAGTAACAACTGTATGAGAAATAATGAGAGAGAAACAATGACAACACGAGCATTTGTTAAATATTTACCTTTGCATAATTTTGCACTGGCATCAGCACACCCACCTATATTTCCCACCTGTTGCAGCTGTTGTCACAAGTTAATCTAACAGCAGTGATGGGGGAACACAAACCAGTGAAACTGATATGAATCTAACTTACTGTTTTGGTGTTCTAGGTGAAAAATTGACAAACAAGCCACTTCACAGTTGAAGAATGGACGTTTATTTTGAGATTACGTGAAAAAAATGTTTTAATAGTGATGTGGTGACCCAGCACAATGCAGACTGATACTATTTCACGCTCAGCAAGGGTGGAGGAAACGGAAGACAGTATGCATACAGAGGACAATTCACAGACGGACAAAGACCCACAGGAGGCAGTCAGATGGGACTGTACAGTATGCATGGGTCCTCGAGCCAACCAATGTCATGCTAATCATGTGTATTGACTGTTATGCTAATGTGCCATGCATTCTCTCGTCCTGTATCACTGCATAAAAGAGCTTGTGTGACATGTCTCAATAGCACAGTACAGCACAGTAGCACACAGCGCTACAAGTGTGTCTTATTATGTTGGAGGACAATAAAACTCTGAACTTTCCACCTCGTTGCATCTCGCCTGATCATGTTCCTCCACACTGGTGACCCCCGACGTGTCGTGGTGCCCCCCTCGCCTGATCTATTCCTCCACACTGGTGACCTGACGAGAGAGAATGACCGTCTGCTCCCTCTCACCGCGCTGTGGATCCCAGAGGTCCAGAGAATGCCTGCAACCTCTTCATCCTCACCGGAGCGTGCTCTCCGGAGTGCAGCACTGGGACTGACACACACCATGAACGGCAACACGAGCGAAACGAAGGAAGCAGCCTGAACGGGGAAATCATCGATGCCGACTGCGTTGATTTCCACCAAGCTCCCCGGCCCTGACTCAGCTCGCGACAAGTGGACCTCCCGTGCACAGAAGCCCTGCACACACACCGCAGGATTACGAGGACAGCGCATCTGCCAGCTATGTGGTCACTGCGCCAAGCACACAGGGACAAACCGGCTCCACAGACTGATACAGCGTCCTCCGCCGCTGCACATGCCCGAGAAACACGGCCGATCGCCTTCCTCGGAACCTTCAGGGTTGCTCACGCACCTGAAGCAGACGTGCAGCCCACACACAGGACTTTGTTTGGGTTTCTCAGCCACGGTGCAAAACGGGAGCCTAGCCGATTGCTGTCCCCGATGGCTTTAGGGCTGTCTGCACCGAAAGCCAAACCGCCAAGTCCCTCACACAGCTGCAGTTGTTTCACAGCCGCTATGCATCCTCGGGGAATTTGGCCGTTTGCCTTCCCCACATCCTCGCTGGACCGAGCCGCGAGAGGAGTCAGAGACTTAATTTTTTTTTTTTCCACAGCCGCTGCGGATCACTGCCCCTGGTTTATCGGGAAAGTCCCTCACCACCGCGGATCCACACGCAATTTTTGTGTGGCCCAGACACCTTTGACGTCCCGGGCCGGCACTCACTTACTCCCACCCCCCTCCCCCTCCTCCTCCACAGCGCTCTTCCCGCACCTCACTCCCTAAAGCCGGCCAATTGCCATCTTGTTCCATTACGCACAAAGCGCACCGGCCCATGGGCCCACGATCCACAGCCGTTCAACGTGCTGGAACTCAGAGCGGAGCACACTGTCCTTTCCACCCCTCCCCCCGTCCCCCCCACGGACTGACGCCCTCGACGCTCCTCTAAAGCAGGACAGTTCAACCGGAGCTGGAGCCCAAACGACGGGGGAGGGGGGTCACAGCCCCTTCTGAGCATTCTGGGGGGAGTCGTGCGGTGACCCAGCACAATGCAGACTGATACTATTTCACGCTCAGCGAGGGTGGAGGAAATGGAAGACAGTATGCATACAGAGGACAATTCACAGATGGACAAAGAGTCACAGGAGGCAGTCAGATGGGACTATATGGATGGGTCCTCAAGCCAACCAATGCCATGCTAATCATGTGTATTCACTGTTTTGCTAATGTGCCAAGCATTCTCTCTTCCTGTATCACTGCATAAAAGAGCTTGTGTGACATGTCTCAATAACACAGTACAGCACAATAGCGCACAGCGCTACAAGTGTGTCTCATTATGTTGGAGCACAATAAAACTCTGCAACCTTCCAGCTCGTCCCATCTCGCCTGATCATATTCCTCCACAGTGAAACGCATGCACATCCATTAACCCTCCCCAGTTAATCCATCTCCAGTTAAACTGACACGTCTGTCATTATTTTGACTGATTATATTCATTTGAAAGCTGCAACAAACAACTGTGTGCACACAAAAACACAGTCAAGAAAAGCAAGAACAAACAACCACAATAAATTTTGTTCTACCTTTGCTGTTTTGTCATTATAAATCATATTTGAGAGGCAATACACATGACCCAGTTGGAGATTGGTTTGTAGTGGAGATTGGTTCCAAAGGATGCCACACCAAATTGCACTGCTGAAGTGATTCAAAGTTGGTAAGCCCCCTACTGGCCTGAGGCTGTAAGCATTTGTCTGCCGGCACAGCACCTTTGCCTATTAGGAATTTTATTTTATTAATTAAAAAAAAAAAGAGGGCTTGCAGCTGCGCATATGCCCTGGAACGGCCCTGCCTGTACTGCTGCAATCCCGGAATTTCTCCATTGTGGGACTAATAGTCTTATCATATCTTATCTTAAATAACTCCAACAAAATATGCTGTCCCTTATTCCTGCATAAATGTTGCTATAACATTCTTCAGCGAAGCAATGTACCTTAAAAAGTGCGAATATGATCAGAAAGAAGGAAAAGCAATGAATAAAAAAAAATGAGAAAGTAGCATGTTAAAGTAAGATGTATGGGATCCATCCAGTGGCTGAATGTACCATATAACCAATCAGAGAACAAGGACAGATGAGTATGAGGGGAAAAAAGTCACGATTTTATATCCACTTTTGCCATGTGTTGGCACACTCATCCTAAATAACGTCGAGGCTATATATAGAAAATGTGTAAATGGCATCACACACAGGGAGACAGACATGTTGTGCATTTTAATTGTCTCACCGTTTGAAGTAACTCAAAGTGAATATGTGATTTGTCAATTGATTCTTTTTCTCCCAGGCTATGAATAAAATGCTTTAATTATTGATGTACTGACGTCAGATGTTCGCTTGAATGTTGTATGTGGTGCAGACCTCTTTCTCGGGGCAAGCTCACACACACACACACACACACACACACACACACACACACACACACCACCTCTGCCACCACCCTTGCTACCCTCTCCCTAGAGCAGACGCCTGCATGCTTTGTCGTAGCAGATGCCTCTACCTGCCAACAGTGGAACTTGAACACGTTGCAGGCAGCATGCAGACAATCAACCAACACACAAATTAAGTCAGCATCTCTGTATGTGCCACACCTCCCCTGCATCTGCTGCAATCTCACTCATGAGAGGCATGTGTGCATGTGACGCCACCCAGTGCGCAGCTACTCTGTAGAACAACTATATCATGGAAGGCTGCATCTCTGAGGAGCTGAGAGAAGTGTTGTTCTTATCAGTTTTTATGACTTCAGAGGCTGAATTCTAACAATTGTGATTCCAATTTTCAGATTTGTTCCTTCTCATCTCCAAGAACAAGCTAAATAGTTGTTGATTTTTTTAAATATACAGACACACTCATGCCAAAAAGCCCTGGTTGCTGTATTGATGTTTTCTTCTTCTTTTCTGCTCTATGGGTTGCAGCAGTAAGGCAGTAACATTAACAAATCAAGTACTGAAACTTTATATCTATTCCATACAATAAAGTTTAGTTCACTGATGAAGAAAAATGATCTTAGCTTGGATTTTGTGTCATTGTAGTTCAAAAACTAAGGCTGCTACTAAATCTTATTTTAATGACCCGTCTACATACTGTAACGTCGGGGTTGTGATAAGGAGTGGGGGAATTCTCCTGGCATGCTTTACGCCACGGGGTATTCAAAGACTGTTATTATGCTTGTGTTCTGAGCGTTATTGTTGTACCATTATAATTGTGTTATAAGTCTAGTTGTGATAGTGTTGTTTTTCCTGCGTGTGAGAGATTACGTGTCTGTGTCAGTGTCACCCTGAGTGAGGTTAGTGTGTGTGAATGACCTCCTCTCTGTTCTATGTAATTTGTCAGTGAAGAAATAAATGCCTGTTATATTCCAAATCCTCTCTCATTATTGTGTGAACCCTTGAAACGTCACACTGGTGTTAGAAGTGGGATATTTGAGATATGGAAGCGAGGATCAAGGCAGAGATTCAGCAGCTCATCGACCAGGTGGAGATGGGCAGCAGAGCAAGCACGCCAGTCCCCAGAGCTGCTCGCCACAAAGAATGAGGAAGTGGGCCGGATGGAGCAAGCACATCCCATGTCCTGCCTTTTTCAATGCAGGATGGGGAGCGCCAGTGGGGAAGCTACAAGACAGCGATCCCACTGCAGCTGAGGGCAGTGATCAGCACGGAGGTGACTGTCTCAACCCCAGTACCACCGACCTACCAACCGGCCAAGCTTCCCCGCTTTGATGGTGAAACCTCACTGGATGACTAACTCATCCAGGGTGAACTGGGCGCCATGCTCAACGTGAAGAGACAGCTGTGCAGGTTGCACTGGCTCTGGAGGGCAGAGCTCTCTGCACACTGTTCGCTCTCGGGCCTGAGGAACATCACAGCTGGCCAGTGCTACAGAGGGCACTTCGGAGACGGTTCGGGAGGGTGACCCACCCTGACCATGCCTGGGAACAACTGGCTAACTGCTGGCGATGCGACCAAGAGAGCCTGGGGGCTTATGCAGCAGATGTCCGGCTGCTGACACAGCGCGACTACCCGGACTTCAAGCCAGAGGCGGTGAAGGAGCTCACCCTCCAGAGATTCATCTGAGGGATTCACCTGGCCAGGCTCCAAGAACACATCTGGATTCATGCCATGAGCAGCTGGGAGATGGCCGTGACAGAGGCGGAGCGGGTGGAGCCGATGCTGGAGCAGGCAGCTGAAGTTTCATCACCAAGGCAAAGAGCTTTCCAGGCCATGGCTGAGAGTGAGGATGAGGAGGAGCTGCGCCAGACCACAGCTGCATGGCCTGCGAGAGTACAACGGCGGCATGAGGAGGGATGCTTCCGCTGCGTGGAGCCAGGCCACATCACGTGCCACTGCCTTGCACCTTCCCCATGACAACCAGCCCCCTCACCAGCTTTAAACTAGAGTGAGGTGGCACAGACGATGATGTGCCGCCTCTCAGACATTTGCCCCCAACAAACTTTCACCACATCTGGGCCGACACTCCCCAGGGCTATACCTGCAGTGCAGCCTGGACAGCACTCCAATCCGGGCCCTGATCAACACCATTTCCACCATCTCCCTGGTTTGACCCGTGGCGCTGCCTGGGACAGATAAACTCAGACCACAGGGGTGGGAACCCACCAGGCACTGCATCACCATAGCCACCGCTGAGCGTGCCAGATTGGGAGGGTGACGAGTCATTGTCGTGGGAGTGGCCTGTCAGAACACCAACCACCCATTCTGGCTGGCTGACATCCAAGACCTCTGCGTCATCAGATTGGATATGCTCGTAGCATGGGGCGCAAAGATGACACCGCCATCTCTTCTTTCCTTCTGGGGGCTAAGACCATCACGCACTGCTGCAAGGGCCAGACGGGGAACCAGGGGACCCGCGCCATCGAGGGGTCATCAGCACAGGCTGAGCTAAGGGGATCACCACCAGAGCCGACCATTGCAGCACCACCAGCGCGAGCGGAGGGATCGTCATCGCCGCTAGAGACAGCAGCGAGGGGGCCACCAGCAGAGCGAATTGCCACATCATCAGAAACCCAGAAGGGGGTTAGAGTGGGCCAGAGACGCCAGCTGTGGGAGCTGTGGGAGCTGCTGGACTGCTACATCGACGTTTTTGCCACCAGGGATGAAGAGTGCACCTGAACCAGCTTGGTGCAGCACCAGATCGACACTGGTGAGACCAGGCTGATCCAGCTCCGCCAGCTGCCTTTTTGCAAAGTGGGCGGCAGCAGCGCAAAAGATTCAGGAGATGCTGGAGGCGGATGTCATTGAACCATCCAGGTGGGTGGCGCTGGTGGTTCTGGTCAAGAAGAAGGACTGTTTGTGGTGGTTCTGTGTGGACTATTGGCCCCTGAATGACGTCACCGTAAGGACTCCTACCCTTTGCCTCGCATCACTACCCACTGGATTACATCACTGGCTTCAGCTGGTTCAGCTCGCTCAACCTTCACAGTGGCTATTGGCAGATGGAGCCGTCACCAGAGGCCCGCCAGAAAACGGCCTTCTCCATTAGGCAGGAACTGTGGCAGTTCAAGATGATGCCGTTTGTACTTTGCAATTCCCCAGCCACCTTTCAACGCCTGATGGAGCAAGTGCTGGCTCACATCTCACCAGAGCCGCTGCATTGTTTATCTCGATGACCTGCTGGTTCACACAGCTGATTTTGGTAGTGTCCTGTCCAACCTTCGGGAGGTGTTGGATGCCATCCACCAGGCCAGGCTGTGGCTCCACCCTTGGAAATGCCACCCGTTTCAGCGAGAAACCACCTTCTTGGGCCACGTCGTCAGTGCTGCAGGAGTCACCACCGACCCAGAGAAGGTGGCAATGGTGAGAAACTGGTCGGTCTCGTGGGACATAGAACTGCAGCACTTCCTCAGACTAGCATCCTATTATAAGAGGTTTGTGAAGGATTTCGCCACCATCGCCAGCCCACAGCATCAACTGACACAGAAGGGCCGCATGTTCGAGTGGAGCGAGGACTGTGCTGCTGCTTTTTCCCAGCTCCACTCAGTGTTCATCGGAGCCTCCGTGCTGTGGTATCCCAACCTGAACTGCTACCATCATCATGCTATCCCAGGAGGGAGAACACGGAGAGCAGGCAGTCGCTTTTTTCAGCCACACTCTCAGCAAAGCCGAGAGGAATTACTGCGTCACCTGCCAAAAGCTGCTGGCAGTCACCCAAGGGCTTTGCCATTTCCGCCCGTACGTTTATGGGGGGAAGTTTCAGCTCAAGATGGACGATGCTTCCCTGACCTGGCTACTGCACTTTAATGAGCCAGATGGACAGTTAGCGAGATGGCTGAAGGCACTGTAGGATTCTGATTTTCAGATTGTGCATCAAGCAGGCCGCCTCCATGCCAACGCTTATGCCCTGTCCCGGCACCCCTGTGCTGTGGAGGCCTGTCAGCACTGCCAGCGGGCAGAGGATCATGACCCAGCAGTCTCATGGGCTGCCGCTCTCCAGACTACTGCGGCCAGGGATAGCGCAGCGGCTCACAGCACATCCTCAGATCATCAGCCAGCTCTCCCCAGCGATAATGTCACAGAGGCCCTTGACCCACAGCAGCTTTGGATCAAGCAGGATGGAGAGCCTGTCATCTCCCGGGTCCAGCAGTGGCTGGACATGAACCAGCGGCCTGCCTGGGAGGCTGTATCTGTGCTGGACCTAGAGACCAAGGCCCTACATTCCCAGTGGGCCAACCTCTGCTGTTGTGAGGGTGTTGTCTACTGGCGGTGGCAGTCTTCAGCTAGGCAGCGTCAAGTCTGGCAGCTGCCGGTCCCCCGACGGCTTTGCCCCAAGGTGCTCCAGTTGGTAGACACGGGTCGTGGAGGCGGGCCACTTTGGGGTGATGAAGACCCTGCAGCATCTTCGGGCCTGGTTGCACCTGCCCCTGGTCCTGTGGGCATACTGGACAGCAGTTCAGGAATCCACCTGGTGCACCCCTGCAGCGCTGATGTTTGGATGCGAGCTGCACACTCCGGTGGACCTAGTGTTCGGCCCTCCCCCGGAGCCAGAGGTGGAAGGCAAACCAAGGTTGGATTATTTGTTTTGCTTGAAAGAACGTCTTCACACGGTACACAAACTGGCTCAGGAGGCCCTGGTTGCGACGGGGAATCAACAGAAGCAAAGGTATCACTCTCACTGCCAGGGGAGAGACTTTGCACCCTGGGATCCAGTCTGGGTTTTCTGCCTGGAGCAGAAAAAGGGACTGTCACCAAAGTTGGCGAGCCACTGGTCGGGACTGTGCATGGTCCTACAGAGACTGTCGGATGTAGTGTACAGGGTGAGGCTGCAGAAGAGGAACTGGGTGGTGGTGCTTCACTGCGACCGCCTCGCCCTGTACCAGCCAGCTGCCCCGCGGGTGGCCAAGCCAGAGGCCCCATCCCAACCAGGGACCCCAGCCGAGGCTCAGATGGACACTAACAGGCCTGTGCACGCTAGCCGCCGACAACGGCAGGCACCCCGACCCCTGGACAGGTTCATATTGGACTTTTGAGTTGGACCTATTGTTCTGGGGACAGAAACCAGTCCAGGGGGGACAGTGTAACATTGGGGCTATGATAAGGGGTGAGGAAATTCTCCTGACATGCTTTGCGCCGCGGGGTGTTAAAAGACTGTTATTATTTTTGTGTTCTGAGCGTTATTGTTGTGCTGTTATAATTGTGTTATAAGTCTGGTTGCGATAGTGTTGTTTTCCCAGCATGTGAGCGATTATGTGTCTGTGTCAGGGTCACCCTGAGTGAGGTGAGTGTGTGAATGACCTCCCCTTTGTTCTGTGTAATTTGTCAGTGAAGAAATAAATGCCTGCTACATTCCAAATCCTTTCTTATTATTGCGTGAACCCTTGAAATGTCACAATACATTTGTAAATGGTAAATGGCGTTCACTTATATAGCGCTTTTCTTCTCATCTAGGATGACCAAAGTGCTTTACAGGTCCTGCAATCCACCCATTCATACACGCATTCACACACTGATGGCGGCAGAGCTGCTATACACACAGGCGCTAACCAGGCCACCAGGAGCAACTGGGGGTTCAATGTTTTGCTCAAGGACACTTCGACAAGCGGACAGCAGACAGAGCAGAAATCGAACCCATTACCCTCCGATCAGTAGTCGGTCACACTATACCTGCGCCACCGCTGCCCCCATTGTACACAGTTTTGAGATTGTAATTATTACACATTTTATAAATATGACTTACGGTATGTCTGTCAGTGTCAGACGGTTATGAGCTTAATTCCAAGATGTGCTCATAGTTCTAACAACGTCAGTAATTATCTTTTTAGACATTTAAATTTACACCTTTCTCATGTTAATTTGATGTATAACAGAAGAGCACCTTTTTTGCATAAAGCCCTACAGTGGGTTAAGTGATGAAAGTTTAAGGGTGACTTTGTGGTGCTTCAACAAAAATATTCGAAGCGTCCTTCAGCAAGCGATGGGTGATTCATCCAAGCTTAGATCTATCTAGCGGCATTGATTCATCACTAATAGTATATTCTGCATTAATGAACTCCTCGTCAGCATAAACATTCACTGCTGAGAGAGAGAAGCATTTGCTCTCTTAACCTCAACACAGTTAGGTTTGAAATATATTGGAGGATGCTGGTCTGGTTCTTTGTCTACCTAACAGTGTGGAGCAATGGTATGACTCACTGCGCTCCTACCACCAAACTGTGCTATTGTCTGAACATTATCAATACAAAGCTATCAATTTCACCTTGTCAAGGAATCAAAGAAAATAAAATCCTTTTTTCACCCAACACACGATGACAAATCTTGGAACATTTCTTGTATGTCACCTTCTTTATTTAGTATCCTCCTTCTCTGACTATATAAGGAAAAAAAGCCTTCACCACAATTAGAAATAAAACATTTCATGCCTGATGAACACCCACCCCAAAGTGTGGAGAGAGACAAAGACAGACAAGCACAGCTAGGACTGGCGTATGCCATGGATGTGAAGAGATCCTCTTGAGGAGGCGGAGAGATGGAGGGAGGCAGAGGCACATTGAAGCAGATGCAGAGAAATGTGAGAGGGTGTCAGTGAGACTGGTGATGACGCGCTCATGGCTGCGGAGAGCTGGCGAGGCCGCGGCCCTGGCTCTGACTCACCTCATCCCCACGGGGCCTCCTGGTTGACGTCACTCAGTGTGCGCTGTGGCATTTCTGTGCTTCAACTTCTTTGTGTGCACCAGCAGCCACACTTGAGCCTTTCTCACATCTGAGAGACTCAGATAGATAATGTCTGTGTGCACAGTATCTATCTATCTATCTGAAGCTTTGTTGTGTCAAGCAGATAGTTTGCAATTTAATAATATCTCAACAGAACAGGATTTTATAATTTATAGTACGTGACAACACAGAGAGGTTTGAGGAATCTGAAAGAAGACTCAAAATCATCAATGACCAGCCCTGATCTCTGTGCCTCAAAGCAGCACTGCACACAGACACAATTCTGCAGTGATTTTCTGAAAATTATGGCGTAGGTTCAGTAAGTTCGAAAACCCGACCTGTTAGAAACATTTGGTCCATTATGGCACATTGTTTTAATTACCTGTAGGTAAGAGGTTTCATAAAACTACATATTTCTTATTTATTTATACCCCAACAAACTGTGGAAGTAATGACTACAGTGATTTCTTCAAAAGCTAGCACATATAAGATTTGCATTACAAGATAAATCCATGTAGATATTTAATCTGAAATCAGAAGCAGAAGCTTATGCTGTAACTCATATTTGGACAGTGAATATAAACTTCAGATTACACAAATTACAGTGACCATGTTTACATGTATACTATACATGTAAACAGAATAATCCTATTAAGGTCATGTAGCTGGAGTTATTAACTCAAGTGGTGTACCCAAGGCCAGCCCAAGGTATAGGCCAGGCCTATTCAATTAGCAGCCCATGGGCTGCATGCGACCCAGAAGCAACCTCAGAGTGGCCCATGGGCCCAGGCCACGCCAAGGAAATATGTAGGAATGACGGTCCGCAAGCACGCACACGAACAACACGCGTGACCGTCATCCACGTGGAGCTCAGAAGCGCCCTGCCCACGTGACTGTTCCAGTCCGAGGCAGAGCAAACCTTCCAGGTAGAGCGTCTCGCTAGCTCCATTGTCCCAGAGAAGCATGAGCTTATTAAAGTACTTTAAACATGGAAAAAAATCAGAAGAGCTACAGTGGGGTAAAAAAGTATTTAGTCAGCCACCAATTGTGCAAGTTCTCTCACTTAAAAGATGAAAGAGGTCTCCAATTTTCATCATAGGTATACCTCAACTATGAGAGACAAAATAAGAAAAAAAATCCAGAAAATCACATTGAAGGATTTTTAATGAATTAATTGGTAAATTCCTCGGTAAAATAAGTATTTGGTCAATAACAAAAGTTCATCTCAATACTTTGTTATATACCCTTCGTTGGCAATGACAGAGGTCAAACGTTTTCTGTAAGTTTTCACAAGGTTTTCACACACTGTTGCTGGTATTGTGGCCCATTCCTCCATGCAGATCTCCTCTAGAGCAGTGATGTTTTGGGGCTGTCGCTGGGCAACACGGACTTTCAACTCCCTCCAAAGATTTTCTATGGGGTTGAGATCTGGAGACTGGCTAGGCCACTCCAGGACCTTGAAATCCTTCTTACGAAGCCACTCCTTCATTGCCCGGGCAGTGTGTTTGGGATCATTGTCATGCTGAAAGACCCAGCCACGTTTCATCTTCAATGCCCTTGCTGGTGGAAGGAGGTTTTCACTCAAAATCTCACAATGCATGCCCCATTCATTCTTTCCTTCACACGGATCAGTCAACCTGGTCCCGTTGCAGAAAAGCAGCCCCAAAGTATGATGTTTCCACTCCCATGCTTCACAGTAGGTATGGTGTTCTTTCTCCTCCAAACACGACAAGTTGAGTTTTTACCAAAAAGTTCTATTTTGGTTTCATCTGACCATATGACATTCTCCCATTCCTCTTCTGGATCATCCAAATGCTCTCTAGCAAACTTCAGACGGGCCTGGACATGTACTGGCTTAAGCAGGGGGACACGTCTGGCACTGCAGGATTTAAGTCCCTGGCGGCATAGTGTGTTTCTGATGTAGTCTTTGTTACTTTGGTCCCAGCTCTCTGCAGGTCATTCACTAGGTCCCCCCATGTGGTTCTGGGATTTTTGCTCACCGTTCTTGTGATAATTTTGACCCCATGGGGTGAGATCTTGCATGGAGCCCCAGATCGAGGGAGATTATCAGTGGTCTTGTATGCCTTCCATTTTCTAATAATTGCTCCCACAGTTGATTTCTTCACACCAAGCTGCTTACCTATTGCAGATTCAGTCTTCCCAGCCTGGTGCAGGTCTACAATTTTGTTTCTGGTGTCCTTTGACAGCTCTTTGGTCTTGGCCATAGTGGAGTTTGGAGTGTGACTGTTTGAGGTTGTGGACAGGTGTCTTTTATACTGATAACGAGTTCAAACAGGTGCCATTAATACAGGTAACGAGTGGAGGACAGAGGAGCCTCTTAAAGAAGAAGTTACAGGTCTGTGAGAGCCAGAAACCGGTTACTGGAGTGGTGGCTCAGTTGGTAGAGCATCCGCCCAACACCCGGGAGGCAGGGGTTCAAATCCCGGCCGGGTCATGCTGAAGACCATATAAAAGTAGAACTTCCTGCTGTCCAACTTGGTGCTCAGCAATAATGAATGGAGGAGGGAAATTTGTGGCGGCGCCTTGCATGGCAGCAGCCCTCTGATTCTGCACTTGGGGTGTGTGTGATTAACGCAGTAGATAGGTAAAACACAATCTCGTTCTACTGTACATGATTGGTTGTACAGTTGAATGACAATAAGGGTGATTAAATCTTGCTTGTTTGTAGGAGACCAAATACTTATTTTACTGAGGAATTTACCAATTGATTCATTAAAAATCCTTCAGTGTGATTTTCTCAATTTTTTTTTTTTCTCATTTTGTCTCTCATAGCTGAGTTATACCTATGATGAAAATTGGAGACCTCTCTCATCTTTTAAGTGGGAGAACTTGCACAATTGGTGGCTGACTAAATACTTTTTTGCCCCACTGTATGTACTATAAGCAGTGAGGCATTTATGGTGGTTTTAACCAGCTGGTAACAGAAACAGCAAGAGTTGCTGAGCAGACAGGTGTGTTTAGACTTCATATGCAGGGAAAGAGGCAAGAGTGACTGAATCGCTGACGATTTACTTCACCAGCCATTACAATAATTTATGTTCATTATTATGTACCTGGCAAGTTCAGATGACCAAAATTCATGAAGTCAATGACTTTAATCCGTCCACAGCCTTCAGACAAACTAAACATGCCAGCATTTGTATTTCAAAAATAAGGGAGGTTTTTCCTGCTGTCTGGGTGGTGAGGAGAGTTCTAAAAAACTATAAATATATAGAAATATTTTAACAGAAATAACTGAATCTTTGGTGATTTAAGTTAATTTATTCCATTAAGTGTAATTTTATAATTTTTTTTTCTTTAAAATCGGAGTTAAATTATTGTTCTGTTCTGCAAAATTATGGTCAAAAGTATACATTGTATAAGGAAAGGAAGTCAAATTTTTACCACAGTTTCAAATTTATTAAAAAAAATAGTAATTTTATTTAAAAATAGACAAGAATTAGCCATAAAATAATCCACAAATTTATAATAAAGTGTCAAATGTTCAAGAAAAGTCAATTTTACAAGAGGAAATTACAAATTTGAGGAAAATTGTTTCAAATTTAGATAAATTTACAGAGAAAAGTAGAAAACTATAAGAAAATTGTTATAAATTTAGAAGAAAAATCTAAACCTTCAAGACTGAAGTCATTACTCAAGTTTTTAAGTGGGTGCTTTTTGCATCCTTAACTGTACTAGAAATTTTTGGTTGACTGATATGTGTGTAATGGAATGTGTAGTTATAAAAAGAGGTTCCTACTCACACCTTTCAAACAAAACAAACCACAATAGTGGATGAGCAATGTTTGTTAATGCTATCAATCTTTTCTTGGGGGTTTTGCACTGAAGTGTTTAACAGTTCATTTTTTATTCAGCTAAATGCACTTTGTGATGTGTCAAGGTCAGTTATGACCAGGATGTAGTATATTTTATTTCAAAAAAGAAACAAATGTTAATGCTAACAGTGTCCAATGAGTTTTTATGCAATTTGAGATATGCCTGAGTAAGATGTGACAAAAATGGTTATTTACAGAATTTTATTTTTTTTCCATTCTATATTTGTTGTTAAAGAGAAAAAATATTTCTACTACTTCAAGTTCTGCTCAACCCCAGCACTGTTATTGTGTTTTTATGCACTTTTGATGTGCCTTTGTCACGTGCCAAACGCACATTTAAAACCAAGACGATGAATAAAAAAATGCATATTTTTCATCATATTGATAAGAAGATAAGATAAGATAAGATAAGCCTTTATTAGTCCCACAACGGGGAAATTCCAGGATTGCAACAGCACAGGGATAGCAACACTCAGAGCAACAATCAGAAGGCAAGAAAAAAAACAAGCAAGCAAGAGCAGCTAATATACATATGTACATATTACTATAAAATATATATACACACACACACACACACAGACACACAGTGCAGAGCATTGTAGCTGGATGGAATAAATATATGAATATATGAACACACAGTGCAGAGCATTGTAGCTTGATGGAATAAATATGTAAATATATAAACACCCACAGTACGGAGCATTGCAGCTAGGTGGAATAAATATGCAAGTATATAAACACACACAGTGCGGAGCAATGTAGCTAGATGGAATAATATGTAGATATATAAAAACACAGTGCGGAGCATTGTAGCTAGATGGAATAAATATATAGATATATAAATATAAACACACCCAGTGCTGAGCATTGTAGCTAGATGGAATAAATATATAGATATATAAATATAAACACACCCAGTGCAGAGCATTGTAGCTAGATGGAATAAAATATGTAAATATATAAACACACACAGTGCAGAGCATTGTTGCTAGGTGGGATGAAACAGCATAACAGTCTATTTAGTTATCCTACATGGTATGATTATGTGCCCATACATATTCTCACCCTCCATAGCGACCGGTATGTTCCTAGTTGTATGCCGGAGAGGACCATTGTGTAAGTCTATTGCATCTTTTGCATTCAAAAAAAACTATTAGTTTGTTACGTCTTTTTGCTATCTCTGCGAGCAGCCCTGCTTAGGTTGTACAGTCTGACAGCCGTTGGTAGGAAGGACCTACGAAACCTCTCGGTTGTGCACCTGGGATGATGTGGTCTGCTGCTAAATGAGCTCCTCAGTGCATCCAGTATGTCCTGCATAGGGTGGAACTCGGACTCCAGCAGAGATGACAGTTTAGCCACCGTCCTTCTCTCTCCTATCTCCTCCATCGGATCAAGGCGTTGCCCCAGGACAGAGCTAGCTTTCTTGATCAGTTTGTTCAGTCTCTTCCTATCGGCTGCAGTAATGCCACTGCCCCAGCAGACCACTCCAAAAGTGATGGCTGATGCCACCACCGTGTCATAGAATGACTTCAGCAGCGCCCCTTGTACACCAAAAGACCTGAGTCTCCTCAGCAGGAACAGCCTGCGCTGTCCCTTCTTGTAGAGTGCGTCAGTATTGTGTGACCAGTCTAGTTTATTGTTCAGATGAATACCCAGGTACTTGTAGGATGTCACCATCTCGATGTCTATTCCCTGTATATTTACTGGTGCGGTGAGGGGCTGCCCATGCCTGCGGCAGTCCACCACCAGCTCCTTAGTTTTCCTCGCGTTGATCTGGAGGCAGTTCCGATGGCACCAGTCCACAAAGTCCTGGATAAGCCCTCTGTACTCAGCTTCATCTCCGCTGGAGATGAGACCAACGATCGCAGAGTCATCAGAGAACTTCTGTAGATGGCAATGTGTTGTGTTGTGTGAGAAGTCCGCAGTATAAAGAGTGAACAGGAAGGGAGCCAGCACCGTTCCCTGGGGGGGCCCCCGTGCTACTGATGATCGTGTCGGAAACACAGTCCCGGGTTCTCACAAACTGAGGCCGGTTCGTGAGGTAGTCCAGGATCCATGATGACAGGTGCTGGTCCACCCCTGCGCGCAGCAGCTTGTCCTTCAGGATCATCGGTTGGATGGTGTTGAAAGCACTGGAGAAGTCAAAGAACATGATCCTCACCATATTCCCGGGCTTCTCCAGGTGGGACAGAGAACGGTGAAGGAGGAAGATCACCGCATCCTCCACCCCAATGCCATGCTGGTAGGCGAACTGGAGTGGATCCATCGCTGGTTCCACCAGGGGGCGGAGATGAGCAAGGAGCAGTCTCTCCAGGGTAGGATGATCTGTGTTGGTTTGAAATTTGTCATATTTAACGGATCGCTGAACATGTGTGGCCCAGTTACATGTCTTGATTTCAAATTGTGGCCACTATATGGCATAGGCCATATATGCATACATGCGTAGGGCGCCCTCTGCTTGGGGGTGGGGGTGGGGCAGCTGCAAGCCCTCAATTTTCTTTTTTTTTTTTTCCACAATATCTTTATTGAACCTTTTTTTTTTTAAACAAACATGACACAAACAATCAAACACTAACACTAAAGTACTACAAAAAAAAATGCACTAAAAACACCAACAACCACCAACAAAATCAAGTCTTCAACAATGCTCCTCTGTTTAGTCTAGACAATCCATTACATAAGTATACATATTAAATTCCTAATAGTCTGAGGGGCACTGTGCTGGCAGACAAGACAGACAAATACTTACAGCCCCAGGCCAGTAGGAGGCCTTCGAGGGCTGACCAACTTTGAATCACTTCTTCAGCAGTGTAGCTTGGTGTGGTGGCAAAAAAAAAAAAAAAAAAAGCTTGGTGTGGCAGCCCTACACCAATAGCAGAGCTGGGGGTGGCCAGGGACAACCATGGCCACCCCTGGAAAAATCTTTGTAACTTTATCAACTACAGTAGCCAGAGCTGCATTTGCCTAGGAACCTTTTTTTATGGTTTTGCTGCCACGTCGGACCTTACAAATGCACGCACAAATCCGGTAGCCACCAGTCACATTTGAAAACAGAGCAGCTGCAGGCAGCTGTGCTTCAATTCACAAATTGATAAAGCCAAGCTGTAATATCAGAGGGGAAGTTACATTGATATGCCTTCAGTAATGTTAAGTCTCTTTATGTAATTTAGTAAAGATAAAAAGTCTCAGCAACAGCAACTCACTGGTAGGAAAAACTTGAAAGATGTATCATAAACTCACATTTTATGCATGGTGTCTGCCATAATATTAACGGTTACATGAGCTGACATTTCATGTTAAGACACTAGCATGATGTTAATGCATTTTGAGGCAAATTAACATAAGTCAGATTAACTTTTTGAATGTTTTCTGTCAGGAAAATTGACGACAGTAAGACTCAACCAGGCAGAATCAGTTTACTTTTTTTTTTTTTTTTTTTAGAATCCTTTATTAGTCCCACAATGGGGAAATTACAGGGCATCCACATGAGTGGATGAGGCAGCCACTGGTGCGGCGCCCAGCCCTTTCACCATTCACACACACATTCACACCAGGGGCCACTTTTACAGTCTCCAATTAACCTAACTTGCATTTTTTTTTTTTTTTTGGCATGTTGGGAGGAAACCGGAGAAATCCTGGAGTAAACCCACGCAGACACGTGAGAACATGCAAACTCCACACAGATCACCATTGGTCGGGGCTGGGATTGAACCCAGGATCCCCCGGCCAAGGGTGAGTTGCTGTGCTGCCACAGTGCTAACCACTCCGCCACCGCGCTGCCCACATTTTGGTAAATGATTCTGTGTTTTTTTATTATTATAACTGAGAGGTCTGTCATGGCTTTATTCATTACAATAGGCTTTGTAAAGGCAGTAATTTAGGTTGGTAGGAACAGTCATGAAGGTGTTAATGTTGGTATGAAATATAACCATGATCATCAAAATCAAACTGAAAAAAAGATCGAAACTGAATAAATAATTTTTTTTTCTTTTTTAATTATATTGCAAAAAAACCTTGTTCACATTATTGTAATTTACAGAAATGCACTACTGATGCTGCTTATTCAGTTACTGTTCATTCTTTTGTCAGTGATTAATTTACTTCTGTAGTCCTCCATCAAAGGAACCTCAGCTGTCTGAACTTGTTAGGTTGTCATACTTATGCTGGGTTCATGTTTATGTAATTAAATTAGACTTTGATTTAAAATCCTTTTTTTCATTAGTGCTTCCTGTATTCCAGCAGTGTGAGGTCATAATCTCAGTGTAGTGACATACTAGTGTAGCTCAGTAAATCACATTGTCAAGATTTGTAATTTATTTAAACAACTATACTTTATTATTATTTATGCAGGTAAGGTTAAAAGTAACAAAAGTTGCAATCAACTGGCCTGACTTAGTTACGAAGTGGTTTACAGCAGGTTCCTGTTCTGCAGAACATTAAAAAAGAGAGCCATGATCATCAAAATTAGAATAAAAAATGGCTTGCAATATTTCAATATAAGATAAGATAAGATAAGCCTTTATTAGTCCACAAAGGGAAATTCCAGGATTGCAACAGCACAGGATAGCACACTCAGAGCAACAATCAGAAGGCAAGAAAAAAAAACAGCAAGCAAGAGCAGCTAATATACATATGTACATATTACTATAAAATATATATATACACACACACAGACACACAGTGCAGAGCATTGTAGCTGGATGGAATAAATATATGAATATATGAACACAGTGCAGAGCATTGTAGCTAGATGGAATAAATATGTAAATATATAAACACCCACAGTACGGAGCATTGCAGCTAGGTGGAATAAATATGCAAGTATATAAACACACACAGTGCGGAGCAATGTAGCTAGATGGAATAATATGTAGATATATAAAAACACAGTGCGGAGCATTGTAGCTAGATGGAATAATATATAGATATATAAATATAAACACACCCAGTGCTGATGTAATTAATATTAAAGTTTGACTTTTTAATATATTGCAAAATGCATTAACTTTTTCCACAATATTCTAATTTACTAAGATGCACCAGCAGACTCTTAGAGCAGTAGGGATGTCTGTACTTAATAGAATAAGTTTCCTAAGTTCTCATCATTTTGTCATTACAAAGTTGTACAGTCATTTTGTCTCCTTAGTGATAGGCGCTACATAAAATTCCTAACAATAATCAATACTGGGATTGTGCCTCGTGACAGATGGTGATGCAAGGTTTTGTACAGCAAGCAGATTTTTTTAACTGCTATTTCTTTTTATTGATCTGTAAATTATTCAATATTGTATGTATATTCAGTGTGTTTAAATGCAATGAAACTTGTTTACATGAAATGGAGCAGCTTATCAGCCATCAGCTAATATTGTATTGTTTTATTTTTAAAATGTTATGTCTCTATATGTTTTTTATGGTGAAACCAAAGACAAATTTCCACACTTGTGGATAATAAAGTATTTGTATTCATTTACAACTCTACACACAAAATTTAATAGCAAGTATGAATATATGCAGTAATGCAGTACTAAAGAGTTTATATAACCCTTATTTTGCACATACTGTACTTCAAGAAGAGAGGGGAGCATTGGGTAACTTACAAGAGTGGAAGAAAGGTGCACACATGGTGGACTACATCTTATGCAGAAGGAGAAATCTGAAAGAGGTAAGAGACTGCAAGGTGGTGGCAGGGGAGAATGTAGCTAGACAGCATGGAGGTAGTCTGTAGGATGACATTGGAAAGCGGGTAAAGGCAGACCAAAGATTAAGTGGGAGAAGTTTACAGAAGGAATGAAGGTCGCACAGAGTTCAGGAAGGAGTTGATACAGGCTCTGGGTGGTAGGGAAGAATTACCAGATGACTGGGAAAGTACAATAAAAGTATTGAGGGAATTGAGTAGAAAGGTATATGGTGTAATCCAGAGGAAGGAAGACAAGGAGACTTGGTGGTGGATGAGGAGATACAGGGAAAGTATCCAAGGAAGAGGTAGCAAAGAAAAAGTGGGATAGTCAGGAGGTGATGAAGAAAGTAGACCTAAGTATTTGGAATCTAGGCACATGGCAAAGAGAAGAGGTGGCAAAGGATAAGGCATATAGTGAGTTCTATGAGAGGCTGGAAACTAAGGAAGGAGAAAAGGAGTTGTATCATCTGGCTAGACAGAGAGATTGAGCTGGAAAGGATATACAGCAGGTTAGGCTGATTAAAGGACAGAAATGGTATGTACTAACAAATGACAAGTGTGTGTTGAGAATGTGGAAGGAATACTTTGAAGAGCTGATGAATAAAGAAAATGAGAGAGAGGAGGATGGATGAAGGAAAGATAGTGAACAAGAAAGTCCCGCAGATTAGCAGGGCGGAAGTGGTGGCAGCTTTGAAAGAGGATTTTTTTTTTTTTTTTTTTTACTTATTTGTACCCGTAGGTAGATTTGTTTTTGCAGTCTGGTGACAAGCCACCAGCTGCGGTCGTGCTGCGTGCGCAAGCGCCCCGTTATCCCTAACCTGCATGTTTTGGTATGTGGGAGGAACTGGAGAAAGAATCCCGGAGTAAACCCACGCAACACGGGGAGAACATGCAAACTCCACACAGATCACTGTTGGTCGGGGGCAGGATCGAACCCACGATCTCACGATCCCGCGATCCCCCGGCTGAGGGTTAAACTGTGCTGCCACAGTGCTAACCCACTGCGCCACCATGCAGCCCGGATGAAGAATGGAAAAGAGGATGAAGAATGGAAAGGCGTTTGGTCCAGATGACATACCTGTGGAGATTTGGAGATGTTTAGGAGAGATGGCAAGTGGACTTTTTAACCAGATTGTTGAACACAATCTTGGATGAGTGAGAAGATGCCCGAATAGAGTAGAAGTTTTTGGTACCAATTTTCAAGAACAAGATGCTCAGAGCTGTAGTAACTACAGAGGCATGAAGTTGATCAGCCACACTATGAAGATATGGAAAGAGTTGTTGAAGCCAGGTTAAGAGAAGAGGTGACAATCAGTGAGCAGCAGTACGGTTTCATGCCAAAAAAAAAAAAGAGTACTACAGATGCAGTGTTTGCTCTAAGAATGCTGATGGAAAAGTATAGAGAAGGTCAGAAGGCGTTGCACTGTGTCTTTGTGAATCTAGAAAAAACATACAATAGGGTGCAAAGAGAGGAAGTGTAGTACTGTATGAGAAAGTCAGGAGTGGCAGAGAAGTATGTGAGGGTGATGCAGGACATGTATGTGGACAGCGCAACAGTGGTGAAGTGTGATATAGAAGTGACAGATGGATTCAAGGTGGGGGTGGGATTACATCAGGGATCGGCTCTGAGCCCCTTCTTGTTTGCCATGGTGATGGACAGGCTGACAGACGAGGTCAGGTTGGAGTCTCCGTGGACCATGATGTTTGCAGATGACATTGTAATCTGCATTGAGAGTAGGGAGCAGGTGGAAGAGAACCTGGAGAGGTGGAGGTATGCGCTGGAGAGAAGAGGAATGAAAGTCAGTAGAAGCAAGACAGAATACATGAGTATGAATGAGAGGGAGGCAGGTGCAACAGTGAAAGATGGAAGGAGTAGCAGTAGTGAAAGTAGATGAGTCTAAATACCTGGGGTCAAACATCCAAAGCAATGGAAAAGCACAGAGAGGTAAAGAAGAGAGTGCAGGCATGGTGGAGTGGGTGAACACGAGTGTCAGGGGTGATTTGTGACAAAGCATAGCAGCAAGAGTGAAGGGGAAGATTTACAAGACGGTAGTGAGGCCTGCTATGATGTATGGTTTGGAGACGGTGGCACTGACAAAAAGACAGGAGCTGGAGGTGGCAGAGTTGAAGATGCTAAGATTTTCCTTGGGAGTGGCCAGGAGAGATAGGATTAGAAATGAGTATATCAGAGGAACAGCTCAGGTTGAGCGGTTTGGAGACAAAGTAACAGAGGCAAGGCTGAGATGGTTTGGACATGTGCAGAGGAGGGATAGTGGATATATTGGACAAAGGATGTTGAATATGGAGCTGCCAGGCAGGAGGAAAAGAGGAAGACCACAGAGAAGATTCATGGATGTAGTGAAGGAGGACATGGAGAACGTTGGTATTACAGAGGAAGATGCAAGGGATAGGGTGAGATGGAGACAGATGTGTGCCTGATGTGAGACAGGTCAGACAGATGTGAGACAGAGGTCGCCACATGCTGTGGCAACCTCTAAAGGGAGCAGCCGAAAGAAGAAGATTTTTCAACAAACATTATGTTTTGGTAATACCAATTTCTAGGCCACCCCAAACTGATCATACATCCATGTTGGCCACGCCACTGAAAATTTCCTGGCTCTGCCACTGGCTGTATAAAATGAAGTTTTTTGTCTTCTTTGTCTGTTGGCTTAGATTCAGTGAATGTTGGTTGCAGAGTGATAAAATCTTGTAATCAGCTGCTGGGTCTCTGTGGGTATGGTTAAAGCTGCAGCAGCGGGAGTTATTATGCCACTGTAAACTGTGATGTGTGGACATGCATGTGAAGGTCATTTCGCAGTTCTAAGATGCAATTGCTTCTTGTTGTGACTGTGTTTTGTGTCGATCCAAGTTCTTAACTTTACTGTGAGACCCCAAAAAGGATGTCTTTGTGTGTGTCTGTCCGGGGGGGGGCTCCGTACCCAAATCCCGCCTAGGGCACCAAAACGATCAGGGCCGGCCCTGGGTTTACGCTCCAATAGTCAGTTTATTCAGTGCATGTAAACACAAGAAAACTGATTATTGCCATTATCAGTTTATTCCCAGTAATTGGTTTATTGTGATCATATAACCGGGGTCAGTGTTATGGAAAATATACAAGGAATATGTCCTAAATGCAAAACAACATGTTTTGCTGTGCTTGGCAGTGCAGAAGGATTTTGGGATGAGGTCAGTGTGACTACTGAGCAGACCTGTAACTGAACCTGTCAAAATTTCCGCTCCGGGGTAATGGAGAGGAAGACCCACATGAAGGCGGATTTGATAAACCATGATTTATTATAAAACAGAAAGTAAAGCTGTGCAAGGGCAGAAATAAAAAAGGCAAAAACAGGCAGGCTTCAGACATGGGATAACAGGCAGGATAAACTCAGGCTGGACCGAAGCGTGGGGAACACAACAACATGAGACACTAAGTCAAGGGTTACGGACAGAAGCGTGAGTGAGACGCCAACATACACCAAGGACACTGCACAGGACACAGACTGAAACACACATATATAGACAGAAGGGATAATCATTTCAATACAGCACAGGTGGGGAGTAATCATGACAACAGCTGACACATGAGGAAAACAGAGATGACAGGACAGGGAAGGGATACGCACACACACACACACATGATCGCAGACAGAGGAAACAGAACATGACAACAGCACTAAGGATGAAGTGGGGATAAACAATACAAAATAAACCCGCAATTAGAACCGGGCATGAACCAAAAACATTGTCAAATCCCAAACCAATGATGACAGGAATAATAAACCCAAGATACAAATAACAATAAACACAAAGAAACACAAAAATAAGCTCAAAGAGTGGGCATGACCTTACTATCCTCCCCCAGACCATGACAGAACCTATTTCTTCTTGGTTTGTGTTCAGAATTGCACATAGAAAATATAAAAAAAAAAATCATCATTGAACTTCTAATCATTAAATATGAAAGCCAAAGGTATCCTCAGAAAATGTTTGCTGCAATGCTTATTTTTTGTTGGGATCCCTTATGTACAGTGGGGTAAAAAAGTATTTAGTCAGCCACCAATTGTGCAATTTCTCCCACTTAAAAGATGAGAGAGGTCTCCAATTTTCATCATAGGTATACTTCAACTATGAGAGACAAAAAGAGGGAAAAAAAAATCCAGAAAATCACATTGTCTGATTTTTAAAGAATTTATTTGCAAATTATGGTGGAAAATAAGTATTTGGTCAATAACAAAAGTTCATCTCAATACTTTGTTATATATCCTTTGTTGGCAATGACAGAGGTCAAACGTTTTCTGTAAGTCTTCACAAGGTTTTCACACACTGTTGCTGGTATTTTGGCCCATTCCTCCATGCAGATCTCCTCTAGAGCAGTGATGTTTTGGGGCTGTCGCTGGGCAACACGGACTTTCAACTCCCTCCAAAGATTTTCTATGGGGTTGAGATCTGGAGACTGGCTAGGCCACTCCAGGACCTTGAAATGCTTCTTACAAAGCCACTCCTTCGTTGCCTGGGTGGTGTGTTTGGGATCATTGTCATGCTGAAAGACCCAGCCACGTTTCATCTTCAATGCCCTTGCTGATGGAAGGAGGTTTTCACTCAAAATCTCATGATACATGGCCCCATTCATTCTTTCCTTTACACGGATCAGTCGTCCTGGTCCCTTTGCAGAAAAACAGCCCCAAAGCATGATGTTTGCACCTCCATGCATCACAGTAGGTGTGGTGTTCTTTCTCCTCCAAACACGACAAGTTGAGTTTTTACCAAAAAGTTCTATTTTGGTTTCATCTGACCATATGACATTCTTCCAATCCTCTTCTGGATCATCCAAATGCTCTCTAGCAAACTTCAGACAGGCCTGGACATGTACTGGCTTAAGCAGGGGGACACGTCTGGCACTGCAGGATTTGAGTCCCTGGCAGCGTAGTGTGTTACTGATGGTAGCCTTTGTTACTTTGTTCCCAGCTCTCGGCAGTCATTCACTGAGGTCCCCCCACGTGGTTCTGGGATTTTTCCTCACCGTTCTCGTGATCATTTTGACCCCACGGGGTGAGATCTTGCATGGGGCCCCAGATCGAGGGAGATTATCAGTGGTCTTGTATGTCTTCCATTCTCTAATAATTGCTCCCACAGCTGATTTCTTCACACCAAGCTGCTTACCTATTGCAGATTCAGTCTTCCCAGCATGGTGCAGGTCTACAATTTTGTTTCTGGTGTCCTTTGACAGCTCTTTGTTCTTGGCCATAGCGGAGTTTGGAGTCTGACTGTTTTAGGTTGTGGACAGGTGTCTTTTATACTGATAACAAGTTCAAACAGGTGCCATTAATACAGGTAACGAGTGGAGGACAGAGGAGCCGCTTAAAGAAGAAGTTACAGGTCTGTGAGAGCCAGAAATCTTGCTTGTTTGTAGGTGACCAAATACTTATTTTCCACCATAATTTGCAAATAAATTCTTTAAAAATCAGACAATGTGATTTTCTGGATTTTTTTTTCTAATTTTGTCTCTCATAGTTGAGGTATACCTATGATGAAAATTGGAGACCTCTCTCATCTTTTAAGTGGGAGAACTTGCACAATTGTTGGCTGACTAAATACTTTTTTGCCCCACTGTAATTGTCCTTATAAAACATAAATTTCCACGTGCTCACATATAAAATGAACACCATGGTGACTCACACAGTGGCGGACTCAAGGGAGGTGGATATCTCCCCACCTGCCCTCCCTGATAAAGTGCCCGCAAGAGTGGCTAAAACAAGAACTTCAATTTTGGTTTGGTTTTTGGTTGTGGGTTTAATCGTGTGTTCTATAACCGTGTTTTATCTAATCCTTCTCTCTTACTTTATTGCGCAGTAGCCTGGTGGAGCGCCCAGAATTTCGTTGTACTGTACAACTGTACAGTGACAATAAAGCCTATTCTATTCTGTTCTAAAACCATAATGATGGATCCTCCACGATGGCCTTTTTGGAATATATTATGATGGTGTACCCTCTAGAGTAAAAAACAACCTGGTGATGTGGCTTAATGGAAGCCCTTAGGGTAGTATCGCACAGAGAGGCAAATGTTGACGGACCTGGTGTGTTATATCTGGTATTGCTCTGCTGTGCAGAAGAGGCATGGTTACTTGGAACATAGCTTTATTTAACTCACTGATAACGACAGCCACAGACTCAGTATCAGCCAAGCTCCAGGTGAGATAAGAGGCTGTAAGATGGTCGACCTTGGCCTTACATAGGGCAGCCCGGTGACGTCGCCGGAGGTGAGCATCACCACTCAGCACTTCACAGTAAAATAACTATATAACATCCCCCCCTTTAAAAAAAAGTTCAAAACACTCACTCAATTAAGACCTTCCCCAATTTGGGACCCGAATAACACACTAACAAACAACAACTAATATTTCCAAATGGCCTAACGCATTCACACAACAAAACCTAAAATGGGGAGCATGGGTGGACTGCCGTCCTGCCCACACAACAAGGTGGCTTATTCTGCCACCTGCTGGGGTAAAGTCCGTTAATAACTAAAATTGCATGCCGTACTCCTAAACTACAACAAAAACCAAAATAATCCCTTGTATAACTTTACAACAACACCCAGACTTCAACATATACTATTTACAACCCAAGTGTTTGAGTAACAAGGACATAACTGGCATGGGGGTCCAGGGCAGCCTTTCAGCAGATGCGCCCCTGGAAACAGCCAGTCTTCGTGGTGATGGCTGGCTCTCCGGACACTGAAGCCGCTCTTCCTCACCCTTGACCTCGTCCCACATCCAGCCACGTTTCCCGGAGCCTCCTCCCGGATACACTGAAGCCGGTTTGCATGCCACACCGAGCTCAGACAGCTTGAAGTGTTCTGGGTCCAGTCTGGCCATTATGTGCAGATGCTCCCGATGCTCCTGAGGTTGTCATCTGGCCCATCTTCACTGCGGGTGCTCCTCACCTCAAACCCAGACCCATTTCAGGACCCTCAACGGGGCCTGGCTCGGCTTGAGATGCTGTTGTTGAGCATGTCGATCCTTCTTGCTCATCGGTCTGGTCCCAACCTCTTCTAACGCTGGTGTAACATGCACCCTCGTAGCCACAGACCCTCCGTCCCATTGCGGCCAAACTCCAGAGGCATCTGGGGCTAACCCATTGGTGCTGCTCGCTGGTGCAGGCGCCTCACCATCACGCTCGGTACTCCCCTCGACCATTTCCTGAGCGCCGGCACTGAGACCCTCCTGCTCTGGCCCTGAGTAAACTTGGTCCCGCTTGACCGCCATGGCGTCCAGTAGTTCTTCATCCCACACCACAGCTTCATCAGTTGCCAGAATCGGGGGGCTCCACTGGCCACAGCCCGACCACTCTTCCCTAGCGTCGTCTTTGACGGCAAAACGCAGCCCGTAAAATAAATCACAGCCCATGATATTATTGCCCCGTGCTGTCACATGGAATGTGAAGTCGAGCACCATCACAGACTTGTATCGAACAGTCAGCTTCAAAGTTCCGGCCGTGTCTAGCCTTCCACCTCCATAACCGTATAACGGCACTGGGCTGCCTCTAACCTTGTGGTGGGGAAAAAACCTCTTCACCGTGGCCCAGTTCAGCAGTGAACCCGCCATTCCTGTCAGTCAACAGCGGCACCTCCACGTCATCCAGCCTCACTGTGCAAAACGTGTACCCGTTCGTGTCAGGGGACACCGTGTGGATGGTTGTCTGGGGAGGGTGGAGCAATTTCCTCCGTGGGCTCTCCAGTTTAAATTCACGGCACATCCTGGCAAAATGGTTCAAACGACCACATGTGTTGCACCGTGCTCCTCTCTCTGGGCAGTCCTTAGCCTTTTTCAGCTGCATCGCAGACCCACAACCCATACAGAGGGACTTTCTTGGGGCCAACCCCCGGCTCGTAGCGTGGCTTCTGTCTCCTCGCTGTCCCAGCTATCTTTGCTGTCCAGGTCCGTGACATTTGCCACGACAAGAGGCTCAAGTAGCTGCTGTGACAGGCGCTCAGTTTGCTCTAGAGCTAGCTTGTCCGCGGTTTCCATTTGGAGCGCTAGCTTGATGGCTCTGACTAACGTGAGCTCACTTGGCACCGTTAGTAGCCTAGCTCGCAATGCGACACTACAGGTGTGTTCCACCAGCAGGTCACGGATCATTTCCTCTTCCAGAGCTCCAAAACAGCATTCGCTAGCCAGCTGCCTCAAGTCAGCGACAATCTGCCGGATGGGTTCACCTACCCGTTGACGTCGCTGCCAAAAACGGATCCTCCGGACCGTCATGTTATCCAGGGTGTCGAAATGGCTAGCTAGCAGCCCTGCTACCTCTTCATATTTGTCGGCAACGCTGAGTGTTCTCAGGAGCCTCTGGCACTCTATGCCCAAATTGTGAACCAACAGCGCCCGGGCTCTCAGCTTGTCGAGCTCCCTGAGACCCAGCACAGCAACGTAGTTCTGGAAAGCCTCGAAACACCTAGGCCAGGACACCAGCAGGTCTCCGGGCACCTTGAGGAAAGGGCAGATTGGGACAATGCATGCCTCCATGATTTAATCTGACGTTGCCAATGTTATGTCTGGTATTGCTCTGCTGCACAGAAGAGGCGAGGCAACTTGGAACACAGCTTTATTTAACTCAATGATAACGACAGCCACAGACTCAGTATCAGCCAAGCTCCAAGCGAGATAAGAGGCTGTAAGATGGTCGACCTTGGCCTTACATAGGGCGGCCCAGTGATGTCACTGGAGGTGAGCGTCACCACCCAGCACTTCACCGTAAAATAACTATATAACACGGTGACTTTTGGATTCACCAACTTTTCTGATGAATGTCCGTGAAAATCAAGATAGTATTGCACAGAGCAGCGAATGCTGAGGAACGTTCATTCCTTTTGGGTTTCATCAGGGTTTGTAAAAGGTTGTAACACAGTTTGCAGTTTTTAAGATTGGCAACAGTTTTGTCCTGAAGGATCTTAAACAGTTGCTAGTGTTCACTACTTGGCGAACCAAAAAGAACCTTAGTGACACACGTTGCAACCATTTGCAAATGTGTGACAATCATTTGCAAATGTTTGCAGAGAAACACATTCGCCAAAAAAATATGAATCTTTTAAATGTCGTTTTGATGACAAGAAAAACTGTTTGGGACCTTAAAAACTCTTTGCAAACTGTCTGGCAACCTTTTATGAACCTTGATGAAAAACAAAAAAAATGCTACACTTCCGGTTATGGCTGCCACGTAGGACGGACGTGTCTCGCTCTGCTCTGCTCCTGGAAAAAAAAAATCGGCAAATAACTCTCTCATTTGGGACAGAACGTATCCCAGCATTTGGGCGAGGATATGTCGGCGAAGCCTAAGGCTGGAAAACCAGGAAAAGGAAAAAGCGAGCCGCCGAAACAGTCCAAATTAACGGACTTTCAGGTCTGTGACGCAGCAAACAAAACTCCATATATGCGGAGGAGGCTGGCAACGCTGCGATTTCTGCGGGGAATGGCGCAGATGCGCTGATGGCAGCCATGAGTTCAATGAGAGCGGACTTTTCCTCTAGATTTGATGGGATTATGACAGCGTTGGAAGGAATAAGAAAGGAATTGGGTGACTGTGTAGAACGAACGGCGCAGATGGAGCTCCGTCTCGCTAGTGCTGAAGATGACGTCACCCGTCTTCAATTAAAGGTGCGCACTTTGGAAAAAAAAAAATAAATCTCTGGAAGATAATATTTTGGATTTGGAATCTCGGTCGAGACAGAATAATTTGAGGCTATGTGGGTCTTCCAGAGGAATCAGAAGGTCGGGACGTTATGTTCCTTTCTGGAAAAGTGGATTCCGGAGGTGCTGGGCAGCGAGGAGTTGCAATCAGCAGTGGTTCTGGAAAAAGCACATCGTATTGGCCCACGGAGAGATAAGGGACCGCCGAGGACCTTAATTATGAAGTTTCTTAGCAACAGAGACAGGATGAAGATCTTCAACGCTGCACGTGCTAAAAGGAGAGATTAAACACCAGGACCAGCAGGTGCGGTTCTACCCAGAATTGGCCACAGGAATCCAGCAATTGAGGAAGCAGTTTGATCCCGTACGTAAGGAGCTGCGCAACCTTGGGATTCGTCATGGTGTAATCTATCCTGCGAGACTGCTGACCACGTATGAGGGCAGAACCCACATCTTCAAGACCCCAGAGGAGGCGCAGGAGTTCATCAAGAAGATCAAAGAAGAAGAAGAGACTGGTGGGAGCTAAGCATGAACAAAATATAAGGTAGAATAATTAAGCATTTGCACAGCATCTGACTGACTTGAAGTAAATAGTAAGTTTACAAAATATAGATTGTATTATATATTAAAAAAACAAAACAAAAACAAAACAAACAAACAAAAAAAAAACTATGATGTACAAAGTTGTTAAAAATTTTGGAGTTTAAGTTGGAAAAACTACAGAGGAGAGTTAATGTTACGTCATTAAAAGCAGTAGAGTTAGGGTGATTGGGAGGATGAAGAAGGAGTGGCTTAGGCTGTTCCCCGTGGGTGTGGAACAGGTAGATGGCTATATCGGGAGACAGAATTTTTCTTTTGATTTTGGGGGGGTTTGCCACAAGTGTGGGAAGGGGAAATTTGTTTGTGTGTAGTTTGTAGGATGAATGTTCAACCACTCATGTTTTTGCTTCTCTGTATGAGCATGTTTACACTGCAAGGTAATCCCAAACTCTCTATTGATCATGGACCAAAGTGGTTAATCTTAATTTAACTTCATGGAATTGCAGAGGTCTACAAAATTTAAAAAAACTTAAACAAGTTATGAATAAAATAAAGGACATGGGTTCAAGAATTGTGTTTTTACAAGAAACTCATCTGATAGAGGAGGATGTTAAAAAGAATTAGGAGTAGATGGCAGGGAAGTGTATTCACCTCTTCATTTTCATCCCGAGCCAGGGAGTTATGACTCTCATACCATAAATCAGTTTCCTTTTCAAGTGAAAAATGTAATTGGAGACAAATTTGGAAGATATGTAATCATTCAAGGTTCTTTGCTATTAGAAAATATAAATCTTGTGAACTTATATGGTCCCAATATAGATGATCAGAAGTCTTTGCTAATTTATTTCTCATCTTATCATCACTTACAGGGCAACATATAATAGCAGGGGATTTTAATTGTACATTGAATCCAGGTGTGGATAGATCAACAGGACTGGATTGTACGCACATTGGATGTAGGATGACTATTAATCATTTTATGAAAGAATTGAGATTGTTAGATATATGGAGAGAAATGAAACCACAAGTTAAAGCCCTATTCTTGTTATTCCAGTACCTACAAGACATTCTCACGTATTGATTATTTTTGATTTCCACAGAATTAAGGTCCAAGATTCAAAACTGCTTTTATGATAACATCGTGATCTCTGATCATGCACCCTGTTGTCTAATATATGTAGATAAAAAATTGACAAAGGAATCAGTAGATGGCAATTTCAGCATAAATGGCTTCAGGATGAGGAATTTGTCAAGTATATAGAAAAACAGATAGACGAGTTCTTTGACATCAATACTACACAAACATCAGCATGTGTAAAGTGGAGGCTTTCAAAGCTTTTATTAGGGGACATATTATTAGTTATACAGGATCAAAATCTAAGAAGACTCGAGAGGAGAGAGCTAAATTGGAACATAAAATTAAAAAATCTTCAGGAAAAAGTGTATGCAGGAAGTGACCCAAGGTTGGAGAATAATTTTACTGATTTTGAGAGCTGAATACGACAAAAAATCAGCGAATAGAGCTGCCTCGAGTCTTCTAAGATTGAAACAATCTTTTTATGAACAAGGTGAAAAATCAGGAAAATTATTAGCATGGCAGATTAAACAATTGGAAATTTAAACACCAATTACCAGTATTATAAGTAAGGGACAGGTAGTTATAGATCCTTTAGAAATTAATAGAGCCTTTAGAGATTACTATGAAAAATTATATGCTACCAAAAATGAACCTGATTTAACAAAACTAAATGGGTTTTTGAACGAACTATCTATACCGTGTATTCCAAATGAAAACCAGGGAGATATTGGAGTCTAAAATTAGTCAAGAAGAAGTTGGGCTAGCCATTGATAATATGAAATCAGGAAAAAGTGCAGGACCAGATGGTCTTCCAGTTGACCTTTATAAAAAATTTAAGAATAAATTAATAAAACCTTTTTTGGAAATGGTTTTAGAAGCATTTCAAAATAATAATTTTACCATCATACATAAATAATGCCTTAATTATACTGCTGCCAAACCAGGTAAGCCCTCTAATAAATGTGAAAATATGAGACCAATAAGCCTATTAACGCCGACCTTAAGATAATCTGTAAAATTTTAGCAAGACGAATACAAGAAATTTTACCAAATATTATTAATCGAGATCAGAATGGCTTTATAAAGGTAGACAAGGCTTCCATAATGTAAGAAGACTATTTAATATTATTTATTTAATAAAGAAGCACCGGATACAGCTCTCCTATCATTGGACGCCGAAAAGGCCTTTGATAGAGTTGAATGGCCCTTTCTTTTTGAAGTCCTACAAAGGTTGGACTTGGAAATAATTTCATAAAATGGGTTCAAATAATATACAATAATGCTTACAGCAGAAATCCTAACAAATAACAATATTTCAAAACCAATAAAAATCAATAGAGGATGTCGACAAGGCTGTCCACTTTCACCTTTACTGTTTACTATGCAATTGAACCTTTAGCGATAGCGATACGTTTACATTCACAAATATATGGAATTAAAGTTGGACCAACAGAACATAAAATCTCCCTGTACGCCGATGATATAATTTTGTTTATGTCGAATCTAAAAAAAATCAATTCCAACCTTGTTGAATTTAATAAAGAATTTTGGGGAAATATCAGGATATAAATAAATAAAACTAAATCTTCAATATTAATGCTAAATGAGACCCAGAGAAATTACCCAGCCCCTGAGGTAAATCAATTCAATGTTGTAAATCAGTTTAAATATTTAGGAATCCAAAATATGCCTAAGCTAGAATCAGTCGCCAGCGTCAACTATGAAGCCTTAATGTCAGATATCAGTGAGTTAACTCAGAGATGGATGTCATACCAATGTCGATGATCGGGAGAATCAATATACTTAAAAGTAATATTTTACCTAAAATACTTTATTTATTTCAATACATTCCCTTATCACCACCTTTAGATCTATTCTCAAGAATAAAAAAAAAGTTAGTGGAATTTATATGGAACAACAGGAGGGCTAGATTACGTTTGTCTATTATTATATTTACCATTTGATCGTGGAGGTCTGAAATGTCCAAATTTTATGTTGTATTATTGGTCGGCACAACTGAGGTCTATGACATATTATTTTTCATCAATGATCTCCCTCACTGGACTGAAATGGAATCATACAATTTACCTTTACCTCTTCCCATATTCATATACTCAGATTCGGCAAAAAAAATTACAAAACAAGTTAAAAATCCATTGTAAAGCATATGATCAAAATATGGTGTGAAGCTAAAAACTATTTAAAGAACCACAGTTATTGTCACAATTTAGTCCAATATGGGGTAATCAATATTTATAAACCAGGGAGAGCGGACGCTGTATTTAAAGTATGGAATTTAAAAGGGATACAAAAGATTCAGGATTTATATTTGCATGTGCAGACAACATAATGTCTTTTGAAGAGCTGAGGATCAAATTTAATCTCAATAGAACACATTTTTTTTAAATATCTTCAACTTAGAAACTTTATTCGATCAAATCAAAATAAAGCTCTCACTCGACCTATTTATTCATCCTTGGAAAAAATGATGATGAAAGATAGTAAAAGAAAGGGTATTATTTCAGAGTTTTATAACTCATTGACACTATCTTCAAGTGAAAATTCACTGAAAAGATTAAACTACTGGAAAGAAGATCTGCAAATTGAAATTTCAGAGGAACAATGGGAATTGCTTGTACAGAAGCTCAAACCAATCAATAAATGCACGCCTTAAATTGATACATTTCAAATGGTTAATGCGGATGTATGTTACACCGGAGGAGTTAAATAGATATAACAAAAATATACCCAGATACATGCACAAAATGCATGGAAAGTAAAGGAACCCTATTTCATTGTTTATGGGAATGTAGATTAATAAGAATGTTTTGGGAAGAGGTGAGGGTAACAATTGAAAAAATATCTCAAAACAAATCATATTGAATCCTAAACTGTTTTTGTTGGGTCTGTACCCAGAAAAGCATAATTTTAATAAAAGTGAAAGAACATTCATAGACCTCAGTTTGCTTAATGCCAAAAAATGTATTGCACTATTATGGAAAAAGACTCATAGACCAGATGTGACTCAGTGGTTAAGACAGATGTTAACAAACCTTCCATTAGAAAGAATAACATATATACTAAAATCAAAGGAAATTGTGTTTGAGAATATATGGAGACCTTTTATTGATTATGTAAAATTTAAACATAACTCTTGAAGAAGAAGGTGAATGATGTGTGTGGACCTTGTAAATTCCAAACTGGTGAACATAATATGTATACTTATGTATTGGATTGTCTAGACTAAACAGAGGAGCATTGTTGAAGATTTGATTTTGTTGGTGGTTGTTGGTGTTTTTTAGTGCATTTTTTTTTTTTTTGTAGTACTTTACTAACTAATAACTAACTAACCTGCACTTATATAGCGCTTTTCTAGTCACAAAGACCACTCAAAGCGCTTCATTAATACTAACCCTCTATTCTAAGGGCCTATAGGAAACAGATATCTAGGGACAATTTAGAACAGCCAATTAACCTAACATGCATGTCTTTACCTAGGGCCACTTTAGAGTCTCCAATTAACCTAACCTGCATGTTTTTGGCATGTGGGAGGAAACCGGAGAATCCCCGGAGTAAAACCCACGCAACACGGGGAGAACATGCAAACTCCACAAGATCCTGTTGGTCGGGGGCTGGGATCGAACCACGATCCCACGATCCCCACAATCCCCCGGCCAAGGGTAAACTGTGCTGCCGCAGTGCTAACCACTGCGCCACCGTGCAGCCCAACTTTAGTGTTAGTGTTTGATTGTTTGTATCATGTTTGTTAAAAAAAAAAAAAGGTTCAATAAAGATATTGTGGGGAAAAAAAAAAAAAATGCTACATTTGCCTGCATTCACCGCTCCATGAGATAAGGGGATTAAAGTGTAGAAAATGGGAAGAAAATATAAATAAGCTGCCCTTTCACTGGAAAATTGTGCCATTATGAAGTGAGACCCATGCTGCCCTTACATGACTGTCCCAAAGGGTGCCCTATAGATAAAATGTGAGCTGTTTAGGGTGCTCCTGCTGGTCAGAAAACATGGTGATGTGCCCTGCAGGTTTTCTCAGGGGAAAATGTAATGTTGTGCAATATAGATGCCCCTTCCTATATCTAATAACCCCTTTACACAGGGTGGAGATCATTGAAAGATTGTTGAGAGATTTGGCCAATTATGATCAATCAGTGACCATGTTTACATGTGAAGAGTTCATTGTCAAAAAACCGATAAACGCCACTCAGAGAAAATTTCCCCTCTGTACAACCAACAACTGTTCACATTACTACTTGTAGAAGTTCAAATTGCTTTTTCTCAAAATCCGGTATGTCCTATGTTAAATACACTACAAAGTTCATGTTTTTTTTTCAAAAGCCGTTAAATGCCGGGACCCTGTTTTTACAAAACCAGATAACTCCACATGGCAAATTAGCGCTTGGTATTTGGGTCACGTGACTCATCATGGCTGGTCTGCTCGCTTTGACTGATTTCCCTGCTTGCTTTACATGATTTCCCTGCCATTTTTTTTTTTTTTTTTACAATTTTGTTGCATTTTATGTCAAATATGGAAAATTCTGATGAAGCAGATGAACCAGTGATGCGTTCACCAGATAAACTAGCATGGTTTTCGGGACATGTCTGTTTTTGCAAAAGTATATGTTGTGGACTTAACTGTTTTTTGTGGAAAAAATACTCATAAATTGCTCTGCAGTTTGCATATCAGCCCCATTTAGGAGTTGAAGATGCTGTCATCTACCTGCTGCAATGAGCCCATCAGCACCTGAATGGTGGAGGAGATACTGTGAGAATCACTTTTTTTGATTTCTCCAGTGCCTTTAACACCATCCAGCCACTGCTGCTGGGCGAGAAGCTGCGGGGGATGGGGGTTGACAGCTCTGTGATCTCCTGGATTACCGACTATCTGACAAGCAGACCACAGTTTGTCAGGCTGGGCAGTGTCTTGTCTGGAGTGGTGGCTAGTGATACGGGAGCGCCACAGGGGACTGTGCTCTCTCTTTTCTTTTTACCTTATACACCACGGACTTTCAGTACAACACTGAGTCATGTTACCTGCAGAAATTCTCTGATGACTCAGCTGTTGTGGGGTGTATAAGAGGAGGAGAGGAGGGGGAGTACAGGGCACTGGTAGACAGATTTGTGGAGTGGACGGAACAGAATCACCTGAGGTTGGATGTCAGCAAGACCAGGGAGATGGTGATTGACTTCAGGAAGAGGAAGGCTCCTTCTCAGCCACTGCAGATTAGGGGGGAGGATGTGGGAGTGGTTGAGGACTACAGATATCTGGGTGTCAGGATCAGCAGCGGGTTGGACTGGAGATCCAACACTGATGCTGCGCACAAGAAGGGGATGAGCAGACTCTACTTCCTGAGAAAACTGAGATCCTTCAACGTGTGCAGCAGGATGCTGGAGCTTTTCTACCAGACCGTTGTTGCCAGCGCCATCTTCTTTGCTGCTGTCTGTTGGGGTAGCAGTATCAGGACCAGAGATACCAACAGACTTGACAAGATTATCAAGAGGGCTGGTTCTGTAATTGGTCTCAGACCGGAGGCCTTTGAGACAGTGGTGGAGAGGAGAACACTAAATAAACTGCGATCCATCATGAACAATCCTGATCACCCCCTCCACCACACACTAGATAGACAGCGAAGCACTTTCTCCAGTAGACTACTACAGCTTCGCTGTAGAACAGCCAGGTACAGGAAATCTTTCCTGCCACATGCAATTTCACTGTACAATAACTCACTATGATGTTGTATTCTGGTCATAGCTATGCTGCCACACTGCACCTTACAGACTAACTGGTACCTCACATTTCACTCTGCTCCTGATAGTCCTTCTTTGTGCAATGGGATGATTCATGTGTTTATACAGGTCATCATATATTAAGCTATGATGTATATAGGTTCTATAGTCGTGTTAGTTTCTTTTTTACTTTTCATGGGTAATCCCTTTGTCTGTCATGTGTGTTTCTGTTATTTGGCTGTCAACTGTCATGCTGCTGTTACACAGTAATTTCCCAGTTTGGGATCAATAAAGTACATCTGTCTATCTATCTTTGTATCTATCTATCTAAATTGCCAAAAAATAACAATGAGTTGATGTTCAGTTTTCTGCTTTATGTCTGAGATACTCATATTTCAAGTGACCATGTCTTAGAAGCTGAATTGGAAATACTAACACATATAAACCAACAGATGAAGTTGTTTTTCTCATTATTAAAACAATTGGACTTATCTGTTTTTGCAAAGGAACTCTTCATGTACACAAATAAACTGGTTATGATTGGAGGTCTGGAGTTATCTTATTATTCAAGTGGCCATATAAACAGAATAATCCAATAAAGCCCATGGAACTGGGGTCATTAACTCAAGTGGTTTACCCTCCAATAATCCGTTTATTCAGTGCATGTAAACACGACAAAACGGATTATTCCCACTAATCGGTTTATTGTGACCATGTCACTGGGGTCAATGATCTCAAGTGATCTCCACAGTTGCCACAATCTCCTCAAAGTTTTGATTAAGTCCAAAACACACAAGGATCTCCCAAATGATCCTATCAAAAATTGGCCCAATCTCTCAACAATCTCTGTGCTATGTAAAGGGGCCCTAAAGAGGCACTTAAGTGGCACCTACAGGTGCCTCCTAGGTGCCCTTTCAAGTGAGAAGGCATGATGATGTGCCCTTTACAGTAGAGAGAAAAAATGCAATGAAGAAAATAACGGTGGAACCCTACAGTTTCCCTTCTAATATGCCTTTTAGTCCAAAATGGATTCTGTGATGACAATGTAAGAGTGGCAATAAATATTTTGATAAGATTTTGAATTTACCTTTCAGATCCTGTTTACATTTCATTCAAAAATATTTGTAGTGTCTCTATCAATTAATCTTCTGCATTTTTGATGATAGGATCTCGGTCTATTTCTAACCTTTTTTTGAAATTTTCATCAAAATCTTTAAAGAACCTCTTGAGTTATGCTGTTAGTACATACATACTCAAACTTGGGTGAAAACATTATTGACTTGGCAAAGGTAATACCTACAAACAAATAAAAAACTAGTTACAATTTCGGTAAATTAGCTTTGTCAGTCACCTTTAATATTAAAACACTGCAGCATGTGTTTTAAAGGAAGTGAAAACTTCATTCTGCACCAATAAAATAAAAACCTGCCAACACACTGATGTGTGTGCGGTATGTGGGTGATATGAGTGCAGTTGTCACGCAAAGAAGCTTTAGCTCTGTGAACACTGACCAGCAGCTGGTGCGTCACTATTACCTGTTGCTAGAGGGTTTTCCAGGGCAACACACCCACAGACTCATTCCTAGTGTCACACAAACATCCAAAAGTGTGGCACCTGTCACAAATAAGCCACCACACCCCATCTGACAAATAGCTGTACAATGCACACATCCCAGACATACACCCACACAGACTTTGGTTCGTCAATGGTCTTGTCACAAACACATTGCACTCACGCCATTCTCTCTGCCTCAATATGCTGAAGGTGTGGGCAGTAAATCCAGCACAGCAGGTTCTGAACACCACCTGCTTTGAGACATGCAACAGGATTTGGTTCCCGTAGGCCCCACTGAGACCACAACAGGCAGCAGGAGCCAGATGTGTCCAAAGGAATGACCAGCATAAGAATCAAAAATGTGTCTATTGTTAGGTGTAGTGGTAAAAGTATTAGCAATAAAGGTAAAGACCGCAAGGAAACACATCACCTTTATGCAAAATATATGCAAGAAAAAGAAGTCTCGAAAATCCATGAGAATGGAACTTAAAATTAAATTAAATTCACATTAAGGCACAGTCTCAAAGGAGAGAATAATTATGAATTAAGTTAGATGAAACTTCAATGGTTCTTCCTCTCAAAATGTGATGATACTTTAGTGTGAAGCATTTCTGGCTTGCCACATCATATGTGGAGGAAAAAATGAGTATAGTAGTATGCTTAAATAATATTTACAGGAGCCCAGCAATGAAAAAAATCAATCATGCAGTGATTCCAAGTGAAAACCATTTAAACCTGAATGGTGCCGTTTCCAAGGAAACTTATTTCCCAGTTTCCGTGCTCAGCAGTTCTGACACTGTGCTACACATGTTAAGACAAGGATGTAAAACTGCATATCCCAGCAGGTGGTTGGTGTTAGGTATTGAAATATTAAGAGATAGGCAGCATGGACATGACGTAGCATGCATGGGTGATGTCAACACACCGTGCCTATTTGAGGGGACTCTTGGCGGGAGCCATCCTCTTTGGCGCTCCGCCTCCATTCAGCCACAGCCTGTGTAGCCATAGGATTAGCATGTATGTCTTACACTGTATCACATGTACCTTTTATAGCACTCTAATAAAGTTCCAGTTCAGTACAACTCCTGCCTCCGCTCTCCTATTTCCAGACATAACAAATGGTGACAAGGAGAAAAAGGGATCTTCTGGAGGAAAATTCTGTTTTTCCTGAAGATGGACGCGTGTCTGGCAACCCGGTCGGACAGAGACATGGCTGGATGAGCCGGACTCCACTGTCTGGCGAGCAGGTGCAGGTTTGGGTAACTGGAGGACGAAATGGTGCGGGACCAGCTGGCGAAGCACACCAGCAACCCGCGGCTGCGGGAGAAGCTAATCAGGGCGCCCGACGACCTACTGCTGGCAAAGGCGGTGGAGCTGGCATTCCAGTTTGAGGCGCCGACAAGCTAACATCACAACCAGGTGAGCCACAACAACAAATCTTGCTAGCTTATGCAGTTACCCCAGCAGAAGTACCCGTTAACACTGCGACTCGCTTGGAGGACGCCGAGGCAAATGTTATGGGGTAACGGAACATCACGGGACACCATTCGTGTGGTAACTGCAGCTTTCCGGGGCACAGAGAACGAGTGCGATCCTGCCCGGATGGGGGACAGTGATCCAGACGCTGCAGTAAGCTCAATCGCTTTGCCAAGGTGTGCCAATCGACACCACTGACATCAGGCCTACCACCCAATCTAAAAGAACCACCAAGAACCACCATCCACGCAGTGTGCTCCAGAGGGGTGCCGTACAAGTGGCGCATGGTGAGGTTAGATGACGTCAGCTTACCATTGCTGCGGGACACTGCCGCTGTGAGGCCAGTGATGAACTGGGTTACAGTAAAGAAATTCTGTTCCAATCACTCTGTTGAGAAGAATCCAGCGGAGCTGTGTGGCTACGGGTGCACACACACATCAGCGTAGTAGGGACACTATCGTTGGTGGTTCGCTACGGGCCAAGAGCCCTTCCGGTGTTTGTTTTCCAGGGGCTTTGTGGGAACGCTGATGTTGGGAGCGCCACACATCCGGACGGGGATACAGCCACTCCGAGCTTGACACTGCAAGGAGAGGACAGCAAGGAAAAAGGGCAGAGACGGGACTCATCTGTTATCCCCGCCCGGTGTCAGCAGCAAGGAGCCGCCACAGTGCTGCAAGATAGAGTTCGTGGCTCAGCAGGATCCAGCGAGACAACGCCAACCACGGGCACGTGCTGCCGCCAGCGTGAGAGTCACGCCGCTACAACAGTAACCAGCATCAGGGACAAGAGAGCAGCAGCACCAAGTGCAGCCAAACAAATCGCCGCTCACAGTGCTTGATTGGGTTCAGATCCAAATGCTCAGACGGCCCAGCTGGTTTCTGTCCCCGTCGATGCAGATCGCCACATGGTTGAGCTCAACCGTTTTCCAGATGACCGATGATTCGAGATGGCATCCAGGCCTGCTGCAGCCAGTGTCTCCAGGGCCGTGCCCACTGTGGCCTCGCTAGAGGCCCCCCTGAACTGAAATCAAAACAAGGACTCTGAGGAGGAGCTCCATGGTGTGACCGTCATGTCAAGGACTGTTGTTGCGCAATAACCAAAAAACGGTGACTGGGGAGACGCGGGCAGTGAAGATGGCTGCTTAGGTGAGGAGCACCGCAGTGCAGACAGCCTTTTTTTTTCTTCTACAAGGGCGTTTATCTCTTGTTTCCTCAGCTGAAATCATTATTACTACTACACTTTACATTGAGACTGGATTTGTGGAGAACAGGATTAGTATGCCAACGCAACAACAGAAAATTAATCTTCGCCCCAAAGCCGGTGCTAGCAAGGAAAATCTGGCTAAAGCTGGTGATACCACATCGAGCCCTCCTCCCTCTCCGCCACCTTCAACAGGCGCAGGTGTTGCCAAAGACCAAATGGCGGAGGACATCTCTAAGATCTTTGCACTGTTGAAGGAAATATCGGAGAGGCAAGACGCCAAACTCAACTCTATTGAGGCGTCAATGAGGGCGGTGGACACCAAGCTAACGGAGTTAGCTACCCGGCTGGGAGATGTGGAGTCTCGCATCGCTTTTCTTGAGGATGCTAATACAGCTCTGGATGCTAATCCCCCCGCAACCCAGACGCAGGTAGAAGATTTACTTTTGAAGCTGGACGATTTAGAAAATAGATCACGCCGAAACAATCTACGCTTTGTCGGCTTTCCAGAAAATTGTGAAAAATCAGATGCCCTTACCTTCATGCACAAAGCTATCCCACATCTGCTGAAAATGGAGTTCCCTGGAGGGCTGGAAATTGACCGTGCGCATCGGAGCCTCGCCGGACGCAGACCTGACGGGCAGCCACCCAGGGCTATCCTGATTCGACTTCTGCGCTTCCAGGATAGGGAGCGTATTGTGGAGGCAGCGCGCAGGATGGGAAAGCTGGATTGGAATGGTCATCACATCATGATTTTCCCGGATTATTCCAGACGAGTATCCGAGATGAGAGCGGCGTTCAAGCAGTGTAAACACCTGCTGCACCAGAAGAAGATTGCATTCTCTCTCAGGTACCCTGCAGTTCTCGTTGTGAAGTTGGCAAGTGGTAAACAGGAGTTCACTGACCCTAAAAAAGCATTGAACCTGATTCTTTCACTACCGTGAGACATTGATGAACAATGGTATGAATATATGCTATATGTTTATTTGTTATATATTTTTGACGGAGGATTTTGATGCAGTATTAATGTAAGATTCCTTTTTTTGCCCACGCTTTATTGTTTATAGGCATGAGGCTGCTGCGATGTTGCGGCTCTCCCTAAGTTTGTTGCACTGTTCACAGTCACGGTCCTAGAGTTTTTTATTTTCCTTTTTTTGGTTGGTGCGGTTTTTGTGCACCGATGGGTGACATTGGTCTCAGGTCACCGATTATGTTACTTTATGATTAAGTGGTTTTCGTTTTACTTTTTTGTATTTTTAATTTTTATTGTGTTTGTCTTTTGCCCAGTGAGGGGGTTTTTGGTGGAGAATTGCTGGATATTTTGGATGGTAATATGTACCGTTTATGATGTCGGCTAATTGTCAGAGCTTTCTTAACCTTATTACTTGGAATGTTAAAGGCCTTAACCACCCAATTAAGAGGAAAAAATTTTTGGCGTTTATTAAATCAAAAAAAGTGGATGCTTCAAGAGACCCACCTCACTAAAACAGAATCTAAAAAACTCTGTCGGGACTGGGTGGGCCATGGGTTTGTAATAGCCAGAGCAGGGGGGTAGCAATCCTTATTCATAAACATTTGCAGTTCAAGTGTCTAAAAGAGGTTAGTGATGATGATGGACGACTCCTTATAATTCTTATAGAAATTCAGGGCCATAGGATGATACTCGCTAATGTTTATGCACCAAATATAGTTGATTGTGCATTTTTTGCACAATTGGAACACGAATTAAGCGAAATGGGTAATTATCCCATTTTAGTAGGTGGGGATTTTAATCAGGTCATGGACAACATTTTAGATCGGAGCACCCCCTCACAGCGTTCATCTAAATCTGGCTCTATACTGAAAGACATGTGCAATGCAATTGGTTTGGTAGATGTTTGGCAGCTTTTTAATCCGTCCACAAGGGATTACACTTTTTATTCCACTGTTCATAATGTCTTTTCCAGGATTGATTATTTTTTAATGTCAAAATTTTCTGTTTCTTCTGTAAATTCGAGCTTCATTGGTAGCATAATACTATCAGATCATGCCCCTGTTTTTTAACATATGATCCCGCCTTGCCAGTTGAAAAAAAATTCTAGATGGAGGCTTAATTCAAGCTTTCTTTTTAATCCAGATTTTGTGTCCTCTTTGAAAGCAGAGATCTCCTTATATCTTGAGACAAACTGGGATTCTGCTCCCTCTGCCAGGGTTGCTTGGGAGGCCTTTAAGGCATTTATTAGGGGACATATTATTCAATATGCATCTTTTAAAAAGAAAACTAACATTGCTAAACAGATGGATTTGGAGAGGAGAATAGCTATATTAGAGACTTCATTCAAACAAGACACAAATTTAGTAAATTTGTCACCCCTTCTGAAGCTTAAGTATGAGCTGAATTCAATTCTAACACAAAAAGTTGAATTTTCCCTATTTCGTCTTAGGCATAAACAATTTGAGGAGGGGGATAAAGCTGGCAAAATGCTGGCTAGATATATTAAAATGAAAGAAGCTCAGTGTACTATATCTGCTATTAGGACACAGGATGGTACTCTGGTGTCAGACTTAAATGAAATTAATGGTGCTTTCAGAGAATTTTACACCTTGCTTTATTCTTCTGAGATGGAGGCTGGATCTCAAGAGATCTATGCATTTTTATCATCCCTATCTTTGCCCTCCCTAACGAAGGAACAAATAGACTTACTTGACGCCCCAATTACTAAAGAGGAAATTGTGAAAGTGATTAAGAGCTTCCCGACTGGAAAGGCACCGGGCCCTGACGGATTCACTGCAGAATTTTACAAGGCCTGTGTTGATGAGCTTTCTCCTTTACTTTTAGAAATGTTTGCGGAATCTTTTGAACAAGGCCGTTTGCCCCCTTCTTTAACAGAGGCTTTCATCTCGCTTATTTTAAAAAGCAATAAAGATCCGTTAGAATGTAAGAATTATAGACCAATTAGCCTTATAAACTGTGACTGTAAAATTCTCTCCAAAATTTTGGCATTAAGATTAGATAAAGTAATGATATCTCTTATAAACCCTGATCAGGTGGGTTTTATTCGTTCCAGGGGGGCGGCAGACAATATTAGGCGATTTATTGATATCATATGGTCAGTTCAAAATGATCCCTCACTTGCACATCTCTCTCCAGTGGCAGCCCTCTCCCTGGATGCTGAAAAAGCATTTGACAGGGTTGAGTGGCAGTATCTCTTTGCGACTCTAGAGACTTTTGGTTTTGGTTCAAAGTTTCTTTCTTGGATTAAATTACTATATAATGAACCTAGAGCTTCAGTGATATCAAATCGAGTTACATCACAGTCTTTTAGACTTTATAGGGGTACGCGCCAGGGCTCCCCTTTAAGTCCCCTGCTTTTCGCTTTGGCATTAGAACCATTAGCTGTTGCTATCCGCAAAGACGGCAATTTTCCAGGTATTCAGGTCCATGGCAGTACCCATAAGATAATGTTGTATGCTGATGATGCATTGGTACTGATTACACAACCTCAAAAATCAATTCCAGCTCTCCTTAAAATTATTAACCAATTTTCACGTTTGTCTGGTTATAGAGTTAACTGGATAAAATCAGAAATTCTCCCTCTAACATCTTATTGCCCTAAAACACTGTTTACATTTGGTCAAAATATAGGCTTCTCTTGGCCAAAATTAGGAATTAAATATCTTGGCATCCTTTCCTCACACTTTATCAGATCTGATTCAGATTAATTTTGAGCCCTTGCTTGGAAAATTTAAAATAGACATAGAAAGGTGCTCACCTCTTTTTTTGTCTCTCTGGGGCAAAGTCAATGTTATTAAGATGATTTGTGCACCCCGATTTAATTACCTTCTGCAATCTCTTCCTCTTAGGATCCCAGTTGGTTATTTTCGACAATTTGATAGGTTGTGTAATATATTTTTATGGAATGGTAAGCGCCCTAGATTAAAGTTGAAAAGATTGCAGAAGTCTATAGATTCAGGAGGTTTGGGGGTCCCAAATTTGGTTTTATATCATTACGCTTTTAGTCTTAGACATTTGATTCATTGGGCTCTCCCCCCTGAGAGAGCTCCCCCTTGGTTTTATTTGGAGAGTTACTTGAGCAGCCCTCTTCCCCTAGTACATCTAATCACAATCAAACTTTCTTCTGAATTTCAGTCGCATCCTATTATATCCTTTTTACAATACGTTTGGAAGAGAGTTGCTTCTATACTAGAGTTTAGCTCTCATCTTCATTCTATGGCTTCTATTTGGCTTAACCCAAGTCTCCATATTGGAAAATCCCCATTTATGTGGAAAATCTGGGTGAAAAAGGACATCTTGATGTTAAAAGATCTATATGAAGGGGGAGCTCTCAAATCATTTGATGCTCTACGGGCACACCACAGAATCAGTTTTGGAAATATTCACAACTTCGACATCTGCTGTGTCAAGTCTTTGGATCTACAACTACCCCTCCTCCTGATGTAGATTGGCTCATCCAGGCTTTGAGTTCCTGTGGCAAAAGATCTAAGGCCTCAAATTTCTATTTAATGCTCCTTAAGAGCTCAAATAAAGATTCTACATTCCTTAAACACGTATGGGAAAAAGATCTGAATTCACAATTTACTGATGTTGAATGGGCAAATATTTTAAAGAATGGGAAGAAAGTGTCTAGGGAATTGAAAACCAGACTTGTTCAATTTAAAATTTTGAATCGATTTTACTGGACACCTCGTAAAATGTTGAGAGCGAAACTCATTCACTCTTCAAGCTGCTGGAGATGTCTACAGGGGGAGGGGACATTAATCCATATGATTTGGAGTTGTTCGGTAATACAGGACTTTTGGTTGCAGATCCATAGACATATTATAACAATTGTTAAGCAAGAAGTGCCATTTACTCAGAGACTTTTTGTCCTTGGGGATCCATCAATGATTCAGGACCCAATCTCTGATGCCGAGTGGATTCAGACTGCTTTGATGCTGGGCCGAAAGTTGATCACTTTTTACTGGAAATCTTCCTCTGCCCCACCCGTAGCTCAATGGCTCAGGGAGTTGGGCAAGCTTGCTGCACTAGAACGCCTTTCATATAAACTTCTGGACAGGATGGACAGCTTCTATAATAAGTGGGGATCCTATCTTACCTTTATAGGTGTAGTAGATTAAGCTAATCATCTTAAGAGTATTAGGGTGGAAATGGAATGTTTTATCCTCTCACTGGGTATACTTTTTTTTGTTTTGTTTTGTTTTGTTTGTTTGTTTCTGTTTTATTTTCTAAATTGAAAACCCAATAAAATTCAAATTACAAAACAAGGACTCTGTTTTAATGTGTTTGGTAGAAGCACATCTGGTTCACGGTGGCAGAATAATCCACCCAGTCATGTAGGGTCAGCCGGTGGTCTACCCGGTGGCCCAGGTTATATTTTTCTGCTTGTTACAATACAAAAAAAAAAAAAAAGCTGTGGCGATTGTAATGTAAAAAAAAAGAGCTAATGTGAATTGTGTTCATAATGTTTTGAGTTTTTCAAGGGGGTGGTAGATGTTAGATATTGAAATACTAACAGATGGGCAGCACGGACGTGACGTAAGATGCATGGGTGATGTCAGCACGCTGTGCCTACTTGAGGGGACTCTTGGTGGGAGCCGTCCTCCTTGGCGCGCTGCCTCCGTACAGCCACAGCCTGTGTAGCCACAGGATTAGCGTGTATGTCTTACACTGTAACACGTGTACCTTTTAATAGCACTCTGTAATAAAGTTCCAGTTCAGCACAACTCCTGCCTCCGCTCTCCTATTTTCAGACATAACAGTTGGGTCACAATTTCTACCCATTTAGCTACACTGCAAAAACTGAAATCTTATAAAACACCTTGAATCAAGGCAACATATATTTGCTTTGTTTTTTGTCTGAAAAGATGTTTCTTCTTGTCAGCCAATTTTCTGTAAGAAAATTTTACTTGCTTTCAGATAGTTTTTACTTGTTTTAAAGACACACTCCGGCAGCTTTAAAACCACCTCAAAAACCAATGTATATTTCCCAAAATAGTACATTGTGGCTTTTTATACACCAAAAAACTTTCATTGTCTTAGAATTGCTTGGAAAGAGCTTTTACATTTTCTATCTACTTAAATATGCCCGGATCTATGAATATTCTAATTAGCTCCACCCACACTCATGCCCGCCAGTAGCTGGAAGAAAATGAGGACATTGTACAAGGCTCTGAGAAGGTGATCCAACTAGAGGAAGCAAAAGTCGTAACATGGTTTCCATAGGTGAACCTACGGACGGATCATTCTCGGTGGAACGGAGTTGGTGCCCGGCCCCACATGCAGGCTGGAGGGCTCCCCGCCGGTCTCTGGTTGCCCACTCGCCACAGACTTCGCCGGCCCGCTCCGAAGGAGGCGACCACTGGCTAGCAGATCGCCGAGCAGCTTGCTTTGCTGGCAAGTTGCTCCAACGTGAGCTGCTCGGACTGCTCGCCTCCTTCACTCCCACATGAGAGAGAATCTAAACGAGCCGGGAAAATCTGTGGCGAGTGGGCAACCAGAGAATGGCGGGGAGCCCTCCAGCCACCACACAGGGCCAGGCAACAACTATCCACTCCACCGAGAACGATCCTTCCGCAGGTTCACCTGCGACAGTACTTGCCGGCTCACCCCGGCCGTTGCGCCACGCACCCCAGGGCCGTCTCCCCCAGCATGCAGGGTAAAATGCAGGCTGCAAACCTGTGTCCTTTCCGGTATGTTAGCAGGGACACTGAGGTTTTTTCCAAATAAAATTAATCATTGCGGTCGTATTTTCATGTCTGTGGGTAAGACATGTAATTTAAACGAAGAGGATTTCTTGCTCACACAGCTAAAAACTGAACACGTATAATCTGCCATCTTTCCCAACTTGTAAAAGCTCCTGCTGCTCCTCGGCTCCTCCCTCTTCCCCCGAGGCAGTGAACTCAGGTCTGTAGTCATTGCGGCATCCTTATGTTGCAAGGTCTTTCCACACCACTACATCTAGAATCCTTACCACTAGGCCTGTAAGTTGTCCGCTGTTATTGGCGTTTTGTGTTGTCCAGCCCTCAAGCTGTGTGCACATTTAATAAATTATGAGAAGGCATCGCCCTGCTCAGGAGTCGGTCCTTACTGTATGCCCCAGAGGGGCAACAGTGACAAATTTTCTTGCTTTATCTGATAATTTTACTTAAAATTAAATTAAGTTGCTATATAAATTGCTCACCTTATTTATGTACACATGTAGCTATGTACACATACCTGCAGTCTAAGCAGGGTAAGCAGTATACAGGGTGTTTACTGCTGGAGGACAATCTCAGTACGTTTGGTTTTTGTTATCTTAAATGGCCACAACATCATTTGATTTCTATTGGGTAAAGGGTTAACCCCCATAGGAAGATGATCCCTATCAACAAAAGAGAACAAAAACCAGCACTCATTTTTGAATTTAAATGACCAAAATGTCACAATAGCTGTGTGTCTGATGTAGGGAGAATTAACGAGGACGAATGTTTTCACATCGTCTCAGCAATTTTCTCCAAGCCAGAGGGAATCACAGTGATAACAATAATAATAATCATAATAAAACAGGAAAGGTATACTGACTGAATGTGTGTTATGGAGTAATTTAGACTCAAACTCCACCACTTTAACCCCTGGGTGACCGCTCGGCTCATGACCTCAGTTTCACTGTCGATGTCTCTCTAAGGACCAAATAGACGACCGCTGGGAATATTGCTGGCTTGCACCCAGACAGGCAATTTTCCCTATGGTGGCATAATGGCTGTAAGTGGGGGGTGGAGAGATTTACTCATATACTGTACAGCTACTTGGAGGGTGGTGATTTTATTCCACTGCCACCATCCAATATATCGCCTCATTGGTGCTGATTACAGACAGCTCCTGGTTTCTTGGATTTGCCATTTCACCTCCTACAACATGATTTGAAGATAGTTGTATTTCATTTTCCTCCTCTGTAATTTTAGTGAAAAAGGGGCCAGCTGTATTTTTTTGGGAGGTGTTCTCATAACTGTGAAGAGAAACATATTTTGGAAGGTGCGTTAAATCGAAATTAAGGAGAGGACGTGAACTCTAAATCATTAGCTTGTGTTTTCAGTGAAGTAGCTTCATAAAAGAAAGTTGCTATTATCTTATTTCTCTACATCATAAAAAATAAAGTCAGTATGAGAAAATTGACTCTCAGAAAAAATGTAATCCCTTGCTATTTTCCTCAGATTTTTGTGTGTTTGTGTATGAAATCTGTTTTCACTCCCTATAATTCCTATATATATTTATCCCTACTTTGATGTGAGCTGCATTTGGATTCATCATCTAGAAAACAAAATCTCATCTTGAGTCTTAGTTTTGACACTTGGTAGTAATAAACATTCACTCAGTTTTGATTACTGTGGCTGCATTGCAACAAGAAAATTAGCTTATACAGAGCTTAAAGTCATATTTGCCAGTATGAAGATCAGATGACTTGTGGACATTTTTCAGGGATTTTTTTTTTAATCAACTGCAAAGTAATGGACATTTGACAGAAATTTATGAACATAGTTTTTAAAAAATGCTTTCTGAAGATGATAGTTACTCACCCACCATGAAGGTTAACATTAACTAGTGTAGCTTTATGTAAAACTTATGCCTTAATTAGCTGTTGCACCAAACAGATATGCTTGACAGTTGATGTACAGAAATCTTTGCATCACTGCTCCAATAAGTAAAGAAAAAAATTGGAAACAGAGTGACTGAAGCGCTGATGTAACTGTCCAGCTTTTAGTTTCTGAAAGTAGTTTTGCGAGTAAGGGGGTAGGGTTAAGCACAAAAATATTTTGGTTTCATTTAATGATGTGGTTGGTGTTGTAGGCTGGTACACAGTCATGGGTCAGCAGGGTGAAGCGCAGCGAGCTGAGCACGCACCCTTGTGGGGCCCCTGTGTGCTCAGTGTGATGATCTCGGAGGTGTTGCTGCCAACCCTCATGTTCTGTGGCCTCCCTGTGAGAAAGTCCAGCACCCAGTTACAGAGAGAGGTTTTGAGTCCCAAGTCTCTGAGTTTTTCTATTTGGTGCTGGCGGATGATTGTGTTGAATGCTGAAATGAAATTTATGTACATGCACTCAAGTAACTTTATTTCGCCCAAAGTTCCATGTTACTGAGTTGCTGTGTAAAGTGACTTTTTCCTCTCACTTACTTTTATTAAATTAAATTTCAGCTTTATTTATATAGCACCATTTCACAACAACAGTCGTCTCATAGCACTTTCAAACTGTAGGGGAAAACTCCACAATTAAAGAAAGACCCCAGTAATCAGGCAATCCCCTGTGAGCAAGCACTTGGTGACAGTGGAGGAGAAAAACTCCCTTTTGGCAGGAAGAAACCTCAGGGAGGGGCAGTCATCTGCTACAAATGGCTGGGGGGTGAGGGATAGAGAAGAAGAAGAAGAAAAGAACAGACATGTAGAGAGAAAACAGCATGACGGGAACTCAATCTATTGGCGAGAATAAACAAATGTTATTGACTAGCAAAAATATCACATTGAGAGTGAAGAAAGGAGTGAAACCCAGTGCATTGTTGGAGGTCCCCCGGCTGTCTAAACCTATTAGCAGCATAACTAAGGGAGGGTTCAGAGTCACCTGATCCCACCTTAACTGTAGGCTTTATCAAAAAGGAAAGTTTCAACCCTGTTCTTAACCCTCAACCCTGTTCTTAAGGTGGATTCACACTACGTTTGGACCGACGAGACATTTTGGCAAATGTCTGGCTCTGCTGGCAAAAGTTAATGATTGCTGGTGTCTGCTGGCAAACGCTGGTGAAAGTTGTGTTCCTTGGAAATTTTAAGCATGCTGAAAATTTGTCGACGTTTGGAAATAAACATTGGGGAAAGTTGTGCTCTGTTTGAAAAAGTTCTGGAGTGCTGGGCTAAGTTATGCAGAGTCCACCTAAGTCAGCCTAAGTTAAAGCTGGGTTTACACTATAGTGTTTGGACCAACTTTTACAAACATTCCGAAAAATCAGAGAAATACTCAGCGCAGGTCATCTGACATCAGCGTCAGACGACGCTCATATAAAGCTCAGCATGTGGAGGCTTCCTGCCATTCTGGGCCTGCTTCTGTAGTGAACACATCTCCCTTTGGCATATGTTTCAGTATTTATTTTCATTTTATATTCCTATGTACAGTAGTTACTTCTGCATACCCTTTTCCCCGCTTGTTTGTTTGTTCATTCATTCATTCATCTAAGAAAAATAATAAAATAAAGCTATAGACTCCAACTCTAAGTCCGCAATTATAATGTGAATGTGGATGGAATAAAAAAAAACCCTACAGTATCATCATGTAAATAAAATGATGGGTGATTATATTTTGACTGCTACAACTCTCTCCATTAAAATCTCATTAAATGTCATTTACTTTTTGACACCACATCAGCCTGTTTGAGTCCCCACAATGGAAGCCAAACTAATAAATCCTGGAGAATGAGCACGGAGCCGAAAATTAAGAACAGTAAATTTCTCAATGAGATTTTTTTTTTTTTTCTTTTGGGCTGTCACATTTTTGGGAGATTTTATATGTGTGTGTGTGTGTGTATCTGTGTGTGTGTGTGTGTGTGTGACCTATGCTGGCAAAATGAGTCAGAATGCACACCTCATCATTATGAGTTACAGGCAGGAGAGGTCATAAATCATGACTCTTTCTTTGTTTGCTAGTGGTAAGTCCTGGGAAAACCCCCATGAGTGCCTGGTATCATTGTAAAGCTTAGAAATCGTACTTTCTAAAAATACATACGTTTTGGTGGAAGACGTAATTCCCGACCGAATAAACGCAAGTTTTAAACCTAGCCAAAATATAAGCAAATCGGCTTTTTCCGGGTCCTTTTTTGCACACTTCCTACAAATTATCATTTTGAAGGTCTTTTGCCAAACCATCAGTAAAAGTTGGTCCAAACGTTGTAGTATGAATCCACCCAAAAAAGCAACTCCAGAATGGCAGGAAGCCTCTACAAACACTGTTCATTATATGAGCATCGCCTGACACTGATGTCAGCTGATCTGCGCTATTTGTTTGCTTAAGTTAACATAATTTGGCAACAGCTACACATACACTAGCCTAAGTTGGAAAAAGTTTGCCAACGCTGAATGCAACGCTAGCAAAAGTTTGTAGAAGTTCATAAAAGTTGGTGTGCGCTGGATTTAAAAAAAAAAAACAAACCCTGCTCACTAACATAATTTCACCAACGTTTGGACTACTTTCTCTGATTTTTCAAAATGTCAGTAAAAGTTGGTCCAAAACGCTATAGTGTGAACCCAGCTTTAACAAAGATAAAGTTTGTCTCTCGAATCCAGATTGGCAGCTGGTTCCAAAGGAGAGGAGCCTGATAACCAAAAGCTCTGCCTCCCATTGTACTTTTAGACATTCTAGGTATTACAAGTTATCCTGAATTTTGGGAGCGTAGTGCTCTGTTAGGATGTTAAGGTGCTATCAGATCTTTTAAATAACAAGGAGCCTGATCATTTAGAGCTTTGTAAGTGAGGAGAAAGATTTTAAATTTGTTTCTAAATTCTATGGAAGCCAGTCAAGGGAGGCCAGAACCGGAGATATGATCTTTATGAGGAAAAACAATGCTTTTTTATCAAATGCATTTTTCATACACTTTGAATTACTTTTGGTTTGATTTTGGGTGCTTTTTTGGTCACTTAAAACATCAGCAGAGCTGTGGTGTACTATTACATACTGTACAAGCACTACCACAACTGGGCATCTGTCAAAGGTTTCTGATGTCCTGGAGAGTGAGTAGGAGCAAAGAAAGACCCCAGAATGAATTCTAAGACCTTTAAAAGTGGGTAGGTGGATTTTAGAGGTACAAACAACCAGCAGTCTACCAGGACAGTGGAGTTTGAGCCTTGGTGGAATTTCAGTCACTGTTTAAATCGAGTAAAATTGCTCTGATAGCTTACATAAAGACCTGTGGCATGGCCCAGCAACTTTTACTATGCAAAACATAATTTTAAGCCGAAAGAAAGTTGCAAGGAGCTACAAAATATAATCAGGTCTTTAACCTTTCAAATACTTGTTAATAGATACATGGAAAAAAACAGGTTGGAGTTTGTGTATGTTGGTAGAGAATTATTATATATGTATAGGTGTATGGGGGGCTGAAAAATTCATTGGCTGACTAAGAAGTTATGCTACAGCGACGAAACTAGTCATGCATTAAATTCAACCTTCAGAGGTGGACTTACCTTTAGGCAAAGGTAGGCGACTGCCTTAGGCCCCGATTTGCTAAGGGCCCCAATCTACTAGGAGCCCCATATATTTTTTTTTTAAATATTTAGCATATTCAACATGATGGCCGACAAAATAAAGAAACACCAGTACTACGTAAAAAACATCAAATCACAAAAATAACATCCTCCCCCTTTTTCCTCAGACTGTTGGACTCTTCCATGTTGTCTCTGAGACATGGGCATGCGTGTATCATTGATTACATGGTAAACAAACCATGCAGCGTGTAGAATAGCGGCAAAATGAAACAAAGTTATCCAAGTGGTGCAGAGAAATGGAGAAAAAGGAAAGGGCACAGAAAATTTTTATCAAAATGACCTTTTTCACTTCAACCTGGGAGGAAATTTACCCTCCTAAGGAACAGATAGCAACGCTGCTTGTACGAGCACACATGATGCTAATGATGAGCACCTATTAATAAGGAGGCAGTGATGATGCCGGTTGCTGACAGTACAGGTAAACAACATTTTTTTTTTACTATTTTTTTCAAATTGCAAGATTTGCAGAGGCCAAGGCTCACAAGGTTAAATTTCAATATGACCAACTGTGCTCCCCAGGTATGCACAGGATATCTGCAGCCTTAGCGGATGACATTACATGAGATTAAATATAGTTTGTTTGTTTTATTAAGATCCCCATTAGCACTTGTATAAAACATTGGCTATTCTTCCTGGGGTCTAACATATATGTTCTCCCTTGTGTCTACATAGGAGGGAGCACAATAGATGCCTCTACAAAATGGACCAGTCAGCAGACCATGAACAGGACCCTGCTGGTAAATGTGGGTAAGTCAGTCCCTCTATGATTTCACGGGATGTTTTTATGATTGTTGCGGCCCAAAAAATCTGAAATTGCGGGAACTTTTTTTAAAAAGTTGCAATAAAAGTTGTGATGTTTTGAGAGGTTTTTTTTTTTTTTTTTTTTGCACTAAAAGTTGTGGGAAGGATTCCAAATTTTAAAGCAGATTCTTTTTTCATAGTTTACTGCAATGATATTCTATATACCGGAGTGGTGGCCTCGAGATAGAGCATCCACCCCACAACCCGGAAGCCGAAGTTCAAATCCCAGCCGGGTCATGCCAAAGACAATATAAAAGTGGAACTTCCTGCCGTCCAGCTTGGTGCTCAGCAATCATGGAACGGAGGAGAGAAATGTTGATTACCCATCCACAGGGAGTGCACAAGCCAGTGTACTCCTGTGCCGGTCCCAAGCCCGGATAAAATGGACAGGGTTGTGTCAGGAGGGGCATCAGGCATAAAAACCCTTGCCAAATCAACATGCGGATCATTGCAATATAAGGTGACGATACACTGTGGCAACCCCAAAAGGGAGCAGCCGAAAGATTAAAAAAAAAAAAAAACTGCAATGATATTCTATATAACACCACAAGAAAAGCACAGGATTGTCAAAAATTTCCTATTAAACAGTGATTTGTAAATTAAGCAGAAACTTCTGCGATACAGAAAAACTATTTTGTGCAACAGGAAATACAGACTTTAACACAATTAAGTGAGAATGAAGTAGTTACTCATAAATTTGGCATAAAAATCACTAACACTGTAGACTACTCTTGCTGAGAACATGAATGAAAAGGATGAAAAAATTATCCATTACAACAGCTAAATTGCATTGAATGCATGTTAAAGAGTATAGATTTGAAAATCATGGCATCACCTTCATTTGAAAACTCCCTAATCGCAGCGGTCCCCAACCACTCAGTACTGAGCGCAGAGAAAAAAGAAATAATTTATTCTGTTCCTCTGTATTGTCTATTGAAGTGTCTTAGTTTTTCTGAAAAAAAAATTGAGTATTTTCTCTCTTTCTGTGCCTTACTCCTACCTGTCTATCTGCTGTGTGTCTTGACACACACTTGTCTCATCAGATACTCATCTTTCCTTTACCGGGAGTTTTACTAGAAGGAGGGGTTCCCCTTGGGGGTTTGCCAGGGGTGCACATTGGTCCGTGTCCAGACCAGAGATTCACAGCTTGAAAGCTCATTCACAAGAGGTAGTAATGATTTTACCTCCAACGATGTATAAAATGTTCAAACACTGGCTGTAGTGTTAGATTTGCTCGTTTGTTTGTGGTTTTATGGCGTCTCTCCTCATGCGCGCTTCCGCAACGGGGTGCTTTTCAGGCAGGCGGACTTTTTTCAACACAAACCCAGCACTTCGTACACGCGGTCAAGACAGACGTGGGGAGACATCCACTGGTAGGCCGGGGAAGACAGAGGACGGGATGGTGTGGGAAAACTCACGGGTGAATGGTTTTTTTTTTAAATCGTACACTCTGTTTTTTTGTTAATGTGTTCCATTAATACTCACTGTAAACACAGAAATGAGCATGGTGCAGCGACGCATTTGATTGGTTAGACTGAGTGAGCACTGCTCGTGGACAAATATATTGGTGAAATTGGTGGAAGTTGACGAGGATTGGCCAAAATTGCGGGAAAGTTGCGGTGATTGAACAAAGTTGCAAGGTCACTCAAAAAATACGGTGATAGCTTGATTTCGCGTGAATTAGTGTGATTGCAATATCGCGAAATCCTGGAGGGGCTGATAAGTGTGAACAAACAACAGATCTTCCACGTGAATTGTTGGAATAGACGAGTCTACATTCAATTTGTTAAACTTATTTGTTTTTCTACAGATGTAATTCCTGATGCCTGAATGATATCATTATTCAGTATTTCAATAAGGCCTGAAAAGAATGTGCAGAACAAAGAAAAAGTAGGGCCCTATTTCTGTCTTTGCCTTGGGTTCCAAAGGGACTAAGTTTGCCCTGTCAACCTTTTCTGATACTAACTGCATTGTTTCTTTTCAGATACACTGACATTTGAAACTATGTTGAAAAATAAACCACATTTGGTCAAATTTGACCATTGCATCATGGTCAGCCTATGAACTTTTCAGCATCCCCCCCCCTCGTATGTACTCATATACTTTTGTATCTAAGTTTGTGTATGTATATTTGTAAATCCTGCACGGTGGCGCAGTGGCTTAGCACTGTGGCAGCACAGTTTTACCCTCGGCCGGGGGACCGCGGGGATCATGAGATCGTGGGTTCGATCCCAGCCCCCGACCAACAGTGAGCTGTGTGGAGTTTGCATGTTCTCCCCGTGTTGCGCGGGTTTACTCCGGGATTTCTCCGGTTTCCTCCCGCATACCAAAACATGTAGGTTTAGGGCGCTCGCGCACGCAGCGACCAGCAGCCGGTGGCTTGTCACCAGACTGCAAACCAAGTCTACCTACGGGTACAAATAAGTAACAAAAAAAAAAAAAAAAAAATCCACGCTCCCTACGCATGGGCACCCACACACACATATACAAAAAAACCAAACAAACAAAAAAACAAAGATGTGAGTATTCACAGTAAGTACCAGAGATGTGTATGCTAAGAAAGGTCAGTTAACTTGCTTCCGTAAATGGTTGTAGATGGACCAAGTAATGAATCATATGTGAGAAATGTGCACTACTTTCTGATTTGTGCAGATCTAAACTTCCCAAGTTTTAAGTGTGTTATAATAGGACAAATTTACAGCATCTATTTTTACCTAAACTATTACTATACTAGAAAAGCACTCAGAGAGTGCATACCTCCGCCAAGGCTCTTTCCGTCCCTCATGGATCACCTCCAAAATGTAATCGGTTTGTTTTGGAGTATTCTTGCTAACACAGTGTGAGAAGATAAGAGCCTTGGTGGAGGTATGCATTCTGGGATCATCACCAAAATGATGATCCCACTAGACTAGAGGTTCCTCTCTAGTCCAAGGACCGCCTCTGGTGAAAATTTCATCCAAATAAATCCAGTAGTTTTTGTGTAATCCTGTCGCACAAATACAAACAAGGTCCTTGGTAGAGGTATGCACTCTCAGATAATCACCAAAATTTAATGGGTTCATCCTTGGCCCAAGGGCTACCTCAGGTGAAAATTTCATCAAAATCCATCCAGTAGTTTTTGTGTAATCCTGCTAACAGACAGACAAACAGACGGACAGACAAACCACCCTGATTGCATAACCTCCTTGGCGGTGGTAATAACAATTCCAGCTGTGCAATTTAATTGGGCAATAGGCATTCCAGGGATGCTAATGCCACACTAATAACATCAACGCCACTAAGTTAGTTTTCATACCTGAAAATCCACACCAAGGTCTGGAACAAGTTTCAAAAATTTGGTCCATTGTCTACATTTGGTCCTGTTAGTTTTGATTTCACACTGCTCCTTTCCTCAAGAAAACTAAACAACTTTATGTGGTGCGTTGCCATCTTGTGAGCACAGACTGGTAGTAAACATGCTACTCACCCTCCAAGGTGTTTTCTGCAGCTCTGGACACATTGTAATTGCACTTTTATTTTTTTATTCAGGTCTTCTTTAAAACGGATTTTTTGTCCTCATCAGCTGTCGTAATTATCAGGTGGCATTGCTCATCCTTTTTTTCCCATAAACTCTATTGCATCCTCTCTGAAAATTTCTACATTTTTATTATTTTTTTTTTTTCAAGTGACTATTGTGCCAACAGTCATATTTCCTGTCCCCGGGTGCTGCCGCGGCTCATTTTCCTTCTTATCAGCTGCCTTAACTTCTTGTGTTTGGTCCAAAAGTCCAAATCTTTCTGAAAATTGCTTTCACACTCTAAGGGTGCTTTCACACCTACAGACCTTAGTTTGTTTCAATCAAACTCAAGTTTGCTTTCTGCACTAGTGCAGTCCTTTTTGTCTGGTGAGAGCACAGTAATCATACTCGGGTGCACACCAAAACAACTCCACCGAGACCACCTAAAAGATGTGGTCTCAGTCCGAATCATCTGGTGAACTCTGGTGCAGTACTCCAGGTGAGAAAGCATACTAAACTGAAAATGGACCAAAACCTAGAAAATGTATGATTTGAGATAAGATAAGATAAACTTTATTGTCCCTCAAGGGGAAATTTGTCTTGGGCTTGTCACCCATGCTGCAACCACACAATCCACACATACACAATGGATGTAGTACATAATAAATGAAATAAAACCCAATAAATAATACAAGTACATACATACATAAATATATAACAGCAGTCATTAAGAACAGGAGTTATAAGTGTCCCTGACCTATTTATCTGAGTTTAAAAGTTTTACTGACGTCGGGATAAATGAGTTCTTGTATCTATTGAACCTGCACTTGGGGACTCTGTATCTCCTCCCTGAGGGCAGCCGCACATATTCATTGTTTAGTACATGGCTCATGTCACTGATTAATTTTTGAGCTTGTCTACAGGCTGCCTGGTCATGTAAGATCTGCATGGGTAAATACTCTTTAACTCCAATAATTTTCCATGCTATATGAATTAAACGCAACACTCTGTTCTTAAGTTTCACAGAGAGGTTGCCAAACCAAGCTGTAATGCTGTATCTAATACAGCTCTCCAACACAGCCTGGTAAAATATTAGCATAATCCTTTTATCAACACCATGTATTCTTAATCTACGCAAGAAATGCAGCCGCTGTTGTAGTCTACTACAGAGGTAATCAATATGTGTGCTCCAGGTTAATGAATTGTCAATATATACTCCCAAATATTTATAGGAACTAACCTGTGTTATAGTGTGGTTGTGGATGACCACAGGTCTGTGGTCACCAACTCCCCGAGAGTCAAACACCATCTCCTTTGTTTTATCAGCATTCAAAATGAGATGACTGTCATCACACCAATTGACAAACCTCTGAATTTCTCTAAAATAGCTTGACAGATCATGAGTCTTTTGAAGTAGTGATAAAATAGCAGTGTCATCAGAAAATTTAATAATTTGATTGCCTGGATAGACACTTCTGCACTCATCAGTGTACAAGGTGAACTAAAATGGTGAACTAACACAGCCTTGGGGAGCTCCTGTGCTGAGGGTTCTGGATTTAGATAAAGTTCCATTTACACTAACTTGCTGTTTACGGTAAGTTAAAAATGAGTGGTACCATTTAATAATGACAGGATGCACTTTAAAATCATTTAACCTCTTAATTTAACCTGGCTTAATGAAGATCAGGCTCCCCTGATGGCAATAGAAGGATATCAGATGTTTTATATTAACAGAACTCAAAAAAAGGGTGGTGGTGTTGCACTGTATATTGATGACCTGTACAGGTGTAAGCTTGTAAATGAAATGTCCTTAGCACTACCAGGGATTTTGGAATGTGTTACTGTTGAGATTGACCTAGACAAAACAAAAAATCTAATCATAAGCTGCATATATAGAATGCCGGGAACTTGCATTGAGACATTCAGAGATAAATTAGTCGAGCTGTACAATAATATTACTAGTAAGAAAATGGTAGCAATTTGTGGAGGTTTCAATATTGACTTACTGAATCCTCATCAACAAAATGTAGTTACAGAGTTCATGAACTCTATGTACAGCATGAGTCTATATCCCACAATAACACATCCCAGTAGAATCACAGTTCACTCTGCTACACTTATTGACAACCTGTTTGTCAATGTTTTCGATAAGAAAATAGAAAGTGGATTATTGATAAATGATATAAGTGACCACTTGCCAACCTTTGCACTTATCCATGGCCACACGGGGCCCAACGCAGAAAAAACTTCAAAATCGTTCAGACACAAATCACCAAATGCAATCAATTCTCTTAAAGAGGACTTGCTTAAGCAAGACTGGACAGAAGTCTATGTATCAGATGTAAATGAAGCCTATGACACATTTATAAATATTGTAACCACTCTTTATGAAAAAAACTGCCCATGAGTAATAAAAAAGCTTAAACACAAATTTGCTAACAAGCCATGGTTAACCAAAGGACTACAAAAGGCGTGTAAAAAGAAAAATTTATTATATAAAGCTTTCCTAAAGAAAAGAACAAAAGAAGCAGAGCAGCGGTATAAAACATACAAAAATAAGTTAACATATATAATAAGATGTAGTAAAAGAGACTATTACAGTAAAGAACTGGAGAAAAACAGAGACAATATTAAAAATACATGGACAATACTCAACAGTATCCTTGGAAATAAAAGCAGAAATACAAGCTACCCAACTAACATTCCAAAAAATAATAAAACGACTCAGAGTGTGAATATTGCTTCACCTGCAGATGAATTTAATAATTTTTTTGTTAACATTGGACCTAAACTGGCCCGAGAAATACCCACTACGGTGCCAACAGGTGATACAATACGCAATAACACTGCTGTAAAAGACTCCATCTTCATAAAGAACACAGACGAAAGAGAGGTCATTGAAATTGTTAAATCGTTCAAAAGTAAAACATCTACTGACTGTGATAGTATTGACATGCTACTAGTCAAAACTGTTATCGAATGCATAGTAAAACCACTGACGTATATCTGCAACCTGTCTCTCCAATCAGGTATATTTCCCAATGCAATGAAAATAGCTAAAGTAATTCCGATATACAAGACGGGCGACAGAGGGGAACTCTCAAACTATAGACCAATTTCACTATTACCGCAATTTTCCAAGATACTTGAAAAAATATTCTATGAGAGAATTGACAACTTCATACTGAAGAATGATTTATTATGTGAGCAGCAATATGGGTTCAGACACAAGAGGACAACTGGATATACCCTAATGGAATTTACAGAAAAAATATCAACAGCCATTGAAAATAAAGAGTATTCAGTTGGAGTATTCCTAGATCTTAAAAAAGCATTTGATACAGTAGATCATAATTTATTATTAAAGAAACTACAAAATTCTGGTATTAGAGGGGTAGCACTGTCCTGGTTAAGTAGTTACTTAAAGAATAGATATCAGTATGTATGTGTTAGCAACAAAAACTCAGAGTTGCTGAAGGTCACCTGTGGAGTCCCACAGGGTTCAGTTTTGGGACCATTATTATTCAATATGTATATAAACGATATATGTAAAGTTTCAGAAAAAATGGACTTAATATTGTTTGCCGATGACACTAATCTGCTATGCAGTGGAAACAATTTGGAACAACTTATGGATACACTCGGGAAGGAATTAGAAAAGCTTAAACTGTGGTTTGATTCAAACAAATTAACGCTCAATTTAAGTAAGACAAAATTTATAGTCTTTAACAACCATCACAACAATCCAGTACCCAAACTCAGTGTAAATGGTGTAGAGATTGAAAGGGTATCTGAAACTAAATTCCTTGGAGTAATAATTGATAACAAACTGTGTTGGAAGTCACATATTAATTATATTAAAGGTAAAGTTTCCAAATCAATTGCAATATTACACAGAGCGAAATATTTGCTGAATCAACCCACACTATACACCTTGTATCATTCATTAATACTCCCATACATGACATATTGTAATGAAGTTTGGGGAAATACATACAAAACAAACATATATCCACTCTTTATGCTTCAAAAGAGAGCTATTAGAATAATAAACAAAGCAGCTTACAGGGAACCAACAAACCCACTTTTTCTTAAACAAAAAACTCTCAAGTTGAAAGATCTGGTTGACTTTAAAACCGCAATAATAATGTTCAAAGTGAAGAATTTATCACTGCCCGCAAATATCCAAAAGTTGTTCCAAACAAGGGAGAAACGATATCACTTCAGAGGAACATGTATATTTCAAAAGCCTACAGTGAGAACAACCACCAAGCAACACTGTATTTCAGTGCAAGGAGTCAGATTATGGAACGATTATGGACCTGAATTAAAATCATGTACAACGCTTGGACAATTTAAACAAAAACTAAAGGAAGAAATACTCCAAACATATTTACAAGACGACATGTAAACTCCGATGGTCTGGGGGTGGGATCGAACCCACGACCATCGGTGACCCTTCTGTGTGGAGTTTGCATGTTCTCCCCGTGTCTGCGTGGGTTTACTCCGGGTACTCCGGTTTCCTCCCACAAGCCAAAGACATGCAGGTTAGGTTAATTGGCATCAATTGGGGATTCTAAATTGTCCTTAGGTATGGATGTGAGAGTGAATGGTTGTCTGTCTCTGTGTTGGCCCTGTGATGGACTGGCGATCTGTCCAGGGTGGACCCTGCCTCTCGCCCAAAGATGCTGGGATAGGCTCCAGCCCCCCCGCGACCCGTAAAGGATTAAGCGGTAGAAGATGGATGGATGGACATGTAAACTCACATAAGGATTGACATATCCAGCCTGTGTTGTGTTGTAGCTTAGTTTTTTTTGTTTTTTTTTTCTCTCTCTGACATTCTGTCTTAGATTTGTCTTGAATAGTAACCGCTCAACTTAGCTTAGCTTAGTTTTCCTTTTTTTTCTCTCAGTCACACTTTGTCTTAGCTTTGTTCTAAATTGTAATCACTCTTGTCTTGTTTACTCTTTTTTCTTTTGAATTCTTGGATGGAATATGGGTGGGCAATATAAGCTGCGGCTTCAGCCATCACCCATTTCGGATAACTCACGTGGAATTGTTTAGTAGAAGGAGTCTTTGTCTAATTTGACCTTGTTGTTATATTATACAGTTTCTTTTAACCTGTACTGTATTATCCGAAATAATTAAAAGGTGTGGCTGCAGTGTGTTAAAAGCTGAACTAAAATCAACCAATAAAAGACATGCATATGAGGTTGTCTCCTCCAAATGTTTAAACACAGAATGAGTTAAGGTTAAAATGGCATCCTCTGTACTTCTATTATTTTTATAAGCAAACTGCAGAGGATCCAAAAGTCCTCCAAAATCAGTTTTCAGAATGTCAATGACAGTCTTCTCGAGGCACTTCATTACCAGTGAGGTCAGTGCAACAGGACGATAGTCATTATTCTCTTTGCAGCTTGCTTTTTTTGGTACAGGAATTATAATAGAGCTTTTCCAAATTAATGGGACAGAACACGTATCTAAAGACTTCTGGTAGATGGGACTCCAGGCTTCTGCTAGCTCCTCACTACATGACTTCAGTAAGCGCCCAGAGATCCCGTCTGGTCCAGATGCCTTCCTGGGGTACAAACGTGAGAAAAATCTTTCCACAGCATGCTGGTCAACTATAATTTTTTCAGAGCCTAATACTGATATAGCATCCAGAGCAGCTTTTTGTTCATGAGAAAAATCTCTAGTCTCAAATCTGCAAAAGAAATTATTCAACTCGTTTGCCTTTTCTTCCTCATTCATTACATTAATGCAGCTTTTGGATGGAGTCATCTTTGTCATAACTTTAACTGAGTCCCACAGTTTCCTAGAACTTTTTCCTAGGCATTCAGATTCAAATTTCTTCCTTGTCTCATCTCTAGCTGTTCTTTGTAATTAATTTCTTTCTGTATGTTTTTCACACTTAACATGTCCCCATTCTTAAAAGCAATCTTTTCCTGTACTACGCACCGTTTTAATTCCTTGGAAATATAAGACTTATTATTAGGGTACATAGTGATTACTTTCTGAGGTAAAACATTTTCTTTACAGAATTTTATGTACTCAGTTATGGTATCTGTGGGCTCCTCCAACTCCAAGTTATGGAAGAGTCCCCATTCGGTACAAGAAAAACAACCTCTCAAAGTTTCTATGCCTTCATTGTCCCATATGAAGATTGTCTTTGTCTGTGGTTTGCTGCTTTTAAGCAAAGACTTGTAAGTAGGAATCAGATGAACAGCATTATGGTCTGAGGACCCTAAGGGGGGGCTTAACCCTTGCTATATAGGCATTTTTGACGTTCCCATAGCATTTGTCCAAAATATTTTTCCCCCTTGTGCTGCAGTTCACATATTGGCTGAAGCCAGGCAGTGCCGCATCCAGTTTGCAGTGATTAAAATCCCCTAAAATCAAACAAGGTGCTTCAGGAGTGCATTCCAGTTGTCTGTGTACACAGTCCACGATAGCATTCGTCGCATTGAAAGCGTTCCCGCTGGGCGGGATATAAACGGTGCATAATAAAATGTTTCCAAATTCACGGGGGAGATAAAAGGGTCTCAGGCTTAAGCACAGCAGTTCTATGTCCGGGGTACAAAGCGACTCTCTTGTAGTGAACAGTGAGCACCATTTGTTCTTAATGTACACACAAATACCTCCTCCTTTGATCTTACCGGAGAGCGCGTCCCTGTCCTGCCGCACCAGGGGGAAGCCGTCCACGGATAGGAGCGAGTCGGGTACGTCCTCCTGAGGCCACGATTCCGTGAAAATGAGCAGGCATGACTCCCAGTACTCGTATAGGAACCTGGCGTTGATTTTGAGTTCCTCCATTTTGCTCTTCAGTGAGCGGACATTACAGAGCAGCATGGATGGCAGCGGTGGCCTGTTCTCTCTCCTCTGCAGTCTCTGTCGTACTCCGCCACGTTTCCCTCTCTTCTGCGACCGGCTTCTACATCCTCCCGTCGGATTTCGTAAGAGCTCCCTAGGCAGGAGGGGTGCCGAGATGTGGCTGGAATGAAGAAGCAGGAGCTGGTCTCGAGTATAGCTCAGGAGCATGGTCGGCCTCATGTCCCAATCCACTTGGGTACAGTGGCATATTAACCCGAGCAACCAGATCACAAGCAGTCCCTTTAGCAAAAACGTCATTATGATACTACAAACTGAGCACTAAAAACTAAGTACTACAAACATACACACACAGTAGCAGCACAGGATAGCCCGGGTCGCAGCAGAGCAGCGCCCATGTTGGGGGTGGGGGGGCATTATAACATTGAGGGCATTATATTATGAGCTGGTGAGACGCTCATAAGGGGGCCGGCTCTCATTCTAGAGCGTTGGATAGAACACTAATGGTGTCCTGAATTGCCAATCTGTGATCTCTGATGAAGCCATCGCACAGCTTCCTCAGAGACCTATCATGGAGGAGCTGAATGTCCCACCGACGGTTATTGAGATTAAAGGTGACATCAAACAGACGTCTAGTGGTAAGGCAGCTGGTGGAGATGGTATCCCGCCGGAGGTCTATACAGGGGGGCAAAAAAGTATTTAGTCAGCCACCAACTGTGCAAGTTCTCCCACTTAAAAGATGAGAGAGGTCTCCAATTTTCATCATAGGTATACCTCAACTATGAGGGACAAAATGAGAAAAAAAAAAATGCAGAAAATCACATTGAAGGATTTTTAATGAATTAATTGGTAAATTCCTCTGTAAAATAAGTATTTGGTCAATCCCAAAAGTTATCTCAATACTTTGTTATATACCCTTTGTTGGCAATGACAGAGGTCAAACGTTTTCTGTAAGTCTTCACAAGGTTTTCACACACTGTTGCTGGTATTTTGGCCCATTCCTTCATGCGGATCTCCTCTAGAGCAGTGATGTTTTGGGGCTGTCGCTGGGCAACACGGACTTTCAACTCCCTCCAAAGATTTTCTATGCAGTTGAGATCTGGAGACTGGCTAGGCCACTCCAGGACCTTGAAATGCTTCATACGAAGCCACTCCATCGTTGCCCGGGCGGTGTGTTTGGGATCATTGTCATGCTGAAAGACCCAGCCACGTTTCATCTTTAATGCCCTTGCTGATGGAAGGAGGTTTTCACTCAAAATCTCACGATACATGGCCCCATTCATTCTTTCCCTTACACGGATCAGTCGTCCTGGTCCCTTTGCAGAAAAACAGCCCCAAAGTATGATGTTTCCACCCCCATGCTTCACAGTAGGTATGGTGTTCTTTCTCCTCCAAACACGACAAGTTGAGTTTTCATCAAAAAGTTCTATTTTGGTTTCATCTGACCATATGACATTCTCCCAATCCTCTTCTGGATCATCCAAATGCTCTCTAGCAAACTTCAGACGGGCCTGGACGTGTACTGGCTTAAGGATAGGGACACGTCTGGCACTGCAGGATTTGAGTCCCTGGCGGCGTAGTGTGTTACTGATGTAGCCTTTGTTACTTTGGTCCCAGCTCTCTGCAGGTCATTCACTAGGTCCCCCTGTGTGGTTCTGGGATTTTTGCTCACCGTTCTCGTGATCATTTTGACCCCACGGGGTGAGATCTTGTGTGGAGCCCCAGATCGAGGGAAATTATCAGTGGTCTTGTATGTCTTCCATTTTCTAATAATTGCTCCCACAGTTGATTTCTTCACACCAAGCTGCTTACCTATTGCAGATTCAGTCTTCCCAGCCTGGTGCAGGTCTACAATTTTGTTTCTGGTGTCCTTTGACAGCTCTTTGGTCTTGGCCATAATGGAGTTTGGAGTCTGACTGTTTGAGGTTGTGGACAGGTGTCTTTTATACTGATAACGAGTTCAAACAGGTGCCATTAATACAGGTAACGAGTGGAGGACAGAGGAGCCTCTCAAAGAAGAAGTTACAGGTCTGTGAGAGCCAGAAATCTTGCTTGTTTGTAGGTGACCAAATACTTATTTTACCGAGGAATTTACCAATTAATTCATTAAAAATCCTTCAATGTGACTTCCGGTTATGGCTGCCACGTAGGACGGACGTGTCTCGCTCTGCTCTGCTCCTGGAGAAAAAAAATCGGCAAATAACTCTCTCATTTGGGACAGAACGTATCCCAGCATTTGGGCGAGGATATGTCGGCGAAGCCTAAGGCTGGAAAACCAGGAAAAGGAAAAAGCGAGCCGCCGAAACAGTCCAAATTAACGGACTTTCAGGTCTGTGACGCAGCAAACAAAACTCCATATATGGCAGAGGAGGCTGGCGGCGGTGCGATGTCTGCGGGGAATGGCGCAGATGCGCTGATGGCTGCCATGAGTTCAATGAGAGCGGACTTTTCCTCTAGATTTGATGGGATTATGACAGCGTTGGAAGGAATAAGAAAGGAATTGGGTGACTGTGTAGAACGAACGGCGCAGATGGAGCTCCGTCTCGCTAGTGCTGAAGATGACGTCACCCGTCTTCAATTAAAGGTGCGCACTTTGGAAAAAAAAAATAAATCTCTGGAAGATATTTTGGATTTGGAATCTCGGTCGAGACAGAATAATTTGAGGCTGGTGGGTCTTCCAGAGGAATCAGAAGGTCGGGACGTATGTTCCTTTCTGGAAAAGTGGATTCCGGAGGTGCTGGGCAGCGAGGAGTTGCAATCAGCAGTGGTTCTGGAAAAAGCACATCGTATTGGCCCACGGAGAGACAAGGGACCGCCGAGGACCTTAATTATGAAGTTTCTTAGCAACAGAGACAGGATGAAGATCTTCAACGCTGCACGTGCTAAAGGAGAGATTAAACACCAGGACCAGCAGGTGCGGTTCTACCCAGATTTGGCCACAGGAATCCAGCAATTGAGGAAGCAGTTTGATCCCATACGTAAGGAGCTGCGCAACCTTGGGATTCGTCATGGTGTAATCTATCCTGCGAGACTGCTGACCACGTATGAGGGCAGAACCCACATCTTCAAGACCCCAGAGGAGGCGCAGGAGTTCATCAAAAAGATCAAAGAAGAAAAAGAGACTGGTGGGAGCTAAGCATGAACAAAATATAAGGTAGAATAATTAAGCATTTGCACAGGCATCTGACTGACTTGAAGTAAATAGTAAGTTTACAAAATATAGATTGTATTATATATTAAAAAAACAAAACAAAAACAAAACAAACAAAAAAAAAACTATGATGTACAAAGTTGTTAAAAATTTTGGAGTTAAGTTGGAAAACTACAGAGGAGAGTTAATGTTACGTCATTAAAAGCAGTAGAGTTAGGGTGATTGGGAGGATGAAGAAGGAGTGGCTTAGGCTGTTCCCCATGGGTGTGGAACGGTCGATGGCTATATCGGGAGACAGAATTTTTCTTTTGATTTTGGGGGGTTTGCCACAAGTGTGGGAAGGGGAAATTTGTTTGTGTGTAGTTTGTAGGATGAATGTTCAACCACTCATGTTTTTGCTTCTCTGTATGAGCATGTTTACACTGCAAGGTAATCCCAAACTCTCTATTGATCATGGACCAAAGTGTTAATCTTAATTTAACTTCATGGAATTGCAGAGGTCTACAAAATTTAAAAAAACTTAAACAAGTTATGAATAAAATAAAGGACATGGGTTCAAGAATTGTGTTTTTACAAGAAACTCATCTGATAGAGGAGGATGTTAAAAGAATTAGGAGTAGATGGCAGGGAAGTGTATTCACCTCTTCATTTTCATCCCGAGCCAGGGGAGTTATGACTCTCATACATAAATCAGTTCCTTTTCAGGTGAAAAATGTAATTGGAGACAAATTTGGAAGATATGTAATCATTCAAGGTTCTTTGCTATTAGAAAATATAAATCTTGTGAACTTATATGGTCCCAATATAGATGATCAGAAGTTCTTTGCTAATTTATTTCTCATCTTATCATCACTTACAGGGCAACATATAATAGCAGGGGATTTTAATTGTACATTGAATCCAGGAGTGGATAGATCAACAGGACTGGATTGTACGCACATTGGATGTAGGATGACTATTAATCATTTTATGAAAGAATTGAGATTGTTAGATATATGGAGAGAAATGAAACCACAAGTTAAAGCCTATTCTTGTTATTCCAGTACCTACAAGACATTCTCACGTATTGATTATTTTTTGATTTCCACAGAATTAAGGTCCAAGATTCAAAACTGCTTTTATGATAACATCGTGATTTCTGATCATGCACCCTGTTGTCTAATATATGTAGATAAAAAATTGACAAAGGAATCAGGTAGATGGCAATTTCAGCATAAATGGCTTCAGGATGAGGAATTTGTCAAGTATATAGAAAAACAGATAGACGAGTTCTTTGACATCAATACTACACAAACATCAGCATGTGTAAAGTGGGAGGCTTTCAAAGCTTTTATTAGGGGACATATTATTAGTTATACAGGATCAAAATCTAAGAAGACTCGAGAGGAGAGAGCTAAATTGGAACATAAAATAAAAAGTCTTCAGGAAAAAGTGTATGCAGGAAGTGACCCAAGGTTGGAGAATGAATTACTGATTTTGAGAGCTGAATACGACAAAAAATCAGCGAATAGAGCTGCCTCGAGTCTTCTAAGATTGAAACAATCTTTTTATGAACAAGGTGAAAAATCAGGAAAATTATTAGCATGGCAGATTAAACAATTGGAAATTAAAACACCAATTACCAGTATTATAAGTATCGGACAGGTAGTTATAGATCCTTTAGAAATTAATAGAGCCTTTAGAGATTACTATGAAAAATTATATGATACCAAAAATGAACCTGATTTAACAAAACTAAATGGGTTTTTGAACGAACTATCTATACCGTGTATTCCAAATGAAAACAGGGAGATATTGGAGTCTAAAATTAGTCAAGAAGAAGTTGGGCTAGCCATTGATAATATGAAATCAGGAAAAAGTGCAGGACCAGATGGTCTTCCAGTTGACCTTTATAAAAAATTCAAGAATAAATTAATAAAACCTTTTTTGGAAATGGTTTTGGAAGCATTTCAAAATAATAATTTACCATCATACATAAATAATGCCTTAATTATACTGCTGCCAAAACCAGGTAAGCCCTCTAATAAATGTGAAAATATGAGACCAATAAGCCTATTAAACGCCGACCTTAAGATAATCTGTAAAATTTTAGCAAGACGAATACAAGAAATTTTACCAAATATTATTAATCGAGATCAGAATGGCTTTATAAAGGGTAGACAAGGCTTCCATAATGTAAGAAGACTATTTAATATTATTTATTTTAATAAAGAAGCACCGGATACAGCTCTCCTATCATTGGACGCCGAAAAGGCCTTTGATAGAGTTGAATGGCCCTTTCTTTTTGAAGTCCTACAAAGGTTTGGACTTGGAAATAATTTCATAAAATGGGTTCAAATAATATACAATAATGCTACAGCAGAAATCCTAACAAATAACAATATTTCAAAACCAATAAAAATCAACAGAGGATGTCGACAAGGCTGTCCACTTTCACCTTTACTGTTTACTATGGCAATTGAACCTTTAGCGTTAGCGATACGTTTACATTCACAAATATATGGAATTAAAGTTGGACCAACAGAACATAAAATCTCCCTGTAGGCCGATGATATAATTTTGTTTATGTCGAATCTAAAAAAATCAATTCCAACCTTGTTGAATTTAATAAAGAATTTTGGGGAAATATCAGGATATAAAATAAATAAAACTAAATCTTCAATATTAATGCTAAATGAGACCCAGAGAAATTACCCAGCCCCTGAGGTAAATCAATTCAATGTTGTAAATCAGTTTAAATATTTAGGAATCCAAATTGTGCCTAAGCTAGAATCAGTCGCCAGTGTCAACTATGAAGCCTTAATGTCAGATATCAATGAGTTAACTCAGAGATGGATGTCACTACCAATGTCGATGATCGGGAGAATCAATATACTTAAAAGTAATATTCTACCAAAAATACTTTATTTATTTCAATACATTCCCTTATCACCACCTTTAGATCTATTCTCAAGAATAAAAAAAAAAGTTAGTGGAATTTATATGGAACAACAGGAGGGCTAGATTACGTTTGTCTTTATTATATTTACCATTTGATCGTGGAGGTCTGAAATGTCCAAATTTTATGTTGTATTATTGGTCGGCACAACTGAGGTCTATGACATATTATTTTTCATCAAATGATCTCCCTCATTGGACTGAAATGGAATCATACAATTTACCTTTACCTCTTCCCATATTCATATACTCAGATTCGGCAAAAAAATTACAAAAACAAGTTAAAAATCCATTTGTAAAGCATATGATCAAAATATGGTGTGAAGCTAAAAACTATTTAAAAGAACCACAGTTATTGTCACAATTTAGTCCAATATGGGGTAATCAATATTTTAAACCAGGGAGAGCGGACGCTGTATTTAAAGTATGGAATTTAAAAGGGATACAAAAGATTCAGGATTTATATTTGCCATGTGCAGATAACATAATGTCTTTTGAAGAGCTGAGGATCAAATTTAATCTCAATAGAACACATTTTTTTAAATATCTTCAACTTAGAAACTTTATTCGATCAAATCAAAATAAAGCTCTCACTCGACCTATTTATTCATCCTTGGAAAAAATGATGATGAAAGATAGTAAAAGAAAGGGTATTATTTCAGAGTTTTATAACTCATTGACACTATCTTCAAGTGAAAATTCACTGAAAAGATTAAACTACTGGAAAGAAGATCTGCAAATTGAAATTTCAGAGGAACAATGGGAATTGGCTTGTACAGAAGCTCAAACCAAATCAATAAATGCACGCCTTAAATTGATACATTTCAAATGGTTAATGCGGATGTATGTTACACCGGAGGAGTTAAATAGATATAACAAAAATATACCAGATACATGCACAAAATGCATGGAAAGTAAAGGAACCCTATTTCATTGTTTATGGGAATGTAGATTAATAAGAATGTTTTGGGAGGAGGTGAGGGTAACAATTGAAAAAATAATCTCAAAACAAATCATATTGAATCCTAAACTGTTTTTGTTGGGTCTGTACCCAGAAAAGCATAATTTCAATAAAAGTGAAAGAACATTCATAGACCTCAGTTTGCTTAATGCCAAAAAATGTATTGCACTATTATGGAAAAAGACTCATAGACCAGATGTGACTCAGTGGTTAAGACAGATGTCAACAAACCTTCCATTAGAAAGAATAACATATATACTGAAATCAAAGGAAATTGTGTTTGAGAATATATGGAGACCTTTTACTGATTATGTAAAAAATTTAAACATAACTCTTGAAGAAGAAGGTGAATGATGTGTGTGGACCTTGTAAATTCCAAACTGGTGAACATAATATGTATACTAATATATTGGATTGTCTAGACTAAACAGAGGAGCATTGTTGAAGACTTGATTTTGTTGGTGGTTGTTGGTGTTTTTAGGGCATTTTTTTTTTTTTTTGTAGTACTTTAGTGTTAGTGTTTGATTGTTTGTATCATGTTTGTTAAAAAAAAAAAGGTTCAATAAAGATATTGTGGAAAAAAAAAATCCTTCAATGTGATTTTCTGGATTTTTTTTTCTCATTTTGTCTCATAGTTGAGGTATACCTATGATGAAAATTGGAGACCCCTCTCATCTTTTAAGTGGGAGAACTTGCACAATTGGTGGCTGACTAAATACTTTTTTGCCCCACTGTAAGCGTGGTAGTAACATCATCATCGCCCGTCTCACCCAGTTATTTGCCACCATATGGGAGCAGGAGGCGGTTCCATAAGACTTCAAGGATGCAATGATTGTTCACTTGCATATGCATAAGGGAAACCGCCACTGCTGCGATAACCACAGAGGAATATCGCTCCTCGCCATCGCTGGTAAGATTCTAGCACGAGTGATCATAAACCGCCTCAATCACTATGTTGTCGACAACATCATTCCTGAGAGTCAGTGGGGCTTTCAAGCATGACGAGGCACCATTGACATGATGTTTGCAGCCAGGCAAATACAAGAGAAGTGCCGAGAACAAAATTGTGATTCGTTCATAGTGTTCGTAGACCTGACTAAGGTCTTCAATTCTGTTGGGAGAGAGGGCCTGTGGAAGCTGATTGTCAATGTCATCTGCTCATTCCACAATGGCATGGACAGGCGAGTGGTTGAGAGTGGTTTAATCTCCGATCCATTCCCTATCATCAATGGCACTAAGCAGGGGTGTGTTATGGCCCCGCTGGTCTTTAGTATCATCTTCGCTGCAATGCTCCTTGATGCCTTCAAGGACTGCGACAGGGGTGTAAGGATCCGGTTTTGCACTGACGACAATGTATTCAACTTGCAACATTTAAAGGCTAAAACAAAGACGTCATGCATGATGCTGCGAGAGCTTCTCTATGCCGACAACTGCAGACCCATCACTCACACTCTTGAAGACACACAGTTCATCACTGACCATTTTGCTAGAGCAACTAATCGTTATGGACTCACTATAAGTATCAAGAAGACAGAGAGAGAGGTTTTACATCAACCTCGTCCTGGTACGTTCCCAATAAATCCTGTTATTACCATCGGTGGCAAACCCCTCAAGGCAGTTGATAAGTTCTGCTACCTGGGGGGCACCATCTTGCAGAACGCTAAGATTGATGATGAAGTTACCCACCGCATCAGCAAGGCTAGCGCATCCTATGGACGCCTGCAGCATCGTCTATGGTCGAAGCATGGCATTTGTCTAAGCACCAAGATCAAGGTCTATCGCACCGTTGTTCTATCTACACTTCTCTATGGGTGCGAGTCGTGGACAATCTATCGCCCCCATGTGAAGAAACTTGAACAGTTTCACATGCGGTGTTTAAGGAAGCTGTATGGAATCATGTGGCGAGACAAAGTTGCCAATATAGAAGTCCTCCGCCGGTGCAATATCACCAGCATCGAGTCATTCATCATACGTTCCCAGTTGCTCTGGACCGGCCACGCTGTTCAGATGACAGATCAGCGCATTCCTAAAATCCTGTTATTTGGCCAGCTGGACGAAGGGTGGAGGTCACGGGGCGGTCAGTGGAAGCGGTATAAAGACATGCTCAAAGCCTCACTCTAGTCGTGTGGGTTAGATCCTATCACATGGGAAATGCAGGCCAAGAACCGTCCCCTTTGGCGAAAGATCTGCCATGACGGTGTTGACCTCTTCGAGAGAGAACTGCCCTTTTGGATGCCCGCCATAAAGCACGTCATGGTGTTGCCCAGCAACAGAGACGTCTACAGCAGTTGGTGTCATCCACTCAGCCAATTACGTACATGTGTCCCGATTGCGATATGCCATGTGCTTCATGCATCGGCCTCATCAGTCATCGCTGTCACAAGCACCCATTTACAATTTAATGCAACCAGAAGGCGGGAGATCCGTCGTTGACGACGGCTCAATCCATCCATTATGAGCTGATTTTACTTTATTTCTTTCAGACACCTAAAACACATGGCAGGATTTGAATCGTGCACAAACCTGGAGCTGTGAGGAGGCAGACTGGTCAGATGATAACATAAACATTCTTCTACTCAAAATACAAAAAATACAGAAAAGGTCTCGTCAGCAAATGGAGCAGAATTTAGAAATCAGCTACTCAAAGCTGCAACAACTCTAAACAGGTCTGTGAGGAGGTAAGGACAATAAAGAGTATAATGCACTGAATAAAACTGTGAGCTTTAGTGTTGCACAGAAATCTGTGACCCCTCACAATCTGCCACCTTATTACTTCCGCTTAATAAATAATGCAAACATTAAAATAATTTTTGGGAGCTCTGTCCACCTCTAACATAATATAGACACTGTGGAGTGTGTGAAATCAGAGGCGGAATCATTTCAGACGATTTATTACACACTCGCATCTTTCGAGCACAGAACAGACTGAACTTTCAAGCAGAAACTCTCCCCTTAAGTTTCATGGCATTTACATCACACACAACATGACATTTGTATCACACTGCATTCAACAACCTTCATCCCTGACTCCTTCCTGCTATCTCACCAGGAACCTCTGGCTCTTTGTTGTCCCAAGCTTATCAAGTCAGTGGTCAGTGGTCCGGTCCCGACTCAAGGCGTCGGGACCGGACGGCATCAGCACTAAGCTCCTCAAGTCCTGTGCAGACCAGCTGTGTGGGATTGTGGCATACATCTTCAACCTGAGCCTGAAGCTGGGGAGGGTACCACAGTTGTGGAAAACATCTTGTGTGGTACCTGTACCAAAAACTTCCCACCCCAAAGATCTGAACAGCTACAGACCGGTGGGCTTGACATCCCACATGATGAAGACCCTGGAGAGACTGCTCCTTGCTCACCTCCACCCCCTGGTGGGACCAGCGATGGAGCCACTCCAGTTCGCCTACCAGCATGGCATTGGGGTGGAGGATGCGGTGATCTTCCTCCTTCACCGTTCTCTGTCCCACCTGGAGAAGCCCGGGAATGCGGTGAGGATCATGTTCTTTGACTTCTCCAGTGCTTTCAACACCATCCAACCGATGATCCTGAAGGACAAGCTGCTGTGCGCAGGGGTGGACCAGCACCTGTCATCATGGATCCTGGACTACCTCACGAACCGGCCTCAGTTTGTGAGAACCCGGGACTGTGTGTCCGACACGATCATCGGTAGCACGGGGGCCCCCCAGGGAACGGTTTTGGCTCCCTTCCTGTTCACCCTTTATACTGCGGACTTATCACACAACACAACACAACACACTGCCATCTACAGAAGTTCTCTGATGACTCTGCGATCGTTGGCCTCATCTCCAACGGAGATGAAGCTGAGTACAGAGGGCTTATCCAGGACTTCGTGGACTGGTGCCATCGGAACTGCCTCCAGATCAACGTGAGGAAAACTAAGGAACTGGTGGTGGACTGCCACAGGCAAGGACAACCCCTCACAGCACCAGTAAATATACAGGGAACAGACATCGAGATGGTGACATCCTACAAGTACCTGGGTGTTCATCTGAACAATAAACTAGACTGGTCACACAATACTGACGCACTCTACAAGAAGGGACAGCGCAGGCTGTTCCTACTGAGGAGACTCAGGTCTTTTGGTGTACAAGGGGCGCTGCTGAAGACATTCTATGACACGGTGGTGGCATCAGCCATCACTTTAGGAGTGGTCTGCTGGGGCAGTGGCATTACGGCAGCCAATAGGAAGAGACTGAACAAACTGATCAAGAAAGCTAGCTCTGTCCTGGGGCAGCGACTTGACCCAGTGGAGGAGATAGGAGACAGAAGGACGGTGGCTAAACTGTCATCTCTGCTGGAGTCCGAGTTCCACGCTATGCAGGACATACTGAATGCACTGAGGAGCTCATTTAGCAGCAGACTACATCATCCCAGGTGCATAACCGAGAGGTTTCGTAGGTCCTTCCTACCAACGGCTGTCAGACTGTACAACCTAAGCAGGGCTGCTTGCAGAGATAGCAAAAAGACGTGACAACCTAATAGTTTTGAATATAAAAGACACAATAGACTTATACAATGGTCCCCTCCGGCATACAACTAGGAAAATATCGGTCGCTATGGAGGGTGAGAATATGTATGGGTACATAATCATACCATGTAGGATAACTAAGTAGACGGTTGTGCTGTTTCATCCCATCTAGCAACAATGCTCTGCACTGTGTGCGTGTTTATATATTTACATATTTATTCCATCTAGCTACAATGCTCCGCACTGTGTTTATATATCTACATATTATTCCATCTAGCTACAATGCTCCGCACTGTGTGTTTATATATTTACATATTTATTCCATCTAGCTACAATGCTCTGGACTGTGTGTTTATATATCTACATATTATTCCATCTAGCTGCAATGCTCCGTACTGTGTGTGTTTATATATCTACATATTTATTCCATCTAGCTACAATGCTCCGCACTGTGTTTATACAGTATACTCGTATATTTATTCCATCCAGCTACAATGCTCTGCACTGTGTGTGTATATATATATGTATATTTATAGTAATATGTACATATGTATACTAGCTGCTCTTGTTTTTTCTTGCCTTCTGATTGTTGCTCTGAGTGTTGCTATCCCTGTGCTGTTGCAATCCTGGAATTTCCACATTGTGGGACTAATAAAGGCTTATCTTATCTTATCTTATCTTATCTTATCACTGTCTCCTGTCTGAGATGCTAGATAATCTGGCTCACACAAGGTGCTACTGTGGAGTGTGTGAAATCAGAGGCGGAATCATTTCAGACGATTTATTACACACTCACATCTTTCGAGCACAGAACAGACTGAACTTTCGAGCAGAAACTCTCCCCTTAAGTTTCATGGCATTTACATCACACACAACATGACATTTGCATCACACTGCATTCAACAACCTTCATCCCTGACTCCTTCCTGCTATCTCACCAGGAACCTCCTGCTCTTTGTTGTCCCAAGCTTATCACTGTCTCCTGTCTGAGATGCTAGATAATCTGGCTCACACAAGGTGCTTCACCCCCCCACCCCCAGCATCTTAGACAGGACAATAGAATAACAGTCCACATACCGTGATAGAACAATTGAACATCAGTCCACATGCTGCTTGGGCTTCCGTCTCCTCCCATATCTGCTGTAACTGGGGTTTACCGCCTCCACGGCGCTGCTGTGCCAGTGGGGGGCTGCTGGGAGTGTGTCTGACTGCGGGTGGGCTGTTGCTAGGGGGGGGGGCCACTTCGGTCTGTCCGTGTGGCTACTCTGGAGAATCGTCTCCCTGGGGAGCTCTCCGTGGGGGTCTTCCACGCCGAGGGGCCTCAGCCAACAGCACTTGCTCGTCCGCCACAACGAAAGCGGGTTTGAGTCTGTCTATGACAATTTTTTCCCTCCTACCCCCCAAGTCTAGTAAAAAATGCTTATCCCCTGTTTCCAACACTCTGAACGGTCCATCATAGGGTGGGCGCAATGGAGGGCGGTGGGCGTCGTGTCTGACGAAAACGAACTCCGCGCTCTTCAAAGTTTTAGGCACGAAAACACGCGGAAAACTGTGGTGAGCAGGGTCCGGCAGCGTGCCTGTGTTTGTGCTACGCAGCAAAAGTTGAGACGGGGAGCTGCCCGGCGCGGGATTATCTGGCAGAAATTCCCCGGGCAGCCGTAGTGGCTGCGCAAAAACGAGCTCTGCCGGGGAAGCTTCCAGATTATCTTTTGGCGCGGAGCACAACCCCAATAAAACCCATGGCAGCCTGTCTACCCAATTTGCATCCGTCAATGAAGCCCTGAGTGCCGCTTTCAGTGATCTATGAAAACGCTCGCATAACCCATTGGCCTGTGGGTTGTACGCGGTTGTGCGGTGAATTGTAACACCCAGGCTGCGGGCCATTGCGGACCAGAGTTCGGAAACAAATTGCGGACCCCTGTCGGACGTAATGTCCGACAGGAGTCCAAAACGCGCCACCCATGCTGTTAAAAAAGCGCACGCTACGTCCACGGACGTGGTTGCTGCCAGCGGGACTGCTTCTGGCCAGCGCGTGGTGCGGTCCACCATTGTCAGGAGGTGCGTGCACCCCTGTGATGGCGGGAGGGGGCCCACGAGGTCCACGTGAACATGGTCGAACCTCTTAGCCGGAGTACGAAACGGCTCCAAGGGAGCCTTCGTGTGTCTGTGTACTTTGGCTCGTTGGCATGCCACGCAGGCTGCAGCCCACTCCTTCACTTGTTTGCGCAGGCTCGGCCAAACAAACTTCTCTCCCACCATTTTGACCGACTGTAATATAAATGTGTTTTTAATGTGTGCCCTGATTTGTTTCTCAGTTGTTTTTATGTTTTAACAATCCAGTTCAGAATCAGAAAAGAATTTATTGCCAAGTACATTAACAGAACACTGATAACATACGAGAGAATTTGACTTGACACAGTAATGACCTGCATTTCTGTGCCGCGGCGCATCTGAAACGCGCCTATCAGCAGGAGGATACAGGAAGCATAAAGATAATACAATGGGAAGGAGCAAAAAAATCATTGATTCAAAATACTGGTTACATACTTAATCAATATTAAGAGTTCAAGGAAAAAAAAGCTCTCATGCACATACATTCGCTACACTCAGAATTTCACAAGACACAAGAGAGCAGTGTACAGTATATCTTTATTCAGTTCATGAATCAATGTGTGTGCGGTGTTGAGCAGTGTTGATGATAATAAGAGAGACCCAAGGACCCTTGGCAGAAGATGTTTTGTCTGTCTGGCGCCCAGTCTTATCTGGCGCTGCAGCTGGCTGTCCAAGGCCTTGTGCTCATGATTTTGAAAAAACACAGTCTGCAGACAGCCAGGAGGAATTTTCATGGGGAATAATAATGCCAAATAGGACTGATCACAGAGAAGACTTGTATTTCTTCTGTAGATTCAGTACATTAATCCTTCATTGCGCAGCTTTGAATTCGTCGTGGTAAGACCTGAGCGAACCCATGATGTAATCCACCTTACGAGACAGTTCTCCAGTAGTCGCTATCAGGGTCTTCTCCAGTTTTTCAATTTGTTGGATGCACCTCGCCTGGCCAGCATTTTGATAGGTTGAATCCATCTTCAGCAATTTCAGAATCAGAATCAGAATCAGAATAAACTTTATTGCCAAGCATGTAAAAAAACACACGAGGAACTTGACTTGACATTGGTGCGCATGCGCGCGACACAACGACACGGCAGCCATAAAGGCGCCTCATCAAACAGAGATAGATAAGAAAGGGAGGGGAAGGGAGGGAACGACACAAGGGGGGAGGAGAAAAAAAACTTCGTTATCAAAATACAGCTTATTTTTAAGCAGATTGTGATTACAATGAAAAAAAATCTCTCAATAGCACAGAGCAACAACTCAGAATTCACGAGACACAAGAGAGCAGTGTACAGTATATCTTTAATCAGTTCATGAATCAATGTGTGTGTGGTGTTGAGCAGTGTTGATGATAATAAGAGAGACCCAAGGACCCTTGGCAGAAGATGTTTTGTCTGTCTGGCGCCCAGTCTTATCTGGCGCTGCAGCTGGCTGTCCAAGGCCTTGTGCTCATGATTTGTCTTGGTTTGGTTTGTCTTGGTTTACCGCAATTTGCGGTAAACCAAGACAATTCCCGTCCCAATCAGAATTATCCCAATCACCAAGATTACGAAGATAAACAAATCTTCAATATCTTCGATAGAGAGATTAGAGAGACACAGCATTTTCCAATTACCTGTGTCACATAAATAGCCCACTGGAGCCGTTCCAGCGGGGCAGACAGCTTCCCCCGGAGCACTTTTCCTTGTTGAAAAAATAGTGTCAATTGTGTTCAAAGCCCAGCTTATTAACTCCATAATTTCTTTTCGGCGGTCGCAGTTAGACGCAGACAGACAACAGCAAGCTGGGATCCAGTAGTCGGAGGGGAGGAAAAGTCAGCAGGAGAGAAGAAAAAAGCGTCTACTCTCTTGGGAGGGCGGAATTTATCTTAAGGCACACCATGACCTGGACAATATGACCCGTTTCTAGAAACTGTTTTCCTTAGCACAGCAAGTTTCTCACTCCTTAAATCACTGTTGCATGCTTATGAAACAAAGGCGTGACCTTTATTCCTCATGTGTGTGTGTGAAATGTAGCAGGTGTTCGTGTATGTTTTGGGAGCCAGGCAAAGAGTTGTCTGGGGGCTGGGACTGGCCCTCCCCGCCCCTCATGCAACTCTGAGAATGTGGGAGAGAGAGAGGCTTACTCGGAACAGAGATGGCCACTCTGTTCTGTACCTAGCCTTCCTTTAAAAACAGGGGCTTTCCCTTAATACGGTGAGTCTGCTGTGAGTTTTTGCGCAGTACGTCCAGCTGGGAAATCATACGCTCTTTCTTGCGGACTGCTGGCTCCCAGTCACCTGTATCAAATGGTAAGAGCTTGTGAAATGACATGAAATGCATTGATCCTTGTGTGAAGGAAATGTGTGACATGCAATGATTTCTCCTGTGTGTATGATGTGAAGAGAGATTTTTCTGCGGGGAATAAAAAGATAGTTTATTCTAGCAGTGTCTCAGTGTGAATCACTTTCCATATGTGCCGACTCCTCACGAACCTGTCTAAATATTTTCATAAAACACCGACGCGCGCACTCCTGGGTGCGCCAGAGTGTGAACCGACTCAAACACGCGGCGGCGCCACGCGGCCGGGACCACCGGACGCGGACGACCCGTGGCGACATCGCAGATTAGGGGGGGGGCCGCCATCCCGCAGCACCCTGCTCTCCAGCCTTAACCCTGTTGGTCCAGACTGGAGCGCGCGCACGTCTGCATCGCTAATCTGCTCCGCGGCCATGGCTGCGTAATCTATCCCCACGCAGACCGGGGCCACCACGGCTCGCGAGAGGCAGTCCACCACTACATTCAGTTTACCAGACACATGCTGAATATCGGTAGTAAACTCTGAGATCGCGGCCAGCTGTCTCTGCTGCTGGCCCGACCACGGTTCTGAAACCTTGGCCATCGCGAATGTTAGCGGCTTGTGGTCCACGAACGCGGTGAAGCTGCGCCCTTCCAGCCAGAACTGGAAGTGGCGTATGGCCAGGTGGAGAGCCAGCAACTCTCTGTTGAATGCGCTGTATTTACGTTCTGCTGAAAAAGGCGAGCGGCTGCCAAGCCCCAGCGACGTGCTGCTCCACGACAGCTCCTATGGCCACGTCTGAAGCGTCGGTGGTGAGCGCTATGCGGGCCGTCGGGTCTGGATGCGCCAGCAGTGCAGCGTTTGCCAGGGCCGCTTTAACTTCCGAGAATGCCCGCTCTCGCTCCGGGGTCCATTCGACCCTATCTGCGGGTTTCTGTTTCTTGAGCGCGGCGTACAATGGTTGCATGAGCTGTGCCGCGTGGAGAAGGAAACGGTTATAAAAGTTCACCATCCCCAAAAATTCCTGCAGCGCCCTGACCGTCTGAGGCCGGGGAAAATCCGCCACGGCGCGCACTTTGTCGGGCAGCGGGATCGCTCCTTCTGGAGAGACACGGTGCCCCAAAAAATCAATCCCCGTCACGCCGAACTGGCATTTCGCCGGGTTGATTATTAACCCGTGCTCCTCCAACCTCCGGAAAACCGTCGTGAGGTGGGTTTCGTGTTCGTCTTCGGATGCACTGGCTACCAGGATATCGTCCAGGTAGACGAACACAAACGGGAGATCGCGCAGCACTGCATCCATCATGCGCTGGAACGTCTGTGCCGCTTCTTTTAACCCGAATGGCATGCGCAGGAACTCGAATAGACCGAACGGAGTTATTACCGCTGTTTTGGGTACGTCCTCAGCGCGCACTGGGACTTGGTGGTAACCGCGGACCAGGTCTATTTTGGAAAAAATGCGCGCTCCGGCGAGGTAAATGGAAAAATCCTGTATGTGGGGAATTGGGTAGCGGTCGTGTGCTGTGGCGTTGTTCAACCTGCGGAAATCCCCGCACGGTCGCCACGATCCCTCAGCCTTAGGGACCATGTGTAGTGGGGATGCCCATGGGCTGTTCGAGCGCATGATGATGCCCAACCTTTCCAGGTTGGCGAACTCCTCGCGCGCTATGGTCAGTTTAGCTGCATCCAAGCGCCGAGGTCTTGCAAAAACGGGTGGCCCGGTGATGGTGATAAAGTGCTCCACCCCGTGTTTAGCGATGGCCGCGGAAAACGTTGGGACCGTGAGTGCTGGGAACTGAGTGAGCAGTGTGTGGAACTTACCGCCTGTAGCTGTGACGTTGGCTTGTGCTGTTGGCTGGGTCACTCGAGCTATACAGGGGAGAGAGTCAAAGGACAGTGCATTAACCAAGCGCCTGTTAGCAACATCAACCAGTAAACCATGTGCACACAGAAAATCAGCCCCCAGTATGTGGTAATTCAGTGCTGCTACGACAAAAGTCCACTCATATGTACGGCCGTGTAGAGATAAGAGCAGAGTCCTCTCACCAAAGGTCTTAATATCCGAGCCGTTTGCTGCCAACATCCCGGGGCCGCTAGATCCTGCCAGCCGGTCAGCGTAGGTCGGGCGGATGAAGCTCTTCTGGGCTCTGGTGTCCACGAGGAAACGCCTCCCAGAGCGTGCATCCGTTAAGTAGAGCAGCTTGTTCTCTTCACCGAGGGTCGCAGCTGCTACCGCCCCCCGGCCTTGGTGTTTTCCCGAGCGCTTGAATTGGCACGGTGGCGCACATCTGCGTGCCTTCTCTCCGAAGCGGCGGTGGTAGAAACAGAGCGTTTCTCTCTGGCGCTCCTTGGCCCCCGCTGCCGCTACCGTCGGTGGCTCCTCGCCTCCTCTGGTCGTCTCGCTGGGCTCCGCCGCTGCCGCGTTGACTGTGATCTCCCTGGTGGTGATGATGATCCGGTCTGCCTCCTGGGCTAGCACACGGTAGTCGTGCGCGGCCAGCCACGGCAAATTGGCCAGAACCGCTCTCGCTACTGTCAGAAGGTTCCCGAGGAAGAGGTGGGCAAACAGAAAGTGCCCGTCGTCCGTGCCCATTAACGCCAGCATCTTCTCCATCAGGTCTACGGCTGAACCATCTCCTAACTCGGTCCGCGTCAGGAGCCTCTCCGCTCTCTCACATTCAGAGAGCGTGTAGCGCTGGATGAGCGCAGCCTTGAGCGCCTCATATTTGCTGCCGGCTGGTGGCTGATCGAGCAGGCTCGCTACCTGCTGAGCTGTGCGGGCGTCGAACGCTGCGACCACATGGTAGAATCTGGTATCATCTACCGTTACTCCCCGGAGGGCGAACTGGGCCTCGGTGAGGTGGAACCAAGAGCGCGGGTTGTGCTGCCAGAAATCCGGTAGCTTGACTGAAACCGCACACGCGTGGCTGTAGGTTCCAGTCCTGGCTGTCTGTGGGATGGCTGCCGCCTCGCTGTAGCTTCCTGACCGGGCCGGCTCCGGGGAGCTTGCCTCGTGTTCCATAATACGTCTTGGGTCACCAGTGTGGAGTGTGTGAAATCAGAGGCGGAATCATTTCAGATGATTTATTACACACTCACATCTTTCGAGCACAGAACAGACTGAACTTTCAAGCAGAAACTCTCCCCTTAAAGGCCAAATGTCACGTAATTTTTTTTTCTAAATGACAACGAATTTTGATAAAATACACATAGCTTAAACCAAATATTCATACCGGAGACCATATCACCCACCCGTATTTACATAATTGCACAAAATACACCAAGCGAAGTCCCCGCCTTGCTCGCTGGCTTGTGACAGCCATTCCAGACCACGCCCATGTTTTTGACGTCACAAATTTCACCCTGGCTGCCCTGCCTATCCACATTCACACTTATCAGCATTGGACAATCATGACGGAAAGTGACAGCGATTGTGAACAAATTAGTTTAGTTTTGTCTTTTTTTTGTCAGTGGTTCAGACAGTGACAGAGGCATAGAACCTTACAGGTTCGAGCCGTCCAAGACGGAATCAGATGCTTTGTCTGATGACAACAGTTCCGACGATGACCAGAGAGCAGAACCAGTGGAAAATGTCATTGAATTGGACATTAATCGCCTCCAGAATTGGGAAGCCGAAGGGGGTCTGTCGAGGGCGCCCCATAAATATTGATTTTTCGGAAGCCATTATTATTACAGTGGAGGAGAGCCGCTGCTGTCAAGAAATTGACCAGATCAATATGAAAATGGAGACGCATACCTGTCAAGTGAGACGTTTTCGCCGTATTTTAATACGGGGAAAATGCAATTTTAGCAAATACGGGCGTATTGCCATTTCTGTACGCCCAAAAGAAAAATATACGGGAAAAAAAATTGAGTGTGTTGAGGAACACGTCGTGTGTGTGATCCCCCACAGCTAGGGGGGCTGGCAGATGGCTCAGTGGGAGCTATTATCACTACTGTTAGAAGTGTGGACTCAATCATTAGGCTGATTGTCGGGGCGGGCAGATCGCTCAGCGGGAGCTATTATCACTACAATGAGAAGTCATTAGGCTGATGGCTTAACGCTTTCAGCTGTCCTGCGGCTGCGGAACAGAGAGGAATCGCCTTACAAATACAGAATTCTGCTTTTTTTATTTTGAGCTGGACGCTGAGTTGTGTTGTTATTGTCAAATATCCATGAATCCTTAAAATATTTGACAATAACAACACGAATTACATTTAAAACACTTCCCAGAAAAGTGTCCCTTATTACCCCGCCGTCCCTTATAGCCGCGTTTTACGGTATTAAAATACGGCGAAAACGTCTCACTTGACAGGTATGAAAACATTTCCCAGAAAAGTGTCCCTTATTACCCAGCTGTCCCTGATAGTCCCGTTTTAAGGTATGGGTGAAATATCCAATTTTTTCTTTCTTGTTGCTCACTTCAATCTTCCAGTCTCCATATAAACAATCAATCGGGATACCCCAAGCATCAAACTAAGGTACAATCAATTTTGTCACTTCCGCCTTCTTCCCCAGGCGATTCCAGGGGCCGTGAGTAGGAACGTCAGGCCAAGCGCGGCAGTTTTAAATTAACAAATATTCCGGCGTTACTAAAGCATATGCACCAAGACCCGAACGGATCGGTTCCCTTTTATATCTAATTTCAAGACATTTAAAGTACCCTGTTACGTGACATTTGGCCTTTAAGTTTCATGGCATTTACATCACACACAACATGACATGTGCATTGCATCACACTGCATTCAACAACCTTCATCCCTGACTCCTTCCTGCTATCTCACCAGGAACCTCCTGCTCTTTGTTGTCCCAAGCTTATCACTGTCTTCTGTCTGAGATGCTAGATAATCTGGCTCACACAAGGTGCTACAACACTTGTGATTTTTCAACCACACATATGCAGACAATACACAACATCACTGTATGCATTCACACATATGTAACTATGATACAGAAAACTACTTCCTCTGTTTACCTTTCTTGTTACCATGGCAAAAACAGCTGGCCAATCAGAGGAGAGAACCTTCTCACGTGATTCTTATATAGTTTGATGTGTTGCATTTTTGTCCTCTTGAATTTTTCCCTGTGTGAAAGGGAACCAAACCAAGGAGAAAATTATACGAAGTAACAAACTCATCAACTGATTCAGACCGACGTAAACAAATTCAGGTGTGAAAGCACCCTTAATGAACCGGACTAAGGTTCAGTTTGATCCAGACCAAGACCACCTCTTGTTGTTGCACCAAATTTCAGCTTTTTGGTCCAGTCCATGATTCGGGGGAGATTTCATGCTGAAAATTTTGGTCAGAATCATACTGAAAAGTGTGGACTAAACAGGTTAGGTCTGAAAGCACCCTGAGAGGGAAATATATCACTCTGCTTCAGGGTATTCTAAAGGTGCCTTCACACCAAACGTGAACGGGCAAATTTTTCACGCAGCATGATTATGTTATAACTCAATGTAAATACAGGAATAGACATGAATCCACTATCTGGGTGTGATGCAGACAGGTGACGATGCCTTTATAATTTCTGTAGCAGTATTCAACCTGCTGTGGAAATCCCCAAAATAACGTCATGCTTAGGTTTACATTATCCAATGGGGGGGGCTCACCTGAAAAAGTTGTATCTGCCTCAAAAACTTGATGGGTGTTTCCATTGCTAGCTAGCTAGCCTTGTTAGCACGTCCGTGGCAGGAATCTGTGGGTAAATAACTCCGACATCCTGATTCAGCTGAAGAGCTCCCGATCCTACTGTCTCCAGGTGAGTGTCAGTCCTATTTTCAAACTAGTTTGCTCTCCAATGTTGATACTTTTACTCAGATGACGGCAGAATCTCAAAGCCAGCGCTATCCCTCGGGTGTGAATGCGCATTTTCGCGTGTGCTTGCCTCTTTCCATCGACTTTGTATGGATTTGCGCCGCCTGTTCACATTTGGTGTGAAGGCACCTTAAATCGTTAATTACCATAGCCTAACCCCTGTCCCTATACAGTGCATCCGGAAAGTATTCACAGCGCTTCACTTTTTCCACATTTTGTTATGTTACAGCCTTATTCCAAAAGGGATTAAATTCATTTTTTCTCAAAATTCTACACACAATACCCCGTAATGACAATGTGAAAAAAGTTTTTTTTTTTTTTTTTTAGATTTTTACAAATTGATTAAAAATAAACACCTAAGAAATCACATGTACATAAGTATTCACAGCCTTTGCCATGAAGCTCAAAATTGAGCTCAGATGCATCTTGTTTCCACTGATCATCCTTGAGCTGTTTCTACAGCTTAACTGGAGTCCACCTGTGGTGAATTCAGTTGATTGGGCATGATTTGGAAATGCACACACCTGTCTATATATAAGGTCTCACAGTTGACAGTGCATGTCAGAGCACAAACCAAGCATGAAGTCAAAGGAATTGTCTGTAGACCTCCAAGACAGGATTGTCTCGAGGCACAAATCTGGAAAAGGGTGCAGAAAAATTTCTGCTGCTTTGAAGGTCCCACTGAGCACAGTGGCCTCCATCATCTGTAAATGGAAATGGAAGAAGTTCAGAAGCACCAGGACTCTTCCTAGAGCTGGCTGGTGGTTTAAACTGAGTGATCGGGGAGAGGGGCCTTAGTCAGGGAGGTGACCAGGAACCCAATGGCCACTCTGTCGAAGCTCCAGCGTTGCTCTGTGAAGAGAGGAGAACCTTCCAGAAGGACAACCATCTCTGCAGCAATCCACCAATCAGGCCTGTATGGTAGAGTGGCCAGATGGAAGCCAGTCCTTAGTAAAAAGCACATGGCAACCCGCCTGGAGTATGCCAAAAGGCACCCGAAGGACTCTCAGACCATGAGAAACAAAATTCTCTGATCTGATGAGACAAAGATTGAACTCTCTGGCATGAATGCCAGGCATCATGTTTGGAGGAAACCAGGCACTGTTCATAACCATGCCAATGGTGGTGGCAGCATCATGCTGTGGGGATGCTTTTCAGTGCCAGGAACTGGGAAACTAGTCAAGACAGAGGGAAAGATGAATGCAGCAATTTGCAAAGACATGCTGGATGAAAACCTGCTCCAGAGCACTCTTGACCTCAGACTGGGGTGACGGTTCATCTTCCGGCAGGACAGTGACCCTAAGCACACAGCCAAGATATCAAAGAAGTGGCTTCAGGACAACTCTGCGAATGTCCTTGAGTGGCCCACCCAGAGCCCAAACTTGAATCCAATTGAACATCTCTAAAAGACTTGAGGCTGTAATTGATGCCAAAGGTGGACCAACAAAGTATTGAGCAAAGGCTGTGAATACTTATGTACATGTGATTTCTTAGTTTTTTATTTCTAATAAATTTGCAAAAATTTAAAAAAAAAAAAAAACTTTTTTCACATTGTCATTATGGGGTATTGTGTGTAGAATTTTGAGGGAAAAAAATAATTTAATCCCTTTTGGAATAAGGCTGCAACATAACAAAATATGGAAAAAGTGAAGCGCTGTCAATACTTTCCGGATGCACTGTAGCTTAACGCGACATACCAGGCAATGTTGAGAGTATCAATATTGTACCAAAAATTACCTTTGATATAAAAAGCCAGGATATTTCTGTGCTAAGCTCCAGTTGTTTACTTTTTGTCTTCTTTGTTCCCTTTAGCTTCTTTTTCTCTTAGGCTGTAGGTGTGCATACTAACAGTTTAGCCAACTTGACCACATATTGCTACTTGTTACTGGGCTTTCTGTACAGTTTTTTTTTATTATTATTAAAGCTTTATCATTGTGTTTATGTTCTGTAGCAACAGTAAAGTGGTACTGCAACTGGTAAAGTTGTGGAACTATTTGTCCAGGTGGCATGAAGCTGATTAAACAAATGGACAAGTTGCAATCTTTTGCCACCAATATAAGAAGCTTTTTGATATTGCTTGTATACTGTTGTACAACAGCAACATCACACTCAAGGCTGTGCTGTTGTTGGGCTTAATATCCCACTATCAACAAATGTACCTTAAAGGTAGACTGTTAAAATTATAAGGGTAAAATTTGCAAAGAAAACAATAATAACCTTACAAAATATGTTATATAAGGTCATATTAAAATGAAATACATCTTGGGACCCCCTCTGTCCCTGTTTTTACATGAAGTAGAAAATCATCAGGGGTTGCATCCAGACACGTGTGCACATTTCCTCGGGTATGGATGTGAACTGGAGTCAGCAGTGGTATGAAACTACTACCTAAACTTTCAAGTAAACCAAAAAGAAAAAAACAACTATTTATTCATAAGTGACACAAAAAAAAAACCAAAAAAAAAAAAAAACCAGAGAGCCAACAGGAGGAACTTCTTGTTTTGGCTATGTAAATGTTGGGGTATTTGGACTGATGTCAGGAGCAAATCAATTTGTATCTCAAGACATAAGATTTTGAGAAAAATTGGTGCCACAGGCTGAAAAGTGCATTGAAAGATTTTTTTTTTAAAAATTGCTTTATAATAATGATGTAAATGGTGATTTTGTTATTATGCACTAGTGAAATAGGTTTGAAAACGTTACATTGATCTTTGCTTGCTGGAGGACTGAGCCAGGCACTGTGACCATTAGTGTTCAGTGTGAGGAGAGAGCTTCAAGCTGTGGCTTCCCCACTGACAGGCTGAAGGATGTATGAGATTCGCAGAGAATGGACAAAGCCCATTCTACCTACATTACTCTCACGACAGATGTTTTTGAACTGAGGTCAAAGTTATTTGAATAATTTTTGTGACTGACACAGAGCCTGAAGGTCTCATGGAAACTAGAGCCAGCCATGTTTCTGCAAGTTAGAGGTGACTTCCATGTTGCACACATTCAAATTGAAATTTTAGGTTTAAAGTATGACACCGACACTTCCTCCTTAGAGCTTAGATGTGTCAAATGAATCCTGGAGCTAAAGCTGATCACAGTCTCTTGGTTATGTGTTACTCATTATCAGAGTATCATGGTTTGGTGTGCAGGGTGACCTGGTGCCAGCTCATTTACTCAAGAGTCTGGAACTAAAGGAGATGCAGCTTTCTTGCCTTCAATAACAACCAATTGGATTTTTACACCTGCTTATTTCTGTCTGCCTATAACATATCCTGCCACAGCCAGGAAAGAACATTTCTTGTCAAGGTTAAAGAAATATGTTTTTGCCATCATATACTATTAATGCTCTTTTTAAAAGCTGTTTTGATTTACAAAAGAGTCATTCCACATCATTTGATGAAATGGCTCCTACTCGACCCTCACTTTTTCTTGTAAAAATTCCAGGGGGTAGCTTACACTCACTTCTTGATGGGAAAAGTTCAGCATTTTAGTGCCCTCCTGTCTGTCATTAGTTATCCGAAGAAATATTTCATGACGAAGCCAGGGGCAGTTGTTTCAAGCCTGTTTCGAGTAGTGTACAGCGTTCTCCAGGAAAATAGCTGTTGATCAAATATCTGTGACTATGATTTCAGGAATATTGATGTTAATAACAAGTGATGATCAGGTTTAACACAGAAATCTCTCGGTCAGGGTTGGACAACTTTGGTGGTAGTAAGGGACACAAAATTTTTTCCTCACTTCACAACGGCCAGATTTACATGTAAACTTTCAGGGGAGGGTTCTGTTATTTCTTCAAAGTCAAAAGTTTCACAATTAAAAACTTAGTCAGGTTAGCATTCCATTTGCACTATTACTATAAAAGCCATTTTGATGTTGACCTTTGACCTTCCCAAAACCATAGTCTCACTTCAGAGTCACATGGTGCACCTGTATATCAAGTATGGTGAACCTGTATATCAAGTTTGGTGACCCTAGCTTTACTTGTACAATAAGACATAGGGAATGTTAATGTTAACCTTTGACCTTTTCACCCCAAACCCATAGTCGGAGGTCAGAATCCCAAGGTAAGCCTGTATACCAGGTTGGGTGGCCCCATCTTTACTCGTTTTATAGTAGTAGTCGTCGGCCTCCGTCGATCTATGATGACCATGGAAGAGAATCCTAAACATCTACTCTGCTGGAACAGCACCGCCTCTGGCTGAACAGGCCGATGTGCACTGGTGTTCTACCTTCCAGCATTGGGCGTTGGTAGGATTCAAGCCTGGGCAGGAAGATATGGAGGACAAGATGTTACCCATGCAGCACGTCCCCCCTCTCCACGTCACTGATGAATCCAAAGGAACAGCAGGGCTGCTATAGTTTGGCACCAGCGCCGTCGCAGGAGCTGCCAGAACAATGTTGAGCACAACAGAGAACTGCCTTAGGGGCTCCGACTCCGGATTTTTCCTCAGGGTTGACTCCCGAAGCCTTTCCTGTGACCGGGTGTGCCGCAAGGCAGCGGAGGTTTGAAATCAGGGTTTACCTTCCCCTAGATGGGCTACCTTCCCAGGTTGACGAGCCACCATCTACCCGAAGCATCTAGTTTTAAGGCGCCAGAGATCCGCCCTCGCCCCTTCTCCTATTAGTAAAAGCAGTTCCGCCGGGCTTAGAGACTAAACCACATGGGCAGGCTAGGAGTTGGACTTAGTTGTCAGAGGATTTTCGAGACGCACGCTGTAAGGAGCATTTTATGAGCACTGGGAGCTTAACCCCAGTGCCACTCCTGGCTATGACAACCTTGGAACCTATAGTAGTAGTAAATGTAGCATTTACCATAGTGCAGTTGCAATGTTAATTTTAACCTTTGACCCCTTGACCCCAAACCCATAGTTAGGTCAGGGTACAACTCATCCAAGATATGTATTAGATACAACTACTGTATCGATTTGAAAAGCCTACATCATTTCTTTCAGTAGTTATTGTGTTTTGATAAAACACAGATAAAACAAGCACCTATAAAACACGGATAAGACACAGATAAAAAAAACTATAAAATAGCTAAAACACTGATAAAACTTAGAGATTACTATGAAAAATTATATGATACCAAAAATGAACCTGATTTAACAAAACTAAATGGGTTTTTGAACGAACTATCTATACCGTGTATTCCAAATGAAAACAGGGAGATATTGGAGTTTAAAATTAGTCAAGAAGAAGTTGGGCTAGCCATTGATAATATGAAATCAGGAAAAAGTGCAGGACCAGATGGTCTTCCAGTTGACCTTTATAAAAAATTTAAGAATAAATTAATAAAACCTTTTTTGGAAAACCTTTTTTGGTTTTAGAAGCATTTCAAAATAATAATTTACCATCATACATAAATAATGCCTTAATTATATTGCTGCCAAAACCAGGTAAGCCCTCTAATAAATGTGAAAATATGAGACCAATAAGCCTATTAAACGCCGACCTTAAGATAATCTGTAAAATTTTAGCAAGACGAATACAAGAAATTTTACCAAATATTATTAATCGAGATCAGAATGGCTTTATAAAGGGTAGACAAGGCTTCCATAATGTAAGAAGACTATTTAATATTATTTATTTTAATAAAGAAGCACCGGATACAGCTCTCCTATCACTGGACGCCGAAAAGGCCTTTGATAGAGTTGAATGGCCCTTTCTTTTTGAAGTCCTACAAAGGTTTGGACTTGGAAATAATTTCATAAAATGGGTTCAAATAATATACAATAATGCTACAGCAGAAATCCTAACAAATAACAATATTTCAAAACCAATAAAAATCAATAGAGGATGTCGACAAGGCTGCCCACTTTCACCTTTACTGTTTACTATGGCAATTGAACCTTTAGCGATAGCGATACGTTTACATTCACAAATATATGGAATTAAAGTTGGACCAACAGAACATAAAATCTCCCTGTACGCCGATGACATAATTTTGTTTATGTCGAATCTAAAAAAATCAATTCCAACCTTGTTGAATTTAATAAAGAATTTTGAGGAAATATCAGGATATAAAATAAATAAAACTAAATCTTCAATATTAATGCTAAATGAGACCCAGAGAAATTACCCAGCCCCTGAGGTAAATCAATTCAATGTTGTAAATCAGTTTAAATATTTAGGAATCCAAATTGTGCCTAAGCTAGAATCAGTCGCCAGTGTCAACTATGAAGCCTTAATGTCAGATATCAATGAGTTAACTCAGAGATGGATGTCACTACCAATGTCGATGATCGGGAGAATCAATATACTTAAAAGTAATATTTTACCTAAAATACTTTATTTATTTCAATACATTCCCTTATCACCACCTTTAGATCTATTCTCAAGAATAAAAAAAAAAGTTAGTGGAATTTATATGGAACAACAGGAGGGCTAGATTACGTTTGTCTTTATTATATTTACCATTTGATCGTGGAGGTCTGAAATGTCCAAATTTTATGTTGTATTATTGGTCGGCACAACTGAGGTCTATGACATATTATTTTTCATCAAATGATCTCCCTCACTGGACTGAAATGGAATCATACAATTTACCTTTACCTCTTCCCATATTCATATACTCAGATTCGGCAAAAAAAATTACAAAAACAAGTTAAAAATCCATTTGTAAAGCATATGATCAAAATATGGTGTGAAGCTAAAAACTATTTAAAAGAACCACAGTTATTGTCACAATTTAGTCCAATATGGGGTAATCAATATTTTAAACTAGGGAGAGCGGACGCTGTATTTAAAGTATGGAATTTAAAAGGGATACAAAAGATTCAGGATTTATATTTGCCATGTGCAGATAACATAATGTCTTTTGAAGAGCTGAGGATCAAATTTAATCTCAATAGAACACATTTTTTTAAATATCTTCAACTTAGAAACTTTATTCGATCAAATCAAAATAAAGCTCTCACTCGACCTATTTATTCATCCTTGGAAAAAATTATGATGAAAGATAGTAAAAGAAAGGGTATTATTTCAGAGTTTTATAACTCATTGACACTATCTTCAAGTGAAAATTCACTGAAAAGATTAAACTACTGGAAAGAAGATCTGCAAACTGAAATTTCAGAGGAACAATGGGAATTGGCTTGTACAGAAGCTCAAACCAAATCAATAAATGCACGCCTTAAATTGATACATTTCAAATGGTTAATGCGGATGTATGTTACACCGGAGGAGTTAAATAGATATAACAAAAATATACCAGATACATGCACAAAATGCATGGAAAGTAAAGGAACCCTATTTCATTGTTTATGGGATTGTAGATTAATAAGAATGTTTTGGGAAGAGGTGAGGGTAACAATTGAAAAAATAATCTCAAAACAAATCATATTGAATCCTAAACTGTTTTTGTTGGGTCTGTACCCAGAAAAGCATAATTTTAATAAAAGTGAAAGAACATTCATAGACCTCAGTTTGCTTAATGCCAAAAAATGTATTGCACTATTATGGAAAAAGACTCATAGACCAGATGTGACTCAGTGGTTAAGACAGATGTTAACAAACCTTCCATTAGAAAGAATAACATATATACTGAAATCAAAGGAAATTGTGTTTGAGAATATATGGAGACCTTTTATTGATTATGTAAAAAATTTAAACATAACTCTTGAAGAAGAAGGTGAATGATGTGTGTGGACCTTGTAAATTCCAAACTGGTGAACATAATATGTATACTTATGTATTGGATTGTCTAGACTAAACAGAGGAGCATTGTTGAAGACTTGATTTTGTTGGTGGTGGTTGGTGTTTTTTAGTGCATTTTTTTTTGTAGTACTTTAGTGTTAGTGTTTGATTGTTTGTATCATGTTTGTTAAAAAAAAAAAAAAAGGTTCAATAAAGATATTGTGGAAAAAAAAAACACTGATAAAACAGAGAAAACACCTATAAAACATGGATAAAACACCTATAAAACATGGATAAAACGCCTATAAAACACCTATAAAAGACGGATAAAACAACTATAAAACATGGATTAAAACACCTATAAAACACAGATAAAACACCTATAAAACACGGATAAAACATAGTAAAAACACCTATACAACATGGATAAAACACCTATAAAACAGAGACAACACTGATAAAACATGAATTAAAACACCTATAAAACACGGATAAAACACCTATACAACACGGATAAAACACCGATAAAACAGAGACAACACGGATAAAACATGGATTAAAACACCTATAAAACAGATAAAACATGGTAAAAACACCTATAAAACATGGATAAAGCACAGATAAAACATGGATAAAGAACAGATAAAACATGGATAGAACACCAATGAAACAGATAAACCACCTGTAAAACACGGATAAAACATGGAAAAAACATCTGCAAAACATGGATAAAACACCTATAAAACAGACACAACACGGATAAAACACCTATAAAACAGAAACACAGATAAAACATGGATAAAACGCCAATGAAACAGATAAACCACCTATAAAACACGGATAAAACATAGTAAAAACACCTATACAACATGGATAAAACACCTATAAAACAGAGACAACACTGATAAAACATGGATTAAAACACCTATACAACACGGATAAAACACCGATAAAACAGAGACAACATGGATAAAACATGGATTAAAACACCTATAAAACAGATAAAACATGGTAAAAACACCTATAAAACATAGATAAAGCACAGATAAAACATCGATGAAAAAACCTATAAAACATGGATAAAACACCCATAAAACATGGATAAAACGCCTATAAAACACCTATAAAACACGGGATATAACATGGAGAAAACACAGATAAAACACCAATGAAACAGATAAAACATGGAAAAAACATCTGTAAAACACAGATAAAACACAGATAAAACATGGAAAAAACACCTATACAACATGGATAAAACACCTATAAAACAGATACAACATGGATAAAACATGGATTAAAACACCTATAAAATACAGATAAAACACCTATAAAACACGGATAAAACATAGTAAAAACACCTATACAACACGGATAAAACACCCATAAAACAGAGACAACACGGATAAAACATGGATTAAAACACCTATAAAACAGATAAAACGGTAAAAACACCTATAAAACATGGATAAAGCACAGATAAAACATGGATAAAGAACAGATAAAACATGGATAAAACACCAGTGAAACAGATAAAACCACCTGTAAAACACGGATAAAACATGGAAAAAACATCTGTCAAACATGGATAAAACACCTTATAAAACAGACACAACATGGATAAAACACCTATAAAACATGGAAAAAACACGGATAAAACATGGAAAAAACATCACTATCACTCTATAAAAGAAATGTGTGTGTCTATCACATTCATAGGACGGCCTATGATCACTGCCTGAACATCATAGACGTCCTATGAACTCAGGCATCACAGGACACATAGACAAATGTGCCTTTATGATGTCATATAGACCATGAACTCAGGCATCATAGGACGACTCGCGATGCCTATATGACGGCACATAGACAAATGTGTCTTTATGATGTCATGTACAGTACATCAAGCCCACAGCACATAGACAGATATCTTTATGATGTCATACACATCATGCCTGCCTTCATGTTTTTATGATGTCATATACAGTGACAGACATCAGGCAACAGGTCTTTATGATGTCATATGCATCAAGGCTGCCTTCATGTCTTTATGATGTCATATAGAGTGAGTCCATGCCAGAAAGCCTCTTTTTGCTCAGATTTATTTTCATGATCCTGTCCATGAACTGGAATTACGATGCACCTATCCCTCAACCAGTGGTCTCAACGAAGAAGAAGACCCACCAGATGGAGAGCAATAGAATGACGTCAACTGCTGCACGTCAGAAAAGATGCCATGAAGATGAAACACCTGAGGTTCCAGCAGTACATCGCACCCGTCTGAGATAGGAGGACACCCTTCACCAGCATAGGGTACGACAGACTTTAAAGCACGTTTCTAGGACATCATAGGACGGCCTGTGATCTCTGCCTCATCATCATAGTGCGTCCTATGAACTCAGGCATCATAGGACGACTCGCCATGACTACATGACGGCAAATGTGTAACCTTGATGAATGCCAGTTTACACTACAAATGTGTAAAAATGCCAAGCAAAGTGCTGTTTTTCTCCGAGTGCTCCAGTTTCTTGGTTTCTATGGGCATGCACGGGCCTTCCTGAACAAGGTCAAAATCCACTTTTTCAGGATCATGCCCATGAACTGGAATTACGATGCACCTATCCCTCAACCAGTGGTCTGAACGAAGAAGAAGAAGACCCACCAGATGGAGAGCAATAGAATGAGGAGAACTGCTGCACGTCAGAAAGGATGCTGTGAACACAAAACACCTCAGGTTCTGCCAGTACGCCGCAGGCATGACTGTGAACAACACAGCCATCTGAGACAGGAGGAGACCCTTCAGTGGTCTGAACGAAGAAGAAGACCCACTAGATGATGTCTATATGATGGCACATAGATCAAGCACATGACACCCTACAAGACATATACTGTATATATAGACACAGGTCAGCAACATAACACAGAACAGTGACAGGCAGGAGAAGAAGTAACAAGCAGGGGCAAACAGCCCCAGATGGCAGGGCATATTTTGTGGGATTTTTATGTTTTGCTGCATACAAAAGCCATCACATGTGATTACCACTTAGTGCTGTGTTGCTATACCAACTGTCCTGTAACTGGCAAGAATTCTGTTCTAATGCATCCCCTCTATGGGCATGCACGGGTTTCTACGGGCATGCACTAGTCTGTAAAACACAGATAAAACATGGTAACACCTACTGTATAAAACACGGATAAAACGCCTATAAAACAGATATAACACAGATAAAACATGGATAAAACACCTATATAACACGGATAAAACATGGATAAAACACCTATAAAGCACAGATAAAACATGGATAAAACAGATAAAACATGGATAAAACACCTATAAAACACGGATAAAACAGATAAAACATGGATAAAACACAGATAAAACATGGATAAAACACCTATAAAACACAGATAAAACACGGATAAAACAGATAAAACATTGATGAAAAACACCTATAAAGCACAGATAAAACATGGATAAAACGCCTATAAAACACAGATAAAACATGAATAAAACAGATAAAACATCGATGAAAAAAACCTATAAAACACAGATAAAACATGGATAAAACACCTATAAAGCACAGATAAAACATGGATAAAAAACCGATAAAACATAGATAAAACATGGATAAAACAGATAAAACATCGATGAAAAAAACCTATAAAACACGGATAAAACACGGATCAAACATGGATAAAACACCTATAAAACATGGATAAAACAGATAATATGGATAAAAAAACCTATGAAACAGATAAAACAGATAAAACATGGATAAAACACGGATAAACACCTGTAAAACAGATAAAACACCTATAAAACACAGATAAAACACCAATAAAACATGGGAAAAAACCACTGATAAAACATGGATAAAACACCACACCATTGAAACAGATAAAACATGGATAAAACACAGATAAAACATGGATGTCGTCGGCCTCCGTCGGTCTATGATGACCATGGAAGAGAATCCTAAACGTCTACTCTGCTGGAACAGCACCGCCTGTGGCTGAACAGGCCAATGCGCGAATGGCAGTCTCTGTCACACAGGTCGCACTTGTGGGTGGTCTCAGTGCTGCTGGGTCTGTGGCGGTTCTTCCTGCAGGTCCTTTTTTCATCTGCTGCATCAGTCAGTCTCTCTTCACCCGCCTTGAGCTGTCTGGTCAGGATGCCTCTCCATTTGGAGCGGTCCGTTGCAAGGTCCTCCCAGCGCTCTGTGTTGATCTCCAGGGCCTTCATGTCTCTCTTGCAGACGTCTCTAAAGCGCAGCTGTGGGCGGCCAACGTCTCTCCTGCCAGTTGCCAGTTCTCCGTAGAGGACGTCTTTGGGGATTCTGCCATCCTCCATACAGTGAACATGGCCTAGCCAGCGGAGCCTGCGCTGCCTGAGTAGAGTGAACATGGAGGGAAGGCCGGCGTGGGACAGAACTTCTGTGTTGGGCACTTTGTCCTGCCAGGATATGTCCAGGATGTGGCGAATGCAGCGCAAGTGGAAGGAGTTCAGTCTCTTTTCCTGCCGGGCGTATGTTGTCCACGTCTCACTCCCATAGAGCAGTGTGCTGATGACGCAGGCGTTGTACACTGCCATCTTCGTCTTGACAGAGAGTTTGGGATTCTCCCACACTCGTGTGGTGAGGCGAGCGAGTGTGAAGGCTGATTTTCCAATCCTCTTGTTGATCTCTGTATCAAGGGAGAGGTTGTTGCTGATCGTGGACCCCAGGTACGTGAACTGATTCACGACCTCCAGCTCGTAGTTGTCGATGGTGATGGTTGGTGGTGCTTCTGTGCCTTGCGCCAAGACGTTAGTCTTCTTCAGGCTGATGGTAAACCCGAAGTCCTTGCATGCCTGGGAGAAGCGGTCCATCAGGGTCTGAAGCTCCTGCTGTGTGTGGGTTGCAACTGCAGCGTCGTCTGCGAACAGCATGTCTCTGATTAGAGCCTCGCGTACTTTGGTTCTGGCTTTCAGGCGGGCGAGGTTGAAAAGCCTGCCGTCAGATCTTGTGTGCAGGTAGATTCCCTCTGTTGCTGTGCTGAAGGCATGCCTCAGGAGCATAGCAAAGAAAATCCCAAAGAGGGTTGGCACAAGTACACAGCCCTGTTTCACTCCGCTGCGTATGTTGAATGGCTCTGAGACGTTGCCGTCGTGCTGCACTATCCCCTGCATGTTGGTGTGAAACGATTCGATGAGGCTTTGCAACTTTGGTGGGCATCCTATCTTTGGCAGGATCTTGAAAAGGCCCTCTCTGCTGACCAGATCGAACGCTTTGGTGAGGTCAATGAAGGCGACGTACAGGGGCATGTTCTGTTCTCTGCATTTCTCCTGGAGTTGGCGGATGGAGAATATCATGTCTACCGTCGATCGCTCAGCGCGGAAGCCACACTGAGACTCGGGGTAGACACGTTCGACAAGCTTCTGTAGGCGAACGAGAACAACTCGTGTGTAGACTTTGCCAACAACGCTGAGGAGGGAGATGCCCCTGTAGTTGTTGCAGTCGCTTCTCTCCCCTTTGTTTTTGTAGAGGGTGATGATCTTGGCGTCCCTCATGTCCTGTGATACGACACCTTCCTTCCAACACTGGCAGAGGACATCATGCAATGGCAGCAGTAGGGCGGTCTTGCAGTGCTTGATCAGGTCAGAGGGTATGCCGTCGTTGCCAGGTGCCTTGCCAGCGGCCAAGCTATCAATGGCCTTGCTGAGTTCGTCGATGGTTGGCTCGGCGTCAAGTTCGTCCATGGATGGCAAGCAGTCGATGGCATCAAGGGCTGACGGTGTCACGGTGTTCTGTCTGGAGTAGAGGTTGGAGTAGTGTTCCACCCATCTCTCCATCTGCTTGTTCTTTTCTGTGATCATCTCCCCAGTGGAGGATTTGAGGGGGGCCGTCTTGCTCTGAGCCGGACCAAGTGCTTTCTTGATGCCATCGTACATACCACGGATGTTCCCTGTTATGGCAGCAGTTTGAATGTCTTGGCTGAGCTGAGTCCAGTACTCGTTGGCACAGCGCCGAGCAGTCTGCTGAACTTTGCTTCTCGCAGCCCTGAGAATGTGGAGATTCTTCTCGTTTGGGTACTTCTTGTACTCAGCAAGTGCTGAGCGCTTGGCTTCAATGACGGGGGTCATCTCGGTCAACTTGGCATCAAACCAGTCCTGTGACTTCGAGGTCTTCCTCCCAAAGGTAGCCAAGGCTGTGCGGTGGATGGTGTTTCGCAGCTTTTCCCACTTCTGCTTTGCAGCTTCTCCTTCTTGTGGTACACCAAGTTCCTTCTCGAAGGTGGAGGCAAACTGCTCAACAAGTTCTGGTTGAGCCATCTTGCTGGTGTCAATCCGTGCCCTTCCAGGCTGTCTAGCATGATGGAATTTCTTCAGCTGCAGCTTGACCTTGCAACACACTAATGAATGGTCTGTGTCGCAATCTGCACTCTGGAACGAACGGGTGATTAGGACGTTCTTCAGTGATGTGCGCCTGGTCAGGATCAAGTCCAGCTGGTGCCAGTGCTTTGAGCGCGGATGTTGCCAGGAAACCTTGTGTTGGGGCTTGGTCTTGAAGAACGAGTTTGTGATGCACAGATCGTGATACGTGCAGAACTCGAGCAGCCGCTGTCCGTTGTCGTTCATTCTGCCCACGCCAAAAGTCCAAGACAGGAGGGCCAGGAGTCGTGGTCAGCACCCACTCTGGCATTGAAGTCTCCAAGGAGAATGAGTTGTTCAGAGTTGGGGATGATCCTGACAGTTGTTGCGAGATTCTCGTAGAACTCGTCTTTTGCCTCTGGTGTGGCTGTCAGTGTTGGGGCATACACACTGACGAGGGTGACTGGGCCTTGAGTGGTGTTCAGGCGGAGGGTGAGGAGTTGTGCAGAGCCAGTGCTGCCCGGTTCCACCATCTTCAGCAAGGTGTTCTTCACTGCGAAGCCCACTCCATGTTCCCTGTGTTCGTCACTGCCCTTTCCCTGCCAGTAGAACGTGTAGTCCTTCTCTCTCAGTGTGCCTGCATCAGCTAACCGTGTTTCCTGGAGAGTGGCGATATCCACTCCCAGTCTCTTCAGCTCATTATTGATGATGGCAGTCTTCCTGGTGTCGTTGATGTCCTTGAGGTTAGCAGTGAGTCCTGTCATCATAGTGCGGACGTTCCAAGTTCCCACTTTTAGAGTTGGTCTCTTTTGTTTTATTGTCTTGCCTGGTGCGAAGGTTCTCAGCCTGCTGTTCGGACTTCTCCTCATCCCCATGCACCCAATGAGGAAAGCAAGCTGTGGCGGGACAACACCTTATTGGCTGGGGGCTGCCCAGCTTGAGGCGGGCGGTAGCTGTCCAGTGAGATCCGATGATCCCTCCCACCGTCGGGAACAACCCCTGGCGCCGCGCTCTACGCCAATTGAGCGGTGGCTTATAACCGGTAACTGTCATTCCCCGTGTTTTGTCTACGCCAAAGGCGAAGCTGGAGTGTCCTCTCCAGTGATCCAGTGTTCTACCTTCCAGCGTTTGGCGTTGGTAGGATTCAAGCCTGGGCAGGAAGATATGGAGGACAAGATGTTGCCCATGCAGCATGTCCCCCCTCTCCACATCACTGATGAATCCAAAGGAGACTAAACCACACGGGCAGGCTAGGAGTTGGACTTAGTTGTCAGAGGCTTTTCGAGACGCACGCCATAAGGAGAATTTTATGAGCACTGGGAGCTTAACCCCAGTGCCGCTCCTGGCTATGACAACCTTGGAACCTAAAACATGGATAAAACACCTATAAAACACATTTCAAACATGGATAAAAAACCTATGAAACACAGATAAAGCACGGATAAAACATGGATAAAACACGGATAAAACACCTGTAAAACAGATAAAACACAAATAAAACATCAATAAAACATGGGGAAAAAACACTGATAAAACACCATTGAAACAGATAAAACATGGATAAAACACAGATAAAACACCTATAAAAGATAGATAAAACATGGATAAAACAAGGAAAAAACCTGTGAAACAGATAAAACACCTATAAAACACAGATAAAACATGAGTAAAACACGGCTAAAACACCTATAAAACACAGATAAAACACCTATAAACCACAGATAAAACATGGAAAAAACACCTACAAAACACAGATAAAACATGGAAAAACACTGATAAAACATGGAAAAAAAAAACCTGTAAAACACAGATCAAACATGGAAAAAATATCTATAAAACACAGAGAAAACATGGAAAAACACCTACAAAACACAGATAAAACATGGATAAAATACCTTTAAAACAGATAAAACATGGATAAAACACTTATAAAACATGGATAACACACCTATGAAACAGATAAAACATGAATAAAACAGATAAAACACGGATAAAACATGGATCAAACTCGTATAAAATACAGATAAAGCATGGATAAAATGGATAAAACACAGATAAAACAGATAAATCATGGATAAAACACCTATAAAACACAGATAAAACAGATAAAAAGACCTATAACACACGGATAAAACATGGATAAAACACAGATTAAACACCAGTGAAACATGCTAAACACCGATAAGCACAGTGTTTTACTAGTTGAAACACCGATAATACACGGTGTTTTACTAGGTAAAACATGGGCTGTATTATAAAGTGTTTCCCAATATTCTTTTGTGATCAGTGCATTGTTTCACACTGTTTGCTATGTGCTTCTCCAGGTCCCCCAGTTGGAACACTTTTTTTGGGGGGGGGGGGAATGTTCAGTTTGTTACCACAGCTCCTCATTCGACATAGGGCCACTGTTGCTGAATACAGTGCATTATTATGCCTTGGTAAAAACGGAAGTGTACTGTAATCACTCAGTGTGTCTGTGTGTGGTTGGTTGTGTGTGTGTATCTGTCTGTCTGTTACCAGCTTTTCAGCTCGCCCTTTCAAAATTCAGTGGAACTAAAGGCTTGTATCATTGTATCGCCATATTTTCTCGACTTTTAATTTGCCAGAATTTTGAGATAAGGATTTGTTTTCAAAAGAAACAGAAATTTAACTCACCTTTACCGTCAATGGAGCTGTGGAAAAAAGGTATTGTATTAACTATGTCGGGCCACCAGAGGCGGCAGTGCGACTTTATTACAGCACATGGACAACTTCCTAAACATGCCGGACCACAGTGGACAGCTGAGGAAAGTTAAAAAAAAAAAAAAAAAACAACTTTCAAAGTAAGTTTTGTGCTTAAATCACATAGCGATTTCAATATTAAAACACTAATAACCCCTACAACTGCAACATTTTGATTTTTAAACCTTATGTTGCATCACATTGTTTTTCTCATCGGTAAAATCTACAAGTCCCACACTCGCCTCTAAAACTTGGCAGACCATTGCGGCTAGCTGAGGAAAGGAAAAAAAACCTTTAAAAGTAACTTCTGGGCTTAAATTATGCTACAGTTTCAATATTAAAACACTCATAACTCCTGCAACTGCAACATTTGATTTTTAAAGCTTATGTTGTGTCACATAAGTTGTGTCACATAATTATTTTTCTCGATCCATCCATCCATCTTCTACCGCTTAATCCTTTTCAGGTCGTGGGGGGGGGGGTGGGGTGGGCTGGAGCCTATCCCAGCATCTTTGGGCGAGAGGCAGGATACACCCTGGACAGATCACCAGTCCATTGCAGGGCCAACACAGAGAGACAGACAACTATTCACTCTCACATCCATACCTAAGGACAATTTAGAATCCCCAGTCGATGCCAGTTAACCAAACCTGCATGTCTTTGGCCTGTGGGAGGAAACCGGAGTACCTAGAGTAAACCCACGCAGACGCAGGGAGAACATGCAAACTCTACACCAGGGGTGTCCAATCATGTGCCATGGAGGGCCAAGACCCTGCAGGCTTTACCTCCAACCTGTGTCTTCAACTGCAGATTCCACTGAATTTCTTCCCATTGATTGCTGATAAGTGAAAACACCTGCTGAAGAGACTGGGTAGAAGAGAAAACCTGCAGGGTCTTGGCCCTCCATGGCCCATGATTGGACACCCCTGCTCTACACAGAAGGGTCACCGATGATCTGAGAGTAGGATTGATCCCATGACCTTCTTGCTGTGCTGCCACAGTGCAAACCACCACCCCAACGTGCTGCCCCATTATTTTTCTCATCGGTAAAAAATACAAGTCCCATGTACTGCCTCTTAAGACGTGTCCACAGAGTTACGTACGTGACCATGCACCTCTGCAACCCGGAAGCAATGCAGTCTTACCACCAAACACTGCAGAAAAAAGTAAAACAGCTTGGAATGAAAAGGAATATGGTCTCCATCCACATGGTACTGTATGTGATGGTTAACATTATTTTAACTGAAGACGTCAAGAAAAAGCAAGCAAAGTGTGCGATTTAAGACAGGGTTTGGCGTGTGTGTGGACATACAGTAACTCGGGCCGGCAGAGAAGGATGTCGTTGTGAGCCACATGACCCACACAGTATGTAAAGACAGTAAACTTCAGCACTGGACAATGTTTAATTTTTTTTGTTTGTGAAATCATAATAGACCTGTTCTACTATGCTCATTTACTACACACCACAGTGATATGATACTGCACTGTTGTGTAATATTTATTGTTTAAAAACTATGACCCTTGTCAGTAAACTGTGAGGGAGAAGAGAGGAGGAGTTAAAAATGAAAATGGACCTGAAAAATTCAGTAAACCATAATGCTAATTTAAGGTGGAATTGCCCAGCCCCAATGTATGGTTAACACAGTTATGACAGTCTTCTTATTATAATGTAGTCAAATTGCTTTTGCTGCCATTTCTCTGTTAGCAGGGTCACGCAAGGGTCACCTTGGCAGAGATGTATGCTCTCTGAGTGCCCTCTAGTTAATTAGTAAATTAGGGTTTTTTTTTATCCATCCATCCATCCATCTTCTACTGCTTTTCCGGAGGTCCAGGCCACGGAGGCAGCAGTTCAAGCAGAGAAGCCCAGACTTCCCTCTCCCCAGCCACCTGCTCCAGCTCTTCAGAGAGGATACCAAGTTGTTCCCAGACCAGCTGGGAGACATATTCTCTCCAGCGAGTCCTGGGTCTGCCCCAGGGTCTCCTCCCAGAAGGACGTGCCCGAAACACCTCAAGTGGGAGGGATCCAGGAGGCATCCTGATCAGATGCCCATACCACCTCAGTTGGCTCCTTTCAATGTGGAGGAGCAATGGTTCTACTCTGAGCCTCTGCTGGATGACTGAGCTCCTCACCCTATCTCTAAGGGTGAGTCCAGCAATCCTACGAAGAAAGCTCATTTCAGCCGCTTGTCTCCGTGATTTCGTTCTTTCGGTCATTACCCAAAGCTCATGACCATAGGTGAGGGTAGGAACATAGATTGACTGGTAAATCGACAGCTTTGCCTTGGAGCTCAGCTCCCTCTTCACCACAACAGACCGGTACAATGTCTGCATCACTGCAGATGCTGCTCTGAGCCATCTGTCAATCTCTCGCTCCATTCTCCCCTCACTCGTGAATAAAACCTCAAGATACTTAAACTCCTCCACTTGGGGCAGGAGCTTATCCCCAACCCAGAGAGGACAATCCACCTTTTTCCGGCTGAGGATCATGGACTTGGATTTGGAGGTACTGATTCTCATCCCAGCTGCTTCACACTCAGTGGTAAACCGTCCCAGTAAGACCTGTAGGTCATTGCTGGATGAAGCCAGCAGGACAACATCATCTGCAAACAACAGAGATGAGACCCTGTGGTCACCAAGCACGATACCCTCTGTTCCCTGGCTGCGCCTAGAAATCCTGTCCATAAAAATGATGAATAGGTCGGTGACAAAAGGCAGCCCTGCTGGAGTCCAACTCTCACTGGGAATGAGTCCAACTGAGTGTTGGCAATATGGACCAAACTGTCACTACGGTCATACAGAGACCGAATAACTCGTAACAACAAGCCTGATACCCCATACTCCTGAAGGGCCCCCTACAAAAAAAAACCCACGAGGAATGCAGTTGAATGCCTTCTCCAAGTCCACAAAACACATGTAAACTGGTTGGGCAAACTCCCACGAACCCTCGAGGATTCTCGAGAGGGTAAAGAGCTGGTCCGATGTGCCACGGCCAGGACGAAAACCACACTGCTCCTCCTGAATCCGAGGATCGACCAATGGCTGGACTCTCCTCTCTAGTAACTTGGCATAGACCTTCCCAGGGAAGCTGAGGAGTGTGATCCCTCTAAAGTTGGAGCACACCCTCCGGTCCCCTTTTTTGAAGAGGAACCACCACCCCGGTTTGCCATGGCAAAGGCACTGCCCCCGACCTCCACGCAATGTTGCAGAGGCGTGTCAACCATGACAGCCCCACAACATCCAGGGCCTTGAGGTACTCAGGGCGAATCTCGTCCACCCCTGGGGCCTGGCCACCAAAAAGATTTTTAACCACCTTGGCGACCTCAGCCCCTGTGATAGGCGAGTTGTCTCCCTCGTCCACAAGCCCTGCTTCCTCTGTGGAAGGCGTGTCAGTGGGATTGAGGAGATCCTCAAAGTATTCCTTCCACTGCCCGATGATATCCCCAGTCAAAGTCAGCAGTGCCCCATCCTCACCATACACAGTGTGGACAGGAAGCTGCTTCCCCCTCCTGAGCCGCCGGACAGTTTGGCAGAATCTCTTAGAGGCCGAGCTAAAGTCTTGTTCCATGGCCTCACCAAACTCCTCCCATACCTGAGTTTTTTCTTCAGCAACTACCCAAGCTGCACTCCGCTTGGCCTGCCAGTACACCTCAGCTGCTTCAGGAGTCCCACAAGCCAACCAAGGACAGGGGCCTCAGCCAGACGTTCCCAGCACACCCTCACTATATGTTTGGGTCTACCAGGTCTGAATAGAATCCTCCCCTGCCATTAGATCCAACTCACCACTAGGTGGTGATCAGTTGACAGCTCTGCACCTCTCTTTACCCCAGTGTCCAAGACATACGGTCACAGGTCTGATGACATGATAACAAAATCAGTCATTGACCTGCGACCTAGGGTGTCCTGGTGCCAGGTGCACATATGGACACCCTTATGCTTGAACATGGTGTTTGTTATGGACAAACTGTGGTTAGCACAGAAGTCCAATAACTGAACACTACTCGGGTTCAGATCTGGCAGGCCGTTCCTCCTAATCACCCCCCTCCAGGTTTCACTGTCGTTGCTCACGTGCACATTGAAGACCCCCAGTAACAATAGAGTCTCCAAGAGGAGCACTCTTCAGCACCCCAGTCCAAGACTCCAAAAAGGGTGGGTACTCTGAACCATCATTTGGTGCATAGACACAAATGATGGTCAGGACCCGTTTCCTAACCCGAAGGTGCAGGGAAACAACCCTATTGTCCACCAGGGAAAACTCCAATATAGAGGCAGCAAGATGGGGGGATACAAGAATTCCCACCCCTGCTCGTCGCCTCTCACCCGGGGCCAAGTAGGCCAAGCTCCAGCCCCTCTCCAGGAGACTGGTTCCGGAACTGGAGCTGTGTGTTGAGGTGAGGCCGACTATATCTAGCCGGTATCTCTCAACCTCATGCACCAGCTCAGGCTCCTTCCCCACCAGAGAGGTGACATTCCACATCCCAAAAGCCAGTTTAGGAAGCCTGGGATCAGACCGCCAAGGTCTGATCCACGGCCTTTGACCGCCACCTGATCCACATAGCACCAGACCCCCATGGTCCCTCCTGCAGGTGGTGAGCCCACTGGAGGGCGGACCCATGTAACTCCTTCGGGCTGAGCCCGGCCGGGTCCCATGGGCGAAAACTCAGCCACCAGACACTAGCCATCGAGCCCCTCCCCTAGGCCTGGCTCCAAGGTGGGGCCCCGATAACCCCATACCGGGCGGGGTACACTGAATCCTTGTTCTAGCATTCATCATGAGTCTGTTGGATTGTTCTTAGTCTGGCCCTTCACCCAGGACCAATTTGTCTTGGGTGACCCTACCAGAGAGGCAAACTGTTCCGAAAAACAAAGCTCCTGGGATCACTTGGGCATGCAAACCCCCCACCACGATAAGGTAATGATCCATGGGGGGGGGTAAGCAGTCGCACAGATGTTCGGTGACAGCATTCTGAAGGCAGATTTGAACTCTGGACAGCATGTACTGCAGTTCACCAACCCACCCCTAAGCCATACTGCTTTTTTTTTTTTTTAAATATTCACAATTTTTTTTTTTTTAAATTTGATGCCTGAACCAGGTTCCAAAAAAGCTGGGACAGGGGCAACGAAAGACTGGGAAAGTTGAGAAATGCTCAAAAAACACATTTTTGGAACATTCCACAGGTGAACAGGTTAATTGAAAACAGGTCAGTGTCATGATTGGGTATAAACGGAGCATCCGAAAGGCTCTGTTATTCGCAAGCAAGGATGGGGTGAGGTTCACCACTTTGAACTGTGTGGGCAAATAGTCCAACAGTTTAAGAACATTTCTCAAGACAATTGCAAGCAATTTAGGGATTTCAACATCTACAGTCCATAATATCTTCAAAAGATTCAGAGAATCTAAAGAAATTTCTGCACATAAGCAATAAGGCCAAAAACCAGCATTGAATGCCCGTGACCTTCAATCCCTCAGGTGACACTGCATTAAAAACTGACATAATTCTGTAAAGGATATTACCATGCGGGCTCAGGAACACTTTGGAAAACTACTGAAGTTAACATAGTGTGACGTAGGCGAGGTTCACACAAAGAAAGAGGAGCAGATGGTTGCGACGAACAGGCTTTATTCAAACACACCACTGAGCAGACAGGAGGGGAGGTCATCCTCCCAGACCTCCGTTTCAATCATGGTTACACACACATGATACATCTTGCCCTAATCCTGCCTATAAACATCGCTGGGTCATTATAACGCAGTTATAATGACACAGCAGTATAATAACTCAGTAATCACATTAAATACACACACAAAGTAACGTTCTTTGCTGGCAAAGCATGCTGGGAAAATCCCTGCCCCCCTTAACACGGCCCCGACCTTACACTGCCCCCCCCCCCCGTACTGGTTTCTGTCCCCAGAAAAATCAAAGTCCAACCCAGAAGTCCAACGCGAATCAGTCCAGGTGTCGGGGTGGCCTTTGATGCCGACGACCAGCACATCCAACAGCCTTAGTAGGACCACGCACAGGTCTCCCCTGGCAGCGGGAGTCATATGCCCGCTCCGGCCGACTCCCACCGCTGCCAGGACCTCCCAGGTGGCCGCTGGCCCGCGTCCAGGCGTCCAGCCCCCGCCGAGCCCGGGAAAAGACCGGATCTGTCCTGCTTGCTCCGCTGCTGCTGCGCGCCGAGGGCCTCTGTGACGTCACCGCCGGGGGAAGCATCTGCGGGAGGCGGCCTGTCCCCGTCCATGCCACCTCGCTCTAGTTTAACGTCGGCAAGGGGCCAGTTTGTCGTGGGGTGGGTGCAGGGCAGTACCGTGCGATGTACCCTGGCTCTCCGTAGCGTAAGCCCCCCTTCCTCGCGTCGCCGTGGCCATCTTCTCCGTGGACGCGCTGCCGTGGTCTGCCGTAATTCCTCCTCCTCCCCCTCGCTCTCAGCATGGCGGTTTCCTCCGGTGACCAGTCGTTCAGCGCGGCAGCCAGCTCGACCTGGGCCAGGTGGTCATCCAACAGGGTCTCGCCATTGTTGCGGGGAATCTTGGCCCGCTGCCGGATGGATGGGACGGTCGCCTCCCGGTCAATCGCCCCTCCTGATCGCCGTGGAATCGCCAGCCCGTCCTGCCCTGAAAAGGGCGGGAAGCGGGGCTGGTTTGCTCTGCTCGGCCCGCTCTGCCTTGAAAAAGGCAGAAGGCGGGGTACGCTCGTCCCGTCAGGTCTGCTGCTACGTCCATCGCGGCGAGCCACTCCGGGGGTCGGTGTCTCAGCTCTGCCGTCCGTTCCCAGCTGAGCAATGAACCGCTCTGGCTGCTGGATCTCCGCCCGGATCCTGGCTACCATCTAGCTCCATCCCACTTCTGACACCAGTGTGACATAGGCGAGGTTCACACAAAGAAAGAGGAGCAGATGGTTGCGACAAACAGGCTTTATTCAAACACACCACTGAGCAGACAGGAGGGGAGGTCATCCTCCCAGACCTCCGTTTCAATCATGGTTACACAACACATGATACATCTTGCCCTAATCCTGCCTATAAACACTGCTGGGTCATTATAACGTAGTTATAATGACACAGCAGTATAATAACTCAGTAATCACATTAAATACACACACAAAGTAACGTTCTCTGCTGGCAAAGCATGCTGGGAAAATCCCTGCCCCCCCTTAACACGGCCCCAACGTTACAATAGTTTGTCGCTACATCTACAAGTGCAAATTAAAACTCTACCATGCAAAGTGAAAGGCGAATATCAACAACACCCAGAAATGCCAGTGGTTGCTCTGGGCCCAAGCTCATCTGAGATGGTCTGACTTAAAGTGAGAAAGTGTGCTGTGGTCTGATGAGTCCACATTTCAAATTGTTTTTGAAAATAATGGACATTGTGTCCTCCGGACCAAAGAGGAAAAGTACCATTCATATTGTTAACAGTGCAAAGTTAAAAAGCCAGCATCTGTGATGGTATGGTGGCGTGTTAGTGGCCATGGCATGGGTAACTTGCACTTCTGTGAAGGCACCATTAATGCTGAATGATACATGCAAGTTTTGAAGCATCATATGCTGCCATCCAAGCAATGTCTTCTTCAGGGACATCCCTGCTTATTTCAGCAAGACAATGCCAAGCTACATTCTGCACGTGTTACAACAGTGTGGCTTCATAGTAAGAGTGTGGGTACTAGACTGGCCTGCCTGCAGTCCAGACCTGTCTCACACTGAAAATGTGTGGCACATTATGAGCGCAAAATACGACAGTGGAGACCTCCAACTGTTGAGCAGCTAAAGTCATACAAGAATGGGAAAGAATTCCACCTACAAAGCTTCAACAATTAGTGTCCTCAGTTCCTAAATGCTTTTTGAGTATTGTTAAAAGGAAAGGTGATGTAACACAGTGGTAAACACGCCCCTGTCCCAGCTTTTTTGGAACATATTGCAGGCATCAAATTTAAAATGAGTGAATATTTGCAAAAAAACAATAAAGTTTGTCAGTTTGAACATTAAATGTCTTTTTCTCTAGTGTATACAATTGTATATAGGTTGAAAATGAATTGCAGATCATTGTATTCTGTTTTTTTTTACGATTTACACAACATCATTGGAATTGGAGTTTGTAGTTTCCACAGACACCGCCCTCCTCAGATGGGGAGTGCAGTGCAACAGAAAAGAAATGAGGGGGGCATGGTCCCCAGCATAATCACACTGCACATCAGCTGCTAAGAACTGTTGGCAGTTTTCTGTGCTCTGATGCATTTTTGCTAAATTCTGATGGCACATGTTCTAGTCAGAACAGACAGTATAACAGTGGTCTCTCATATCAAGAAACTGGGCAGGATGCACATGATGCCTCTCTTTCAGCTGGCATCTGCACTGTTCTACTGGAGCGGCAGACACCTTTTTTCACTCAGAGCCACCTATGTCCAGGGCAACCAGGACCTGGGTCCCAATATCCTTTTCAGGGGCGGCCTTCCAGAAGCTATGAACCCAAGTAGTAGCTCAGATTTGGGACAGGTTCAGCATTTGGCTTTTGGACCTTTTTTGCTACCAAGTCGAACAGTCTCCACTCCCTCCATTTCTTGGTAATGGATTGAGTGAGCGTCCCTCCCTTGGGTATGGACGTTCTCACTCACAAGTGGTCCAGAGCCCTACTTTGAGTTTCTGCCTCTTATGGCTTATTATTCTATGGCTTATTATTATGGCTTATCCTGATAGGCCCCTGCTGGCCAGCCAAGAACTGGCTAGAGGAGATTCTAAATCCGACGAGAGACCCCCGTGGTGACTACCACCCAGGAAAGACCTTCTGTCCCAGGTGCAGAGGGAAATCCTCCACTCTCACCCAGAGCTACAGTATGTTGCCTACATGCCTTCCTGTTGAAAGGATGAGATTCACAGCTGAAGAACTGCCTCCAAACATAAGCCCCTTTTCCACTAGTACCTACTCAGCCCGACTTGCCTCGACTCTACTCAGCTCGACATGGTGTGATTGGTTTTCCATTACAACTGAGTACTACCTCAAGTAGGTGGGGTTGTGTTCATTTCAGAAAGGCGGCCCGTTATCCTGTTACGTTGTTTACATGCTGACGTATTCACTGACAAATGATGTGAAAGATGCTTAAAATCACAAAACACTCACCATCTTCCCCGTGAGCAGCCATCAGCTTGGAGATGTCCTGTATACTTTTTTCATTTCAGCTCACTATGCCACAGCAGGGCCTACAGGGCTGAAAAGTTCATAGGCTGAAAAGCTCATAGTTGTCAAATTTGCCCAAATATAGTTTATTTTTCAAGCGCAGGGATCCAAGCGCTGCAACACCGATGGAAGAACTGTGCGCACTGACGGGGAGACTGTTGAAAAATAACCACATTTGGTCAAATTTGACCACTATATGAACTTTTCAGCCCCGTCGGCCTTGCTGTGGCGGAGCGAGCCAAAATGGAAAAAAAAAAAGGATACTAGTAGGTCTCCGAGCTGATGGCTGCTCACGGGGAAGATGGTGAGTGTTCTGTGACGGTGTTGATTTGTGTGTAGCCATTTATTTCGTTGATTATCACAGAAATAATAAAAACTCATGGCCAAATTTACAAATGGCGGTTTTGAATCTTGTGAAGACATCGCTCTCATGCACTGACGTTATGCCCTGGCCAATCAGTGGCCTGCAATTTGTTGATGTGACATTTTCAGCTCGACTCAGCACGGTTGGAACTTCACTGAAGTAGGTCCCAAAAAAGTACCAGGTACTAATGGCAAATCCTACAAACCGAGTAGAGTCGAGGTAAGTAGGGCTGAGTAGGTACGAGTGGAAAAGGGCCAATAGTGGCTATAGGCCAATCTGTGAGAGGCCCCTCCATGAGGAGCATACACATGGGACACATTTGTGCATTGGTGTGTCCTTCCTCAGTACTCCCCTTGAAATGCTCCATTACTGACATTTTCTCCTATCTGCAGATACTGGTGGACAAAGGCCTGTTTTTTCCACGGTGAAGGTGTAATTGGCAGCCATCTCAGCCTGCCATTTGGGGTTCAGTGGTGCCTCACCATTGTTGGCCATGTGGTTTTTAAAAGATGTCATCAAACCAAGCCTGCAGTCCACTCCAATATCCCTACGTGGGATCTCTCACATGTCTTGAAGGCTCTCCCTGAGCCTTACCTTAAACTCCTTTAGTCAGTAGAAAAGTTCATTTCCTCCAAGATTGCCTTTCTGCTGGCACATGCCTCTGCTAAGTGCATGTGCAACCTGCATGCTTTGTCGGTACTACTGCACTCAGTGGCCTTAGTTTCTTAGCTCTTTGTGGCACTTTGTCAGGGCCCTTACAGTCGTATTGAGTTACACTGAGTAATCATGTTCTCCCAAGAAGGGGAACTCGGCACAGCCCTGCTTCGTGCCTTGGCTCGGTGAAGAGTGACTCGGTACTAAGCACACACATGATGAAGAAGGGCTTATATAAAGCAAACGGGTGGAAACCGACCCTTATCATCACGTGCCCACTTCCTGATCAGGCAACAGAGGTGTTGTGTCCATGAGTGAGGGACATTGGAGACGGTGTCTTTTGTTAAAGAAGCTGGTAGCACGTGGAACAGGTAAAACACTAGCTATGAAACTAACAACAGCAGGGTGCAGGCTGTGTGTGACTACAGGCGGAGCGCCAAAGACCCAGGCTGCTGCCGTCAACCCCCTATTATAGGCATGGCGTGATGACATCACCTGTGCCTGCGCCATCATGTCTGTGCAGTGTATTGGTGTTATCACATTATATAGCATCCACCACACTTCCCTGGGAAAAACCAAAACCATTATTATTAAAACAGACATGAGAACTTAACAGTAGACCAAACATGAACCTGGGCAACCAGGTGGACTACTGGTAGACCCTGCATGGTTGAGTGGGTTATTCTACCACTGTGTTTTCCAACCATGCTCTACTAAACATTTCACGTAAACATTTTCAGTTAAATTTCAGGGGCCTCTGGCGAGCCTGCGGTGGGCGCGCCCCTGGAGGTGCTGGCTGCGACGGACCTGGGTGCGTTGTCTCGTCAGCAAAGTCCCACTCCGGGTCCCACACTGGCTGGGTCTGCTCCAGCTTCGCGGTTTGATCTGGGCCAGCTGCTCTTACCTTTTGCAGATGGCTGGTGTGCCATCTCGAAACATCGGCAATCTGGAAGTTGGCTGGTCCCAACTGCACGGTGATCATCATCTGCGGTGATGGGAGCGTCTGCAGGTCCAGGTGTTTGGATCGGTGTACCCGAACCCAATCGAATATGGTGAGTGCCGATCTGCTTGGCTGCACTTGGCGCTGCTGCTCTCTCGTGCCCGATGTCGGTTGCTGTTGTGGCAACGTGCCATTCATCTAAGACGTGAGGATCTGAGATGAGTCTGATTTACGCCCTCTCTCTCCTGGTGCTGGATGTGGTCGTGGCGGTGTGCTGCTCTCACCGGCGACAGGATGCGTGCTCTGTTGCCATCGTTCACTGGGGTCCTGCGTGGCCACGAACTCTCTCTCCTGCAGTGCTGCGGTGGCTTCCTGAGGCTTATGCTGGGCGAGGATCAGAGAAAAGTCCAGTTTGTACCCTCTCTCCGTGTTCTGTCCTCCGTGCGGTGTCAAACTTGGAGCGGCTGTACCCACGTCTGGGTGTGATGTGCTCCGGTCATCAATGGTCAGACAGAGTCCCTGGGTGTCATGTATCATAAAGCCCAGTTCATAAATAAAGTCGCACCCCAGGATGTTGTCTCCCTGTGTGGTTACCTGGAAGGTGAATGCTGGGAGGACTCTGGACCCGTAGCGAACCATCAGCATTATGGTTCCTACGAGGCTGATAAGAGTGTGTCCATAACCATAAAGCTCAGCTGTGTTTTTTCCGATTGGATGACAAGGAGAAAATCTCTTCACTGTGACCCAGTTAATCATTGATCTCGTAGCGGCGGTGTCCAGTAGTAATGGCAAGCTGACGTCGTCAAGCCTTACTGTGCACCATTTGTACACCGCTCCGCTGGAGTCCACTGAATGGATGGTGGTTGTTAGTGGTGGTACAGCTGAACTGAGTGGTTGGCTTGTTGTTAACCATGTTGAGCAGCACACTTTCGCGAAATGATTATGTTTGCCACAGCATTGGCATTGCTGCCCCCTGGCTGGACAGAAGTGCGTTCTTGTTCAGTGTGTTGGGGAACCACAGTTACCGCACATATGGCATCCCATCATGTTCAGTTGTCCCGTGGTGTTCACCTCGGCATCCTCCAAGAAGGTCGTGGTATAACCGGGTTCTTCTGCCGAGGTAACTGCTTGTGCTAGTGGGGTCCGTTGTTGTGGCTCACCTAGTTGTGATGTTAGCTTGACGGTGACCTCCAGCTGGAATGCTAACTCCACTGCCTTCACCAATGGCAGATCGTCTAGTGCCATCAACAGCTTCGCCCGCAGCCGAGGGTTGTTGGTGTGCTCCGCTAGCTGGTCCCGCACCATTTCATCCTCTAGTTTTCCAGACCTGCATGTGCTCGCCAGACAGTGGAGGTCCACAATGTACTGCTGGGTCATCTCTCCTGCTCTCTGTCGTTGCTGGTGAAACCTCATTCTTCAGGCCATTCTTGTATCGGCGAAACATGGCAGCTCAGTCTCCATTATGCTCGGTGTTGAGTGGATCATCCTCGTCGCCATTGTTGTGTACGTGAATGAGGGACAGCGGAGATGATGGCCGTGCTGAACAGTGTTTTTTTATTAAAGAAGCTGGGAGCACGTGGAACAGGTAAAACATTAGCTATCAAGCTAACAATAGTAGGGTGCAGGCTGTATGTGACTAGAGGCGGAGCGCCAAAGACCCGGGCTGCCACCATCAGTCTCCTATTATAGGCACGGCGTGATGACGTCACCTGTACCTGCGCCATCACATCCGTGCTGTGTATTGGTGTTATCACATTATATAACAAGAGGCAATAGAGGTTTTGCTTCAGCAACGTGCATTTCCCATACAGTTGTACTGAATTCCCCACCTTGGGAGAAAATGGTTATTCAGTGTGATCCTATCCACCTTATTCCTGAGGGCGCTGCTGTAGAAATGATCATGGGTGCAACTTCCGGTTTCGGCTGAAGTAGTGTTAAATCAGTCAGCAAGAGTGGAGTAGCATGGACATTTAAAATAGCGTTTTTAAAAGTTTTTCAAATTCCGTTTTGTAAAGAACTGAGGTCCACACGAATAGTGGTTTTCAACAAAGTTCTCTATTAACACAAGGTGTGGGAACACTAACAGGCAGCAACATTAGCACATAGCTTTTTTCTATTCACTTCCATGAAGCTCATCTGACCCGTGACGTCACCACAGTCCTCAAGGACACACCACCACATATAAGTGTTCACATTATATGATATCTCCCCCTTTTTCAGTTTTTTTTTTCAGAACAAAACAGGACAGCTACACATTTTCTGAAGATTACTGAACATTCAAGAGATACTGCATTCAATAAATCAGTATAATGCCAATATTAACTCTGCTTATCAACATTGACCCATTAAATCCTTAGTCAGCATCAAAACATTAACTCATTTCATAAACTTCAACTTTTCAATTCAAACCATTTTATCATTTTCATTTCACCCTTCCCCACAGCCCATGGCTTAATTATTGAACAAGATAGCCACACTTATCACAGTGAACACGTGATTTTCTCTCCCTTTTTTTTTTTTTTTTTTACAAATCTAGTCTTTGCACAGGTTTGCTCATTCTACCAGACCGGGTGAACAGCGGCAGCTGCGGTTTCAGGGGCTGCTGTTTGACGATCCCTGGCTGCAGGTAATTTGGAGCTGAAGAGTGTATATCTCTGGCTGTTTCAGGAGCATGTTGCAAGTGACGGCGGTTGCGTCGCAAAGTTGCTCCCTGGGGTGTTTCAATAAGAAAGGAGCGAGGTGTGATGCTTTCTCCAGTGACAACAGCAGGTGTTTTCCAGGATTTCTGATGGTCCAGTTTTGTGAGGACTGAATCTCCTGGCTTTAACGAAGGTAGAGGTTTAGCTCCATGGCGCTGATTAAAGTAGAATGCTTGTTTCTGTTTCTCCATTGCATCCTTATTCCTGACGACTTCTAGATCAGGTCATCGGGGCTGAAGATTCACTTCCAGTGTAGGAAGAGTTGTTTTGATCTTTCGACCCATCAGTAGCTCTGCGGGACTCATGCCTGTGGTGGTACAGGGCGTTGACCGAAAGCACATGAGGGCGTGCAAAGGGTTTTGCTGCTTTAAGATTCTTTTTGCTGTTTGAACTCCTCTCTCTGCATGTCCGTTCCCTTGAGGGTTGTGTGGACTTGAGGTAATGTGCAAAAAGTCAAACTCCCTTGCAAACTTTTTAAACTTTTGGCATGAGAATTGAGGCCCATTGTCAGATACAACCACATCTGGACAACCAAACCTCGCGAACACTGCCTTCAGCTTTAAGATCACCTGAGAAGCAGTGGTTACTGGCAGATGAAGTATCTTGAGGAACCGAGAGAAATAGTCTGACACAACAAGGTAAGTGTGCTTGTTATGCTCACACAGGTCAACAGCAAGTCTCTTCCAGGGCCGATCAGGTAGAGGGGTAGACAAGAGAGGCTCTTTTCGCTGAGCAGGTTTCATCTCACAACACACCTGACAGGAATGGACTTTGCGTTTGATTTCAGATGAGATGCCAGGCCACCACACAGATGTGCAGGCCCGCTCTCTACATTTTGTCAGACCTTGATGTCCATCGTGTATTCGATCCAAGATGTCTGCTCTGAGCACATCTGGAATCAGCATACGGCTTCCTCTGGTGATAATTCCATTGCATTCAGACAGTTCATTTTTGATGGGAAAGTAGTCTCTGATTGCTGCTGGGACATTGCCTATGTATTCTGGCCATCCTGACTTGATGTACTGCAACACCAACTGTAGGTTACAGTCAGCTGCTGTAGCGGTCTTTATGGTGTCTATTTTATGTGGAGTAGCTGGCATGTTATCAATGACTGCTGCTATGTAACACGCCACATCAGAGTGGGTATCAGTCTCGTTTTCTACGCACTGTAGTGGGCTCCGTGAGAGTGTATCAGCCACTGCCAAGGTCTTTCCCGGAGCATATTCGGCTATCGGTTTGAACCTCATAAGTCTCATGAGTAGCCTTTGGCACCGTATTGGCACATTATCCAGGTCCTTTTTGTTCATGAGTGGCACCAAGGGTTTGTGATCTGTGACCAACTCAAAGTTTTCCAGACCGCAGAGGTACTTCTCAAATCTCTCACATGCCCAGACACTCGCCAAACACTCCTTCTCTATCTGTGCATATCTAGTCTTGGCCTCTGACACACGACGTGAGCAGTATGCCACTGGTTTCCAGTTCTCATCATGCAGTTGCAGCAGTACTCCACCTATACCATAGCTGCTGGCATCGGCTGATACGGCAGTAGGTCGGTTCACATCATAGAATTTCAGAACTGGAGAAGTAGACAGAATGTCTTTGATGCGCTGAAATGCCTCCTGCTGAGAATGGTCCCACATCCACACTGACTTGGATTTCAACAGTTCATATAGTGGCTGGCCCACTGTCGACAGATTTGGGATATATTTCCCTAGATAGTTAAACATGCCCAGGACACGCTTGAGGTCATGCACGTTCTGTGGTGGAGGGAGCTCGCGGATTGCCTTGACTTTATCAGGGTTGGGTCTCACGCCTGATTTGTCGATTTCTTGGCCCAAGAAGTGAAGCTTGTTTTGTCTAAACTTACATTTTTCTCTGTTCAGTTTAAGTCCGGCTGACTCGATCCTTTCCAGTACCTTGCTGAGACGCTGGTCATGCTGTTCAGGAGTGTCCCCATACACCAGTATGTCATCCATAAAGATAGCCACGCCTTCCAGGCCGTTGAGGGTTTCTGTCATTTTGCGCTGAAAGATTTCAGGAGCGCTTGTGATCCCAAATGGAAGACGTTTGAAGGCATATCTCCCAAAGGGTGTGATAAAGGTTGTCAATTTACTGCTTTCTGAATGGAAAGGAATCTGCCAAAACCTGGAGGCAGCATCTAATGATGTGAATGTGGTTGCTCCACTAAGTTTTGCAGTGATTTCCTCTGCAGTAGGAAGAACATACCTCTCTCTTCGTACAGCTTCATTTAACCTCTTTAAATCGACACAGATCCACACTTTTCCATTTTTCCTTGGGACTGGCACCATTGGTGCACACCAATCTGTAGGCTCAATCACATTATTCTCCTCCATACGCTGCAATTCCTCCTTAACCTTCTGCAAAAGTGGCAAAGGGACATGACGGGCAGTGTGCACTGTGTATGGCTGAGCATTCTCTTTTAACAGGATTTTAACTGGTTCTGTTTTAAGTGTTCCATGCTCACCAAATGCTTTATGAACTTCTTCGACACGCTTCACAAGCCCCATTGACATTGCTGTATCTCTGCCCAGCAAATTGTTTGCATTATTGCCACTGATGACATACACAGGAAAAGTATATGGTTTTTCCTTGTATTCTGTGAAGGCTTGAAATTTTCCTATACAGCCCAACTGACCACCCCGGGCTGCACAGTGTAACATTAGATGGCTCTAATTTCTTCTTAGGAACTAGCTTGTTAAATGTCTTTTCTCCCATAATGTTTGCATCTGCACCCGTATCAATTTTAAAGTTGACTGGTGTTGTTCCAATTGTAAACTGTTTGGTCCATGGGTCATCGTTTCTGGGGTTTTTTTGTGACTGCGCCCAAAAAATATGGTGTCTGGGAAACTGTCCCTTCAGTGACTTCTCTGACTGATTTACTGTGACATTTCTTTTCCCAGTAACCCACCTTTTTACACTTGTTGCATGTTGACTTCATGGCTGGGCACTTTTCAGGATCTCTGTGTTTTAATTTTCCACATCTTCCACACCATGAGTCTCCTTGCTCTCCACTTTCTTTCCTCTTAGGTCTCCATTTAGACCTTCCTCTGCCTGCTGCTTTTCCCTGGATCTCCTGCACCGTAGCGTGTGCTTCCCCCCGCTGGTGAACCTGGAGGGCAACCTCCTCGGACTGGCGAACTGTTTGAATAGTTTGGGCAAGTGTTAGATCAGCCATTAGCTGCAATCTACGTGACAGTTCTTTATCGAGGATGCCCACAACAATTCGGTCACGGATATGTTTGTCTCTGTTTACACCAAAGTCACAGTGTTCTGACATCTCATAAAGGGCTCTGATAAACATTTCCGCTTTCTCACCAGGCCGCTGCATCCTCTGGTGAAAACAAGCGCGCTTGTGGATCACGTTCCGTTTAGGATAGAAGTACTCGTCGTATTTCCCTAACACGACGTCAAACTTCTTTTGATCCGTTTCCTCCGTAAAGGTGAAAGATTTGAAGATGTTTTCAGCTTCAGGGCCCATGGCGTAAATCAGTGAACTGACCTGAACTTCGCCGTCCTCTTTACTCAGTTTTGTAGCCATCCGAAAACGCAGAAAACGTTGTTTCCAGTCTGCCCATTCATTTGGACGATCAAAAGAAAAACTTTCCGGGGGGTTAAACTTGGCCATCTTTCTGAAGCAAAGCGTCCGTCAAGCACTTCTGACACCATGTAAAGAACTGAGGTCCACACGAATAGTGGTTTTCAACAAAGTTCTCTATTAACACAAGGTGTGGGAACACTAACAGGCAGCAACATTAGCACATAGCTTTTTTCTATTCACTTCCGTGAAGCTCATCTGACCCATGACGTCACCACAGTCCTTAAGGACCCACCACCACATATAAGTGTTCACATTATATGACACGTTTAATGTGTAGTCCCCATTCATGTTTTGCACTCAAGTGGTAGCTAATTTCAGCTCTTGTAGTTTTTGTATTTTTTGAATGCTTTGGTGTAGTTCTGGTGCTTGTTGCTGGTGCTGGTGGTGCAAGAGCACCGGGTATGTTTTCACTTGTATGAATGCCAGAGATCTGAGGTTTATGTGTCATATACACTACCGTTCAAAAGTTTGGGGTCACCTCAGACAATTTTGTGTTTTCCATGAAAAGTCACACTTTTATTTACCACCATGAGTTGTAAAATGAATAGAAAATATAGTCAAGACATTGACAAGTTTAGAAATAATGATTTGTATTTGAAATAATAATTTTTTCCTTCAAACTTTGCTTTCGTCAAAGAATCCTCCATTTGCAGCAATTACAGCATTGCAGACCTAACATGATTGCACAAGGGTTTTCTAATCATCCATTAGCCTTCTGACACAATGAGCAAACACATTGTACCATTAGAACACTGGAGTGATAGTTGCTGGAAATGGGCCTCTATACACCTATGTAGATATTGCACCAAAAACCAGACATTTGCAGCTAGAATAGTCATTTACCACATTAGCAATGTATAGAGTGTATTTCTGATTAGTTTAAAGTTATCTTCATTGAAAAAAAGTGCTTTTCTTTCAAAAATAAGGAAATTTCTAAGTGACCCCAAACTTTTGAACGGTAGTGTATGTCACCAGAATGAAGGCTGCATGAAGTAAAATAATAAATAAAAAATAGTAACAGTTTGCTTCCTAAGGCTTAATGATTTAAGAAAGATATCAAATAGTTGTTTGTTTTTTTTTTCATTTGTTGCACTGCCTTGGAACGATATGGTCTAGCAGCTTCAACATACATTAATTTTTAAATTATCACAAAATATAGATCAATAAAATTTTGAACAATTGTCAGAAAAGGTCTGTACGTGTTAAGTTAAATAACAAGAATTCACGGCATGACAGCAGCGTGAGCTTTTTAATTTCGGGGTAAAATGAACAGCTGTAGCTGTCTGTATTTACCCCGACATTAAAACACCCAAGCAGGGTGTTGTGGTTCTTTGTGGCTCTGACTAGATTCTACATCTGCTCTGAGGTAAATCTGATTATGTCCAACATCTTTTAACAAAATGCGTCCGACTTTATTGCGGTACAGACATTGATATATCTCAGAGCATTTTTTTTTCCACAATATTTTTTATTGAACCTTTTTTTTTTTTACACACATGGCACAGACAGTCAAACACTAACACTAAAGTAATTTAAAAATTAAAAAAAACAAAAAACAAAAAAAACACTAACAACAACAAAAAAAATTACTAAAAACAACAACCATTAACAAAAGCAAATCAACAACAATACTCCTCTGTTTAGTCTAGGTAATCTATTAAATAAGTATACATAATATACATTCACCAGTTTGGAATTTGCAAGGTCCACACATATCATTCGCCGCCTTCTTCAGAAGTTATGTTTAATTTCTTTACATAATCAATGAAAGGTCTCCATATATTCTCAAACACATTTTCCTTTGATTTCAGTATGTATGTTATTTTTTTCTAGTGGAAGGTTTGTTAACATCTGTCTTAACCACTGAGTCACATCTGGTCTATAAGTCTTTTTCCACAGTAGTGCAATACATTTTTTGGCATTAAGCAAACCGAGGTCTGTGAATGCTCTTTCACTCTTATTAAAGTTATGTTTTTCTGGATACAGACCCAACAAAAACAGTTTAGGGTTCAATGTGATTTGTTTTGAAATTATTTTTTCAATTGTTACCCTCACCTCTTCCCAAAACATTCTGATTTTTCTACATTCCCATAAACAGTGAAATAGGGTTTCTTTACTTTCCATACATTTTGTGCATGTATCTGGCATGTTTTTGTTATATCTATTTAACTCCACTGGTGTAACATACATCCGCATTAACCATTTAAAATGTATCAGTTTAAGACGTACATTTATTGATTTGGTTTGAGCTTCTGTACAAGCCATTTCCCATTGTTCCTCTGAAATTTCAATTTGCAGGTCTTCTTTCCAATAATTCAGTCTTTTCTGTGAGTTTTCACTTGAGAATAGTGTCAATGAGTTATAAAACTCTTAAATAATACCCTTTCTTTTACTATCTTTAGTCAAAATTTTTTCCAAGGTTGAATAAGTAGGTCGAGTGAGAGCATTATTTTGATTTGATCGAATAAAATTTCTAAGCTGAAGATATTTAAAAAAAATGTGTTCTGTTAAGATTGAATTTAATCCTCAGTTCTTCAAAGGACATTATGTTATCTGAACGTGACAAATATAAATCTTGAATCTTTTGAATCCCTTTTAAATTCCATACTTTAAATACAGCATCCGCTCTCCCTGGTGTAAAATATTGATTACCCCATATTGGGCTAAATTGTGACAGTGAGTGTGGTTCTTTTAAATATTTTTTGGTTTCACACCATATTTTGATCATGTGCTTTACAATTGGATTTTTAACTTGTTTCTGTAATTTTTTTAGCCAAGTCTGAATATATGAATAAGGGAAGAGGTAAAGGTAAATTGTATGATTCCATTTCAGTCCAGTGAGGAGGATCATTTGATGAAAAATAATATGTCATAGACCTCAGTTGTGCTGACCAGTAATACAACATAAAGTTTGGACATTTCAGACCTCCACGATCAAATGGTAAATATAGTAAGGACAAACGTAATCTAGCCTTCCTATTGTTCCATATAAATTCCACTAACTTTTTTTTAATTCTTGAGAATAGATCTGAAGGTGGTGGTAAAGGAATGTTTTGAAATAAATAAAGTATTTTTGATAAGATATTACTTTTAAGTATATTAATTCTCCCGATCATCGACATTGGTAGTGACATCCATCTCTGAAGTAACTCATTAATATCTGTCATTAAGGCTTCATAGTTGGCACTGGCGACTGATTCTAGCTTAGGCAAAAATTTGAATTCCTAAATATTTAAACTGATTTACAACATTGAATTGATTTACCTCAGGAGCTGGGTGATTTCTCTGGGTCTCATTTAGCATTAATATTGAAGATTTTGTTTTATTTATTTTATATCCTGATATTTCCCCAAAGTTCTTTATTAAATTTAACAAGGTCGGAATTGATTTTTTAAAATTCAACATAAACAAAATTATGTCATCGGCATACAGGGAGATTTTATGTTCTGTTGATCCTACTTTAATTCCATATATTTGTGGATGTAAACGTATTGCCATCGCTAAAGGTTCAATTGCCATAGTAAACAATAAAGGTGAAAGTGGGCAGCCTTGTCTACATCCTCTGTTGATTTTTATTGATTTTGAGATATTGCTGTTTGTTAGGATTTCTGCTGTAGCATTATTGTATATTATCTGGACCCATTTTATGAAATTATTTCCAAGTCCAAACCTTTGTAGGACTTCAAAAAGATAGGGCCATTCGACCCTATCAAAGGCTTTTCCAGCGTCCAATGATAGGAGAGCTGTATCTGGTGCTTCTTTATTGGAATAAATAATATTAAATAGTCTTCTTACATTATGGAAGTCTTGTCTTCCCATTATAAAGCCATTCTGATCTCGGTTAATATTTGGTAATATTTCTTCTAGTCGTTTTGCTAAAATTTTACAGATTATCTTAAGATCAGCATTTAATAGGCTTATTGGTCTCATGTTTTCACATTTATTAGGGGGTTTACCTGGTTTTGGCAACAGTATAATTAAGGCATTATTCATGTATGGTGGTAAATTACCATTTTGAAATGCTTCTAAAACCATTTCCAAAAGTGGTTTTATTAATTTATTCTTAAATTTTTTATAGAGGTCAACTGGAAGACCATCTGGTCCTGCTCCTTTTCTTGATTTCATATTATCAATGGCTTGCCCAACTTCTTCTTGACTAATTTTAGCCTCCAGTATCTCCCTGTTTTCATTTGGAATACACGGTATAGATAATCCTCCCAAAAACCCATTTAGTTTTGTTAAGTCAGTTTAATTTTTTGTATCATATAGTTTTTCATAGTAATCTCTAAAGGCACTATTAATTTCTAAAGGATCTATAACTACCTGTCCGTTACTTATAATACTGGTAATTGGTGTTTTAGATTCTAATTGTTTAATCTGCCATGCCAATAATTTTCCTGATTTTTCACCTTGTTCATAAAAAGTTTGCTTAAATCTTAGAAGACTCGAGGCAGCTCTATTCACTGATTTTTTATCATACTCGGCTCTCAGAATCAGTAATTCGTTCTCTAACTGTGGGTTACTTCCTGCATACACCTTTTCTTGAAGAAGTTTTATTTTACGTTCCAAATGGACTCTCTCCTCTCGAGTCTTCTTAGATTTTGAACCTGTATAACTAATAATATGCCCCCTAATAAAAGCTTTGAAAGCCTCCCACTTTATACATGCCGTTGTTTGTGTAGTATTAATATCAAAGAACTCATCTATCTGTTTTTCTATGTACTTAACAAATTCCTCATCCTGAAGCCATTTATGCTGAAAATGCCACCTACCTGGATCCTTTGTCAATTTCTTATCTACATATATTAGACAGCAGGGTGCATGATCAGAGATCACAATGTTATCATAGAAACAGTTTTGAATCTTGGACCTTAATTCTGCAGAGATCAAAAAGTAGTCAATACGTGAGAATGTCTTATAGGTATTAGAATAACAAGAATAGGCTTTGACTTGTGGTTTCATTTCTCTCCATATATCTAGCAATCTCAATTCTTTCATAAAATGATTAATGGTCATCCTGCATCCATTGTGCGTACAGTCCAGTCCTGTTGACCTATCTATACTGGGATTCAATGTACAATTAAAATCCCCTATTATATGTTGCCCTGTAAGTGATGATAAAGTAAGAAATAAATTGACAAAGAAGTTTTGATCATCAATATTGGGGCCGTATAAGTTCACCAGATTTATATTTTCTAATAACAAAGATCCTTGGATGATTAGATATCTTTCAAATTTGTCTCCAATTACATTTTTCACTTGAAATGGGACTGTTTTGTGTATGAGAGTCATAACTCCCCTAGCTCGGGATGAAAATGATGAGGTGAACACATTTCCTTGCCATCTTCTCCTAATTCTTTTTACATCCTCCTCTATTAGATGAGTTTCTTGTAAAAATACAATTTTTGAATCTATATCTTTTATTTTAGTCATAACTTGTTTAAGTTTTTTTAGACCTCTGCAATTCCATGAAGTTAAATTAAGATTAACGCTTTGATCTACGATCAATAAGGAGTTTGAGATTACCTTGCAATATGAACATGCTCATACAGAGAAGCAAAAACATGGATGGTTGAACATTCATCCTACAAACTACACAAAAACAAATTCCCTTTCCCCACATTCGTGGTAATCCCCCCAAAATCAAAAAAATTTCGTCTCCCGTTATAGCTAGTGACTGTTCCACACCTGCAAGGATCAGTCAAACCACTCTCTCTTTCTCCTCTCAATCACCCTGACTCTACTACTATTTTTAATGACATTAACTCTCTTCTGTAGCTTTTTCAACATAACTTCAAAGTTTTATAGCAACTTTGTACATCATAGCTTTTTTTTTTAATGTAATACAGTCTGTATTTTGTAGACATGTTATATGTTTCAGATCAATCAGATGCCTGTACAAATGCTTAAATGTTCTACCTTTATCTTGTTCATGCTTAGCTCCCACCAGTCTCCTCCTGGATCTGCTTAATGAGCTCCTGCGCCTCTTGAGGGGTCTTGAAGATATGGGTTCTCCCCTTATATGTGACCAGCAGTCTTGCCGGGTGAATCACTCCGTGACGAATCCCGAGGTTGCGCAGCTCTTTGCGGGCGGGGTCAAACTGTTTCCTTAATTGTTGAATTCCTGTGGCCAAATCTGGGTAGAACCGCACCTGTTGATCCTGGTATTTAATTTCCCCTTTAACTCGCGCCGCATTGGTGACCGTCATCTTGTCTCTGTAGTTGAGGAACTTCATAATCAGCGTCCTCGGTGGTGTCTTATTATCTCTCAGTGGGTCGATTCGGTGAGCTCTCTCTAAGACGACCGATGACTGCAGATCCGCGTTGTTCAGCGCTTCTGGAATCCACTTTTCCAAAAAGGAACATGAGTCTCGTCCCTCTGCTCCCTCCGGGAGGCCCACCAGCCTCAAATTATTCCGTCACGAACGGGATTCCAAGTCTAGGACGTTATCTTCCAGACGTTTCCATTTTATTTCCAATGTTTGCACCTTTAATTGTAGGCTGGTGACGTCATCTTCAGCGCTTGAAATTCGGAGCTCCGCCTGCGATACTCGTTCCATACAGTCGCTTATTTCCTTTCTCATTCCTTCTATCGCTGCTATAATCCCATCAAATTTAGACGAAAACTCTGCTCTCATAGAGTTGATGGCAGTGAGCACTGCGTTAGTCCCCTCCCCAGCCGTTCCCGCTCCGCCGCTGGCTCCATCCTCCGCCATAGTCTCTGAAGTTTTTTGTGCTTCGCCTCGAGCATGGAAGTCTGTTAGCTTGGGTTGTTTTGTCGAATTGCTTTTTCCGCCACCTGATTTCCCAGCCTTGGTCTTTACCATATCCGCGCCTAAGCGCTGGGATGGGTTTTTGTTCCAATTAAGAGAGTTTAAGCAAACTTTTTATTTTTAGGAGCAGAGCAGTGGGAAACACGTCTTCCTACATGGCCGCCATAACCGGAAGTCCCTATCTCAGAGCTTTTATTTGTTTACAGCATTAGCATCTTAGCAGTGGCGCTAACTAACGAAGATAGTGTCTGTGAGGCCACTTTTTAAGGTCATCGTCCCATCCCTCCATAATCATGGGATGTGGTATAATTATATTACTGTTTTTGAGGTGCAAAAGGCTGTGTTCCCACATTTTTGATGCCGAAGTCATTGTTTTTAACAAGGAAAAGTGTCCCGTTTCAGTGACAACCACATGTTCTAAACTAGTACCGGAAGTAGTGCCCATAATTCACGCAAGACATCATGGAGGCTAGGAATAAGGTGGATAATTCAGTAACAATTCCACGTCTTTTTAAACTTTAAACTTTGTGTTTATACTTTAATCACAATTAATCATCCAGTTCTCCTGTCACATCTGTTTTAAGTTGTGCAGCTTTACAACTAAAAAATAACTACCACATGTATATTATACTGTATAACCTTACCTTAAAGTGACACTCCGTCAAAAACTGAGAGTTTTTTTCTTAACATGTCTGTAATATGTTTTTTATGACTTACAAGACATATCAAGAGCGAAATCACTCAAGTGTGTAATGTCTCTTTTTTTTTTTTTGCTGTGAAATTTCAGAAAAGTGTTTTTGGTGACATAAATATACAGGTCCGTAGTGTTGAGCCAAACTGGACTCTCTGGCCTAGCAGAACTTAGCCTCCAGGGCCAGTTAGCATTATTGAACAGATGCTTTGAAAACGACCCAAACTAGAAAAGCACTCGGAGAGCGCAGACCTCCGCCAAGCGGCACAGTTCCACCCATACAGTGTTTGTGTGTACGTTTTCAGATTCCTTGACCATGAAAACATATGACTAGCAATTGGATTGGCAATGATAGGATTAGCGGTTCAGTAGTTATTCACGAAAATGGCATTTTCCGTAATGGCGGCGACAGTTCCCCCCCATACAGTGTTTGTGTGTACGTTTTGAGATTCCTTGACCATGAAAACATATGACTAGCAATAGCACGGTGATTCTCCGCATCCTCTGTGTTATCTCCCTGCCTTTTTTTCTTTCTCATGCACTCTGCACTCTGTTGCCTTCTGTGTTTCACACTTTTAGACTTTGAACGAGGCATGACTGGCAATATCGAGCAGATCTTCTTTTAGAAAAAAAACAAAACATAACCTCCTGGTGGAGGTAATAAGAAAAAAAATCAATTAAAAAAAAAAATAAAACTAAGCTCGACGAGCTTCAATAGCATCTGGAGATAGCCCTTGCTTGAGTCGCTGCATTTCTTCTGTCGCTGCAGCACGGTGATTCTCCGCATCCTGTGTGTTGAAAATGGCCCTATCTCACAATGTTAAAGAATCCTTTAAAAAATTCCTGGATCCAGATGGTGATCCGGATCATCCCCAAAATTTAATCAGTTCTTCCTTGTACCATTTCCAACAACACCTGAAAGTTTCATCGAAATCCGTCCAAAACTTTTTGAGTTATCTTGCTAACCAACAGACAGACAAACAGACAAACCCCGGCAAAAACATAATCTCCTGGCCTGCGGCCTGGCGGAGGTAATTAAGATGACATTTACCATTAAACTGCTTTTAAGGACTGATGCAGTTTCAGTCATTATCCTGGGCCACCATGCATATAAGTGGGCATGTCCTTCAACCGGTAAGTCTTTTTATCACAGGATTTATTCTGTTTAATGTAGCGCTACCCACTGTTAGCCTTGTGGGATGTGGGTGTGCCTTGTCACAGCACCTGGTGTTTGAAGGAGGAAAAGTGAAAAGATTTTGACACAAAACTGTAAGACTTCTTCTTCTTCTTTCAGCTGCTCCCTTTAGGGGTCGCCACAGCAGATCATCTGCCTCAATCTCCCCCTATCCCTTGCATCTTCCTCTGTAACGCCAACCCTCTCCATGTCCTCCTTTACTACATCCATGAATGTAGGGGATTTATAGTCACCAGAGTTTGTCTTTGAATAAAATGAATGTAGGCTCGGTGCACAATATAGCAGTTATAAGGATAATCCACCTTTGTCATTCAAATCCATACAGCCAATCATGTACAGTAGAACAAAATTATGATTCTCTTATCTACAATGTTAATCACACACATATATAGAATCAGAGGGGTCGCTTCCATGCAAGGCACTGCCACAAATTTCCCTCCTCTGTTCTATTACTGCTGAGCACCAAGCTCCAGGAGGTTCCGCTTTTATATGGTCTTCGGCATGACCTGGCCAGAATTTGAACCCCGGCCTCCCGGGTGTGTGCTCTACCAACTGAGCCACCACTCCGGTACTCCAGTTATCACCTTCCACAAGTAAAATGGTGCACACTGCTACTGTCAAAATATTTCTGCAAAGGTAAAACAGCTTTTGGACCAGCCAGAAGAGCTGAAAAGCAGGGATGCTAGGGTGGCCGCGGGTGGCACCAGCCACAAGTAAAATCTCATTGGTCACCCCAGGTGCGACCCTAACTTGATGGGGAATATGATAAGTCATTGAGCTTGTCAGCATTAATTGTAACTAATTTGTAGCTTTCAAGTTTGTTTATAACTAAAAACAAAACATACAAGAACTCTTAAACAAGTCCATATTAATCATATTTAATTTTATGCATGCAAATAGACATCTGCAGTCACTTCTTTGACTTTTGTGGCATATGTAATTTTGTACTGGGGAAGCGCCTTGGCACTGCAGGATGGATTACTTCATCTAAACTTATTTACACAATTTTTCTGGTGCAAAGAAAGAACATGACAACACTGGTAAATAAATTGTTTTGTGTGGTTGGTGCTTAATGTGAAAAGTTACAGGAAGCCCTTCATCCAGACACTCCTGGTGGGCCTTGGATTTTTTTTTGAATAGGCCCACATTTCATAAGCGTTGTTTACTGAAGGAAATTTTTCAGTTTGGAGAGGTTTGGGTAGTCAGACATAGTTCTGTGTCTGTCTAACTTGCCGGAATAGTGTGAACCACTACAGCATCATCTCTCTGCAGGTCAGCACCTGCAGCTGTCTGTGTGATTGATCTGAGTGACAAACCACTGTCAACATTGCAGGGGACTCCAGCAGCACCTGTGCTGCAAATCATGATGGTCTGGTGGCAGCTGGTTAACTAGTTAAAGTGTTCCAGCAGTGGGCATAAACCTTTCTTTTAAAGAAAAGGGAGGAATGCAGGAGGTTCAGAAGCAGGGGGGAGGTGGAGGAGTTGTGCAGTACAGCTGCTGCTGACATGAGATGGTCACTGACTCGGGCACAAATTCAGATTGGTGACTTATAGAAGAAGAAGAAGAAGAAGCCAACTTTATTGTCATTCAATCCATATAGCCAATCATGTACAGTAGAACAAAATTACATTTCTCCTATCTGGCCAGCTGGCCAGGGAACGCCTTAGTATGCTTTCTGAAGGGCTGGAGGAGGTGACTGGGGAGAAGGAAGCCTTGGCTTCTCTGCTTAGACTGCTGCCTCCATGACCCAGACCCCCAGAAAAGTGGAAGAAGATGGATGCATGGATGTTACAAACAGAAGTGGGTAGAGTGGTCAGAAATTTTATTTATTTAAGGAGTTACTTAAGTAGGCTACATTAATCAAGTGAAAGCATCAGTGGCCTACTGTAGTCACTAAAAAATTACTTGAGTGAGGGAAAGTACAGTGGTGTGAAAAAGTGTTTGCTCTTTACTGATTGTGGGGCGGATGTGCTACCTCTAGGCCACCACTCCAGTTAACATTCGCTATGCCTTATTACTGTACAATGAATAAAGTTAGGGTCACCAAACTTGGTACACAGGTTCACCCTGTGACCCTGAAGTGTGATTATGGTTTTGGGATCGCAAGGTCAATGGACAACATCAAAATGGCTTATAAACTCATTTTTTGTATGTCTGTCACACTTAAATGTTTCAGATCATCAAACAAATTTAAATATTAGACAAAGATAACACAAGTAAACACAAAATGCAGTTTTGAAATGAAGATGTTTATTATTAAGGGAAAAGAAAAGTCCAAACCTACATGGCCCTGTGTAAAAAAGTGATTGCCCCCTAAACCTAATAACTGGTTGGGCCACCCTTAGCAGCAACAGCTGCAATCAAGTGTTTGCGATAATTGGCAATGAGTCTTTTACAGCGCTGTGGAGAAATTTTGGCTCACTCATTTTTGCAGAATTGTTGTAATTCGGCTGCATTGGAGGGTTTTCGAGCATGAACCGCCTTTTTAAGGTCATGCCACAGCATCTCAATTGGATTCAGGTCAGGACTTTGACTAGGCTACTCCAAAGTCTTCGTTTTGTTTTTCTTAAGCCATTCACAGGTGGACTTGCTGGTGTGTTTTGGATCATTGTCCTGCTGCAGAACCCAAGTGCGCTTCAGCTTGAGGTCACGAACAGATGGCCGGACATTCTCCTTCAGGATTTTTTGATAGACAGCAGAATTCATGGTTCCTTTTACCACAGCAAGTCTTCCAGGTCCTGAAGCGGCAAAACAGCCCCAGACCATCACACTACCACAACCATATTTTACTGTTGGTATGATGTTCCTTTCTGAAATGCTGTTACTTTTACACTAGATGTAATGGGACACACACCTTCTAACAAGTTCAACTTTTGTCTCATCAGTTCACAGGATACTTTCCCAAAAGTCTTGGGGATCATAAAGACATTTTCTGGCAAAACTAAAACGAGCCTTTATGTTCTTTTTGCTCAGGAGTGGTTTTCGTCTTGGAACTCTGCCATGCAGGCCAGGTCATTTTTGCCCAGTCTCTTTTTTATGGTGGAGTCATGAACACTGACCTTAACTGAGGCAAGTGAGACCTGCAGTTCTTTGGATGTTGTGGGGTTGTTTGTAACCTCTTGGATGAGTCGTCGCTGTGCTCTTGGGGTAATTTTGGTCGGTCAGCCACACCTGGGAAGGTTCACCACTGTTCCATGTTTTCGCCATTTGTGGATAATGGCTCTCACTGTGGTTTACTGGAGTCCCAAAGCTTTAGAAATGGCTTTATAACCTTTTCCAGACTGACATATCTCAGTTACTTTGTTTCTAATTTGTTCCTGAATTTCTTAGGATCGGAGCATGGTGTCTAGCTTTTGAGGATCTTTTGGTCTTCTTCACTATGTCAGGCAGGTCCTATTTAAGTCATTTCTTGATTGAGAACAGGTTTGGCAGTAATCAGGCCTGGGTGTGGCTAGAAAAATTGAACTCAGCTTTCCAAAGATGTGATAAACCACAGTTAGTTTATGTTTTTTTTTGGGGGGGGGGGCAGGCAATCACTTTTTCACACAGGGCCATGTAGGTTTGGATTTTTTTTTTACCCATAATAATAAACACCTTCATTTAAAAACTGCATTTTGTGTTTACTTGTGTTATTATTGTCTAATATTTCAATTTGTTTGATGATCTGAAATATTTAAGTGTGACAAACATACAAAAAAAATAAGAAATCAGGAAGGGGGCAAACATTTTTTCACACCACTGTATCTGTTAAAAATGTTATTTGAATAGCGCTGTCTCTTAAATTTGACTGTTTACTCTTTATTCCACATAAATTCATTTTTTTATCATAAATTTGTAAAGTTTTCCTTGTTCTTTTGAATCATTATTCTTGTTTTATCATTCCATATGTGAGAGATTTTCATTTTAAATTTGCAACTTTAATAAATTTTTTTCCCTCTTAAATTCGGGACTTTGTAAATACATTAGCTACTTTTTTGTGATAAATTTGTCATTTTTTAAAAATCTTTTTCTTGATAATCTGAGACATTACTCTCACCAGTTTGGGAGGATTTCTTCTTAAAATTTGTTAGTCTGAAGAAAATGAAATATAAATTAAACAGCCATATGTACTGTGCAATATAATCCAAGTCATATCATAAAGAAATGGTAAAGAGTAATTATTTATTGAGCCTGAATAAAAATACAATCGCTTCAAGGAATAAAAATTTTAAAAATCACTAAAATAGCTAAAGCTGCTCATTTATATAAACAAGAACATTTCTGACCAGTTTAAAAATCATTGAATTCAAAACTAACACAAAGTCAAATGTTCATGAGTAAAACTATTTTTTTTTCTGTAAGTGCTGTTGTTTTTGAAGCAAAGTTATGAGACTAGTGCTGCTAAAGTTTAATAAAAAGTGAACTGAACAATGAAAACATGCATGCATTTAATTTCTTCTCAATATTTTACTCCCACTGTTTGGGAAAAAAAAGGCTAAAAAAGCTGAAGGAAAATTCAAATGATAGTTTGTTTTTATATCATTCTATAAAACACCATTATTAAAAATGTACAGTTTATTGCATAGAATCTAAAAATGTACATTGTTTTTCAAACATTATTATTTCAATGTGCCAACCTTCTCAGAGAAAGTACTCCACCCTGGCCCCCAGTTAACATTTCTAGATCCATCCCTGCGAAAAAAAGTAATTAACCCCTTAAAGCCTAAATATATTTACAATTATAAAAAAATTAATTTTGTATTTTTGCTGTCAAGCATATGCCAAATTAAATGAAGATCGTGAATTTGAATATACCACATTTAGCTATGATGCAAAATAGAGACATTCGGCATAATTGAATATAATAGTAATTAAACAAATTTTCCAGTTTCAGGTCTGTAGATTATTTTATTGAACCTATTATTGCTGAAACAGGGCTTTGACATTCAATAATAATATGTTCATGAACAAACATTGCTCTTCCATCATCGCAGTCACAAAAAACTCACGAGGAGAAACAGTGTTACTTGTGGTTATGTGTTGAATATGCACCAACCAGCATTAGTGGAATACATACACCATCTCGGCTTCATTCAGATTGGAAGCGGTCTGAGGTGAATTTGTGACAGTCGTCCTTACTCTCCCAGCACAAGCCATAATTTAGATGTTGTGTTTTGGGCTAAATCAGGGTCGTCGATCCAAGCCTTAACTGAACCCACAAATAGATGCTGAAAATTGGGCTATGTTAGTCCATCCAATATGGACGATATTTAACCCAACAATAGACGTTAAAAATTGAGCTGTGTTAAGTCCCTCTACCACAGACCGTATTTAATCAGAAAAAAAGCTGTTGAAAACTGGGCAAAATATAGTCCAATAATTGTGCTGTTTAGTCCACAGGATTGGGCCCAAATTTATCCTCAAAATAGTTTTTGGCATTTGGTGATGGGGGTCTGTTTCTCAAAAGTCAAATACACTTTTATAACCACTGGGAGTCTTTGTTAAAACTGCTTTATAAAAATGCATATTTTTAACAGCTATTTTTTTAAGTTCAACATCTGGCATAATGCTTATTACATAATATAAGCTGGGGTACAGCTTATATTATGTAATAATATAAGCTGATTGCTGGGGTCTTTCTGCAACTGTGGGGGTTCCCCCTACAGTTGATAGTGCTATGAGATGACTGTTGCTGTGAAATGGCGCTATATAAATAAAGTTGAATTGAATTGAATAATATCTGGAACAATCTGAAACCAGTGCTAGTGCTATTGTGCTGTCCACTTAAAAAGCACTATTTGAATACAAGTACATTCTACAAGTTTGTCTCTATGTTATGTCTTTTTATTGATGCATATAACTTGGGCTCTGGGTGTCCCCAGACACCCCTGGTCTTGTCTGATCTTCAAAGCTACGCAGGGTCTACCTTGGTTAGTACTTGGATGGGAGATTGCTAGGGAACACCAGGGGCTGGTGGCCTAGTGGTAGACCCCCTCACCCCAGCCAGGAGGTCATGGGTTCAAGACCTGGCCGGGTCATACCAAAGACCAGATAAAAATGGTACTTCCTGCCTTCTGGCTTGGTGCTCAGCATAATAGAATGGGGGAAGGAAAAGTTGTTTATGGTGGTGCCTTGCATGACAGCGGCCCCTCTGATTGTAGATGTGATTAACATTGTAGATAGGAGAAATGTAATTTCATTCTACTATACATGATTGGCGTGTTCGTTATGGAACACCACATTCAAGCATAAGGGTGGCCATATGTGCACCTGGCACCAGGACACCCTAGGTCGCAGGTCAATGATTGATTTTGTTATCGTGTCATCAGACCTGCGACCATATGTCTTGGACACTTGGGTAAAGAGAGGTGCAGAGCTGTCAACTGATCACCACCTGGTGGTGAGGTGGATCCGATGGCAGGGGAGGACGCCATTCAGACCTGGTAGACCCAAACGTATAGTGAGGGTGTGCTGGGAAAATCTGGTTGAGGCCCCTGTCTGGGAGGTTTTCAACTCCCACCTCCGGAAGAACTTCAACCACATTCCGAGGGAGTCTGGAGACATGGAGGCTGAATGGGCCATGTTCTCCACCTCCATTGTTGAAGTGGTGGCCCAGAGCTGCGGCCGCAAGGTCGTCAGGGCATCTCGTGGTGGCAACCCCTGAACCAAGTGGTGGACACCAGTGGTGAGGGGGGCCATTAAGCTGAAGAAGGAGTCCTATCATGCTTGGTTGGCTTGTGGGACTCCCGAAGCAGCTGAGGTGTACCGGCAGGCCAAGCGGAGTGCAGCTCGGGTGGTTCGGGTGGTATAGGAGGAGTTCGATGAGGCCATGGAACAAGACTTTCGCTCGGCCTCGAAGAGATTCTGGCAAACTGTCCGGCGGCTCAGGAGGGGGAAGCAGCTCCCTGTCCACACTGTGTATGGTGCGGATGGGGCGCTGTTGACTTCGAATGGGGATATCGTTGGGTGGTGGAAGGAATATTTTGAGGATCTCTTCAATCTCACTGATACGCCTTCCATAGAGGAAGCAGGGCTTGTGGACGAGGGGGACAACTCGCCTATCACAGGGGCTGCGGTCGCCAAGGTGGTTAAAAACCTCTTTGGTGGCCGGGCCCCAGGGGTGGACGAGATTTGCCCTGAGTACCTCAAGGCCCTGGATGTTGTCGGGCTGTCATGGTTGACATGCCTCTGCAACATTGCGTGGAGGTTGGGGGCAGTGCCTTTGTCATGGCAAACCGGGGTGGTGGTTCTTCTCTTCAAAAAAGGGGACCGGAGGGTGCGCTTCAACTTTAGAGGGATCACACTCCTCAGCCTCCCTGGAAAGGTCTATGCCAAGGTACTGGATAGGAGAGTCCGGCTGTTGGTTGAACCTTGGATTCAGGAGGAGCAATGTGGTTTTCATTCTGCCTGTGGCACATTGGACCAGCTCTTTACCCTCTCAAGAATCCTCGAGGGTTCATGGGAGTTTCCCCAACCGGTTTACATTTTTTTTTTTGGACTTGGAGAAGGCATTTGACCGCGTACCTTGTGTTTTTTTGTGGGGTGTGCTTCTGGAGTATGGGGTATCGGGCTTGTTGTTACGAGCTATTCGGTCTCTGTACGACCGTTGTGAGAGTTTGGTTCGTATTGCCAACACTCGATCAGACTCATTCCCAGTGAGAGCTGGACTCTGCCAGGGCTGCCCTTTGTCACCAATCCTGTTCATAATTTTTATGGACAGGATTTCTCGGCACAGCCAGGGAACGGAGGGTGTCATGCTTGATGACCACAGGATCTCATCTCTGTTGTTTGCAGATGATGTTGTCCTGCTGGCTTCATCCAGCAATGACCTACAGTTCTTACTGGGATGGTTTCCCGCTGAGTGTGAAGCGGCTGGGATGAGAATCAGCACCTCCAAGTCCGAGTCCATGGTCCTCAGCCAGGAAAAGGTGGATTGTCCTCTCCGGATTGGGGACAAGCTCCTGCCCCAAGAGAAGGAATTTAAGTGTCTTGGGGTCTTATTCACGAGTGAGAGGAGAATGGAGCGAGAGATTGACAGACGGATTGGAGCAGCATCTGCAGTGATGCGGATGTTGTACCGGTCTGTTGTGGTGAAGAGGGAGCCGAGCTCTAAGGCAAAGCTGTCGATTTACCTGTCAATCTACGTTCCTACCCTCATCTATGGTCATGAGCTTTGGGTAATGACCCTGCTTGTATCCGCAATGAGATTGCGGATACAAGCAGCTGAAATGAGCTTTCTTTGCAGGATCGCTGGACTCACCCTCAGAGATAAGATGAGGAGCTCAGTTATCCGGGAGAGGCTCAGAGTAGAACCGCTGCTCCTCCACACTGAAAGGAGCCAGTTGAGGTGGTATGGGCATCTGATCAGGATGCCTACTGGACGCCTCCCACTTGAGGTGTTTCGGGCACGTCCCACTGGGAGGAGACCCCGGGGCAGACCCAGGACTCACTGGAGAGACTATGTCTCCCAACTGGTCTGGGAACGCCTTGGTATCCTCTCTGAAGAGCTGGAGCAGGTGGCTGGGGAGAGGGAAGGTCTGGGCTTTTCTGCTTGAACTGCTGCCTCCGCGATCCGGACCTCTGGAAAAGCGGTAGATGATGTATGGATTGATATACATGATTGACTGTATGGACTGAATGACAATAAAGTTGGCTTCTCGTGATGGACTGGTGATCTGTCCAGGATGTACTCTGCCTCTTGCCCAGAGATGCTGGTGTAGGTGCTCCACCACACATGACTCACAACAGGATCAGGATGTTGGTGACTGTTCTTCTTATTTTTTTAAACAACCTTAAAAGGCAGCTTTTCATCTTCATTTTTCAACCAAATTTAGACCGTACAGAGACGTCTATATGAAGATGCCTTTTCAACGACCTTAAAAAGGCGGCTTTTCACCTTTCACTTTTCAACCAGATCCACTGACGGTGGGCAAAGCTGTCCTTTCAATGTTTTTTTCAATCAATTTGTGCTGGGAGGGTAAGGGGTTAAATATGCCTGGATTCAAAATTAAAAAGAGACAACTGGCATTGCAGAGGGATAAAAAGTCGGCCTTTCACTGTCGCCTGCTCCTTTGCAGCAATTCTTTATGCTATAATTCTGAAATTAACTTCCACTTATTACCTCTGCTAAGGAGGTAATGTAATTGTGGTGGTTTGTTTGTCTTCTGTTAGCAGGATTACGCAAAAACTACTGTACCGTTTTTGATGAAATTTTCACTAGCGTTAGCCCTTGGGCTAAGGATGAACCCATTAAATTTTGGTGATGATGTGAGAGTGCATACCTCCATTAAGGACCTTGTTTGTATTTGTGCAGCAGGATTACACAAAAACCTAGTGGATGGATTTGGATGAAATTTTCACCACAGGTGGTCCTTGGGCTACAGAGGAACCCATTACATTTTGGTGATTATCCATGAACACATAACTGTAAGCAAGGCCCTTACCTTCTCACAGTATGTTGGCAAGAATACTCCCAAAACTACTGGATGGATTTGGATGGGGGTTTTTTTTTCACCAGAACTGGCTTGTGGTCTACACATGAACCCATTACATTTTGGAGGTGATCCATGAGGGACAAAAGGAGCTTTGGCGGAGGTATGTGCTCTGTGAGTGCTTTTCTACATTTTTATAGATCCTGCACTAGGAGCTCAGTGGCTAATTAAGATCTGTCCCAACACAAATCACTTGTTTGGGCAAAAAGCATGATTGAGGTTGAGAAAATTACAGAAAAGAGCTACATCTCTTTTTTCTTGGAACATATGCACTCCCCCAATAAAGACTAAAGCTTGTTTAGATAGCAAATGGAGACGCGTGTTAATACTAGGTGTAAATGTATGTGGTGAGTCACTATTACCGGAGTGGTGGCTCAGTTGGTAGAGCATCCACCCCACACCCGGGAGGCTGGGGTTCAAATCCCACCCGGGTCATGCCGAAGACCATATAAAAGCGGAACTTCCTGCCATCCAGCTTGGTGCTCAGCAATAATGGAAAGGAGGAGGGAAAACTTGTGGCGCCGCCTTGCATGGCAGCGACCCCTCTGATTCTAGATGTGATTAACATTGTAGATGAGAGAAATGTAATTTCGTTCTACTGTACATAATGGACTGAATGACAATAAAGTTGGCTTTACCTTTTTACTATCCAGCTAAAACTGCATTTTAATTACATGTGTAAACTGGGGCTATCATCATATCTTGTGACTTTGAGCACAACCTGGATGCAGACCCACCTGAGGACCACTGTGTGAGAGTTTGGTGAACTTCTGAGCGATACACAGCCTTATGTCTGGACAGATGGATGCGGTGCCATGGAGTTGGAACTACTATCTTACCACTGTCAAATTACTTGCACATTAATATAACAAGAAAACCAGTAATTATTCAAGAAAATAGTGAACTTTTTTCATTTCCTTTCTGTTTCTTCATGTATTTATATGATCAGTGTGAAACTAAACTGAGTGTAATTTTCTTACCCATGTTCACCTCCAGACACATGGTCAACATTGTGATTCAGTGAAGCGTGTAGCAAAATAGAAACAAACTACTCGTTAGCTCAAATGTCAGGACATATTCAGTCAGCAGTGCCACCATTTTAACATCCACTGATGTCAAAAGGGAGGGACGCTCTAAGTCACGATACCGTATCATTTCATATTAGATTATAAAATTGCATATAATTTTAGACACGGTTGAGTGTTGCTTGCGCCATTTAGTTTCCAAGGTAACAAGAAGGGTATATTTAGAGAGCACTGAACTCAGACAGAAGGGGAAAAAAAAGTGTTAATATTCTTGACGGAGCAATTACAATTAGATAAAGTCAAATAGTAAAGATCAAACCACCTCATCTGCTTTCAGTTGAAGGTGAGAGAATGCTCAAGAACAACCACCCAGTTCATTCATTTAAGTGAACGCCATTTACCATCCAGCACCACTTCAGATACATGTGTCATTCAGTAGTTAGTGGCATTACTGATTCATGCGGTACAGTAGAGGTTTCACTTCTGCAAGAAGGTTGAGGGAAAAAGGAGACATCAGTGAAAAAAGTGGTTTTTGTTTTTTTTTTCAATTACATCTTGCGATACTTACTTGCAATACCTGCCTATATAATGTTAAACATTAGTGAAGCAATAAAATGTGTGGTAATTACACATTATATTAAAAATTTTCAACTGATAGGATTCTTCTTCGATAACATTCACAAACGTGTGAAACTTGTCACTTCAAACACAGCAGAGGATCATAACAGTGCTGCTTTGACTTTGAGAAAAAAAAGTGTGTTGTATCAAACTGGAGAAAGCAGAGATGTGAAAATCTCAGCATTTTACTGTTACCTTTTTTAAACAAGAAAAAATAGAAAAAACTATTTTGATGATTAAAAAACATCTTTAACAATCATATTTTTAAATAACATCTTGACCAGCTATTGGACAGAACTTGTTCCATAATAAAACCTAACGTTCTCTGACCTGTAGCTTTTCATCTCCCTACATTATGTCTACATGCTGTTGACAATAAAAGAAGTAAACAGCTCCAGCAGTTGGCATACATCGACCTAAGACAAGAAGCTGGAGACGATGTAAATACTGATGGAGTCAACACGACATATTTTTTCAATTAAGTTAGCATCTCACGGAACTGCGAATGCTGATGACCGTTGCGACTTGCAGGTTTCGTCACCAAAACACATGGAACCTCTTACTATGCTTGTGTGTAAATTGAACAAGTTCAAAGTATTGATGAGTTAAAGCGCCTGTATACATTTGCAGTCAATCTGATCAGAAATTTAGAAGCTAGAGTGGCGGCAACATAAAATGTCAAACAGATTGTCGGACAAAGGGACGAAAAAACGGATGAAGGAATAGATGGGTCAAAAACATTATAATAAGAAGGTGAACATCGCAGTTATTGTAGTTGCTTGGCAACCTTTGTGTTTGGCTTGTCAACAGGAATATATTATAACAGTGCGGTTATTAATTTATTTAGCGAATGTAAAGTTCTCAAGCCAAACAATTGCTTCCTGGTCTGTGGTATGGAGGGCAGCCAGCCCTCCTTTCAGTCTGTGGAGTGGGCAGACTTCAAGGATATGTTCCATTGTTTGCTCCTCTCCACAAGCACACAGTGGACTTGTGGAGTGCTGCCCCATTTGTAAAGGCTAGCCAAGTAAGGGCCATGTCCAGTTCTCAATCTATTCAGGGTTGACCACAGTCTTCTTGGGAGGTTATCACCAAGGACCTGTTGGGTAGGGTCTGATACCAGATGTTTATTTGGGATATCCTTGGACTCCCACTCCTTCTTCCAGGCTGACTAGGTGGTGAAGCTGGCAGGTGGAAGGTTCTTCTAAATCGGTTATCTAGATGATAGATAGGCAGTGGCAGGGTTGAAAATATCGGCATAGATTGGTAGATGGGGGGAGTCTATGATGTTTGGCAGCATCATTTGTGTGATTGCTACACGCCAGATGTGTGGGGGGGTTATGTTTGATAGGACAGGGAGCCAGGGGAGTGGTGTTGAGTGAATGGTCCCAGTTATGATTTGCCTGGTTGTATTAAGCTGGGTGTCCACATAATGTGTGTGGGATGAAATAGCCCAAACAGGGGCACAGTATTCTGTTGCAGGCCAGTGCTGAGGTGTGCAGAGTGCTGCCCCGCATTCTGAACCAGCAAGCTTACAGAGCAAGTTGTTTCTAGACTTCAGCTTTTCCGCCGTACCTTTCAGATGTTCTTTAAAGGATAGGGCCCTATCAAGCGTCACTCCTAGGCAGGCTGGATGGGTGGCATGCTTCAGTTTGACTCCTGAGTTGGATATTTAGCTCTGTAGCATCTTTTTCATTGTTAAGGTAGAATATCCACCTTATTCCTGAGGGTGCTGCTGTAGAAACGATTATTGGCACAACTTCTGGTTTCGACTGAAGTAGTGTTAAATCAGTCAGCAAGAGTGGAGTAGTGGGGCATTTAAAATAGTGTTTTTAAAAGTGTTTTAAATTTGTTTTAATGTATAGTCCACATAGCTGTTTTGCAGTCAAGTGGCAGATAATTTCAGCATTTGTAGTTTTTGTATTTTTGAATGTTTTTGCATAGTTCTGCTGCTGTTCGTGGTGTGAGGCTCCTCACAAATAAGCACAGCTAAATCTGTGGCTTCAACAGCAATGCATAAATCATGCATCCTAAAGAGGACTGTTGGTGTGATTGGTGGTACAGACATAACAGCACCGGGTATGTTTTCACTTGTATGAATGCCACAGATCTGACATTTATATACAGTATGTCATCAGATGCAAGGCTGCATGAAGTAAGGTAATAAATAAAAAACAGTAAGAGTTGGCTTCCTAAGGCTTAACGATTTAAGAAAGATATCAAATAAGTGTTTTGGGGTTTTTTTTGCATTCGTTGCACTGCAGTGGAACGATATGAACTTGATATTAGCAGCTTCAGCATGTATTGATTTTTAAATTATCACAAAATACAGATCAATAAAATTTTGAACAATTGTCAGAAAAGGTCTGTACGTGTTAAGTTAAATAACAAGCATTCACGGCATGACAGCAGTATGAGCATGTTAATTGTGGGGTAAAACAAACGGCTGCAGCTGTCTGTTTTACCCCGACATTAAAACACCCAAGCACAGTGTTGTGGTTCTTTGTGGCTCTGACTAGATTCTACGTCTGCTCTGAGGTAAATGTGATTATGTCCAACATCTTTTAACAAAATGTATCCGACTTTATTGCGGTGGAGACATTGATATATCTCAGAGCTTTCATTTGTTTACAGCGTTAGCATCTTAGCAGTGGTGCTAACTAACGGAGCTACTGTCTGCGAGGTCACTTTTTAAGGTCATCGTCCCATCCCTCGGTAGTCGTGGGAAGTGGTATGATCATATTACTGTTTTTGAGGTGCAAAAGGCCATGGTCCTGCATTTTTGATGCCAAAGTCTTTGTTTTTTAACAAGGAAAAGTGTCCCATTTCAGTGAGAACCACACGTTCTAAACTAGTACCTGAAGTTGCGCCCATAATTTACGCAAGGCATCATGGAAGCTAGGAATATGGTGGATACTGGACACTGTTTTGGTTGGACATGGAATTAGGCACCATGTGCTGCAACATTGGTCTAGCTTTGCAACATCTTCTTTGAGCACCTATTCCAATGATTCAAAGTCTGGGGTTTGGGTTGCCAGGCAGATGTCATCTGCATAGATTCGATTCAATTCAACTTTATTTATATAGCACCATTTCACAACAACAGTCATCTCATAGCAGTTTCAACTGAAGGGGAAACCCCCACAGTTGCAGAAAGACCCCAGCAATCAGGCGATCCCCTGTGAGCAAGCGCTTGGCGACGGTGGAGAGGAAAAACTCCCTTTTAACAGGAAGAAACCTCCAGCAAAACCAGGCTCAGGGAGGGGCAGTCATCTGCTGCGACTGGCTGGGGGGTGAGGGGATAGAGAAGATGAAAAGAACAGACATGTAGAGAGCAAACAGCACGATGGGGACTCAATCTATGGGAGAGAACAAACAGATGTTAATGACCAGCAAAAAAAAAAAAATTAATTGAGAGTGAAGAAGAAGTGAGAGAATGAATTTGCAGGATTTTGTGACGGGTAGGTCGTTAATGTAGAGATTAAATAAGGTTGGGGTGAGGACCAACCCTTGTGGGAGCCCGTTTGTCTGCCTTCTCCCTGCACTCTTATTCAGTCCAAGGTGAACTCGGAACCTCCTGTTGGTTAGCAGAGTTTCAGTGATTGTTGTTGCCCAGGCAGGGAGTGCTTTGGCGAGTTTCAGCAGAAGGCCTTTATGCCATTCAGTGTCATAGGCAGCTGTAAGGTCGAGGAACACTGATTCTGTCTCCAGTCTACTCTCAAAACCATTTTCAGTGAAAGTGATCAGAACCAAAGCTTGTTAGCAAAGTGCGGATATAGCAACAACCCTATATATAGTACATCAAATGCAAGTAACGTGTGCATGCACATGCTCATATGTGAGTGAGCATTTGCATTCATTTTGTTCCTGAAACTATCTCTTCCAACCGTTCCAAAGCAGAACAGTAGAGAGCAATTAGACTTATCAAACGTTCCAGATTTTACGGGTCAAACCTCGGTCAGCAGGGAACAGACACTACGGAATGCACCCTTAAATGTAACTTTTTTAACACTTCATTTTTTTGTTCAGTGCTTATAAAAGTGTGTAAAGCAATATTTTACACAAAAGACAAAAGTAGATAAAGGGCAGTTGTCTGCTGCTGGGGGTGGGGTGGCATGGTAGTTACAGGGTTAAACATGGGCAAATCTATAGAGTAATCAGAAAAAGCACTGTAATTTTTTGTAGTTGGGGTCAATCAAGGCACCAGACACAATTCACAGAAAAATTTTTACTGGTGGCTGAATGATTCTTGAGCTGCTCATCATTTGTACAAAATAGTAACAACTTTTTTGTTCTTTGATCGACTCAAAGAGGACAATCAAGATTCAGTGCTGTAAAAGTTGGTGTGGAGACCTTTTGACTGATTTTATTTTCGTACAGAAGACATTTTTTCTATCTTTATAGTCTGTTTATTGCCATTCTTTAAAGACAGACCTTTAGTTAAAAAAAAGATAGAAAATACATTCTCTTATAAATTAAAAGGCTGACATCTGATTGCCACCCTGAGTTTCGCGGAGCGTCCTCGCGGATTCTCTTTCACGTCGTCTTTTTCAGGGGTGATCACCTTTTTCTGCAGAGGAAGCCAATACATATTCTCACCATGACTTTTTTTGTGTGTCAGTTTTTCCTTTTTGGTGCCTCCCTTCCTCGGGCTGAAGTGATAATGATCCAGGTTGGACAAGTCATCTCCCTGCAGGAAACGCTTGACCAGTCTGTCTTCTAGCGAATGGAAGGTGATCACGACAAGACGTCCACCTGGCTTCAGGGCTGTCTGGGCAGCACAAAGGCCTGCATGTAGTTCATTCAGCTCATCGTTTACAAAAATACGAAGAGCCTGGAAAGTCTTGGTGGCCACGTGTGCTGGACGGTGGAGTCGATCCTTGCGTGCATAGACAACAGCAGGTGGAAATGATCCTAGAAACACAAAAGGGTTACAGTGAGAAGGTTTTGTATATTAAAAAAATAGGTACTACGTTTTGTTACTACATTATTTTAGTATACTTTAATTTCCATACAAAATATAGTTAAATCAAGTCATGAAGAAACAAAATATCATAATACAAGTCTCACTATTGGGCAAATGGTCTTTTCTTAAAAAGGGGCATAAAATGAAACCCAGTGAAGGCCTCCAACCTTAATATCTCTAACCTTTAAAAAAGGGCATGGGGAGCTTTGATTTAGGACATATTGAATCAGAATCTGAATCAGAATGAGCTTTATTGCCAAGCATGTTTACATGTAAACATACGAGGAATCTGACTTGACATTGGGCGCGCTCGATAAGCGCTTCCCAATGACGCGGCAGCCATGCAAGGCGCCTGTCATACAGTGGGGGGAAAAGAGGGGGAGGGGGAGGGAACACATTGGGCAGAGAGAAAAAACATAGTTTATCAAAATAAAGCTCGTATGAGCAAAATTGTGATTACATAGAAAAAAAACCCTCTAATGCACAATTAGCAGACAATACAGATCACACATTAACAAAGCAGCAAAAGTTGAGAGAGACAGTGTGAGTGTGTGTGTGTCAGTGTATGTGTATCAGTCATGTAGTATTGTATGCAGTGTGTGTATCAGTTACTGGTGAACAGCAAAAATCCTCCCTGAGCAACGTTTAGATGTTATGTCTTTAGTGTCCTCAAAACATAGATAGCATGTCCACAAGAGTTCATTCTCTCAGTGCATGTCCGATGGTATTCCATGCTGGTCACATGGCGCTGTCCTTGAGAGATCAGATTACTGCACACCGGTTGTTTGGGTTAGGGAAAGCCAAAACTCTCTTCTGCCTTATCTTCCTCCAGGAGGACTGTAATCTTCAGGGCGCCGAATCAAGGTCTAATAGGCACAGTTCACTCAGAGCATAGAATTTCCATCTCTCATGCGATTCTGTGCTTCATAATTTCCATACATTTCCAGGCTTTAAATCCTTTCCTGGAGAGCTCCTAGCAACTCCGAGATGTAACCAATCTTCTTGTTCAGTTTGCCATTAGCCGCAATCAGAGCCCTCCCCAACTGGTCAAATTGATGAAGGAGCTTCGCTGGGTCAGCATTTTGATTAGCTCTTTCCATCTTCTTTAGTTTTTGATACACCAGGACCACTCCACAGCCAATCAGCAGAAATCCTGAGATCATGATGCCAAACAGATAGATGTCTTCCACATCTTCAATCGAAAGGTCACACAGACACATAAGTTTCCAATTATATGTGTCTCTCACATAACCCGCAGCTGTAGTGCCTGCAGGACAGTTGGGCTCCCCCAGGCCCGATTTCCTAATTGAGAAGACGGTGTCAATTGTATTTAAAGCCCAGCTTACCAAATCCATAATTTCCATTTGGATCAAGATTCAGCCAGAAGAAGAGCGACACAGACACAGACAGGACACAGCAAGCTGGGATCAGTCAAGGGAGGAGGAGGAGGAGAGGAGGAGAAAAGCGTCTGCTCTCTCTGAAAGCCGGAAGAAGAATGACATATTGACATACAAGACATATTGTTTAAATAACTTAACCCATACAAAATAACTACAAGGCAACTACAAACTACAAGGCAACTACAAAGCAGAGTGATGGTAATGGAAAGTGCTTTTAACACTGATAGAGGCTACTGACAAACTGTTTGATTAAACCAAGACCATCGATGACGGAGTACCAAATTCCAGCCTGATGAAATCATCACAGGAGTACTCAGATCTCCTGACCACTGACCTTGACCTTAAGCACAGTTTAAAGACCAATCTAGGATAAGTCAAGGTCAATGGCCTACAAGGAGTAACATTTTTCAGGAAATCATACATGCCCGGCTCTCCTGACCTTTGACAATGACTTTGACTTCAACCTGGATGTAGACCTACCTGAGGGTCATTGTGAGTGAGTTTGGTGAGAATCAAGGTAATTGCCTAGGAGGAGTAGTGATTTTTCTGAAATCACATAAATGCCCAGATCTCCTGACCTTTGACGCATACCTTGACCATAACTTGGATGCAGACCCTCCTGAGGATCACTGTGAGTGAGTTTCGTGAAAATCGAGGTAATTACCGAGGAGGAGGAGTGATTTGTCTGAAGTCCTGTAAGTGCACAGATCTGGCCTTTGATCTTGAGCACAACCTGAATGCAGACCCTCTTGAGGATCCTTGTGAGTGAGACTGGAGACCACCGGGGCAGCTGCCTAGAAAGAGTAGCAATTTTTCATGAAATCACATACAGTGGTGTGAAAAAGTGTTTGGCCCCTTCCTGGTTTCTCATTTTTTGTATGTCTGTCACACTTAAATGTTTCAGATCATCAAATAAATTTAAATATTAGACAAAGATAACACAAGTAAACACAAAATGCAGTTTTTAAATGAAGGTGTTTATTATGAAGGGTAAAAAAAAAAATCCAAACCTACATGGCCCTGTGTGAAAAAGTGATCCCCCCCCCCCCGTTAAAACATAAATTAACTGTGGTTTATCACATCTTTGGAAAGCTGAGTTCAATTTCTCTAGCCACACCCAGGCCTGATAACTGCCACACCTGTTCTCAATCAAGAAATCACTTAAATAGGACCTGCCTGACAAAGTGAAGTAGACCAGAAGATTCTCAAAAGCTAGACATCATGCTGTTATCCAAAGAAATCCAGGAAAAAATGAGAAACAAAGTAATTGAGGTCCATCAGTCTGGAAAAGGTTATAAAAACATTTCTAAAGCTTGGGAACTCAAGCGAACCACAGTGAGAGCCATTATCCACAAATGCTGGCAGACCAAAATTACCCCAAGAGTGCAGCGACAACTCATTCAAGAGGTCACAAAAGATGCCACAACAATATCCAAAGAACTGCAGGCCTCACTTGCTTCAGTTAAGGTCAGTGTTCATGACTCCACCATGGCCTGCATGGCAGAGTTCCAAGATGAAAACCACTACTAAGCAAAAAGAACATAAAGGCTCATCTCATTTTTGCCAGAAAACATCTTGACGATCCCCAAGACTTTTGGGAAAATACTCTGTGGACTGACGAGACAAAAGTTGAACTTGTTGGAAGGTGTGTGTTCCATTACATCCGGCGTAAAAGTAACACAGCATTTCAGAAAAGGAACATCATACCAACAGTAAAATATGGTGGTGGTAGTGTGACAGTCTGGTTCTGTTTTGCTGCTTCAGGACCTGGAAGACTTGCTGTGGTTAATGGAACCATGAATTCTGCCGTCTACCAAAAAATCCTGAAGGAGAATGTCCAGCCATCTGTTTGTGACCTCAAGCTGAAGCGTACTTGGGTTCTGCAGCAGGACAATGATCCAAAACACACCAGCAAGTCCACCTGTGAATAGCTTAAGAAAAACAAAATGAAGACTTTGGAGTGGCCTAGTCAAAGTCCTGACATGAATCTGATTGAGATGCTGTGGCATGACCTTCAAAAGGCGGTTCAAGCTCGAAAACCTTCCAATGTGGCTGAGTTACAACAATTCTGCAAAGATAAGTGGGCCAAAATTCCTCCACAGTGCTGTAAAAGACTCATTGCCAGTAATCACACATGCTTGATTGCAGTTGTTGCTGCTAAGGGTGGCCCAACCAGTTATTCGGTTTAGGGGGCAATCACTTTTTCACACAGGGCCATGTAGGTTTGGATTTTTTCCCCTTAATAATAAACATCTTCATTTAAAAACTGCATTTTGTGTTTACTTGTGTTATCTTTGTCTAATATTTAAATCTGTTTGATGATCTGAAACATTTAAGTGTGACAAACATACAAAAAAATGAGAAATCAGGAAGGGGGCAAACACTTTTTCACACCACTGTAAGTGCCCAGATTTCCTGGCCTTTGACCTTGACCACGACTTGGCTACAGCCCTATCTGAGGATCATTATGAGTGAGTTTGGTGAGCATCGGGGCAAATGCCTAGGAGGAGCAGTGATTCCCGTGAAATGTGGACGGACAGATGGATGGACGACACATCATCGCATTAGCTCCTTTCGACTTCTGCTGGAATGAGCTAAAAACTAGAATTAGCATGTAAGTGTGTTCTGTCCAACAGAGAAGAAATTCATCTTAAAATCCATACACTGACCCAGTTTCTCAACAATACAATTTACACCAAAGTGGAACAGATTAACAGATGTTGGCTAAAGCATGTTTACTGACTAAAATGTGTTCAAAATGTTTTTGATTCTGACGATAAAACATGATTTAAGTTAAGCTGATCTCCCCTTCAAGGTCAGCTCCTTGTGCAGCCACAGAACCTTTGCCAGCAGTTTATCCTAAATTTACAATTTCTCTATGGACCTTACTCTGGTGACTGCAGAAAATATAAATGTCAGCATCAAACTGACACAATTCTAATGTCAAAGATTACTGTTGGCGAAGAGAGTTGCTGGTATCCATGTCTAATGGTAGTGCATTTTTCTTTCAACTTTTACCTGGATTGGTCACCAATAGTTCCTATCTAGATCTCCACCTTGCTTGAGAAGGTTGCCTACTTTTGACTACAACCAATTTCCTATTTCTCAGAATGATTAAATCAGCAGTTGGATATGATTTCTCTGACAAAAAAGAAGTGGCGCTCAAATGAAAACCTGTAAGTAGTCAAAACAGGATTTATCTAAACAAACTTTTTTTCACTGCAACTCAGAATTTGAAGGAGAACTGAGATTCTTTGAGTTACCACAAGTTTTCTCTTCAAGAAAAAATACATTTACAGATAAAATAAACCAAGTGCACTTAGAGTATTTTGAGACCTATAGGCTTTAGTCTGTTTCAGTCGAACTCTAGTTTGTTTTGCCCTTTAGTGTGCTTCATTTAATTGGGTAAATACAGTAATTACACTAAAATGTACACCAAAACTCCAGACCGAGACCCTCAAAAAGAGGTGGCCTCAATCCAAATCATCTGGGACACTTTGGTGAGAAAGCATATTGAACCAAAACAGGAGCAAAAGCTACAAAACACATCATTTGTGGGCATTAGAGTATATGTAGATTTTAATCTGTTTTGTTTGAACACCCAAAACATACTTCAGGATCAAACACACACAAATGTGGCGAGGACTTGCTGACTGGTCGAATGACTATACTGTATATGCATTTAACTAGTAGTCCTTTCATTGCCCTTTCAAGAACAGAACATTACAGTGCTGCTTTAAATGGCTGAATAAAACGGGAAGTTCTGGTGTTACACTAAAATATGTGACCCACAAAATCTGTCACCTTATCACTTGACCTGCATAATAATAAATATAAACAAAATAACTAATAAGAATTTTGGGAGCTCTGTTCCGCTCTCACATTAATCTAGACACATCTATTCATATTTTTTGACCACGAACATACAATCAATATGCAACATCACTGTATGCAGTCACAGATGCTGATAGTTTGCAGATATTGCAGCAACTCTGGTAAGGAAAACAACTTTCTGTATTTATTTTTCTAGTTCTCACAGCAAACACTTCTGACTAATAAACAGAGTACGTTCTTGCTTGATTTAAAATGACGCTTGGAATTTTCTCACTGTGAAAGGGGAACCAAACCAAGGGGAAACATGCTATAAATTAAACTCAACTGATTCGGACCAATGCAAAAGAACTAGACTGAAAATGTTCTTTGTGATTCTGCACATTCTGAACTGTCTTTGTATTATCAACAAAAAAGTGGTCCTCGGATTAAGTTAAGAAAACAACACATAATGGCAACAAAAAATGTTGATGATCAAATAATAAATACAAGCCACAGTATGAAGTGGAGATGAGCGGCAGCAGGACTGTGTTGCATGCCAATCAGAGACTGTGTGGAGCAGATGGAGGGTAGAAAAAAGCAAGGCATGGGTCACTAAAATAAAGATTTCTCCAGCAAACCTTTTCATGCCCCCTCCTGTCATTTGAACCAAATTCCAACAGAATAGATGCACTACACGGAGAAATGATGACGTAAAAAGGCTTCAGATGTTATAACCAATACACCTGCATGTCTGTGCACCAGGATGCATTAGAAATGTGTGCAAAGACAAAAATAATGAATGCAGTCAATGAGGAAAAAAAACTGACTGAGCATGTGCTACACACTAAAGTTGGAAATATATGTGATTTCCAGTATAACAGACAAAAGATCAATTAGACATGTTTACACACCCAAAGAGAAACTGCAATAAATACTGTAGATGTGTGATGTAGTATTTCTCTCCTGGACTAAACAGCCCAGGGTGTGAGTCACACTGGAATCAATAAAATGCCTTAAAGTGACACTCCGGCAAAAATCAAGTTTTTTCTGTTAACATGTCAGTAACACGTTTTTTGTGACTTAGAAGACGTATCAAGAGTGAAATCATTGAAATGCCTCAAATCTCTCTTTTTTTTTTTTTTTTTTGCTGTGAAGTTTCACTTCAGCACCCCCCCCCCCCCCACACACACACACACACACCCAAAAAAACGGGCGACTCTGGACAGAGTGTTTCTGGCTATGTAAGCTGCTTACATAGGTTATAATATTAACCAATCAGGCTAAGCACTGGACATGGCTACAGACCTTTGTTCACTGCCTCGAGGGAAGAGGGAGGAGCCGAAGACCCCCCCCCCCCCAAAAAAAAAGGAGTCGAGGAGCAGCAGGAGCTTTTACAAGTTGGGAAAGATGGCAGATTATGTGTTCAGTTTTTGGCTGTGTGAGCAAGAAATCCCCTTTTTTTAAATTACATGTCTTACCCACAGACATGAAAATATGACAGCAATGATTAATTTTATTTGGAAGAAACTCTGTCCCTGCTAAAATGCCAGAAAGGACACGGGTTTGCAGCCTGCATGTCGGGGGAGACAGCCCTGGTGTGCGTGGCTCAACAGCCGGGGCGAGTATCGTTGTAGGTGAACCTGTGGAACAATCATTCTCGGTGAAGCGGACAGTCGCTGCCCAGCTGGAGGATTCCTGTCGCCTTGCTGGGAGCACCCAATGGCTTGTTCACCTTCTTCGGAGCGCTTGCACTGGCTCGCTCTGAAGGAGGCTGGGGAGAGCGAACTCTCGCCGGCCCCCAGTGAGGCGATCCATGGTGAGCGGGGAACCAGAGATCACTCCTTCGGGGGAAGAGGGAGGAGCCGAGTAGCGCTCAGCTGAGGAGAGCGAGACCGGCCTCGAAACCAGCTTTGAGGCTGGGGAGCGCACTCCGAAGGAGCCGAGGAATGCTCGGCTCCTCCCGCTTCCCCCAAAGGAGCGGTCTCTGGTTACCCACTCACCGCGGATGGCCTCACTGGGGGCTGGCAAACAGTTCGCCTTGGAGGTGAGCCGGCTGGCGAGCACACCGGACCGAGACAAACTGCTCGCCAGCCCCCAACGAGGTGACCCACGGTGACTGGGTAACCACAGACTGGCGGGGAGCCCTCCAGCCTCCATGCGGGGCCGGCTCCAGCGACTCTCCGCTCCGCCAAGAAGGATCCTTTCGCAGGTTCACCTATGGAAACTTTTACTTCAAGTTGGATTGTCTTCCCAGAGTCCTCGTCTTCTTCCAGCTACTGGTAGGCGGGGGTATGGGTGGAGCTAATGAGAATATTCATAGATCCGCACATACTTGAGTAGGTGAAAGATTTAAAAGCTCTTTCCAAGCCATTCCAGGGCAATGAAAGTTTTTTTGTGTAAAAAAAAAAAAAGACACAATATACTGTTTTGGGCAATACACATTGGTTTTTGAGGTGGTTTTAGAGTCAAGAGAGTGCACCTTTAACAGCAAAGCCCAGGGTTGGCCTCACTAAGCCCAATGTTGGTTCCCAAATTCATCTTTCAAAGGTCCTACAGACCATGAAGTTCATGGAGGAAGGATGTACACAAAAAAGGTAAAAACAGGAGTCAAGAAGAAACAACAATCACAATGCAGTCAAAATTAATATTAGAAGGCTTGTTTATTCTACTCTGACTTGGGGTTTTATTTCAACTCAAGAGGCACGATGATGCATCCATATGTGCTTGTGAATTTGGGGGAAACTAGGGTCCCTGCCAGTATTTGAGGAAATAAGGCAGTACAAGAAACAACATACAGTACCTGCAAATAGAATTAAATACATAAAGGCAGAAACTGTGTGAAAATGTTTTCTGACATCTCTATACTATACATAAATACATACACAATCACAAAAAGCCCCCCAAATCCCTGTCATGTCTCTTGTGACCATAAATTCCTCTTGCCAGCATCACTGTCACATTTGATCATTGAGCTCCCCCTGGAACTTTCTCGAATCAGGACCTCGTGGATTGTTCCAAACAAACATTAGTGGTAACTCATTTCGCTCTTCACAAAAGATCAAACAGCTGCTCTTACTCACACCTGCTCTCCCAGGGTGACATTGACGCACATACTGCTCTGTGCAATAACTGTCGCAACGACATCTCTCTCATTCAGCATCTCAACTCTGGAGTCATACGGCTCACAAAAAAAGAGAAAAAGAAATCATTGAAGACAAATAATCCAGCCTCTGCTTCACGCACAGGAGTGTTTTGAGCATTTGTGGGTGTTTGCATTTGTATAAGATATGTATATGTGAGCAAAAAACAAAGCAGGGAAAAGGGAGCAAAAAGCAATGTGGAAGTGGAGAAATGGCACCTGCCACTGAGATACTCTTTAAAAGCAGACATTCTTTATCAGCCACCTCCAACTCTGCCTTTACCTCATCTTTAGCTTTAAAGTAAGTGGTGGGATAAAGTCACCCGAAAACAGAGGCAACAGAGAGGATGACGACTGAAATCACAATCCAAGTAATTTGTGAGACACATATGTCCCATCGGGAGACAGCTTTAATAACTCCACTCATGTTTTATTTTACCTTGCAGCCTCCAGAGTGCTGTGGGGAATTAATCAGGCTAGTGTCTAGCTACCTGCAACCACGTTGGCCAGCTGCTGTGTCCGGGTGATGGGGCTGACACGGCGTGCCTCCACAATAGCTGAAGCTATTTTCCTTGCACATCTTTCTTCCCCATATGCAGTGAGGATGGATGCAAGAGCCTGTTGATCTAAGGTATTCACAACGTCAGCGGCGCAGGGCATGTCGGGGTACCTACGCACAAAGAGAAGCCCAATTAAGCTGTTTGACGTCATGTCCTTGCTGACAGTGGTGAATTCTGACAACTCTGAGCCATGGCTGAAAACCTTTATGACAGTTATGAATAGACAGATTGTGAGAGAAGGGAAAGAGAAATGCAGCTTGTTCAAGTGATGATTATGGAATTATCTGGGACCTTTATGCATTATGATTCCACTGTAATGTGAACCAGATATTTTTCTTAACCATCCTAGAACCATTACAGCAGATATCATATACACATCAAACACTGATACTGGCTAATTAACACCTTCACAACATGGTATCATATTACACTGTTAAAAGTGATGTGGAACAGCACTGCAATTAAAATAATATCGACTTTAACGGAAGAAATCCTCAAGAACAATGTTTATTTTTGTGAAACAGTGATTAAGTATGGCTTTAAATAATCACAGTAATGGTTGAGTTTATGGAACAGATTAGTGTTGTGGCTACATTAAAAATAAGGCTTAAGGTTAAAAGTAGTTGCACATTAAATGTAATCTTTGGTGTCAAACTTGGATTTTTGTTTGCAATATTCAGAACATCCAACCATTCACCATGCATCCAGAAAGTATTCACAGTGCTTCACTTTTTCCACATTTTGTTATGTTACAGCTTTATTCCAGAAGGGATTAAATTCATTTTTTTACCTCAAAATTCTACACACAATACCCAATAATGACAATGCCAAAAAATTTTTTGAGATTTTTGCAAATTTATTAAAAATAAAAAACTAAGAAATCACATGTACATAAGTATTCACAGCCTTTGCCATGAAGCTCAAAATGGTGTTCAGGTGCATCCTATTTACACTGATCACCCTTGATATGTTTCTGCATCTTAATTGGAGTCCACCTGTGGTAAATTCGGTTGATTGGAAATGATTTGGAAAGGCACACACCTGTCTATATAAGGTCCCACAATTGACAGTGCATGTCAGAGCACAAACCAAGCATGAAGTCAGAGGAAATGTCTGTAGACCTCCAAGACAGGATTGTCTCGAGGCACAAATCTGGGGAAGGGTACAGAAACATTTCTGCTGCTTTGAAGGTCCCAATGAGCACAGTGGCCTCCATCATCCATAAATGGAAGAAGTTCGGAACCACCAGGACTGTTCCTAGAGCTGACCGGCCGTCTAAACTGAGCGATCGGAGGAGAAGGGCCTTAGTCAGGGAGGTGACTGAGAACCCGATAGTCACTCTGTCAGAGCTCCAGTCTTCCTCTGTGGGGAGAGGAGAACCTTCCAGAAGGACAACCATCTCTACAGCAATCGACCTATCAGGCCTGTATGGTAGAGTGGCCAGATGGAAGCCACTCCTTAGTAAAAGGCACATGGCAGCCCGCCTGGAGTTTGCCAAAAGGCACCTGAAGGACTCTCAGACCATGAGAAACAAAATTCTCTGGTCTGATGAGACAAAGATTGAACTCTTTGGCGTGAATGCCAGGCGTCATTTTTTGGAGGAAACCAGGCATTACTCATAACCATGCCAATGGTGGTGGCAGCATCATGCTGTGGGGATGTTTTTCGGCAGCAAGAACTGGGAGGCTAGTCAGGATAGCGGGAAAGATGAATGCAGCAATGTACAGAGACATCCTGGATGAAAACTTGCTCCAGAGCACTCTTGACCTCAGACAGTGGCGATGGTTCATCTTTCAGCAGGACAACAACCCTAAGCACACAGCCAAGATATCAAAGGAGTGGTTTCAGGACAACTCTGTGAATGTCCATGAGTGGCCCAGCCAGAGCCCAGAATTGAATCCAATTGAACATCTCTGGAGAGATCTGAAAATGGCTGTGCACCAATGCTTCCCATCCAACCTAATGGAGCTTGACAGGTGCTGCAAAGAGGAATAGGTGAAACTGCTAAAAGATAGGTGTGCCAACCTTGTGGCATCATATTAAAAAAAAATTGAGGCTGTAATTGCTGCCAAACGTGCATCAACACAGTATTGAGCAAAGGCTGTGAATACTTATGTACATGTGATTTCTTAGTTTTTTATTTTTAATAAATTTGCAGAAATCTAAAAAAAAACTAAACTTTTTTTCATGTTGTCATTATGGGGTATTGTGTGTAGAATTTTAAGAAAAAAAATTAATTTAATCCCGTTTGGAATAAGGCTGTAACATAACAAAATGTGGAAAAAGTGAAGCGCTGTGAATACTTTCCGAATGCACTGTATTGTCTCCCTAAAGGTCTGCCTACAGCAGAAATGAACATTTGAGGACCTCTTGTGCAACAGCAGTGAATACCGTGGTATGCAAACATTTACCTGAGTGGTGGCCTAGAGGCAGAGTATTTGCCCCACAACCAGGAGGTTGTGGGTTCAAGTCCCGGCCAGGTCATACCAAAGACCATATAAAAATGTTATTTCTTGCCTTCTAGCTTGGTGCTCAGCAAAAATAGAATGGAGAAAGGAAAGTTGGCTATCCAGTCACAGGGGGTGCACAAGCCAGTGTACTCCCTGTGCCTGTCCCAAGCCCAGATAAATGGGCAGGGCTGCGTCAGGAAGGACATCCGGCATAAAAATCTTTGGCAAAGTATGTTTACAAATTGTGGAACAATTTCAGAATAATGTTTGTAAACTTAAAGGTCTAATGACACATTTTTGACTTCATCTGATTTTTCAACACATAATACAATATGACGAAATAGGTTGGTCTGTGCAGTTCTAAGTCAAACAGGCTTTTTTCCACGGGAATATCTGACGTTTTCATGAGCACCACGTCACCGATTGCATCAGTCGCTGGAAAACCCCCCGGCCATGTTGTAACGTCATCGACAGAACACAGCGCTTGGCTGCCCATTGTACACACGGGATGGAAGTGGTTGAAAACATCGACGATGGTTCCAGCACATGTAGTCTGGAATTGGTTTGTGTTGTCCAATCTTCAGACGATTATAGTTCCGAAGAGTGGGATGACAATGAAGAATCTGGCGTGTAAATCCATTCATCATGACCCTCCGTGCACTCTTACACAGGGCACGGAGAGGGAGGATGAAATAATGAGGATTTACATGCAGGGTTCACCACACACATTTAATACAGAAAGACAGACAATTCCCAAAAAGGTGAAGACGTACAAAAAACACAAACACACTTACTGATGGCGTTCGGGGGCCGGCATCGCCCAGAGAATGAATGAGAGGAGACGTGTTAGCCACAGGTGCGCCCCAGAGCCGACATCGCTTCAAGGACGCACGAGAACCACGGCGAACATGGAGTGACTAACACGTCGTGAGAGAGCTGAAAATAATGGCAGACTAACAGCACAGATGACAATACTATGGACCAGCAGTGCGTGACTGGCAAACGGCTGCTAAGTACACGCACTGCTGGTGATGGTGTGATGAGAAACACCTGGGCGAGGACCGGGAAAGATGATCAGCGGGATTTTTAATCAGCCGGTGATAATGATAGAGGGGACATGGCCGGATCGGCGAGCGTCAGCATGCGATCACAAAAAGTAAATCAAAGCTGCGTGTAAAACCATTAAGGTGAGGAGGCTTATGACAGTTGGAGCTGAAGCGTGTGATGTGGTCTTTCATGGCCTGCTGTTTATCTAAGCCTGTGACACAACGCGAAGGCATAGCCTTAAAATTAAAACAAGAAACCAGAGAAACTGTGAGCTACAAAGCTGCTGTCATTCCAGTCAACAACACCGGCGTCTGTTCTGTCGCTTACATCATGGTGGTGCCGCCCTTCATTCGGTGGGTGGCATCACAGTCCAGTCAGTGGCTGCGGTTTTTTGATGATAACTAGTTTATGCAGGCGCGGTTGTAAATATTATATTGATCATCGACAATGACTTTTGGGTTTACACAACATGCTAAAAAATGTCAAAATCATGTCATCAGACCTTTAAAATTGTAAAGACTTTGAATATCCCATCATTTACAATACATAATATCAAAATATTCAAAGAATCTGGAGACATTTCTGTGTGCAAGGGACATGGTCGAAAATCAGTACTGGATGCCCGTGATCTCCAGGCTCTCAGGTGGCACTGCATTAAAAACAGGCATGATTTTGTCATGGAAATTACTGCATAGGCCCAGAAACCTTTCCAGCAGTCATCTTGTCTAAACAAAATCATGGACGCCATTTCTTCATCCCTGCTTCCACCTGGTTCACTAATCCACAGTTGAGAATATAACTTGTATCATTCTGGCTTATGTTATATTTTTACTGTGATGCAACATCTAATCATTAGCATTATCTTGGCTAGGTGGTCGGAGTCAGTCAGACTAACCGTATTTGACCTCACCTCAGTGGGGAGAGGCTGACAGACAGGCCACCTGGCTTTTGCTTAACTATTGATCCGGCCGGTTTTGATCACTATTTTCTATAAATTGTATTCACCCCTACTGGAATCCTTGTTCATCTACCAACACTTGACCTAATATGTTGTTCTTAGATTTTATTTTAGCTTAGTTTACTACAGTTATCTTTAACCAAGACCCAAGCAGTTAGCTGACACCTTGGGCCACCATTCACTCACTTGTGAATGTTTCTGTGCTCATTTACTTCAGGGACCAGTCATCTTCTATCAGCCACTGTAACCACACACCCCTGTCCACAAGTGACACTTTATTTCATTCATTTCTTAAGATGAATTTACGTTGGTTGACTCAGGCTCATTACCCAACCTAGGACCTAGCCAGCTATGATTAGCAATAGTGACGAAAGAGGTAGGGTGGATTTAACTGCAGCTCTTGGGCATTTAAAGAGACATGCAGTGAAATGAACCATACTGAGGAAGGCTGCCAAAGCTGATTCTTAATGATGCTGCAGCAATTAAATAATTAAAGCCAATTTGGCCAAAGTATGTCACAACCATTTCATTAAGACCTTGGGAGCTGTCAAAATGTGGAAAAAGTGCAGTAAATGGAACTTTTAATGTAAAATCATACTTGACGTGCTATATTGACATGTCATTGACATATTTATGACCCATCTTAGTGAACAGAAGACCTATGCCCAGGTGATGTGATAAACCTAACTAAAGGACCAGATAAACACAAAGTTGCAACTGACTTAGCTTAAGACCCCAGACCTTTCACCAACTGAAAACATTTGGTGATTCATGAAAAGCAAAATATGACAAAGAAGACCCAGGACTGTTGAGCAGCTGGAATCTTATATCAGAAAAAACTGGAAAAACATTTTTCTCACAAAGGTCCAGCAACTGGTGTCCTCAGTTCCCAGGTGTAAACCATGGTAACCATGGCGCTATCTTAACTGTTTTGAGATGTGTTGCTGCAATCAAATTCAAGATGAGCTAATATTGTTCATGAGATCCCACAGTGTGTCACTTTTAACATTTGATGTGCTTTCTACATTCTACTGTGAATAAAATTGTGGTCTATGAGATTTGCAAATTATTACATTCTGCTTATATTTATATAAACATTGTCCTGACTTTTTTGTGGAAGTGGCTTTGTAATTTGTGCCGAGGGAAACTAGCCCATTCACATTTTCTGGCAAAAAGGTAAATCCTGTTCTTATTCACACTGTAGCCACCCTGAAGGAGTTGAAGTTGCTGAAGCGCAAAAGAAGTGTTTGACCACTAAACCTAAATAGTATTTGCAGTCAATTATTCTTCCACCATACAGTATATACCCACCTGACTTTGGTTGGGTCCGGCTATCAAAGCCTTCTCCTTTCTCTTCAATATTAAAACACTCACTCCACAGAGATATGGGCACTGCCTTCATGTAGTTAAATTCATAAAGAAATGAGCAGATTGAACATTAAAAACAAACACACCTTGACCACCCCTTTACTTGCCACTGGCCCACTCCAAAAACCTTTATCCAAACAGATTTGGGACTCATTAATATTAATGAACAAGTTGAAAACTGACTATTTCAGACAGAACTTTTATAGACAGCTATGAGCTATAATGAGCTATAAAAAACAAATTATTTTACATACACTATACGTCCTATTTTGACAGTCATCAGCTGACTTTTCCACCGGAGTTCCCACCGTATGCCAGTGTTTTTGTTAGTTTCTGTCAGCGCATTGTCTGTTTTTTACGCTTTGCATCACACCATCTAATTACCAGTAGACAGTGTGCCCGCTTTGTGCTGGGAGGCGGAGGCTCATTTCAAAGAGGTGTGCTGGCACACAATCTCCTGCGAAACGGTATTATGGTGCATGTTACGCCAATGCGCTTTTGATCAGGGAAAAGGAGGTCTGTCGTCAGAAGTGCATTGTTTGTTTGTTTTTTCCCTTGTCCTATCAAGCAGCTAGGTGAGCAGAACAAAAATCTGCTTCCCCCATTGTGCCAAACAGATTTAGTTTGCTAAAAGGAGCTTTATACAGTACATATACAGTATATGTACTGTATATTATTATAAACTCCTCTTGTAATAGCTTTTAATACTTTAAACTGTTTTACCCATGAAGGATCTGACGGGGGGAATGAGAAAAAGAGGGGTGGAAAGGGGGAAAGAAAAGGGAGAGGAACAAACAGAGAAGACAAACAGACTAACACAACTGAAACTAACAGAAGACAAACTGTTTCTTATCGCATCTGATAATGGACTTGTTTCTGTACTTGTCCTTTAAGACCTTAGTGCAGCCTTTGATACTATCGACCATAATATTCTACTTGATAGATTAGAACACTATGTTGGACTTAATGGAACTTCGCTGCAGTGGTTTAGATCATATTTGTCTGATAGGCTCCAGTTTGTTCATATCAATAATGAGTTTTCTTCCAACTCAAAGCTCAGTCATGGAGTTCCACAGGGATCTGTGCTGAGCCCTACTCTTTGTAGTTTATATATGCTTCCGTTAGGCAACATCATTAGAAAGCACTGTATACATTTTCATCGTTATGTAGACGACACACAATTATACCTGTCAATGAAGCCAGATGATAGTAATCAATTAAATCAAATCAAATCAAATCAAACTTTATTGTCATATTGCTGTACATACAACTGTAGTGCAGGCAAGATGAAATTGCGTTTCTCTCGGCATCCATATAAGAAGCAGCATGATTAAGACACACTCCACCATAGCTCCCACCCCCTCATCCATTCACACATCCCTGAGACATACTTGGGGAAAAAGAATAACTAACTATAATATACAAAATGTCCATAGGTGCAGTAGTGTGTATGTGAGATTCCGGGTCAGCTGTTCAGCATCCTGACAGCTTGTGGGAGGAAGCTGTTGATCAGTCTGGTGGTTCTGCCTCTGATGCTCCGGAATCGTTTACCAGATGGAAGAAGTTCAAAGTGTTTATGCAGAGGGTGAGAACGGTCCTTGACAATGTTCAGTGCCCTGCTCCTACAACGGTTCTGAAAAAGTTCTTGGACAGAGGGGAGGGAGACTCCAATTACCCTCTCCGCCCCCTTGACTATCCTCTGCAGGGCTTTTTTGTCTGACATACTGCAGCTGGAGTACCATGTAGCAATGCAGTACGTCAGAACACTCTCCATTAGCCACTCTCAATTAGCCAAGTTAGAAGCCTGTCTTAACGAAATCAAAGCTTGGATGACTTGTAATTTCCTGCTATTAAATTCAGACAAGACTGAAGTCATTCTTGTTGGTCCAACAAACCTTAGAAATACCTTTCCAAAACAAACTCTTAGTATGGATGTGGTTATTCTTTCTCTTAATAGTTCTGTGAGGAACCTTGGAGTTATTTTTGATCAAGATCTGTTTTTCACTTCACATATTAAATTTGTTTCTAAGGCTGCCTTCTATCATTTGCGTAATATTGCCAAGATTAGGAGCATCTTGTCTCAGAGTGATGCTGAGAAACGAATCCACGCTTTTGTTAGCTCGAGATTAGATTATTGTAACTCTTTATTATCAGGTTGTCCTAAAATATCTTGAAAAAGTTTTCAGTTGATCCAAAATGCTGCTGCAAGAGTTTTAACAGGTACTAGAAAGAGAGATCATATCTCTCCGGTTTTGGCCTCCCATTGGCCTCCCATTGGCTTCCCATAGAGTTCAGAATTAAGTTTAAAATCCTTCTTTTCACTTACAAAGCTCTTAACAATCAGGACCCTTTATATTTAAAAGATCTGATACTACCCTATCATCCTAACAGAGCATTACGCTCCGAAAATGCTGGATTACTTGTAATACCTAGAATCTCCAAAAGTACAATGGGAGGCACAGCCTTCAGTTATCAAGCTCCTTTCCTGTGGAACCAGTTACCAATCTGAATTTGGGAGTCAGACTCGATCTCTGTTTTTAAGAATAGGGTAAAAGCCTTCCTTTTCGATATAGCTTACAATTAGGAGGGATCATGTGTCTCTAAACCCTCCCTTAGTTATGCTGCTAATAGATTTAGACAGCCGGGGGACCTCCAATAATGTACTGGGCTTCTCCCCTGTAATGTTTGCTCTCTACATGTCTGTTCTTCTCATCTTCTCTATCCCCTCACCCCCCAGCCAGTCGCAGCAGATGACTGCCCCTCCCTGAGCCTGGTTCTGCTAGAGGTTTCTTCCTGTTAAAAGGGAGTTTTTCCTCTCCATCTTTGCCAAGCGCTTGCTCACAGGGGATCGCCTGATTGCTGGGGTCTTTCTGCAATTGGGGGGGTTTCCCCTACAGTTGAAAGTGCTATGAGATGACTGTTGTTGTGAAATAGCACTATATAAATAAAGTTGAATTGAATTCTTCTACTGAAAAGGTATCATCACGAGTCTGGTATCTGCACCTGTTAAAGGAGAGACATACATGTGTGTGTGCATGTGTGTGCGTGTGTATGAGAGTGTGCGCAAAATAAGTGTTTGTGTGTGTGAGTGGTTTGCCAGGAACCATACAAAGAGGGTGGCCCCCTCCCCTCAGAAACCCCGAGCAAGCAAGACAGTGCCACCAACCCCCACAGAGCACAAATGTCCTGAGGCCAACAAGCCCCAGGACAACCAGGCATTCGCCCCAGGAGGGATAGTCAAGGGAGGCCGGACCACCAAGGGGCCGGTGCAGTGCGCCCCCGGAACAGTTAACCCCCCCCCCAGCAGGGCCAACGCTGGCCCCCGAACCCCAGGCACCAAAAGGACAGCGCCCCTCCACCCCGGGCCAGGGACTGAGCGGTGCAAGCCTCCCCAGACACCCCCACAGCAGGCCTGCGCACACCCCAGCACCATCGACACACACCCCAGGAGCCCCCACGCCAAAGGAAGGCAACAGCAAGGCACAGGAGCCCCATGGGGGGCCAGCCCCCCCAGTCCAAGGGAGACCAAGTGGCCAGGAGGTACCAGGAGGCAGCACCCCCCGACCAGCACCCATACTCATTCCGATGCACTTACACCCTTCTGCTCTCATTCGTACCCACATACACGAACATGCACTCACTCACGCTCACTCGCCCTCTCCCCCACACAATTCCACACTCACCCACTCCTATGCCCACTGAATCTCGCTCCCACTCGCCCTCACCCACCCACGCTCACCCATACGCACTCTCACTCGCGCTCCAACTCATTCACATCTACTTGTGCTCTCCCCCACACACTCACCCACACTCATTCACCCTTATCACTTGGGCCGGCTGTGGCGCAGATATAGTGGGCATGAACACGTACCACCAACACCCACCCGGAGCGGCTGATCAACGCACCACCGCAAGCGCTCCGAGACACCACACAAATCCGTCCCACCACTACCATCTCCACTCATTACTCCCTCGCTCTCATCTACTCACTTGCTCTCTCACTCGCTCACTCCCCTGCTCGCACCCATTCATTCTGCAGCACCCAGGGATAACGACAACATGAGGGGCCCTAGGTCACTAGCCAGGCCTTCAGGCCCCTGACAACAGAAGGAGCCTGAATCGTGATGGGTGAGTGTTAGTTGTGTGGTGTGATTGTGTGCAAGTATGTGAACTACCAAAGTACAGTTAAAATTGGGGGGATGGTGTGTTAAGGCACCGCTAGCCACTGCTATGGGCAGCGGGGCACATTGTTTAATGATATTTCAGAGGTGTGTTTTGAAATCGCACAGCTCTGGAGCTCATGAGGAAATAGGATGCGCTGGGATTTTCTGTTATTTTAACGGTGAGAGTTGCAACAGTTATAATCGCCCATCATTTTATTTATATGATGATACATTAGTTTTTTTTATTCCAGCCAGAGTCTCATTTTAATTGTGGATTTACCTTTGGACTCTATGGGGCACATTTACTAACGTGCTGCACCATCGCAAAACCCTGTTTTGGCGTTAAAAAACACACCGTGGCATTGAGATTTACTTAAGGGCATAGGGCAAAATTAGCGATGGAAAGGTGTGGACAGTGTTAATTTTTTGGCGTCACTGCATAGTATGTAGTGGGTGGCACGGTGGCGCAGTGGTTAGCATTGCGGCAGCACAGCAACTCACCCTTGGCTGGGGGATCCTGGGTTCGATCCCAGCCCCCGACCAACAGTGATCTGTGTGGAGTTTGCATGTTCTCCCCGTGTCTGCATGGATTTACTCCGGGATTTCTCCAGTTTCCTCCCACATACCAAAAACATGCAAGTTAGGTTAATTGGCATCAAACTGGGGATTCTAAATTGTCCTTAGGTGTGACTGTGAGAGTGAATGGTTGTCTCTCTCTCTGTGTTGGCCCTGCAATGGACTGGCGATCTGTCCAGGGTGTACCCTGCCTCTCGCCCAAAGATGCTGGGATAGGCTCCAGCCCCCCCGCAACCTGAAAAGGATTAAGTGGAAGAAGATCAATGAATGAATGAATGCATAGTATGTACAGTATCTGTGGCGCAAGGTGCTTTATTAAGGTTTACGGTTGTCAGTCTCCTGCAAAATGCGACAGGATTTAACGTCCAAAAAAAGCTTGTCTTAATTCATCTGCGCCTGATGACAGCAATCATTGGTGCCAAGACACCAGCAAGAACCGAGGGCGTGTGGCCGAAGAGACAGAAGCTTCTCTCTGCACATGACTTTATTTGGCATGACAGAAGAACAGATTATACGAATATCAGTGGTCTCACAGAGATCGGTGTTATACTGAACTGGACATCAGCTGGCAGTTGTTTTTTTTTGTTTTTTTTTATTTCATTTGCTTACAGTGGGGTAAAAAAGTATTTAGTCAGCCACCAATTGTGCAAGTTCTCCCATTTAAAAGATGAGAGAGGTCTCCAATTTTCATCATAGGTATACCTCAACTATGCGAAACAAAATAAGAAAAAAAAATCCAGAAAATCACATTGAAGGATTTTTAATGAATTAATTGGTAAGTTCCTCGGTAAAATAAGTATTTGGTCAATAAAAGTTCATCTCAATACTTTGTTATATACCCTTTGTTGGCAAAGGTCAAACGTTTTCTGTAAGTTTTCACAAGGTTTTCACACACTGTTGCTGGTATTTTGGCCCATTCCTCCATGCAGATCTCCTCTAGAGCAGTGATGTTTTGGGGCTGTCGCTGGGCAACACAGACTTTCAACTCCCTCCAAAGATTTTCTACGGGGTTGAGAACTGGAGACTGGCTAGGCCACTCCAGGACCTTGAAATGCTTCTTACGAAGCCACTCCTTCGTTGCCTGGGCGGTGTGTTTGGGATCATTGTCATGCTGAAAGACCCAGCCACGTTTCATCTTCAATGCCCTTGCTGGTGGAAGGAGGTTTTCACCCAAAATCTCACGATACATGGCCCCATTCATTCTTTCCTTTACACGGATCAGTCGTCCTGGTCCCTTTGCAGAAAAACTGCCCCAAAGCATGATGTTTCCACCCCCATGCTTCACAGTAGGTATGGTGTTCTTTCTCCTCCAAACACGACAAGTTGAGTTTTTACCAAAAAGTTCTATTTTGGTTTCATCTGACCATATAACATTCTCCCAGTCCTCTTCTGGATCATCCAAATGCTTTCTAGCAAACTTCAAATGGGCCTGGACATGTACTGGCTTAAGCGGGGGACATGTCTGGCACTGCAGGATTTGAGTCCCTGGTGGCGTAGTGTGTTTCTGATGTAGCCTTTGTTACTTTGGTCCCAGCTCTCTGCAGGTCATTCACTAGGTCCCCCCATGTGGTTCTGGGATTTTTGCTCACCGTTCTCGTGATAATTTTGACCCCACAGGGTGAGATCTTGCATGGAGCCCCAGATGGAGGGAGATTATCAGTGGTCTTGTATGTCTTCCATTTTCTAACAATTGCTCCCACAGTTGATTTCTTCACACCAAGCTGCTTACCTATTGCAGATTCAGTCTTCCCAGCCTGGTGCAGGTCTACAATTTTGTTTCTGGTGTCCTTTGACAACTCTTTGGTCTTGGCCATAGTGGAGTTTGGAGTCTGACTGTTTGAGGTTGTGGACAGGTGTCCTTTATACTGATAACGAGTTCAAACAGGTGCCATTAATACAGGTAACGAGTGGAGGACAGAGAAGCCTATTAAAGAAGTTGTTACAGGTCTGTGAGAGCCAGAAATCTTGCTTGTTTGTAGGTGACCAAATACTTATTTTACTGAGGAATTTACCAATTAATTCATTAAAAAATCCTTCAATGTGATTTTCTGATTTTTTTTTTTCTCATTTTGTCTCTCATAGTTGAGGTATACCTATGATGAAAATTGGAGACCTCTCTCATCTTTTAAGTGGGAGAACTTGCACAATTGGTGGCTGACTAAATACTTTTTTGCCCCACTGTATACTGTACAATGCATCTGGAAAGTATTCACAGCGTTTCACTTTTTCCACATTTTGTTATGTCACAGCCTTATTCCAAAAGGGATTAAATTCATTTTTTCCTCAAAATTCTACACACATTACTCCATGATGACAAAGTGAAAAAAGTTTTTTTTTTTTTTTTTTAATTTTTGCAAATTTATTAAAAATAAAACCTAAGAGACTTCCGGTTATGGCTGCCACGTAGGACGGACGTGTCTCGCTCTGCTCTGCTCCTGGAGAAAAAAAATCGGCAAATAACTCTCTCATTTGGGACAGAACGTATCCCAGCATTTGGGCGAGGATATGTCGGCGAAGCCTAAGGCTGGAAAACCAGGAAAAGGAAAAAGCGAGCCGCCGAAACAGTCCAAATTAACGGACTTTCAGGTCTGTGACGCAGCAAACAAAACTCCATATATGGCGGAGGAGGCTGGCAACGGTGCGATATCTGCGGGGAATGGCGCAGATGCGCTGATGGCTGCCATGAGTTCAATGAGAGCGGACTTTTCCTCTAGATTTGATGGGATTATGACAGCGTTGGAAGGAATAAGAAAGGAATTGGGTGACTGTGTAGAACGAACGGCGCAGATGGAGCTCCGTCTCGCTAGTGCTGAAGATGACGTCACCCGTCTTCAATTAAAGGTGCGCACTTTGGAAAAAAAAAAATAAATCTCTGGAAGATAATATTTTGGATTTGGAATCTCGGTCGAGACAGAATAATTTGAGGCTGGTGGGTCTTCCAGAGGAATCAGAAGGTCGGGACGTATGTTCCTTTCTGGAAAAGTGGATTCGGAGGTGCTGGGCAGCGAGGAGTTGCAATCAGCAGTGGTTCTGGAAAAAGCACATCGTATTGGCCCACGGAGAGATAAGGGACCGCCGAGGACCTTAATTATGAAGTTTCTTAGCAACAGAGACAGGATGAAGATCTTCAACGCTGCACGTGCTAAAGGAGAGATTAAACACCAGGACCAGCAGGTGCGGTTCTACCCAGATTTGGCCACAGGAATCCAGCAATTGAGGAAGCAGTTTGATCCCGTACGTAAGGAGCTGCGCAACCTTGGGATTCGTCATGGTGTAATCTATCCTGCGAGACTGCTGACCACGTATGAGGGCAGAACCCACATCTTCAAGACCCCAGAGGAGGCGCAGGAGTTCATCAAGAAGATCAAAGAAGAAGAAGAGACTGGTGGGAGCTAAGCATGAACAAAATATAAGGTAGAATAATTAAGCATTTGCACAGGCATCTGACTGACTTGAAGTAAATAGTAAGTTTACAAAATATAGATTGTATTATATATTAAAAAAACAAAACAAAAACAAAACAAACAAAAAAAAAACTATGATGTACAAAGTTGTTAAAAATTTTGGAGTTAAGTTGGAAAACTACAGAGGAGAGTTAATGTTACGTCATTAAAAGCAGTAGAGTTAGGGTGATTGGGAGGATGAAGAAGGAGTGGCTTAGGCTGTTCCCCGTGGGTGTGGAACGGTCGATGGCTATATCGGGAGACAGAATTTTTCTTTTGATTTTGGGGGGTTTGCCACAAGTGTGGGAAGGGGAAATTTGTTTGTGTGTAGTTTGTAGGATGAATGTTCAACCACTCATGTTTTTGCTTCTCTGTATGAGCATGTTTACACTGCAAGGTAATCCCAAACTCTCTATTGATCATGGACCAAAGTGTTAATCTTAATTTAACTTCATGGAATTGCAGAGGTCTACAAAATTTAAAAAAACTTAAACAAGTTATGAATAAAATAAAGGACATGGGTTCAAGAATTGTGTTTTTACAAGAAACTCATCTGATAGAGGAGGATGTTAAAAGAATTAGGAGTAGATGGCAGGGAAGTGTATTCACCTCTTCATTTTCATCCCGAGCCAGGGGAGTTATGACTCTCATACATAAATCAGTTCCTTTTCAAGTGAAAAATGTAATTGGAGACAAATTTGGAAGATATGTAATCATTCAAGGTTCTTTGCTATTAGAAAATATAAATCTTGTGAACTTATATGGTCCCAATATAGATGATCAGAAGTTCTTTGCTAATTTATTTCTCATCTTATCATCACTTACAGGGCAACATATAATAGCAGGGGATTTTAATTGTACATTGAATCCAGGTGTGGATAGATCAACAGGACTGGATTGTACGCACATTGGATGTAGGATGACTATTAATCATTTTATGAAAGAATTGAGATTGTTAGATATATGGAGAGAAATGAAACCACAAGTTAAAGCCTATTCTTGTTATTCCAGTACCTACAAGACATTCTCACGTATTGATATTTTTTGATTTCCACAGAATTAAGGTCCAAGATTCAAAACTGCTTTTATGATAACATCGTGATCTCTGATCATGCACCCTGTTGTCTAATATATGTAGATAAAAAATTGACAAAGGAATCAGGTAGATGGCAATTTCAGCATAAATGGCTTCAGGATGAGGAATTTGTCAAGTATATAGAAAAACAGATAGACGAGTTCTTTGACATCAATACTACACAAACATCAGCATGTGTAAAGTGGGAGGCTTTCAAAGCTTTTATTAGGGGACATATTATTAGTTATACAGGATCAAAATCTAAGAAGACTCGAGAGGAGAGAGCTAAATTGGAACATAAAATAAAAAGTCTTCAGGAAAAAGTGTATGCAGGAAGTGACCCAAGGTTGGAGAATGAATTACTGATTTTGAGAGCTGAATACGACAAAAAATCAGCGAATAGAGCTGCCTCGAGTCTTCTAAGATTGAAACAATCTTTTTATGAACAAGGTGAAAAATCAGGAAAATTATTAGCATGGCAGATTAAACAATTGGAAATTAAAACACCAATTACCAGTATTATAAGTAACGGACAGGTAGTTATAGATCCTTTAGAAATTAATAGAGCCTTTAGAGATTACTATGAAAAATTATATGATACCAAAAATGAACCTGATTTAACAAAACTAAATGGGTTTTTGAACGAACTATCTATACCGTGTATTCCAAATGAAAACAGGGAGATATTGGAGTCTAAAATTAGTCAAGAAGAAGTTGGGCTAGCCATTGATAATATGAAATCAGGAAAAAGTGCAGGACCAGATGGTCTTCCAGTTGACCTTTATAAAAAATTTAAGAATAAATTAATAAAACCTTTTTGGAAATGGTTTTAGAAGCATTTCAAAATAATAATTTACCATCATACATAAATAATGCCTTAATTATACTGCTGCCAAAACCAGGTAAGCCCTCTAATAAATGTGAAAATATGAGACCAATAAGCCTATTAAACGCCGACCTTAAGATAATCTGTAAAATTTTAGCAAGACGAATACAAGAAATTTTACCAAATATTATTAATCGAGATCAGAATGGCTTTATAAAGGGTAGACAAGGCTTCCATAATGTAAGAAGACTATTTAATATTATTTATTTTAATAAAGAAGCACCGGATACAGCTCTCCTATCATTGGACGCCGAAAAGGCCTTTGATAGAGTTGAATGGCCCTTTCTTTTTGAAGTCCTACAAAGGTTTGGACTTGGAAATAATTTCATAAAATGGGTTCAAATAATATACAATAATGCTACAGCAGAAATCCTAACAAATAACAATATTTCAAAACCAATAAAAATCAATAGAGGATGTCGACAAGGCTGCCCCACTTTCACCTTTACTGTTTACTATGGCAATTGAACCTTTAGCGATAGCGATACGTTTACATTCACAAATATATGGAATTAAAGTTGGACCAACAGAACATAAAATCTCCCTGTACGCCGATGATATAATTTTGTTTATGTCGAATCTAAAAAAATCAATTCCAACCTTGTTGAATTTAATAAAGAATTTTGGGGAAATATCAGGATATAAAATAAATAAAACTAAATCTTCAATATTAATGCTAAATGAGACCCAGAGAAATTACCCAGCCCCTGAGGTAAATCAATTCAATGTTGTAAATCAGTTTAAATATTTAGGAATCCAAATTATGCCTAAGCTAGAATCAGTCGCCAGTGTCAACTATGAAGCCTTAATGTCAGATATCAATGAGTTAACTCAGAGATGGATGTCACTACCAATGTCGATGATCGGGAGAATCAATATACTTAAAAGTAATATTTTACCTAAAATACTTTATTTATTTCAATACATTCCCTTATCACCACCTTTAGATCTATTCTCAAGAATAAAAAAAAAGTTAGTGGAATTTATATGGAACAACAGGAGGGCTAGATTACGTTTGTCTTTATTATATTTACCATTTGATCGTGGAGGTCTGAAATGTCCAAATTTTATGTTGTATTATTGGTCGGCACAACTGAGGTCTATGACATATTATTTTTCATCAAATGATCTCCCTCACTGGACTGAAATGGAATCATACAATTTACCTTTACCTCTTCCCATATTCATATACTCAGATTCGGCAAAAAAATTACAAAAACAAGTTAAAAATCCATTTGTAAAGCATATGATCAAAATATGGTGTGAAGCTAAAAACTATTTAAAAGAACCACAGTTATTGTCACAATTTAGTCCAATATGGGGTAATCAATATTTTAAACCAGGGAGAGCGGACGCTGTATTTAAAGTATGGAATTTAAAAGGGATACAAAAGATTCAGGATTTATATTTGCCATGTGCAGACAACATAATGTCTTTTGAAGAGCTGAGGATCAAATTTAATCTCAATAGAACACATTTTTTTAAATATCTTCAACTTAGAAACTTTATTCGATCAAATCAAAATAAAGCTCTCACTCGACCTATTTATTCATCCTTGGAAAAAATGATGATGAAAGATAGTAAAAGAAAGGGTATTATTTCAGAGTTTTATAACTCATTGACACTATCTTCAAGTGAAAATTCACTGAAAAGATTAAACTACTGGAAAGAAGATCTGCAAATTGAAATTTCAGAGGAACAATGGGAATTGGCTTGTACAGAAGCTCAAACCAAATCAATAAATGCACGCCTTAAATTGATACATTTCAAATGGTTAATGCGGATGTATGTTACACCGGAGGAGTTAAATAGATATAACAAAAATATACCAGATACATGCACAAAATGCATGGAAAGTAAAGGAACCCTATTTCATTGTTTATGGGAATGTAGATTTATAAGAATGTTTTGGGAAGAGGTGAGGGTAACAATTGAAAAAATAATCTCAAAACAAATCATATTGAATCCTAAACTGTTTTTGTTGGGTCTGTACCAGAAAAGCATAATTTTAATAAAAGTGAAAGAACATTCATAGACCTCAGTTTGCTTAATGCCAAAAAATGTATTGCACTATTATGGAAAAAGACTCATAGACCAGATGTGACTCAGTGGTTAAGACAGATGTTAACAAACCTTCCATTAGAAAGAATAACATATATACTAAAATCAAAGGAAATTGTGTTTGAGAATATATGGAGACCTTTTATTGATTATGTAAAAAATTTAAACATAACTCTTGAAGAAGAAGGTGAATGATGTGTGTGAACCTTGTAAATTCCAAACTGGTGAACATAATATGTATACTTATGTATTGGATTGTCTAGACTAAACAGAGGAGCATTGTTGAAGACTTGATTTTGTTGGTGGTTGTTGGTGTTTTTAGTGCATTTTTTTTTTTGTAGTACTTTAGTGTTAGTGTTTGATTGTTTGTATCATGTTTGTTAAAAAAAAAAAGGTTCAATAAAGATATTGTGGAAAAAAAAAAATAAAACCTAAGAAATCACATGTACATACAGTAAGTATCCACAGCCTTTGCTCAGTACTTTGCTGATGCACCTTTGGCAGCAATTACAGACTGAAGCCTTTTTGAATATGATGCCACAAGCTTGGCACACCTATTTTGGGCAGTTTCGCCCATTGCTCTTTGCAGCACCTCTCAAGCTCCATCAGGTTGGATGGGAAGCGTCGGTGCACAGCCATTTTCAGATCTCTCCACAGATGTTCAATTGGATTCAAGTCTGGGCTCTGGCTGGGCCACTCAGGAACATTCACAGAGTTGTCCAGAGTTGTCCTGAAGATATTTCCTTGATATCTTGGTTGTGTGCTTAGGGTTGTTGTCCTGCTGAAAGATGTTCGAGTAACCCACGACCTGACCCTGACCACCGGAAGAGGTCTGTGAGTGATCGACCGACTCACCATTATCACCCCTATGAGAAGAAGGTGGGGTACCCAGATCAACCCCCCCTTAGAGTGCAGAAGGGGCAATCTAGGAGCCATCAAAGGCCACAACAAGGAGGCTATCAGAAGCAATACACCCCCCTTAACAGGAACAACAGATACTGCTGGTAAAACATGGAGGACGGAATGCAAGCATATTATTAAAAGAATGCCATGAAATGCAATATCATTTGTGTAACCATTAAAATCAACATACAATCTCCGTATTCACGTGTGTAATCAGCTAGGTAATCCATAATCACTGTATTGATCTATGTAATCATTATATACCTTTTTTTAAATGCACAAAGACGGGTTATGTGGGTTCAGATTGTGAAACATGTTTTTCAGACATGGTTGATGGAAAAGCAGGCCTGTTGTTCAGAAAAGAGGAATAGAAAGGGGCCACTCAACTTAACCCCTTGCACTCCGGGCAATTTTCCTAAAAACGCCAAAAAATAACGTGCCCAAAGTAAATCGAAAGCTGTTATTCAACCCTTTGCAGCATCTTCATGGGGTTGGTCTCATTTAAAAGAAAACACTTTGAATTTTTTGGCAAAAAAAACATGATCTCTCTAAGTGCTCCGGCCACTGAGTTACAGTCATCTAAACATAGTGAACTTGAAGAAAATAAATTTGGCCTGGGTGTTTTTATTGGATACAAATGCTTGCAAATAACACACAGCTTCAGATCCGGGCTGGAAAATGCAACAGAAATGTGGAACCAAGTGTTATCCAGCTGAGGTCCAAATTTTGTAACAATACCACAAAAAATGAATATTTTACACAGCTTTGCTCTCAGGCTGCTCCCAGGCGTTTTGGAACTGTGCCAAATTGTGCCAAATGGCACAGTTTGGAAAAACGTCTGTAACTTTTGAATGATTCAACATAGAAGCTTCATCTTGGGCTCAAATGAAAGGTTACATTCAGGGCTGTGTCTGTGTGTGTGTGTTTCGCTACAGAGGACGGAGATCCGCCCTCGCTACATAACGGATTACACTCGGATGTGGTGATGTTTCCACAGCACCGCTGTCACCGCGGCTCCGCCCCCCCCGTGACAGAATTGTAGCGGCGGGGGGGGGGGGGCGTTCACAGTCCGGAGGCGACCAACGAACCGTGTAACGTGACGCACGCACTTCGGACGCACGCACGCACGCACTTCGGAGGTTTGCTGTCCCAAAAAGTAGAACCCAGCGCTACAAAAACAGCTTTGTCCCTGCTGCTGTCAAAGAGTTGAACAAGCTATAAAAATTATATTGTACATATTTTATATTTACCTATTTTGTAAGATGTGTGCCTGTGTTTGTGTCTATGTTGAATGTAATTAGTGGCTTGTAAATATGGATGTCACCAACTGCAAAACAAATCTACCTACGGGTACAAATAAAGTAACCTGAACCTGAACCTGAACCTGGACATCGTGCGCCGTACAGTTGTAATTTACTGATCGGTCAAAAGTCATTTTTGATTACAATTTTCAGGGATAGAAAATAATTTGGCTTATAACACCTTACCTCTTCACAGCCACATTGTCCTGGCCAACTTCTCTTCCTCACTGTCAAGACGAACCGACGCTGGTCCGCTCATGGATCCCGGTCAAAACATAATTCCATTATTGCAGTTTGGGCGAATGATTTACGACCTTTGTCGTCGGCCTCCGTCGGTCTATGATGACGGAAGAGAATCCTAAACGTCTATTCTGCTGGAATGAATGCAGGTCGCACTTGTGGGTGGTCTCCGTGCTGCTGGGTCTGTAGCAGGTTCTTCCAGCAACCTTTTTTTCATCTGTTGCAGCAGTAATGTCTCTCTTCACCCAGCCTGAACTTCTGTGCTTCAATTGGCTCCTGCATTCACAGTAGGCGGGTCCTCCTTCCTAGGTTTTCATTCATTGGTTCTTCAAGGTTTCAGAAACCCAATTCAAGGCTCTTATTAGTCGAATGAGAGGTCAATCAGATGAACTAATCTGTTCGCGGCTGTGTCTGCAGCTTTTATTTTCAGTGTGCGCTTTGACGCCATACACCACCTTCATCAAAATCTCCATTAGGATCTCCATCATGCGTCCGAGAGTGCACGAGGGCGCTCTCGTGCGCCCTCGTGCGCCCTAGGACGCAGAGACTTGCCCGCCCGCGGTACAACGGAGCGCAAGAGGTTAAGTTGCGGAAGGGGAGCTAAAGTGGGCTAAGTGAAAGATGAAAAAAAATGATGAGATGTGTGGAACTGAGGAGGTAAATGTGCTGACATGAGCAGGACTGCATGATGAGAATAGCTGGGGTACGCGGCACATGGCCGCGTACTGGGAAGCATGAGGGAATCACGTGCATGCATTATGTAATGTTTCTGAACTAACCAATGATAAGTAGCCAAACAGCATGGAGAGATAAGAACTGGCCAGTGACAGAATGAACAGATGGGTGGATAAGCAGTATATATACTGTGTACAAAAGCCCCAAAAATGTTCATTTTCGGTGGACATCAAGATCCATCATCGTGCAACGGAAGAGCTGAAGAGGAAAAGAAGACTGCCTGTGGTCTATATTAACCATATATTCCATAACCTACATATGTTAAAGCATGTGGAAATGTTTGGTGATTACATATGTAAAGAACTTCACACCTCTGAAAGGACAAAGGACTCTCACCCGCCGAGTGAAGAACAAAGACGTTCCCGGACGCGGCGGAGGAGACCGGAGGAGCCACCCTCACCCCCCAAGGCGAGGAGAGGAAATACCAGGACAATGGGGGGATTAAGATAATGAGGGATGTCAGCCTTTGTTATGCATGTCTTTTGTTGTGTGCATGTATATAATCAGCGAGTGGGAGAGATTCTGTCTCTTTTCCCTTCTGCCACTCTTTGCACCAGATGAGACTTGTTAGAAGAGCTGAATATTAAAGCTTTGCTTATAAACCAAATCGCCTCTTCATTTCCAAGCTCTTCTACACTGGTGACCTTGACGCGAGTATGGACCTGAGGCATTCCCCCGCAATCGACTCATCCGCGGCGACCCAGGCAGACGCCAGCCACCACGCAGACGAGGGAGCAGATGGACAACTGTTCCCCCCGGCAGAAGAGATTGAGAGGGCTCAACCGAGCACCAGCACCGCCGCGAGAGCCGAGGCAAGGCACTCTCACCCGGCGGGCACAACAGTGATGGTGTGCATGAATGCCGTCGCTGTCCAGCTGCCAGACTTCTGGCAAGAAGACCCCGCCTCTTGGTTTCAGCAGGCTGAAGCCCAATTTGCACTGGCGGGCATCACGGCTGATGACACCAAATTTTATCATATCGTCTCCAAACTCAACGCCGCCACTTCGAAGTGTGTGCGGAGCATGATCCGGCGACCACCGGCCCGGGACAAATACGAGACGCTCAAAGCAACCATCGTGGCGAACTACGTCCCATCAGCGGAAGAGAGAGCCGAGAAGATCCTGGCGGTCTACGGCCACAGAGGGTGCAAACCAAAGACCCTCATGGAGGATTTGCTACAGCTCAAAGAAGAGGACAATGACAACTTCCTCTTCCAGTTTATTTTCCTCAGCACGCTGCCGCCACACATGAGAGGGACACTCGCCAGCATGAAATGCAACAACCACCAAGACTTCCGCGTGCTGGCCAATGAAGCTCATCGGCTTGTCAACGCCTGCAAGGAGCTGACACCCACAGCAGCATCCGCAGACCTCAACGCTGACGCCCCGAGCCACGAGGAGCCACAACCCACGGAGCAGACCCAGCCCACGTGACAGCGACACGGCCAAGACGTAACAGACGGAGCGATGTTTGTTATTACCACCACCGCTTCGCCGAGAAGGCTCACAAATGCGTTCCCCCCTGCAAATTTAAACGCCAAAGCCGAGAGCCGTTAACGGCAGCGGCTCTCGGCGAGAAAAACAAGCTGTTGTACGTGACGGATGGACACTCAGGCAAGCAGTTCCTCATCGACACAGGAGCCCAACTAAGTTTCGTCATGCCCTCCCACGCAGATCGAGCCACGGGCACCCGGGGCAACGGAGCCGTGGCAGCCAACGGCTCTAGCATCGACACGTTCGGCGAGAAGAGCCTGCACCTCCTCATCCACGGCCGCAGCTACAGATGGACATTTGTTGTAGCGGCGGTGAGTTTTAACTTATTAGGCGCAGATTTTTTGTGTGCACATGGGTTATTAGTGGATCTAGCAAATAGGCGCCTGGTTAATGCACTGTCCTTTGCTTCTATTCCATGCTCAGCCCGAGTTTCTCCACCACCTGTGCAGGCCAGCGTCACCACAGCAGGAGGTAAGTTTGAGCAACTCCTCACCCAATTTCCAGCACTCACAATCCCCAAATTCTCAGCCACTGTGGCTAAACACGGGGTTGAACACTTCATTCTCACAACGGGACCTCCCGTTTTTGCCAAAGCTCGCCGCTTAGACGCGGCCAAGCTCAACATAGCACGGGACGAGTTTACAACTCTTGAAAAATTGGGCATTGTTAGACGCTTGAAGAGCCCCTGGGCCTCACCACTTCACATGGTTCCGAAATCCGACGGTTCTTGGAGACCGTGCGGAGATTACCGCAGATTAAACAACGCTACAGCGCATGACCGTTACCCAATCCCTCACATTCAAGATTTTTCACTACATCTAGTGGGTGCGCGCATTTTTTCAAAAATAGACTTAGTCCGCGGTTATCACCAAGTCCCAGTCCGAGCAGAAGACGTTCCTAAAACAGCGGTAATAACCCCTTTCGGCCTTTTTGAATTCCTGCGAATGCCTTTCGGCCTCAAAGGCGCTGCTCAAACTTTTCAACGAATGATGGACGCGGTCCTACGCGACCTCCCTTTTGTTTTCGTCTACCTCGACGACATGCTGGTAGCCAGCTCGTCTGAGGAAGAACACGAGCAGCACCTCACTACGGTTTTTCAGAGGCTAGAAGAACACGGGCTAATAATCAATCCAGCCAAATGCAATGCGTGTCACAAACTGATTTTTTAGGACAAAAGTCTCTCCGAAGGGGGCAGTTCCACTTCCAGACAAAGTTCATGCGATAGAAAGTTTTCCACGGCCACAAATGGTCAAATCGCTACAGGAATTTTTAGGGATGGTTAATTTTTACAACTGCTTCCTCCCCCACGCAGCTCAGCTCATGCAGCCCCTATATGACGCGCTCAAAAAAAAAGAAAGCTTCCAACGCGGTCGAATGGACCCCGGAGCGCGAACGCGCTTTCGCAGAAGTAAAAAGTGCCCTAGCTAACGCCACATTGTTAGTTCACCCAGATCCCTTGGCCCGCATTGCACTAACCACAGATGCTTCAGACCTAGCTATAGGGGCAGTTGTAGAACAACTTGTCAGCGGGGTCTGGCAACCTTTAGCATTCTTTAGCAAATCGCTAAACCAAACTGAACGTAAATACAGCACTTTCGACAGAGAGCTGCTGGCGCTTCATTTATCCATCCGCCACTTCCAGTTCTGGTTGGAAGGGCGGAGTTTCACGGCTTTTGTAGACCATAAACCGCTCACCTTTGCTATGGCTAAAATTTCAGAACCATGGTCAGGCAGGCAACAAAGACAGCTGGCTGCGATTTCAGAGTTCACCACAGACATTCGACACGTGGCAGGCAAACTTAACGTAGTGGCAGACTGTCTCTCTCGCGCTGTGACACCACCAGAGCGCGAGGAGACAGATTATACTGCCTCAGCAGCAGAACTCTTCACTAACGCAGACACATACGCAGCACCTATCCATGCAGGGATAGATTATGCAGCCATGGCGGAGGAACAAAGCAGTGACGCGGATGTACGCGCACTCCTGTCTGGACCAACAGGGTTAAGGCTGGAGAAAAAGGGTTTACGCGACGGCGTGCCCCCCCTAATATGCGATGTTTCAACCGGCCGACCTCGCCCGTTAGTACCAGCTACATGGCGCCGCCGTATTTTCGACGCAATTCACTCCCTCGCACACCCAGGTGTGCGCGCCTCGGTTAAAATGGTCGCCGAAAAGTTTGTGTGGCCAGGCCTGCGCAAAAACGTAAAAGAATGGGCAAAAACTTGCATTTCTTGTCAGCGCGCCAAAATACACAGACACACAAAAGCCCCTCTGGAGCCTTTTCCAATCCCTGCTAGAAGGTTCGACCACATTCATGTCGACCTCGTGGGGCCACTACCTTCCTCCCAAGGTTTCACACACCTGCTAACAATGATAGACCGCACCACGCGCTGGCCAGAGGCAGTCCCTCTAGCGGCAACCACAGCGGAGGAAGTCGCTCGCGTTTTTCTGACAAACTGGGTGGCACGTTTCGGCGTCCCATCGGACATCACGTCCGATAGGGGGCCTCAATTTGTCTCAGAGCTCTGGTCAGCCATGTCCAACAGCTTAGGGGCAACAATTCATCGCACCACTGCTTATCACCCTCAGGCTAATGGGTTATGCGAGCGTTTTCACAGGTCTTTAAAGGCTGCCCTCAGAGCCTCACTAACGGACACGAATTGGGTAAATAAACTTCCCTGGGTTTTATTGGGGTTGCGTGCTGCGCCTAAAGAGGATCTAGACGCCTCCCCCGCAGAATTAGTGTTTGCACAACCTCTCAGGCTCCCAGGTGAATTTTTACCAGAGAACCCAGAGCCAGGGCACCTTCCAGTCCCAAGGTTTTTAGGCAGCAACGGACCGGGCTCTCTCCCCGGTCCAGCCCATCACTCCTTCCCACGGGTTTTTGTCCCTCAAACTTTAAAAAATGCTGAGTTCGTTTTTGTTAAGCATGAAGCTTTAAAACCTACCTTTCGCCCAGTATACAATGGGCCATACAGAGTGCTGGAACATGGTGATAAACACTTTGTTTCTTTTCTATCCCCAAAATCAAGCACAGTCAGCATTGACAGACTTAAACCTGCCTTCTTGTTGAAAGACGAGCCTGCACAGTTGGCGAGAGCACCTCGGCGGGGTAGACCCCCCAAGAGAAAAGACTCAGCCCCCCAGCAGGGAACAGTTAACCTCTCTCCTTCCCACACTGCAGATCCCTCTCAAGAAGGTCCCAGCAGGGCGCCTAAACCAACCTACAGCAGTTTTGGAAGAAGATTAAAACCCAGACAGCACAGGGACTGATACAAACCACTCCACAATTTTTCACTAATTGTGCTGCAACAGTTTAGGACTGACTTATGATTTTACTATGCTGTTATAATTACCACTGAACTCTCTTAGGAGCATGGCTGCTAGAAAGTTTCTTCCGTGGCAACACTTAGTATGTCATAATAACTATCTTAGACTGTGAACCTTCCTGTTGTCCTTTCTTAGTTGTTTGGGGGGCCTGTGGTCTATATTAACCATATATTCCATAACTTACATATGTTAAAGCATGTGGAAATGTTTGGTGATTACATATGTAAAGAACTTCACACCTCTGAAAGGACAAAGGACTCTCACCCGCCGAGTGAAGAACAAAGACGTTCCCGGACGCGGCGGAGGAGACTGGAGGAGCCACCCTCACCCCCCAAGGCGAGGAGAGGAAATACCAGGACAATGGGGGGGATTAAGATAATGAGGGATGTCAGCCTTTGTTATGCATGTCTTTTGTTGTGTGCATGTATATAATCAGCGAGTGGGAGAGATTCTGTCTCTTTTCCCTTCTGCCACTCTCTGCACCAGATGAGACTTGTTAGAAGAGCTGAATATTAAAGCTTTGCTTATAAACCGAATCGCCTCTTCATTTCCAAGCTCTTCTACACTGCCTAGGAAAATGATCCAAATACCATCAGAACTCTTCAATTTTTGAGAAAGATCTTTCTGCTGCAAAAATCAACACTCAAGAGAAGAGAAGAAAAGAGGAAGTGAAGATTTTAGCAGCTGGCGGCCTCCCCCCGCCACTGCCTCACCTACTGTGGGACCCACTGAGGGGGAAAGGGAGCTGGAGATGCGGGATTCTCTCCCCACAGGCTAGTGGTCTGGAGCATTCATCTGGGAGCCTCTCTCCCTCTCCCTCCTTCCCCGATGGGGGACGCGGAGGGGCTAGCTGGCGACTTTAACCATCCTCCTCTTCTCCTCACAGGTTTTTTAGACATTTATCCACAAATTGATCAAGTGATTTTATTATTCAAATTATTCAATTATTTTTGGGGTGATTTCTAATTTTTTGATTAATTGAATTTTCTGTGATTTCAAAACTTTTGATTATTGAATTTTCTTTGATTTCCGATTTTCTGATTGAGTTTTTCTATTTTTCATTAAATTGGTTGATTTTTAAACAACCTATAACAATTTTGCAATGCTTTGCAAACTTTCAATAAATCTTACAGCATATTAAAAGACAGTAAAGGAGTCTATGATCACTGATTCAGAGTCCACATTTTTCTGTTTTTTCAAGTGGGTATTTTTACAAGAGGTGTAACAGTTTTATGAGCTTTTAAGGGTTACTCTGCGGAAGTAATTTAAAACAGGTCTCCTATAGATCAGTTTTCCTGATCTTAAACAACTACCCAGATTACCAAAAGCAATGAGACCACGAAAGAGCTGTCGTTAATACAAGGGTATGCCTTGGGCTACTGGCTGGACAGGTCACTCAGTCAGAGCTCTGGGTTCAGGTGAGCGGAGACCGCCTTGTAGATGGAGACAGTGGAGCTGGGTTAATCCTTCAATCACTAGACACACACACTGTGACAGAATTCCCTGTGAAGAATCCCCTTCTGGGGACTGCAGCTGGTAAACTTGACCTCAAACTTGGGGTACAAGGTCAGGGTCTTCGACATGGTGGCATCCCTGGGTGGGCCCCAAAGAACAACTGGGGTCCACAAAAAGCTGTTGGGCTTGAGAAGCCTGAGCAGCTAAGGAGGGTCCAGGTGCCATCCAAGTGGTCCTGTTCTGGGACACAGGTGGGCAGAGTCCTTCCTGCGTCCTACTACTACAGTAGTAGCCTGCGTGGGAGCACCACGACAGAAAAACCTGTCAAGGATTGACAGGCTGCGGGGGAGCACCAGGCTGCACAGCCCTGTCACGGAGCTGACAGGGCTAGGAGCACCGTATCAGCCAGACCTGACGAAGTCTGGGTGGGGGTGTAGTGACCTAGGTCTATCCCCTCATCCCTGTGCCCTGACACGCTAATGGGAGGCTTTGAAGGGAAGACAGTCAATGACCTACAAGAAGATGGAAGATCAAGAAGGGCAAGAGCAGGGGGAAAACCTTGGCTCTGAACAAGAAAATTCACAGGTTTTGCCAGAAGGCGCCTCTGGGGGTTCTGTGCCAGCAGAGCTCTCTGAAGAAGCTGCAGGCAGAGAAGGCGCCTCTGGGGTTTTTATATTACCAAAGCCCACCGAGGAAGCCACAGATGGTGCAGAAGCACCTGAAATGAAGAAGCAGAATCAATGTGCCTATTTTAAGGTGGGAGATATGCTGCATACTGGTGAACCACTCACCTGGAGCAGTAAATTCCTGCATGAAATCAGTCAGATCTACGGCCGAGCAGGCATGAACATCACCCCTGAGAAATTGGGGGAACACATCAGTAAGGAGGTGCTGAAGACGGGTCAGCATTTCCTGCCAGCAAATTATCACAGAGTACCTACACTTGTGGTGGGATGCCTGCCACCTGTTGCTCAAAAGAAAGAGATCAGCGAATGGCTGCAATGGTGGGTGAGTCAGCTAGAGCAACTGGAAAAAGACCGCTATGAGGTGGTGAAGCTGTACAGCTCCGGTCATGCTCTTGACCCCCTAGTTAAAATGGTGGCCAAGGAGATGCGGGTGTCGGCAGCTCTCATCAAAGAAGATACTCAAGCGGCAAGAAGATATGGGGAGTTTACTCCTCAGCTGGAGGGACTGAAGCAGTGCGACGAAAGGGTTAAAGCTCACCAGCGGCCTCATCAGCCTAAACCTGACATCAGCAGCGATGAAGGAACAGAATACAATGGCTATGAAAAGGGCCCTACGAACATTCGCACCCGCTCAGAAGTGAGGGGGAACGATGACAGCGAACATGCATCTGAGGAATCATCTTCTTCTGACGAAGGGGGAAACAAGCAGGTAACGGCTAAAATAGCTTCTTCAGGTGAAGGTGATGAGATTACTTCACTTACAAAAACAGCTGAGCGAATGGCTGTTAATTTGGAAGAACTTAAACAAGAGTTAACCCCGCGGCAGCAGCCATATAGGGGGGCAACGGGAAAGCATCAGAGTGCCTATGCAGGTTGGCAGGGGGAGATGCCCCGCCACCTTACATCAGCGGAGAAGAAGTCACCAGCACTCAATGAAGAATTGTTATCAGGGCTACAGGAGCTGGTGAGAAAGAAAAAAGGGGCAAACGCCTCACAGCCCGGAATGGACAGGGCACCCCTTTACCACAAGATTTCCTGCTGAGGAGTTGCCTCAGCCACAGCAGCAATTTGGTCAGGTAAGCCCTGTACCGTTCCTGGCAGAAACTTTGACCACACCAGCAACAGTGGTAAAAGGTAAATCTAAGGCCTTAGGGCCGGTAGGGGCTACTCAGCCAATGGCCCCTAAGATGCCTCACCCTCATCGACCTCTGAGTCCTGTCATCAACAAGGGGAGGGGGTCAGGGATTATGGAAGAAATCCCACTCAAAAAGTTGAATCCTATTTAGACACCCTACCAGCGCCGCTCCCACCCCTGCCCCAAGAAGCTCGCCTGCTCCTGAGAAAGGGGGCGGGTCAGGCTTATCAACTGGTGGCTAGACCCTGGAAATTGCCTGCTTAAGTCCTAGTGGTGTTTACTGATCAAGAGTTAAAAATTAGAACTGCCACCTTCAGAAAAGAACTCCATGTAAGGGCAGGCAGTGCCTATCACAAGGAGCTCCAGGCTGTCAGAAAAGAGCGCTTTGATGACAGACATGAAGAGAAAACTATAGAGGTAATAAGTAGGGGTGACCTCCCCTTCCACATGATTCTTCTGGTTCCTATCACAGAATACAAAAGGGGTAAAAGTGTTGAAGTTTATCGGGCACTCATAACTACAAGACTAAATGACGCCTTTGCCCGAACCTCCCAACTTGAGCAGAGAAGAGTAGTGGTGGTGCTCAGAGGGGTGCTCGCTGGGCCTCTCCACTGGGTTGAAGTGAAGAAAGCAGTGACAGCAGCCGTAAAATATCATCTGGCCCGGTTAAAAAACTGGAATACATTAAATGAATTAATTATGGTAATTTCACCAGAACAAGACGAAGAGAGGTGTCTAAAAGAAAGTGCTGCTCTCAAAAGGGAGAAAGAAAACACATCCAGCAGCAAAGTAACTCTGCCCACCCCGAACCAGCTAGGTGAAGGTAAGGGGGTCATAGAGCAAGGTAGCACAACGAGTCAACTGAATCACCCTCAATCATGCCTCCCATCAAGAGTCAAGAGAACGGGGTATGAGCAGTGGGTGCCGCGACCCTGCATGCTGGGTTCCCTTGACCAGCCTGGGGGAGTTACAGCAAAAGCAACCCTACACCAAAGATGGACGAGCCACCGCCCGACCCTCACAGGTAAAGCAGACCATCTCGAGTGGCAGAGAACCCCCTAACCCAACAAATAGACCCCTTCGACAGGCTCCGGTGGGGGTGTGGAGGGCACACAGCCCAGAAATCTATCCCGCTGACTCTCTGGGGTGCCCCGACGGGAGCTATGTTAAGGCAGCATGTCAAGGGGGTAGGTGGGAACAGGAGTATGAGGACTCTGAGGAAGAGCCCCCAGACCCAGACAGAGAACAGCACCCTTCTGGGCAAAATAACCCTGACAGTGACGATGAAAGTGTACTATCTCAAGAGCAGCCACCGCGACCTCACTGGTATCTGAGGGTCGGCTGCCGCAGGTGTGAAAAGAAAGAAAATTCCCGTGTGGACATTGAAAAGGTTTCAGAAAGCATGGCCCGTGACATCAGTTTTGGCCCTATAGAGGCAAAAGATCACCGCAAGGTGTACATCCCTGAAGTAGGACAAGCAGAATCTGACATCCCAGCATACTGGGGTGAACAATGAGAGGCATTTAAAACCCTGCCAGTAACAGCTACATATGGTGAGTGGGCAAATTTATTAATGATGCCATCAGAATCAGAATCAGATTTATTGCCATTGTTCATGTAGTACACAAACTAGGAATTTGTCTCGGTGCAATGCTGCAACATTAAACATGATAAAATGAAAGAAATAAACTATACATGCAATAAAGTGTAGAATAAGAGTGAGTAATACTAGTCAGCAGTTTAAATATATTAGCGAGCAGCAGATAATGTGGAGAACCATATAGTGCAGTCGGTAATGCAGGAAGAAAACAGTGATGATTGACATGAGTCTGGTTGAGCTGCTGTACATAGTGCACGAGAGTCAATAAGTCACTTAGTGTTCAGCAGTCTGATGGCAGAGGGGAAGAAGCTGTTCATGTGACGGGAGGTTTTAGTCTGGATGGACCGAAGTCTTCTACCTGAGGGGAGAGGGGCAAACAGTACGTGACCAGGGTGTGAGGGATCGGCTATGATCCGGCCAGCACGCCTCCGGGTCCTGGAGATGTACAGATCCTGGAGAGATGGGAGCTTGCAGCCGATCACCTTCTCAGCAGTGCGCACGACGCGCTGCAGCCTTAGTCTGTCCCTGGCAGTGGCTCCTGTGTACCACACGGTTATGGAGGTGGTGAGGATGGACTCGATGATGGCTGTGTAGAACTGCACTAACATCTTGGTGGGTAGCTTGAGCTTCCTCAGCTGCCGCAGGAAGAACATCCTCTGCTGGGCCTTTTTGATGAGGGAGCTGATGGTCGGCTCCCACTTGAGGTCCCTGGTGATGGTGGTGCCTAGGAAGCGGAAGGAATCAGCAGTGGTGATGGGAGAGCCTGTGAGGGTGAGGGGGGGCAGAGGGGTTGTGACTTTCCTGAAGTCCACAATCATCTCCACTGTCTTCACAGCGTTCAGCTGCAGGTTGTTGTTGTTGCACCAGGACGCCAGCTGGGCCACCTCACTCCTGTAGGCGGACTCATCGCCGTTGGAGATGAGCCCGATGAGGGTGGTGTCGTCCGCAAACTTGATCAACTTGACAGACTGGTGGCTGGAGGTGCAGGAGTTGGTGTAAAGGGAGAAGAGTAGGGGGGAAAGTACACAGCCCTGGGGTGATCCGGTGCTGATGCTAGCAGAGTCTGAGACAGTCTTTCCCAGCCGCACATGCTGCCTCCGGTCCGTCAGGAAGTCGGTGATCCACCTGCAGAGGGAGTCAGGCACGTTGAGCAGGGACATCTTGTCCCGGAGTAGATTGGGGCGGATGGTGTTGAATGCGGAGCTGAAGTCCACAAACAGGATCCTGGCGTAGGTTCCCGGGGAGTCTAGGTGCTGCAGGATGGAGTGGAGGGCCAGGTTGACTGCGTCGTCTACAGACCTGTTGGCTCGGTAGGCAAACTGCAGCGGGTCCAGGAGGGGGGTGGGGCAGGACCAGGCGCTCAAAGGACTTCATGACTACAGAGGTGAGCGCTACAGGTCTGTAGTCGTTAAGACCAGTGATCCGTGGCTTCTTGGGGACAGGGATGATGGTGGAGGATTTGAGGCAGGACGGCACGTGGCATAGCTTAAGGGAGGTGTTAAAAATGTCTGTGAAGACAGGAGCCAGCTCTTGCGCACAGTATCTCAGGGTGGAGGGAGACACGCCGTCCGGACCGGGGGCCTTGCGCGGGTTCAGTCTGGAGAACTGTTTGAGCACGTCCTGCTCACTGATGACAAGGGCAGGGGGGGGAGGAGGGGGGGGCGCCTTTGATGAAGTAGGGACCGTGGAGGCTGTGGAGCTGGAGGGAGGGGGGGAGTTGGACACAGATGACGGGGTGTCAAAACGGGCATAGTGTTGGGACAATCTTTGACAAAGGGCTGTGTCATCCTGACCTTTAGGAGCCTGAGGCCGATAATTGGTGATTTGCCTCAGTCCTCTCCACACAGAAGCCGAGTCATTAGCAGTGAACTGCTATGCTTGAACTGCTATGCTAGCATAGGATGCTAACATCCTATGCTAAAGTAGACAAGGCTAAAGAACTCACCAAACCATTCAGAAAAGCCTTCTTTGAAATAACACATGATGTTATGTTGAGAAGAATGAAAAAAGCAGCACGTAAACATGCAAAAGAAGTGTTAGCAGAGGAGGAAATCGCTGATGATGATGAAGAAGAAGAGCCTCCACAGAGGCTAACATGGCAGGCAAATGAGGGAAAACCCCAAAAATCAAGTTCAACAGTCAGGTCCGCATCCCAACTGCAAAGGGATGGGACCTATCAAGACATCAATGTTCTGAATACAATGGTACCACTACTTAAAACGGGCCAAGCAACTATAGACTACCTAAAAGGTGTTTGGGAGGTGGTGGAAGGCACTATTCAAAATGAATTAGCCAAGAAAATATGGCTGAGCCATGTGACCAAAAGCAGAGTGCCTTTGAATGATTCAGAACCAGCTAAAACTTATTATCTGAGAATGGTACTAGAAGATGATGGTAATGAGGATGGCATGGTGGCAAAAATGAAACAACAAATTGAAGCAGGCGGCACACTCACCCATGTTTGGCATCTGGTCAAAAAGGATGCACCACGCAGCAGGTGGGTACAGATTTTGAGGAAAATCACCAATGGTAGGAGAGGAGAGGTGACATTCCAGAAAGTCTTACCCTCTGCTGTTAGTGAGACAGAGCTAGATAAAAAAGTGACCCAGTTGGATTTAGAAACCCAATTTTATGAGAAGAAAAGGAAGCGAGGTGAGCAGCAACAAAAACCAAAAAACAAACCACCTGAAAAAGCTCCCCCACCTCCACAACCCCAACGGTCCCAACCCAGACCTGCTGCAGCAGGACAGGGATCTCAGCTGCAAACATTAAGGGGGAAATAAAGAAGAAAAGCTATTTGCCACCAGCTATTTGCCACCAGAAGAGTATCAAAAATTGACCCCAGAACAGAAAAAGGCCCACCGAGAGGAGCATCAAAAGGCCCTCTCAGGGGGCAAGGAGTAATGGAAGCCTGGGGGCAGGTCATTTTAAAGGATGTCTACCAAGATGAAGAAATGTTTTATACCAATATAAATAGGGTTCGCTACTTGGCAGATACAGGAGCAGAGGTATCGATGACCCGCCAACCCCTACAAAAAAAAAGAGCACCTGAGAGTAATCCTAGCAGACAGACAGACCACAAGAATGCCGTATGGAGTGTGGAATGACATTGTTTTTGTAGAAGGGCCACACAACTTGATTTCACACAAGGATCTGAGGGAATTACAAGATCCTGAGAGTCGCAAAAAGAGGCTGAAAATGAGGATAAAACATCTGCAGTCCATTAAGGTACAGATAGATTTCAGTAACCTTTTGTTGTACATGAGTAATTTGCCAGACAAAAAATGGTACAAGCCAGTGAATGTGCCTGTGCTAACAGAACAAAAAGTGGAGGAGAGTAAGCTCTCCCCCCAAGGCAAAGAAGAATTAAAGCGAATACTTCATTGTGCAAATGTGGCCTATTTTAAAAATGACTGTGGTGATATGGGCACAAAATATGTGCACACCATTGAGGGGGGTATACATCCTGCAGTCAAACAATATCCTCTGAATCCAGCAGCTGTTGAAGAAATGGACAAAATAGTAAGAGAACTGCATGCTTTAGGCATAATTAGGAATGAAGCAAATCCCCCAACAAACAGCCCCATTCAGGCTGTGAGAAAACCAGATTCAGCAGGAGGAGGTTGGAGGCCGGTGATAAACTTTAAAGCCCTCAACAGAAGAACAGTGGCTAACAAAGCCAGTTTGATTAACCCACAAGGCACCCTGAAGACTCTGCAGGTGAGAAAATTTAAGTCTTGTATAGATTTAGCAAATGGGTTTTTCTCACTCAGATTGGCAAAAGAGTCACAGGGCAAAACAGCATTCACTCAAAGGTCAATCCTATGTCTGGCAAAGACTTCCACAAGGCTACAAAAAAGCACTGAATGCATTTCAAGCAGCTGTAATGAATGTATTACAAGGCCTGGAGGCCACAATCGACATTGATGATGTTTTCATCGCAGATGACACAGAAGAAGAGCACTTAAGGAAACTGCAGACAGTCTCTTCTTCTTATCCTGGTAGTCTCTCAGGAGCCGACAATGACATGTTGTGCAGTCATCTATGGGCACACATGTGGCTTCGGAGGCCGAAGTCCGAAGCACACAGTCGGTTGCAGGTCAGGCATGGAACGCCAGCTGTCAGGATGACGGAAGACATTCTGTGTCGTCGATCACGTGGCACTGCCAGGCGTTGGCGGCGGACGTCTTCAAATGTTGTTACAGACCTCCTTGTCACAGCACACCAAGCAGTTCTGTCAGCTGCAGTGGCCTCAAGTTCTTGTGGCTGGAGGTCTGCCCACTTGAGGTTGTCCTTGAACCTCTTCTTTGGGCGACCCTGGTTGTGACTGCCCTGTGCCAGTTCTCCGTAGAAGAGCTGTCTGGGGATTTGGGACTCATCCATGCGGATGACATGACCAGACCATTGAAGCTGGGCCTGGAGGATCTTGGCTTCGATGTTTGTAAGGCCTGCTCGGTCGAGGACCTCTTGGTTGGTAATGCGGTCCTGCCAACATATCCGCATGATTGACTGCAGAGGGCGTGTGTGGAACTGTTCCAGTCGTTTGATGTGTCTGCGGTACAGGGTCCATGTCTCGCAGCCATACAGCAGTAATGATAGGGCCACAGCACTATACACCTTTAGCTTTGTGCTGCAAGACTTTGGTACGGAGTCTACCAATTGCCTGGCTTGCTTTCTGGATCCTTGCTGATATTTCGCTATCCACGGATCCATCGCATGAGATGGTACTGCCCAGGTACTTGAAGTTGTCAACATTCTTCAGCAGTTTGCCATCTATGGTGATGCTTGGCTGTTGGGGGTCACTGCGTGGTGTGGGCTGGAAGAGGACTTCTGTCTTGCTGAGGCTGATTGTCAGGCCGAACGGCTTAGATGCTTCAGAGAACTTATCAACAATTAACTGTAGATGGTTTCCCTTGTGGGCCATCAGAGCACAGTCGTCAGCAAACAGAGCTTCTGTTATGAGCCTCTCCATTGTCCTGGTCTTTGCCGTAAGGCGCCTCAGGTCAAACAGTGATCCGTCCAAACGGTATCTGGTGTAGATACCCAGGTCGAGGTCTCTGACAGCTCGCAACAGCACTTGCATGAAGAAGAGATTGAACAATACAGGTGTGAGGACGCAACCGTGTTTCACGCCATTGGAAATGCTGAATTTCTCAGATGGTTCGCTGTCTGACAGAACTTCTCCTGTCATGTTGTCGTGAAACAGCCGGATGAGCATGGTGAGCTTCACTGAGCAGCTGAGTTTTTCCAGAATGATCCATAGTGCATCTCTGTTGACAGTGTCAAATGTCTTCGTTAGATCAATGAAGACTGCGTAGAGGTTCATGTTCTGCTCCAAGCATTTCTCGTGAATCTGTCTCACTGCAAAGATCATGTCAACAGTGCTGCGATCAGGGCGGAAACCACACTGTGACTCAGGAAGATTCTTTTCTGAGACTGTCAAGATCAGCATGTTCAGGATGACGCGGGTAAGGATTTTTCCGGGAATGGAGAGGAGGGATATGCCCCTGTAATTCCCACAGTCTGCTCTGGAGCCTTTGTTTTTGTACAGGGCAACAACCATTGTGTCACAAAGGTCTGCTAGCATTACCTCCTCTTCCCAGATACTAGTTAAGAACAGTATGAAATGCCTGTAGAGCCTCTTCGCTAAGTGCCTTGTACACTTCTGTGGGAATGCTGTCCTTGCCAGATGCTTTGCCACAGCTCATATGTTTGAAAGCCTTCCTGACTTCGATCAGGGATGGAGGGTTGTCAAGTTCTTGGATGGCCGGCTGTTGAGGGATCTGGTCCAGTGCAGATTGGTCAACTGAAGAAGGGCAGTTCAGAAGTTGGCTGAAGTGTTCTTTCCATCTGGTGTTGATGGCAGCCTTGTCCTTAATGAGGGTGGATCTGTCTGCTGACAGCAAGGGGACGGAACCAGATTTCGAAGGACCAAAGACCGACTTGATGGAGTTGAAAAACTGCTTTGAGTTGTTGGAGTCAGTGAAGCTTTGAACCTCCTCAGCTTTCTTCTCCCACCACTTGTCATGCATCCTGCAAATCTCCCTTTGGGCTAGAGCCTGATAAGATTTGAACCTCTCCCTCTTGGGGATGGAGCCTGGGTTGTTTTGCCACTCCATGAATGCCTTGTTTTTCTTGGTAAGTAGGTCTTCAGTGGCACTGTTGTTCTCATCAAACCAGTCCTGATAGGCTCGGCGCTTGGAGCCAAGCACTGACTTTGCTGTCTCTGTCACCATTTCTCTGAACCGGTTCCACTTCTGGGTTGGGTCTCCAGTCAGTGGTCCCTCAGCAGACAGATTCTTGTCCAGCCTCCACTCACAAATGCGTCCAGCATTCACTCACAAAGGTCAATCCTATGTCTGGCAAAGACTTCCACAAGGCTACAAAAACTCACCGAATGTATTTCAAGCAGCTGTAATGAATGTATTACAAGGCCTGGAGGCCACAATCTACATTGACGATGTTTTCATCGCAGATGACACAGAAGAAGAGCACTTAAGGAAACTGCAGACAGTCATTGACAGACTAAAGGCAGCAAGGTTGAAACTTAACCTCAAAAATCAAAAAATGTCAGTTTGCCCGCTTCCAAGTAGATAAGATAAGATAAGATAAGCCTTTATTAGTCCCACAATGGGGAAATTCCAGGATTGCAACAGCACAGGGATAGCAACACTCAGAGCAACAATCAGAAGGCAAGAAAAAAACAAGAACAGCTAGTAAACATATGTACATATTACTATAAATATATATATAGACACACAGTGCGGAGCATTATGGTTGGTGAATGTGCAGCAGAAAGCCCAAGCTCTCTCTCCGCGGATGCGGCGGGCCGAGATTACTTGGGGTTCCAAATCTCTTCTGAACTGGGACTCTCGAGTGGATACAGGGAAAAGTTGGAGCAAATTAGGCCCCCTACAACGGAAAATGAACTGCAGAAAATTCTGGGACTTTGCAACTACGTTCGATATCACGTCCCTGGCTACCAAAAATATGCCAGGCCTTTGTATGCTAAACTCAAAAAGGCAGATAAGCCTCCAAATGACAAGAAGAAATGGGATTGGTCGACAGTAGATCAACAAAATCTGGAAAGTTTGAAAAAAGCTATCCAAAATGCAGTCACCTTGGAACCCCGTAGCCTAACCACTCGCTTAGTGGCAGAAGTAAGTTGTGATGAAGACAATGTGATTGTCACTGTGGCAAATGAGAATGGCGGCTTAGTGGCCCTCTGGAGTTCCACCCTGTCCTCTGTAGAAAAGAAATATCCTCTAGAGGAAAAACAGCTGGCTATTTTAGCCAAATATTGGAATCATCTAAAAGAGTTAGCCCAAGGGCAAGGAATCAAGGATGTCACTCAAAGTCAGGTGCACCGATACCTGACAAAAGCCACAGTGGAGAGCACCAAAGCCACTAATGTGAGGTGAGGGCGATGGGAAGACCTGCTACAAGACTCAGACCTAGAAATAGGTCCAGCTTGACCGGTCACTAAGAAAACAGCAAAACTTGACAAAGACAAAAAGCATCTACCGAAATGGACACTGTACACCGATGGGTCTATAAAAGGGCCCGATGACAGAGCATACTGGGGCTTTATCCTTAAAGAAGGAGAAAAGAAGAGGTGGAGGAAAAAGGGTTCTTGGTACAGCACAAACAGGTGACGTGATAGCAGTCCTGGAGGGACTGTTGGAGTTGGAAAAAAGGAAAATAAAAAAGGCTACACTAATCACAGACAGTGATTATTGTGCTCGAGAGCTCCAAGAAGATTTAACAATTTGGCAAGAAAATGGATTTGAAGGAGCAAAAGGTAAACCTGTGGCACATGAACAGCTGTGGAAAAAGGTTGCAGAAATCAGATTGAGCATGGAGCTGGAGGTGGTGCATCAAAAGGCTCACATGAAGGAGGGATCGCAATGGCAAGGTAACAATGAAGTTGATTGCTATTTACAAATGAGGAGAATCATCCTAGTAGGTCAGGAAAACTGGGAAGTAACACCCAAGGGAAGGGTGATCCCAGAAGGTTCCGTGCAGGGAGTAGTGACCACAGTGCATAAGTCACTGGGTCACGCAGGCACAGTCCCTACACCAAGAGAGTTGGTGAAATTGGAGCTCTGGATTCCCACGTATCGCATCCGTCAAATCTTCAAACTGTGAAGTATGTGGAAAATACAATGCAGAAAGAAGAGGACAGAGGGTGGACGGGTTGACGATAAAAAGCACCGTGCTATGGGGTTCAGTTTGCATGGATGTTGCTGGGTCCATGGGAGTGAACGGTAAAAAGGGTGAGAAATACAGGTACATCTCAAAGAATTACAGTATCATGAAAAAGTTCAATATTTTTTGTCACTCATTTCAGAAAGTCAAACCCATGTATTATATAGATTCATTACACAGAGAGTAATATATTTCAAGTGTTTATTTCAGTTTTGAAATGGGGGGAAACAGGAATGGGGAAACAGGAACTAGGCCACAGAGGGCAAGGGTCGACTTGGAAGAATTTTGGCCAGATTGAAGAAATGGCCTCCATCCCAGAGGAGGAGGCGTAATTCAACCATCACGACCCTCTAAACAATACATACACCTACACTTGCACACATACACATTTACGTTCATTCACACATACACACATTCACGTCCACTCGCACATATAATTTCACATACACGCGCACACACATACACATTCATATCGACTCACACACTCAATTTCACATATACACACATACACATATTCACATTTAATCACACAATACACTTTTGCATATACACATAAAGTCTTTTTGTTTGCCACACTTGGTCCACTGCACCAGTGTACGTCAACCGAGGGGTGGGTACCCTTCACAGTGCCAAGAAGAAGTAGTGACGTCACTGGTACAGTATAAGTGGCATGCTCATCTTTATACATGCTCATGTGAACAAGGAGCATATCTGAAGACGGGCCTTTGCATCCTTAAGAAGCAACATGGATCGGAAAAGGGATGAATCATCAGGATGCAATACAGAAGATGAACCTCCTAAGAAGAAAGCAAAAATGAAGGAGCATCAAAAGATGAGTAAGAAAAAATTTTGCCTTATTTTCTTGCTCAAATTTATAGCCATAACCATCGGTACGGTAGTGCTGGCTTCAATACTATACTGGTTGGGATATGAGCCATGGGCCCTCACACACACAAGGGCTCAATTTGTCACCACCAAGAGGTTTGAGCAAACCCGTTGGGCAGTGGAAAGAAAAAGAATTTACACTGCATGGCTCAGTAATGACATTCAGTTCTACTTGACCGAGATGCAACAGCAGACTTCCAAACTCAGCTATGAAGACTGGAGAAACACTTGGAATAATACTCTGTGGTTTGAAGAGGAGCTTAACATCACAGGATTAATGCCTGGAAAATGGTCAACTGAAGACCTTCAAAACCCCACCGAGGAAGGGGGCCTTTTAAGGCTACTCATCCTCACAAAGAAGCAACAAATATGAGTCAGGTGTAATTAGATGAAGTCTGAATTGCAATCATCGGCATGGTACTGTACTTGGAGCTGCAGGCCTGTGCTCGGTATGAATAATACTGGGTACTGGGAGGCTGAGGTAATTCACAGACCGACCCACTATCGTAACAAAACCTGTGTCGGGATTTTCCTGATCTATGGGCCTTTTTGGGGTTACTATAATCTCACATGCCCGAGTAGAGAGAGGCCTGAAAAGAGAGTGAGAAGGGTCATTTCCCTGATTGGGAATAACAGCACAGCAACTACAACCACTCAGCCAACCCCTCAGCCTTATTCCACCAGGACTCCACCTCCTGGGGGGCCCAGCTCCACCGAGGCAACTACAGTACCACCTGTGCCAAGTTTAACTATGAAGTTTACAGAAGAAATTGTGAATGCTGATTTCAAGCCGGTCTCTAAATCTCAACAAACTTACAGTAAGCAGCTGGCCACATACTGCATGCAGGAGAAGAGAAGCAAGTTGGCACCGTGTTTCTGGAACATCAACGGCACATGCCCAAGTGTTAAGCATTATATAGGTTATCACTCGGGTGTACAAACCCCTGTTCTTTTTGATACCTGGAACAGCCCTAAAAACTGAACCGGCGGCATTCCATAAGATTGGTTGAATGAGACACTGCCCTGGCTGTGGATTTTTAATCTGAATTATTTCCAGGGCACATTTGCATCAAATATGCCTGTCAGGCCCTCGGACCTGTGAGAGGTCCTCAAATCTCAAATGTATGTACAAAGACTGTCTACCCCAGATGATTTACTGAAAGTTCCAAAAACAGACTTCAGGAAGATTGATGAGTGTGTGGTGGGTAAGATTTTTGACTCAATCAATGGCACTGAATATGTGGCTGACAAAAAATCTCCCAGATGTCCACTCCAGCAGGTCTGGACAGGGGTCTGGGGGACCTGGCTGTATGACTGCACATCACTGAAGAAAAATAAGACAGTAAAAGGTGTTTTGCAGTCATGGAGTGAAGGGCAGCTACGTGATGAGAGTCTAACATGGTGGGGGTATGGAAGAAAAAGAGGTGAGACAATGGGTGCTCCTGTGCCTTACTAAGTCCTCAAATTACTGGGTGAAATATCAGTATCTGGCCAGTTTTTTCTAAACATCAAGACATCTGGCCTTCCTCATTTGGCTACATTAATTATGTCAGCCCAGTGCCATGGAACATGATTTGCAGCAGAGATAACACCGCCTGTACCATCAGTTTGTCGAGGGGAGATTGTGGAGAAGTCCCTAACTGGAAGGCGGAGTGTGAAGAATATTATGGAGGAGAATATGACACATATGCACTGCAAACCGTCTGGAAGACGATTAACAAGAAATGGTTTAGTGTTCCCTGAGGGGGTAAGCTGCACTAAGGCTCTCATGGGATACTCCATGCATAAACAAAAACAGATATTGGGTCAAATAATCCCGCAGGTGGCTGAAGATCCCAAGTTTTATGTTGCAGAAGGTTATGCTTTCAGAAAAAAACTTCTGTGAAGGTAAGGAGGCAATTGGATAATCATGGCTGGGCCCAAACAAAATCTTTGACAATGGCACTTGTCATTTTCCAGCAGATTATTGGTTGCACTGTGGCTTGGGAAAGACTGAGCATGAATGCACTTTCTTTGAAATGGCCGGACGGACCATTAAAGGTGCGGCTACCACGGTTTTGCAAGAGACAGCAGAAATTGTTGGAGAAGGACTGCAGGTGGTTTCCACCTGGCTGGCGTCACTAATCAGCTGGATATGGCCATTGGCTTGGGCCTGTTAATATCAGGTATCATTTTGCTAGTAGTCCTTGAGGGCGGCACCAGAGCAGCGATCTCTACCATCTACCATTGGAAGAGGGCCCCGAAGAGGGGAGGTGTGTAACCCCTCCCACTCAAAGAGGAAGTATGAATAAAACTTCCTCTCCACTCAGTTGCAGACTTCATTTGGACATCGCACAGCGACCTGACAAGATCTAACCCCCCCCCCCCCCCATCAACACCTGCTCTAACAAAGGCACGGCAGCTACTGGAAAATGGACAACACCACCGGCCCCACCGAAGTCAACAACCTCTACAGAGGATGTGGTCTAAGGAGCACATGCTGAGAGTGGTGACCCTGTTAGCTGCAGCGGCCCGCATCATCTTGGTCAACGTGATATTGGGCAGATTCAGTTATGCCCTGTCTCTCTTTATCACCTACATGCTGGGACGCATAACGCCCAAGTGTAACAGTAAGGGCACAGCTCGGGCTGTGATGATCCTCATTTGGGCGGCTATAGATATGCTTTCTGTCTTCTACCCGCCATGTGTCATCGCAAAGATGGTCTGTGAAGGATTGATGGCAGGAGCCCTGCTGGGTCGTCAGCTGTGGCTAGTAATGAGGTTGAAGAAGCAGGGCCGCAACACCTGGTTCAGTATTCTTACCCTAATATGGTGGCTGGATCACATCTGCTATGATGTCCTATGCAGCCTTCTTCCCCAAAAGGGTGGAAAACCAGATCAAACAAATCACTGTGCTTGACATAGAACAAAGGCAAACACTCTGTACAGCTGATGGCAATAACAACCCTGTTTCCAACTAAAGAGGGGACAGGAAACCCTGAAGATTATGCTTACAGCTAACAGCAGCAGCTCACTCTTGCTTGATTAACATCATTTACAAAGATGTACTCTGTATTTTACCTGTCTGTTACAGAATGGAGACGTTGGGTGCATATTCTGCTCTGCCCCACTCAATTCAGTTGATTATCTGTGGGAAATTAATGGAAGATTGTGGTGCAACCGCTGCTATCCAGGCCCCACTTCAGTGCCACCAGTTCAACGGGGTGGCCTGTTGAGCCAGCGGTATGACATAGACTTCCCCCGAGTGATGCCTGACACCAGGTGGGCCATACAAACAGCGGCCAAGCTACTCCACAGCACTGCGAATCGTGAACGGAGACCGCAATGGAGGGACGTTAGATACACTAACGGTATCAATTACCCTGTACACCAGAACACATGGAACCTCCCTGATGATTTCTCACATAATGATGCTTGGCTGGATTTCATTCAGGCAGCGGCACCACACTATGAGCATGTTAACACCATGTACGACAATGCAATACATGCCCTCACCCAACTCACAAGTGCATTAGCAGAGGGCTCAGCAGCCCGTATTCAACTGGGGGCCCAAACAGCCTACAAGAGGGAATCCTGCCATAGTCATCATCAACAACCATGAGGTCCCCAGTCTAACAGCTGCATCTCCTCAGGTTGATCAACCCACTTCTACACAGCGTAGTGTGTCTCTTGATGATCCGCCGACCCCTGCCACTCTTGTTATTGATGAGAAGGCTGCTGAAGAGCAACCAGAAGAAGCGTCGCTGCGGCCCACCTCAGCACCATCAGGTAGGCGCCACAGCCCTCCAGTTACTGTACGCAGCAGTTCAGCCCCTCGGGAAGATGTCATCTTGCTGCTTGCTGATGAAAATGGCACTCTTTTACTGCCAACCTCATCACAGGCTCACAGAAGGGCTAGTTGACTGGATACCCCAACCGAGGGGTATTCGAGTAACCTACGACCTGGCCCCGACCACCGGAAGAGGTCTGGGAGTGATCAACCGACTCACCATTATCACCCCTATGAGAAGAAGGTGAAGTACCCAGGTCCACCCCCCCTCCTTAGAATGCAGAAGGGGCAATCTAGGAGCCATCAAAGGCCACAACAAGGAGGCCATCAGAAGCATTACACCCCCCTTAACAGGAAGAACAGATACTGCTGGTAAAACATGGAGGACTGAATACAAGCATAATATTAAAAGAATGCCATGAAATGCAATATCATTTGTGTAACCATTAAAATCAACATATAATCTCTGTATTCATGTGTGTAATCATCAGGGTAGTCCATAATCACTGTATTGATCTATGTAATCATTATGTACCTTTTTTAAATACACAAAGATGGGTTATGTGGGTTCGGATTGTGAAACATGTTTTTCAGACATGGTTGACGGGAAAGCAGGCCTGTTGTTCAGAAAAGAGGAATAGAAAAGGGCCACTCAGCTTAAGTTGTGGAAGGGGAGCTAAAGTGGGCTAATTGAAAGATGAAAAAAATGTTGAGATGTGTGGAACTGAGGAGGTAAATGTGCTGACATGAGCAGGACTGCATGATGAGAATAGCTGGGGTATGTGGCACATGGCCGCGTACTGGGAAGCATGAGGAAATCATGTGCCTGCATTATGTAATGTTTTTGAACTAACCAATGATGAATAGCCAAAAAGCATGGAAAGAACTGGCCAGTGACAGAATGAACAGATGGGTGGATAAGCAGTATATATATTGTGTACAAAAGCCCCAAAAATGTTCATTTTCGGTGGACTTCAAGATCCATCATTGTGTAGCGGAAGAGCTGAAGAGGAAAAGGAGACTGCCTAGGAAAATGATCCAAATATCATCAGAACTCTTCAATTTTTGAGAAAGATCTTTCTGCTGCAAAAATCTGGTAGGTTGGTATAGTAAATTCATCCCCCATTTTGCTGAAAGAGCAGCGGTCCTGATTGACCTCACTAAGGCTTCAGCACCAAATAGGATATGATGGACAGAGGAGTGTGGTAGAGCCTTTGAAGATTTGAAGGGTGCTATTTCTGGTGAGAAGGTTCTCTACAGTCCCGATTTCGCCCATCCATTTATTCTTCAAACAGATGTTTCAGGAGTTGATATCGGAGCAGTACTTCTCCAGGAGGTGAAGGGAGAGAGACACCCAGTACTGTTTTTGAGCCGTAAATTGTTGGACCGGGAGACGAGATACTCTATGGTGGAGAAGGAATGTCTTGCCATGAAATGGGCAATAGGGTCTCTTAGATATTATTTACTTGGACGTCATTTCACATTAGAGACAGATCATCGGGCCTTACAATGGCTAAATAGGATGAAGGACACTAATAATCGTCTTACAGGGTGGTATCTGTCCCTACAGCCTTATAACTTCATGGTTCAGTAGATGGCAGGGAAAACCAACCTTGTGGCAGACAGCCTCTCCAGAGTACATGACTCATAGAGTACTGTACTCTCGGGAGGGGGGTGGGGAATGGACGACAGAGTGTCGCCAATGTTATGGTCTGTGTAATTGAATATTATATGTGTAGAAGAATTTATATTTGCAAATGTCAACATGTATTGTAAAAATGCACATATAATTTCAGAATCTGTTTGAGTGAATTAAATCCCTTTTGTGAGTTAATTGGGTGAGGCAATTGATCAATCTTAAAACCACGTACCTTTGCCAGCATGCTTCCTGGTGGTGTCCAGGCAAAAGACTCCTCAGGGGTTTGAGGGCCTTTTAAAGGATACCAGCACGAGGAAGTATAGGATGGTTGAGTAAAGGGGGTATTTAATATGTAAATAGGGGTTTAAATTATTTATTGTATTATTTATGGTGTATTTATGGTGCGTTATTTATTCTGTAAATAGGTGGGAAATTATTTATGTATTTATGTTTCTTTTAGATGTTATTGGGTATATGTGGAAATATGAAAATGTTTATTGTCTTACCTGGGGTTATGGTATGTACCAATTAGGTTGATTATCTCACTGAGTATATTAACAGGTGTTTTCATTTGGTTTGAGGTGGGTGTCGGATGTTCATTGGAGTTGTTGCCTGTGAAGTATTTTTGGAATAAAATGTAAAATTGCTGATTGCAAACTTTTGGAAGCCGCCGCTCTTCTCTGGTGCGCCTTGACCGCTAGGCAATCTGACAAGAAGAAAAGAAGAAGTGAAGATTTCAGCAGCTGGTGGCCTCCCCCCGCCGCTGTCTTACCTACTGCGGGCTCCACTGAAGGGGAAAGGGAGCTGGAGCTGCGGGATTCTCTCCCCACAGGCTAGGAGTCTGGAGCATTCATCTGGGAGCCTCTCTCCCTCTCCCTCCTTCCCCAAGGGGGGACACGGAGGGGCTAGCTGGCGACTTTAAGCATCCTCCTCTTCTCCTCATAGGTTTTTTTAGACATTTATCCACAAATTGATCAGGTGATTTTATTATTAAAATTATTCAATTATTTTTGGGGTGATTTCTAATTTTTTGATTAATTGAATTTTCTGTGATTTCTAAACTTTTGATTAATTGAATTTTCTTTGATTTCTGATTGAGTTTTTCTATTTTTGATTAAATTGATTTTTAAACAACCTATAACCCTTTTGCAATGCTTTGCAAACTTTCAATAAATCTTACAGCATATTAAAAGACAGTAAAGGAGTCTGTGATCACTGATTCAGAGTCCTTATTTTTCTGGTTTTTCAAATGGGTATTTTTACAAGAGGTGTAACAGTTTTATGAGCTTTTAAGGGTTATTCTGCGGAAGTAATTTAAAACAGGTCTCCTATAGATCAATTTTCCTGATCTTAAACAACTACCCAGATTACCAAAAGCAATGAGACCATGAAGGAGCTGTCATTAATACAAGGGAGTGCCTTGGGCTACTGGCTGGACAGGTCACTCAGTCAGGAGCTCTGGGTTCAGGTGAGCGGAGACCACCTTGTAGATGGAGACAGTGGAGGTGGGTTAATCCTTCAATCACCAGACACACACACTGTGACAGAATTCCCCGTGAAGAATCCCCTTCTGGGGACTGCAGCTGGTAAACTTGACCTCAAACTTGGGGTACAAGGTCAGGGTCTTCGACAAAGATGAACCATCACCCCAGTTTGAGGTCAAGAGTGCTCCGGAGCAGGTTTTCATCAAGGATCTTTCTATACATTGCTGCATTCATCATTCCCTCTATCCTGACTAGTCTCCCAGTCTCTGTCACTGAAAAACATCCCCACAGCATGATGCTGCTACCAGCATTGGCATGGTTATGAACGGTGCCTGGTTTCCTCCAAACATGACGCCTGGCATCCACACCAAAGAGTTCAATCTTTGTCTCATCAGACCAGAGAATTTTGTTTCTCATGGTCTGAGAGTCCTTCAGGTGCCTTTTGGCAAACTCCAGGCAGATTGCTATGTGCCTTTTACTAAGGAGTGGCTTCCGTCTGGCCACTCTACATACAGGTCTGACTGGTGGATTGCTGCAGAGATGGCTGTCCTTCTGGAAGGTTCTCCTGTCTTCACAGAGCAACGCTGGAGCTCTGACAGAGGGACCATCGGGTTCTTGGTCACCTCCCTGACTAGGGCCCTTCTCCCCCGATTGCTCAGTTTAGACAGCTGGCCAGCTCTAGGAAGAGTTCTGGTGGTTCCGAACTTCTTCCATTTACGGATGATGAGTCCATTGTGCTCATTGGGACCTTCAAAGCAGCAGAAATTTTTCTGTACCCTTCCCCAGATTTGTGCCTCGAGACAATCCTGTCTCGGAGGTCTACAGACAATTCCTTTGACTTCATGCTTGGTTTGTGGTCTGACATGCACTGTCAATTGTGGGACCTTATATAGACAGGTGTGTGCCTTTCCAAATCATGTCCAATCAACTGAATTTACCACAGGTGGACTCCAATTAAGCTGTAGAAACATCTCAAAGATGATCAGTGGAAACAGACTACATCTGAGCTCAGTAAGTTAACTTAAATACTGTAACTACTACAACTCCTTCTAATGATGTCTGTCTTAATGAGTTTACTCCAATCGACCTTTGTGAGTTAGACAAAATAGTTTCCTCATCCAAACCTTCAACTTGTCTTTTAGACCCTATTCCTACCAGGTTATTTAAAGAAGTCTTCCCACTTATTGGTAGCTTTATTCTTCATATAATCAATTCTTCATTAACTTTAGGCCATGTACCGCAGGCTTTTAAAACGGCTGTAATTAAACCCTTACTCAAAAAGCCAATGCTAGATCCAGGAGCTTTAGCTAACTATAGACCAATCTCTAATCTCCCTTTCATTTCAAAAATCTTAGAAAGAGTTGTTGCTACGCAATTATTTGACCACCTGCAGGGAAATGGTTTACTTGAAGAGTTTCAATCTGGGTTTAGAATCCATCATAGTACTGAAACAGCCTTAGCGAAGGTCACTAACGACCTCCTCATTGCATCTGATAATGGACTAGTTTCTGTACTTGTCCTTTTAGACCTTAGTGCAGCTTTTGATACTGTCGATCATAATATTCTACTTGATAGATTAGAACACTATGTTGGACTTAATGGAACTTCGTTGCAGTGGTTTAGATCTTATTTATCTGATAGGTTCCAGTTTGTTCATGTAAATAATGAGTTTTCTTTCAACTCAAAGCTTAGTCATGGAGTTCCACAGGGATCTGTGCTAGGCCCTACTCTTTTTAGTTTATATATGCTTCCGTTAGGCAACATTATTAGAAAGCACTGTATACATTTTCATTGTTATGCAGATGACACACAATTATACCTGTCAATGAAGCCAGATGATAGTAATCATTTAGCCAAGTTAGAAGCCTGTCTTAAGGAAATCAAAGCTTGGATGACTTGTAATTTCCTGCTATTAAATTCAGATAAGACTGAAGTCATTCTTGTTGGTCCAAAAAACCTTAGAAATTCCTTTCCAAATCAAACTTTCAGTTTGGATGCGGTTACTCTTTCTCTTAATAGCTCTGTGAGGAACCTTGGAGTTATTTTTGATCAGGATTTGTCCTTCAATTCACATATTAAATTTGTTTCTAAGACTGCCTTCTATCATTTGCGTAATATTGCCAAGATTAGGAGCATCTTGTCTCAGAGTGATGCTGAGAAACTGATCCACGCTTTTGTTAGCTCGAGATTAGATTATTGTAATTCTTTATTATCAGACTGTCCTAAAACAGCTTTAAAAAGTCTTCAGCTGATCCAAAATGCTGCAGCAAGAGTTTTAACAGGTACTAGAAAGAGAGATCATATCTCTCCGGTTCTGGCCTCCCTTCATTGGCTTCCCATAGAGTTTAGAATTAAGTTTAAAATCCTTCTTCTTACTTACAAAGCTCTAAACAATCAGACTCCTTTTTATTTAAAAGATCTGATACTACCGTATTATCCTAACAGAGCACTACGCTCCCAAAATGCAGGATTACTTGTAATACCTAGAATCTCCAAAAGTACAATGGGAGGCAGAGCCTTCAGTTATCAAGCTCCTCTCCTGTGGAATCAGCTGCCAATCTGGATTCGGGAGTCAGACTCGATCTCTGTTTTTAAGAATAGGGCTAAAACCTACCTTTTTGATATAGCCTACAATTAGGGAGGGATCATATGTTTCTGAACCCTCCCTTAGTTATGCTGCTAATAGGTTTAGTCAGCCGGGGCACCTCCAGTAATGCACTGGGCCTCACTCCTTTCCTCACTCTCAATGAAATTTTTTTTTGCTGGTCATTAACATTTGTTTGTTCTCTCCCATAGATTGAGTCCCCATCGTGCTGTTTGCTCTCTACATGTCTGTTCTTTTCTTCTTCTCTATCCCCTCACCCCCCAGCCAGTCGCAGCAGATGACTGCCCCTCCCTGAGCCTGGTTCTGCTGGAGGTTTCTTCCTGTTAAAAGGGAGTTTTTCCTCTCCACCGTCGCCAAGTGCTTGCTCACAGGGGATCGCCTGATTGCTGGGGTCTTTCTGCAACTGTGGGGGTTCCCCCTTCAGTTGATAGTGCTATGAGATGACTGTTGTTGTGAAATGGCGCTATATAAATAAAGTTGAATTGAATTGAATTGAATTTTGAGCTTCATGGCAAAGGCTGTGAATACTTATGTACATGTGATTTCTTAGTTTTTTATTACCTCCGCTAAGGAGGTAATGTTTTTATCGGGGTTTGTCTGTCTGTCGGTCTGCTACTATCATAACTCAAAAAGTTATGAACGGATTTTGATAAAATTTTCAGGAAAGGTGTGTAATGGCACGGGGAACAGATGATTAGATTTTGGTGATGGTCTGAGAGTGCATACCTCCACCAAGGGCTTTGTTTGTATTTGTGCAGCAGGATTACACAAAAACTACTGGATGGATTTGGATGAAATTTCCCCCAGAGGCGGCTCTTGGGCTAGAGAGGAACCCATTATATTTTGGTGATGATCTGAGAATGCATACCTTGTGGAGAGTGTGGGAAATGATGAAGCCAGTTTACGAACAGACGAAGTTTATTAACACTCTCTCATCATTCATACACAGAAAAGCATGAAAGCATTCAGGCACGGTTCTCCTTTATATCTCCACCGCTCATCTCACATCTACGTGACATTCCACATCACACTGCATGACATCCAACATCACAATACATTCACCCTTAAACCCCGCGTCCACTGTTTACCCTCTGCTTCCTGACTGAGACGCTGTCTGACTAACTCAAGTCTCTACAACTCTACAATATGCATTTTGTGTCTGCTACACCCCCCCCCCCCCCCCGACAGAGTTTCAGTTGGCACGTCTTTTGGGCTTCAGTCTCCTCCCATATCTGCTGTAACGGGGGTCTCTGTGCCGGCGGGGGGCTGCTGGACGTGTGTCTGACTGCGGGTGGGCCATGGCGAGGGGGGGAGGAAAACCGCTTTGCCCGTGTGGCTGTCCTGGTGAATCATTTGCCTGGGGAGTTCTCAGTGGGGGTCTTCCACGCCGAGGGGCCCGGGCCAGCAGCACTTGCTCGTCCGCCACTACAAAGGCGGGCTTAAGTCTGTCTATGCATATTTTCTCCTGACGACCCCCCAAGTCTAGCAAAAAATGCTTGTCCCTTGTTTCCAGCACTCTGAACGGGCCATCATAGGATGGGCGCAATGGCGGGCGGTGGGCATTGTGTCTGACGAACACGAACTCCGCGTTCTTCAAAGTTTTTGGCACAAAAGCGCGTGGAAAACAGTGGTGGGCCGGGCAGGGCAGCGTGCCTGTGTCTGCACTACGCTGCAAACGCTGAGACGGGCAGCTGTCCGGTGTGGGATTATCTGGCAAAAATTCCCTGGGCAGCCGCAGTGGCTGAGAAAAAAACAGCTCAGCCAGGGAAGCCTCCAAATCCTCTTTTAGTGCGGAATGCAACCCCAATAAAACCCAGGGCAACCGGTCAACCCAATTTGCATCCGTCAACGAAGCCCTGAGTGCTGCTTTCAGTGACCTGTGAAAACGCTCGCATAACCCATTTGCCTGTGGGTTGTACGCGGGTGTGCGATGAATTGCAACACCCAGGCTGCGGGCCATCGCGGACCAAAGTTCGTAAACAAACTGAGGGCCCCTATCGGACGTGATGTCCAACGGGATTCCAAAACGCGCCACCCATGTTGTCAAAAAAGCGCGTGCCACGTCCGTGGACGTGGTTGCCGCCAGCGGGACTTCTTCTGGCCAGCGTGTGGTGCGGTCCACCACTGTCAGAAGGTGCGTGCACCCCTGCGACGGCGGGAGGGGGCCCACGAGGTCCAGGTGAACATGGTTGAATCTTTTAGCCGCTATACTAAACGGCTTCAAAGGAGCCTTCGTGTGTCTGTGCACTTTGGCTCGTTGGCACGCTACGCAGGCTGCCGCCCACTCTTTCACTTGTTTGCGCAGGCCTGGCCACACAAATTTCGCTCCCACCATTTTGACTGATGCGCGCACTCCTGGGTGCGCCAAAGCGTGAACTGACTCAAACACGCGGCGGCGCCACCCGACCGGGACCACCGGGTGCGGGCGTCCTGTGGAGACGTCGCAGATTGGGGGGGGGGGGGCTGCCGTCTTGCAGTACTCTGCTCTCCAGCCTTAACCCTGTTGGTCCAGACTGGAGCGCGCGCACATCCGTATCGCTAATCTGCTCTGTGGCCATGGCTGTATAATCTATCCCTACGCAGACCGGGGCCACAACCGCGCGCAAGAGGCAGTCCGCCACCACATTCAGTTTACCCAACACATGCTGAATATCGGTTGTAAACTCCGAGATCGCGGCCAGCTGTCTCTGCTGCTGGCCCGACCATGGTTCCGAAGCCTTGGCCATCGCGAACGTCAGCGGCTTGTGGTCCACGAACGCGGTGAAGCTGCACCCTTCCAGCCAGAACTGGAAGTGGCGTATGGCCAGGTGGAGAGCCAGCAACTCCCTGTCGAACGCGCTGTAGTTACGCTCACTGTCGCGCAAAGCCCTGCTGAAAAAAGCGAGCGGCTGCCAAGAACCGGTGATACGTTGCTCCACGACGGCCCCTATGGCCACGTCCGAGGCATCGGTAGTGAGCGCTATCCGGGCCGCTGGGTCTGGGTGCGCCAACAGTGCGGCGTTTGCCAGGGCTGCTTTCACCTGAGAGAACGCCTGCTCTCGCTCCGGAGTCCATTCGACTCCATCCGAGGGTTTCCGTCTCTTGAGCGCGGCGTACAATGGCTGCATGAGTTGAGCTGCGCGGGGGAGGAAATGGTTATAAAAGTTAACCATCCCCAAAAATTCCTGCAGTGCCCTGACCGTGTGAGGCCGGGGAAAGTTCGCCACAGCGCGCACTTTTTCGGGCAAGGGTATCGCTCCCTCCGGTGAGATGCGGTGCCCCAAAAAATCAATCCCCGTCACGTTGAACTAGCACTTCGTCGGGTTGATTATTAACCCGTGCTCCTCCAACCTCTGGAAAACCGTCCTGAGGTGGGTTACGTGAACGTCTTTGGACGCACTGGCTACCAGGATATCATCCAGGTAGACGAACACAAACGGGAGATCGCGCAGCACCGCATCCATCGTGTGCTGGAACGTCTGTGCTGCTCCTTTTAATCCGAATGGCATGCGCAAAAACTCGAACAACCCGAACGGAGTTATTACCGCTGTTTTGGGTATGTCCTCCGCGTGCACTGGGACCTGGTGGTAACCGCGGACCAGGTCTATTTTAGAAAAAATGCGTGCTCCGGCGAGGTGAACGGAAAAATCCTGAATGTGGGGAATCGGGTAGCGGTCATGTGCTGTGGCGTTATTCAACCTGCGGAAATCGCCGCACGGTCACCACGACCCCTCAGCCTTAGGGACCATGTGTAGCGGGGATGTCCATGGGCTGTTTGATCGCCTGATGATGCCCAACCTTTCCAGGTTGGCAAACTCCTCGCGCGCTATGGCCAGTTTAGCTGCGTCCAAGCGCCGAGGTCGTGTGAAAACAGGCGGCCCGGTGGTGTTGATAAAGTGCTCTACCCCGTGTTTAGCGATGGCCGCTGAAAACGTCGGGACCGTGAGTGCTGGGAACTGAGTGAGCAGTGTGTGGAACTTACCGCCTGGAGCTGTGACGTTGGCTTGTGTTACTGGCCCGGCCCCTCGAGCTGTACAGGGGAGAGAGTCAAAAGACAGTGCATTAACCAGGCGCCTGTTAGCAACATTAACCAGTAAACCATGCGCACACAGAAAATCAGTTCCCAGGATCGGGAAACTCAGTGCTGCTATGACAAAAGTCCACTCGTATGTACGGCCGTGTAGAGATAAAGCCAGTGTTCTCTCACCAAAGGTCTTAATGCCTGAGCCGTTTACTGCTACCAGCCCGGGGCCACTAGGTCCTGCCAGCCGGTCGGCGTAGGTCGGCAGGATGATGCTTTTCTGGGCTCCGGTGACTACGAGGAAATGCCTCCCTGAGCGCGAGTCCGTCACGTAGAGCAGCTTGTTCTCTTCGCCAGCGGTCGCAGCTGCTACCAACTGCCGACCCTGGCATTTCCCAAGCGCATGAATTGGCATGGTGGCGCACATCTGCGTGCGTTCTCTCCAAAACAGCGGTGGTAGAAGCAGAACGTGTCTCTCTGGCGCTCCTTGGCCCCCGCTGCCGCTACCGTCGGTGGCTCCTTGCCTCCTCTGGTCGTCTCGCTGGACTCCGACGCTGCCGCGTTCACCATGAGCGCTCTGGTGGTGAGGATGATCCGTTCTGCCTCCTGGGCTAGCGCACGGTAGTCACGCGCAGCCAGCAACGGCGAATTGGCCAGGACCGCTCTCGCCTCTGTTGGAAGGTTCCGGAGGAAAAGGTGGGCAAACAAAAAATGCCCGTTGTCCGTGCCCATTAACGCCAACATCTTCTCCATCAGATCGACGGCCGAACCATCTCCTAACTCTGAACGCCTCAGGAGCCTCTCTGCTTTCTCATAGTCCGAGAGCGTGTAGCGCCGGGTCAGCACAGCTTTGAGAGCCTCATATCTGTCATGGGCTGGGGGCTGGTCGAGCAGGCTCGCTACCTGCTGAGCTGTGCGAGCGTCCAGCACTGCAACCACATGGTAAAACTTGGTGTTGTCTGCCATTATTCCCCGGAGGGTGAACTGGGCCTCGGTGTGGTGGAACCAAGAGCACAGGTTGTGCTGCCAAAAGTCCGGTAGCTTGACTGCAACAGCGCACGCGTTGCTGGGGGTTCCCGTCCGGGCCGTCTGTGGGATGCTTGCCGCGTTGCTGGGGCTTCCCGTCCGGGCCAACTCCGGGGTTCTTGCCTCGTGTTCCACAATACGTCTAGGGTCACCAGTGTGGAGAGTGTGGGAAATGATGAGGCCAGTTTACGAACAGACGAAGTTTATTAACACTCTCTCATCATTCATACACAGAAAAGCATGAAAGCATTCAGGCACGGTTCTCCTTTATATCTCCACCGCTCATCTCACATCTGTGTGACATTCCACATCACACTGCATGACATCCAACATCACAATACATTCACCCTTAAACCCCCCGTCCACTGTTTACCCTCTGCTTCCTGAGTGAGACGCTGTCTGACTCATTCAAGTCTCTACAACTCTACAATATGCATTTTGTGTCTGCTACACCCTACCAGCCAAGGCTCTTATCTTCTCACAGTGTTTCAGTAACAATACTCCAAAAGTTATTAACGGATTTTGATGAAATTTTCAGGAAAGGTGTGTAATGGAACGGGGAACAGATGATTACATTTTGGTGATGATCTGAGAGTGCATACCTCCACCAAGGGCTTTGTTTGTATTTGTGCAGCAGGATTACACAAAAACTACTGGATAGATTTGGATGAAATTTTCACCAGAAGTGGTTCTTGGGCTAGAGAGGAACCTATTATATTTTGGTGATGATCTGAGAATGCATACCTCAGCCAAGGCTCTTATCTTCTCACAGTATGTTAGCAACAATACTCCAAAACTGATGGACAGACTTTGATGCAATTTTCACCACAAGTGGCTATAGGCCTACACACAAACCCTTTTCATTTTGGAGGTGATCCATGAGAAACGGAAGGAGCCTTGGCGGAGGTATACACTCTATGAGTGCTTTTTTAGTTTTTAGTAAATTTGCAAAATTACGGGGTATTGTGTGTAGAATTTTGAGGTAAAAAATGAATTTAATCACTTTTGGAATAAGGCTGTAATGTAACAAAATGTGGAAAAAGTGAAGCGCTGTGAATACTTTCCGGATGCACTATATATAGCCTACTACATGAATTTGCATCCATAAAATAGGATATAGGAGCCCTTCCTACCTGCAATGGACATACAGATGGTGTTAGCTGATAGTGACTTTTTCTCTCTTTTCTGTGGAGGTTCCAACTCTGACTCTGGAGTTTTCCTATCAACACCCCCTCGCTCTTGAAGCAAAATCTTCCACATTGTCAATTTTCTTAGTTTTTTTTTCTTTATTCATATTTCTGTATTTACAGTATTTCTTTTTGCTGTGCATAAAACAGTAATTCAGTTCCCTGTTCTCTCTATTTCTCTCTCCCAGTTCAGGATACACAATATAGAAGGAAAACAACAATGAGATTATTCACAAAAAGAGCACACAGATAAGATAAGATAAGATAAGATAAGCCTTTATTAGTCCCACAAAGGGGAAATTCCAGGATTGCAACAGCACAGGGATAGCAACACTCAGAGCAACAATCAGAAGGCAGGAAAAAAAAAACAAAAACAAGCAAGCAAGAGCAGCTAATATACATATGTACATATTACTATAAAATATATATATACACACACACACACAGACACACAGTGCAGAGCATTGTAGCTGGATGGAATAAATATATGAATATATGAACACACAGTGCAGAGCATTGTAGCTAGATGGAATAAATATGTAAATATATAAACACCCACAGTACGGAGCATTGCAGCTAGGTGGAATAAATATGCAAGTATATAAACACACACAGTGCGGAGCAATGTAGCTAGATGGAATAATATGTAGATATATAAAAACACAGTGCGGAGCATTGTAGCTAGATGGAATAAATATGTAAATATATAAACACACACAGTGCAGAGCATTGTTGCTAGGTGGGATGAAACAGCATAACCGTCTACTTAGTTATCCTACATGGTATGATTATGTGCCCATACATATTCTCACCCTCCATAGCGACCGGTATTTTCCTAGTTGTATGCCGGAGGGGACCATTGTGTAAGTCTATTGCATCTTTTGCATTCAAAAAAAACTATTAGTTTGTTACGTCTTTTTGCTATCTCTGCGAGCAGCCCTGCTTAGGTTGTACAGTCTGACAGCCGTTGGTAGGAAGGACCTACGAAACCTCTCGGTTGTGCACCTGGGATGATGTAGTCTGCTGCTAAATGAGCTCCTCAGTGCATCCAGTATGTCCTGCATAGGGTGGAACTCGGACTCCAGCAGAGATGACAGTTTAGCCACCGTCCTTCTCTCTCCTATCTCCTCCATCGGATCAAGGCGCTGCCCCAGGACAGAGCTAGCTTTCTTAATCAGTTTGTTCAGTCTCTTCCTATCGGCTGCAGTAATGCCACTGCCCCAGCAGACCACTCCAAAAGTGATGGCTGATGCCACCACCGTGTCATAGAATGACTTCAGCAGCGCCCCTTGTACACCAAAAGACCTGAGTCTCCTCAGCAGGAACAGCCTGCGCTGTCCCTTCTTGTAGAGTGCGTCAGTATTGTGTGACCAGTCTAGTTTATTGTTCAGATGAATACCCAGGTACTTATAGGATGTCACCATCTCGATGTCTGTTCCCTGTATATTTACTGGTGCTGTGAGGGGCTGCCCATGCCTGCGGCAGTCCACCACCAGCTCCTTAGTTTTCCTCGCGTTGATCTGGAGGCAGTTCCGATGGCACCAGTCCACAAAGTCCTGGATAAGCCCTCTGTACTCAGCTTCATCTCCGTTGGAGATGAGACCAACGATCGCAGAGTCATCAGAGAACTTCTGTAGATGGCAATGTGTTGTGTTGTGTGAGAAGTCCGCAGTATAAAGAGTGAACAGGAAGGGAGCCAGCACCGTTCCCTGGGGGGCCCCCGTGCTACTGATGATCGTGTCGGAAACACAGTCCCGGGTTCTCACAAACTGAGGCCGGTTCGTGAGGTAGTCCAGGATCCATGATGACAGGTGCTGGTCCACCCCTGCGCGCAGCAGCTTGTCCTTCAGGATCATCGGTTGGATGGTGTTGAAAGCACTGGAGAAGTCAAAGAACATGATCCTCACCATATTCCCGGGCTTCTCCAGGTGGGACAGAGAACGGTGAAGGAGGAAGATCACCGCATCCTCCACCCCAATGCCATGCTGGTAGGCGAACTGGAGTGGATCCATCGCTGGTTCCACCAGGGGGCGGAGATGAGCAAGGAGCAGTCTCTCCAGGGTCTTCATCAAGTGGGACGTCAAGGCCACCGGTCTGTAGCTGTTCAGGTCTTTGGGGTGGGAAGTTTTTGGTACAGGTACCACACAAGATGTTTTCCACAGCTGTGGTACCCTCCCCAGTTTCAGGCTCATGTTGAAGATATACGTCACAATCCCACACAGCTGGTCTGCACAGGACTTGAGGAGCTTTGCGCTGATGCCGTCCGGTCCCGGCGCCTTCCTCGCCTTGATCTTCCTCAGCTCCGTCCTCACCTGGGTCTTGGTCAGGGTCAGGATGGGGGGCTGTGTGTTGGGAGTGGGGGGGGGGGTGTCGGTGGAGTGGGGAGTGGGCAGCAGGACTTGATTTCTTAGAGGCAGCAGTGGTTGTTGTGCAGACAGGGGGGAGGGCGGTTGGTCAAATCTATTGAAAAACAGATTCAGGTTGTTCGCCCACTCCCTGCCCCCCGTGGCCTGGGGGGAGGTATTCTGGAGCCCCGAGATGGTTTTGAGGTTTCTCCAGACCCCGCTGATGTCACTCTGTTGCAGCTTGTCCTCCATCTTCTTCCTGAAGCTGTCCTTGCCTTCTCTGATCTTTCTCCTCAGCTCCCTCTGTACGGACTTCAGCATCTCCCTGTTCCCCGACCTGAAGATCCTCTTCTTCTCTCTCAGAAGTGTTTTTATCTCAGGGTTGATCCAGGGTTTGTTGTTTGAGTGACGCCGTATGGTCTTGGTGGGAACGGATTTGTCCACACAGAAGCTGAGGTAGCCCGTGAAGGTGTGAATGAGGCCATCGATGTCCTCACCATGTGGATCGCAGAGCTGCTTCCAGGCAGTGGCTTCAAAACAGTCCTTTAGAGTGTCCATTGTCTCTTCAGACCATAACTCCACAGTGTGCATGGCCGGAGGTTGTCTGTGCACTAGGGGTTTGTACACCGGCCGGAGATGAACCAAGTTGTGATCCGATCTCCCAAATGGGGGGAGTTGTGATGAGGTGTACGCCTCCTTAGTGTTTGCGTAGAATAAATCCAGTGTTTTATTGTCTCTAGTGTGGCATGTGACATACTGGGTGAAAGTGGGCAGAATGGGAGACAGTGAAACGTGGTTGAAATCGCCTGAGATGAGGAGAAGAGCATCTGGGTGTTCTGTCTGCAGCCTGCTGGTTACTGAATGGATGACGTCACGCGCTGTCCCAGCGTTCGCCGTCGGATTTGCATAAACAACAATGCAGATCACGTGTGAGTGTTCTCTCGGGAGATATGTAGGCCTCATGCTAACAGCTAGCAACTCAATGTCTTTGCTGCAGTGTCGTTGTTTAACAGTGATATGTCCCGGTCTGCACCAGTTGTTGTTAACATACATTATCACTCCACCGCCCCTTGCTTTGCCACTCTCTGGTGTTCGGTCAGCTCGTATCATGTGAAAACCCTCCAGCTCAATGTTAGCATCTGCTGCTAGTTCAGTTAGCCACGTCTCAGTAAACAAAAGGAGAGAGCACTCCCGGTAAGTGCTATCATAACGGGAGATAGCCGCTAGCTCATCTAACTTTCCCAGTATCGACCGTACATTTCCCATGACAACAGATGGAAGGGAGGGTCTGTACCTTATATTTTTTGTCCTCCGCCTTACTCCAGCCCGGCAGCCGCGACGCTTTCGCCTCAATTCTCTCGGTATGTTGAGTTTTTCCAGTGGGACCGGGTGGCGGTTAAATGCTAGCAGCTCTTCCCTGTTGTATCGTATCCTGCTATAAACAGTGGCTCCGTCCACCGGCTCAGGAGACATTTGGGACGATCTGTGTGTCCGTGATATAAGTGGGGTGAAAAAAAAAAAAAAAGTGATCAAAAAGAGAGGAAGGGAAAAAAACTCGGAATCGAGCCGCTGTTGCAAAAGGCAGCCTACTGGTGTGGCGCCGATCCATAGAAATGTCCCCCGAAATTGCAACACCATAACTCAATGGCATTTATTAAAAGGTGTGAACTGGGAGACCTGTAGATTTTGTTAAAAGAAAGCTATTCACATAATAAAACCCCAGAGTCTCCATCAGACCATCTTGATGGTTCTGGTGTTAATAAAATAAACACGTTGGTTAAATAATCAATTTATTCATGAGTAGTCCTTTTTTTTTTTTCCACAATATCTTTATTGAACCTTTTTTTTTTTTTTTAACAAACATGATACAAACAATCAAACACTAACACTAAAGTACTACAAAAAAAAAAATGCACTAAAAACACCAACAACCACCAACAAAATCAAGTCTTCAACAATGCTCCTCTGTTTAGTCTAGACAATCCAATACATAAGTATACATATTATGTTCACCAGTTTGGAATTTACAAGGTCCACACACATCATTCACCTTCTTCTTCAAGAGTTATGTTTAAATTTTTTACATAATCAATAAAAGGTCTCCATATATTCTCAAACACAATTTCCTTTGATTTTAGTATATATGTTATTCTTTCTAATGGAAGGTTTGTTAACATCTGTCTTAACCACTGAGTCACATCTGGTCTATGAGTCTTTTTCCATAATAGTGCAATACATTTTTTGGCATTAAGCAAACTGAGGTCTATGAATGTTCTTTCACTTTTATTAAAATTATGCTTTTCTGGGTACAGACCCAACAAAAACAGTTTAGGATTCAATATGATTTGTTTTGAGATTATTTTTTCAATTGTTACCCTCACCTCTTCCCAAAACATTCTTATTAATCTACATTCCCATAAACAATGAAATAGGGTTCCTTTACTTTCCATGCATTTTGTGCATGTATCTGGTATATTTTTGTTATATCTATTTAACTCCTCCGGTGTAACATACATCCGCATTAACCATTTGAAATGTATCAATTTAAGGCGTGCATTTATTGATTTGGTTTGAGCTTCTGTACAAGCCAATTCCCATTGTTCCTCTGAAATTTCAATTTGCAGATCTTCTTTCCAGTAGTTTAATCTTTTCAGTGAATTTTCACTTGAAGATAGTGTCAATGAGTTATAAAACTCTGAAATAATACCCTTTCTTTTACTATCTTTCATCATCATTTTTTCCAAGGATGAATAAATAGGTCGAGTGAGAGCTTTATTTTGATTTGATCGAATAAAGTTTCTAAGTTGAAGATATTTAAAAAAATGTGTTCTATTGAGATTAAATTTGATCCTCAGCTCTTCAAAAGACATTATGTTGTCTGCACATGGCAAATATAAATCCTGAATCTTTTGTATCCCTTTTAAATTCCATACTTTAAATACAGCGTCCGCTCTCCCTGGTTTAAAATATTGATTACCCCATATTGGACTAAATTGTGACAATAACTGTGGTTCTTTTAAATAGTTTTTAGCTTCACACCATATTTTGATCATATGCTTTACAAATGGATTTTTAACTTGTTTTTGTAATTTTTTTGCCGAATCTGAGTATATGAATATGGGAAGAGGTAAAGGTAAATTGTATGATTCCATTTCAGTCCAGTGAGGGAGATCATTTGATGAAAAATAATATGTCATAGACCTCAGTTGTGCCGACCAATAATACAACATAAAATTTGGACATTTCAGACCTCCACGATCAAATGGTAAGTATAATAAAGACAAACGTAATCTAGCCCTCCTGTTGTTCCATATAAATTCCACTAACTTTTTTTTTATTCTTGAGAATAGATCTAAAGGTGGTGATAAGGGAATGTATTGAAATAAATAAAGTATTTTAGGTAAAATATTACTTTTAAGTATATTGATTCTCCCGATCATCGACATTGGTAGTGACATCCATCTCTGAGTTAACTCACTGATATCTGACATTAAGGCTTCATAGTTGACACTGGCGACTGATTCTAGCTTAGGCATAATTTGGATTCCTAAATATTTAAACTGATTTACAACATTGAATTGATTTACCTCAGGGGCTGGGTAATTTCTCTGGGTCTCATTTAGCATTAATATTGAAGATTTAGTTTTATTTATTTTATATCCTGATATTTCCCCAAAATTCTTTATTAAATTCAACAAGGTTGGAATTGATTTTTTTAGATTCGACATAAACAAAATTATATCATCGGCGTACAGGGAGATTTTATGTTCTGTTGGTCCAACTTTAATTCCATATATTTGTGAATGTAAACGTATCGCTATCGCTAAAGGTTCAATTGCCATAGTAAACAGTAAAGGTGAAAGTGGACAGCCTTGTCGACATCCTCTATTGATTTTTATTGGTTTTGAAATATTGTTATTTGTTAGGATTTCTGCTGTAGCATTATTGTATATTATTTGAACCCATTTTATGAAATTATTTCCAAGTCCAAACCTTTGTAGGACTTCAAAAAGAAAGGGCCATTCAACTCTATCAAAGGCCTTTTCGGCGTCCAATGATAGGAGAGCTGTATCCGGTGCTTCTTTATTAAAATAAATAATATTAAATAGTCTTCTTACATTATGGAAGCCTTGTCTACCCTTTACAAAGCCATTCTGATCTCGATTAATAATATTTGGTAAAATTTCTTGTATTCGTCTTGCTAAAATTTTACAGATTATCTTAAGGTCGGCGTTTAATAGGCTTATTGGTCTCATATTTTCACATTTATTAGAGGGCTTACCTGGTTTTGGCAGCAGTATAATTAAGGCATTATTTATGTATGATGGTAAATTATTATTTTGAAATGCTTCTAAAACCATTTCCAAAAAAGGTTTTATTAATTTATTCTTAAATTTTTTATAAAGGTCAACTGGAAGACCATCTGGTCCTGCACTTTTTCCTGATTTCATATTATCAATGGCTAGCCCAACTTCTTCTTGACTAATTTTAGACTCCAATATCTCCCTGTTTTCATTTGGAATACACGGTATAGATAGTTCGTTCAAAAACCCATTTAGTTTTGTTAAATCAGGTTCATTTTTGGTATCATATAATTTTTCATAGTAATCTCTAAAGGCTCTATTAATTTCTAAAGGATCTATAACTACCTGTCCGTTACTTATAATACTGGTAATTGGTGTTTTAATTTCCAATTGTTTAATCTGCCATGCTAATAATTTTCCTAATTTTTCACCTTGTTCATAAAAAGATTGTTTCAATCTTAGAAGACTCGAGGCAGCTCTATTCGCTGATTTTTTGTCGTATTCAGCTCTCAAAATCAGTAATTCATTCTCCAACCTTGGGTCACTTCCTGCATACACTTTTTCCTGAAGATTTTTTATTTTATGTTCCAATTTAGCTCTCTCCTCTCGAGTCTTCCTAGATTTTGATCCTGTATAACTAATAATATGTCCCCTAATAAAAGCTTTGAAAGCCTCCCACTTTACACATGCTGATGTTTGTGTAGTATTGATGTCAAAGAACTCGTCTATCTGTTTTTCTATATACTTGACAAATTCCTCATCCTGAAGCCATTTATGCTGAAATTGCCATCTACCTGATTCCTTTGTCAATTTTTTATCTACATATATTAGACAACAGGGTGCATGATCAGAGATCACGATGTTATCATAAAAGCAGTTTTGAATCTTGGACCTTAATTCTGTGGAAATCAAAAAATAATCAATACGTGAGAATGTCTTGTAGGTACTGGAATAACAAGAATAGGCTTTAACTTGTGGTTTCATTTCTCTCCATATATCTAACAATCTCAATTCTTTCATAAAATGATTAATAGTCATCCTACATCCAATGTGCGTACAATCCAGTCCTGTTGATCTATCCACACCTGGATTCAATGTACAATTAAAATCCCCTGCTATTATATGTTGCCCTGTAAGTGATGATAAGATGAGAAATAAATTAGCAAAGAACTTCTGATCATCTATATTGGGACCATATAAGTTCACAAGATTTATATTTTCTAATAGCAAAGAACCTTGAATGATTACATATCTTCCAAATTTGTCTCCAATTACATTTTTCACTTGAAAAGGAACTGATTTATGTATGAGAGTCATAACTCCCCTGGCTCGGGATGAAAATGAAGAGGTGAATACACTTCCCTGCCATCTACTCCTAATTCTTTTAACATCCTCCTCTATCAGATGAGTTTCTTGTAAAAACACAATTCTTGAACCCATGTCCTTTATTTTATTCATAACTTGTTTAAGTTTTTTTAAATTTTGTAGACCTCTGCAATTCCATGAAGTTAAATTAAGATTAACACTTTGGTCCATGATCAATAGAGAGTTTGGGATTACCTTGCAGTGTAAACATGCTCATACAGAGAAGCAAAAACATGAGTGGTTGAACATTCATCCTACAAACTACACACAAACAAATTTCCCCTTCCCACACTTGTGGCAAACCCCCCAAAATCAAAAGAAAAATTCTGTCTCCCGATATAGCCATCGACCGTTCCACACCCACGGGGAACAGCCTAAGCCACTCCTTCTTCATCCTCCCAATCACCCTAACTCTACTGCTTTTAATGACGTAACATTAACTCTCCTCTGTAGTTTTCCAACTTAACTCCAAAATTTTTAACAACTTTGTACATCATAGTTTTTTTTTTTGTTTGTTTTGTTTTTGTTTTGTTTTTTTAATATATAATACAATCTATATTTTGTAAACTTACTATTTACTTCAAGTCAGTCAGATGCCTGTGCAAATGCTTAATTATTCTACCTTATATTTTGTTCATGCTTAGCTCCCACCAGTCTCTTCTTCTTCTTTGATCTTCTTGATGAACTCCTGCGCCTCCTCTGGGGTCTTGAAGATGTGGGTTCTGCCCTCATACGTGGTCAGCAGTCTCGCAGGATAGATTACACCATGACGAATCCCAAGGTTGCGCAGCTCCTTACGTACGGGATCAAACTGCTTCCTCAATTGCTGGATTCCTGTGGCCAAATCTGGGTAGAACCGCACCTGCTGGTCCTGGTGTTTAATCTCTCCTTTAGCACGTGCAGCGTTGAAGATCTTCATCCTGTCTCTGTTGCTAAGAAACTTCATAATTAAGGTCCTCGGCGGTCCCTTATCTCTCCGTGGGCCAATACGATGTGCTTTTTCCAGAACCACTGCTGATTGCAACTCCTCGCTGCCCAGCACCTCCGGAATCCACTTTTCCAGAAAGGAACATACGTCCCGACCTTCTGATTCCTCTGGAAGACCCACCAGCCTCAAATTATTCTGTCTCGACCGAGATTCCAAATCCAAAATATTATCTTCCAGAGATTTTTTTTTTTTTTTCCAAAGTGCGCACCTTTAATTGAAGACGGGTGACGTCATCTTCAGCACTAGCGAGACGGAGCTCCATCTGCGCCGTTCGTTCTACACAGTCACCCAGTTCCTTTCTTATTCCTTCCAACGCTGTCATAATCCCATCAAATCTAGAGGAAAAGTCCGCTCTCATTGAACTCATGGCAGCCATCAGCGCATCTGCGCCATTCCCCGCAGAAATTGCACCGTTGCCAGCCTCCTCCGCCATATATGGAGTTTTGTTTGCTGCGTCACAGACCTGAAAGTCCGTTAATTTGGACTGTTTCGGCGGCTCGCTTTTTCCTTTTCCTGGTTTTCCAGCCTTAGGCTTCGCCGACATATCCTCGCCCAAATGCTGGGATACGTTCTGTCCCAAATGAGAGAGTTATTTGCCGATTTTTTTCTCCAGGAGCAGAGCAGAGCGAGACACGTCCGTCCTACGTGGCAGCCATAACCGGAAGTCCGAGTAGTCCTTTTTTAAATTAGATACAAATGCTTCATTTATACATATTAAACAAAAGAATCTGCCATAAATGAAAATCTAAATTTTGAAATATGACAAACAAAAATAAACTATTTTAGTGGGCTTTGCGCTCAAACATCCATCCATCCATCCATTTTTTTCCACTTAATCCTTTTTGGGTCACGGTGGGGCTGGCGCCTATCCCAGCATCTTTGGACAAGAGGCAGGGTACACCCTGGACAGATCACCAGTCCATCGCAGGGCCAACACAGAGAGACACACAACCATTCACTCTCACAGTCATACCTAAGGACAATTTAGAATCCCCAGTTTGATGCCAATTAACCTAACTTACATGTTTTTGGCAAGTGGGAGGAAACCGGAGAAATCCCGGAGTAAACCCACGCAGACACGGGGAGAACATGCAAACTCCACACAGATCACTGTTGGTCGGGGGCTGGGATCAAACCCAGGATCCCCCGGCCAAGGGTGAGTTGCTGTACTGCTGCAGTGCCAACCACTCCGCCACCGCACTGCCCTGCGCTTAAATGCTTAAAAAAGCTTTATATATTATGGTTCTCTGAACTGGCTGTGCCTGTGCTGATGACCCGCTTCCTCATCAGCTGTGCCTGTGCACAATTTTGCTGTGCTCTTGGTGGATGGGTGGGCATTACTGAAATGAAGTGTCTGCATCTGTGTTCATAATTTTGCGTGTTGTTAGTAGATCACTGGCAACAGTTGGACACTCCCTTAGGCGCTCTGTCTAAATTGCGCACTCGCTAATTTGCACTACCTTAGTAAAGCTTCCCCACAGATTAGGTATTATTGTATTTTTGGTGGGGAATGAATGAATGAATGGATAGGGAGCATGTGTGCGTTCTGGTGTGGATGTGGTGGATGCAGTGGGAGGTGGTGGGATAGACTACTCTCAGTCTGAAGATTTTAAACTACAGACCTCTTCTGTGAAAATGTTTTGTCCACTAACCTGTCGTGTGTTGAGTCATCATATCTCGTGTCCGTTTGTGCTTGTGCATCCCAATTAATGAAAAAAACACACTCAGCTGAAATGAGGATACAACAAGGTTTACAACTACACAGAGGGAAAAAAAAGTTAGGTGGGTTCATGATTGAGTTCTCTACTGGACCGCAGCCAGACCAGTCTGCTCTACTGGCAGCTGTCACCATGACCCCGGAGAAGAGGAGGGATGTGTGCACAAACCCGATATTCATTATCCATTGATGACAGTTTTTACAATTTTAACCTCATTCACTGTCATTCTTTTAAAAGAATGATTCAAAATGAAAACATCCCAACAGTTTTTTTGAATTAAAACTGGGATGAAATGATACCACTTTTTCAAGTCCGATACCAATACTGTGACTTTGAGTATCAGCCGATACTGATCCAAACCCGATACCGTGTCTTTTATTTAAAACAACCAAAGTACAGAATATACTTTGGGTGATGACTGGTTGCATTTTGCAAACATATAAAACCCACAAATCTAAAAGTCAAACAATATATTACAAATTTGACTCACTTCAGCAACACGGCTACTTTTTTAATTTTAAACTTTGCAGCACTGGCAGCATTTCACTGGTCAGCCCCATGTAAACATGCATTCTGAAGTTTTAAGTGCAGGTTTATGCAAAACTTTGAAGCTGAGTATTTCAGTAAATATTCTGATGAAATTCAACGTGCTACTTTATGCATGAGGTAAAAAATGCTGTAGATCTGAAAATAAAGGAACTAACCCTTTAAGTTATATTTTTGACATTATTACTATATATTATTATTATTATGATTATTGTTATGGTGGCCTAGTTGGTACAGAATCCACCCCACAACCGGGAGGTTGGGGGTTTAAGTTTCGGCCGGGTCATACCAAAGACCATATAAAAAAAATGGTACTTCCCACCTTCTGACTTAGTGCTCAGCATAACAGAATGGGGGAAGGAAAAAGTTGTTTGTGGCGGCGCTTTGCATGGCAGCGGCCCCTCTGATTCTAGATGTGATTAACATTGTAGATAGGAGAAATGTACTGTAATTTTGTTCTACTGTACATGATTGGCTGTATGGACTGAATGACAATAAAGTTGGCTTATTATTATTATTATTATTATTATTATTATTCTCATAGTGTAGCCAAGTGGACAGGCAGTTAAGTCCAACTGGCAATGTCCAAACGGGGGTTCAAACCCACAACCTTCGGCTCCAGAGTCCAGCCTCTACCTGTGTCACCAAAAGGGTAGGAATGCTTTTTTGATTGAATCTGTTACATATTCCCCCTCAGATTTTGACATCGTCCCGATGTCAGAGGTATAAGGGTTTCCGCCTTTTGGGAATATGTCAACTCTTGTGGTGAGGACCAAGCACCATTTGCGGGACCAACACACTAGTAGTATATGGGGAAATACGCCACCAGTAAATCCTGCCCACCAGTGCCAAGTGTAGGCAAGTGGACAGGCACTCAAGCCCCAGCTGGCAACATCCGACCAGGGGCTCGAACCCACAACCTCCGGCTCCAGAGTCCAGCACTCTACCTGTGTCACCAAGAGGGTCAACCCACTTTGCAAGCCAAGTAGGAATGCTTTTTTTATTGACTCTGTTACAATAAGTATTCTCCTAGTTTTCTGTTTATTTAGTAGTGTTTCTGATATGCTCTTATTTTGAAGTCATTCCTGTTCCATTTCCTGTAGCCCTGTTGTTCTAGCCTGCGTCCAGTTCACTGTTACAATTTGCTATTTATGTTTCTGTCACCTACCTCTCACCAGCTGTAACTCTCTCTCGAAAAGTAAGCCCATGTTATGTCTTTCGTTTCCACACTCCAGTCTGGTTTTTACTTTCATTTTCATTCTTTTGTTTAGGTTTCACTTGTAGCATCCAGCCTCCGAGCTGGATGCTGGACCAGAAAAGCACTTCCTTCTGCTCGGTTGTTGACAGAATTCAGCATACTTCTTTGCCGTGATACTTTTGCAGGTGTTTTATCAAGTTGCTGGTGTTAAAATTGTAAACGCTTGTACCACACAGCAACATACTGAGGTAAGTCCCACAGACAGGTTCCAGTGACACTCGCTGCCTGTGTGCACAGGAGCCATGTGCAGCGTGGCTGAGAACATGATCGCTCCTTCTTTTTACTGTAATATTATTAATGTACCGGATGGGTAAATTACTTGTATTCCTTACCGATACAAATCAAGCAATTTTGCCTGGATTGAACCCGATACCAATATGGTTCATCCCTAATTAAAACTACAATTTTGTATTCACCAGAGCAGATTAATACAGCTCAGGCTAAGATGAACAGCTCGCTCTTTCTTGGTTTAAAAGAGAAGCTCGGATGAATAATAATATAATTGAAGGAATTTTACAACTCTGTCAAACTCCTGGACAAAGAGAAAGACTGGCATCATCTCTGAATTGTAGCCTACTCTCATCTTTGGGCAAGCAAGCTCCTTGCTTTTAAATACATTTTCACTTTGTGAGTGAGACCACATTGTCCTCAGTGCAAAATGGAATTGTTCTCTAGAGGCTTTTGTATCACGTCTCTGATCTGGTGCACCTGTTTCTTAAAGGGAATGAGAGCAAAGACAGCAATTGGTTTACTTCACATTATGCCCCAAACACACCTCTGAATAAATAAGAGCGTAAGGACAGCCTTTTTCAACTTTGCGTTCAGTGAAAAATTTGATTTTGCTTGGCTGTGAACGCAAAATTTTTTTAAAATTTTACCTTTATTTATACAGGATAGTTCCATTGAGAGGCAACCTCTCTTTTTTCAAGGACACCCTGTTCACGTTCACACAGTCACACATTCACACCAGGAAGCTGCCCAGTACAACCACAGACTGACCTATGGCCACCGAGCAGCACCACTGGAGCAGCTGGGGTTAAGGGCTTTGCTCAAGTGCACCACAGTGGGGTTAAGGAGGGTGGGGCAAACACTGCTACATTATCTGTCCCACCCAGGACTAATCCTGCCGGTCCAGGGATTGAACCCATGACCCTCTGCTCACCAGTCCACATCCCTAACCATTAGGCTACCACTGTCCCCACTTTTACACCAGACTTGGAAAGGAACTTGGAAACGCCCATAAACGCATCCTGCACCTCAGGCAACTGACGACTCACCGTGTCCTTGTAATATGGCTCTATGTCTTTGAGAACCTAAAACTAATGCCTGGAAAATTCACAGTATGGGATCTTTAAGATCTAAGGCTAAAAACTTTACTGCCCCCATGCTGATGCTAATGTTAACACGTTTAAAAAGCCACTTTTCACCCTGCACCTTCAAACTTGTCATCAATTTTATGATGATAAAAACTGAAATCTCTTACCTCTCTCCATCCATTCTCATGTCTAGAGGCCCATCCTTGCTGAGTGAGAAACCTCTTTCTGCCTGATCCATCTGCATGGAGGAACAGCCAGCGTCCAACAAGACAGCATCAATGCTGCCTGGCTTAATGTTCATGCTAGACAGGAGGACTTGAAGCTCGCTGAACCGGCCAAGCAACGGTTTCACATGACCACTGAGAAAATATTAGACAACACAATAGCGTAATTAGACATTTGTTTTGCCACTTCATGTGGAACAATTACAATCAAAATGCACATTTCAACTGCTGTAATATTTTGCTAACACACACACACACACACACAATTATTTGGTAATACAGGAAGAATTCATTGTTAATTGTTGACAAGGACCCACACAGGTGGAGGAAGAACAAGCAATCTCCACACAGAGAGCCTGCTGACCAGGGAATTTGAACCAGGAACCTTCTGGCTATGAGGCAACAATTCTAATCAGTGTGTAAGCTCAAGTCAGATAGCTTCTCATTCATTTTATAGCACTTTATACTGCCATAGTACTCATCAGTTTAGTGTATCAAAAACTTAAACTTTGTTTGATGCACTACATAGCATTAAACAAAGTTGCACAGGGTGAATGAAATTAAAGCTGAAGTATTCAATAACCCGAAAAAAGAAAATAGTCTGAAAGAAGTCTGATTCCTCCACCTGCCCCCTTTCCTTTCCATGTCCTCAGCTGTTCGCCAACTGAAGTGCACATCCACAGGGACACACTTCTTCCTTGCACGCAGAGCTGAGAAGAGTTGTCTGCTAGGAAATCAGTCCATGTTCATTTTATAGTCTGGCTGTACTTCACCTGCTATGTCTGAGCCTCAGGAGAGAAAATAAATTGACACAGACCATTAGATGTTATATTGAGCAACACTTATGAAATGCACATCCAATAAATCTGCAAGTCTATTAGGGGCTACAATCCCTGTTGCTCCGTAACATGCCAAAGCATGAATGTCCCCTCCTCACCATCCCCCAGTATATGCACTCACACACTGTCACCAGTTGCTCCATTCTGTGCATACTGCCCTCCTCCCCCACTGAAGCACAATTGCAAATTTTTCCCAATAAATAAATATTCAACTGTCTTTGTACAAGAGTAAATGCATGACCTCTACATCGGACCAACACAAACAGTTTTCCACTGTTGTAATTAAATGATTTTGGAGAATAATGATGGGGCAAAGAGATGGTCATAGGTGTGAAGCTTTCTACAGCCTGAAAAGAGTCCAGAGGACATGTTCCACTATAGCTGCCTTCTCAGATGACTTGCATTATAAACTGCTATAGGATTATAATAGATATATTTTCAATTTTAAATATTTTGCCTACTGCAGCTTTAAATGTGCTACAACAAAACACGTCTTACATTACTGAATTTGAAAAATCAAAAAAATTGCAGTTAATGAATTTCAATTCAACTTTATTTATATAGCGCCATTTCACAACAACAGTCATCTCATAGCACTATCAACTGTAGGGGGGACCCCCACAGTTGCAGAAAGACCATTGAACCAACCAAAATGTATTTATTTTCTCCTATGATGAAACATGTTATTTAAAAGTTATTTAAAATATAGAGCAATATACTATGAGTACCTTTAATACTGCGTTAAACAATATTCCATGTTTGGCAAATGTTAATAATCATTAGGGCTTCCACTTCCTATGTGAGTTCAGACACATTACAAATTGGCTAAAGAACCATGCATTTTTTTTAAATCGGTTGTTTCACGTGTTTTCTAAATCTGCAGTTCTAATACCTAAGAAATTAGAAGGTCATGTAAGGTAAATTAGAGTACCTGAATATTAAAAAAATGAGATGACTGCATCATTCACATAAAGAAATCGAAAGTGTTTGGCAAGTCAGTGGACAGATTTTATATAACCAATTAATACCACCATAGGTCTGGTAAATACAGCATATAAAAAAACAAGACAAGAAAAAATACAAAATTAAATGAGAAAAATAAAGTCAATTTTATCAAGTAAAAATACGTCATTGTGCCTGGTGCTTTGCACTGCACTGTGTTCCACATAAACAGATGTACAGTATCAAGGTTAGCTTAGCTTGATCAAACTTGGCATATATCAGATGCAGTTATGGAACATTTTCTCAATAAAATCATACTGATCACAAGAAAGTGCTTAGAGGGGAGACACCAACACTTAAGTGCTCAAACGTGCTCAAAAGTGGGGGAGCCAAGATGGCTGACAAAGCGAGCATGCATTGTGGCAGGCCCTGCATGTAAGCTCAAAAAAACGGCTAAAACTATAGCAAAACCTGTCTTTTACAATCCCACCTGTTAACTGCTGCCTTACTCCTGTACTTATAGTGCATCTGGAAAGTCTTCACAGCGCTTTACTTTTTCCACATTTTATTATGTTACAGCCTTATTCCAAAATGGATGAAATGCATTTTTGTCTTCAAAATTCTACGCATAATACCCCATAATGACAACGTGAATTTATTTTCTAAGATTTTTGCAAATTTATTAAAAATAAAAAACTAAGAAATCACATGAACACAAGTATTCACAGCCTTTGCCATGAAGCTTAAAATTGAGCTCAGGTGCATCCTGTTTCCACTGATCATCCTTGAGATGTTTCTACAGTTTAATTGGAGTCCATCCATCCATCCATCTTCTACCACTTTCCCGGAGGTCCAGGTCACGGAGGCAGCAATTCAAGCAGAGAAGCCCAGACTTCCCTCTCCCCAGCCACCTGCTCCAGCTCTTCAGAGAGGATACCAAGGTGTTCCCAGACCAGCTGGGAGACACAGTCTCTCCACCAAGTCCTGGGTCTGCCCCGGGGTCTCCTCCCAGTGGGATGTGCCCGAAACACCTCAAGTGGGAGGTGTCCAGGAGGCATCCTGATCAGATGCCCATACCACCTCGCGGTTCTACTCTGAGCCTCTCCTGGATGACTGAGCTCCTCACCCTGTCTCTGAGGGTGAGTCCAGCAATCCTATGGAGAAAGCTCATTTCAGCCGTTTGTATCCGCGATCTTGTTCTTTTGGTCATTACCCAAAGCTCGTGACCATAGGTGAGAGTAGGAACGTAGATTGACTGGTAAATCGATAGCTTTGCCTTAGAACTCAGTTCCCTCTTCACCACAACGGATTGGTACAACGCATCACTGCAGATGCTGCTCCAATCCATCTGTCAATCTCTCGCTCCATTCTCCCCTCACTCGTGAATAAGACCCCAAAATACTTTAACTCCTCCACTTGGGGCAGGAGCCTGTCCCTAACCCGGAGAGGACAATCCACCTTTTTCCGGCTGAGGACCATGGACTCGGCACTTGGAGGTGCTGATTTTCATCCCAGCTGCTTCACACTCAGCGGCAAACCGTCCCAGCAAGAACTGTAGGTCATTGCTGGATGAAGCCAACAGGACAACATCATCTGCAAACAACAGAGATGAGATCCTGTGGTCACCAAGCATGACACCCTCCATTCCCTTGCTGCGCTAATTGGAGTCCACCTGTGGTAAATTCAGTTGATTGGACATGATTTGGAAAGGCACACCTGTCCATATAAGGTCCTGTAGATATAAAATTCATACATTCATTCATTCAAGATTTTATTTGTCAATACTACTATACGTACAGGACATACAGTAAAATTGAAATGGCATTTCTCTCTCTCTTCATTGGTGTGCACAATATAAAAAAGAAAAAGGAATAAGGCTGGAAAAAAGAAAACAACAACAGCGGTCTCTAATCTACTACTACTACTACTATGTACAGTAATGCAACCCCAAGGGCAAATGGCGACAAAGGATAGACCCAGACCTCCCATAATGCAAATAGAGATAAACAATTAACATTGACAAAACAACGATAAAACCCAGCAATCCTATATACAGAAAACTAGAGATGTAATACCCGTAGTTGCAGTTCAGTATGGTAGTGTAGGTGCAGATCGTAACAGATAGGACTGCACATGATCAGTATAGCAATGACAGACAGACAGCAGCAGATGTGGTATTTGTGTAAATGGTTGCAGTTAAAGTGCAGAGACATACAGCAGCAAATGTATTACTGTTGGTGTGCCAGTCTTTCTGTGCCAACACCTGAAGTAGTTATTGTGGGGGTGATTGCGTTACAGTTCCGGGAAGGGGGGGGAGTGGGCAGAGTTCAGGGTCCTGATGGCCTGATGATGAATGAAGCTGTTTAGCAGTCTTGTGGAGTGGGCCCAGAGGCTCTGGTACCTTTTCCCCGAGGGCAGAGGTCTGAAGAGGGAGTGTGAGGGGTGGGCGGTGTCGCCTGCAATATTGATGGCTCTGCGGGTGAGGTAGATGTCTGAGAAGGGGGCAGAGGGGCACCGATGATCTTGCTGGCTGCTTTCACTGTGCGTTGTAGTGTCTTCCGGCAAGAGGCGGTGCAGCTTCCATACCACACCATGATGCAGCTGGTAAGGGTGCTCTCAATGGTGCCTCGGTAGAAAGAACACATGATGGGGGGTGGGACTCGTGCGGTCCTCAGTTTGTGGAGGAAATGGAGGCACGTTTGAGCCTTCTTGGCCAGTGATGTGGTGTTGTTGGACCAGGAGAGGTCCTCAGAGATGTGCACCCCCAGAAACTTGGTGCTGCTCACCCTCTCTACAGCTGCACCATTGATGATCAGAGGGGGGTGCTTTGTATGACCCACCCTGAAGTCGACCACAATCTCCTTGGTTTTTCCCACGTTCAGGAAGAGGTTATTGTCTTTACACCACTGGACCAGTTGGCTCACCACTTTTCTGTAGTTGGCATCCTCGTTGTTGGTGATGAGGCCCACCACCGTCGTGTCATCCGCAAACTTGATGATGTGGTTGGTGTTGTAGGCTGGTATGCAGTCATGGGTCAGCAGGGTGAAGAGCAGCGGGCTGAGCACGCACCCTTGTGTGTCATCTGCGCACTTTTACAGACTTTCCGCTGTGCGTCAGTGTTTTTGTTATTTTCTCTCAGCACATTGTCTGTTTTTTACACCATGCCATCAAATTACCAGTAGACAGTGCGCCCGCCATGCACTTGGAGGAGGTGTCTCATTTCAAAGAGGTGTGGCGGTGCACAAACTAATGCACATAACACCATTATAGTGCATTTCGTCAGAATCCACTTTTGATCAGGAAAAAGGTTTATTGTCAGAAGCACATTGCTTAAAGATGTTTCAGTGGTGTGTTTTGACATCGCGCAGCTCCGGCGCTCAGAAAATGGCATGCGCTGGGACAGTCATGGGGCCGTATTACAACGACGGGGTCGGCTGATCGGTTGTCTGACATAGAATGTGTTTATGGGCATTTCCGAGTTTATTTCATGATCACAACGGTGTAAAAATGAACTTTCTACCAGCGTAAGATGCAAAGAGGCCGGTCTAATCATTCAGAGGTGTGTTTTGGATAATCCAATCCAAAGCGCTCCTTCCCATCCATAATAAGGAATACATCAATCACAGTTGATGCCCAGTTAGTTATGTTCAAAAGAACAAACAGGTAAGAATGAGCTGAAAAAATTAGCTAAATTGTTTAATGTGCGCACAGATGCAACACAGACAAAGAAAAGAGGATAATGCCTGTGCATATTTTCATAAACTTTCATTAACGATGGCGTGGAAGTCGCTCCTGGCTGTGGGAAGATAGAGTGCTCCCTCTCCTGTTGCTTTTGCCGACTGACAGTCTCCCCCCATCCATCCTGGGTAGGAGGGAAGGAGGCGATCCGCCACCTCCGGCCCCCACCATGAAGCAAGCCCGCTCTCAGCAGCCTCTGCCAGGGATGATGGGTGGGTGTCAGGGAGCTTGCTGAGCTGGAAACCCGACGCAGATGTGGACGCATCTCCTGTCTCTCTGGAGAGTTAGTGAAAAAGTAAAACGCTGCACACACCTTGTTCATTCGTTTGTTCCCCTAAAAATAAACACAATGATGCCTAATAAGTCCGTGATGAAAACGAACCCCCCCTCCCCCCCCGTGTGCCGCGCATCACATTGGAACACACTTGCACACATGCTCCATGTTCTTTCATTCCCCTAAAAAAATCATACATTAATACCTAATCTATAGACTCTGAATAAAAAAAAAAACAACAAAAAACTAGTGTGTGATCATCACATTATTAAAATGACGGGTGATTCTGACTGTTATAAGATACCAGCACTGCCATTTCTTGAGCTCCGGAGCTGTGTGATGTCAAAACACGCCACTGAAATATAAGTAAACAATGTGCTTCTGACGATAGACCTCCTTTTTCCTGATCAAAAGTGGATTCTCATGGAATGCACCATAATAATAATGCGCATTAGATTACGCATCGCCACACCTCTTTGAAATGAGGCACCTCCTCCGAGCACATAGCGGGCGCACTGTCTACTGGTTATTTGATGGCGTGATGCAAGGCGTAAAAAACAGACAATGCATTGACAAAAAAAAAATAAAAACACTGGCACACGGTGGAAAGTCTGTCAGAAAAGTGCATGAATGACCGCCCATGCGCATTCAACTGATTTTTCTGCCTATTCTTCACCGTTTGTTCTTTTTAACATAACTAATTGTGCATCAACTGTGACTGATGTCTTCTTTATTACCAAGCAGCATTACTATCACATGCATTTTGGCTCACACACACGGGCTTTGGTCAGCGCAAAACCTGTCTTAAACCGTCATGATCACAATTCACTTTAGCTAATGCGCCTCTTTGCATTAAAGGGATGAGAAGGAGCACTTTGGATTGGATTATCCAAAACAAACCTCTGAATAATCAGACCGGCCTCTTTGCGTCATGTGCTGGCAGAAGGTTTGTTTTTACGCTGTTGTGATCAGGAAATGAATCAGAAATCAGAAATCAGAATCAGAAAAAGATTTATTGTCAAGTACATTAACAGATCACTGATAACATACGAGAGAATTTGACTTGACACAGAAAATGAACCTGCATTTCCAGTGACACGGCTGCATCGGGGACGCGCCTGCCAATAGGATGGTACAGATAAGAAATCATACAATAGGAAGGAGCAAAAAAATCATTGAATTCAGAATATTGACCATAAGTAATCAATATTATGATTACAAAGACAAAAAAAGCCCACGATGCACATTCAAGACCAGAGTCCACAGGACACAAGGAGAGCAGTGAATGTTATCTTGTTGTCAGTTTCTGGGTCAGTGTGGATGTAGTGTTGAAGCAATGTTGTATCAATATGAGCACAAGGACACTTTGGCAGAAGATGTTTTGTCTGGCTGCAGCAATTGTCCTTGGCAATTGTCCCAAGCAGCTACTGTCCAGAGGCCGTGTGCTCAGTGTTTTGAAAAACAAAGACTGGGGATTATCAGGAGGATTTTTGTAAGGGAAATTGAGCCAAATAGACTGAACACAGAGAAAGAACTTTATTTTCTTCTGCAGATTCAGTGTTTAATCCTTCATTGCGAGGGCTTTGAACTTGGACATGCCCACAAACGCATTCTGCGTCAGTGACAACTGATCAACCGATCTCGTCACCGTAATATGGCCCAAAAAATTTCTCATTTGTCCAATTACTCATTTAATCAGTCTGTCAATCAAACATGCTGTCGTCCCAACTGCTTAGAAGGTAGGAGTGGTTAGACCAATTTTCAAAACAGGGAGTAAAACTGATATAAACAACTGCAGACCAATGAGCATCTTACCTGTTATCTCCAAAATAATTGAAAAATGGGTGGTTACACTATTATGTGAACATCTGAATTGTGGGAACACCCCCCTGCATCACGCACAGTTTGGGTTCCGTGCTCACCACTCAACAGAGTCTGCAATAAGCTTGTTTTTAGAGAAAACTAAATCTTTTTTAGACAAGTGCAATTGTGTAGGTGCTGTGTTCTTAGATCTGAAGAAGGCATTTGACACAGTTGACCACGGCATCCTTTTAACCAAACTTACTCAGCTTAATTTTTCAGAACACACTATCACAAATGGATGAAATCCTATTTAACCAATAGATAGCAATGTGTAATGGTCAACAGTGTCAAATTGCCATATTTGAAATGTCAAATGGGTGTCCCATTAGGCTCCATACTTTGACCAATATTATTTTCCTTATACTGTACATGAATGATTTACTAAATGCATGCAGAAACATTCATATACAAACAGTGTTTCCTCTGGCTTAAAGACCTTGGAGCAGTGGCAACATATTTTTCCCCTGGGGGGGGGAGTAAACATACCGGAATATGTTAATTTTTACCTCCGCCAAGGAAGTTATGTGATCATCGGCGTTGGTTTGTCTGTCTGTTTATCTGTTTGTTTGTTTGTTTGTTTGTTTGTTTGTTAGCAAGATAACTCAAAAAGTTATGGACGGATTTTCATGAAATTTTCACAGATTGTCCGAAATGGGGTATCCTACAGATGATTAGATTTTCGTGGTGATCCAGATCACCGTCCACAAGAAAACCGCCATTACGCAAAATGTCATTTTCGTGAATAACTACTAAACCACTAATCCTATCATTGTCAATCCAATTGCTTGTCATATGTTTTCATGGTCAAGGGATCTGAAAACGTACACACAAACACTGTATGGGGGAACTGTGGCGCTAAACCGCCATTACGGAAAATGCCATTTTCGTCAATAACTACTGAACCACTAATCCTATCATTGTGAATCCAATTGCTAGTCATATGTTTTCATGGTCAAGGAATCTGAAAACGTACACACAAACACTGTATGGGGGGAACTGTGGCGCTAAACCGCCATTACAGAAAATGCCATTTTCGTCAATAACTACTGAACCACTAATCCTATCATTGTGAATCCAATTGCTAGTCATATGTTTTTATGGTCGAGGAATCTGAAAACGTACACACAAACACTGTATGGGGGGAACTGTGGCGCTTGGCGGAGGTCTGCGCTCTCCGAGTGCTTTTCTAGTATACTATTTATTTCTTTTTAAAATTTTACACAGTAACGTTGCATATGGAACTTATCATTTCAAGTACTGTACAACCAAGGCTTGAATATTGGGCCAGATGGGGTCCCACTCAGACATCCTGTGTTTAGACTTTTTAGTGGTGTTATCCTTCTCTCCTTTCTCTACCTGAACACTTCCCTCTCCTTGGCTCCCCTCTTCTGTCTCATCTTGCCCTCTCTGAGCTCTGTCTAATTCAGGTTCTCTCTCTGTCTATGGTGGTATACAAACAGGTTAGAAAATATCAAGTGTCATGTTTTGTCCTGCAGGATTTTTTTTTTTTTTTTGTCATGGTTTACATAAATGACAAAAATATGTGTATTTTTTGTATTTTTATTCTAGTGTTTCTTTTTCCCATTGAGAGAGTAGGGAAGGGAAAGAAATATTCATAATAGTAATGTACTCATGCATACTTAAATTATATGATCAGGTGGGTATAGTAACCAGAAATTCTACTCATGTAAAAGCAGTGCTTTGAAATTAAATAATTAAAAGTAGACAACCATAAATTTCTAGTTAAGGGTACAAAGAGCACCCACTTAAAAACCTGAGTAATGGCTTCAGTCTTGAAGGTTTGAGGTTTTTTCTCCTAAATTTGTAACAATTTTCTTATAGTTTTCTACTTTTCTCTGTAAATCTAAAGTTGAAACCATGTTCCTCAAATTTGACTTTTCTTGTACATTTGAAACTTTATTATAAATCTGTGGATTATTTTATGACTAATTTATGTCTGTTTTTAAAATAAAATTACTGGGGTTTTTTTTTAGATAAATTTGAAACAGACTGTGGTAATTCTTTTTTACTTTTCCTTTTAACAATTTACATTTTTGACCATAACTTTGCAGTTAGAACAGAACAATAATTTAACTCTGATTACAAAGAAAAAACATTAATAAAATTGTACTTAATGAAATAAATTAACTTAAATGACCAAGGATGCCATTATTTCTGTTATTTCTTTATATTTATAGTTTTTTTTTTTTTTTTAGAAATCTCCTCACCACCCAGATAGCAGGAAAATCCTCCCTTATTTTGAAATCAAATGTTGGCACGTTTAGTTTGTCTGAAGGCTGCTGACAGATTAAAGTCACTGACTTTGTGAATTTCGGTCATCTTAACCTGCCAGGTACATGATAGGGAACTGTAGCGGACTCTAAACACATAATTCACCACAATATGTGTTCATGTACAGAATGATCTCCTTAGGCAGTTATAGTTGTGCACTCAGGCTTTCTCATCAGGCACCTCTCTAGGCAGCCGCTGAAGGACCTCAGTTTAGAGTGAAGAGAGCTAGCGTTTTTAGCTGTTGCTTTTTGTCACTACCACTGGAAAATAAAAACAGCACGCCTGCTCACGCGAGAAAAGAGAGAACTTGCCAGTCTCTTCATTCCTGCAGTTCCTACAGAACATAACTTAATATTGTAGTGGCTGGTGAAATATATCCTCAGCAATTCATCAGTCCCCCTTTCCTTTCCCTTCATATGAAGCCGGCTGCATATGAATTCTAACCGCATCTCTTAGCTAAGCGACTCTTCCATTATTGCTCCCGTTTCCAGCGGGTTAAAACTATGATAAACTCCTGCAGTGCTTACATACCTCTTATGATTTTTTTCCGCGTTTAAAGTACTTTAACAAACTCATGTTTCTGTCGGACAGCCACACTTAGCAAGACATTGTTTGCTGACTGACTGGAAAACTCACGTGGGCGGGGCGCTTCTAAACTCTGCACGGATGACGGCCACGCGCTTGCAGAAAGTCATTGCTTCATATAGTTTTCTTAATAAATTCATATCTCTTTGGCGAGACGGTAAAATTTCTGGCGCAGCGGGCCGCCACCGAGAAATGTTACCAGAGGAAACCCTGTACAAATGTATGCAGATGACATGGTAATATTCACACCTGCAAAAAAACAAACAAGAAGCTGTCTGTATTCTTACAACAGCTATGACTCAAATCCATGACTGGTTTAATAATTCATGTCTCCTACTAAACACTAAAAAAACTGTTTGCATGATGTTTACCAAACAACGATCAAATATAAACTCAAACATTTTCCTAAAAGGGGAGGAGCTGCAATTAGTTAAGAAATTTAAGTACCTCGTTGTGATTTTAGATTCCTCATTAATCTTTAAAAAACACAACAAAAAATCTCAAACATAATCAAATTCAATCTGAGAAATTTTCAACAAATTAGACCATCGCTGACAGTTAGTGCAGACAAAATGTTCCTGCATGCAATGATCTTCTCACACATCGATTACTGTTTTACCAACTAATCACTCACTGGTGTAACCATAATCAAACCCATTGAATCTTTATACAAAAAAGCCATAAAAATCTTTGATAAGAACATCCCATATATCATTGTTGTCACATTTACAAGAAATACAATTTTCTGTCTTTTGAAAATTATAAAACTCTCAAATTTGCCTGTTCAATTTATAAAATATTAAATGGCTATGCACCACACCCCCAGGAGAATATGTTAAACTGAGGACTGTCACCGGCACAACCACCAGCGCAATCACTAGAGGAGACTGTGAGGTCTCCCACAGACGCACCACATTTTCTCAATCTGTGCTATCAGTGAGGGGTACCAAGATCTGGAGTAATATACTATCTGCAATCAGAGAACGTACAACACTCAACAGTTTTAAGACTCACTGTAAAAATTGGCTTTTAAACAACCAAAACTGTACCCATAATTAGTGGTTGCTCTGCGGCACACACACACACACACACGCGTGTGTGTGTGTGTGCCTGTATGTCACACACATATGCCTCTTATTTGTTGCTGTTGTTTCTTGTTGCTGTGAGGTGCTTGGGTGCATGTGTGTGTGTATATGTATACACAGGAGTTCACTCATGTGACATTTGAATGTTTTGTTTTGTAGCACCTTAACTCTTGCACTTTTGCATATCCACTTTGTACAGTTTTATTGCAATGTTGTTCTCCTGTATGATTGTTTGTGTGTTTTTGTGACCCGCCAGGGGACTACAGATGCAAATTTTGCTAAACCTGGCATACTTACATTTGTATTAGGCTGCGTGTCCACCAAACGCATTTTTTGTCGCCTGACCGCCCTGAGCTTTTTTTTTTTTTCAGCGTTTGTGCGCTGCCCTTTGGGGGAAAAAATCTGCGCCCTGCAACAGCTTGTCACTCTCAGTTCATCACTCCCGCTTTTCCTATTGTCAGACTTTCTACAGATTTTTTAATAGCAGTCTCTAAATAACAATGGACAGGAAGACTTCCGGTTATGGCTGCCACGTAGGACGGACGTGTCTCGCTCTGCTCTGCTCCTGGAGAAAAAAATCGGCAAATAACTCTCTCATTTGGGACAGAACGTATCCCAGCATTTGAGCGAGGATATGTCGGCGAAGCCTAAGGCTGGAAAACCAGGAAAAGGAAAAAGCGAGCCGCCGAAACAGTCCAAATTAACGGACTTTCAGGTCTGTGACGCAGCAAACAAGGCTCCATATATGGCGGAGGAGGCGGGCGGCGGTGCGATTTCTGCGGGGAATGGCGCAGATGCGCTGATGGCTGCCATGAGTTCAATGAGAGCGGACTTTTCCTCTAGATTTGATGGGATTATGACAGCGTTGGAAGGAATAAGAAAGGAATTGGGTGACTGTGTAGAACGAACGGCACAGATGGAGCTCCGTCTCGCTAGTGCTGAAGATGACGTCACCCGTCTTCAATTAAAGGTGCGCACTTTGGAAAAAAAAAATAAATCTCTGGAAGATAATATTTTGGATTTGGAATCTCGGTCGAGACAGAATAATTTGAGGCTGGTGGGTCTTCCAGAGGAATCAGAAGGTCGGGACGTATGTTCCTTTCTGGAAAAGTGGATTCCGGAGGTGCTGGGCAGCGAGGAGTTGCAATCAGCAGTGGTTCTGGAAAAAGCACATCGTATTGGCCCACGGAGAGACAAGGGACCGCCGAGGACCTTAATTATGAAGTTTCTTAGCAACAGAGACAGGATGAAGATCTTCAACGCTGCACGTGCTAAAGGAGAGATTAAACACCAGGACCAGCAGGTGCGGTTCTACCCAGATTTGGCCACAGGAATCCAACAATTGAGGAAGCAGTTTGATCCCGTACGTAAGGAGCTGCGCAACCTTGGGATTCGTCATGGTGTAATCTATCCTGCGAGACTGCTGACCACGTATGAGGGCAGAACCCACATCTTCAAGACCCCAGAGGAGGCGCAGGAGTTCATCAAGAAGATCAAAGAAGAAGAAGAGACTGGTGGGAGCTAAGCATGAACAAAATATAAGGTAGAATAATTAAGCATTTGCACAGGCATCTGACTGACTTGAAGTAAATAGTAAGTTTACAAAATATAGATTGTATTATATATTAAAAAAAAAAACAAAAACAAAACAAACAAAAAAAAAAACTATGATGTACAAAGTTGTTAAAAATCTTGGAGTTAAGTTGGAAAACTACAGAGGAGAGTTAATGTTACGTCATTAAAAGTAGTAGAGTTAGGGTGATTGGGAGGATGAAGAAGGAGTGGCTTAGGCTGTTCCCCGTGGGTGTGGAACGGTCGATGGCTATATCGGGAGACAGAATTTTTCTTTTGATTTTGGGGGGTTTGCCACAAGTGTGGGAAGGGGAAATTTGTTTGTGTGTAGTTTGTAGGATGAATGTTCAACCACTCATGTTTTTGCTTCTCTGTATGAGCATGTTTACACTGCAAGGTAATCCTAAACTCTCTATTGATCATGGACCAAAGTGTTAATCTTAATTTAACTTCATGGAATTGCAGAGGTCTACAAAATTTAAAAAAACTTAAACAAGTTATGAATAAAATAAAGGACATGGGTTCAAGAATTGTGTTTTTACAAGAAACTCATCTGATAGAGGAGGATGTTAAAAGAATTAGGAGTAGATGGCAGGGAAGTGTATTCACCTCTTCATTTTCATCCCGAGCCAGGGGAGTTATGACTCTCATACATAAATCAGTTCCTTTTCAAGTGAAAAATGTAATTGGAGACAAATTTGGAAGATATGTAATCATTCAAGGTTCTTTGCTATTAGAAAATATAAATCTTGTGAACTTATATGGTCCCAATATAGATGATCAGAAGTTCTTTGCTAATTTATTTCTCATCTTATCATCACTTACAGGGCAACATATAATAGCAGGGGATTTTAATTGTACATTGAATCCAGGTGTGGATAGATCAACAGGACTGGATTGTACGCACATTGGATGTAGGATGACTATTAATCATTTTATGAAAGAATTGAGATTGTTAGATATATGGAGAGAAATGAAACCACAAGTTAAAGCCTATTCTTGTTATTCCAGTACCTACAAGACATTCTCACGTATTGATTATTTTTTGATTTCCACAGAATTAAGGTCCAAGATTCAAAACTGCTTTTATGATAACATCGTGATCTCTGATCATGCACCCTGTTGTCTAATATATGTAGATAAAAAATTGACAAAGGAATCAGGTAGATGGCAATTTCAGCATAAATGGCTTCAGGATGAGGAATTTGTCAAGTATATAGAAAAACAGATAGACGAGTTCTTTGACATCAATACTACACAAACATCAGCATGTGTAAAGTGGGAGGCTTTCAAAGCTTTTATTAGGGGACATATTATTAGTTATACAGGATCAAAATCTAAGAAGACTCGAGAGGAGAGAGCTAAATTGGAACATAAAATAAAAAATCTTCAGGAAAAAGTGTATGCAGGAAGTGACCCAAGGTTGGAGAATGAATTACTGATTTTGAGAGCTGAATACGACAAAAAATCAGCGAATAGAGCTGCCTCGAGTCTTCTAAGATTGAAACAATCTTTTTATGAACAAGGTGAAAAATCAGGAAAATTATTAGCATGGCAGATTAAACAATTGGAAATTAAAACACCAATTACCAGTATTATAAGTAATGGACAGGTAGTTATAGATCCTTTAGAAATTAATAGAGCCTTTAGAGATTACTATGAAAAATTATATGATACCAAAAATGAACCTGATTTAACAAAACTAAATGGGTTTTTGAACGAACTATCTATACCGTGTATTCCAAATGAAAACAGGGAGATATTGGAGTCTAAAATTAGTCAAGAAGAAGTTGGGCTAGCCATTGATAATATGAAATCAGGAAAAAGTGCAGGACCAGATGGTCTTCCAGTTGACCTTTATAAAAAATTTAAGAATAAATTAATAAAACCTTTTTTGGAAATGGTTTTAGAAGCATTTCAAAATAATAATTTACCATCATACATAAATAATGCCTTAATTATACTGCTGCCAAAACCAGGTAAGCCCTCTAATAAATGTGAAAATATGAGACCAATAAGCCTATTAAACGCCGACCTTAAGATAATCTGTAAAATTTTAGCAAGACGAATACAAGAAATTTTACCAAATATTATTAATCGAGATCAGAATGGCTTTATAAAGGGTAGACAAGGCTTCCATAATGTAAGAAGACTATTTAATATTATTTATTTTAATAAAGAAGCACCGGATACAGCTCTCCTATCATTGGACGCCGAAAAGGCCTTTGATAGAGTTGAATGGCCCTTTCTTTTTGAAGTCCTACAAAGGTTTGGACTTGGAAATAATTTCATAAAATGGGTTCAAATAATATACAATAATGCTACAGCAGAAATCCTAACAAATAACAATATTTCAAAACCAATAAAAATCAATAGAGGATGTCGACAAGGCTGTCCACTTTCACCTTTACTGTTTACTATGGCAATTGAACCTTTAGCGATAGCGATACGTTTACATTCACAAATATATGGAATTAAAGTTGGACCAACAGAACATAAAATCTCCCTGTACGCCGATGATATAATTTTGTTTATGTCGAATCTAAAAAAATCAATTCCAACCTTGTTGAATTTAATAAAGAATTTTGGGGAAATATCAGGATATAAAATAAATAAAACTAAATCTTCAATATTAATGCTAAATGAGACCCAGAGAAATTACCCAGCCCCTGAGGTAAATCAATTCAATGTTGTAAATCAGTTTAAATATTTAGGAATCCAAATTATGCCTAAGCTAGAATCAGTCGCCAGTGTCAACTATGAAGCCTTAATGTCAGATATCAGTGAGTTAACTCAGAGATGGATGTCACTACCAATGTCGATGATCGGGAGAATCAATATACTTAAAAGTAATATTTTACCTAAAATACTTTATTTATTTCAATACATTCCCTTATCACCACCTTTAGATCTATTCTCAAGAATAAAAAAAAAGTTAGTGGAATTTATATGGAACAACAGGAGGGCTAGATTACGTTTGTCTTTATTATATTTACCATTTGATCGTGGAGGTCTGAAATGTCCAAATTTTATGTTGTATTATTGGTCGGCACAACTGAGGTCTATGACATATTATTTTTCATCAAATGATCTCCCTCACTGGACTGAAATGGAATCATACAATTTACCTTTACCTCTTCCCATATTCATATACTCAGATTCGGCAAAAAAATTACAAAAACAAGTTAAAAATCCATTTGTAAAGCATATGATCAAAATATGGTGTGAAGCTAAAAACTATTTAAAAGAACCACAGTCATTGTCACAATTTAGTCCAATATGGGGTAATCAATATTTTAAACCAGGGAGAGCGGACGCTGTATTTAAAGTATGGAATTTAAAAGGGATACAAAAGATTCAGGATTTATATTTGCCAGGTGCAGACAACATAATGTCTTTTGAAGAGCTGAGGATCAAATTTAATCTCAATAGAACACATTTTTTTAAATATCTTCAACTTAGAAACTTTATTCGATCAAATCAAAATAAAGCTCTCACTCGACCTATTTATTCATCCTTGGAAAAAATGATGATGAAAGATAGTAAAAGAAAGGGTATTATTTCAGAGTTTTATAACTCATTGACACTATCTTCAAGTGAAAATTCACTGAAAAGATTAAACTACTGGAAAGAAGATCTGCAAATTGAAATTTCAGAGGAACAATGGGAATTGGCTTGTACAGAAGCTCAAACCAAATCAATAAATGCACGCCTTAAATTGATACATTTCAAATGGTTAATGCGGATGTATGTTACACCGGAGGAGTTAAATAGATATAACAAAAATATACCAGATACATGCACAAAATGCATGGAAAGTAAAGGAACCCTATTTCATTGTTTATGGGAATGTAGATTAATAAGAATGTTTTGGGAAGAGGTGAGGGTAACAATTGAAAAAATAATCTCAAAACAAATCATATTGAATCCTAAACTGTTTTTGTTGGGTCTGTACCCAGAAAAGCATAATTTTAATAAAAGTGAAAGAACATTCATAGACCTCAGTTTGCTTAATGCCAAAAAATGTATTGCACTATTATGGAAAAAGACTCATAGACCAGATGTGACTCAGTGGTTAAGACAGATGTTAACAAACCTTCCATTAGAAAGAATAACATATATACTAAAATCAAAGGAAATTGTGTTTGAGAATATATGGAGACCTTTTATTGATTATGTAAAAAATTTAAACATAACTCTTGAAGAAGAAGGTGAATGATGTGTGTGGACCTTGTAAATTCCAAACTGGTGAACATAATATGTATACTTATGTATTGGATTGTCTAGACTAAACAGAGGAGCATTGTTGAAGACTTGATTTTGTTGGTGGTTGTTGGTGTTTTTAGTGCATTTTTTTTTTTTTGTAGTACTTTAGTGTTAGTGTTTGATTGTTTGTATCATGTTTGTTAAAAAAAAAAAAGGTTCAATAAAGATATTGTGGAAAAAAAAACAATGGACAGGAAATGTTTTCTAGCAGCTCTGGATGTAAAACATGATGACATGGAAAGCAGGAGTCTGAGTACAGACTAGTACTGGTGTCCTATGTCCCGCTCATGCAGCAGTTCTGATTGGCTGCTTAGGCCTGACATTGACGAGCTCAGCTGCAGTCTCTGAAAAGTTGAACTTTTTTCAACTCTGAGTGCTGCGACAAAAAACGGCCACCGCTGAGAGCATTTCATTGCCGTGGGCGCTCAGCGCTGTAAACGCTGGCCTACGTAGAGAATGAATGGAAAATAGCCGCCCAGAGCAGAAAAAAACGCGTTTGGTGGACACACAGTCTTAACGTTCATTAGTATGGAATGTCCCTTTCACATAAACATTAAACTTAAACCCTTTCCACAATGTCTGAATCCGTGTCAGATCTTGATTATTCTCTGGATCCACTCCACACTGTACACACTTCACTTGGGGCACAGAGCAGGAGGAGAGACACACAGGAATAAACATTCTGATGGGGTTTCAGACCAGGCATACCTGCAAAAGACGGGCATAATCTTCTGGTACGACATTTCTCTAACTGCTAGGCCTGTGATAATACAACCAAATATTTATTTTTTATTGAATAAAAACAACTAAAATATTAATTATAATTTTACAATGCTAAATTGCAACTGCAGTGTACATCTGTCCTTGCTGACAGGGCTTGTAAGATAAAACAAAAATTTTGTTTAGAAAATAATTAAAATCCAGGATCCATAATGTGATCCAGATCTCCTCCAAAATTTAATCGGTTCTAATTTATGGCAAGCTCCATTCTGGTAAAAAAAATTTTTTATGCAAATCCATCCTTTAGTTTTTGTACAAACAAAAATTAGTCCTAAAAAACACAACCTCCTTGGCAAAGGTAATGTGTATGAAAAGAGCATGTTGTGATACTTGGTGCTCGCGATCCCTTAACACATGTACCGATCTTTTATTAAATATATATATATATATATATATATATATATACTGTATATATATATATATATATTGCAAACTCTTTAGTAAATCAGCCAATTAAGTTTTCAGTCCACTAGATGGCGCAAAGTAAGTGTGCATTGTCAGATGAAGTCATAGCTTGTCTCACAAGATTTGCAACCAGGTGTACAAGTATGCAAGTTAGGAAGCAGTTGGATGTGCTGAAAAGTTAATACAAATGTTGAGCCTTTTTGGATTTTATAACAAAGATTTATAACAAAAACCTTGACATGACACACTCAATGAGCAAGGAGCACTGCACAAAAATAAACCAACCGAAAAATAACACTCGGAACGTGCAGGCCAGCACACACTTCTCAGAACCATCCAGAAACAGCTGCGTTAGCAGGTAATAGCTAAGCTAAAAACACACCATGAGCAGTATCAAACTCTGGTGATTGTCATGCCAAAACAGCTCCAACTCCAGACACCCCCCCCCCTTCCCAATGCAACAAAACCACCTCAAAACTCAAAGCAAGCCAATGGCATGCAACCCCTTCCTGCTGACATGTTGGCCCTGAAACTGAAGTGAAGCCCAAAGCTGAGGAATCCTCAAGCACAGCAGAAAGGACCCCACAACAGCACACCATCCCACAGAGGACTGTGAGCCTCCAGCCACTGAAACAAAAGCAGCCACATTGAGTTGAAAAGACTGAAAACTTCTATGAAACAGAGAGTGAAAGTTGTATTTTGGGGATAAAATTTGATGTTGGGGGGAGGTTGTATGCCAGTGCAATCTATCTATAAATGCAGCATATCTCTGTCTGTGTGTGTGTGTGTCTTTGAGTGCGTTTGTGTGTCTGTCTGTGTGTTCCTCCAGATATCTCACAAACCGTCCGTCAGACTGACCTCAGATTTTATAAGTGCTTTGCTGAGGTTATGAGGGTGTGCATCCCCGAGTATGGAGTTGCTCAATGAAAATATGTAATTTTTATCAATAAAAGTTTAACCACCACTTTCTTCATGCCCTGGCTTCTAAAGGTGTGGGCGGGGCTTCGGATTGACTCCTTGGATAATATGGTATCACAACCAGTCACCAGAGTGCTCCACAAACAAAACAAGGAAATGAAAAGCAACAAATTTGACCAGAAAAAGAGAATACTGTGGGGCACATACTGTATATGCACATATGTATATGACTGCATGATTCATACATATACCCCCTTAGGCTTCACATCTGAGACGGAACAAAGGACTGAGCCGCTCTGGAGATAACACAAGGGTGTGAAGTTTAGTCTTTGGCATGCAAAGAGATAGCCTTGGGGGATTTCGCCCAGCGGCCAGAGACTGAGAGGTGGAGTGTGTTAAGATCGGGGGGAAGTTACATTGTGACTGGGATTAAGTACCATGTCACTGTATGTTTGAAGTCCTGGGAATAAAAGGGACAGATGTTGGAAGATTCATTCTCTTTTTCTCTTTCTGTGTTTGGATGATGTTGGAGAATGTGAATAAATCTGACTTGAGAAATAAACTCAGCCTCATCTTTCCCCATTCTCCACACTGGTGACCCTATGACGTATCATGAGCAGAAGTAATTCCCCCGAGCCGGACTCGTCAGGAGCCAGCCAGGCGAACGCAGCCACAGTCAAGCTACCAGACTTCTGGGAAGACAACCCGTGCTCCTGGTTCCACTTGGTCGAGGCACAGTTTGCCCTCCGGGGGATAACAGTAGATGACACCAAATTCTACCACGTTATTTCCAAGCTCGACAACCGCACGGCTCGATATGTGCAGAGCTTTTTGGAGCGCCCACCGGCAGACGACAAATACGGCGGGTTGAAGGCTGCGCTCATCCAGCGTTTCACTCCTTCAGTCCAGGAGAGAGCGGAGAGACTCCTGGCCCTGAACGACTTGGGAGATAGCACGCCCGTCGACCTGATGGAAGACATGCTGAGGCTGAGGGGCTCAGACGGCGACGACTTCCTCTTCACCCACATTTTCCTGAGAACCCTACCATCGGCCACAAGAGCGACCCTGGCCGGTTCACCGTTGATGGCCCAGCGGGACTTCGGCGCGCTGGCCCAGGAGGCACAACGGATTCTCAACGCCAGCAGACAGCGCGCGGCCACCGCAGCAGCGACAGAGCTCGGCATGGCGGCCGGAGACGACAGGGGGCCAGAGGCGGCGGTAGCAGACCCACCGACAACGGCGGCGGCGAGGGCCAGGGATCGCGGAGGAGACGACCTCTGTTTTTACCATCGTCGCTTCGCAGAGAGGGCATGCAAATGTATACCACCGTGCCAGTTCAGGAGCTCGGGAAACGCCAAGACCGGGGGTCGATAGCAGCTGCGGCCCTCGGGGAGGAGAACAAGCTGCTCTACTTGACGGATGCGCAATCGGGGAGGCAATTCCTCGTGGACACAGGCTCCCAAGTGAGCTTCATCATGCCTACATACGCTGACCGGCTGGCGGGTCCCAGAGGTCACGGAGCGTCAGCAGCGAACGGCTCGAGGATTAAGACCTTTGGTGAGAAGACTCGGCTTCTGTCCCTACACGGCTGTACATTTGAGTGGACTTTTGTTATAGCTGCAGTGAACTTCAGTATGTTAGGGGCTGATTTTCTGTGCTCACATGGTTTGTTGGTTGATCTTGCTAATAGGCGCCTGGTTAATGCACTTTCTTTTTATTCTATTCCCTGTGCAGCCCGAGTGACCCCGCCCACAGCACAAGCCAACGTCGCAACAGCAGGTGGTAAGTTTCACACACTGCTCACTCAGTTCCCAGCACTCACAGTTCCCACATTTTCAGCAGCTGTCGCTAAACACGGAGTGGAACACTTTATTACTACCACCGGACCGCCCGTTTTTGCAAAAGCTCGGCGCTTGGATGCAGCTAAACTGTCCATAGTGCGCGAGGAGTTCGCCAGCCTTGAAAAGCTGGGCATCATCAGACGTTCGAAGAGCCCATGGGCTTCCCCGCTTCACATGGTCCCTAAAGCCGACGGCTCATGGCGTCCTTGCGGAGATTTCCGCAGGCTGAACAACGCTACAGCGCACGACCGCTACCCAATCCCGCATATCCAAGATTTTTCCGTTCATTTGGCGGGGGCGCGCATTTTTTCTAAGATAGACTTGGTCCGCGGGTACCATCAAGTCCCAGTACGCGCTGAGGACATCCCCAAAACGGCGGTAATAACTCCGTTTGGCCTTTTCGAGTTTTTGCGCATGCCGTTTGGGCTTAAAGGCGCTGCGCAGACGTTCCAGCGCATGACGGACGCGGTGTTGCGTGATCTCCCTTTCGTGTTCGTCTACCTGGACGACATCTTGGTAGCCAGCGCGTCTGAAGACGAACACGAAAATCACCTCACGGCAGTTTTCCGGAGGTTGGGGGAGCACGGGTTAATAATCAACCCAGCGAAGTGTCAGTTCGGGGTGACGCAGATTGATTTTTTGGGGCATCGCGTCTCTCCAGAAGGAGCCGTCCCTCTGCCTGACAAAGTGCACGCAATAACAAATTTTCCCCAGCCACAAACAGTCAAAGCGTTACAAGAGTTTTTGGGAATGGTAAATTTTTATAACCGCTTCCTCCCCCGCGCAGCGCAGCTCATGCAACCATTGTATGCCGTGCAAAAAAAAACAAAAACCCACAAGCAAAATCGAATGGTCTCCTGAGCGGGAGCGCGCATTCGCGGAGGTCAAAACAGCCCTGGCAAACGCTGCGTTGTTAGCACAGCCAGACCCCACGGCCCGCATAGCGCTCACTACTGACGCGTCAGATGTGGCCATAGGAGCGGTCGTAGAGCAGCAGGTCGCCGGGGTTTGGCAGCCGCTCGCCTTTTTCAGCAGGACGTTGCGCGATAGTGAGCGAAAATACAGCGCATTCGACAGGGAGTTGTTAGCTCTCCACTTAGCCATTCGCCACTTCCAGTTCTGGCTGGAGGGACACCGTTTCACCGCGTTCGTTGACCACAAGCCGCTTACTTTCGCGATGGCCAAGGTTTCAGAACCGTGGTCGGGCCGGCAGCAGAGGCAGCTGGCTGCAATCTCAGAGTTTACTACCGATATTCAGCACGTAGCGGGTAAACTTAATGTGGTGGCAGACTGTCTCTCGCGCGCTGTAGCGGCCCCAGTCCGCGTAGGGGTAGATTGTGCAACCATGGCCGCGGAGCAGGCTAGCGACGCGGAAGTGCCCACCGCCGCAGTCCGCACAGGGATAGATTATGCAGCCATGGCCGCGGATCAGGTTAGTGACGCGGACGTGCGCGCGCTCCAGTCTGGACCAACAGGGTTAAGGCTGGAGAACAGGGTGTTACAAGATGGTATGCCCCCCCCTAATCTGCGATGTCTCCACGGGTCGACCGCGCCCGGTGGTACTGACCGCGTGGCGCCGCCGCGTTTTTGACTTGATTCATTCTCTGGCGCACCCGGGGGTGCGCGCATCGGTCAAAATAGTAGGAGAGAAATTTGTATGGCCGAGCCTGCGCAAGCAAGTTAAAGTGTGGGCAGCAGCCTGCGTGGCTTGTCAACGAGCCAAAATACACAAACACACTAGAGCTCCCTTGGAGCCGTTTCACATCCCGGCTAAGAGGTTCGATCATGTGCATGTCGACCTCGTAGAACCCCTCCCGCCGTCACAGGGGTGCACACACCTTTTGACAATGGTGGACCGCACCACGCGTTGGCCGGAAGTGGTCCCACTGGCATCAACCACAACCGAGGAGGTAGCGCGCGCGTTTTTAACGGCATGGGTAGCGCGTTTTGGAGTTCCGTCGGACATTACGTCCGACAGAGGTCCTCAATTTGTTTCCGAGCTTTGGTCAGCGATGGCCCGCAGCCTGGGGGTAACGATCCACAGCACTACCGTGTACAACCCGCAGGCTAATGGTTTATGCAAACGTTTCCATAGGTCATTGAAAGCAGCCCTCAGAGCGTCGCTTACAGATGCAAATTGGGTGGACAGGCTACCATGGGTTTTATTGGGGTTGCGTTCTGCACCTAAAGAGGATTTAAAAGCCTCCCTAGCTGAGTTAGTTTCTGCACAGCCACTCCGGCTGCCCGGGGAATTTCTCCCAGATAATCCTGCGCCAGAGTGCCCCCCTGCTCAGGGGTTGCAGAGCGATACGGGATCGAGCACGCTTCCTGGCCCCGTTCATCACAGTTTTCCGCGCGTTTTTGTGCCTAAGGCTTTAAAAAATGCGGAGTTTGTTTTTGTCAGACACGATGCGCATCGCCCCCCGTTGCGGCCACCTTATGATGGACCTTTTAGAGTGCTGGAAACAGGGGATAAGCATTTTTTGCTAGATTTGGGGGGCAGGGAAGAACAGATTGGCATAATCAGACTCAAACCCGACTTTGTGTTGGCCGACGAAAATGTGCTGTTGGCTACGGCTCCTCGGCACGGCAGACCCCCTAAGGAGCATTCATCAGGACACCCACAGGGATTGACTAACAGTTCTAATCCTCAGGCAGCAGCTCCCCAGCAGGAGGGCGCCGCGAGAGTGGTAAAGCCCGCTTACAGCAGATATGGGAGGCGACTGAGACCCAAGCCACATGTGGACTGATGTGTAATAATTTTACCATGACTTGCAGACTGTTATTACGGTTGTTCCATCTTAGACGTTTGGGGGGGGGGGGGTCATGTGGGGCACATATATGCACATATGTATATGACTGCATGATTCATACGTATACCACCTTAGGCTTCACATCTGAGACGGAACAAAGGACTGAGCCGCTCTGGAGATAACACGAGGGTGTGAAGTTTAGTCTTTGGCATGCAAAGAGATAGCCTTGGGGGATTTCGCCCAGCGGCCAGAGACTGAGAGGTGGAGTGTGTTAAGATCGGGGGGAAGTTACATTGTGACTGGGATTAAGTACCATGTGACTGTATGTTTGATGTCCTGGGTATAGCAGATGTTGGAAGATTCATTCTCTTTTTCTCTTTCTGTGTTTGGATGATGTTGGAGAATGTGAATAAATCTGACTTGAGAAATAAACTCAGCCTCATCTTTCCCCATTCTCCACAATACTGACGATTTAATGCTTAAAAAATTATACTATAATGTTGCTGTGATTGCGTAGCTCTAAAGGATAATTCGGCATATCGATGGCTGAAATGCAAAACCTCCTATCTGCAGGATTTTCTGATTTGCGGATTTCACTTTGGATGATGAGAACAAGGAAGGCTGCTCATATCTGTCTGCAAGACAGTCCCGCCCTTTACTGTGACAGAAAATTATTCTGATGGAAAAAAACATGGCATAGCATTCTGGTCTTCTCTCAAAAAAGTGCATTTTTCAGATAGGAGGTTTTGCATTTGGGCCATCAATATCTGGAGAACATGAGTTGCACGGGTGGGGTGTGTGTGTGTGGGGGGAGGGGCAGCCAGACTGGCTTATCACAGTCCTTCCAAGGGAGCCAAGCCTAGCCTCCCCAATTAACGGGACGGAGTCTCGGCTGCTGCTTCACCCGTATGCCACCGCCGTCCTTTGTAGTACTGTGGGTTCAACATGGCGCTTCTCCCAGTGCACAACTATATAAAAATTAAAAGTTAATAATACCACCATGATTGTGGAGCAGAACAGCCAGATCATTGCATGTCATATGCGGACACATATGCACGGTTTGAATAAACAACGACCGTGACAAAAACCACCCAAATAATGAAATAAATAATTTTTATTTACTGACAAATGGGAAACACTGATACAACATTCTTCTGAGTATAATAATGTTGGGTGTTTTGTACTTATAATATTGTTAACCCCTTGCACTCTGGTCAATTTCCCTAAAAACACCTAAAAATAATGTACCCAAAGTAAATCAAAAGCTGTTCTTCAACCCTTTGCAGCATCTTCATGGAGCTGGTCTCATTTAAAAGAAAACACTTTGAATTTTTTGGCAAAACAGTCATAATCTCTCTAAGTGCTCCTGCCACTGAGTAACAGTCATCTAAACATACTGAACTTGAAGAAAATAAAGTTTGCCTGGGTGTTTTTTTAGACACAAATGCTTGCAAATAACACACAGCTGTCAGATACTGGCTGGAAAATGCAACAGAAATGTAGAACCAAGTGTTATCAAGCTGAGGTCAAAATTTTGTAACAACACCACAAAAAATGAATATATTACACAGCTTTTTTCTCAGGTTGTTCCCAGGCGTTTTTGAACTGTGCCAAATTGTGCCAAATGGCACAGTTTGGAAAAACGTCTATAACTTTTGAATGATTCAACATAGAAGCTTGATCTTGGGCTCTAATGAAAGGTGACACTCAGGGCTGTGTGTGTGTGTGTGTGGGGGGGGTTGTTTATTCATTCATGAATGAATGAATGAACGAACAGACAAGCCCCCCCACACACAAATAAGCATGCCACGTAGAAAAATGTGTGGCCTTTTTTTTTACAAGAAAAAGTAACCTACAGTGCAATAAAAATTATACTAAAATATCTGCAATGTAGAGGATAACAACCCCCCCCCCCCACAGAGGAGCGCGGCGCACAAAAAAACAGTCCGTCAACGGTCCGTCATGTGGCGATGACGCACAGTTGTAATTACCGGTCGGTCAGAAGTCATTTTTATTACTATTTTCAGTGATAAAGAATAATTTAGCTTATAACACTTACCTGTCCACAACAGCAGTGTCATTGGCGAACATCTGTTCCTCATTGTCAGACGAACATGAAGCTGGTCCGCTTGTTACGACTCATGGTTCTGGTCACGCGACCCGGTCAAACCATGATTCCATTATTGCGGTTTTGCGCTTCCATGATTGCGGTTTTGGCGAACGATTTTTCAAAACAAATAAGAACAGTAGTAATAAAAAAAAGACTGGCAAACGCTACAGTTACACACAGCGGCTTACACAAAACAGATTTTACACACGGGACGCACGCTTTCAATCGTCGAACTTCTCTGCTTCAATTGGCTCGTTGTATTCGCGGTCGTTGGTAGGCAGGTCCTTCTTGCTAGGTTTTCAGTCATTGGTTCTTCAAGGTTTCAGAAACCCAATTCAAGGCTCTTATTTGTCGAATGAGAGGTCAATCAAATCTAAACCAATCAAAACACTCCTTTGGCTTTCTGTTCGCGGCTGTGTCTGTAGTGGAAGTACGGAAATGCAGCTTTTTTTTTTTTTCAATGCGCACTGAGACGCACAGTGCGCACTAGGACGCACTAGGACGCAGAGACGTGACCGCCCGTGGTATCCCGGAGTGCAAGAGTTTAAAATATAAAAGGATGCACTAGAATGGGTCTCAAATATTTGTAAACATGTCCTGTTATAGTACTACATGAGTTTATTGACGATAGACTATAAACTACACATATAAACTAAAACAATTATAATAATGACTGAACAACTCCCATTCACCAAAGTGCAAGATGCAACACTTATGAATGTAACTCAAAAGATCACACAAATAAGTCTGACAAACAAATAAACAAGGGTTCTTAAACAGTCGCTAATATTGGATGTCCCATTCATTTTCAGTAACTCTGTAATTAATATTCACACAAACAAATCTTAGTTTTCATCCATCCATCTTCTTCCGCTTAATCCTTTTTGGGTTGCGGGGGGTGGGGGCTGGAGCCTATCCCAGCATTTTTGGGCAAGAGGCAGGGTACACCCTGGACAGATCGCCAGTCCATCGCAGGGCCAACACAGAGAGACAGACAACCATTCACTCTCACAGTCATACCTAAGGACAATTTAGAATCCCCGGTTTTGATGCCAATTAACGTAATTTCTCAGTCCTTTTTATATTTGTCAAAGTCTAACGTGTGATTGCCTACATATAGGCTATTCCTCTTTGTATTTAACTTTCAAACACAGCCTACATTTGGGCCTGTAAAGCCTAATTGGCCGACCTGTTTTCAGACAAGAATACTTGCTTTCTACGAGCATTCACTAGTGCTTAAAGAATCATAGAATCATGATAGTATTGCATCGTGATCCAAGTATTGTGATGGGTATTGTGAGGTCACTCACAATTCCCACCTCTAATGTGTTCATATTGGCATTATGCATGTACAGTGGAATGGATGCACATACTTTATATACGTGAACACTGATTCAATATAAAGGGTAAATATGTCACATTTACATGGTGGAAAGTACATAAAACAAAAATGTCAAAGAAATTTTTAGTGTGTTACTTTCATATGAATTTTTTTTAAATGTTCTATTACTTAGGTAATTGATGCTATTATTATAACATTTGTGTATTCATCACTTGTATCACCCAATGCATCCGATTGACCTAGTAAATCCAGATTTATGTGTAACCGCTGTCGCGTTCACATGCTGCAGCTAGACGCTCTGGACTACTGTGCTCATTTTTGTGGCTTTTCTGCCTTTTTCTGTGCTCCTTCTGTGATGGACTAATTACCTGCAGTTGCCAGGAACTTCTGGGCAGTGGTCGCCAACTTACCTCCGACATCTCCAATGCTTATTCCAGTAGTCACCACATCCTTGAGGAGATCGCCAGACCTCCGGATGCTCCGTGGTTTGTTATTAGACAACGAGACAGACAACGAGAGAGAAAGCAGAAACGAGGCTGCAGGGCTGGTCTCCATGCCCAGCTGCGCAAACTACGCACCAAACCACCGTTACCTTTAATTTTTCTCACCAACGCCAGATCCCTCACCAACAAAATGGATGAGCTGCGATCAGAGATCGCCGACAACCACTATCTGGGACTGCTGTATTCTGATTGTGACCAAGTCAGGGCTGCAGCCATGCATTCCTGACGCCGCTGTGGAATTACCCAGCTGAACTACTCACCGCTTCGACCGCAAAGCTGATTCTGGTAAGGGAAGGGGTGGAGGGCTCTGTGTTTATGTGCTTAAGACAGCAAAATAATTCAAAGCCACTGTTCACCGGACTTAGAGGCCATGTCCTTCCTGTGCAGGCCTTTTTATCTTCCCCGCGAGCTAACAGGAGTAATGGTAACAGCTGTTTACGTTCCTCCAGATGGTAACGTTAGCTTAGCACTCAACCACCTCCAGCACATTGTCAGCAGGCAGCAAAGAGATCACCCTCACGCAGTCTACATTATTGCAGGGGATTTTAACAAAATACCCTTAAAGACTGTATTTCCCAAATTCCACCAACCCATTAAGTGTCCCACAAGAGGGGGAAAAAACATTGGATCATGTTTACAGCAACATTAGGCACGCCTACAGAGCCACCCCCTCCCCCACCTTGGACAATTAGACCATCTCTCCCTGCTTCTAATACCTGCCTACACCCCCCTCAGGAAGAGCTCCCCACCAACCAAACAAACAATTAAAACCTGGCCTGAAAATGCTCTCCTCCAGCTACAAGACTGCTTTGCCTGCACAGATTGGAGCATCTTTTAACAGTAGGACCTGGACTCCTACACCACCTCTGTCCTTTTCTACATTAAATGCTGTGTAGAAAATGTGAGAGTCACCAAACACATCTGGGTCTTTCCAAACCACAAACTCTGGATCACCAGTGAAGTCCAGGCTCTGATCAGAGCTCGCAACTCAGCCTTCAGACAGCGGGACAGCTCTCTGTACAGCTCTGCCAGAGCAAACCTGAGGAGAGGCATAAAATTCGCTAACACCTAGTTTATGCCTCCACATCACATCGATGCCATTGCCGGTGGACAGTGTCTACGCAGTCCTCTGCAAAATTTACTTCCGCGCCGGTTTGTCAACATCGGTTTGCGATTCACCACTCAAACGGAAGGCGGTTGTGGGGTCTCAGCGGATGTGTAGAGTGCTTCCTGTCTTCTCCTCACGTATTTCCTGTTTTTGTCAGCACAAACAATGGCCACAGCACAAAAACGAATTTTGATGCAGATGGCCCTTATAAACATTGAACAGCTTGTTCTACTACATGCAATGCAGAAAGCAGAGAAGGTGAAGGAGATGGTTTGTGCGACCGCTGAACCGACAGAGACAGACACAGGGCAAATTTCCCATGCTAATCCAGTCACTGAGACACATAGATGAAGCAACAGGGGCCTCTTCAGAGAGAGCCAATTTGGATCGATGCTGTTGGAAAACAAACTGAATCTACCCCCACCCGCCAATCTTCCTGGGACAACAGTCACAGTTCCCCATGTGATTGTTGGCGACGCTGCCATTCCCCTACACAGCAACCTGATGCGACTGTTTCCAGGTTCCAAGGTTGTCATAGCCAGGAGCAGCACTGGGGTTAAGCTCCCAGTGCTCATAAAATGCTCCTTACGGCATGTGTCTCGAAAAGCCTCTGACAACTAAGTCCAACTCCTAGCCTGCCCGTGTGGTTTAGTCTCTAAGCCCGGCGGAACTGCTTTTACTAATAGGAGAAGGGGCGAGGGCGGATCTCTGGCACCTTAAAACCAGATGCTTTGGGTAGATGGTGGCTCGTCAACCTGGGAAGGTAGCCCATCTAGGGGAAGGTAAACCCTGATTTCAAACCTCCGCTGCCTTGCGGCACACCCGGTCACGGGAAAGACTTCGGGAGTCAACCCTGAGGAAAAATCCGGAGTCGGAGCCCCTAAGGCAGTTCTCTGTTGTGTTCAACATCGTTCTGGCAGCTCCTGTGACGGCGCTGGTGCCAAACTGTAGCAGCCCTGCTGTTCCTTTGGATTCATCAGTGACGTGGAGAGGGGGGACATGCTGCATGGGCAACATCTTGTCCTCCATATCTTCCTGCCCAGGCTTGAATCCTACCAACGCCCAACGCTGGAAGGTAGAACACCGGATCACTGGAGAGGACACTCCAGCTTCACCTTTGGCGTAGACAAAACACGGGGAATGACAGTTACCGGTTATAAGCCACCGCTCAATTGGCGTAGAGCGCGGCGCCAGGGGTTGTTCCCGACGGTGGGAGGGATCATCGGATCTCACTGGACAGCTACCGCCCGCCTCAAGCTGGGCAGCCCCCAGCCAATAAGGTGTTGTCCCGCCACAGCTTGCTTTCCTCATTGGGTGCATGGGGATGAGGAGAAGTCCGAACAGCAGGCTGAGAACCTTCGCACCAGGCAAGACAAAAAAACAAAAGAGACCAACTCTAAAACTGGGATCTTGGAACGTCCGCACTATGATGACAGGACTCGCTGCTAACCTCAAGGACATCAACGACACCAGGAAGACTGCCATCATCAATAATGAGCTGAAGAGACTGCCAGTGGATATCGCCACTCTCCAGGAAACACGGTTGGCTGTCGCAGGCACAGTGAGAGAGAAGGACTACACGTTCTACTGGCAGGGAAAGGGCAGTGACGAACACAGGGAACACGGAGTGGGCTTCGCAGTGAAGAACACCTTGCTGAAGATGGTGGAACCGGGCAGCAATGGCTCTGCACGACTCCTCACCCTCCGCCTGAACACCACTCAAGGCCCAGTCACCCTCGTCAGTGTGTATGCCCCAACACTGACAGCCACACCAGAGGCAAAAGACGAGTTCTACGAGAATCTCGCAACAACTGTCAGGATCATCCCCAACTCTGAACAACTCATTCTCCTTGGAGACTTCAATGCCAGAGTGGGTGCTGACCATGACTCCTGGCCCTCCTGTCTTGGACCATTTGGCGTGGGCAGAATGAATGACAACGGACAGCGGCTGCTCGAGTTCTGCACATATCACGATCTGTGCATCACAAACTCGTTCTTCAAGACCAAGCCCCAACACAAGGTTTCCTAGCGACATCCGCGCTCAAAGCACTGGCACCAGCTGGACTTGATCCTGACCAAGCGCACCTCACTGAAGAACGTGCTAATCACCCGTTCGTTCCAGAGTGCAGATTGCGACACAGACCATTCATTGGTGTGTTGCAAGGTCAAGCTGCAGCTGAAGAAATTCCATCATGCTAGACAGCCTGGAAAGGCACGGATTGACACCAGCAAGATGGCCCAACCAGAACTTGTTGAGCAGTTTGCCTCCACCTTTGAGAAGGAACTTGGTGTACCACAAGAAGGAGAATCTGCAAAGCAGAAGTGGGAAGAGCTGCGAAACACCATCCACCGCACAGCCTTGGCTACCTTTGGGAGGAAGACCTCGAAGTCACAGGACTGGTTTGATGCCAAGTTGACCGAGATGACCCCCGTCATTGAAGCCAAGCGCTCAGCACTTACTGAGTACAAGAAGTACCCAAACGAGAAGAATCTCCACATTCTCAGGGCTGCGAGAAGCAAAGTTCAGCAGACTGCTCGGCGCTGTGCCAACGAGTACTGGACTCAGCTCAGCCAAGACATTCAAACCGCTGCCATAACAGGGAACATCCGTGGTATGTACGATGGCATCAAGAAAGCACTTGGTCCGGCTCAGAGCAAGACGGCCCCCCTCAAATCCTCCACTGGGGAGATGATCACAGAAAAGAACAAGCAGATGGAGAGATGGGTGGAACACTACTCCGACCTCTACTCCAGACAGAACACCGTGACACCGTCAGCCCTTGATGCCATCGACTGCCTGCCATCCGTGGACAAACTTGACGCCGAGCCAACCATCGACGAACTCAGCAAGGTCATTGATAGCTTGGCCGCTGGTAAGGCACCCGGCAACGACGGCATACCCCCCGACCTGATCAAGCACTGCAAGACCGCCCTACTGCTGCCATTGCATGACGTCCTCTGCCAGTGCTGGAAAGAAGGTGCCATATCACAGGACATGAGGGACGCCAAGATCATCACCCTCTACAAAAACAAAGGGGAGAGAAGCAACTGCAACAACTACAGGGGCATCTCCCTCCTCATCGTTGTTGGCAAAGTCTACGCACGAGTTGTTCTCGTTCGTCTACAGAAGCTTGCCGAACGTGTCTACCCCGAGTCTCAGTGTGGCTTTCGCGCTGAGCGATCGACGGTAGACATGATATTCTCCATCCACCAACTCCAGGAGAAATGCAGAGAACAGAACATGCCCCTGTACGTCGCCTTCATCGACCTCACCAAAGCGTTCGATCTGGTCAGCAGAGAGGGCCTTTTCAAGATCCTGCCAAAGATAGGATGCCCACCAAAGTTGCAAAGCCTCATCGAATCGTTTCACACCAACATGCAGGGGATAGTGCAGCACAACGGCAACGTCTCAGAGCCATTCAACATACGCAGCGGAGTGAAACAGGGCTGTGTACTTGCGCCAGCCCTCTTTGGGATTTTCTTTGCTATGCTCCTGAGGCATGCCTTCAGCACAGCAACAGAGGGAATCTACCTGCACACAAGATCTGACGGCAGGCTTTTCAACCTCGCCCGCCTGAAAGCCAGAACCAAAGTATGCGAGGCTCTAATCAGAGACATGCTGTTCGCAGACGACGCTGCAGTCGCAACCCACACACAGCAGGAGCTTCAGACCCTGATGGACCGCTTCTCCCAGGTATGCAAGGACTTCGGGCTTGCCATCAGCCTGAAGAAGACTAACGTCTTGGCGCAAGGCACGGAAGCACCACCAACCATCACCATCGACGACTACGAGCTGGAGGTCGTGAATCAGTTCACGTACCTGGGGTCCACGATCAGCAACAACCTCTCCCTTGAAACAGAGATCAACAAGAGGATTGGAAAATCAGCCTTCACACTCGCTCGCCTCACCACACGAGTGTGGGAGAATCCCAAACTCTCTGTCAAGACGAAGATGGCAGTGTACAACGCCTGCATCATCAGCACACTGCTCTATGGGAGTGGGACGTGGACAACATACGCCCGGCAGGAAAAGAGACTGAACTCCTTCCACTTGCGCTGCATTCGCCACATCCTGGACATATCCTGGCAGGACAAAGTGCCCAACACAGAAGTTCTGTCCCGCGCTGGCCTTCCCTCCATGTTCACTCTACTCAGGCAGCGCAGGCTCCGCTGGCTAGGCCACGTTCACCGTATGGAGGATGGCAGAATCCCCAAAGATGTCCTCTACGGAGAACTGGCGACTGGCAGGAGAGACCTTGGCCGCCCACATCTGCGCTTTAGAGACGTCTGCAAGAGAGACATGAAGGCCCTGGAGAACAACACAGAGCACTGGGAGGACCTTGCAATGGACCGCTCCAAATGGAGAGGCACCCTGACCAGACAGCTCAAGGCGGGTGAAGAGAGACTGACTGCTGCAGCAGATGAAAAAAGGACCCGCAGGAAGAACCGCCACAGACCCAGCAGCACGGAGACCACACACAAGTGCGACCTGTGTGACAGGGACTGCCATTCGCCGCGCATCGGCCTGTTCAGCCACAGGCGGTGCTGTTCCAGCAGAGTAGACATTTAGGATTCTCTTCCATGGTCATCATAGACCGACGGAGGCCAACGATAGAAGGGATGCATTGGAACAGTATTCTTGGCAGTTGCAGGGCAGTTAGCATAGTTACCCAGCACTGAGTAAGAAACACGTGGCAGCTTTAGTTTGTATGCAGCAAAACATAAAATCACACAAAATATTTAGTCACAGTAGTACACAGAGTTCCTTTTTTTTAACTTTAGATGTTAATATCACACTGTTTGCTTGACTGTAATGATGTGTGGGTAAGAGCACCCAAGTGAAGAACTGGTTCTGAGCCTTTAGATATTTATTTATCTATTTTTTGTCAATTAATACTAGATGGAATGATAAGATTGGCTCTCTACAATGCAAACAGGTACTCTGTGTACTGCTGTGATTGAATAATGTGTGTATTTTTTGTGTTTTAATGCATACCACCAAATGCTGCCACTCAGTGTTTGTTAACTGCCATGTGTTCTGTTCAGTGACAGTGCAAGCACGATAATGATAGCTATCACTCAAATGGATGCCACATCAGCTCAACAGGGAGTGTCGTGATGTGGACTTGTTGTACAACAGTATACAATGTGATTTAATTTTGGAAAAACAATACAGATAAGTTTGAGAAAATGCTTCCTTTATTTTTCAAGAATACACAACTTCGTTGTGTGTTTTTGTTTATGAAATAGCAACAGACAAGAGCAGATTGTGATGGAGTTGGAGCTAAAAAATGTTAAGAAAAAACAACTTTTATTACAATCGTTGCAGAGAGAAAAAGAGAAGTTGGAGAAAACGGTGCATGCAACCACCGCCGCTTCCGTTTTGACAATCTGTGTAATTACTGGGGTTATGATAAGCCACAAAATGTTCTGTATGTGCTTACTAGCTCAATATTCTTTTGAATTTGGACCGCTGTTTAACCGATTCACCTCAGAAGTTGTGCCGCCATGAACAGGCAGAGCGAAGCAGCGGCGAGAACCAGGAAATGTGAAGGAGACAAAGCAGACAATCTGGGGTTACGATGAGCCACAAAATGCTCTATGCTTACTTCATCAATATTGTTTTCAATTTGGACCGCTGTTTAACCGACTCGCCTTGGAAGTTGTACCGCAGTGAAGAGGCAGAGCAAAGCAGCAGCAAGAACCAGGAAATGTGAAGGAGGAGACAAAGCGGAACAATCACAGCTCTTACGGCCTGCATTGCTGACGTCTTCAGAGAAGGAGAGGTACATGTCGGGCTACGCAATAGGAACTCATGTTGCTGCTGCATCGATGCTGTGTCGTGTCAACATGGGAGCATAACTTAGGTTTAAGAACGCCTATAGGAGGAAAGTGGAGGGCTTCCTCACAGACAACAACCCCCGACAGATGTGGAGAAGCATCCAGGCCCTCACCAACTACAGGGGCCAGGGCCCCCCAACATCAGACAGCAGCCTCACTCTGGCAGAGGAGCTTAACAGCTTCTTTGCCTGGTTTGAGCACCCCCCCCAAAAAAAACTTGTCCCCCCTCCTCCCCTCTCTCCCCCTGCGCCAAGACCCTGGTGTAGAAAGCCCAACAACAGCTGCACTCCCTCCCATGTCTTGAGGAAGAACAACCTGGACCAGAAGCTGCTGCTGGCCTTCTACCGCTGCTCAATGGAGAGCGTGCTCACCTACTGTCTGGGTGTGTGGTACGCTGGCTGCACGGACAAGAACAGGAAGGCTGTGCAGAGAGTCATCAACACCGCCCAAAAAATTATCGGCAGCCCTTTGCCCTCCCTGGAAGGCATCTCCAGATCCTCCTGTCTCAGAAGGATCAACGCCATCACAGGAGACCTCTCACATTCTGCCCACCACCTGTTCGACCTGCTTCCCTCTGGACGATGGTTCAGATCAATCACGTCCCTCACCTCCAGACTGACAAAGAGTTTCTTCCCCTGGGCCATCCGAACAGCAAACAGTCAGAGGCCCCACCCCCCTCCCTCAGAATGCTCACATGCACAGAACTGAGGACCTTTTTAATTATCACAATAACTCACCTGTCTTTGCACTCCGCACTTTCATGTATATTGACCCATTCGTGAAACCACTACTATGTATATTTTCCATAATCCTTGAGCCATTTTACTCAGTTGTGTGTTCAGTTGTGTGTTCTGCACTCTGCACTCTTATGTGCATAGTTCCACCCACGTGGCCACTACCATACCTGTGCATATTTCCATAATCCTGGGCTATTTTTATTTCAGTTGTGTGTTTAATCGTGTGTTCTGTAACCGTGTTTTATCTAATCCTTCTCTCATACTTAATTGTGCACTAACCTGGTGGATGAAAATAAAGCCTATTCTATTCTATGTAAAACATGTCTTACACAATTTTGTCAATCTGACTCATTACTGTGTGTAGTCAGTACAATATTTATTACTGAATTATAGGGAAAAGATGCATGCCTGCACATTTTACATCATTTCTCAAATGGCAGATTATAATATCTTTGACACATTTGATAACAGCCACAAGAAACCATAACTCTGCTATGACTTAATTTGTTTCTATTGATATGTGAAACAAATAACTTTCCTACTTTTTCTTTTCCCAATAGACCAGTGTCTTCACTGCTTCAGCAAATGCTAAATTCCTCTGGACTGATGAATAGACATACTGTACATTACAACAGTAGTCAATATTTTAAAGAATGTCACATGACTATTCTAAATTTCTGGCATCTTTTCAAACATTTACCACAGACTATCTTTGGTCACAAGAGAAATTAAAAAAAAAAAAAATGCCAACAGTGAACCTTTCTCGCCACATGAATTAGGACCGTGTCTTTGTACCACAACCAGAGAAATCACAACAAAAAGTCCAAATTTATGGACCTGGCTTAAGGAGGGTTTATGGCATTGCCACCACTTTAGCAGGAAGTAGGAACTACTGCTCTTTCACTTTCTTTAACCTTGAGGCCACCACCATACATGAAGTCTATAAAAAAATTGTCACACTCAACATATGACAAGCAGCTATCTTATGCAAACTAGTCCAACAGGAGGCCACTGGTTATATGCCAGCATGAATCATTAGGAACCCACCATGGCTGATTGAGTTTTTGTGTGAACCTTTACACACTAGCCTGTTTCGTTATTAACATGCCAACTATCTGTCTTACATAGCTTCGCTCTTCTCTGACAGGCCAAGACTATAAACTCACTTCCTCATGCAGCAGTGGTGGGAACTTTAAGCCACCTTCACGCACTTTTCATGTGACCTTTTAACACTGCGTGAACAAAGGTGATGGCAGAGGAGAGCAACAAGAGTTAGCATCTATACATTTGGGGCAAAAATTCTTTTCCAAAAGTTTTTTTTTTGCTAATTTTCAGATACATGAAAATAGGGTGACTTCTGCTCTTGTGATCATGACTTCACATGATTTTCTTCAGTAACATTAAAAAAAAACTGATTGCTTACCTTTGTGCAAACGACGGTTTTCTGGTCAATTACCCGGAAGATTTGAGATAGCTTTTAGCTTAGCTGTTAGCCCTTTTCACATCTACTTTTCACAGCAGATGTGCTTTTCTTGGCTTTATTGTTTGGATTGTGGAGTAACTTTCATCTTTAAAAAGACAAACCACTGGACCAGCGGCATCCAAGATCTGGTCCTGGACCCCAGAACCTCCAGCTCCAGAAAGGGTGGGAAAGAGCCCCACATGGGGCCATCTGCAGTGGCCTCTTTTGTTTACAAAAAGCCTTTATTTATACAGACGAGGTCCACTGAGAGGCAACCTCTCTTTTTCAAGGACACCCTGTTCACACCCTGTTGGTATTGCCAACACTCGGTCGGATTCATTCCCAATGAGAGTTGGACTCCGCCAGGGCTTCCCTTTGTCACTGATCCTGTTCATAATTTGTATGGACAGGATTTCTAGGCACAGCCAGGGAATGGAGGGTGTCATGCTTGGTGAACACAAGATCTCATCTCTGTTGTTTGCAGATGATGTTGTCCTGTTGGCTTCATCCAGCAATGATCTACAGGTCTTACTGGGATAGTTTGCCGCTAAGTGTGAAGCAGCTGGGATGACAATCAGCACCTCCAAGTCCGAGTCCATGGTTCTCAGTCGGAAAAAGGTGGATTGTCCTCTCCGGGTTGGGGACAAGTTCCTGCCCCAAGTGGAGGAGTTTAAGTATCTTGGGGTCTTATTCACGAGTGAGGGGAGAATGGAGTGAGAGACTGACAGATGGATCGCAGCAGCATCTGCAGTGATGCAAACATTGTACAGGCCGGTTATGGTGAAGAGGGAGCTAAGCGCTAAGGAAAAGCTGTCGATTTACCAGTCAATCTACGTTTCTACCCTCACCTATGGTCACGAGCTTTGGGTAATGACCGAAAGAATGAGATCGTGGACACAAGCGGCTGAAATGAGCTTTCTTCGCAGGATTCGCAGGACTTTCTTCGCAGGACTATGTCTCCCAACTGGTCTGGGAATGCCTTGGTATCCTCTCTGAAGAGCTGGAGCAGGTGGCTGGGGAGAGGGAAGTCTGGTCTTCTCTGCTTGAACTGCTGCCTCTGCGACCCAGACCTCTGGAAAAGTGGTAGAAGATGGATGTACGGATGGATGGACCCTGTTCACACTCACACAGTTACACATTCACACCTGGAAGCAGCTCAGTACAACCACAGACTGACCTATGGCCCCTGAGCAGCTTCACTGAAGCAGCTGGAGTTAAGGGCCTTGATCAAGGGAACCACAGTGGGGTTAATGAGGGTGGGGCAAACACTGCTATGTTATCTGTCCCACCCAGATCTGATCCTGCTGGTCCTGGGATTGAACTGGCAACTCTCCAGTCATCAGTCTACATTGATCACCATTAGGACACCACTGCGCCTTCTCTGTTTTCCACTGGCATCTTCTTTTTTCTCCAGCATTCAGGTCAGGATTGTGTACAGAGTATGACAGCGATGCTCCAGCAAACTGATTTGAACACCCAGAATTAAATAAAATGAGGAGTTTGGGCTTCACCGCATCTCTGTTTTGAGTGGGCCATAGACTGCCCAACAGAAATAGTAACCGCATTTCAGGAGTTCCGTTTTTTTTTCGTTCTGCCATGATTAATCACAACAGGTGTTGCGTTATTGCATGATTAATGCTGTACGTTTGACACCACTAATTTTATACATACATTATATACATATCCAATGATTTTTTGCTAGACTTAAATATTTGGAATGCTCATTCAAATGTCTCGTAAAAGATCCCTTTTATTGCACTTTTCCCACGTGTTGACTGCTCACATATTAGGTCTTAATGAAATGTTAAATGAGCTGCAGTTAACTTCACCCTCCGTCTTTCTTCACTACTACTAACTGTATCTGGCTAGCTCATAGCTTGGGTAATGAACCTGAGCCAACTAACATAAATTCGTCTTTAAAAATGAATGAAATAAAGTAGAGATGGTCAGGGGAGTGTGGTTTCAGTGGGTGATAGGCTATGAATGGTCCCTGAAGTACAATAAGCACAGAAACACTCGAATGAGTGAATGGTGGCCCAAGGTGGCTAACTGATGCTAGCTAGCTACTAGTGTCAGCTAGCCACTAAAAATAATGTCCAAGAGCAACATATGTGGTCAAGTATCAGAAGATGAACAAGGATTCCAATGGGGGGTGAACAGAGTTTATAGAAAATAGTGCTCAAAACCAACCAGATTGACAGTTAAACTAACGCCAGGCAGCCTGTCTGTCAACATCTCCCCGCTAAAGCCAGCTGTAATGTGGTTATATTGACAGATTCTGACCGCCCAGCCAAGCTAATGCTAATGGTTTGATGTAGCATCACGGCGAAAATATAACTTAATAAGCCAGGATGATGCAATACAGTGGGGAAAACAAGTACTGAACACGTCAAAATATTTCTGATGGAGCCATTGACCTGAGATTTTCACCAGATATCAGTAGCAACCTAAGTAATCCATACATAAAGAGAAATCAAGGTAACTGTGTTCACAAAACAAGTTATATTTAATAAAGTGGAATGACACAAGGAATAAGTATTGAACACACCACAAAGAACTCATGATGGGTAGAAGCAAAGAGCTCTCGCTAGACCTTCACAACCTTATTGTTGCAAAAAAATAATGATGGCATTGGTTGCAGGCATATTTATAAACTGCTGAATGTTCCAGTGAGCACTGTGGGAGCCATCATTCGGAAGTGGAAAGGACATCATTTTACCATAAACTGGCCACAACCATGAGCTACTCGCAAGATTTCGGACAGAGGAGTCAAAAGAATTATCAGAAGAGTTATCCAAGAGCCAAAGACCACTCCTGGAGAGCTCCAGAAAGACTTGGAGTTAGCAGGTATTGCTGTTTCAAAGAAAATAAGTAATGCAATCAACCAACAAAGGCTTTATGCTCGCTCACCTCACAGGACTCAAATGCTGAAAAAAGAATGTTGAAGGTCATTTAAAATTTGCTGCACAACATTTGGGCAAGACAGTAAAATACTGGGAGAATATAGTCTGGTCAAATGAGACCAAAATTGAACTTTTTGGATGCCATAACACGCAGCATGTTTGGAGGAGAAATGGCACTGCACATCAGCCCCAAAACACCATACCAACAATGAAGTTTGGAGGTGGGAGCATCATGGTGTGGGGGTGTTTTGGTACAGGTAGACTTCATATAATTGAAGGACTGATGAATGGGCAAATGTACATAGACATCCTTGTTAAGACCCTGTTGCCATCTGCCAAGATGCTGAAGATGAAACGAGGGTGGACATTTCAGCAAGACAATGATCCCAAACACACAGTCAAGGAAACTCTCAACTGGCTCCAGAGAAGGAAAATAAAGCTGCTAGAATGGCCCAGTCAGTCATTGACCTGAATCCAATTGAAAATCTATGGAACGAACTGAAGATCAGAGTTCATAGAAGCCACCCACGGAACCTTCAAGATTTGAAGACAGTTTGTGTGGAAGAATGGGTGAAAAGCAGTCGTGAGCAATGCCTGTGCTTAGTTTCCTACCACTTCAACCATTCTTGGCAAGTTAACTCCCCAGTAGCACTGTTAGCGCTGAAGCTAACACCATGGCTGAGCTCCCCCCTCTCTTCTACATGATTGCAGCCAGACAGCTAGGCTGGTGTTGTCTTGACGTACAGGAACAAACCCGGAAGAGTTATAACGGCTCATCTGAGACAGAAAGAATATAAAGACTGTGTGTTTTTAAGAGAAGTCAGTGCTTCGATGTTTTTCCAATAATCATGTGACCAATAGACACATTTCAGAATGTAAAACCTACAAAAAGACATTTTTTCAGTGAATGGGATCTTTAAATATGATGTCTCAGCCAATTTTTGAAGCAACTAGCAGCCTGTTAACATGAACTGAGTCACTGTTCTGAACACATTAACCTCCATCTGGAGAAGAACATTTGATTTCAGTGTACACCTATCATGTCTAAGCTACACATCACAATGATAACTCACGACTTATTGAAAGAAAATAAATCTTTCACATTCCAATTCAAAGTGTTGAAGTAAGATAAATGATGCAAAATATATTGAAAAGGGCTTCAGGATTTCAAGTATTTTCAAAACCTTTACTAAAATGCATATAATTTGTTTGAGTTTGGGTAATTTTGGAAAAACAGTGCAACATTTTACTCTAAGTTAATAATAAGAGAATTTTTAATATCTCTCAGGCTAATGAAGGGATCTCGTGCACCATAAGCAACATCTTTGTCATTAAAAGTATCAAATAAAATCAACATTATTGACTTAACTAACAACAGGTCTCATCAAACAAAATGTAGTTTCTTCCCTTTGACCTTTTCCCTGCTGTGCTTTTGCTAATGCCAGTGCTTTAAGTGATAAGTTGGTGCAAAGTGTACATAGTGTTATATTGACTGATTGCAGTAGATTCACTATTATTGACTACTGGCTGTAACCTAAATTGGACCTAAGGGGGCAATATAAACTAATAGTCATATTCTATTTGAAACTTATCCTTTCTATGTACATGTACGTTGACTCCACCTTTCACAAGTATGACTACTGGCATTGAGGGAAAGAACACAAATTGGCAGATCCTGTATTTCAAAATACACTGAAGATAAAATGGCAAGGGATCATCTCACCCACGCTGCCAGGGCCTTTCTTTGCTTTGCTGTTGTTGTTCACTGTCCGGCAGAGTGAATAATTTGTAGAAAAATCTATACTAAAGGATTTATTGTTCTCCCCCATCACCTGGGCAATCTCTTTTTGTTACTGCCTCCTCAGCACCACTCTTCCCATCTTCAAACACTACATTTTTTAATTATTCAAAAAGAAACTATTTTTTGTTCTGGGGGTGATTTACAGGAGCTACTAGAGATTATCAGATCTGAAATGTGCAAACTGAAAAGGTGGTTCAACAGAAATAAATTATTATGAAACTTAAGTAAAAATAAATTCATGGTATTTGGTTATGGTACAAGGGACACTCATGTACAGATACAACTAGATGTATGGACATTGAAAGAATTTATGAAAACAAATTTCCTGGTGTGATAATAGATTACGAGCCGCCACACCTATTTGAAATGAGGTGATTATTACTGGTAATTTGATGGCGTGACGCAAGGCGTAAAAAACAGACAATGCGCTGACAAAAAAACACTGGCACATGGCGGAAAGTTTGTCTGAAAAATGTGTGGATGACCGTCCGTGCGCATTCAGCTGATTTTTCAGCCCGTTCTTCACAAATTGTTATTTTTAACAACTTTTAATCAACTGTGATTGATGTCTTCCTTATTACCAAGCAGCATTACTATCGGGTGCATTTTGGCTCACACACACGGGCTTTGGTCAGCGCAAAATCTGTCTTAAACTGTCATGATAACAACTCACTTTAGATAATGCACCTCTTTGCATTAAAGGGATGCAGTGGTGGATCGTGTATTTTACAACTAGGCCTTCAGTGGTGATCTACGATTTAAGTGCCATTCATACCAAACACCATAAAAATAGCCTATAGGGCCGTCCACACAAAGCATGTTAAAGATGACTTTAATTATAAAATTATAGTTTTAAAAATCTTTACCTTTTCATTGTAGAGCTCCATTTCCCTGTGCACTTGTTTGTTGAGCTGCAGATTCACTCTTGTTTCCCCAAAGGTTTAAAAGTACTGTAGCTTGTCCAGCTGGTGGCTATGCTTTGGTATCTCGCTGCTGCCTTGGTTAAGGCCCTGTCACACCTAGATGATTTAGGTAGTGTTTGCAAAACGTATGAAAAATTTGGAGAATACGCTGGGGTACGTGAATCAGTTATGGCTGAGTTTTGTCTGAGCTAAGAGCATGCTGAAGCACGCTGGTATACAGCGTTGTTCGTCAAGCTCCTCTGAAAATTAATTATCAGCATGCTGAAAATTTTCCGACGTATCCAGCGTATGGCTGATGATGTCTCACATTCACAGAGCAAATGGCATATTTGCAGCGTTGGTTCACAGGAAAAAACTCATACAGAGCTCTCTGCCTGCAGCGCATATGCATGTGCGCGCGCACACACACACACACACACACACACACACACAGAGCGCTAAACACACACTGTATGTATAATGGGACCTGTCGGAGGTTTTTTTACATTTAACTGAAGTCTATACGATCATCTGTCCAGTTTTGGCCTGATAAATATAGCAAAATGTCAGAACACCAAAGGAGGTGGATTCAATCAGCTGATCGCCTGAAGCACAGAGCGCAACTGTTTACTTTGCTGTTGGCTGCACCTCCCAAAAAAGCACACTCCATGTATTATCTTGGTTTTATTTTTTTCACTTTATTGAAAATAAACTTTTTTTTATCGCCATCAGTTCGTGTGCCTTTGAGCCAGATTGTGACAACTGTTATTTGATGTTCCTGACGTATCACATCAGCTATTTTAGACGTGACTGACCTGACAGATTTGACAGCTCTGCCAGGTCGGTCATGCCCCCCACCATGGTCTCTGGAGGGGAGAATCATCTCGGTTGAACAAAACTAGGATTCATGGATTGCGAGGCAACAGCAGTTTGGCATGACTGCACTATGCAGAAGTTAGACTATTGCTGCATATAAGTTGTGAATGTTGGCAGCACACTAAGGATGAGTTGGTTTAAGTTACTATTACTTAATTATATGTCCAAGTCGTTATGGATGCATGATGCATACGGCCAAAAGTGAAAATTTCGGCGTATCTCAGCATTTTGGACCAATTTTTATACGTCTGGCGAACACTGCCTAAATCGTCATGGTGTGACAGGCAGCTCAAGTTTGCAAACCCTGTCTGGCTCCAAGTATCTACTCGATCAGTTGCAAACAACAAGCATTCCTAGCAAGATAATGTGCAGCACTCCTCAGATGCTGTAATCCAAGAATACTGTACCACTCGTTGCTAATATGGAAGGGATGGACAAATCCTTTCCCCGGCTGAGATAGGCCTGCCAGCTTCGGGGTTGGCCGACCTCTCTTCACAATGACCAGCTTTTCTTGAAAAGTCTGTCTGGAAAATTGATTTTTTTTAAATATCAGCGACCAAATCATTTTCCTCTCCCCTGTCAGCCACTGTGGGTAGAAAAACAGCCATTATATTTAAACAGATACAATACTGTATATTGTAGCTGCTTAAGCAAATCCTTGCACTGGCATTTTGCTAGCTAGGACCCTCTACATTGTGGGTGGAGGAGTCTAACTATCCAATCAAAAGACGTAAAAATGTCAATGTTCTCAGATGCCTTTTATGTGTACCCCTGGACGTACAGAAAACATCTGATTGGTTAAAGCAACAGGATAAGTTTAACAGTTAATTTAACCTACACAGCCGCACTATTAAATCCTGAAAGCCCAAGGCAGATTTGCTTGACCCTGGCAACACAGATGGCTGAAATACAGATTGGACAAAAAAAACTCTAATATGCATTACACTACTGGAAGGAGTGCAATCAAGAGAAAAAGCTACAAAATGAAGAGAATAGACTATTGGGAATAATTTAATACATCCTCATGGAACAAATATGTTGTAAAGGTTGTAAATGTAACTCTGATAGTGTTTAGGCCAGCAGAGAAGGCTTTGCTGGCCCTGAGGGTGCACCACTGAAGGGATGGGAAGGAGCGCTTTGGATTGGATTATCCAAAACATACCACTGAATGATTAGACAGGCCTCTTTGCATCATGCGCCAGTGGAAGTTTCGTTTTTACTGGGTACATCAGCACGTGTGTTGATACCATCATACCCACCATACAAGTCAGGAAGTTCCCCAACCAGAAGCCCTGGATCAACAGTCAGGTACGTCAGATACTGCGTGCTCACTCTCTTGCATTTAAATCAGGCAATGAGGTCGAGTACAAAGCTGCAAAGTATGGACTGAGGAAGGCTATAACAACAGCCAAGAGGCAGTATAGGGAAAAGCTGGACAGCCTCTACTCCTCTCCTGACCCGGGGCACATGTGGCAAGGCCTGCAACACATCATAGACTACAAGAGGACCAACAGCAACACCACTAGCTCCACAGACAGCCTACCGGATGATCTCAACATCTTTTACACCCGCTTTGAGACCTCCAGCTACAGTGCTGAGAGGAGACGTGCACACATGCACCCTTGCCCTCCACTAAACGTTTCATCAGGCCAGATAAACAGAGCATTGAGGAATATCAACCCCTGCAAGGCAGTAGGACCAGACAACATCCCTGGACGGGCTCTCAGAGCATGCGCTGCCAAGCTGACTGACATTCTCACATCCATCTTCAACCTCTCCCTCAACCAAAACATAGTCCCCTCTTGCTTCAAAACCACAACCATCATCCCCCTCCCCAAAAAGAGCCCGCCAACCTGTCTGAACGATTACAGGCCGGTAGCACTCACTCCAATCATCATGAAGTGCTTCGAGAAAGTGGTGCTGCCCCTCATTCAGGACAGCATACCAGATACCCTGGACCCCCTGCAGTACGCCTACCGGCCCAACAGGTCCACCTCAGATGCCATTGCTGCAGCACTCCATTATTCTCTCTCCCACCTCTCTCTCTCCCACTCCTACAACAGGATGCTCTTTGTCGACTACAGCTCCACCTTCAACACAGTCAGCCCCCACAAACTCACCGACAAACTGTCTTCACTTGGCCTGCACCCCACCTTTTGTGACTGGCTACTGGACTTTCTGACGAGCAGGCCCCAGTCTGTCAGGATGGGTAACACGACCTCAGCCAGCATCATCACGAACACAGGTGTCCCACAGGGTTGTGTTCTCAGCCCTATCCTCTGCAGCCTCTTCACCCATGACTGTGTTGCCTCCCACAAGGACAATATCATCTTAAAGTTCGCGGATGACACAGCAGTGATAGGACGCATCACTGGTGGTGATGAAGCATCCTACAGGAGGGAGGTGGACAACCTGGTGTCATGGTGTGAGGACAACAACCTCACCCTCAACACAGACAAGATGAAGGAGATGATAGTGGACATGAGGAAGGGAACGAGGAGACCCCATCAGCCGCTGTTCATCCGGAAGCTTGAGGTGGAGAGGGTGAGCAGCTTTAAATACCTGGGCATCCACATCAGCAATGACCTTACGTGGGGACTCAGCACCACATAGCTGGTTAAGAGAGCTCAACAGTGGCTGTACTTTCTGAGGAGGCTGAAGAACTTTGGCATGCCCCCCAAGATCCTCAACAATTTCTAAAGCTGCATCATTGAGAGCATCTTGACCAACTGCTTCACTGTGTGGTACAGCAACACTACTACCCTGGACCGCAAACGCCTGCAGAGTGGTGAAGACAGCAGAGAAGATCATCAGGACTCCACTCCCCTCTCTGCAGAGCATCTACCACTGCAGAGTCCAAAGGAGAGCTGTCGCCATCCTCCAGGACCCCACCCACCACCAGCACAGAATGTTCACACTTCTACCCTCAGGCCAGAGGTACAGAAGTGTGAAATGCAGGACATCCAGACTAAAAAAAACCTCCTTCTTTCCCACTGCCATCAGACTCCTGAATAAATAAACTCTAGACACAGCTTTGCAAATAGGAATTCACACACTGGTTGCTAAATTTGCACATTGCTCACTTGCACAGTGTACATAGTCTCACCCCGTCTCATGTCCATATCATCTCCGTTACTAAATTATCATTGTACAGTCTACTGGGTGTTATTATTGCAGAGAAATTCTCCCATCCATCCATCCATCCATCTTCTTCCGCTTAATCCTTTTCGGGTCCCACTGGGTGCTAATTTGTACATTGCTCATTTGCACACTGTACATAGGCTTATGCCATCTCAGTTTCATGTCATGCCCTGATATTAATATACCATTGTCCATTACAGTCACCCAGTGAATTTTCAATCTTCATTCTTCTTGTTTCCTCTAGTTTAACTGCTTTAACTGTCCTAATTGCCTAATGTGTGTTATTAGTCTTCATTAGTATTAGTACTTAGTATTAAGGTGTGTTTAAGGTGTCCTAATTGCCTAATGTGTGTTATTAGTGTGTGTTATTAGTATTCATTAGTATTAGGTGTGTTATTACCTTATTAGTATTGATGTGTATCTATTACCTTGGCATTCATTCGGAGAGCAGAGTAAGAATTTCATTGCTCAAGAAATGTTGCATTTCTTAACTGTGCACATGATAATAAAGCCTTTGATTTGCTTTATGCCGTTGTGATAAGGAAATGAACTTGGACACGCCCATAAATGTGCTCTGCGTCAGTGATAACTGATCATTGGACCCTGTCATTGTAATATGGCCCTATATGTTTAGGGATACAGCCGATGATTAAGACTGAATAGTGGAGAAGGGCTAGGATTAAAAGAGCATTAGCTTCTGCCTACTCCTTTTTGGATATGTTGTGTATGTATGGTATTTGTGATTTGAATATTGTTATTTTGTTATGGCCTTTAAATTTGTTTCACATGTCCAAAATAAAGCCTTCATTCATTCATTTATTCATTCAAAATGAATTGTTTTGTCTATAAAAGTTTTGATGTTCTTGGGTCTAGAGCACTTCAGTTAATCCATATTTAAGTTTTAGTCTATTTATACTATCAGTGACACTGATGAGAAATTAGCAGTTTCCTCAAAACTGTAGCTGCAAATTTTGTTGGCAACTTGTTGCAAAAGCAACATGCATAAGTGAAATATCACAGAAAGATATTTAAACCATACAGACTGATAAAAAAAAACTCCTAGATAAAAAAGGAGACATCAAAGAAAAAGACACACTCCTAATATCTGCTTGTAAAGGGCCTGTCAAGCATAGTAAAAAATAATTGAAAAGAACACAAAAAAATTGGACATCTTTACTATTTTTAGATTTTGTGTTTCTTCTTACCTTTGTATTATAGCATTAATGTGTTACCAGTCAGACACTTAATAGTACCATCTAGCAGTAATAACAAAAGTGCACAATAGTTCATTATTTTTCTTATTACATATACCGTTGCACTCAAAATTGTTCATCTCCCCTTGCAAATAACTTTTGGATATTTTGAAGTGCAACTGCATCGCTTTCAAGTATCTTGATCATACACTGAGGTAGACTGGATTAAAACTTAAATTTTGATAATATATTAGGTTGCTCAATTGTAGTTAACAATAGATATTTTGGTTAATTTAATAAATTTTAATAATGATTCAATAATTTAACACTAAATCATTCATAGAATATTTTTGTTCAATACATATTTTTTCTTGTTTTAATTATGGATAATATCATACAAAATTACATTTTTTCCAATATGAAAAAAATTAACAGAATTATTATCAGGTGCATAATTAGCTGTTATGGAGTACACAGGAATGTATGAACTGACTCTTTCACACTGGCTTTAATTTTCAGTCCACAAAGCTAACATTCATCTTGTGAATACAGTCACATTTCCATAGTTAAGGAAAGTGAAATCACAGTATTTCCCATTGTCAACAGAGTGAAGTCCAATCTACAACTTAATAGCATGGGAGTACCACAGGGCTCCATATTTGGCCCATTGCTGCTCAGTATACACTACCGTTCAAAAGTTTGGGGTCACTTAGAAATTTCCTTATTTTTGAAAGAAAAGCACTTTTTTTTCAATGAAGATAACTTTAAACTAATCAGAAATACACTCTATACATTGCTAATGTGGTAAATGACTATTCTAGCTGCAAATGTCTGGTTTTTGGTGCAATATCTACATAGGTGTATAGAGGCCCATTTCCAGCAACTATCACTCCAGTGTTCTAATGGTACAATGTGTTTGCTCATTGCGTCAGAAGGCTAATGGATGATTAGAAAACCCTTGTGCAATCATGTTAGGTCTGCAAATGAAGGATTCTTTGACGAAAGCAAAGTTTGAAGGAAAAAATTATTATTTCAAATACAAATCATTATTTCTAACCTTGTCAATGTCTTGACTATATTCTCTATTCATTTTACAACTCATGGTGGTAAATAAGTGTGACTTTTCATGGAAAACACAAAATAATTGTCTGGGTGACCCCAAACTTTTGAACGGTAGTGTATACATAAATGATCTCCCAAAGTGTTGTCCAAGAGTCAACTGCCAGATGTATGCTGATGACTGTATACTGTTACTTTATTGCATTTGTCATTTGTTTTGTTTTACTTTTTTGTTTGAAATAAAGTATGTATCTATCTATCTATCTATGACACAATTATCTATGTGTCTGCAAAAACACCCAGTCTGGCAAGGAAAAGTTTGACTGGCACTACAATACATCTCCACATGGCTTGAGTTGTCTCATTTGACCCTCAAATGTTAAAAAATACTGTTTCTATGTGTTTTTCCACACGTGACAGGTCTACATCTGAAATGTTTGAAACTTACATAAAAAATGAAGTAATCAAAGTGCAGAATATACTGGATAAACATTTGAAATTTCAAAGTCAAGTGGAGCACATTCGGAAAAAAGGTCAAACCAATTTTAAATTGTTTTCGTTTTATCAGAAGAGACCTGCCAAAAAAAAAATATGTCTAATTATATACATATTCAGTGATTTTTTTCACATTTATCATACTGCATCACATCATGGTCACAATCTTCCACTTCTATTTTGAAACTGGTATTGTTATTATATAAACAGGCAATAAAAATTATGGATCAGAAGCCAATGAAATGGCATCATTGTGATATTATCTAAAAACGTAATCTTTTAACCTTTGATCATTTCATAAATTCGAGACGGCTTTTGTTGTGATGTGGCGCAGTATAAATAAAGCTGAATTGAACTGAACTAAATTGAATTGTTCTTAAATTGGTTTTTAAGTGTTTAAACAATCAGGTACCACCACTGTTTGGTGATGTCATTAAGAGACGGCAGAGCTCTGGAAGAACGACTACAAGGGGCTCTACCTGGGGAGACTGTGTCATCCCAATGTACAAGACCTCTTTTGGACAGAGCTGCTCCTCTGCTAAAAGTGCAAGACTTTGAAACTCTTTGCCAGCTGAATTGAAACAGCAGTCTGATTTTAAGGTTTTTAAAAAAAGATCTTAAAAATGGTTTAGTAAAAAGTCAACAGTGTGTACATGATAGGGCTAAAAATTGAGTGACCATGACATAATGGTAATATTATTTTTTTCTTTTTCTCTTCTTTTTGTGTGTATGTGAATGTATGTTGTTTTTGTATATGGCTATATGCACACTGTCATGAATCTGTGTTTGGCTGTTCCAAACCCAGCTCTTATTATGTTTTGCCCTATTTTCTACCTGACGCTTCAGGGAGTTATTGGGCATCCTCTCCCTGACAGCTTGGCCATGCCCCCTCCTCCTGTCTAGTGACATCAGCTGTACTGTCACAGGTGTTCACACACATACTCACTTCCACACACACACACACACACACACACACACACACACACACCCCCCATTCATTCCCAATCATACACTCATGCACGCGCTCTCACACACCAGGCCCAATCAAGTTCAGCCCACACTTTCTTGCACCGGCAATCTCTTTCATTGTTAGGTTCAGGAGTATTTGTTCGCTGCATTTGTGGAAACAGATTGTCGGAGCATTCACCTCCATACGCGGCAGCTAGTTCTCCACGTATGAGCTTCCATTCCCTTCATTGTTATCCAGCCCATCACTTCAAACCTGGCAAATCCCTTGGAGTAACAGCTGGCCCAGCTTCTCGGATTCATCCTCCAGACTGCACGGTTCGCCCCGGGATCGCTCCAGCCCCGTAAGTTCATGATCGCCTTTCTCTTTGCGCTGTCAGCAGTCTGCAGCACTAGGCTTTCCCTTTAACCAGGCTGTTGAGCATCCAGCTGGCACCCTGTATGTCTGGTAGCCTTTACTTCATCATTTGCATTTCGCTGTAACTTTGTGGTCAACTGGTCTTGTTATTCTATGGTAAAATCTAATAAAATGGCACAGTCTACTTCCGCTATTGGGTTTTCCATTCCTTCCCTCATGTGCCGCATAACGGCACGCGAGGGATTATGACAGAATGCTCCGACCATAGAAAAAACCCAGCGGAGTAGATTTGTGTTTTTTCTTCTCCCTTTTCTCCTCGTACGTCGACACAATGATCTGGACGGCCGAGGAGCTGGGAGCCCAGGAGCTGCTGGAGGAGGCGGGCTTCGCCTTTTAGTGGCCTCAGTTTCCTGAGGACGTCAAGCGGCGCTATCCTCACCTCTGGGTAATTCATAGGGTAGACGCCATCCTCTCCGTCATCCTTCCTGTCCCTGACGTGGAGTCGGAGGGTGCCTCTCCGCAATCGGAACCAGCCAACCGCCAGAAGAAACACTCCCGTCGGAGGGAGACCTCCTCCCCCCTCGGATCCCTTTCATCTCCTGGGCCAGCGCCCACTCAATCCTCGGATGTGAGGACGGAGGAGAAGCGCCGCGAGAGAGAGGCACGAGGTCGCGCTTCTCTGGCTGAGAGGGTTCCCGCCCCCGTGCCTACCCAATCCACTGGCTCAACGGAGGAGGAGTGGTTGGTCCTGCTCGCTCAGCTAGACCGCCACGTTAAGGAGGAGCGCCGGGCAAAGGAGGAGCAGAGACTGGCCCCGCTCATCTGCTGGGTGGAGGAGGAGCTGGATGAGGATCCCCCAGCGCTCGAACTCCCCGTGGTCACTCCACCTCCCTCTCCAGAGAAGACGAAGCATCTCGGCATGGCGGACTCGGGGTCCAGCACAAAGCTTCGCGTTCTGGATTATTTGGTTCCCGCGCTGTCCGGGGGGAAGAGGAGGAGGAACTCCCACCAGAAGAGGCTCCCGGTCCCACCAGCGCAGCAAGAGGAGGAACGTCTGGAGAGGAGGGGGGACGTCTCGAAGGCCGCAGAGGACATTCTGTCCCAGGAGGACAGGCAAGTAATTTCTCGTTTAACTTTCATGTCTGAACATTTTTTCCTGCCTCCTGTTGAGGAGGCTCGGGGTGTGCAGTCCCCTGAGTGCTCCACCCCAGCGGCATATAGTGCTCCCGAGCTTGACCTCACCAACTCCTTTTTGTATGCTCCTATGAGCCCACCGGTTCTGGATTCAGGTTGCTCAGGGGAAAGGGACCAGGAGGGTCCTGCCCATGGGCCAGATGAGAGGTCATTCTCAGCCACCACGCCAGAGGAGCCAGAGGCATGGTAAATGGCGCACGGGAGTACCATGACTGCTAAGACCATCACGCCTGCGGTGGGGGCCGCCGCTGCAGAGTCACTCCCCAGTCCAGATCTCCTGACGACAGGACCCGGAACGGTGTCGTCAGAGTCCTGGACGGCGGTAGAGCTCGAGCACAGGCAAGTAATCCCTCATGTAGTCCACTTGTCTATGACTGAGAGATCTTGTCTGGCTCTTGGGGAGGAGAGCCGGGTGCGGGCCCCATCACATCCGGACTCACCTCATCGAGCTCTGCTGCTGCCGGTGACCCTAACCACTCCTACGCTCCTATTCCCTTCGAGCTCCATCCTAGGGTTGCCGGAGAGGAGCTGCCACAACCTGGGTCACCCACAGACGACGATGCGGGCCCAGTTTTCACGGAGGAGGCCGACGGGGGTGAAGCACCCGACGGACCGGGGGAACCCACGCACCCTAGATCACTGGAGTCCTGGACGGCGGTGGAGCCAGAGTTCAGGCAAGTGTGCTCCATTATGTCGGCAATGTCTTTGTCAATGTCACACTGCCCGACTCATGGTGAGGTGGACCTGGGGCAGCTCATTGTAGCCCTTGGGAGCAGAGCAGAGCTCCAGCCGGAGTCCACCGCTGGTGCAGCAGATCTCCAACTAGAGTCCACCACCGGTGCAGCAGAGCTCCAGCGGGAGTCCACCGCCAGTGCAGCAGAGCTCCAGCTGGAGTCCACCGCCGGTGCAGCAGAGCTCCAGCCAGAGTCCACTGCCGGTACAGCCACATCCCAGACCAGGACCATTGCAGGTGCAGCCACGTTGGGGCTGGGGGGCACAGGTTAGGGGTTGTTAGAAGGGTCTTGCTCAGTATTTTGTTCTTTACTGGTTGTGTTTTCACCGGTTGCTTCCCTCCTAACCGGTGTTCCCCCACCTCCCACCCTCGGTTAGTGTTTGTTGCCGGGGGCGGGGGGGGGGCGTCCCTTGAGGGGTGTCGGTTCTTTTCTTGTTGGCTGATGGTACTGGGGTGTCTGGTGCCCAACCCTGGGGAGGGGGGGGGGCTGTCATGAATCTGGGTTTGGCTGTTCCAAACCCAGCTCTTATTGTTATGTTTTGCCCTATTTTCCACCTGGGGCTTCAGGAAGTTATTGGGCCTCCTCTCCCTGATAGCTTGGGCACGCCCCCTCCTCCTGTCTAGTACCATCAGCTGTACTGTCATGGGTGTTCACACACATACTCACTTCCACACACACACATGCACACGCCCCGTTCATTCCCACTCATACACTCATGCACGCTCTCTCACACACCAGGCCCAATCAAGTTCAGCCCACGCCTTCTCGCACTGGCAATCTCGTTCCTCGTTAGCTTCAGGAGCATTTGTTCGCTGCATTTGTGGAAAGAGACTGTCGGAGCATTCACCTCCATATGCGGCAGCTAGTTCTCCACGTATGAGTTTCCAATACTTTTGTTGTTATCCAGCCTGTCACATCAAGCCTGGCAAATCCCTTGGAGTAACGGCTGGTCCAGCTTCTCAGATTCATCCTTCAGACTGCACGGTTCACCCCGGAATCGCTCCAGCCCCGTAAGTTCATGATTGCCTTTCTCTTCGTGCTGTCAGCAGTCTGCAGCACTTGGCTTTCCCTTTAACCGGGCTGTTGAGCATCCGGCTGGTGCCCTGTATGTCTGGTGGCCTTCATTTGCATTTCCCTGTAACTTTGTGGTCAACTGGACTTGTTATTCTGTGGTAAAAATCTAATAAAATGGCACAATCTACTTCCACTATTGGGTTTTCCATTCCTTCCCTCGTGCGCTGCGTAATGGTGCGCGAAGGATTATGACACACATATGTAAATAACTACTTTTTATTTTTCATTTTTGTAAGTATTAACATTTTAATCCTACATTTATTGTTAACATTTTTTCTGTTCTCTGTTTTACCCTTTCTCTCTTTCTTCTTTTCCAAAAGCCTCCTATGGACTAGTGTTGTGAATTAGCATGTATTGCTAAAACACTTAAGCAAAGTATCTGGTTTGTTCAATACATTTGTCTGTCCATATAAATAAAACTAGAAAAGCACTCGGAGAGCGCAGACCTCCGCCAAGCGCCACAGTTCCCCCCATACAGTGTTTGTGTGTACGTTTTCAGATTCCTTGATCATGAAAACATATGACTAGCAATTGGATTCACAATGATAGGATTAGTGGTTCAGTAGTTATTGACGAAAATGACATTTTCCGTAATGGCGGTTTAGCGCCACAGTTCCCCCATACAGTGTTTGTGTGTACGTTTTCAGATTCCTTGACCATGAAAACATATGACAAGCAATTGGAATGACAATGATAGGATTAGTGGTTTAGTAGTTATTCACGAAAATGGCATTTTGCATAATGGCGGTTTTCTTGTGGACGGTGATCCGGATCACCACCAAAATCTAATCATCTGTAGGATACCCCATTTCTGACAATCTGTGAAAATTTCATGAAAATCCGTCCATAACTTTTTGAGTTATCTTGCTAACAAACAAACAGACAGACAGACAAACCAACGCCGATGAAAACATAACCTCCTTGGCGGCGGTAATAATAATAATAATATAAACCATGGTTGCCAAGCTAACTGTAGCAGACTAGAATCCATAGTAGCACTGTCAGTGTGGGTTTGGATGTTCATGGAAATCCTACCACCATCGTTAAAATGGGTGGAGATAAAGCAAGGAGTCATGTCACAGGCAGAGCAAAGTTAAAACTGCTCGTTAAAGAGCACGGTATTGGAACAAAGGCTGAGACTAACACAGTGAAGGGTTTTGTTTTTCCACTGGTAGCCACTCTAGATCCCCAAATTGATGCACAAAAGCACAGAGAAAGTGAATTTTTCCATTGTGTCCATTTAAGATAACTGTGATAAAAAATGTTTTTTTTACATATATCTATATTATTTTCATTGCATATTGTACACAGGTAGTTTAATGCACTTACTGTATTTGAAGTTACTATTACCAGGCGGATAAAAGCGTCAAATTTTCCAGAAATCTTCTTCAGGTCCCCACAAAGTATTTTAGCCTAGGAGCCCATCACAGATTTCAGAAATAAACTGAAAACACACAGATTCTCATGATCAGTATTTGAGAATAAAGTATTACTTTTTTGAGTCCGAACAGTCACAGTCACAACTATATGTTCTTTCTCAGGTCATTCAAAAATGTCATTCTCAGTTTAATATGTGTTGAAACCTTAGAAATACCAACTTTATGTGTGGCTTTCATGTAGGTCAACCTGATGTAATTTGTAAGACATGAATAGTACATGTACAAACAAAAGAGTTAATCAAAAAGGGCTATCCTGCACGATGGGGAGAAGTTCCACATCCCTGGCAAAACAATGCCCAAACAAGAGAATAAGAACAAAGTGCTTCAGAACAATATAGCTGTCTTTGGCCAGCTGTATATTGCCATGCAGAGCCATGAGAGTGACTTGGATGAATTCTTTGTGCATGAAGTTCAGTCTTTTCCTCCTTCTCAGACTTTGGCAAGCTTCATTTACCAGGCACAAAATCTTACCTTCTGCAATGTCTTGAGCAGCCTGGACAACATGAACCACCTACAGACTATGACTACAAAGTTATGGATGGAGCTGTTATTGTACACTGCTTACCTACCGTTGGGATCAGTACATTTGATAAGTATAAAATTTTAAATTACTGTATAGGAGCGCTTCCTGGATTCACAGAGTTTGTTGGAGGTGCTCTTTGGATGGGAAAGACTTGAATATCAAAAGAACTTTCCAAGGAACTCTCTTTTAAAAAATTAAAATGCCTTTATTATAAAGGCATGGTCATCACTGACATTAAAAGTCCTATGCGCTTCGGCATAACAAGCCTTCATCAGGGAGTCAAACAGACCTCAATGAGTCATACGCTCTTTTATAGCGGTGTCTCACCAATAGGAGATCTCCACCTGTTAACAGATCCCCAATCAGTGAGACTCCCCCCGTAGAGATCATAGAAAAGGATACATGGATACATATATAGGTATAAAAATATGCACAGATACAAATGGGAGAAAACACATCCTAATCCTCCTAAAAAAAGACACACCAAACATCCTCCAGAAAATTAACTCTACAAAAAGCAGTAAAATCTAAATCTTTAGGCCTGGATATTTTGTGGCTTGTCGTTTATATATCCAAAACGCCTCTCTTTGGTTGAGTTTCCTTTGTCTTTCACCTTTTCTAATAGAAAAAGGAATGTGATCAATGCCAAAAAGTTGTAGTGAAGATGGATCACTATTATGATAATCCATACAGTGTCTAGCCATCGGATAATTGGCATTTCCTGTGCGAATCGCATACTTGTGTTCTTGTAGTCCCTCATATGCAGGTCTCTCTTTGGGTAAATAGGAAGATGATTTTATATTCAACAATGAAAAAAAGTTTTTTGAAACATATTTTTTGGTGGGGATGATATATTGACGATATGGGAGGAGTCTGATTGGGGATCTGTTACAGGTGGAGATCTCCTATTGATGAGACACCCCTATAAAATAGTTTGACTCATTGAGGTCTGTTTGACTCCCTGATGGAGGCTTGTTATGCCAAAACACATTGGAGTTTTTAAAGTCAATGATGACCATGCCATTATAATAAAGGCATTTTAATTTTTTAAAAGAGAGTGCCTTGGAAATGCATGGCAAGTAGGGGTGGGTTCAAAAGATCAATATATCGATATGGATCGATACATGTTTGACTGAGCCGATATCGATCCACAAAATCCGCGGATCGATCTTTTAATATTAATATGTTTTAATATAATATTTTTACGTTTGTGAACGTCTGCTGAGTATAATCGGGTTGAAACCGGGTCAGTGAGCCAGTAACAATGGCCGAGAAGCATAAATAGCCGACGCGCTAACGGAGCTAGCAAGCTAACGGATATGCTAGTTCTTCTTCTGTGGTGTTAAAACGGTTCTCATCCAGCAAGAGTTTCCTGCCGCGCGTGCTCTTTCGTGTTTACACGAGCGGAGATAATAACGTGCGTCTCTTAATTTAGCAACAAAAGTCACCGTAAAGATTGTCCTCAACAGCTTCTGAATACTTTTCATAAATAAAACTTCTGCGTTCCCTGCGGCGCGTGCACACGTCTTTTGTGTTTACATGACGCGGAGTTAATAACGTGTGTCTCTTAATTTAGCAGCAAAAGTCACCGTCTGTCCGTCTGACTGTCCTCAACAGCTTCTGAATATTTTTCATAAAGCGGGGATAAACGGACTTTTACTCCGTGCAGCGCTGTGTTGGAACATCAAGTTGAAGACTGATAAACGGAAAATGCGCGGAGGCTGAAACCCGTGAAGCAGAGACTTGGAGCTGTTGAGACTGTAAGTTTAATATTTGTTTGTTTTAACATTTGTGTCGTCAATTAATAATTTATCTGGCATGATGATGGTTTCTTTTACAAACTATGGACACAGAGAGAACTGTTGGTTAAGCGCTGTGAATAAATGCAGAATTAAGGTATATTTTATGAGATTATGGACTTCTGCCACTTAAGCGATGTGAAGAGAATAAATCACAATAAAATTAATAAAGGCTGCAGTACAACAAGCTATTTTTACTCAGTAGAACTAAATTGAAATGAACAAACCTTCTCAGGAAATGAACTGAAACCCTTTTCCAACATTGAAAGTTAATTTGTAGTTAAAATATAAAAAAAAAACCTAAATTATTAAACCCTACTGTGGTGTGGCGATCTAAAAATATGAATGTTAATTTTACTGTGAAATCTGTTCTTTTTATCTGCCTTCAGATGTGTGAAGACTGGAAGCTTCATCCTGCACTGAGACCTTCTGAAGGTCAGAGGTGGTCAGTGGAGGAGCATCCCTGCTTCATGTGGATTTCAGCACAGAAGAAGACCTTCAAATTCAAGATTCAAGGAGGTGCTGCCATCATTTTCTCCACACTAACATGCATTCAATGCAATTTAGTTGTTGTAATGACAAATTCTTTTATTTCTTTTTTAAAGTTCTCAGCAAGAACACAATATTGGTCTTCTTTTTTTTTTACAGTTTTACTGAGCATTTAATTCTAAATAAATCACTGTTTAACAAGAAATCTTTGGCAATCCTGTACTTTTCTTGTGGTGTTACATAGAACAGCATCACTGTAAACTATGGAAAAAGCAGCTGCTTTAAAATTTGTACTTCCTCACACAACTTTGAGTGCAAAAAAACTCTAAAAGTGCCATAACTTTTTGGAAAAGCTCCCACAAATCCAGGCTTTTTGGGCCACAACACTCACAAAAACAGCTGACAAAATCCTGGAGGGACTGAAATACAGTGAGATTATGTCTGCACGGTTCATGCATTGAATTTGTTTACTTACTCTGGGTGCTGAACTTGACACGACACACCCTTTGCACTAAAGAAAGCACCTGTGAGCACTTTATGAAATGATAAGTTAAATAATAAAAAGTGCATTATTGTAACTGATTTTGGGTCAGTTCTATATGTGATAATTTATGTATTAACAAAGTTAGAAGATTCTTGGTACAATTTGCAGCATTAGGTCTCGAAGATTTTTGTTTCATGGGAAGTAAAATGGCTATTAAAATGGTAATTCCCCAGATCGAATCGGGATTGAATCGGAATCGATTCAGAATCTCAAGAATCGGAATCGAATCGATTCTGGAAATTAGGGATCGTTCCCAGCCCTACTGGCAAGCACATGATGATACAACTGATGCTTTTGTCACTCTGGCCAAACATCCTTTCCAGCTTCTAGATGCCTCCTCTGAGTTGTTTCAGAAGCTTGAGAGACTGACTATTATCCTGTATGGCAAATCCAGTACATCAGTATCCATCAACCAAGCTACCTCCCACAGAAGATGCACTTCTTTAGCACAGCAGATGGGTAGTGCATCAAGCAGGAATATGGACAACCAGTACCCAGACACAACAGATGATTCCTTCTCCTGAAGACTATGGGTGGGGCTAGGGAATCAGGATCTTGGAGGCCAGTTTGAATGACTATGAGCATGTAGAGAGCTTATCAAATGCTTATCAAATGCTCCTGTAAGGGTGACTGTTCCACTTGCAAATGTGGCAATGCTAATCTGGACTGCTCTCCCTTTGCAAGTGCAGTTCTTACAAATAGACTTCATGTTGAACATAATGTTGCAGTTTTAGGGACACTGTATGGATTTAAAATGGTTAATGATAAGTAATCAATGGTGTGTGAGTATAATAACTCTGTGTTTGATATTGTATTCTCTGGACAGGTTCAAATAGTACCTAGGTTTAGTTTTTCCTGACAAGAATGAAGTTTGATCCTGTTATTCTTGATACATTTCTTTCCTTACGTTTCTTTTCATGGCTATTTGAATTAAACCATGACTCAAGCCAGAGTGGCTTCATTAAATTTGTTGTTTGCAATTAGATGATTGTTACTGTTTGATGAAAGCACTATTAAAGCAAATTTTATATTGGAACATTGAAGTGTTTAAGTGTTTTTACTTCAGCAATGTCAATAAATAAATAAATATGGCATATGAAAAACACCAATTTTGGTTATCCCCAAAATTCATATTTCGCTAAAAAGTATTTTAGGCTTCTATGCTAATATTGTTTGGTAGACCATAAGAAAACACTGTGCTAAAAAATGGTGCTTTTATCCAGTCTGTAATGATAATTTCATTGAGCCACCTGACTATCAGTCTCCATGTTTTTTGGATCACTTTGTTTTTTTTCACCATCATTGTTTGAATTTCAATGTTTCAGTTTTCTCTACAAAAATTCACTGACACTGTTATGGCCCCCAGATCTCTATAACATATTTTTAAACCACGGAAGGATTTAAAAATATGCAAAACACTTACATAACATTTTTAAATTATTAACTTCTTTATGTGGCTTAGACACAGTGTTAGAAATATAAATGTCTTATGTAAGGTCTTATATTATTAAAGAGGACAAGTTTCAGTGGTGTATGAGCTGAGGTTCAAGTGGACTCATAATTACTTAAGAGCTCTAAACTATTTATAGTTGTAGCACCCAACAACACTGACATGCAATTTTTTTGTCATGACAACATCTTGGTGGATCAACTTAATACCACAGCTGTCCACGGCTTTGGAGATTAAATCATGGAATAATTCCAGTGAGAGTTGCAATGCTGATAATACTGTCGTAAGTCAACAGAACCATATACTCAAAGAAAAGGCAATGTGTCGGGTAAGTGTAGCCTTAAACTAGGGTATCCATGCTACGAGCAATATGAGTCATTTATACAGTGCTATCCAGAATAATTTAGTAAATATATTTCATCTATATAAAATATTTCTCAGAATGACCATGATCACTTAATGGAACCCCCCAAAAAATGTAACATGTGCTGATGAATATGTATAACATATGTTAACATTTGTGGGTTGTGGGTGGCATGTCTCAATTTATCAAAATTCATATATCCCTCTTAGGATTACTGGTTTTAACTCTGCAAGTGTACCAGGATCCACTTAGGACCAAGTGACCTAAATTTTGTCATCAAAGTGAGAGTATGAGGCTCTGTGAACATGCGCTCTGCCTACGTTATTATTATTATTATTAGGGCCCAAGCCACTGACAGTGTCAGTGGGCGAGAGCCCTATTGTAATTGTTAAAATTTGTTTGTTTTTTTTCCTTCTTCTCCATCTAAGATCTCATTTTTGGGGTAGTCAACATGCACAAAAACACCCATTTTTTGCAGGGACCTCAAGACTGGCAAAAAATTTAATATTTTGGAGGAAATATGAATGACCCCACAAAAACGGCTCTACAGCGCCACCTAACGTGAAGTCAATGGGGAGTAGCACACGCTTAAAGATGAAAATCCGGTGAGATGTTTATCTTGTCAAGACAAAAAAACTCCATAGAAGTGATGGTCTACACGCAACAGGAAGTCAGCCATTTTGCCAGGAAGTGGCAGTGACCTGATTTCCACCTTGCACATTTGATCAAACTCGTCCTAGGGTTTTAGTCCGATTGAGCTCGTTTGTGGTGACAATCATCTATACCCATGTGCCATTAAAAGTTATTGAAAACTTTTCACGACACTTGACGGTTTGGCCATAAGAGCGTGGCAAAGTTTGATGCCTTGCCATGATCATTCTATGACCATTCTGATGGCAGTAACTCTGGTATGCATTGTCAGATTTCAATCAAATTCAATATTATGGATATTAGTACAATTCCAAACAGTTCTATAGAACAATATTCACAGAAATCTACAGTGCCACCTATAGAGGGCAAGAAAGTTTTGCATCAGAAAGTTTGCATCATGTTTTTTTAATACCTCAGGGATGGAATGTCGGATTGGCACCAAGATAGGTATGATGTATATGGGTATGCCTCCAAACAATTACAGCTATCAATATTCATGAGAAGCAATAGCACCCTCGCTTGGAGACATGAAGGTTACACCAAAGGTTTTCTTCAATATCTCTGAAATAAATAGTCTGATTGGTACCATTTACGGTAACAATCATCTACACCCATGTGCCATTAAAAGCTATTGAAAAGTTTTCCAAATGCCCAACGGTTTGGCGGAAGGGGCGTGGCCAAGTTTGCAGTATTGCCATCACCCTTCCAATGGCTTTTATTCTGGCATACATTGACTGATTTCAACCAGATTTTGTGTGGTGAATAGGTAGCCAATACTGATAATTTCTATAATAAAGAATGACACATAGCAACAGCGCCCCCTACTGCCAATGGACAGGAAGTTGCCATAACTCACATGCCATACTCATGCGCTGCTCGCCAGAATGACGTGCAATTTTCTGAGGTTTATCAGACCACCTGGTTGATCATAACTGCACATCACGTTTAGCATGGCGTCACTGCTGTTACACGTCACTGCTGTTACCATGGACACGCCCTCCTCGCCATTCAATCTGTGATCTCTTTGGGAGGGTTGGGAACGATCTGGAGTCATGAAATCTGGAACATAGGTTGAGGTGACTGTCATATGTAGTCCTATATGGGTGGGCAACATACAGTATAACTGACAAGGAAGTGCTGTCATGGTGTCATGGCGAAGGTTGACTCCTTGCCATGGGACATCGGAAAGTTGTAACTTGGACAAACTTTGTTTGATTTTCACCAAATTTTCTACAATGGATATTAGTCCCACCCTGAACACTCCTATATAAAAATAATTAAAAGATAAAGCGCCACCTAGTGGTTAGACCATTCGATACTTGTAACTTAGACAAACTTTATCCAAGTTTCACCAAATTTTCTACGATAGAAATCAGTCCCACCCTGCACGCTCCTATGTACAAATTATTTATAAAAGTTATAGTGCCACCTTGTGGTTAGAACAACGGACACTTGTAACTTGGACAAACTTTGTGCAATTTTCACCAAAATTTCTACGATCGATATTAGTCCCACCGCGAACGCATCTATTTAAAAATAATTAACAAAAGTTATAGCGCCCCCTAGTGATTAAAGGAAGAATTGCTGAAAACTTTTTTTTCTCTCACCAGATGCAAAAATGAAATGAAGGAATGACTAGGACTCATTGACAGCATATTTACATAGTACAGAACTGTTTTCATGGCAACCGGCATGCTTCAATGGCTTCCTCACCATACAAAACATGAGAGTTACAGCTCAGACAATCCTTGTTTGATTTGGACCAAACTTTGCACAAATCATACTAATCCCACTCTGAACACGTCTGTATTTCAATATTAACAAAATTGTCACAGTACCACCTAGTGCTGACATGAGGTACTGCACAAAATTGTATCCACTTTTGCACAAAGACCTGTAATCAGAATGATGACATTTTCAGAAGTTTCTCAAAGCACATTGGATTACTCTCAGTGGAGGTCACTTTTGTTCTGTGATCATCACAGTTGCCATGGAAACCCACTCCTTGCCATTCAGTACGCTTTTTACTTTGGAAGGTTGGGAGTCCCTGCATCACGAAATGGGGAACATAAGTCAAGGTGACTCTCTTCTGTAGTCCTATATGGGTCTGCAACACGTACCTAACATATAAGCGCTGCCATGGCCACATGCTGAAGTTTCCCTCCTGGCAATACGTCAGACAGCTGTAACTTGGACAAACTTTGTCCAATTTACCCCATAATTGCAACGATGGATCTTAGGCCCGTCCCGCACACTCCTACATAAAAATGACTGACAAAAGTTATACCGCCTCCTACTGCTCACAAGAAAGTACTTCGCCAAAATGTTTTCTTTATTATCAATGCAGGGCTTGCTGCAACGACGGGAAGTTTGCTGGGCCCGTGGGCGCGTGGGGGGTGAGGGTCCGCTTACAGCTGCTTGCATTTAATTATTATTATTATTTTTTTTCCACAATATTTTTTATTGAACTTTTTTTTTTACAAACATAACACAAACAATCAAACACTAACACTAAATTTAAAAAAAATGTACTAAAAACACCAACAACCACTAACAAAGGCGGTCTTCAACAATGCTCCTCTGTTTAGTCTAGGTAATCCATTACATAAGTATACATATTATACATTCACCAGTTTGGAATTTACAAGGTCCACACACATCATTCACCTTCTTCTTCAAAAGTTATGTTTAAATTCTTTACATAATCAATGAAAGGTCTCCATATTATATTCTCAAACACAATTTCCTTTGATTTCAGTATGTATGTTATTCTTTCTAGTGGAAGGCTTGTTAACATCTTTCTTAACCACTGAGTCACATCTGGTCTATGAGTCTTTTTCCACAATAGTGCAATACATTTTTTGGCGTTAAGCAAACTGAGGTCTATGAATGCTCTTTCACTCTTATTAAAGTTATGCTTTTCTGGATACAGACCCAACAAAAACAATTTAGGATTCAATATGATTTGTTTTGAAATTATTTTTTCAATTGTTACCCTCACCTCTTCCCAAAACATTGTAATTTTTCTACATTCCCATAAACAATGAAATAGGGTTCCTTTACTTTCCATACATTTTGTGCACGTATCTGGTATGTTTTTGTTATATCTATTTAACTCCACCGGTGTAACATACATCCGCATTAACCATTTAAAATTTATCAATTTAAGACGTACATTTATTGATTTGGTTTGAGCTTCTGTACAAGCCAATTCCCATTGTTCCTCTGAAATTTCAGTTTGCAGGTCTTCTTTCCAATAATTCAGTCTTTTCTGTGAGTTTTCACTTGAGGATAATGACAATGAGTTATAAAACTCTGAAATAATACCCTTTCTTTTACTATCTTTCGTCAAGATTTTTTCCAAGGATGAATAAGTAGGTCGGATGAGAGCATTATTTTGATTTGATCGAATAAAGTTCCTAAGCTGAAGATATTTAAAAAAATGTGTTTTATTAAGATTAAATTTGATCCTCAGTTCTTCAAAAGATATTATGTTATCTGAACATGACAAATATAAGTCTTGAATCTTGTGAATCCCTTTTAAATTCCATACTTTAAATACAGCATCTGCTCTCCCTGGTTTAAAATATTGATTACCCCATATTGGGCTAAATTGTGACAATAAGTGTGGTTCTTTTAAATATTTTTTGGTTTCACACCATATTTTGATCATATGCTTTACAAATGGATTTTTAACTTGTTTCTGTAATTTTTTTGCAGAGTCTGAGTATATGAATATGGGAAGAGGTAAAGGTAAATTGTATGATTCCATTTCAGTCCAGTGAGGGAGATCATTTGATGAAAAATAATATGTCATAGACCTCAGTTGTGCTGACCAGTAATACAACATAAAGTTTGGACATTTCAGACCTCCACGATCAAATGGTAAATATAGTAAGGACAGACGTAATCTAGCCTTCCTATTGTTCCATATAAATTCCACTTTTTTTTAATTCTTGAGAATACATCTGAAGGTGGTGGTAAAGGAATGTATTGAAATAAAGTATTTTGGGTAAGATATTACTTTTAAGTATATTAATTCTCCCAATCATCGACATTGGTAGTGACATCCATCTCTGAAGTAACTCATTAATGTCTGTCACTAAGGTTTCATAGTTGGCACTGGCGACTGATTCTAGCTTAGGCACAATTTGAATTCCTAAATATTTAAACTGATTTACAACTTTGAATTGATTTACCTCAGGAGCTGGGTGACTTCTCTGGGTCTCATTTAGCATTAATATTGAAGATTTAGTTTTATTTATTGTATATCCTGATATTTCCCCAAAATTCTTTATTAAATTCAACAAGGTCGGAATTGATTTTTTAAGATTCGACATAAACAAAATTATGTCATCGGCATACAGGGAGATTTTATGTTCTGTTGGTCCTACTTTAATTCCATTTATTTGTGGATGTAAATGTACTGCCATCGCTAAAGGTTCAATTGCCATAGTAAACAGTAAAGCTGAAAGTGGACAGCCTCGTCGACATCCTCTATTGATATTTATTGATTTTGAGATATTGCTGTTTGTTAGGATTTCTGCTGTAGCATTATTGTATATTATCTGAACCCATTTTATGAAATTATTTCCAAGTCCAAACCTTTGTAGGACCTCAAAAAGAAAGGGCCATTCGACCCTATCAAAGGCCTTTTCGGCGTCCAATGATAGGAGAGCTGTATCCGGTGCTTCTTTATTAGAATAGATAATATTAAATAGTCTTCTTACATTATGGAAGCCTTGTCTTCCCTTTATAAAGCCATTCTGATCTCGGTTAATAATATTTGGTAATATTTCTTGTAGTTGTCTTGCTAAAATTTTACAGATTATCTTAAGGTCAGCATTTAATAGGCTTATTGGTCTCATATTTTCACATTTATTAGAGGGTTTACCTGGTTTTGGCAACAGTATAATTAAGGCATTATTCATGTATGGTGGTAAATTACTATTTTGAAATGCTTCTAAAACCATTTCAAAAAATGGTTTTTATTAATTTATTCTTAAATTTTTTATAGAGGTCAACTGGAAGACCATCTGGTCCTGCACTTTTTCATGATTTCATATTATCAATGGCTAGCCCAACTTCTTCTTGACTAATTTTAGACTCCAGTATCTCCCTGTTTTCATTTGGAATACACGGTATAGATAATCCGTCCAAAAACCCATTTAGTTTTGTTAAGTCAGTTTCATTTTTGTATCATATAGTTTTTCATAATAATCTCTAAAGGCACTGTTAATTTCTAAAGGATCTACAACTGCCTGTCCGTTACTTACAGTGGGGTAAGAAAGTATTTAGTCAGCCACCAATTGTGCAAGTTCTCCCACTTAAAAGATGAGAGAGGTCTCCAATTTTCACCATAGGTATACCTCAACTATGAGAGACAAAATAAGAAAAAAAAAATCCAGAAAATCACATTGAAGGATTTTTAATGAATTAATTGGTAAATTCCTCGGTAAAATAAGTATTTGGTCAATAACAAAAGTTTATCTCAGTACTTTGTTATATACCCTTTGTTGGCAATGACAGAGGTCAAACGTTTTCTGTAAGTTTTCACAAGGTTTTCACACACTGTTGCTGGTATTTTGGCCCATTCCTCCATGCAGATCTCCTCTAGCGCAGTGATGTTTTGGGGCTGTCGCTGGGCAACACAGACTTTCAGCTCCCTCCAAAGATTTTCTATGGGGTTGAGATCTGGAGACTGGCTAGGCCACTCCAGGACCTTGAAATGCTTCTTACGAAGCCACTCCTTCGTTGCCCGGGCGGTGTGTTTAGGATCATTGTCATGCTGAAAGACCCAGCCACGTTTCATCTTCAATGCCCTTGCTGGTGGAAGGAGGTTTTCACTCAAAATCTCACGATACATGGCCCCATTCATTCTTTCCTTTACACGGATCAGTCGTCCTGGTCCCTTTGCAGAAAAACAGCCCCAAAGTATGATGTTTCCACCCCCATGCTTCACAGTAGGTATGGTGTTCTTTCTCCTCCAAACACGACAAGTTGAGTTTTTACCAAAAAGTTCTATTTTGGTTTCATCTGACCATATGACATTCTCCCAATCCTCTTCTGGATCATCCAAATGCTCTCTAGCAAACTTCAGACGGGCCTGGACATGTACTGGCTTAAGCAGGGGGACACGTCTGGCACTGTAGGATTTGAGTCCCTGGCGGCGTAGTGTGTTTCTGATGTAGCCTTTGTTACTTTGGTCCCAGCTCTCTGCAGGTCATTCACTAGGTCCCCACATGTGGTTCTGGGATTTTTGCTCACCGTTCTCATGATCATTTTGACCCCATGAGGTGAGATCTTGCGTGGAGCCCCAGATCGAGGGAGATTATCAGTGGTCTTGTATGTCTCCTATTGCAGATTCAGTCTTCCCAGCCTGGTGCAGGTCTACAATTTTGTTTCTGGTGTCCTTTGACAGCTCTTTGGTCTTGGCAATAGTGGAGTTTGGAGTCTGACTGTTTGAGGTTGTGGACAGGTGTCTTTTATATTGATAACGAGTTCAAACAGTGGGGACACCTAAAAGACACCTGTCCAAAACCTCAAACAGTCAGACTCCAAACTCCACTATGGCCAAGACCAAAGAGCTGTCAAAGGACACCAGAAACAAAATTGTAGACCTGCACCAGGCTGGGAAGACTGAATCTGCAATAGGTAAGCAGCTTGGTGTGAAGAAATCAACTGTGGGAGCAATTATTAGAAAATGGAAGACATACAAGACCACTGATAATCTCCCTCGATCTGAGGCTCCACGCAAGATCTCACCCCGTGGGGTCAAAATGATCACGAGAACGGTGAGCAAAAATCCCAGAGCCACACAGGGGGACCTAGTGAATGACCTGCAGAGAGCTGGGCCCAAAGTAACAAAGGCTACCATTGGCGGCGTAGTGTGTTTTCACACTACGCCGCCAGGGACTCAAATCCTGCAGTGCCAGACGTGTCCCCCTGCTTAAGCCAGTACATGTCCAGGCCCGTCTGAAGTTTGCTAGAGAGCATTTGGATGATCCAGAAGAGGACTGGGAGAATGTCATATGGTCAGATGAAACCAAAACAGAACTTTTTGGTAAAAACTCAACTTGTTGTGCTTGGAGGAGAAAGAATGCTGAGTTGCATCCAAAGAACACCATACCTACTGTGAAGCATGGGGGTGGAAACATCATGCTTTGGGGCTGTTTTTCTGCAAAGGGACCAGGACGACTGATCCGTGTAAAGGAAAGAATGAATGGGGCCATGTATCGTGAGATTTTAAGTGAAAACCTCCTTCCACCAGCAAGGGCATTGAAGATGAAACGTGGCTGGGTCTTTCAGCATGACAATGATCCCAAACACATCGCCCAGGCAACGAAGGAGTGGCTTCGTAAGAAGCATTTCAAGGTCCTGGAGTGGCCTAGCCAGTCTCCAGATCTCAACCCTATAGAAAATCTTTGGAGGGAGTTGAAAGTCTGTGTTGCCCAGCGACAGCCCCAAAACATCACTGCTCTAGAGGAGATCTGCATGGAGGAATGGGCCAAAATACCAGCATGAGTGTGTGAAGACTTATAGAAAACGCTTGACCTCTGTCATTGCCAACAAAGGGTATATAACAAAGTATTGAGATGAACTTTTGTTATTGACCAAATACTTATTTTCCACCATAATTTGCAAATAAATTCTTTAAAAATCAGACAATGTGATTTTCTGGATTTTTTTTTCTTATTTTGTCTCTCATAGTTGAGGTATACCTATGATGAAAATTGGAGACCTCTCTCATCTTTTAAATGGGAGAACGTGCACAATTGGTGGCTGACTAAATACTTTTTTACCCCACTGTATGTCTTTCAATGGTTTAATAAGAAATGTCAGAATAGGTTAACATATTTGCATAACTTTAAAACAGAGAATTCACACCTATCATGGGCATCATAAACTGTTACTGAGTTACTTATGAATCAAACAGTTGTGGAACCAATTGAAGCATAGTTTAATTTGTCAGTACACTGGAAATTGGAAAACCATAAAATAGCATTGGTTAAGAAAAGTGGATGCAATTTTATGAAGAAAATGATAATTAACTATATAAAAATTTAGAAAATTTGTTTTACTCTGGAAAAAGAACATAAATTAATGAAAGACAACATGCATTTTGAGATTCTGATGGGGGTTTGCATAAAATTAGGTTAAAAGAACTTATACCAGGAATATTCTGAAGAATTAAGGTAAATTAACAACAGACCGTCAGCCATAGCATCGTTGTGTCCCAGTGGGTAGCAGGACCCCCACGTGCCAACCTTGATTCAGCTGGATGTCCGTGGATTCTGTTGATAGAGAGGCTGATAGACAGATTCTCCCACAAGTGCTCCCGAGATCACAAAGGCTGTTTTCCAGCAAACTGGGCGAGGTCCTCTGTTATGCACTGAAGAAGGAATTAGTTTATTGTGCAAAGTCTCATCAGAAATCCAAAATGGAGGCAAAACACATCAGAAATTTTTTTCTTCCTATGTTGGTGGTTTAAATGAATTTGTTCAAACAAATTGATTTTGCTTCAAACAAAACCTTCTTGCAAGGTGATTTAAAGAAAAAGATTAAAATAAGAAAACTGAATTTTAAAGAGAAGAAACAGGATCTTCACAGAGCCTGGAAGAGACTCTGGGCCTACTTAAAAGACAGAAAAAATACAAGGAGAGCAAATGGGGGCTCCTTACAGCTGGCCAACGCCCCAGAACTGACTGAACAAAGAGCAATAAAAAGCAAGTTTTATCAGGTGTTGTAGGGTGGTCCTAAACTTCAGGAAACCTGAGCTGGGCCAATTATATTTGAGCTTTGTTTAACAAAATTAATAAACTCGACTTAAAAGAGGAGATGAAGATAGATGTCAGGAGCCCATTGGTCACATAAAGTTCCTGAGGTGGGGGGCTTCCCCAGAGCAGAGGTAGAGACATTTGATATGAAGAGTGAGACCCTCCTTAATGTATGTGTGCTGAATAAAGCATGACCTGTTTAAACTTTAGTGACTAAGATATTCTACTTGATAATCGGAACACACAATGTTTCTACATTGTAACAAATTAATTTGTAATAGTAAGCATGCAAGAATTAATTTCTTCTTGAAAATAAACAGAACATACCAAAATCATATCAAAAAAAGAATTTGAAACCCATACTGTCCGTCCCCAGGGTTCAATCGGGTCTTCACGGGCAGATACTATCTTAAGAGAAATAATATGGATTAGTTCATGGTCCCAGCCCCCGACCAACAGTGATCTGTGTGGAGTTTGCATGTTCTCCCCGTGTCTGCGTGGGTTTACTCCGGGATTTCTCCGGTTTCCTCCCACATGCCAAAAACATGCAAGTTAGGTTAACTGGCATCAAAACTGGGGATTCTAAATTGTCCTTCGGTATGACTGTGAGAGTGAATAGTTCAGGTTCAGGTTACTTTATTTGTACCCGTAGGCAGATTTGTTTTGCAGTCTGGTGACATCCATATTTACAAACCACAATTACATTTAACATAAACGCAAACACAGGCACACATGAAGCTGACTATAAACATGATAAAAATAGTCAAGTCTCCATCAATCAGGATATAAAGACAACGAGATGAGAGAAAAACCAGAGATAAGAGAGAAGGGTCATATTAAAAAGTTAAAGACTAGTCAAAGAGGTTAAAAATTCAAAGGTCTAAAACCCAATAAAAGATTTAGAGCCCAGATAAAAATCCTACAAAAATAAGTAAATATAAAATGGAGTTAATAAATAGGTAACTAAATTATGTGCAATATACTGTTACAACTTGTTCAGAATGGTTGTCTGTCTCTCTGTGTTGGCCCTGCGATGGACTGGCGATCTGTCCAGGGTGTACCCTGCCTCTCGCCCAAAGATGCTGGGATAGGCTCCAGCCCCCCCATGACCCAAAAAGGACTAAGCGGACGAAGATGAATGAATGAATGAATAGTTCATGGTCCATAATGCATAAAATTCCACTGAAAAGAGAGAATTGAATATTCCTGATTCGTCCACCAGATGGCACTGTGAAAATGTCTGGTTGTTCCTGGAGAATCCTGACCCCCCAAGGTCTGGATAAGATCAATCAAAAAATCTGCTGATTTGAAACATTCCTTTGCCAAAGAGCAGAAAAGGGAGGATGACTAAGTCTTGGAGAAGGGATTAACTTCCACTTTATGGCCGATGGATCATGCTACAGCTCTGTCTTTTTTGGAATGAATGAATCTTTATTTTGGATAGATTAAAAGTAAAGATTTAAAAAAAGGAACAGAATAATATAACAAAAGGGAAAGAAAAAAAATCTAACAAGGTGAAATTAAACAATAACTCCTCCGATTATACAGTTCAACATAAGTTATCTGAAATGGGTGATGGCTGAAGCCGCAGCTTATATTGCCCACCCATATTCCATCCAAGAATTCAAAAGAAAAACAAAACAAGAGCGATTACAATTCAGAACAAAGCTAAAACAAAACATGACAAAAAACTAAGAAACAGCATAACACAGACTGAATATGATAATTCTTGTGATTTTACATGTCATCTTGTATATATGTTTGGAGTATTTCTTCCTTTAGTTTTTGTTTAAATTGTCCAAGCGTTGTACATGATTTTAAGTCAGGTCCAAAAGCATTCCACAATCTGACTCCTTGCACTGAGACACAGTGTTGCTTGGTAGTAGTTCTCACTGAAGGTTTTTGAAATATACATGTTCCTCTGAAATGATATTGTTTCTCCCTTATTTGGAACAACTTTTGGATATTTGCGGGCAGTGATAGATACTTCACTTTAAACATTATTACTGCAGTTTTAAAGTCAACCAAATGTTTCAACTTGAGAACTTTTAATTTAAGAAAAAGTGGGTTTGTTGGTTCCCTGTAAGCAGCTTTGTTTATTATTCGAATAGCTCTCTTCTGAAGCATAAAGACTGGATATATGTTTGTTTTATATGTATTTCCCCATACTTCAGTACAGTATGTCATGTATGGGAGTATTAATGAATGATACAAAGTATATAGTGTGGGTTGATTCAGCAAATATTTCACTCTGTAAAGTATTGCAATTGATTTGGATATTTTACCTTTAATATAATTAATATGTGACTTCCAACACAATTTGTTATCAATTATTAATCCAAGAAATTTAATTTCGGATACCCTTTCAATCTCTACACCATTTACACTGAGTTTAGACACTGAGTTGCTGTGATGGTAGTTAAAAATTATAAATTTTGTCTTACTTAAATTGAGCGTTAATTTGTTTGAATCAAACCACAGTTTAAGCTTTTCTAATTCCTTTCCAAGTGTATCCAAAAGTTGTTCCAAATTGCTTCCACTGCATAATAAATTAGTGTCATCTGCAAACAATATTAAATCAAATTTTTCCAAAACTTTACATATATCATTTATATACATACTGAATAACAACGGCCCCAAAACTGAACCCTGTGGGACTCCACAAGAAACCTTCAGTAACTGCGAGTTTTTGCTACCAACACATACATACTGATATCTGTTCTTTAAGTAACTACATAACCAGGACAGTGCTACCCCCCAATACCATAATTTTGTAGTTTCATTAACAATAATTTATGATCCACTGTATCAAATGCTTTTTTAAGATCCAGGAAAACCCCAAATGAATACTCTATTTTCAACAGCAGTTGATATTTTGTCTATAACTTCCATTAGAGCAAATGCAGTTGTCCTCTTGTGTCTGAACCCATATTGCTGCTCACACAATAAATTATTCTTCATTATGAAGTTGTCATTTCTCTCCCAGAATATTTTTTCAAGTATCTTGGAAAATTGTGGCAATAGTGAAATAGGTCTATAGTTTGAAAATTCCCCTCTGTCACCCGTCTTGTATATCGGAATTACTTTGGCTGTTTTCATTGCACTGGGAAATATACCTGTTTGGAGAGACAGGTTACAGATATACGTCAGTGGTTTCACGAAGTATTCGATGGTAGTTTTGACAAAAAGCATGTCAATACCATCAAAATCCGTAGATGTTTTACTTTTAAACGATTTAACAATTTCAATGACCTCTCTCTCGTCTGTGTTCTTTATGAAAATGGAGTCTTTTATAGCAATGTTTTTGCTTACTGTATCACCTGCACATGCCGTAATGGGTATTTCTCGAGCCAAATTAGGACCAATGTTAAAAAAAAAAATGTATTAAATTCATCTGCAGGTGAGACTGCATTCACACTGAGTCATTTTTTTCTTTGAAAGATTGGCTAGGTAGCTTGTATTTCTGTTTTTATTTCCAAGAGTATTGTTAAGTACTGTCCATGTATTTTTAATGTTATCTCTGTTTTTCTCCAGTTCTTAACTATAATAGTCTCTTTTACTACATCTCATTATACTGTATATATTAACTTATTTTTGTATGTTTTATACCGCTGCTCTGCTTCTATTGTCTTTTTTCTTTAAAAAGGCTTTAAATAATGAATTTTTCTTTTTACATGCTTTTTGTAATCCTTTGGTTAACCATGGCTTGTCGGCAAATTCCTGTTTAAGCTTTTTCTTTACTAATGGACATTTTTTTTCATAAAGAGTGGTTACAATGTCCATGAATATGTCATAGGCTTCATTTACATCTGATACATAGACTTTTGTCCAGTCTTGCTTCAGCAGGTCTTCTTTAAAAGAACTGATTGCATTTTGTGATTTGTATCTGAAAGATTTTAACGTTTTTTTTTTCTGTATTGGCCCGCACGTGGCCATGGATAAGTGCAAAGACTGGCAAATGGTCACTTATGTCATTTATCAATAATCCACTTTCTATTTTCTTATCAATAATATTAACAAACAGGTTATCAATAAGTGTAGCAGTGTGAACTGTGATTCTACTGGAATGTGTTATTGTGGGATATAGACTCATACTGTACATAGAATTAATGAACTCTGTAATTACATTTTGTTGAAATGGATTTAGTAAATCAATATTGAAGTCTCCACAGATTACAACCATTTTCTTATTTGTTATATTATTGTACAGCTCGACTAACTTATCTCTAAATGTCTCAATGCAAGTTCCCAGCATTCTATATATACAACTTATAATTAGATTTTTTTGTTTTATCTTGGTCAGTCTCAATAGTAACACATTCCAGAATCCCTGGTAGTGCAAAAGACATTCTATTTACAAGTTTACACCTATACAAGTCATCAATATACAGTGCAACACCACCACCCTTTTTTTGAGATCTATTAATATAAAACATCTGATATCCCTCTATTGCCATTAGAGATGCCTGCTCTTCATTGAGCCAAGTTTCAGAGACTGCAATAGCTGTAAATTATCTATCTAGCTGTTTTAAATAGTCCAGAATCTGTGGAAAGTTTTTGTTAAGACTTCTGCTGTTGAAGTGTATTATTGATAGTTTACCATCTAATTGTACTTGACTTTTGAATTGCTTTTCAGTATAATATTCACAGTGATTATGAATATTATTGAAGAAGTGGTTATCAGGATCAATATCATTCTCCATCTCTTGTAGTTTATGTTCAGCATAATGGCATATTTTCAGAGTCTGAATTTCCTCATTCTGTGTCAAATGACTTCCTCCAGCTGGGGATGATTGATGTCTACTAAAGTCAGTAATAAGTTTTTTGTTTTGCTTTGTTTTTTAAAGTACAGTGACATGGTATGTCACAAAAGAACTGTTCTTGCCGTGTGTGTGGATATGGATTATCGTAGTCTCTTAATTTTCCCACAGTGTTCATCTATATTTATTTAAGTCAGCAAGATCCCTTATTATTATGGCCTTTGCTTCCTCAGGTGTTCCATTTAGTTTGATCCAAACTCTACAGTTTCTTGTCCATGTTGCTTGCATCTTGTTTTGTCTTCTCAGCATCCATGCTTGCCGTGCTATTTCAGCATTAGTCTTTGTTAAATGTTCATTTAGGTAGACTTCTGTTCCCCGTAGCTTTCTGGCCTGCCTCAGAATGTCATTCTTTACCCTTCTGTTCACAAAGCGCATCACAATTGATTTCTTTGTTTTATCATCCTTTCTGGGTAAAGTATGACGGGCTGAAATTGGATTTCCTTCAACCTTTATGTTTCTGCTTTCAAGGAACTGAAGCAACTGGTTTTCCAGGGAGACTGATTCAATTTGGGGAGCCTCCTCACCTCTCATTCCTGCTGTAGCATTGGCATATGATTGGTATTTCATGTCTAATTCACTAATGATTAAATCATCCATACGAGAATATTGTTCAAGATTCTCGATGCGTCGCTCCAAGTTTGCAATTTTTTTTGTCTCTTTCCTTAATTGTTAATTTCAATTCTCAGACTTCCTCCATTAGCCCTAATAGTTTAGACTATTGATTGGCCACTTTGGTCAGTTCTTCTGACATGAAGTTCAAAGATTTTTTAATCTCTTCCATTTCCTCCTTCTTTGGTGGCATTTTTTACTGACCTGATGATAGTCGGACAGTCTCTGCTAGTGTCGCCGGTATCTGATCCAGCCGACCTTGAATCCAGCTAGGGTCTCAGCCAGCCCCCTCCGCTGCTAGTCCCGCTGCTTACTGCCGCTGTAATTGAGCTCTGATCTGGCTGCTGTCCAGCTGGGGCCTCGGCAGCTCCTCCACCAAGCTCCGCCGCCCACCACCACTGCAGCTGAGCTCCGATCCGGCTCCTGTCCAGCTGGGGTCTTGGTAGTTCCTCTGCTGAGCCCCGCCACCTATCACCATCTTCCTCGGTAGTTCTTCCACCGAGCCCCACCTCTGTAATTGAGCTCCGATCCGGCTCCTGTCCAGCTATGACCTCGGTTAGTTCCTCTGCCGAGCCCCAATCACAAGATTCTAAGAATCTGTGCGGGAGGCTCAGCCGTCATCTACCGGGCCGATGCCAGGTCAGTGAGACGAACCGGGGGCAGAGTCGCTCCTTTGTATCGGTGTTAGCTACGACTAGCTGTGGCGTTAGCTATAGCGATAATGTTAGCTTAGCACGTTAGCACATCCTACGGCTCCTTCCATTCGTCCTTCTCTCTCACATTTCTGTGTTCTGTTTTGGTTCTGCTCGACAGACGAGGCGAGGTGACTGGGAAAACACAGCTTTGTTGACCACTCGATATTGGCAGCTAATGACAGGTTGGTGACTAAGCTCCAGGCGAGATTAGACGAGATGGATGAGAGCAGCAGTTCAGCCAGATCTAGCGGTTGAAACAATTTTTCTTCAGCATAGAATGATTTTAATAAATTGGAACTCAAGGTCATGCTACACTAGACAGGACTTTATGAACTTTTTCAATAATAAAATTTCATCTATCAGAGATAACATCAGTCAGATTCTTCCCATCGTTAACTTAAATACAGTAACTACTACAACTCCTTCAATTGATATCTGTTTAGATGAGTTTACACCAATTGACCTTTTAGAGTTAGATAAAATAGTTTCCTCATCCAAGCCTTCAACTTGTCTTTTAGACCCTATTCCTACCAGGTTATTTAAAGAAGTCTTCCCATTTATTGGTAGCTCTATTCTTCAAATAATCAATTCTTCACTAACATTAGGCCATGTACTGCAGGCTTTTAAAACTGCTGTAATTAAACCCTTACTCAAAAAGTCAACGTGGATCCAGGAGTTTTAGGTAACTATAGACCAATCTCTAATCTGCCTTTCATTTAAAAAATCTTAGAGTTGTTGCTACGCAATTATTTGACCACTTGCAGGGAAATGGTTTATTTGAAGAGTTTCAATCTGGGTTTAGAATCCATCATAGTACTGAAACAGCTTTAGTGAAGGTCACTAATGACCTCCTTATGGCATCTGATAATGGACTTGTTTCTGTACTTGCCCTTTTAGACTTTAGTGCAGCTTTTGATACTATTGATCATAATATTTTACTTGATAGATGAGAACACCATGTTGGAATTAATGGAACTTCGTTGCAGTAGTTTAGATCTTATTTATCTGATAGGTTCCAGTTTGTTCATGTCAATAATGAGTTTTCTTCCAACTCAAAGCTCAGTCACGGAGTTCCACAGGGATCTGTGCTAGACCCTATTCTTTTTAGTTTATATATGCTTCCGTTAGGCAACATTATTAGAAAGCACTGTATACATTTTCATTGTTATGAAGATGACACACAATTATACCTGTCACTAAAGCCAGATGATAGTAATAAATTAGCCAAGTTAGAGGCCTGTCTTAAGGAAATCAAAGCTTAGATAACTTGTAATTTCCTGCTATTAAATTCAGAAAAGACTGAAGTCATTCCAGTTAGTCCAAAAAAAAACCTTAGAAATACTGTTCCAAATCAAACTCTTAGTTTGGATGAGGTTACGCTTTCTCTTAATAGTTCTGTGAGGAACCTTGGAGTTATTTTTGATCAAGATCTGTTTTTTTAATTCACAAATTAAACGTGTTTCTAAGACTGCCTTCTATTATTTGCGTAATATTGCCAAGATTAGGAGCATCTTGTCTCAGAGTGATGCTGAGAAACTAATCCACGCTTTTGTTAGCTCTCGATTAGATTACTGTAACTCTTTATTATCAGGTTATCCTAAAACATCTTTAAAAAGTCTTCAGCTGATCCAAAATGCTGCAGCAAGAGTTTTAACAGGTATTAGAAAGAGAGATCATATCTCTCCGGTTCCGGCCTCCCCTCATTGGCTTCCCATAGAGTTTAGAATTAAGTTTAAAATCCTTCTTCTCACTTACAAAGCTCTAAATAAGCAGGCCCCATTTTATTTAAAAGATCTGATACTACCCTATTATCCTAACAGAGCACTATGCTCCCAAAATACTGGATTACTTGTAATACCTAGAATCTCCAAAGGTACAATGGGAGGCAGAGCCTTCAGTTATCAAGGTCCTCTCCTGTGGAACCAGCTGCCAATCTAGATTCAGGAGTCAGACTCGATCTCTATTTTTAAGAATAGGGTTAAAACCTTCCTTTTTGATATAGTCTATAATTAGGGAGGGATCATGTGCCCCTGAACCCTCCCTTAGTTATGCTGCTAATAGGTTTAGACAGCCGGGGGACCTCCAACAATGAAGGTCACTCCTTTCTTCACTCTCAATGAAATATTTTTACTGGTCATTAAAATCTGTTTGTTCTCTCCCATAGACCGAGTCTCCGTCGTGCTGTTTGCTCTCAACATGTCTGTTCTTTTCTTCTTCTTCACTATCCCCTCACCCCCCAGCCAGTTGCAGCAGATCAGAATCAGAATCAGAATCAACTTTATTGCCAAGTATGCTTACACATACAAGGAATTTTACTTATCACTAAGGTGCGCTTGTGTTAAGCGCTCCCTAATGACGCGGCAGCCATACAGGCGCCTCATACAGTGGGGGGTAAAGAAGGGGAGGGGGAGGGGGTGACACATTGGGCAGAGAGAAAAAAAAAAGTTATCAAAATAGAGCTCGAGTGAGCAAGATTGTGATCACATAGAAAAAAACCCTCTAATTGCACACTTAGCAGACAAGATACAGATCCACACATTAACAAAGCAAGAGAGAGACCAGTGTGTGTATGTCAGTCATGTGATATCAGTGTGAATGCAGTGTGAAGTATCAGTTACTGGTGCACAACAAAAAATCCTCTCCTAGGCAATGACTAGATGTTATGTCCATGTATTCTAAACATAGATAACACGTCCACAGAGTTCATCTCTCTTCAGTGCATGTCAGATGGTAAAATTCCATGTTAGTCACATGATGACGCTGTCCTTGGAGAGTTCAGATTGCTGCACATCAGAATGTTTGGGTTAGAGAGAAGCCAAAACTCCCTTCTGCTTTATCTCTTCTCCTGGAGGAATGAGTTCTCCCAAGGATGCCGAATCAAGGCCTGATGAGCACAGTTCACTTAGAGCATAGATATTTCCTCTCTCATGCGATTCTGTGCATCACAATTTACATTAACATTCACAGGCTTTAAAATCATTCCCCGGAGAGCACCCAGCGACTCCGAGATGTTTCCCACCTTCCGATTCAGTTCGCCATTTGCCGCTATCAGTGCTCTCCCCAGTTGGTCGAATTGTTGAAGGAGCTTCGCCAGGTCCGCATTTTGATTAGCTCTTTCCAACTTCTTTAATTTCCGATACACCAGGAAAACTCCAAAGCCAAACAGCAGAAATCCTGTGATCATAAAGCCAAACAGGTAAGATGTCTTCCACATCCTCAATCGAAAGATCACACAGACACATGAGTTTCCAATTGTCCCATGAGTCTCTCACATAACCCGCAGCTGAAGTGCCTGCAGGACACCTGGGCTCCCCCGGGCCCGATTTTCTGTTTGAAAAACTGGTGTCAATTGCATTTAAAGCCCAGCTCACCAAATCCATAATTTTCTGTTTGGATTGTGATCAGCGAGAAGGAGAGCAAGACACAGACAGGACACAGCAAGCTGGGATCAGTCAAGGGAGGCGGAGGAGGAGAGGAGAAGAAATGTGTCTGCTCTCTCTGAAAGCCGGAAGAAGAAGGATGACTTCCCCTCCCTGAGCCTGGTTCTGCTGGAGGTTTCTTCCTGCTAAAAGGGAGTTTTTCCTCTCTACCGTCGCCAAGTGCTTGCTCATAGGGGATCGCCTGATTGCTGGGGTCTTTCTGCAATTGTGGGGGGTTCCCCTACAGTTGAAAGTGCTATGAGATGACTGTTGTTGTGAAATGGCGCTATATAAATAAAGTTGAATTGAATTGAATTGAATTGAATTGAATTGAATTGAATTGAATGGAACTGAATTGAAGATGCTGGCTGAAGCTTGTAAAAGAGTGTTATTATCCACAGTGAAACGAGTCCCGTACCGACATAGGCTGAAAGGCCACTCAGCGAAGAAGAAACCATTAATCTAAAAGCCATCTAAAAAACAGCCAGATTACAGTTTGAAAATGCACACAGGGACAAAGACCTTAATTTCTGGAGACATGTCCTGTGGTTTGATAAAACTAAAATTGAACTGTTTGATAATAATGACCATCACTCTCGCTATGAAGAGTGAGAATATGTATGGGCACATAATCATACCATGTAGGATAACTAAGTAGACGGTTGTGCTGTTTCATCCCATCTAGCAACAATGCTCTGCACTGTGTGTGTTTATATATTTACATATTTATTCCATCTAGCTACAATGCTCCGCACTGGGTGTGTTTATGTTTATATATCTATATATTTATTCCATCTAGCTACAATGCTCCGCACTGTGTTTATATATCTACATATTATTCCATCTAGCTACATTGCTCCGCACTGTGTTCACATATTCATATATTTATTCCATCCAGCTACAATGCTCTGCACTGTGTGTCTGTGTGTGTGTGTATATATATATTTTATAGTAATATGTACATATGTATATTAGCTGCTCTTGCTTGCTTGTTTTTTTTCTTGCCTTCTGATTGTTGCTCTGAGTGTTGCTATCCCTGTGCTGTTGCAATCCTGGAATTTCCCCGTTGTGGGACTAATAAAGGCTAATCTTATCTTATCTTATCTTATTACTGCATTTGAAGGAAACACAGGGAAGCTTAAAAGCCAGAGAACACCATCCCAATTGTGAAGTACGGGGGTGGCAGCATCATGTTGTGTGGGTGTTTTGCTGCAGGAGGGACTGGTGCACTTCACAAAATAGATGGCATCATGAGGAAAGAACATTACATGGAAATATTAAAGCAACATCTCAAAACATCAGCCACGAAGTTAAAGCTTGGGGTGCAAATGGGTCTCCCAAATGAACAATGACCCTAAGCATACTGCCAAATTAGTTACAAAGTGGGTTAAGGACAACAAAGTCAATGTTTTGCAGTAGCCATAACAAAGCCCTGATCTCAATCCCTTGGAATATTTGTGGGCAGAGCTGAAAAGACATGTGTGAGCAAGGTGGCCAACAAACCTGACAGTTACACCAGTTCTGTCAAGAGGCCAAAATTCCAGCAAACTATCATGAAAAGCTTGTAAAAGGACCCAAAATGTTTCACTCAAATCATACAGTTTAAAGGCAATGCTACCAAATACTAAGGAATGTATGGAAACCTCTGACTTTGAAGAAAGTAATAAAAAAAATCTTAAAAAAAAGGATCAAATATAAAAATTATTTAGCAAATAGATTACCAAAATTATTTCTATTTTTTTTTGAATGAATGTTTCGGATAGATTAAAAGATTAAGAGAAAGGAACAGAACAATATACTGGGGGGAAAAAAACCCAACGAGGTTGAATTAAACAGTAACTCCTCGGATTATACAGTTCAACAGAAATCATCCGAAAAGGGTGATGGCTGAAGTCGCAGCTTATACTGCCCACCCATGTTCCATCTAAGAAGTCAAAAAAATAAAAGTAATTGCAAAACAAAACATGACAAAACAAAACTAAGCAACAACACAACACAGACTGGATATGATAATCCTTATGTGATTTTACATGTCATTTTGTATATATGTTTGGAGTATTTCTTCCTTTAGTTTTTGTTTAAACTGACCAAGCGTTGCACATGATTTTAATTCAGCTCCAAAGTGTTCCACAGTCTGACTCCCTGTACTGAAACACAGTGTTGCTTGGAGGTAGTTCTCACTGAAGGTTTTTGAAATATACATGTTCCTCTGAAATGATGTTTCTTCCTTATTTGAAACAACTTTTGAATATTTGCAGGCAGTGACAGATTCTTCACTTTAAACATTACTACTGCAGTTTCAAAATCAACCAGATCTTTCAACTTGAGAGCTTTTAATTTGAGGAAAAGTGGGTTTGTTGGTTCCCTGTAAGCAGCTTTCCTTATTATCCTAATGGCTCTCTTCTGAAGCACAGAAGCTGGATATACGTTTGCTTTATATGTATTTCCCCATACTTAAGTACAATATGTCATGTATGGGAGTATTAATTAATGATACAGGGTATATAGTGGGGGTTGATTCAGCAAATATTTCACTCTATGTAGTATTGCAATTGATTTGGATATTTTACCTTTAATATAATTAATATGTGACTTCCAACACAATTTATTATCAATTATTACTCCAAGAAATTTGATTTTGGATACTCCTTCAGTCTCTACACCATTTACACTGAGTTTAAATACTGAGTTGATGTGATGGTTGTTAAAAATTATAAATTTTGTCTTAAAAATTTAATTTAATTTAATTTACTTAAATTGAGCGTTAATTTGTTTGAATCAAACCACAGTTTAAGCTTTCCAAATTCCTTGCCGAGTGTATCCAAAAGTTGTTTCAAATTGCTTCCACTGCATGATAAATTAGTATAATCTGCAAACAATATTAAATCCAATTTTTCCAAAACTTTACATATATCATTTATATACAGACTGAATCATAATGGCCCCAAAACTGAACCTTGTGGGACTCCACAAGTAACCTTCAGTAACTGCGAGATTTTGCTATCCACACATACGTACTGATATCTGTTCTTTAAGTAACTACATGACCAGGACAGTGCTACCCTCCAATACCATAATTTTGTAGTTTCTTTAACAATAATTTATGATCCACTGTATCAAATGCTTTTTTAAGATCCAAGAATACCCCAACTGAATACTCTTTATTTTATACAGCAGTTGATATTTTTTCTATAAATTCCATTAGAGCAAATGTAGTTGTCCTCTTGTGTCTGAACCCATATTGCTGTTCACACAATAAATTATTATAAAGTTGTCAGTTCTCTTGTAGAATATTTTTTCGAGTATCTTTGAAAATTGTGGCAATAGTGAAATGGGCCGAAAGTTTGAAAATTCCCCTCTGTCACCTGTCTTGTATATCGGAATTACTTTGGCTATTTTCATTGCATTGGGAAAAATACTGTACCTGTTTGGAGAGACAGGTTACAGATATACAGTACGTCAGTGGTTTCACTAAGTATTCGATGGTAGTTTTGACAAAAAGCAGGTCAATACCATCACAATCTGTAGATGTTTTACTTTTAAACGATTTAACAATTTCAATGACCTCTCTCTCATCTGTGTTCTTTATGAAGATGGAGTCTTTTATAGCAATGTTTTTGCTTACTGTATCACCTGCAGGTGCCATAATGGGTATTTCTCGAGCCAAATTGGACCAATGTTAACAAAAAATTTATTAAATTCATCTGCAGGTGAGTCTGCATTCACACTCTTTGAGTTGTTTTTTTTTTGTTTTGTTTTGCTTTTTGAAAGATTGGTTGGGTAGCTTGTATTTCTGATTTTATTTCCAAGAATATTGTTAAGTATTAAGCAACTGACCAAAAGCTGGAAAGTTTAGCCTGATTTTAATGTCAGACAGTAAGAAAAAAAAAAGTTGTGTCTTTTTATACAGTGCATGTAAACTTCTGTAGTAACTTTCCTTAAGAGTGAGATTTTTTTTCTTCAAAAATATAAATCTGTTTAATAACATTTCCAAATTTTATTAAACCAGTTTGAAGTTGAACAAGAGGGGGAAAGAAGTCACGGTAATAGAATGCCATATGCTAACATTTTCCTACCTCATATGCATCAAAGTCCCATCAAGCTCAGTTTGATACATGGTGCACTTAACATAACACACATTTCCTCACCAGTCATTCACTCACTAAATATTTTCCTGCATTCATCTGAAATATGAGTAACATCAGTGAGGGCATCAGGGCCCTTCACAGCAGCCTCAGTTTGAGCGCATGCTTATTCGACATCATGCTGCTTCCTCACAAATCAAGCTTGAAATATTCCCTTGTGTTGACCTGCTCAGTTCCTTTACCTGCGTCACTGAAGCCTAAGACAAGATGGTGATTGATTGCTTTCAGCAGGGAAGCAGTGATGAAAATATCTACAGTTCAGAGAAAAAAAAGGAGACATATATAAATAAAGAAGAAAACCTTTAGAAATTACTTTTTTATTCCAAAATTACCTCAGTTGACTTCAAGATGGTTATACAAGAGCTTCGTGTGACTTATATATTATTAAAGTAACAGGAAAACTGTTTATTTGTAAGTGTCCTCTTTTCTGTTTAACAACTGCTATCCTACTGCTTGCCCACTTTAATTTTACCATCCTCATTTCCTGGTCCAAAGGCTCATGATTTAACAGGAAATATTGTAACACATACAATGAAAGTTTGCAAACATGCCAGTCAACACTTGTTTGACATTTGTCTATTATGTAAGAATGAACGGCTGATTTATTAAGGTTATTACTCAAAATATTTACATTAGGCAATTCCAGTTATTTGGACCTAAAAGAGATTTGAATTAATAGTGCATGTTATGCCCACAAGAGGCAATCTACTAAAGTGAGATTCAAGATTCAAAGATTTTGTCAATACTACTATACGTACAGGACATACAGGAGAACTGAGATGTCATTTCTCTCTCTTCAGTGGTGTGGGAAATTTAAAAAAAAAAAAAAAGGAATAAGCCTGGAAAAACAACAACAGCAGTCTATGTACAGTAATGCTTCCTGTAGTGCAAATAACGGTAAAAGATAAAACCCAGACATCCCATACTGCAAATAAAGATAAATGATAAAACCTAGCAATCCTATGTAATTCAATTCAATTCAATTCAACTTTATTTATATAGCGCCATTTCACAACAACAGTCATCTCATAGCACTATCAACTGTAGGGGGAAACCCCCACAGCTGCAGAAAGACCCCAGCAATCAGGCGATCCCCTGTGAGCAAGCACTTGGCGATGGTGGAGAGGAAAAACTCCCTTTTAACGGGAAGAAACCTCCAGCAGAACCAGGCTCAGGGAGGGGCAGTCATCTGCTGCGACTGGCTGGGGGGTGAGGGGATAGAGAAGAAGAAAAGAACAGACATGTAGAGAGCAAACAGCACGATGGGGACTCAATCTATGGGAGAGAACAAACAGATGTTAATGACCAGCAAAAAAAAAAATATTTCATAGAGAGTGAGGAAAGGAGTGAGGCCCAGTGCATTACTGGAGGTCCCCCGGCTGACTAAACCTATTAGCAGCACAACTAAGGGAGGGTTCAGAAACACATGATCCCTCCCTAATTGTAGGCTATATCAAAAAGGTAGGTTTTAGCCCTATTCTTAAAAACAGAGATCGAGTCTGACTCCCGAATCCAGATTGGCAGCTGATTCCACAGGAGAGGAGCTTGATAGCTGAAGGCTCTGCCTCCCATTGTACTTTTGGAGATTCTAGGTATTACAAGTAATCCTGCATTTTGGGAGCGTAGTGCTCTGTTAGGATAATACGGTAGTATCAGATCTTTTAAATAAAAAGGAGCCTGATTGTTTAGAGCTTTGTAAGTAAGAAGAAGGATTTTAAACTTAATTCTAAACTCTATGGGAAGCCAATGAAGGGAGGCCAGAACCGGAGAGATATGATCTCTCTTTCTAGTACCTGTTAAAACTCTTGCTGCAGCATTTTGGATCAGCTGAAGACTTTTTAAAGATGATTTAGGACAGCCTGATAATAAAGAATTACAATAATCTAATCTCGAGCTAACAAAAGCGTGGATCAGTTTCTCAGCATCACTCTGAGACAAGATGCTCCTAATCTTGGCAATATTACGCAAATGATAGAAGGCAGTCTTAGAAACAAATTTAATATGTGAATTGAAGGACAAATCCTGATCAAAAATAACTCCAAGGTTCCTCACAGAGCTATTAAGAGAAAGAGTAACCGCATCCAAACTGAAAGTTTGATTTGGAAAGGAATTTCCAAGGTTTTTTGGACCAACAAGAATGACTTCAGTCTTATCTGAATTTAATAGCAGGAAATTACAAGTCATCCAAGCTTTGATTTCCTTAAAACAGGCTTCTAACTTGGCTAATTGATTACTATCATCTGCCTTCATTGACAGGTATAATTGTGTGTCATCTGCATAACAATGAAAATGTATACAGTGCTTTCTAATAATGTTGCCTAACGGAAGCATATATAAACTAAAAAGAGTAGGGCCTAGCACAGATCCCTGTGGAACTCCATGACTAAGCTTTGAGTTGAAAGAAAACTCATTATTTATATGAACAAACTGGAACCTATCAGATAAATAAGATCTAAACCATTGCAACGAAGTTCCATTAAGTCCAACATAGTGTTCTAATCTATCAAGTAGAATATTATGATCGATAGTATCAAAAGCTGCACTAAGGTCTAAAAGGACAAGTACAGAAACTAGTCCATTATCAGATGCAATGAGGAGGTCGTTAGTGACCTTCGCTAAGGCTGTTTCAGTACTATGATGGATTCTAAACCCAGATTGAAACTCTTCAAGTAAACCATTTCCCTGCAGGTGGTCAAATAATTGTGCAGCAACAACTCTTTCTAAGATTTTTGAAATGAAAGGGAGATTAGAGATTGGTCTATAGTTAGCTAAAGCTCCTGGATCTAGCGTTGGCTTTTTGAGTAAGGGTTTAATTACAGCCGTTTTAAAAGCCTGCGGTACATGGCCTAAAGTTAATGAAGAATTGATTATATGAAGAATAAAGCTACCAATAAGTGGGAAGACTTCTTTAAATAACCTGGTAGGAATAGGGTCTAAAAGACAAGTTGAAGGTTTGGATGAGGAAACTATTTTGTCTAACTCACAAAGGTCGTTTGGAGTAAACTCATCAAGACAGACATCAATAGAAGGAGTTGTAGTAGTTACAGTATTTAAGTTAACTGTGGGAAGAATCTGATTGATTTTATCTCTGATGGATGAAATTTTATTATTGAAAAAGTTCATAAAGTCCTGACTAGTAAGCTCTAAGGGAATGCTAGGATTGACAGAGTCCTGACTCTTTGTCAACCTGGCTACAGTACTGAAAAGAAACCTGGGATTATTCTTGTTCTCTTCTATTAATGCAGAGTAATAATTTGTTCTAGCTTTTCTAAGAGATTTGTGTTATGTACAGAAAAGGTAGAGCAGTAATAGTCATAGCTTCAAGTTCTCCCCCCCCCCCCCCTTGTCCTGTCAAGCAGCTAGGTAAGCCAAACAGAAATCTACTTCCCTTATTGTAATTTCCCAGTTTGGGATCAATAAAGTCAGTCCGTCCGTCCGTCTGTCCGTCCATCCATCCAAACAGATTTACTTTGCCAAAAGGAGCTTTATATAGCACATATACAGTATATGTACTGTATATTATTTATAAACTCCTCTTATAATAACTTTTAAGAAGATGTTCGAGTTTGTAATATTTGATCGTTGTTTGGTGAACATCATGCAAACAGTTTTTTTAGTGTTTAGTAGGAGACATGAATTATTCAGCCAGTCATGGATTTGGGTCATCGCTGTTGTTGTCAGGGTCTGAGTTTGGTCAGAGAACCAGGCTCACCCTTTAAGTTATTCTTGTATTTATTATTAAGATAAGATAAGATAAGATAAGCCTTTATTAGTCCCACAACGGGGAAATTCCAGGATTGCAACAGCACAGGGATAGCAACACTCAGAGCAACAATCAGAAGGCAAGAAAAAAAAACAAGCAAGCAAGAGCAGCTAATATACATATGTACATATTACTATAAAATATATATATACACACACACACACAGACACACAGTGCAGAGCATTGTAGCTGGATGGAATAAATATATGAATATATGAACACACAGTGCAGAGCATTGTAGCTAGATGGAATAAATATGTAAATATATAAACACCCACAGTACGGAGCATTGCAGCTAGGTGGAATAAATATGCAAGTATACAGTATAAACACACACAGTGCGGAGCAATGTAGCTAGATGGAATAATATGTAGATATATAAAAACACAGTGCGGAGCATTGTAGCTAGATGGAATAAATATATAGATATATAGATATAAACACACCCAGTGCTGAGCATTGTAGCTAGATGGAATAAATATGTAAATATATAAACACACACAGTGCAGAGCATTGTTGCTAGGTGGGATGAAACAGCATAACCGTCTATTTAGTTATCCTACATGGTATGATTATGTGCCCATACATATTCTCACCCTCCATAGCGACCGGTATGTTCCTAGTTGTATGCCGGAGAGGACCATTGTGTAAGTCTATTGCATCTTTTGCATTCAAAAAAACTATTAGTTTGTTACGTCTTTTTGCTATCTCTGCGAGCAGCCCTGCTTAGGTTGTACAGTCTGACAGCCGTTGGTAGGAAGGACCTACGAAACCTCTCGGTTGTGCACCTGGGATGATGTAGTCTGCTGCTAAATGAGCTCCTCAGTGCATCCAGTATGTCCTGCATAGGGTGGAACTCGGACTCCAGCAGAGATGACAGTTTAGCCACCGTCCTTCTCTCTCCTATCTCCTCCATCGGATCAAGGCGTTGCCCCAGGACAGAGCTAGCTTTCTTAATCAGTTTGTTCAGTCTCTTCCTATCGGCTGCAGTAATGCCACTGCCCCAGCAGACCACTCCAAAAGTGATGGCTGATGCCACCACCGTGTCATAGAATGACTTCAGCAGCGCCCCTTGTACACCAAAAGACCTGAGTCTCCTCAGCAGGAACAGCCTGCGCTGTCCCTTCTTGTAGAGTGCGTCAGTATTGTGTGACCAGTCTAATTTATTGTTCAGATGAATACCCAGGTACTTATAGGATGTCACCATCTCGATGTCTGTTCCCTGTATATTTACTGGTGCTGTGAGGGGCTGCCCATGCCTGCGGCAGTCCACCACCAGCTCCTTAGTTTTCCTCGCGTTGATCTGGAGGCAGTTCCGATGGCACCAGTCCACAAAGTCCTGGATAAGCCCTCTGTACTCAGCTTCATCTCCGTTGGAGATGAGACCAACGATCACAGAGTCATCAGAGAACTTCTGTAGATGGCAATGTGTTGTGTTGTGTGAGAAGTCCGCAGTATAAAGAGTGAACAGGAAGGGAGCCAGCACCATTCCCTGAGGGGCCCCCGTGCTACTGATGATCGTGTCGGAACACAGTCCCGGGTTCTCACAAACTGAGGCTGGTTCGTGAGGTAGTCCAGGATCCATGATGACAGGTGCTGGTCCACCCCTGCGCGCAGCAGCTTGTCCTTCAGGATCATCGGTTGGATGGTGTTGAAAGCACTGGAGAAGTCAAAGAACATGATCCTCACCATATTCCCGGGCTTCTCCAGGTATTATCCTGAGTTGTCGTTACTGTGCTTTTTTCCTGTCATGATTTTCTGTTTCGGGTTTGCCCCTTTATTTCTGACAGTGTTTTCTGTTCCCTTTTGCATTGCTGATTTGGGTTTGTTAATTTGCTGAGCACACACCAGTTTGTGATTATGTTCATTTTCTCCACCTGGTATTTTAGGGACGCAGCTCCTCACCTGGGCGCTGCATTTTTAGTCATTATAGCACTCGTTTTGGTGGTGAGCACACACACTTCAGTTGATTCCGTTTTACCCGGCCAAAATGTGCTGTTTTTGTTCACAGCTGCTGAGTTGCATTTATTTTGGGTTGAGTAAATTATATTAAACACTTGCTTCGCAATTGAGACCTGTTCTCTGCCCAGTCCGGGCGCAACCCATGACAGAAAAATGCAGCCAGTTATGGATTCAACAAGCAAGTTTGGCAGGAGAAGAAGGAAGTGGAGTCGTGACGAGCATGAGGTGCTGGCCGCTGTGGAGGATCTGGTTGCTCAGAGCAGCTCATCCCCAGAGGATGCGGGGCATTGCTGGGGAGGAGTTGCAAACTTGATGAGCACCAGACCGAGTTTGTACTCCCACCCCTGGATGAAGAGACTCGCACTTCCTGCGCTTCCTTTGGTGCCAGTATTTTCCTCCTTGCCAGAGCCAGCCGTTCTACCGCCAATTCTCTCTCCGGCAGAGCAGAGAGAGTTCCTCGGCAGCAGGCTGGGGTTCGGGGGCCCCGGGTGGAAGGACAATACAAGGAGACGCTGCTTCTCTTGTCGCTCCGCCTCTTCACCCGCAGCTCCCAACCAGATGATCTCTTGAGCCACCCAGAGGAAAACGTCTGGGAAATCAGCGGCAGGAGAGCAGGAACAGAGGCAAGTACCTTTTCATTTTTCAATGCCATTAAATGAAAGGTCTTGTCCTGTTTCTGTTATTTCAGCTGCTGCTTCCATCCCTCCATCCTCACCTGCTTCTCCTTCCTCTGTGTTTTCTCGAAGTGGTTGCCAATACTGGGAGGAAACCAGATTGTCTGGGAGGAGTCTGTTGTTCTCGATGGCCCACCAGCAGCAGTTGCTCCCACGTGGACGCTGCGAGACACCGAGGTTTGCCAAATTGGGGATGCAGCTTTGGAACCACTGTGTGAGGATCACGAGGAGGAACAGAAGGAGCGTTGACAGGCTGTGCTAGCTCAGGAGGAGCTTATGTTGGACTATAAGCCGTGACTCATTCTGGAACACATGTCCCTGCTGGGTTAGACCCAGTTGGAATCAGATGGTCAGGCAGCACAAGTACAGTACCTACTCCACAGCGCCATTCAACCCCAGCACCAGCTTCTTCTTCCGGCTTTCAGAGAGAGCAGACGCATTTCTTCCCGTCTCCTCTCCTCCTCCCTTCACTGATCCCAGCTTGCTGTGTCCTGTCTGTGTCTCGCTCTTCTTCTGGCTGAACCTCGATCCAAACGGAAAATTATGAATTTGGTAAGCTGGGCTTTAAATGCAATTGACACCACCTTCTCAAACAGAAAATCGGGCCCGGGGGAGCCCAACTGAGAGACACAAACAATTGGAAACTTACATGTCTGTGCGACCTTTCGATCGAAGATGTGGAAGACATCTACCTGTTTTGGCCTTATGATCACAGGATTTCTACTGTTTGGCTTTGGAGTTTTCCTGGTGTATCGAAAACTAAGGAAGTTGGAAAGAGCTAATCAAAATGCGGACCTGGCGAAGCTCCTTCAACAATTCGACCAGTTGGCGAGGGCACTGATAGTGGCTAATGGTGAACTGAATAGGAAGATGGGTAACATCTCGGAGTCGCTGGGTGCTCTCCAGGAAATGATTTTAAAGCCTGGAAATGTATATGGAAATGTACATGCAAATTGTGATGCACAGAATCGCATGAGAGGTGAAATTTCTATGCTCTAAGTGAACTGTGCCTATCAGGCCTTGATTCGGCGTCCTTGAGAATCATTCCTCCAGGAGAAAAGATAAGGCTGAAGGGAGTTTTGGCTTGGCTTCTCTTTAACCCAAACAATTGCTGATGTGCAACAATCTGAACTCTCCAAGGACAGCCATGTGACGAACATGGAATTTTACCATCTGGCATGAACTGAAGAGAAATGAACTCTGGGGACATGTTATCTATGTTTTAGGACACTAAGGACATAACATCTAGCCGTTGCCTATGAGACGATTTTTGTTGTCCACCAGTAACTGATACTTCACACACTGCACTCACACTGATATCATATGACTGACATACACACACTGGTCTCTCTCTTGCTTTGTTAATGTGTGGATCTGTATTGTCTGCTAAGTGTGCTTAGAGGGTTTTTTTCTATGTGATCACAATCTTGCTCACTCGAGCCATATTTTGATAACTATGTTTTTTCTCTCTGCCCAATGTGTCACCCCCTTCCCCCTCCCCCTCTTTACCCCCCACTGCATGAGGCACCTGTATGGCTGCCACGTCATTAGGGAGCGCTTAATAATGAGCGCACCTTAGTGATAAGTAAAATTCCTTGTTTGTGTAAGCTTACTTGGCAATAAAGTTGATTCTGATTCTGATTCTGATTCCACGGCACCACCCAGCTTTAGTACCTACTCCACGGCACCTCTCAGCCCCAGTACCCGCTCCACGGCGCCTCTCAGCCCCAGTACCTGCTTCATGGCACCTCTCCACCCCAGTATCTGCTCTAGTACCAGCTCCAGCTGCTCACAGTGTGCGTGTCGCAGCTCCAGCCTTCCTCAAGGTGCACACAACAGCTCCAGCCATCCCCAAGGTACGCATAATGGCTCCTGCTGTCCACAAGGTGCACACAATGGTTTCTGCTGTCCCTGAAGCACACCACAGCTCCAGCTGTTCCTGTTCTGCCTGAGATGCATGCTGCGGTTCCTGCGACTCATCCAGAGGTGGTCACCCCAGCAGCTGTGGACCAGGAGCTCAGGCAAGTACTTTACCTTTTTAACACCAAGACTAGTTCAGTCTTGCCTAGCTCCTGCTGATTGTGGTGACGCCTCACTCACCCCCGTCCTTTCTTCCACGTCACAGGAGGACTTCTTAGTTATTAATGGTAAAATGGTAAATGGGTAAATGGCGTAAATGGCGTTCACTAATATAGTGATTTTTCTCATCTCTAGATGACCAAAGCAACTCTTTCTGCAACTGTGGGGGTTCCCCCCCTACAGTTGATAGTGCTATGAGATGACTGTTGTTGTGAAATGGTGCTATATAAATAAAGTTGAATTGAATTGAATTGAATTCAAAGCGCTTTACAGATCCTGCTATCCACCCATTCACACACGCATTCACACACTGATGGCGGCGGATGCCATACACTGGCCTGACTCACCGGGAGCAACTGGGGGCTCAGTGTCTTGCTCAAGGACACATCCACATCCAGACTGCAGACAGAGTGGGAATCGAACCCCTGACCCTCCGATCAGTAGTGGGCCATAATACTACACCTGCACCACAGATTCTTAATGTGTTTAGTTTTAGGGGAATAAATGAATGAACAAGGAGTGTGCAGCATTTTTACTTTTCACTGTAACTCCCCAGAGAGACAGGAGATGCGTCCATATCTGCCTCAGCAGCGTGCCCCCCGGTGTACAGCTGGGCCGAGGCCACCCACACCGCACCTACGGTCGCAGTTCTCCCCCATCAAGCACCCTTGACTATCACCCGAGAGCGGGCTCGCTTCATGGCAACCTCTTCTTTGAAAATGTTTTGTCCACTAATCTGTCATGGGTTGAGTCATCATATCACATCATCATATCTAGTGTCCGTTTGTGCTTGTGCGTCCCGGTTAATGAAGAAACACACTCAGCCAGTGTTTTCCGTTAAATGAAGACAGTTAAATACAAACTATTTGAAGACACAATAGGGTTTTTCACTACACAGAGGAAAAAAAAAATGCTATGTTGCTTTACGATTCAGTTCTCTACCAGATTGCAGCTGGATCAGTCTGTCCTATCGGGAAAACAGCTGTCACCACGACCCAGGTACGTATGCACAAACCCGATATTCATACTCTAAAAGGGCTGTGAAGTCACACAATTCAATTTGATTCTGATTTTTGGGGTCACAATTCGATTCAGAATACATTTTCAATTCAAAACAATTTTCGCTTTGCATTTGGCTCTCAGTTCAGTCCAAAAAAATACTCATCTCATTAAAAAAAGTCCACTGCACTGCAAAAAATGCTGAGGTAAGCTTGAAAGCAGAGTACAGTGTGTTGATGATTAGGGGGGTTATACAGTATTTTTAAAAAATTACATCAACTGATTCGCAATAAAATACTGTTAAATGAAAAAAGCAGGTGTAGGTTAGGAACTGGGTTTTTTTAAATTTCTTGTAAACTTGTGTCTCAGAAATGAAATTGTACACAAGTGAAATAAATTTTGAAAAATTTACGCTGGGATAATCATCTCAGACTGGAAGCAGAAGGGAGGGGAATATTCCCTCTGCCGGTAGAGCGTGGGGGATTAAATGGAGGACAGTACGTATTGTAATGTGTAAATGTATTGTGATGCAAGATTTCAGGCAACAGGGGGAAGGAATGGAGTGATATAAAAGGAGAGACCCTGGTGTATTGAAAAAAGTCTTTTTCTGTGTATGAATGAGTGAGAGAGAGAAATAAAGTCGACTGTCATGCAGATCTGGTTCCTTTATTTGCACTCTCTACAATATCACAATTCCTAACAGCTTTTACATAGTGTGTAGGTTTGGTCACCCTCCAGCATTCTAGAAACTAGTACATACCCATGCATGCCCGTAGAAACCAAGTATAAGCAAGTATTTCTGCATGCCCGTAGAAAGCAAATGTAAGCAAGCATTTCTGCATGCCCGTAGAAAGTTAATGTTACTATGGCAACAGTAACCATGGTGATGCCTGCCTTTGATCTTTGACATGGTTGCCATGGCAACAGTAACCATGGTGAAACCTGCCTTTGATCTCTGACGTCACCACTCGTTCAATGATGCCTGCCTTTGATCTTTGATGATGTGTCTGTCTGGCAACAGTAACCATGACAACATCTGTGTGTCTATGATGTCATAGCTATGAATGCCCATAGCTCCCCTAGGGACATTCATTAAAGATTTCCCCTCCTAAACTTCCACACATCCAGAGAGGCTGAAATTCGGAGATGCACACCCTCGTAACCTCAGCAAAGCACGTATAAAATCTGAGGCCAGTCTGATGAATGGTTCGGGAGATATGTGCACAACACACACACACACACCCACACAAAGAAAAAGATTCCTTGCATTATAATGTGATATAGACTATTCATTAAAAACAAGTAAATTCTATCACAAATATTTTGAACATCCATTTAAATAGTAGTACTACCTGACTGTATGCAGTCAATGTACAGTAACCTATACAGTAACTTAATGCAATGAGTAAATTCAATAAGAACTGAATGCAATTAATGCATAAGATAAATAACATTAATTTTAAACCTGCACAAATATAAACTTAAATAACTAAATTCTTCAGAGACTTAAAAAACAAATTAAAGTTATAAAACAAAATAAAGTGCTGTCACAAGATTTCGTAATTTTTTTAATTTGTTTTTTGCTCATTCAGAATTTGCTGGGAGTTTGCTAAAGTGGTGCAGTGTGTGTTGTTCAGCAGGAGGACTTACAACTTTTTCCACTTCTTTCAACTGGGTGATGGTGGTTAATGTGAGCCCTGGCATTTATGGTGTTAGCAAAGTACTTGACTTTCGTTTTGCAAACTTTACATATTACATGTGTCATGTCTAGCGTTTCCTTTCCTGGAATATTGTAGAAACAAAAATGTGCCCACACTGGCTGAATTACTTGCTGCTCCATCTGGCTGCTAGCTTAGATGGTGGGCTGAGTGGCTCTATCTGCTTTAGTTTTTGAGATGATCGATCCCCATCCTGAGAGTAGCTGATTTTCACAGATATGCTAATGCATATTTTTCAGAACATGAATCTCTTTAGAAAAGAAAGCTTGGGATCAGTCCGTCAAGGTCTCCGCCTTTGACCGACACCTAATCCACATAGCACCGGACCCCCATGATCCCTCCTGCAGGTGGTGAGCCCACTGGAGGGCAGACCCATGTAACTCCTTCGGGCTGAACCCGGCCGCGTCCCACTTGAGGTGTTTTGGGCACGACCCACTGGGAGGAGACCCCGGGGCAGACCCAGCACTCGGTGGAGAGACTGTCTCCCAGCTGGTCTGGGAACGCCTTGGTATCCTCTCTGAAGAGCTGGAGTAGGTGGCGGGGGAGAGGGAAGTCTGGACTTCTCTGCTTGAACTGCTGCCTCCGTGACCCAGACCTCCAGAAAAGCGGTAGAAGATGAATGGATGGATGGATGAAGCTCTTTGTTGGCAGGCTAAGTATGTGCATATTTTTTATGAAAATTAAACTTTAGTTACAAAACCAGATAAGGTGGCTCTGAGGCATCACTAAGGACCATTATACGCTTAACCAATCCAATCAAAACACGCTCCATGGTCACCTGACTTGAATTCGACCAATGAGCTGCATCATTGTCGGAAGTAAATGTGAATGAAAGATGGGCTGACAAGGCTGCTAGGTAAGCACAATAACGCTATATTTATGTCCCTGTATTTTCTTTTCGTGTTGCAGATCTCCATAGTTAATATTAGAACCAAATGCATGCTCCCCATTGTCCCTTGTCTTGTGGAGCATATCGCTAAATAAAGTAATTACACATCCTCCACGTTGTTGTCCTGCTGATATGAAAGAATCCCTACACAAAAAACAGCATACACCTGCATCAGACCAGCACCAAAACTGTTGTGTGTTTTAGGTTTTGGAGCAGCGTCTTTTTTCCATATTGTTCATCTTTTTCTGATTTAGCTCTTGTTTTTATAAGCTTAGCAAAAAAATTTGTATTTACTATAATGATCCAACATTTATTCCAGATGTGGTGCTCTTAGGTAGGCTGGAACCTCTTTTTGTTGAGCAGAGACCCCGGTTTGGTTGGGGATTTGTATCTGAAGTATGTGTGACTGGTCTCTCTTGAAAATGAGATCTTGTGTCTCAATGAGACTACCTATGTAAATAAAGATTAATAATAATAATAATAATAATAATGTGATTGCTCATCTAAAATATCGTAAAAGAGGCAAAATCGGGTGGGGAGCTTAACTGTGGACAACTCCACTGTATGAAAGCTCAGTTAAGTCAACTGGATCCAATTTTTTTTTGTTTTACTCTGAAACGTTTCACCATTCATCCAGTTCACCATTCAGAGTAAAAAAATCTTTGATTCCAGTTGACTAGACTGAGCTTTCATACAGTATACTTACCCACCTGGATGACTTGGGAATCTTCATCAAAGTGTGGACTATATCATTACTGCATAAATGTTCATTCTAAAGATAACTAGCTACATTGTGTTAACATTTTCTCCTCTGTTCTACTGGTAGCTCCAGATGCTCAGATGTTCCTGACATCTCCTGGACCTGTCTGGATCACTGTCACTTTAGGGCCTTTTCCACTAGCACGCTTTAGTGCGACACGGGACGGCTCAGCACGCTTTGTACGCTTTTCCACAAGCCCCAACACGGTTTAACAGCCGTGATTCTCAGGCCCGCTGAAGGGCAGGGTACAGCAGTGCTGAGCTGTGCCGTGTTGTGATGTTAACAGACTGGTCGCCGCTGATTGGTCAGGTTGTAACCGCCCCTCTCCTCCTCCTCTTCTACCAAATCTTCACGACCTTCTCAATAAAGTTTTTGAAAAAAAAAAAAAAAAAAAGAAGAATCTTCACGACCTACTCAGCACGCAACCACTGTTGGCGGTTCCTTTTCAGTGTATTGCTGTGCTATTTTTCATTTATTCTCTATCAAAAATGGCTTCGCGTAATAAGGGTGTTCCATGGAGCAGTAAGGAGCTGCAGTGTCTGCTCACTGCATTGTCAGACGAACGTATTCAGCGCGAGTTAGACGGAGCCGCCCGGAATGAAAAAATATACCGGGAGGTCTCGACATCGGAGTCCTTTAACGGTGAGTTTTATTTTTTTTTATTGTGCGTTTTTTCGCAAATATATTCGGTAAGATGCTCAGTTTATTTATGCAATAAAAAAGCTGTTCATTTGTGGATGATGATCGCTGCTTTATTGCAGCACAATGCGGACTAAAGCTTTTATTGTAATTATTCATGTGAACAATACGCTGAAATAAGCTTATGTATTCTTGTTAAAAACTATTGTCTTTTCTGTATATATTTCGTGCTGTATTTTATTGTGTGCATTTTCCTTGTAGAATCATCCCACGCGTCCGCCGCGACAGCCCGCACGGATTATTCAACCGAGCCTTCCTGACCCACAGCTGGCAGAGACGGATTCATTCTACTGAGCCTCAGCACTCAGTGGTCGGCGTGTATAAAATGTCGATTAACCTTCGTGTTGTGTTGCAAAGTTTTTTTTTTATTTTAATATTTTGTATATAATAAAATGGAATTGTTTTGGAAAGTGTGGTTTGTCTGTTATAACACTGAATTATAAAACAGTATAATTACATAGAAATTCCATTGCCGAGTCTGATCAAAATGATGCTGAGGGTCAACCATTGTAAAGTTAATGTAATTTTTAACTAGACCAAAAAAGAAATCTTTTTGTACGCTTTCTGTTCTTTTTATTGAAATATCATAAAAAATTAGCACCAAGTCAAAGGTACAAGTATATGTAAATTGAATGTTCTATCGGCATTCCAAATTCAGAGATTTACAATACTTTAGAAGGAGTGTAGCATCATCTAAACGGAAAATAATAATACTGTTGTTCCAAACGTTGACCTGAAGGTGAAAAACATGAATTTTTTTAATTCAGTACATCCAAAATGCCCTAGGATGTGGTGTAGTCCAGTGTGCCACCGTCTCATTATTTAATACGAATAAAAACAAGTTTCAGCTCATTATTTCTAGGTCATTTGGCAGTTAATTCAAAACAAAAGTGACTTGTGTTGTTGCAGCTTAATTATGAGATAAAATTAATTGTGAGATAAAACCACAGAGCGTGCAAGGCAATAATCCTTGGATCCTCCATTTTTTGTCTGGTGTAAATAAGGACTCAGTCCAGTGCATAACATCAGGGGAGTGTGGCCCCGCCTCGCTGAGAATCTGCTGCTGCCCCGCAACACTGTGCTAATGGAGACAGAAGCGTTCCGAGCTGTACTGAAGTGAATCGAGCCGTACCGAGGTGTGCTGGGCTAGTGGAAAACAGGCCTTTGTCTTTTTTGTCTTAAATTGATTATTAATGTTACAGTCATTAATGTACATGGTCAGTTCAGCTGGAGTTAATCAGATTAAAGCTGCTTACTCATCATCATTCGCTTAAGGTGATTTTTGTCTCATTTTTCGGGCTCTCAATACTTCTTTTATTAGTATACTGCATGTAGCATTGTCTATGAAAGCCTATGTGAACTGGCACATTTGAAGTGTGGCTATCGAGCAGATTATATTTTTATGTCTTTTCAGTTATTTTACTTTCCTTTGTATCAAGATTCACAAAGTCCAGAGAATGCTCCTATCTGAATATTGAATTGATTTACATATGCAGCACTCCACAGATCCCCCTGCTGACATTCACAGTAACTAATGAAAACGTGTGTCTGATTTGACATTAGAAACATTACCAAAAAAGATAGGGCCATACCAAGGCAAGAAATTGGATAGCAGACAAAGAGTGAGACAGAGTAGTTTATTTTGACATTCTGATCAGATTTAAATACACAAATGATGCTGGTGTAATAGTCAATTATGAATCAATATTAAATTTGATAAAGATATTGTGACAAAATAGTCTTGTGGCATTATGTTTTTTTTTTTCAAAGAATAAAAGGGATAATCTAGGTAATGATCTGAGATAATGAATCAGGGCTTATTAATAAATATATTATGTTCTATAATTTTGTACTTGTCTGGTTGTTGACTTCAACCAATGTAATACTTTTTTAGCTAGTTATAGACATTATAATAATTCTTAAACTTTATTGAAGAACAAAGTACAAAAAAATCAGTGCATACACATAATCGGTTAAAAATACAGTGGTGTGAAAAAGTGTTTGCCCCCTTCCTGATTTTTCATTTTTTTGTATGTTTGTCACACTTAAATGTTTCAGATCATCAAACAAATTTAAATATTAGACAAAGTAACACAAGTAAACACAAATTACAGTTTTTAAATGATGGTGTTTATTATTAAGGGAAAAAAAATCCAAACCTACATGGCCCTGTGTGAAAAAGTGGTTGCCCCCTAAACCTAATAACTGGTTGGGCCACCCTTAGCAGAAACAACTGCAATCAAGCGTTTGCGATAACTGGCAATGAGTCTTTTATGGCGCTGTGTGCTGACCTCTCATCTTTGCAGAATTGTTGTAATTCAGCCACACTGGTGGGTTTTCGAGCATGAACCACCTTTCTAAGGTCATGCCACAGCATCTCAATCGGATTCAGGTCAGGACGTTGACTAGGCTACTCCAAAGTCTTCATTTTGTTTTTCTTAAGCCATTCAGAGGTGGACTTGCTGGTGTGTTCTGGATCATTGTGCTGCTGCAGAACCCAAGTGTGCTTCAGCTTGAGGTCACAAACAGATGGCCATACTTTCTCCTTCAGAATTTTTTGGAAGACAGCAGAATTCATGGTTCCATTTATCACAGCAAGTCTTCCAGGTCCTGAAGCAGTAAAACAGCCCCAGACCATCACACTACCACCACCATATTTTACTGTTGGTATGATGTTCCTTTTCAGAAATGCCGTGTTACTTTTACGCCAGATGTAATGGGACACATATCTTCCAAAAAGTTCAACCTTTGTTTCGTCAGTCCACAGAGTATTTTCCCAAAAGTCTTGGGGATCATCAAGGTGTTTTCTGGCAAAACTGAGACGAGTCTTTATGTTCTTTTTGCTCAGCAGTGGTTTTCGTCTTGGAACTCTGCCATGCAGGCCATTTTTGCCCAGTCTCTTTTCTTATGGTGGAGTCATGAACACTGACCTTAACTGAGGCAAGTGAGGCCTGCAATTCTTTGGATGATGTTGTGGGGTCTTTTGTGATCCCTTGGAGGAGTCGTCGCTACGCTCTTGGGGTAATTTTGGTCGGCCACCCACTCCAAGGAAGATTCACCACTGTTCCATGTTTTCATCATTTGTGGATAATGGCTCTCACTGTGGTTTGTTGGAGTGCCAAAGCTTGAGAAATGGCTTTATAACCTTTTCCAGATCTCGATCATTTGTTTCTCATTTGTTCCTGAATTTCTTTGGATCACAGCATGATGTCTAGCTTTTGAGGATCTTTTGGTCTACTTCACATTGTCAGGCAGGTCCTGTTTAAGTGACTTCTTGATTGAGAACAGGTGTGGCAGTAATCAGGCCTGGGTGTGGCTAGAGAAATTGAAGTCAGCTTTCCAAAGATGTGATAAACCACAGTTAATTTATGTTTTAACTGGGGGGGGGGGGCAATCACTTTTTTACACAGGGCCATGTAGGTTTGGATTTTTTTCCCCCTTAATAATAAACACCTTACTTGTGTTATCTTTGTCTAATATTTAAATTTGTTTGATAAATCTCAAACATTTAAGTGTGACAAACATACAAAAAAATGAGAAATAAGGAAGGTGGCAAACACTTTTTCACACCACCGTACATGTATGTACAATGGAATACAGGGAACATAGATTGAAAACAGTAGTCCAGGAGGCATCAGATAAAAACAATAATACACCAGAATCAAATAAATATGTAGAAAAAAGCAGTGAAGTAAAATTCAACAGTTTTAAAGGAGGTACAGATCATTACAGTCTTTACTGCTTTGGGGTGGGTTTTTTGGGGAAATTAATTCTTATTAAAAAATCAGCTGTCAAAAAGACCCACTATACTTTACCCTCGGGGTCCTGATTAAGTCAAACGTGATTGGTGTATGCGGTCACCTGGGGACAAAACCGCAACCTGATTGGTTCGTCAGCTAGTGCTGCTCTGAAAGACGGTGGAGAGGACTGATGATAAAAAAGTAAGTTTATTAAAAAAAAAAAAATGCAGTCAAACCGAGGTTGCCAACAAATTTTTTCCCAGATTTATCAAAACTAGAGAAGACTATATTTAAAAAATGCCATACTCTCCCAATGCGGACTGACAAATGACATGAAAAATGCCCTCGGCCCACCACCTAGCTAGTAAGCTACTCTGCATGGTTCTCTTACACTGGCAGCATCAATGTGTAACTGCATATCCCAAAGTGGCAATATGTGTCTCGTGATGGGACCCCGGCACCACCGCAAAAAAAAAAAAAAAAAAAAGAAGAGCGATAATAATAATTAAAAATCAATTCTTAATTTTTGTGAATCAATTCTGGATTGTGTAAAATGAGAATCTAGATTTTTATGTGAATTGATTTTTTTCAACACCCCTATTATCTAATGATAACAGTTTTTACAATTTCAACCTCATTCACTGTCATTCTTTTAAAAGAATGATTCAAAATAAAAATATCCCGACAGATGTTTTGAATTAAATCTACAATTCTGCATTCAGCAGAGCAGATTAATACAGTTCGGGCTGCAATGAGCAGCTTCTCTTTCTTGGTTTAAAAGAGAAGCTCTGATGAAGTATGTTTTCTTTTAGTAAGATTTGGTTGACGATAATATAACTGAAGGAAACTCTGTAAACCTCATGGACAAAGAAAAGACTGACATGATCTCTGAATTGTAACCAACTAGGGGCAGGCAATATGGCCTAAAATGGTATCACGATATTTCTGTGAATATTCACGATAACAATATTTTTCCACAATATTACAGAATACATTTTTTTCTTTTAAATTTATGCAAAAAGGACAGTTTCACAGGTCAGCATTATTTACAGTATCTCACAAAAGTGAGTACACCCCTCACATTTTTGTAAATATTTTATTATATCTTTTCATAGAACACTGAAGATATGACACTTTGATACAACGTAAAGTAGCCAGTGTACAGCTTGTATAACAGTGTAAATTTGCTGTTCCCTCAAAATAACTCAGCACACAGCCATTATTGTCACTGGCAACAAAAGTGAGTACACCCCAAAGTGAAAATGTCCAAACTGTGCCCAATTAGCCATTTGCCCTCCCCAGTGTCATGTGACTTGTTAGTGTTACAAGGTCTCAGGTGTGAATGGGGAGCAGGTGTGTTAAATTTGGTGTCATCGCTCTCACACTCTCTCATACTGGTCACTGGAAGTTCAGCATGGCACCTCATGGAAAAGAACTCTCTGAGGATCTAAAAAAAAAGAATTGTTGCTCTACATAAAGATGGCCTCGGCTGTAAGAAGATTGCCAACACCCTGAAACTGAGCTGTAGCATGATGGCCAAGACCATATAGCAGTTTAACAGGACAGGTTCCACTCAGAACAGGCCTCACCATGGTCAACCAAAGAAGTTGAGTGCACATGCTCAGCGTCATATCAGGAGGCTGTCTTTTGAAAATAGATGTATGAGTGCTGCCAGCATTGCTGCAGAGGTTGAAGGGGTGGGGGGTTAGCCTGTCACTGCTCAGACCATACACCGCACGCTGCATCAAATTGTTCTGCATGGCTGTCCCAGAAGGAAACCCCTTTTAAAGATGATGCACAAGAAAGCCTGCAAATAGTTTGCTGAAGACAAGCAGACTAAGGACATGTATTACTGGAACCACGTCCTGTGGTCTGATGAGACCAAGATTATGGGTAACCCCCACAACAGCCACGGACAAGCAGAGCGCTCAGCTGGGGCAATAAGCAGAACAATGGGATGTGTGTATTGATATCAATAGGCAGCCGCTCTTTGTCTAGCTTCTTCCTGCCAGTGCCGCTGTTGATATGTATGACTCAAATGCAAACGTTCATGCTTCCTGCTCTCACTGTGATGCAAATGTCCCATGCCTTTCATGCATTGTCTGTAACTGGGTATAAAAACTGCATTGCTCTGTGACTCTCCCTCTCTCACTGCTCATCTGACTGCACGCATTGCTTATCTGCTGGAGAGCCTCCGGGCTCGCTCTAGCCCGCACCCACAGGGCTGGAGTGAGTTCTCGTGATGGCGGAATGAATGATAATAAACTCCCTTAAAAACTCTCAGCTCACCGCTTATTATTTCATGCCGCCACAAAGATAAACTTATTTGGTTCAGATGGTGTCACACGTGTGTGGCGGCAACCAGGTGAGGAGTACAAAGACGAGTGTGTCTTGCCTACAGTCAAGCACGGTGGTGGGAGTGTCATGGTTTGGGGCTACATGAGTGCTGCCAGCACTGGGGAGCTACATTGAGGGAACCATGAATGCCAGCATGTACTGTGACATACTGAAGCAGAGCATGAATCCCTCCCTTCGGAAACTGGGCCACAGGGCAGTATTCCAACTTGATAACGACCCCAAACACACCTCCAAGATGACCACTGCCTTGCTAAAGAAACTGAGGGTAACGGTGATGGACTAACCAAGCATGTCTCCAGACCTAAACCCTATTGAGCATCTGTGGGGCATCCTCAAATGGAAGGAAGAGGAGTGCAAGGTCTCTAACATCCACCAGCTCCGTGATGTCATCATGGAAGAGTGGAAGAGGATTCCAGTGGCAACCTGTGAAGCTCTAGTGAACTCCATGCCCAAGAGAGTTAAGACAGTGCAGGAAAATAATGGTGGCCACACAAAATATTGACACTTTGGGCACAATTTGGACATTTTCACTTAGGGGTGTACTCACTTTTGTTGCCAGCGGTTTAGACATTAATGACTGCGTGTTGAGTTATTTTGAGGGGACAGCAAATTTCCACTGTTATACAAGCTGTACACTGACTATACATTGTATCAAAGTGTCATATCCTCAGTGTTGTCCCATGAAAAGATATAATAAAATGTTTTTAAAAAAAAGTGAGGGGTGTCCTCACTTTTGTGAGATACTGTACCTTCAACATATTCAGGAAAAACAAAACAAAAAACTCTTTATTTCTCCATTTTATAAACAGCAGCTCTGATTTAGTTTAAAATATTGTTTAGTTCTGTGTCAAATATTACAAGAAAATAATATAAACCATTACATCTTAACTGCACACAGAAGTCAGGTTTATGCTGAATCCCTTTACCATCATTACTCCCGTTGCATAGACCTGTCCTGGCGCTTTTTGGCTGTCGTTGCACTGAACATTTTTTTTTTCCCTCTCTCTTTGGGTGGTTGAATCAAATCAAGATGAAGTGGCCAAAACGGAAGTAAAATACAACTACAGCTACTTTGAGCGGTGCATTATCCAACATTAATTCCACTCCAGCGATATTGTTGATGTGTGGAAAAAATGCAGGCAGATTATCCACACCGCTGCACTGTTTTTTAAAAACATGACAACAGTCTGAAACAGAAAAGGAAACTTAAATATCTCTACTCAACTGGAGACGGTCTGACTTCGGAGCTGCAGCTTCCCACCATGTTTGTTTTGCCGTTTCTATGCGATGTGACGTCGTCACGCAGCAGACCTCAAATATTGTGATATTAATTTTTACACTGGTATCAAAATTTATACCAGTCTTATCGTGAACGATACGATATGGCACACCCCTATTCATAGTCTTAAGATGATATCACACGCAATGGCGTTTCCTCCCAGAAGCCAAGGGAAGCCAAGCTTCCCCTATTTTTCAGCCTCTGACTGTCATTTTTATGATGTATATATTACATATATCATACATAATATATTATATATATTTAATAGAAATGGCATCTGATAATATGGAAAAACAGTAAACTATCAAAATGCGCATTTAAGGTATTTAATGGTTTTGATTGTCACTGACTTGCCAGAGAGAGGTCCCTTCTCATTTCCCAGAGTATCTTAGAATGGGGGAAACAGCGCCTCCGTTACATGTATGGAAATATATGGTGAGATGTGGTATTGCACTACTAGGGGAGGATTTGAGAGCCAGCAAGAACGAAGTTGCTTTGTTTTTTGAAAAAAAAAAAAATACAAAAATTATCCTATCAAATGAGGCCAGAGGCACGCCACTCGTAGGGTGAGATTAGTCAGTTCTGTGCAAAAGCCAGCCAGCGTAAGTTTGCTGAGCCCACATCAGACCAATCAGATCACAGGGGGTCATTAACGTCAGTGTTGGTGGGAGGCCAGTGATTGTTGTTCGCAATATTAGCAAGTACCATTATGTAGGACCAGGATTTGGAATTTTTAATTAAAAAAAATTCCTTTACCAAGCTACCACTGAACAGCAACTCAAAATTAAATCTGACAGCAGGCCAATGCCGAAACTAGATCTGCGCATGGAGAGAAAAGGGGGCATTCGTGGAACACATGTGGACAAGAAAGACTTGTAAACCTTGCCAAAATATCCACTGACTCTGCCATTGTGGAGGACCTAAAAGCCAGTGGCAAATTCTATGACATTATAACAGAACATTTTGCCACCATTAAAGAGAGAAGAATTGCCTTCCTCTTCAAATAGGGTAAGTGCAATGCTTACTCCTCTTTATATTCTTTCACTGTTACCTGAACTGCCTAAATAATTACCTGTGCAATTTTAATATGGTTATTGAATTTTTATCTTTGCTTTTGCTTTAGCTGCATGTGTTTCTCAGTCAACACATGTTCCAAGGTTGTCATAGCCAGGAGCGGCACTGGGGTTAAGCTCCCAGTGCTCATAAAATGCTCCTTATGGCGTGCGTCTCGCCAACTCCTAGCCTGCCCGTGTGGTTTAGTCTCTAGGCCCAGCGGACCTGCTTTTACTAATAGGAGAAGGGGCGAGGACGGATCTCTGGCGCCTTAAAACCAGATGCTTCGGGTAGATGGTGGCTCGTCAACCTGGGAAGGTAGCCCATCTAGGGGAAGGTAATCCCTGATTTCAAACCTCCGCTACCTTGCGGCACACCCAGTCATGGGAAAGGCTTCGGGAGTCAACCCTGAGGAAAAATCCGGAGTCGGAGCCCCTAAGGCAGTTCTCTGTTGTTCTCAACATCGTTCTGGCAGCTCCTGCGACAGCGCTGGTGCCAAACTGTAGCAGCCCTGCTGTTCCTTTGGATTCATCAGTGACGTGGAGAGGGGGGACATGCTGCATGGGCAACATCTTGTCCTCCATATCTTCCTGCCCAGGCTTGAATCCTACCAACGCCCAACGCTGGAAGGTAGAACACCGGATCCCTGGAGAGGACACTCCAGCTTCGCTTTTGGCGTAGACAAAACACGGGGAATGACAGTTACCGGTTATAAGCCACCGCTCAATTGGCGTAGAGCACGGCGCCAGGGGTTGTTCCCGACGGTGGGAGGGATCATCGGATCTCACTGGACAGCTACCACCCGCCTCAAGCTGGGCAGCCCCCAGCCAATAAGGTGTTGTCCCGCCACAGCTTGCTTTCCTCATTGGGTGCATGGGGATGAGGAGAAGTCCGAACAGCAGGCTGAGAACCTTCGCACCAGGCAAGACAAAAAACAAAAGAGACCAACTCTAAAACTGGGAACTTGGAAGGTCCGCACTATGATGACAGGACTCGCTGCTAACCTCAAGGACATCAACGACACCAGGAAGACTGCCATCATCAATAATGAGCTGAAGAGACTGGCAGTGGATATCGCCACTCTCCAGGAAACACGGTTGGCTGACGCAGGCACACTGAGAGAGAAGGACTACACGTTCTACTGGCAGGCGGAGTGGGCTTCGCAGTGAAGAACACCTTGCTGAAGATGGTGGAACCGGGCAGCAATGGCTCTGCACGACTCCTCACCCTCCGCCTCAACACCACTCAAGGCCCAGTCACCCTCGTCAGTGTGTATGCCCCAACACTGACAGCCACACCAGAGGCAAAAGACGAGTTCTACGAGAATCTCGCAACAACTGTCAGGATCATCCCCAACTCTGAACAACTCATTCTCCTTGGAGACTTCAATGCCAGAGTGGGTGCTGACCACGACTCCTGGCCCTCCTGTCTTGGACCATTTGGCGTGGGCAGAATGAACGACAACGGACAGCGGCTGCTCGAGTTCTGCACATATCACGATCTGTGCATCACAAACTCGTTCTTCAAGACCAAGCCCCAACACAAGGTTTCCTGGCGACATCCGCGCTCAAAGCACTGGCACCATGACCAGGCGCACCTCACTGAAGAACGTGCTAATCACCCGTTCGTTCCAGAGTGCAGACTGCGACACAGACCATTCATTGGTGTGTTGCAAGGTCCAGCTGCAGCTGAAGAAATTCCATCGTGCTAGACAGCCTGGAAAGGCATGGATTGACACCAGCAAGATGGCCCAACCAGAATTTGTTGAGCAGTTTGCCTCCACCTTTGAGAAGGAACTTGGTGTACCACAAGAAGGAGAATCTGAAAAGCAGAAGTGAGAAGAGCTGCGAAACACCATCCACCGCACAGCCTTGGCTACCTTTGGGAGGAAGACCTCGAAGTCACAGGACTGGTTTGATGCCAAGTTGACCGAGATGACCCCCGTCATTGAAGCCAAGCGCTCAGCACTTGCTGAGTACAAGAAGTACCCAAACGAGAAGAATCTCCAGATTCTCAGGGCTGCGAGAAGCAAAGGTCAGCAGACTGCTCGGCGCTGTGCCAACAAGTACTGGACTCAGCTCAGCCAAGACATTCAAACCGCTGCCATAACAGGGAACATCCGTGGTATGTACGATGGCATCAAGAAAGCACTTGGTCCGGCTCAGAGCAAGACGGCCCCCCTCAAATCCTTCACTGGGGAGATGATCACAGAAAAGAACAAGCAGATGGAGAGATGGGTTGAACACTACTCCGACCTCTACTCCAGACAGAACACCGTGACACTGTCAGCCCTTGATGCCATCGACTGCCTGCCATCCGTGGGCAAACTTGACGCCGAGCCAACCATCGACGAACTCAGCAAGGCCATTGATAGCTTGGCTGCTGGCAAGGCACCCGGCAACAACAGCATGCCCCCCGACCTGATCAAGCACTGCAACACCGCCCTACTGCTGCCATTGCATGACGTCCTCTGCCAGTGCTGGAAGGAAGGTGCCGTACCACAGGACATGAGGAACGCCAAGATCATCACCCTCTACCAAAACAAAGGGGAGAGAAGCGACTGCAACAACTACAGCGGCATCTCCCTCCTCAGCGTTGTTGGCAAAGTCTACGCATGAGTTGTTCTCGTTCGTCTACAGAAGCTTGCCGAACATGTCTACCCCGAATCTCAGTGTGGCTTCCGCGCTGAGCGATCGACGGTAGACATGATATTCTCCAACCGCCAACTCCAGGAGAAATGCAGAGAACAGAACATGCCCCTGTACGTCGCCTTCATCGACCTCACCAAAGCGTTCGATCTGGTCAGCAGAGAGGGCCTTTTCAAGATCCTGCCAAAGATAGGATGCCCACCAAAGTTGCAAAGCCTCATCGAATCGTTTCACACCAACATGCAGGGGATAGTGCAGCACAAAGGCAACGTCTCAGAGCCATTCAACATATGCAGCGGAGTGAAACAGGGCTGTGTACTTGCGCCAACCCTCTTTGGGATCTTCTTTGCTATGCTCCTGAGGCATGCCTTCAGCACAGCAACAGAGGGAATCTACTTGCACACAAGATCTGACGGCAGGCTTTTCAACCTCGCCCGCCTGAAAGCCACAACCAAAGTATGCGAGGCTCTAATCAGAGACATGCTGTTCGCAGACGACGCTGCAGTCGCAACCCACACACAACAGGAGCTTCAGACCCTGATGGACTGCTTCTCACAGGCATGCAAGGACTTCGGGCTTACCATCAGCCTGAAGAAGACTAACGTCTTGGCACAAGGCATGGAAGCACCACCAACCATCACCATCAATGACTACGAGCTGGAGGTCGTGAATCAGTTCACGTACCTGGGGTCCACGATCAGCAACAGCCTCTCCCTTGATACAGAGATCGACAAGAGGATTGGAAAATCAGCCTTCACACTCGCTCGCCTCACCACATGAGTGTGGAAGAATCCCAAACTCTCTGTCAAGACGAATATGGCAGTGTACAACGCCTGCGTCATCAGCACACTGCTCTATGGGAGTGAGACGTGGACAACATATGCTCGGCAGGAAAAGAGACTGAACTCCTTCCACTTGCGCTGCATTTGCCACATCCTGGACATATCCTGGCAGGACAAAGTGCCCAACACAGAAGTTCTGTCCCGCGCCGGCCTTCCCTCCATGTTCACTCTACTCAGGCAGCGCAGGCTCCGCTGGCTAGGCCATGTTCACCGTATGGAGGATGGCAGAATCCCCAAAGATGTCCTCTACGGAGAACTGGCGACTGGCAGGAGAGACATTGGCCGTCCACAGCTGCGCTTTAGAGACGTCTGCAAGAGAGACAAGAAGACCCTGGAGATCAACACAGAGTGCTGGGAGGACCTTGCAACGGACCGCTCCAAATGGAGAGGCACCCTGACCAGACAGCTCAAGGCGGGTGAAGAGAGACTGACTGCTGCAGCAGATGAAAAAAGGACCCGCAGGAAGAACCACCACAGACCCAGCAGCACGGAGACCATCCACAAGTGCGACCTGTGTGACAGGGACTGCCATTCGCGCATCGGCCTGTTCAGCCACAGGCGGTGCTGTTCCAGCAGAGTAGATGTTTAGGATTCTCTTCCATGGTCATCATAGACCGACGGAGGCTGACGATGTGTTGGTTATTTTACTGTGGTTGCTGACATGCAGAAAAACTGCATCACTGTGTCATACCTGCCAACTTTTAAAACCTGAAAAGCCTAGTAGCTAGCCGGGGTCCAGGGGCCGCAGGCCCCGGTAGGTCCAGGACAAAGTCCTGGCGGGGGGTTCAGGGGGGCGAAGCCCCCCGACAGCAAACAAATATTAGCATTAAATCAATGTGGCTAACAACCTCATATTTCTTCAACAATCATGTTTCTATTTTCCTTAAATTGTCAATGCAGATATGCTGATGGAAAAGATCAAGGACAAACTCTATGGTAACCCTCAAGCATTGTTGTTTTCCATGGTGCACCTCTTAGCTTTCTCATTTTGTCTTTTCGGCATCCGTGCTTGCCATGTTATTTCAGCATTAGTTTTTGTTAGATGTTAATTTAGGTAAACTTCTGTTCCCCGTAACTTTCTGGCCTGCTGCAGTATGTCATTCTTTACCCAGGGATGTGATTTGGGGTTGGAGAAATTATCTGAAAATTTAGCAAGGGGTCTGGGGGACGCAGTCCCCCAGTGGGGTCCAGGGCAGAGCCCTGTTGGGGGGGCAAGGGGGGCGAAGCCCCCCGAAGCTCCTGGATTTTTATGATTTTTAAGTACCAGAACTGTGCTTAAATGACATAAAACAAACAGCTGAATGCCACTTATTACTGTATAATATTGACTTACTGTATGTTCCAAGAAGATAAAATCTCTGAACTTAGTTCAGAGATTTTTTTGATCTCTTCCATTTCCTCCTTCTTTGGTGGCATTTTTACTGACCTGTTTGTTTGTTTTTTTAATTTTTATTTTTTTTTATTACTTATTTTGTTCCCGTAGGTAGATTTGTTTTGCAGTCTGGTGACAAGCCACCAGCTGCCGGTCGCTGTGTGCGCAAGCGCCCCTTAACTCCCTAACCTGCATGTTTTTGGCATGTGGGAGGAAACCGGAGAAATCCCGGAGTAAACCCACGCAAACACGGGGAGAACATGCAAACTCCACACAGATCACTGTTGGCCGGTGGCAGGGATCGAACCCACGATCTCACAGTCCCCGCGATCCCCCGGCCGAGGGTAAAACTGTGCTGCCACAGTGCTAACCACTGCGCCACCGTGCACCCCCTGTTGATAGTAAAACAATTTCTGCTGGTGACGCCGATATCCGATCCGACCGACCTCGAATCCAGCTGGGCCTCAGCTAGTCCCCTCCGCTGCTAGTCCCACTGCTTACCGCCGCTGCAATTGAGCTCCTGTCCAGCCGGGGTACCGGCAGCTCCTCCACCGAGTCCCGCCGCCTACCGCCACTGTAGTTGAGCTCCGATCCTGCTCCTGTCCAGCTGGGGTCCCGGTAGATCCTCCACTGAGCCCCGCCACCTACTGCCGTCTTCCTCAGTAGTTCCTCCGCCGAGCCCCGCCGCTGTAGCTGGGCTCCGATTCCGGTTCTTATCCAGCTGGGGCCCCGGCTACTCCTCCACTGGTCCCCGTCTCCTACCACCGCTGTACTTGAACTCCGATCCGGCTCCCGTCCAACTGTTGCTTCGGTTGGTTCCTCCGGCGAGCCCCAATCACCGGAGACGGAGTCGCTTTTTTGTATCGGTGTTAGGTGCTACGACTAGCTATGGCGTTAGCTATGGCGTTAGCTATAGCGATAGCATTAGCTTAGCAAACGCTTCAGGTAAATTTAGATACGATTCCTAGTGATCTCGTGTTTGGAATTGCTTTCGTATTTTTTTTACGATTTAAAATTTTTGACTGAATTTTTAGTGAAAAACCGTAATTTTGATTAATAAAGCCGTAACCCGGAATGGGGTCTTGAAAACCATAACCATTATGGCAAAACCGGAGTAGTTGGCAGGTATGCTGTGTTTGTGTGTAACGTCATCAAGTGGGGAACTGCATAATTAGTGTTTTCGGTATAGTAATTAAACTTTGTAAGTAATGTGTTGTTTAACACGCATGCACCCGATAGTAAAGTGTGAGAGAGTGAGAGAGTAAATGAGCGAGAAAGCGTACAAGTTGCATCTGTAAGATACAACAGAATTGTGGTCCAAATAGTGAAATTAGCTGATGTATGTAGTGTTATGTTCGTGGCCCTCAGCCCAGTAGCAAGCAGTGGTTTCATTTCGTTTCACTCAGCTTCCTCAAAAATTTTCCTCACACCACGCCACTGGTCACACAGCTGCCAGTCATTATATGGGCGGCCATATTGGGAGTGAAGCTGCAGGGAGTGATTCTATTTCATTAAAGCCAAAAATTATGTAACTATAATGCACTAATGTGGAATAATTGTGACCCGTGCTGGCAAAATGAGTCGGAATGTGCATAGGGTAATTACGAGCTACAAGCACTAGAAGTCAAAAATCATGATTCTTTTTCCCCCCAGGAAAACCCCCATCAGTGCCTGGTATCATTGTAAAGCTTGGAACTCCTACTTTCTAAAAATACACATGGAATTCCAGAAGATGTAACTCAGGACCAATCGAATGCAAGTTTTCAAACCAGCCAAGACAAACAAAATCGGATTGTTGCTGGTCAGTTTTTGCCCAATTCCTACAAATTATGAGATGAGATGAGATTCAACTTTATTGTCATTACACATGTATGAATACAAGGTAACGAAACGTGACTTGGCATTTGGGCACGCTCTGCAGAGCGCATCCAAGGCCGGGGCAGCCGCTAGGCGCCAGTCATGTGTTATATATCATTTTGAAGGTCTTTCAATACAGAATATGAAAATAACAATACCTAAGTTTTGAAAATTTCCTCATTGTCACTAATTTTGCCAGCACAGGTCATAATTGGTTGTACAAACACTGGTGGGAAGGAGAAAGTGTTGTTTTATTGATTACCTGCAATTATTTTGAACCAAGGCGAGTCAACTCGGAAACTATCAGAGAAACAGAGGGGAATTTGGCTTTCTCCTATTAGTATTAGTACAGCTGAAGTGATGTCTTCCTTGTATTCCAACTTGCGGGTGCTCTAACCATTTCATAATAGGTTTGTAGAAATAATTGACTAATAATATTGTCGAAGAGTTTGTGATGCTCTGTGGACATTTTCACAGATTCATAAACTCCCTGTTCTGATCAGCTCAGCTGCTGCCAGGAGCAGCACGCACACACACACACACACACACACACACACACACACACACACACACAGAGCTAAACAAACATACTTGTTTGTTTAACAGGACCTATCGGGAATCCGAGCCAACGTAAGTGTCACACTTTCAAGCTACAGGATATTATGAAGATCCAAACCACTCTTTAGCCCTCCTTTCCAAGTTCTTACCTTTGACTGCAGTCTGTAAAATCAACTGTGTCCACACAGGCAAGACAAAAAATGTCTCCTTATGCTCAGCTACGCAGATGCTTCTAATCATTCCGGCTGATTAGACCTCCGTACGGACCACACCTGGATCCTGCTCACCTCCTGTTTCCTTTCCAATGAAAGAAGGCTCCAAAGAGGAGAAAAACAACACAGCTTTATTCTTGAGGCTGCTCGCAGGAAACCAATAAAGCCGGGACACTCAATGCTGACACAAGCTAGCTGCTAAAGCTAACCTTAGCTGGAGCTAAGGCTTTGAGAACAACACTGAGATCCAGACTTCACCAACATTCAAGAGTGTCACTCGCTTGGGAAGTCTTAATTCTTCTGAACAACAAGTGAAGAAAATGACGGAGTAGTAACCCAAGGTTTGCTGTTCTGATGCCAAAATGTCAGAACACCGGCTAATTAGCTTGTGGCTTTGAGGATTATTACAAATAGCTGGAAGTCTACAAACCAACTGCTTATTGTTATCAATAATTGATGGATGGATGGATGGATAAAATACATCTTTCTATCTGTAAGGGATAACAGTTAGACACCAAGACAACGATGTCTAATTTCATCTGAAAGCACCTGGGCAGGTGAATATTGTGAATGAAGCCAGCCTTTAGCTAATGCTAAATCAAATTAGATCACATATCAAAACTGAGAGCAAAAACATAGAAAAACAAACAGGAGAAATTAAGTTGGGGGCTCTGTGAATAACGTATAGGCTGATGTGGATAAACAAGCATGATGTGTTATGAAGATCAAGAAATATATTTCGCTCTGTAAATGTCTGGATAGGTGATGCTAGCCCACTTCTCCGTGTCTTTTGGCCAGTTTTGCTTTGGAATGAGACAGGGGGCCTGCTTCTCAATTAAAACTAATTTGTTGTCATACCACTGTCTGCCTCTAGCAAGAGTTTCATAATAAATTTCGGACGTTTTCACTTTTTTTTGTTCCATTTTACTATGTGATTATCTTCCCCATAATGGCTGGTGATCCCGCCGGAAGTCATGTGATCGAAAACTATGAATAGCCGACAGCTCCCATCCATGGGCAAGCAGGCTGTGGAGTTAAAAAGCTCCTTGCTTTTAAATGCTTTTTCACTTTGTGAATGAGCCTGCATTGTCCTCAACGCAAAACAGACTTGCCCTCCAAGTTACACTTCTTTCGTGTCAGCATCACATCTTTAATCTCGCACCCCTGTTTATTAAAGGGAATGGGAGCAAAGGCAGCAATTGGTTTGTTTCACATTATGCCCCAAACACACCTCTGAATAATTAAAGAGCGTCAGGACAACCCTTGTCAACTTTGCATCCAGCGGAAAATTTGCTTCTGCACTGTTGTGATAAGGAAATGAACATGGAAACGTCCATAAATGTGTTCTGCGTCACTGACAACTGACCTGCATCCTTGTAATATGGCCCATAATCTATAATGTCTGTGTCCCCTGAGTCATCTCCTTTGACTGATCTTTTGTCTGTTCATGTGCAGTCCAGGATAATAAAAAATGCACCCTCAGCTGTTGTTTTTCTGTTAGATGTATTAATCCAAGGACAATTAAGACAAGACAAGACAAGATAAGATAATCCTTTATTAGTCTCACAACATGGGAATTTACAAGGAGGGAAGAGAGTTGGGTGCCCGGGGGTGCGTGGCGTGACAGCCGGGGCGAGGCCGCCCACACCGCTTACAATCGGGGTTCTCAAGCAGCAGGCACCCCGGACCGCTGGCCCCCAGCAAGCGTCCCAACGGGACCAAGAGGGCTTGGGAGAGAGAGCCACATTATTCAGGAAACCCCTACACAAGACGGGGAAGACCCTCGGCCGGCGAAAGCAACAACAGAGTGAGTCCTGGAGCAACCACCTGTATCACCATCTGCACCACCGTTGTTATGATCAGGCGAGCGTGCCTCCCCCCTCCCGTCCTGTCTCTGTTTTCCCAGCGCCGGAGCTCATCAAGCGCACCTGTGTGACTACACACCTGCTGCCTGATTCACCAGCTTATTTAAGGGCCAGAGTGTGAGGAGCTCTCCACTGGATTGTTGGGTTTGTGCCACCATTCAACAGCAGTTCTTGTCGTTTGGCAAAATTATTATTCCCTTCCGTTGTCTTACCTTTTGGCCCTTCTCTTCACTCAGGTTTGCTGCCGCCTCCAGTGGTGCGTCTCCGGGTCTGTGTTTGCTTGCTCGCCTGAATCCTCCTCCTCCATGACAACGGCTTCTCCACCCAGGTCCTCCAGTCACTCCTCCTCCTCACCGGCCATCATCAACTCTTCCTCTCTTCTCCCTGGCTGAAGTCATGGCCCGGTTCTCTGACAATACCGTAAGACCCATTCCTTCAGCAGTATTTACCCTGTACTCGTTATCCATTATTAATCCTTCCTCTCCTCTCCATTTCCCTAGATCACATATGGCTCCAGCATGCAATTGTTTTCTTGTACATAGTGTGGTGTTTTGGTTGTGGGTTTCTTTCATTATGGTGTATGTGTTTCTTATTTAAGTTAGCGTGTTTTGTATAGGGTTTGGGTTTTTCATTAAAGTGGTGTAAACTTTTCATCTGTGTCTGAGTGTCCTTCTGAAGTGGTTGCCATGCACTTAAGCCTCCTCAAATTATCCCAAATCATGACAGAATGATCCAGACAGGATTGAGACTTAGCACGTGCTGCCTCAGGAGAACAGTCAGCGCTCTTACGTTTGGAAGCCACAGAGCACCAGGTCATGTTCTTGTCCAAACAGCTCCAAACCATAACCCAACAATTAACCATGGTTAAAGAGCATTTGTGTCGGCTTCCAGGTGTGGCCGCTACCCCTCATGCACCTGCTGCCCCGGCAGCACCTGTTTTCCACAGGACTATTTCTGTTCCCGCGCCTGCCACCAACGGGGGTGAGGCGGGGGGATGTAAAGGGTTCCTGCTGCACTGGTGAATGTATTTCCAGCAGGTGGAGGGAGAATATAGGGATGACTTGGCCAAAATTCAATTCCTGACCCTGTTACTCCACGACCGAGCACTCAAGTGGGCCCAGTCTGTCTTGAGTGGTCCAGCCGGAGCCCAACATACCTTTGAACGTTTCATTCAGGAATTCTCCCAGTTGATCAAATTGATTCTCCCATTTGATCCAATTGATCACACAGAGAATGAGGGCAACATCGCTTGCCAGTTGCTGGGGCTCCGGCAGGGGAGTTGGTCTGTTGCAGATTACTCTGTCGAGTTTTGGGTCTCTGCGGCAAACTCTGAGTGGAATGACGTTGTGCTATGCAGCGTCTTCCTCTGGAGTTTGAACACCAATCTCTGTGACGAATTGGCTATTCGGGCGAATCCCTCCTCTCTGGATGAACTGATCACCCAGGCAGTGGCTCTAGACAACCAGTTCTGGGAGCGCGCTAGGGAGCAGAGGACTGCTGCTTCCTCGCCTGCCCCACAGTCGGTTCCCCCACCCCCTCGCGCTGCCTCCATGGTGCCATCTACGGAGCCGATAGTCCTGGCTAGGACTCATCTGACTCCGGAGGAGCACCAGCACCGGGAAAAAGCAGGGGTGTGCATGTACTGCGGGAATACTGATCATGTCATCACCAAATGCCCAATTCGCCCAAAAGAGTCGGCCCATCAGCAATCGTGGGGGGTCTGGTGGGAGGCTTTTCTTGAAATCCTCCCAGCTGTTTTACATTCCTGGCTCTCATCCAGTTACTGGGAGCTGAGTGTAAAACCTCCGATCTGGTGGATTCCAGAGTGGAGCAAAATTTCATCTATCAGGGGTTGATTCAAAAATTTCAGATTCCCACCAGGAATCTCCCGACACCTGTTAATGTCTCTGCCTTATCAGGTTGTAGTCTCACGGTGGTGACCTGCCAAAACTGAGCCCATTTCAGTCATTTTGTCCGGTAACCACCGCGAGACAACTCAGTTTTTTGTGCTGCCACAATCTTCAGCCTCCATGATTTTGGGGTATCCGTGGCTTCACAAACATAATCCCATAATCAATTGGGTCCAGGGTTCTATTTTTTCCTGGAGCTCCTTTTGTTTGTTGTTGTGTCTCTGATCGGCTGCGTGTTCTCCCTCTCTCCCTCGCTCCTCCCCTTCATCTGAGCCGGCGGATCTCAGCCATGTGCCCGGGATCTACCATGACTTAGGGGAGGTCTTTAGCAAGTCAAGGGCCCTTTCTTTGCCACCCCATCGGTCATATGACTGCGCTATCGACCTCCTGTCGGGTGCGCGGCTGCCATCCAGCCGGCTCTACAATTTATCTGGGCCACAGAGGGAAGCGATGGAGAGCTACATTAAGGACTCCCTTAGCGCTGGCCTTATCCGTCCGTCGTCTGCCCCTTTCGGCGCAGGGTTCTTTTTTGTAGGTAAAAAGGATGGCACTTTGCGGCCATGCATTGATTACAGGGAGCTTAACTCCATCACCATTAAGGATAAATACCCGTTGCCCCTCATCAATTCGGCCTTTGAACTCCTACAACAGGCACAGATACACACTAAGCTTGACCTCTGGAATGCTTACCATTTGGTACGCATCCGTGAGGAGGATGAGAGGAAGATGGCATTTAAAACACACTTGGGTCATTTTGAATATCTGGTCATGCCCTTTGGCCAGACTAACACCCCCGCCGTCTTCCAGCATTTAATCAATGATGTCCTCAAAGACATGGTGAACAATTTTGTGTCTGTTTACTTGAATGACATATTAATTTTTTCTCACACACTGGAGGAACATGTGGTCCACGTCCAGACGGTTCTACAGCGGCTGCTCGAGAATCAGCTTTTTGTGAAAGCTGAGAAGTGTGAGTTTTTTACCTGCTCCACTTCTTTCCTGGGGTTTACCGTGGGCCGGGGCATATTAAAGGCTGACCCGGAAAAGATTCAGGCGGTAGTAGACTGGCCTACACCCAAACCCGGAAGGAGCTCCAGCGCTTCCTGGGTTTTGCCAATTTCTACCGCCGATTCATTCGGGATTATAGCAAAATCCCTCTGCCCCTGACACAGCTCACATCTACCAAGAGCTCGTTCAAGTGGTCTGAGGCCACTGAACAGGCTTTTGCTTCACTGAAAGAAAAATTTACCACCATGCCTATCTTGGCACAGGTAGACCCCCCCAAGCTCAGTTCGTGGTCGAGGTGGATACATCTGTAATAACTCAAGTAGGTTCATTTTGTCTTCTTTTAATTATTTATCTTTTGTTCTTATTAAAGACAAGAATAGAAAGGAGATGTCTTTACCTTCTTAACATGTTTCAACTGTACACTGCAGCCTTCGTCAGAAGAGTCAGCTGATTGCTGCCAGGTGACATTTATCAGCTGATTTTCTTAGGCGGGGCCAGCTCAGCAGATCTGTCAGATCCACCGCGCCGGCCCCGCCTTCCGCCGTCAGATGGTCTCTGGAGAATGTGATCCCAGGTGTGGGAAAGCATAAAGGCCCCCTCATCTCGGTTCATGGTGTCTTTTCCCCGCTTCCTGATTTCTATGGCCTCCTTGATCCAGCGTTTGTGTCTGTTGCGCTCTGATCCAATAATTTTTGCATTGTCCCAGTCCATGATGTGACTATTTGTGATTATTGAAGGCAGGGCCGGCGCGGTGGATCTGACAGATCTGCTGAGCTGGCCCCGCCTACGAAAATCAGCTGATGAATGTCACCTGGCAGCAATCAGCTGACTCTTCTGACGAAGGCTGCAGTGTACAGTCGAAACATGTTAAGAAGGTAAAGACATCTCCTTTCTATTCTTGTCTTTAATAAGAACAAAAGATAAATAAGTGGATACATCTGATTCGGAGGTGGGTGCTGTGCTCTCACAGCATTCCAGCTCCGATCAGAAGCTCCACCCATGCACGTTTTTCTCCCGGCGGCTGTCCCCAGCTGAGAGAAATTACAACGTAGGAGACCGTGAACTGCTGGCCATTAAATTGGCACTGGAGGAGTGGAGACACTGGTTGGAGGGAGCCAATCAGTCAGTGATGGTCTGGACTGATCACAAAAATTTAGAATATCTCAGGTCAGCCAGATGTTTGAATTCCCGGCAGGCTAGGTGGGCCCTGTTCTTTCTTAGATTTAATCTCTCCATCACATATCGCCCAGGGTCCTGCAACATCAAACCTGATGGTCTCTCCTGCCAATTTTCCTCCGACTCCTCTCCTCTCTCTCCTACAGCCGCTGCCCCCCTTCCGGACACCATCCTGCCCTCCTCCTGCATTTTGGCGGCCCTTACTTGGGATATCGAGCAGAGGGTCCGGAAGGCTCAGTCAGCGGAACATGTCCCTGAGGGAGGCCCGCCCAACAAACTGTATGTGCCCTCCTTCCTTTGCAGTGACATAGTCCAGTGGGGGCACACAAGTTTCTTCACCTGTCATCCTGGCATCACTCGCACGATGGAACTTATTCAGCAGGTGTTTTGGTGGCCTTCCCTTAGGTCGGATGTCAGAGACTATGTTAAGGCCTGCCACACCTGTGTTGCCAACAAATCTGACTCTTCACCACCAGCTGGTCTCCTCCATCTACTCCCCATCCCTTCCCGTCCCTGGTCTCATATTGCCATTGACTTTGTCTCGGGCCTCCCTCCTTCTCAAAGTAACGCTGTCATTTTCACTATCACTGATTGTCTCCAAAGCTGTTCATCTGGTTCCCCTCTGCTGCCGAGACGGCCAACCTCCTGTCTATCCATGTCATCCGACTACACGGCATCCCTATGGACACTGTCTCAGATCGAGGACCACAGTTTACATCTCAGGTGTAGAAGGCATTCTGTCGATCCCTGGGTACCTCTGTCAGCCTCACTTAAGGATATCATCCCCAGAGTAACGGTCAGGCCAAGCATGCGGACCAGTCCTTGGAGACCACCCTGAGGTGTGTGGCATCCTGCAACCCGTCTGCTTGGAGCTCCCACCTGACCAGGGTGGAATATGCACTCAACTCGGCCGTCTACTCCGCTACGGGGCTTACTCCTTTTGAAGTTGCCATGGGATACACACCACCACTCCTACCCATGATGGAGAGGAAGATCGCGGTACCCTCTGTGGAGGCCCATGCATCTCACTGCTGCCGCGTCTGGAGGTCCACTCGGGCGGCTCTTCAACGATTGTCTGAGCGGAACCGCCTGTATGCCAACCGCAGGCGTGCAACGGCGCCTCAGTACTCCGTAGGCCAGAAGGTCTGGTTATCCGCAGAGATGGTACCAATGAAGACGGACTCCTGGAAGCTGTCCCCACGCTTTCTTGGTCCATTCCTGATCTCCCGGATCATCAATGACGTCACCGTCCGGCTGAAGTTGCCTCCATTTCTCTGTATCCATCCCACCTTCCATGTTTCACAAATCAAGCCTCTCTACGCCAGCCCCTTGTGCCCTCCTCCGGACCCCCCTCCACCTCCCCGGATCATTGATGGACATACCACATACACCGTCCAGCAGAATCTGAACGTATGCCGCCGTGGCTTGCAGTACCTGGTGCACTGAAAGGGGTATGGTCTGGAGGAGAGATCATGGATTCCACAGTCCTTTTTTCATGACAAGGGTATGGTCCAGGCATTCCACCTTGCCCATCCACAGAAACCCGGGGGGTCGCCAGGAGGCAGCCCTTGAGTGGAGGGCACTGTCATGCTCAGGCGAGCGCGTCTCCCCCCTCCAGTCCTGTCTCTGTTTTCCCAGCTCCAGAGCTCATCAAGCGCCCCTGCATGACTACACACCTGCTGCCTGATTCACCAGCTTCTTTAAGGGCCAGAGTGTGAGAAGCTCTCCGCTGGATCGTTGGGTTTGTGCCGCCATTCAACAGCAGTTCTTGTTGTTCGGCAAAATTATTATTCCCTTCCGTTGTCTTACCTTTTTGTCCTCCTCTTCCCTCAGGTTTGCTGCCGCCTCCAGTGGTGCGTCTCCGGGGTTGTGTTTGCTCGCTCGCCTGAATCCTCCTCCTCCTTGACAACGGCTTCTCCACCCAGGTCCTCCAGTCACTCCTCCTCCTCACCGGCCATCATCAACTCTTCCTCTCTTCTCCCTGGCTGGAGTCACAGCCGGGCTCTCTGCCAGTACTGTAAGACCCATTCCCTCAGCAGTATTTACCCTGTACTCGTTATCCATTATTAATCCTTCCTCTCCTCTTCCCTAGATCGCATGTGGCTCCAGCGTGCAACTGTTTTCTTGTACATAGTGTGGCGTTTTGGTTTTGGGTTTCTTTAATTGTGGTGTGTGTGTGTGTTTATTATTTAAGATAGCGTGTTTTGTATAGGGTTTGGGTTTTTCATTAAAGGGGTGTAAACCTTTCATCTGTGTCTGAGTGTCTTTCTGAAGTGGTTGCCCTGCACTTAAGCCTCCTCAAATTATCCAAAATCATGACAACCGTTAATGATCCTTCCACAGGTTCATCTACCGAAGTTATCCAAAGTCAAGCTTGATAATTTTTTCAGTGCTCCGCCAGAGGAGCAACGGAGGGAAAAAAAACCTTGTGTGTGAGTTTATGAAAATTTGCACAGGAATCCTCTTTTCCTGAAATTTCAAACCCATTCATGTCTCTGTGTTGCATTCACTACATTAAATCATTCAGCTTGATTGTTCAGCACAGCATTATCACTTCCCTGTTTGTCCTCTCTAAAATAACTAACTGGGCATCAACTGTGATTGATGCCTCCTTAATGTCAGGCAGCATTATTATTGTGTCCATTTTCACTCATGTGCATGCCCTTTGGCCAGCGCAAAACCCATCTTAAATGAGCCATCATGATCGGAGTTTACTTTAGATAATGCTCCTCTGAGCATGAAAGGGATGGGTAGGAGTGTTTTGGATTGGATTATCCAAAACACACCTCTGAATAATTAGGATAGCCTCTTTGCACGTTGCGGAAAATTCGATTTTGCACGGCTGTATTAGTGAAATGAACTTGGAAACGCCCATAAATACACCCCATGCCTCTGACAACTGATTATGGACTGAGTAATACACCCCTTAATGTTTTCCAACTCAACATTAGGATGAGAGAGGGGAAAAATTAGAGTAATATTAATTATATATTCATTAAGGAAAAAGAGTCTGGAGCACACTGTCCGATTTACAGCCTGTATTGGTGCACATACCAACGTTTCAACGCTGTCTGCGTCTTCTTCAGAGTCACATAAAGCTGAACAAAATGGCTTCCATTAAACAGACAAAAGACCATGTGTGAGAAAATCATTGGATAGTAAAAACCATAAAAGTTCAACTCCATTGGTTGATGGAGTGGGGTGGGTGTTGGCACACATTTGATCCACCCCAACCAATGATAAACACACAGCTAGCAGCAAAAATAACATGACATAACATGACATCTATAAGACATTTTTAAATATTAACGTCAATGAGGGGGCTGATGCTGTGATCATGAGACGTTCCAAGATTGTTGCACAATAATCCAAAATGGCGACTCCCGTCGACTAAGGATAAACAAACTTTTCCACAGGTCATTTTTTTTTCTCGTTTTGGAATTAATCCATTAACTGACTGTTTGTGTCTATATTTCTTTTTTCATACAGAGCTGGAGGAACTAGAGAACTATATCGACAAGTTTTATTACCGCTGCTGTGTCATGGAGCAGGCGAGTGTGTGTCCTGTCCCTGCTTCTCAGTCTAAACAACCGAGACCTGCAGACTCACCAAAAATAACGCCCAAGAAATCACGGGAGGGCACCGAGGTTAGTGACATCCTTTTCTCTATTGAGAATAAACTTACCAGCATGGAAGGTAGACTGGTGCTGGTTGAGCTGTTTCATAAAGAATTCCAGGGCTTGCGTGAGAGTCTGGAGTTCAGTCAAGCACAGCTCGTCTCTCTCGTAGAGGAAAATAATAGCCTAAAAAAGTCAGTAAACACACTAGCCTCCTGCTGGAAGACACTACAACGCACAGTGTAAGCAGCCAGCAAGATCATCGGTGCCCCTCTGCCCCCCCTCTTGGACATCTACCACACCCGCCTCACCCGCAGAGCCATCAACATTGCAGTTGACACCTCCCACCCCACACTCCCTCTTCAGCCCCCTGCCCTCGGGGAAAAGGTACTGGAGCCTCTTGGCCCACTCCACAAAACTGCTAAAAAGCTTTGTTCACCAGACCATCAGGACCCTGAACTGTGCCCCCCTTCCCCCCCATACCATAACACACTCACCCACACAATAACTACCTCAGCTGTTTGCACAGAAAGACTTGGCACACCAACAGTACCACATCTGCTGCTGTCATGTCTCTGCACCCTACTGCAACCATTTGCACAAATGCCATACCTGCTGCTGTCTGTTATTGCAATACTGATCATGTGCAGTCCAATCTGTCACTGTCTGCACCTACACTACCGCACTGAACTTGCAATTATGGGTATGACAGCTCTACATTTTCTGTATATAGGATTGCTGGGTTTTATCTTTTATCTTTATTTGCACTATGGGATTGCTGGGTTTTATCTTTATTTGCACTATGGGACTGCTGGGTTTTATCTTTTATCATTATTTGCACTACGGTTAGCATTAATGTACATAGACTGTTGTTATTTTTCATCCTTATTCCTTCTTTTCTTATATACCGTGCACACCACTAAGAGAGAGAGAGAAACAGCATTTCAATTCTCCTGTATGTTGTGTACGTATAGAAGTACTGTCAAATAAAAATCTTTGAATCTTTGAGATACTGTATATATATTCTATGCGTCAAAAATGTACTATACATGTACTCCTTTTGTACTGCACTAGGAATTTTGACAATAAACTTTTGTACCTTTTGCAGATGTGTCTCCACTTTTGTTTTTGTTTTATTTGTGAAGGTTACCAAGATTTAGTGACATAAATTAAATGCTAAAAGACTGGAAAAGCTGTCTAAGAATAATCCCGCGGTTTGAGAAATCACTTTTGGTTTGGTGTAAGTCTGTCAACAGAATTATGAACAATAAAGTAGTTTGAGAGAGAGAGATAAAAGATACTTTATTTCGAACAAAAAAAGCAACAAACAAAACAAATGACAAGTGCAATAAAAGTGACCATGTACAGTGCTCGAAAGGGAGAAGGAAGAAGTTAATACTTATTTACTCCAACTCCTCTTTTCCCTAAATACAACCCATGCAAAATATATACATATTACCTCAATTAAGAACCCCAAGTAGATAATTAACTATATTTTATACATAACAACATTGACACCCATCCATCCCTACATACATACAGTCCATACATCTATACCCAGCCCCAAACAACACAGATACTGTACACAGATATACACAGTACCGTCCCACCTACCATACCATAGTGTCCCAGAGTGAGTTTAGTGCATCGTACATAATACTACAGCTCCAACATATATCCTTTCAGCAAATAATGTTTATGCCTCTTTTTGAATTGATTTCTGTTTGTACATAATTTCAGTTCCAGCTCCAGACTGTTCCACAAATCCACCCCACAAACAGATATGCACATACTTTTCTTTGTTGTTCGTACCTTAGGTTTTGTAAAGTTTAAGTCTTCTCTCAAATTATAATCATTGTCTCTTTTTTTGAATTTTTTTGTATATTAGTTGGGAGTTGATTATTAATTGCCCTGTACATTACTTGTGCTGTCTTAAATTTAACTAAATCCATGAGCTTTATGGCATGTGACTTTAAAAACAACGAGTTGGTATGGTCTCTATATCTTACATTATTTATTATCCTTATAGCTTTTTTTTTTTTGCAATGTGCATATTGACTGAAGGTTGGTCTTGTAGGTGTTTCCCCAGACCTCTACACAGTAGTAAAGTTATGGTAAAAACAGAGAATTGTACAGTAAGAATAATGATTTATAGTCCAAAATGTGTTACTTGCCACTACATTGATAACTGGCATGTTGTTTATATCAGAAATTGCTTTTTTTCATCTGAGGAACATAACAAAACATAAACCTATGGTCTCAACACCTGAACTGGAAATGATCATTCATGCTTTTATCTTGTCTTGTTTAGATTACTGTAATGCCCTTTTTATGTGTTTTAATAAAACTGCTGTTGCCCGCCTTCAGACTGTGCAAAACGCAGCAGCTCGGCTTTTAATCCGGACTAAGAAAAGGGAACACATTTCCGCAGTTTTATCGGCCCTTCACGGGCTGCCAGTTGCTTTTAGATTTCATTTTAAGATTTTAGTTTTGACTTTTAGAGCTCTTAATGGTCAAGCCCCTTCATACATCTCAGCCCTCTTGACTCCATATGCAACGACACGATCACTAAGATCCTCAGACCAGAGACTCCTGGTGGGCCCTCAGACTAAATTTAAAACCCGTGGAGCTCGATCTTTCCAGGCCGCTGCACCACGGCTTTGGAATGCACTACCCCTGTCTTTGCGCTGCCTCGAGTCTGTTCACTCCTTTAAGAAGAAGTTAAAAACTCATTTGTTTCGACAGGCTTTTAGCGCTTGTTGAATGGCTTCTATTCCCTCCCTGTTTACTCTTATTTTTCCTATTTATATGAGTATTTTATCTTATTTCTATTGATTTTAATTTCTTGTGTATTTGTAAATTTTAATTTGCTGTGAAGCACTTTGTGATATATGTCTGAGAAAAGTGCTATACAAATAAACTTTCCTTTGCTTGCTTTGCATGTAAAATAAGCAATTCTTCTCAGAGAGCATGTCCGATTTTATGTAGTTTTTAATATGTGGACTAACATATTTTTTATTCAGTATTTATGTTGCTAAAGTTTAATATCAGCCATTGCACATATTTTTTTTATGTTATAGTAGCTTTAATATTTATTTTTCTGAGTTTATTTTGTTGTTAATGTGTAACATGCAACAGATTAAATTACATAAATAAATCAAATCCTTGAGGAATATGACTTGCATTTTTTAATTTAGTATATCAAACAATAATTGGCATTTTATGTTATAGATCATAATGTACCAAGGGAAATTCAAATTCTCAGGAAAAATGCTGCTTATCAATTAATCGTTAATCGATCAATAAGGTGAATCAATTAACAATAAATGAATTAATCGATAACTTGCATCCCTATTAGAAACACACTTGAGGTCTAAGGCTATGGGTTACAGTTTGCCCTCTATGTAAATGATTTTCCAGTCTACATCTATGCTGTGATTGTTTAACAATAATAATAACAAAAATTAATACCACTGCTACTATTAATAACATCAAGAAATAATTACGACTAGTAGTAGTACTACTACTACTAATAATAGTTAATAATACTAATACTACAACTAGTATTGATAATACTAAATAACAATAATAATAATAATACTGATGAATAAATAACTTTGACTACTACTACTTCTGCAAATTATAATACTAATGTTAATAATAATAACTGTAATAATAACAACAAATACTACTACTGATGATAATAATAATGGTGATGATGATAATTTTGATAATACAGCAACTTTTCAAGATTGTCTCCTGTATATGTAAGTGATTCTTTTGTTTTTTCTGTTGTTTTCTCATTCTTTGCCAACAGAAAAAGACAAACGCTGTGTTCAAAATGTTCACTCGTTCCCCATATACTGTACTATATAGTGAATCAGCCATTTTATAGTGCTGTTTGAAATCTTAACTGAAAATTTCGTTCACTATATAGTACACTCAAAATATCCCATAATGCATTTTGAAAAGTAGTGCACAATGGATGGTCACTACATTAGTCAATGGATCCCACAATGCAATGTGCAGCCAACTGAGCAGTGAGACGAGAGCTTCACATCACAAAATAAACTACCTTAAGGTATTTATATTTATTAATTCAGCAAAAATGATTTATCACATATTTACTACAAAATACATGCAGGTATTCATTTTCACTACCATTAATTTGTTATGTATTACTGTCTCACCATGATGATGTCATTAACCGCAAAACGAAAAAAAGCCTTATAGTGTCCGAAAGCTGATAATTTTATATTATATAACGAGCTATATATTGAGTTTACTATATAGTCCACTACATCTGAATTCACTATATAATGAGTAGGGAGGGAGGGAGTGGACATTCCGAACACAGTAAAAGAATATTGAACTGACACTTATAGTATTTTAAACGCTAACAAATATTGAAAATCTCTATAGGCAGTAATTGTCTTGCTCATTGAAAATACCAGTATAAACAATTACATTACACTTAAGTATTTGAGAACTTGATGGGAAGGCTAAAAAGAATATTTTCCATTCACATGCTTTTTTTATTGTGATGTTTATTATGCCTCGGTGAAACAGAGAGGCATACGGTAATCAGTCAGTGTGTCTGTGTGTGGATGTGTGTATCTGTCCGTCTGTCTGCCTCTCTGTTTCAGCTCGCTCGGTCAAAATTAAGTGGAACTAAAGGCTTCTATCATTGTATCGCTATTTCAACCAGACAGATTTAGACGCACCTTGAGTGTGAGAATTTTGCGTGCCCCTAGTGGCAGAGCGCGGCACTGCGCCTGTCATGTCACTCTCACATGATTGCCTGCATTGGAGATTTGTACTGAATTGTACTGATTTGCCAGTTTCAAAAGGTGGCAGACATCCGTTGGAGGACTCAGTGGATGACACGTAATACACCAAAGAAGAAGAACTCCTCATTTCCTTTTCCTGTTTGTAGCATTTAGTCCAGAAAGCTAACATGGCCACGATCGGTCATGTCACTTTTTTGGCTTTGTACGTGGAAAATAGCCGTGGGATACAAGCGAAATTTATGTGGGATAATCATAAGACTTTGTAGATGTGGTACAGACTTTAAATGACTGACAGAATGCAAAATATGGACCATGACTGGTGAAAATGCAGCGACCACACCAACCAACCAGCCAGTCCCCCTTTGTCAAAAGTAAGTGAGAATTTTCTGGGTTTTTTGTGGGTTTTTTTTTATATTGTACTGATTTCTTGTTCATATACTTTGAAGATAAGATGATGAGGTACCTCTGTACAAAAACGACTGAACCATTCTTTGTTTAAATACATCCAAAGTCCAGTTTTGACTGAGTTATGGAATTTAAAGAGGTGCCGCGACATTATGCAAATTAGATGTGTAAATTTATTCCTATCTGAAACTTTGGATCATATTTTACATCTTTCTAATTGACAGTAACCCATTATTTCTTACCACTTTCAAGTTATAGCCTTGGAAATCTGAACTATTTTATTGACAAAAAATATTTACCACTCTTGACCACTAGGGGTTATGTTGCTGTTTGGCAACATACATACTCATAGGGTTAAGGTGACAGAGTTTCTAAATCTAAGTTCTCCAAAACTGATAGTGAAAATACACAGACTATTATCAAAACTGGATGAGTCAGTATCTCTCCCAAAATTAAAATGGGAGACAGACCTACCAATTAATAAAGATGAAAGCTTCTGGACACAAATATGTTTAAACACTTTTAAGATGACTAAAAACTCTAATTTACAATTCTTACAGCACAAAGTTCTACATAGAACTCATCACACAGGACAAAGGATTTTCAAAATGGGCCTGAGTCACGCAAATATCTGTTCCCATTGCACCAGCAACGTCCCGGATAGTTATATGCATGCTATGTTGCTCCTGGTGGGTCAGGCCAGTGCCCGTGTGTATGGCATCTCTGCCGCCATCAGTGTGTGAATGTGTGTGTGTGAATGGGTGGATAGCATGATCTGTAAAGCGCTTTGGTCATCTAGAGATGAGAAAAGGTGCTATACTGTATAAGTGAACACCATTTACCATTCACCATTTATGTGGTCCTGTGCACCAGTCCGAATGTTCTGGCAGAAGACATGTGAAGACTTATCAGCATGGCTTGGGTATCGTATCCCAACCTCTCCCACACTTTGCATATTAGGTGATTTAAGTGAAATAAATATAGAGGTAAAAGTGTCACACATGGTTCTCACTGCCTTATGCGTTGCAAAGAAAACTATTCTCATGAATTGGAAATCCAGAAATAATTTACAGTCATGTGAAAAAATCAGGATACCCTGTATAAGCTTGTGTGGTTTTTTTTAACATATTTGGACATACGGATATTTAATATCAATGTTAAAAATACTGGGTGATTTATGTAATACAGCTAAACAATTAAAAATGAATGACTTTTTTCAAATTTTCTGTAAAATGTAATTCTAAAAAAATTGTGAGAATAAATTAGGACACCTCCCATCTTTTTTTAGGACACCTCCATATTCATTCCCACTTACAATGGCTAAAATAAATTTAAAAAAATGCAAATAAAAACAAAAACAAGGTTAGACATAAATACGTGAACATTTCTTAATAACGAACTGAATATTTAAAGGGGTGTCCAAATTTTTGTCACATGACTGTATGTACACTCACTATAAGAACCTCCTATTAGAAAATATTAGTCTGGAGAGAATGTGTGGCCCCGGGCCTGCCAGCCTTGCCTCCCGGGTTGGGCTGGGTCTGGCCTTGGGCTGCTGGTGGTGGTGGTGGGGGGGGGACGTTCCCTCCGCCGCCCTCCCCGGGACCCTGGCGGCGCTCCGGGGGCTGGTGCCTGCGTCCCAGGGGGGTCCCCCCATTCTCCAGGGCCTACGGGTGTGGGTGTGCATGTGTATGTGTGCATGCGTCCAAGCGCATGTGTGAGTGTGTGCACGCATGCGCATGTCCAGGTGTGCGTGAGGGTTCGCGTGTATATGTGTGGGTGCGGTGCCCTAACACACTATCCCCCCAATTTTAACTGCACTTTGGTAGTTCACACACCTGCACACAATCACACCACACAACTAACACTCACCCATCGCAATCTGTGCATGGGAGATGGAGGGTGGGGGACTTCCCTCTGGGGCGAGTTGGCGCGGGTGTAGCTGCTCCCCACTGCTGGACACAGGTGCGTGTTCATGCCCATTACATCTGCACCGCGGCCACCCCAAGTGATAAGGGTGAATGAGTGTGGGTGAGTGTGTGGGACAGAGCACCAGTGGATGTGAGTGAGTTGGAGCGCAAGTGAGATTGTGTGTATGGATCAGCGTGGGTGGGTGTGGGCGACTGAGGGCGAGTGGGCGCAAGATTGAGCAGCTACGGGAGTGGGTGAGAGTGTCTGGGTCTGGGTGTGGGAGTACGAGTGTGGGATTGTGTGTGGGAGAGGGTGAATGAGAGTGAGTGTGTGTGGGTGTGAGTGGGTGTAAATGAGAGCATGAGGGTGTGAGTGCGTGGAATGAGTGTGCATGCTGGTTGGGAGGTGCTGGACTGACGGGATGGCACCTCCTGGCCACGTGGGCTCCGTTGGACTGGGAGGGCTGGCCCCCTGTGGGGCTCCTGTGCCTTGCTGCCGCCTTCCTTGAGTGTGGGGACTCCTGGGGTTAGTGTTGGTGGCGCTGAGGTGGGCACGGGCATGCTGTGGGGGTGCTTGGGGGGCTCGTGCCAGGGGCGCGGGCCGGTCTCTGGCCTCGGGCTAGCGGGGGGGTGCACTGGCCTTTTGGCGCCTGGGGCCCGGGGACTGGCGTTGGCCCTGCTGGGGGGGCGGAGGCTGGCCGGTCTGGGGGCAGGGTTGCGCAGCACCAGCCGCTTAGCGGCCCGGCCTTCCTCGGCCATCCCTCCTGGGGTGGATGCCTGGTTGTCCTGGGGCTTGTTGGCCTTGGGTCATTTGTGCTCTGTGGGGGTTGGTGGGGCTGTCTTGCTTGCTCAGGGTGTCCGGGGGGGCGGGGGAGGGTTGCTGTGACCTACCACCCTCTGTATGTTTCCTGCCAAACCACTTACACACACATACACTTACTTTGCACAAGCTTTCATACACACGCATACACATGCACACTCACATATGTCTCTCCTTTAACAGGTGCAGATACCAGACTCATGATGAGACCTTTTCAGTAGAAGAAACAGTTTGTCTTCTGTTTGTTTCAGTTATGTTATCCTGTTTGTCTCCTCTATTTGTTCCTCTTCCCGCCCCCATGTCGGGTCCTTTATAGGTAAAACAATTTAAATAAAGTATTAAATATTATTACAAGAACAGTTTATAAATAATACACAGTAGTTATAAAATACATCAAAGATGCCATAAAATATCCATTTTAAATGGATATAGCCTTAGGTGGGAGGAAGAGGTCTTCAGGTGGTGTACTGTTATCCCTACGTGTTATATACTCGGGGTATGTTAACGCAGATCAACAGCAAGCCAAACTCGTTTTTCATGAGCCAGGAAACCGAGCGTCCTGCTCCTTTATTTCAAGTCTTCTAGACAGCTTACAATTCTTTATACTGTGGCTCGAAGCTCGTTGAAAAGCCCGAGTGAAACTGAAAAGAAATAAAAACAAAAAATAAATACATACAATTAAGCTAGCGGGCCCCTGGGATAGGACTAATTCCTGGAACAAACGGAAAACACAATACACTTGACAAGCTAGCGGGGCCCTGGGATAAGACTAACTTCTGAAACAATTACACTCTAAAAACGATATCAAATTCACGTATAACAAAAACTTATAAACTGACAAAAATACTAATTGAACTTACAGCCATTGCTTTCGATGGTGTAGGATGGCGTTTAACACACAGGAGGAACGTTTCAGACATTCGCGGGCAGGTTATACTCTCTCTGCCTTTTTTTCTTCTCCCTTACCAAAGTCCATTTCTTCTACCCACAAAACATAGCGGCAACTGGCTGCGCTTTCAATATAAAATACAAATGAATCGCTACTAACTGTACAGAAATTATTTCTAATACATTTAACTATTTCTACCATGAATTATTACAAATAGATTATGACATTTATTATGAACTTATGAACTATTTTCTAATTTCTACAAAACACACACTACTGAGGGCAGAACACTCCCCGCCTGGCATTACTAATGCCACTACTTCCTTTTAACTACTTTTTTCACAAAAGTCTCCCGCACGTTACACAATGGTGGATAATGGACGAGACCAGTCTTTTGCAACCTACAATCCACAGTCCGGCTTGCCTAATTGCGCTTTCCGTGAACTGCCTTCCTTGATGCACAACTTTGGCGTGATAGTGACGGACAAGCAGTTGAGTTACGTGATGCTTGTTTGGGAGAATGGTTGGATTCTCAGATGCTGTGTTCAATGAAGCATGTTTGAGGCAACCTCCAACCTTGATGAGGCTTTCACTCATATAGGGATCAAGAGCTACGATGGGACTTGAACTGCAGACGGTTTGGTTGGCGTGGAGAGCAGCATACTCGTCGGGAAAAACGTCTTTTTGAACAGACTGGAGGATGAGGTTACTGGCAGCACCCAGCTCCTCTGGAGTGCGTGGCTTGCTACATTGATGCCAGCCCCTGCATGAATGATCTGACAAGTTGCTTGATGAGTGAGAACAAGCTTGGTGAATTAGGAATGCAATGGCACATACTAATGAGTTCCAACTTGAAAAGCGCTGGAAGCATTCTGGTGAGAGCCCGTTCTTCTGAACATGAGTAGAAAAGGTAACAACTTTTCTGATTTCAGAGTCTACTTCAGGCTCGATCAACTCAAAGGATTCAGGTGTCCCGGATTCAGGTGGTTTGTAAAGGAAGTCTGGTCCCTTAAACCACATAGTGTCCATGAACTGTGATGCAGGTATGACCTGGTGGCTAGATCAGCTGGGTTTTGCTCTGATGTGACGTAGTTCCACTGTTCAGGGGATGTGGACTGACGTATACGATGAACGCGATTATGCACATAAACATAGAAGCGCTTTAAATCATTGCAAATGTACCCAAGAACCACCCTGCTATCACAGTAGAATTTGACAGCATTTGGTTTGTGATCAAGTTCGTCCAGAATGAGCTCCGCCATCTCAACCGCTAGAACTGCTCCACAAAGTTCAAGGCGAGGTATCGTGGGCTCTGGTTGTGGTGAAAGTTTTGCTTTTCCAAGCACAAATCCGACTTCGCATTGTCCTTCTGCATTGACTGTCTTCAAGTATGCTACTGCCGCAATAGCCCAGCTTGAAGCGTCGGAGAAGATACACAGTTCGGTGTAAGTGGACTTAGAGAGGGAAGCTGGTACATAGCAGCGTGGCACTTTAAGACTGCTAAGATCTTGGAGGGACATTTTCCATGTTTCCCATGTGTCCATTTTGTCCTGAGGGAGAGGAGCATCCCAACCTTGGACACCATACGACAGTTCACATAACAAGAGTCTGCCTTTGATTGTCACTGGTGACGCTAGTCCCAAGGGGTCGAAGATGCTGTTAATTGTTGACAGAACCCCGCGGCGGGTGTAGGGTTTGTCATCGACGGCGACCTTGAATGTGAAAGAGTCAGTGTTTATGTCCCAGCACAGGCCTAGACTTCTCTGGGCTGGTAGAGTGTCATCGCCGAGACTCAAGTCTTTGATACCGGTGGCCAGGTCTTCTGGCTTGAAGGCTTGCATGACTGAGACACTATTCGAGGCGATTTTGTGGAGCTTGAGATTGGACTCGGCCAAGGATGCGCATGTGCGCTTGAGCAAGTCTACGGCTGCAGATTCAGTGGGGAGCGAAATCAACCCGTCATCTACATAAAAGTGTCTCTCAACAAAGTATCTTGTGTCTCCTCCAAACTTTGGTTCGCCTTTCTGGATAGCCCTGTGTAGGCAATAGATAGCTACCGCTGGCGACGGGCTGTTTCCAAAAACGTGCACCCGCATGCGGTACTCCTGCACCTCTTTTGACAAGTCATTTCCCTTGTGCCACAAGAACCTCAAATAGTCTCTGTGGTCTGGTCTGACTAAGAACCCATAAAACATTTGCTGGATATCGGCAGTGACTGCGATGAGCTCCTTCCTAAACCGAATCAGCACGCCGAGGAGGGTATTATTAAGATCTGGACCTGTTAACAGTACTGAGTTGAGTGACACACCAAATTGCTCGGCACTTGAATCAAAGACGGCCCGTATCTGACCGGGCTTCTGGGGATGATATACCCCGAAAATAGGCAGGTACCAGCATTCAGTGTTATCGGTGATGGGTGGAGCGATCTCTGCGTGATTGTTCTTGAACAGCTTGTCCATAAACTCTGAGAACTGTTCTTTCATTTGAGGGTTTTTCGTTAAGTTGCGTCTTAGTGAGCTGAGTCTAGACAATGCTTGGTCCCTGTTGTTTGGGAGCGGCAAGCGAGGAAACTTGAATGGCAGAGGAGCGATCCAGTTGTTGTTTCCATCCTGGTGGACTTCTTCCTCCATTATCTTTAGGAAGGTCTCATCTTCGAAGGACACGGCACACTTGTTATCGTTCTCTGTGCACTCAAAAACTTTGTCCCCAAGCCTTTCTTACACTGCATTGGGTTTTGAGCTGCGTTTAGAGAGGCCGTCCTTGTGCTCCCCGCCGTAGCATGGTTTCTCTTTGATGTTGATGCTGTTAGGACAAGGAGTGAAGAGAGATGGGCGTCCATTGGAGAGCATGTACGTTTTATAAACGTTGACGGTTGGCTTATGAGCGTTAAGGCACACCTCTCCCACAATTACCCAGCCTAGGTCCAGGCGTTGAGCAAAGGGAGCATTGTGGGGTCCGTTGACATGTTGCCTTACCTTGTGGACTCGTAGGATGTCTCTGCCCAGTAAAATTGCCATCTGTGCATCTGGGTCATACTTGGGGATGAGAGGAGCGAGGTGTTTTAAGTGGGCATGAGCAAGAGCGATTTCGGGCGTAGGTATTTCACCCCTACTGAACTTTATCTCGTCGCATTCAAAGAGAGGAGGGAGGTCTAAGCGTGGGCCTCCACCTACTGGCTCGATTTGGAACCTCACTGCTTCCCTGCCAAGCTTTTCAGTTAAACCAGCACATGTTCTCATGAGGTATGTCAGAGGGCTACCTTTGATCCCAAACAGCTCGAAGAATTCAGGACGGGCCAGCGATTTATTACTCTGATCGTCCAGGATTGCATATATCTTAACGGAGCGTTCTGGTTGGCCTTTAGGGAAAACTCGAACTAGACATACCTTTGAGCAACAACGTGGGGGATTACCTTCGCCGCAGATCTCAGTGCACCGTGACGTTACCTCAGGTGGTGTGTTGTCTCGGGGCTGAGGCTCTGGTTCAGATGTGTTTCCTGGCTGGGGTTGCTGACTTGAATCAGGATGCATGGCAGAGCAATGCCTCTCACTTTGGCACTCTTCACACTTGAGTTTTATGTCACAGTTCTTTATTGCGTGCATGGGAGAGCAGCAGCGAAAACATCGTTTGTATTCTTTGAGTATGCTTCGCCTTTCCTGTAGCGGTTTATTCTGAAAAGCTCTACATTTGGCTAGAGGACGCATTTTCTTATGGACTGGACAGTAGCGTGTTAAATCGTCCTCTTTAGTACTAGCGGGATCAGTTGTGTCGACCTCTGTTTTGTTTACAGTTAGAGGCGTTCTGTAGCTAGTTTGTTTGAATGGTGGTCTCTCACCTTTGCTGAAGGGTTGGCTGCTGCACGTCGCAAAACTTGGGTCATTTCTTGCTTTAGCCTCGTCTTGGACAAACTTTACAAAATATGAGAAGGGAGGGAAGGTTACATCATATTCTTGTTTGTATTTTGAGCCCGCGTGCAGCCATTTATCTTGCAAACTTGGAGGCAACTTTTCAACTATGGGCTTAACCCTACGGGGTGTGTAGAGGTAGGCGAGGCCTGGGAGATAAGCTTCATCTTTAGCGTATTGTGTTTTTTGTTGTAAGGCGAGGGAAGTTATCTAGTTTTTTAAACAAGGCGTTTTCTACTACTTCTGGCGTAGCATAACACTCTTCTAACCTGTCCCATGACAGTTGGAGAGCAGCTTTGGGGTTAGTGGCGTAGACAGCTCTGATTCTTTTAACGTGCTCTAAGGACTCTTTACCAAGCCACTTGACTAGGAGATCTAACTCCTGGCTAGATGTGAGACCAACGTCTTCAGTTGCATTTATAAATGATGACTGCCATGCTCTAAAGTTTTCGGGGGTGTCGTCAAACTTAAAGAGTCCGGTTGTGATTAGCTCTCTGCGCGCGAGGAACCTAGCAAAGTCTGCCATAGGTGGGTCACCATTGTGGGAAGCATGGTAGCTGTTCGGCCTGACACAGTCTCTCGGTATGTCAATGGATTCATTTTTCACGTACATTTTTTTGAATGCTGGTGGAGAGAGAGTTTGTTCGGGTCTCCTCGGAGTGAATGATTGCGCTCTTTGTGCGGGTTCGACTTGAGGTGTTTCTTCTTCAGCTGGTCGCGCCTGTGACTTTAGCTGGATTTGGTGGTGCACATACTCCATAGTTCTCTGTCTGACAGCTTGTAATGGAATTGCGCTCCTTACACTTTCTCCTTCGTCCGACTCGGTAGCTGCAGCAGCTTCTAGAACTTCTGCTTTTGCTGTGGCGGCCGCTGTTTCCTCCTCTATCTCCAGCATCTCTAGATCCAGTTCTAGCTTTGCTTGTTGCTCTGCTTGTTCTAGCTTTGCTTGTTGCTTAGCTTGTTCTAGCTTTGCTTGTTGCTCTGCTTGTTCTCGTTCTAGCTTTGCTTGTTGCTTTTTAATTTCTAGTTGTTTCTTACTGTACAAGGCTCTAGCATTCGCAGCTTCAGCAGAGGCTAGCGCCATGATGGCCGCTTCCATTACGTTGGACTTTGAGGATAACTTGGAGCTAGAACGTCTGGAGCTGGAGCTAGCGTTGTGTGATGATTTGGCTTCGGAGTTCGCCTTTTCTTCCGCCCTCTTCTCTTGAGTGTCGTCCATTGCTGTGTCGTGAATCTTAACTTCACCAACTGCTGACCTGGCTTTTCACTGTACTGTTATCCCTACGTGTTATATACTCGGGGTATGTTAACGCAGATCAACAGCAAGCCAAACTCGTTTTTCACGAGCCAGGAAACTGAGCGTCCTGCTCCTTTATTTCAAGTCTTCTAGACAGCTTACAGTTCTTTATACTGTGGCTCGAAGCTCATTGAAAAGCCCGAGTGAAACTGAAAAGAAATAAAAACAAAAAATAAATACATACAATTAAGCTAGCGGGCCCCTGGGATAGGACTAATTCCTGGAACAAACGGAAAACACAATACACTTGACAAGCTAGTGGGGCCCTGGGATAAGACTAATTTCTGAAACAATTACACGCTAAAAACGATATCAAATTCACGTATAACAAAAACTTATAAACTGACAAAAATACTAATTGAACTTACAGCCATTGCTTTCGATGGTGTAGGATGGCGTTTAACACACAGGAGGAACATTTCAGACATTCGCGGGCAGGTTATACTCTCTCTGCCTTTTTTTCTTCTCCCTTACCAAAGTCCGTTTCTTCTACCCACAAAACATAGCGGCAACTGGCTGCGCTTTCAATATAAAATACAAATGAATTGCTACTAACTGTACAGAAATTATTTTTAATACAATTAACTATTTCTACCATGAATTATTACAAATAGATTATGACATTTATTATGAACTTATGAACTATTTTCTAACTTCTACAAAACACACACTACTGAGGGCAGAACAGGTGGTTTCCAGTCATCCTCGAGTATTTCGATCGTTAACCACAGCACTCTCCAACTGGTAAGTTGGCAGTGAGTGGCCAGTTCACTGCCCCTCTCCTCCCAGCTAGTGTCCTCCCTCTTATGCCAGATCCAACAGGAGGCCCTCTGCCGCTTCTCCCAACCTTCAAACAGCGATTTTCAGCCTGTGCCCTCTACCTCCTACTTTCGTCATCATGTTCCACACAGATTGGGCTGGAAAGCCTCGACACCCTACCTCAACTCTTTATACAGGGGGAGACTGTGGCCCAACTGTAGTGTGACCGACTACTGATTGGAGAGTCAGGGGTTTGATTCCCACAGTCTGCAGTCTGCATGTTGAAGTGTCCTTGAGCAAGACACTGGATCCCCAGTTGCTCCTAGTGGGTCAGGCCAGCACCGGTGCTTGGCAGCTCCGCCGCCATCAGTGTGTGAATGTGTGTGTGAATGGGTGGATAGCGGGATCTGTAAAATGCTTTGGTCATCTGGAGATGAGAAAAAGCGCTATATAAGTGAACGCCATTTACCATTTACAGTACATATACGTATATGTACTGCATAAAGCTCCTTTTGGCAAAGTAAATCTGTTTGGCACCATAAGGGAAGCTGATTTCTGTTCTGCTCACCTAGATGCTTGACAGGACAAGGGAAAAAAATTATAAAAAATAAAAATGTCTACCACCGTGCTCTTCCTTTTGTTTGGATTGCAGCTGTTCAAATCACTTTGGTGACTCTTGGCTGCCACCAATGTTATGGTTTCCTAGAGAGGAAACCATAACATTTTGGTGATGATCCCAGAAGACATTCCTCCACCAAGGCTTTTATCTTCTCACAGTGTATTAGCAAGAATACTCCAAAATTACTAGATGGATTTGGATGAAATTTTTACCAGAGGTGGTCCTTGGGCTAGAGAGGAACCCATAACATTTTGGTGATGATCCGAGAATGCATACCTCCGCCCATGTTCTGGCACAGAAGCATCAGCATCTTGGTGCTTTCATTCATTCAGCACAGTCTACAGCACAAAACTCTAAAGTTCTGGTAACTTTAACCAGAAACCAATCTGCTGCTTTATCTGTGTAACTTCACATACATTATTAAGCATCTACAACACAATTTATTCTTACTGAAATGTCTTCAACTGATGAGGAAGCTTTTTGCAGCAGGGCACAACAAAAACAATGAAATCAACTTTAAATTGGAAGATATTCTCAATAAGATTTGTGCTCATAATGTTCTAGAGGCATAGCTTACTTATATGACAACAATAAATACAACAAACCATTATTTGGATACCCGTTATCACAATGCTGCAAGAGTTGTCAACAGGACTATATCCAGTACCAATATGGCGCCTAAATTTGCCATTAAAATGTTAGCCGTGAGCACTCTAGCCTATTATATCTCTGTAGCCATGTTTACATGGACACAAGTAACCAGATTAAAAGCCTGATCGGAATAAAAATGCTTCATGTAAACATGCCAATCTGAATATTCTGACCCGATCACACACATTCGGATCACACTTGACATATTTCCACCTTTACAGCAGCTAGTGGAAGACATAGCGGAAGTAAAACAGAACTGGTCTATATCATCCTGCTGTCTCCCTCTGTTCATCATATGCAGAACTATGTACTGCTGAACTTGTAGCTCCATTACGGAGACCAGCAGAAGCAAAGTACAGTCTGAATAACACAATACAGGTCCATTTCAAAAAGGGAAAGACACGAAGTGGGGTTCGTTTACATCAGAAGTTGCTTTTTCTATTATTTCCGGAATGTCGGATAATTGTGCGCAAGTCAAAATGATTTAGTCCGTTCAAACGTGTGACACATGGAAACGCACGTCCTAATCGGATCAAGTTTTTCAGGATCCATGTAAACAGTAAAGTTCTTATCTGAATTGTAATCAGATTGAAGAAATTTTGCACATGTAACCATGGCTTGTCAAAACAAGTCCTGTACCAATGTGAGCTGAAAGGCCACTCAGTAAAGAAGCAGCCATTACTCCAAAAGCAACATAAAGAGGCCAGATTACAATTTGCAAATGCACACAGGGACAAGGACCTTAATTTTTGGAGACATGTCCTGTAATCTGATGAAACTAAAATTAAACTGTTTGGTCATAATGATCATAGTTACATTTGAAGGAAAAATTGGGAAGCTTGCAAGCCTCAGAACACCATCACAACTGTGTTTTGCTGCAGGAGGAACTGGTGCACTTCATAAAATAGATGGCATCATGAGGAAAGAACGTGGAAATATTGAAGCAACGTCTCAAGACATCAGCCAGGCAGTTAAAGCTTAGGTGCAAATGGGTCTTCCAAATGGATAATGAGCCAAAGGAATTACTGTCTTTTTCAATAGATAAAAGTTCATATTCAAGTCCTCTTAATTGTTGGTTAACCTTGCAGATTAACTCCTATTTAGAGTCATCTCTGAATCAAATGCATCCAATTAATTGATTAGTTGAAGCTCATTTATAAATTTGAAGACAATCCAATGAGAACTGTAGAAGTGACACTGGCAACAACAGAAAATGTCAAACGGATGAATGAACGGGGTTATACCCTCCGCATCTTCATTGTGAGGGGTATTCACAAGAACACAAAATGCATTACAACAACAAAAATATTAAAAGGGAGAAAACCAATGCATAGAGATAAACTGTGATATTTGCATGCCAAAGAATTCAGAACCTGCTACCCCAATGAGATAGCCAATGTGGGACTTGGTGTAAATCAACAAGTGCAGAGAGCATGCAAACAGGCATATGGATATCTCATTTTATATCATCCATGTTTGATCCTATATGTATGTGTAAATCCAATGTTTGCTTTTGTAATAAAACTTCATACCTTTTTAGATTTATAACATTTACTGTGGGCACGACTGCAGAGCTTAAAGCGCAGGGAAGTCATAGCAACAAGAAGAATGGTGCAGAGAATAGCAAGGCTCAACATGCAGGAGACAAATCCCATTAAAGACATGAGTGAATATTTTTCTGGGAACTGAGCATTACCTTCATAATCTAATGCTTTTATAATGTTTGGACGTGAAACTATTCTCTTTGTTCTATAAAACTGGGTTCAGAGTGACTCCAATATGCAACAGTTTGTACTGAGGTTAAACTTTCCTGAAGACATAGGAGCAAAGAGAAGAGAGAAAAATCCTCTAACCCCGATGTGTGGATGCATTGCGTGGGCTGCCAAGGTCTTTTACTCAGGCTTCCAATAATATTGGTTAATTGCTAGATTTCTCTAACCTCTCTCAACTTGCATTATGAGTGGGAGTGGAAGGGTTTACAGCTGGGGTATATTGCAGCTGACAGAATACAGTGTTCTCATTCTCTCTCTCGCTCTTTCTCTCTTAATTGTCATTCCCTGCTCACAGGCACATTTCTCTGGCAGATTCCCCCGAGAGAGGTTTCCCCAGAATCTACGTAAAAGGATTCCTTCCCACGCCGTGGTCTTAGGAACATCTCATTTTCATCCTCCCGCGCCTTGCTCTTACACACAAACGCACACACAGACTCCCTCTCACCCTCGCATTGTGTCCTCGTGTCTCCCTGCTCTCTCACTCTTATATTTTTCATTTTCTTTATTTCTTTCTCTCCATCTCTTAACTCCCCCCCCCCCCACCAATAACTTATAGATCCTCCGTGGGAGGCAGCATCTCCCTCACACAGCAGGCGTGGGCCCTTACTCTGACAAATTACATGCTGGGCCCACCAGTTTTGCGTAGGGGAAGAAAAGCTTTAAGTTAAGAAGGAAGAATGGATTTGATTGGATGGTGAAACTCAGGGGCTGTATCTTGGCAGGCAATGTTTGATCGGGCTCAAGGAAGAAGCAAGAAATAGAGAAGTTTCAATGTTGAATAACAGGCCTATAAACATGCCAAAACTTGGCCATGATGTACTACATTCTGGACAGCATTTAGCTTCAAGCTTTAACTTGGGTTTTGATCTAGTCAGTAATTCACTTACATGCATTTCTGGACTAACTGCTGGGCCAAAGAAAATGCTGCAGGATCTCGGTCCAAAGCCAAGACTGTGACCTCAGGAACTGCTTTCAGTATTGCTTTGGTATGACCACCACCTCCAAATGTCATGTCCAGGACCACCTACATGTGAGTAAGCACAAACAGTTTTCACAACATGAACGCATGAATCATCATCATGTTACATTTAAAGTGTTTAATTTGCAGCATTGCAGTCGCATGTCACAAGGTGCTAAGTAGTGAAGCTGCTTAAGTAGCCGTAGTGTCCCCAGCTTTTATAATATAGCTCATGGTTTCTTATTTTCCCCAATCAAGTCAATAAAAAGTTATGAAATTTGCTACATTGACTGGGGACAGTCCTGGAATTCCTTTATGCTAGTGTGTGCGCCTCGAGCGCTGAGCCGCCACCACCTGAGCAAGTGGGAGGAGTGTATGTAGCGTATACAGGTACATTTTTGGTACAATTCTTCTATTTATATATATATATACTGTATATATATATATATATTCACCCATCTTCTACTGCTTTTCCGGAGGTCCGGGTTGCGGAGGCAGCAGTTCAAGCAGAGAAGCCCAGACTTCCCTCTCCCCAGCCACCTGCTCCAGCTCTTCAGAGAGGATACCAAGGCGTTCCCAGACCAGCTGGGAGACATAGTCTCTCCACTGAGTCCTGGGTCTGCCCCGGGGTCTCCTCCCAGTGGGACGTGCCCGAAACACTTCAAGTGGGAGGCGTCCAGGAGGCATCCTAATCAGATGCCCATACCATCTCAACTGACTCCTTTCAATGTGGAGGAGCAGCGGTTCTATTCTGAGCCTCTCCCAGATGACTGAGCTCCTCACCCTGTCTCTGAGGGTGAGTCCAGCAATCCTACGGAGAAAGCTCATTTCAGCCGCTTGTATCCGCGATCTTGTTCTTCCGGTCATTACCCAAAGCTTGTGACCATAGGTGAGAGTAGGAACGTAGATTGACTGGTAAATCGACAGCTTTGCCTTAGAACTCAGCTCCCTCTTCACCACAACAGACCGGTACAACGTCCGCATCACTGTAGATGCTGCTCCAATCTGTCTGTCAATCTCTCGCTCCATTTTCCCCTCACTCGTGAATAAGACCCCCAAGATACTTAAACTCCTCCACTTGGGGCAGGTGCCTGTCCCCAACCCAGAGAGGACAATCCACCTTTTTCCGGCTGAGGACCATGGTCGGACTTGGAGGTGCTGATTCTCATCCCAGCCGCTTCACACTCAGCAGCAAACCGTCCCAGCAAGAGCTGTAGGTCATTGCTGGATGAAGCCAACAGGACAACATCGTCTGCAAACAACAGAGATGAGATCCTGTGGTCACCAAGCATGACACCCTCCATTCCCTGGCTGCGCCTAGAAATCATGTCATATATATATATATATATATATATATATATATATATATATATATATGTACAGTAAATATGAACAACATGAGATCTCTCTAAAAGAACAAAGAAGGTTTTGACTGCCCTCTGGTGGCTGGCTGCAGTAAGACCATAAGCCGTGCCCCCACCATTATTGTGTGTGGCACTTTTCCAAACTGGAAAAAAAAAAATACTCCCAAAGATGCTTTCTGTTCTTCGTTTGTCAGATCATCTTGGTTTCAAAGAAACAGTGTGTAAGATTTTGAAAGCTCTTTTAAATAAAAGAAAAAAAAAACACATTTCCAATAGTCCATCCATCCATCTACTACCACTCATCCAAGAGTCTGGGTTAAGCAAAGAAGCTGAGATTCCCCCCTTCCCAGCCACCTCCTCCAACACTTCAGGGACAAGACCAATAGAATAAGGCATTCCCTGGCCAGCTTTCAAACATAGTCTCTCCAGCATGTCCTGGGTCTGATCCAGGGTCTCCTTCCAGCATGATGTGCCTGAAACACCTCACCTGGGAGACATCCAGACAGCATCCTGATCAGATGCCCAAGATTCCTCAGTTTGTTCCTTTCGATGTGGAGGAGTAGCAGTTCTATTCTGAGCCTCTACCCAATAAGAGCTCCGGGGTTTCCTCTGGTAACATTTCTGTGTGGCAGCCCGCCGCGCTAAGGAAGTTTGCTGCTGCGCCTAAAATATACTAATTTAAGAAAAATTAAATATTAAAGAAATGCTCCGCAAGCACGCACACAAACAACGCGTGTCATCCATGCGGAAGCGTCCTCCCCCCCCCCACCCGGCACCCACGTGACCGTTTCTGCAGGCAGAGCGTGTCTCTGTAGTGTTGCTGTCCGAGAGAAACATGAACTTATTAAAGTACTTTAAATGCGGAAAAAAGTACAAGAGAGTGGAGGCATTTATGGTGGTTTTAACCCACTGGTAACTGGAACAACAATGAGGAGTCGCTTAGCTAACAGGTCTGGTTAGGATTCATTGCAGGGAAAGGCAAGAGTGACTGATGAATCGCTGAAGATTTACTTCACCAGCTACTGCAATATTAACTACTAATTTATGTCCATTATTATGTAATTGGCAAGTTAAGATGACTGAAATTCACAAAGTCAATTACTTGAATCCGTCAGCAGCCTTCAGACAAACTAAACGTGGCAAGAATTGGATTTCAAAGTAAGGGAGGTTTTTCCTGCTGTGTGGCTGGTGAGGAGATTTCGAAAAAAAAAAACTATAAATACATAGAAATATTATAACAGAAATAACTGCATATTTGGTCATTTAAGTTAATTTATTTCTTTAAATATAATTTTAATAATTATATTTCTTTGAATTCAGTGTTATTGTTCTGTTCTGGCTCTAAAAAATTATGGTCAAAAGTTTAAATTGTATGAGGAAAAAAGTAAAAAAATTGCCACATTCTGTTTCACATTTATTAAAAAAACACAGCAATTTTATAATAATCTGCCTTTGTCCACTGGGCAGGCCTCTTCACTGTCCAGTTTTAAAACTCCTCTTAAAACCCATTTTTATTCTCTGGCGTTGGACCCAGTTTGAGACATTGATTTTATTTATTCTTATTGGGTCAATTGTATGACTATTGTTTTGTTTGTGCTGTTTTGTACTTTAGCTGTATTTTATTGTTTTAGTATTTTATTTATCGTTGATATACAGCACTTTGTGTCAACTGTCGTTTTTAAAGAGCTTTATAAATTATAGAAAAATTCCATATTATCTACATTATTATTGATATTAATAATGTCTTATATTTGAGAAGTATCATACCTTTCATATGCCATGTTTAATGTTTATATGTGCATGCCATATAGGATAAGTTCATATATTCTTGCCATGTTTCTGTGAGCAATTTCAGAGAGTTCAGACTGAAGATCAGTACAGGATCAGTACATGCATAAGGAATGATCTCAGCCACTCTTATAACCTCTTTGACATGTCCTGTTTTGGGTCACAGGAATGCACAGGAACTCCTCAGCCTGTATAGATCAGTTCTATAGATCAGATATATAGATATTCTGTTAGTTTTATGGACCTCATGTGCATGTCTCCAGAGCATCTGTGATGTTTCCCCGGATAAGCTTTGATTATCAGGACTGTCCCGTTCTGTCCCTTCCCTTATCCTCATCCTCTCTCTCCTTTCTCCTACCTATATATATCAGACCTAAAGAAATGAATCCTTTAGAGATTCTAGGTGTGTCTGAATGCCATGCTTTGTAGTCTCTCCCCCAAGTGGCCACTGGGGTGACACCTTATATATTTTTGTAATAAATGTACATAAAACCAACTTTCCGCCTGATTTTTGACTTAATTTAAGCTCAAAATTATTCTAACATTTTGGCGCTCCGAACAGCGGATCCACATATCCCTGTCTTTCTGGTGCCTCTGCTTGATTTCAGCAAGTGCACGGCTGATAAAAAGACTTTCCCAGGCTGAGTGAGAGAAAAAAAAAAAGGCATTTCAGACCGGGGCACTGGAACTGACTGGGTGACGGATCTGAGAATCCTACAGGCGGCTTGGATGCAAGTACATTTGTTGTTGTTATTTATGGATAAAAGATAGTGAGATTACCTGGACCAACTGAACATCGCGGATGCTGTTTGGGTGCATTATTACGGCTTGATCGCTGTGTCATTCCTGCCCACGGTGAGCGATAATCGCAGAGATTTTGGGGCGGCAGTGGCTCAGGAGGTAGAGCAGGTCGTCTAATAACCGGATGGTTGGCGGTTCGAATCCTGCTCTCCCCAGATATCCTGCCGTTGTGTCCCTGGGCAAGACACTTCACCCGCATTGCCTCCAGTGTCCATAACACTGGGTATGAATGTGTATAAATGTATAAAATGTTCAGTGGTGGCTGGAAAGGCCGTTGGCGCAGATTGGCTGCCACATTTCCGTCAGCTTGCCCCAGGGCAGCTGTGGCTGCAGAAGTAGCTTGCCACTACCATTGTTTGTCTGGAGTGAATGAATAATGTACCTATTTGTAAAGCGTCTTTGAGTATCTATGATAAAGCGCTATATAAAATCGATGCATTATTATTATTTTCCTCTGCAACAGTGAACATTATCGCAAGATCTGGGGAGGCTCCCAGGGGTCCGCTGTCCTCTGCACCCTGTCAGTGCGGTGGAGGTGCCGGAAGTTGCATGCAAAGAAAAAAAGGGGAAGATTCGTGCTCTTTTAACTGCGACGTTTTATTGTCTAAATAACTAGGCTCTCAACGCCTTGTGGAAAAGCTACGTGATCCTGAAAAAGTAGGTTTCAGGGACAGATTTGTGCCTTTTTGGACACTTCTGCTTATTGTCCAGGAGACTGGACCTTCAGCATTTGTGGGAAGGTTGCGTGACCACGAAAGGTTTTTTTTTTTCACGGAAGAGTCGTGCCTTTACTGCATGTACTTATTGTCCAATTGCGGGACTCTGGGCGCTGCGAGAGGTTGCATGACCATTGAAATACTGGTAGATTTTATTTTGAGAATTTGTTGAAGCGCTGGATAAAAGTTACTGCAGTCTGGTTTGTTTTGTCTCTGTGTAATCTGCTCTGGTAAAAAAAGTGGAAAAAGTGAAACTTCTCCACGAAGGCGGAAAAAGAACGAGTTGTAAAATTGTTGTTTGTGATTTTTTCTGGTATTTGTGGAGCATAAAAGACTTTTTTGGGAAAGGATTAAAATTGTGGACATTTGCAATTTATACTTTTGGGTGAGAAATTCTATTGTTTCTCATTGCGGTAGAGAAAAAAGTTGACATGAGAATGTTGGCTTGCCAGATTTTTTTTTTTTCCAAGTATTTGGGGTTGCCATTTCAAGCTTGTTTTAAGGCTGTAGTTCTGTTACTCTGCTAAACAGCTGCCTGACAGTAACCTTGGAGAGATAACAGAACTGCACTGTGTGTGTGTGTGTGTGTGTGTGTGTGTGTGTGTGTGTGTGTTGTATGTGTGGGCCCTTGTATTTAACAGTGAGTGAGAATAAGAGGAAAGAGGTGCGAGAAGAAAAACAAAAATCTATGTATGGGTATTTTTGCAAAGTTTTGGGGTTTTCCTTTTTTTTCAGTCTAACTTTGTGGGTTTTCACTCTAATGTTGCGTACGTGATGAACTATTTACATATTTTTAAAGCCAATATTTTCATTTCCTCCAGTTTTTCTTTGGAAAATGAAAGACATTGAGCTATTTTTATTCAATTTTTTGACGTCTCACTGACTTTTATTGACTCAATTGCCTTATTTCTCTGACTGAAGCATAACAGTGAACTTTACAGTGAAAAAAGGACACAGGACTAATGACCAGCCTCTGGGACCCAGCCTCGCCATTGTCCGTGCCTCCCTTGTCGAGACCACAGGCGCATAGAACATCTAAGTTAAGTACAATTGCTTGTATCTTCATCAATGCTACCAGCATGACAATGATGAAATTAACTGAATATTACAATATCATGCTGTCACCTAATAATGCCTAATCACTGAAGGCTTTGTGTACACATTCTATTACATGATTCAAAGCACAGAAGAGGTTGATGATTACTGTGTTTGTGCATGTGATTTGCCAGAGTCTACTGACTGTCAAACACAGGTTTTAGTAATTCTATGTCATATTGTTGCTTTGTTTCAATAACATTAAATTCACTTTTGAATAAATGGCATATGCAATCTCATTTATATTTTGATCCTCAGTCTGTCCATGTAGAAGAAAGGGAAAAAGAAATAATAGCTTATTTTGCTGTAAGGATTGCAGAACACAGCAAAATGACAATGAAATTTTTGTATTATCAGGAGATGGTAAATTTATGAACAGAAAAGACAGAAATAGCACAAGATTTCTGCCAAAATGGAGAAAGGGAATTTAATTTCAATGATAAACTCAGACTGATGAGTGGCGGATGGAGTCAGCCAAAAAGAGTTGTATCAGACTGACCTAGATAAGGTAACGGTAAACAGACAGACTCAGCCTTCAAAGGACTCAGATGTTTGTAATAAAAAGAAGGACACTCAAGGTCTGACGGGTTTTAGGACATATATAAAAAAAACACACACACACAGATTTTGGGTCCTGTGCCATAAATTCCTGAAAACAGAGATTAGGTCTGCACCTGCAGCTACTAATTCTAAATGCTGCATTGGTTTAAGGCTTCTAATATATGACACTGTTTTGTTTAAACATAATCCTAAACTAGTGATTACCCATGTCAATTGGTAAAACATTTACTGATTCACAGAATATTTAGCGAATACTTGTTGTGAACAGCAAAAACACATTCAAATTGTGGAAGCTTTAGGTGTAATTTAAAGGTTTTTCTGCTATTCTTCATTCTTCGTTTTTCAATTCACAAATTTTTTTAGCTTTCACCAGGAATTACATTTGCCAAATTATCAAGGAATCATAACATCACCATTACCTTTCAATTGATTAAATCCTTGGTGACATAGGCAATATGTAATAAAATTTTTAAAAAAAACAATAATTCCCTTGTGTTTCTTAACCTCTTGCACTCCTGGATACCGCGGGCGGTCACGTCTCTGCGTCCTAGCGCGCCCTCGTGCGCACTAGGACACACACTGTGCGTCTCAGAGCGCACTGAAAAAAAAAAGCTGCATTTCCGTTCTTCCACTACAGACACAGCCGCGAACAGAAAGCCAAAGGAGTGCTTTGATTGGTTTAGATTTGATTGACCTCTCATTCGACTAATAAGAGCCTTGAATTGGGTTTCTGAAACCTTGAAGAACCAATGACTGAAAACCTAGCAAGAAGGACCCGGCTACCAACGGCTGCGAATACAGCGAGCCAATTGAAGCAGAGAAGTTCGACGATTGAAAGCGTGTGTCCCGTGCGTAAAATCTGTTTTGTGTAAGCCGCTGGGTGACACACATGTGTTCACCAGTCTTTTTCTCTTACTACTGTTCTTATTTGTTTTGAAAAATCGTTCGCCAAAACCGCAATCATGGAAGCGCAAAACCGCAATAATGGAATCATGGTTTGACCGGGTCGCGTGACCAGAACCACGAGTCGTAACAAGCAGACCAGCGTCATGTTCGTCATGTTCATGAATGAATAAACAAACCCCCCCACACACACACACACAGCCCTGAGTGTCACCTTTCATTAGAGCCCAAAATCAAGCTTCTATATTGAATCATTCAAAAGTTACAGACGTTTTTCCAAACTGTGCCATTTGGCACAGTTCAAAAACACCTGGGAACAACCTGACAAAAAAAGCTGTGTAATATATTCATTTTTTGTGGTATTGTTACAAAATTTTGACCTCAACTGGATAACACTTGGTTCTACATTTCTGTTGCATTTTCCAGCCCGGATCTGACAGCTGTGTGTTATTTGCAAGCATTTGTATCCAAAAAAATACCCAGGCGAACTTTATTTTCTTCAAGTTCAGTATGTTTAGATGACTGTTACTCAGTGGCAGGAGCACTTAGAGAGATTATGACTGTTTTGCCAAAAAATTCCAAGTGTTTTCTTTTAAATGAGACCAACCCCATGAAGATGCTGCAAAGGGTTGAAGAACAACTTTTGATTTACGTTGGGTACGTTATTTTTAGGCGTTTTTAGGGAAAATGACCAGAGTGCAAGGGGTTAACATTACACATTATTATAATACACAGTGGGATAAACAACTGGGATAAACACTTAAGGGACACAAAATAATGACGATAACTGGAACATTAGTAAAATCAATTTGTGAGGTGATAAAATTTGCACTCCTGTTGATGTAAATACTGACGTAAGGACGGGGAAGCTGTGAGGTTTCCCCAAACTTTTCTTTGCAGGATGGCACCGAGATTTGATCTTTGTGGGGGATGTGAGGGGGCCCGGACAATGTGTGGGTGACGGGCTCATTGGCTGAGGGGGCGACAGTGATCACAGGGGAAAGGACCTCTCAGTTGACGAGCATTTTTTGAAGCTAAGTAGAACAAATGACATTGCAAATGACATAAAGCATAACAATTTAAATGACTTTGACTTTTAAAATGTAGTGTTCATATGACTTCACACTGCAACATATATCTGACACATTGCAATGATGCCACTCACCACATAATGGTGTGACAATATCACATTTCAGAAATGTGACAGTAATAAGGAATGTGTTTTCTGTGCTCCTGATGCTTAGCCGTGGCCGAGCTAGGCCTCGGGACTACAGTCCACCCCATAATTTACCAAGGAATATATAAAATAAGGAATTCCTTGTACAAAATTAAGCCAAATTCTAATTAGGCAATATGTCCACCTTTCCATTTACTGAAGGAGTGTGACACAACCTTTCACAAGGATTCACTTACACAAATTCAACCTGTCTGTGTTCAATTGGACAGACAGATGTGATCTAAGTGACTAACTCAGAATGGTTGCTTTAAATGCTAAATCACATCAAATCTGCACAGACAGCTATATTACTTTTTAGACTAAGTCAAGAGACGACACGCACAGAAGAAGCTATGACTATTGAAACCTCATTTTGAAGGAGCTATACTACTCACAAATTTTCATCTAAATTAACTGTGTGTAACACATAAAAAGTGGTAACACGCTTCCTTCTAGTAAAAAGACACTACCCATCAAGCAAATACCCTGCAACTTTGCTGCATGTGCGTCGCCATGCATCAAAAGGGGGATACCAAGAAATTAATTTGCAAAAATAATTAGCAATCCTCAGAAAAAGATAATACATAAAAAATATCAATAGATGATCAATAATGAAGAGAAAAATACAAATGAAACCGCTTGGTAATGAAATCACAACATTCAATAGGAGAAGTTAAAAGTTACATTGTAGCACCTTGGGCGAGCCAGATTATCTAGCATCTCAGACAGGAGACAGTGGATAAGCTTGGGAGAACAAAGAGCAGGAGATTCCTGGTGAGATAGCAGGAAGGAGTCAGGGATGAAGGATGTTGAATGCAGTGTGATGCAAATGTCATGTTGTGTGTGATCTAAATGCCATGAAACTTAAGGGGAGAGTTTCTGCTTAAATGTTCAGTCTGTTCTGTGCTTGAAAGATGTGTGTGTAATAAATCGTCTGAAATGAATCTGCCTGTGATTTCACACACTCCACAACATCAATAAATTTCCAGATATTTAAGAAAATATCTGCAGATTATTGTAAAAGAAATATCATGTATTTATGAGAAACAAGGTGAACTGATAAGGAAGAAAACCATGCAAATTTATGAGAAAAGTTCCAAATGTCTAAGAAAAGTCCAACTTGTGCTGAATTTATGTTTACTGTGAGACTTAATTTAGAATCTACTACAAAGACAATACAGATTCTTACTCAATTAAGAGAACAATGCTTTAGGGAGCTCAAAGCAAAATAATTTGACCTTCCCTGCATAAACTTAGTCTTTTCAAAACCTTTGCATGGATCTCATTGTACTACATAAGAGTGAAGGTAAAAATGTTTAGAAATTATTTACACACTTATTGAATATACAAAGGAATTCCCCTACACTAATTTAAATATTGTTATGGTGACACTGAAACCCTTAACTGAAACAATATCAACATTTAAAATAGCTGAAATGATTTACTTAAAGGAAATGGAATACACTTTGTAAATCAAATCATGTCACATTTAAGTGCAGTTCCTAAATTATTAGTACCAAACATTTACCTAGGAAACCACTTAGCTTACCATCAACTATCTACAGGATTAGTATAATACACAAATAAATAGGGAAATTGTGAATGACAAACCCTATTATTGAAGCCATTTAACTTAGGTGATGAGGAAGGGTTTCTGGGTGATTATATGCAAAGAATGACAACTGACAGCGATGTCATCCATACTGCTCTTCCGAGGAGGGACCATGTGACGAAGGAACCGTGGGAGGTGCACCCATCTCTTGAGCAAACCAGGGGATCTGGTCATCAAAGGAAACTGGACCAAAACTCCCTGGCAAGGACAGCACAAAGGTTATCCTGCTGACCTAAACAGCTGCGGGAAGCGAAGGACATAGCACTTGGGTGCATCTAACATTTACCCCACCTGAAACCCTCAGCAAGAAACTGTTTTATATATATACAGTATATAGTATATAGTATATATATATATATATATATATATATATATATATATATATACAGTATATATGTACTGTATATAGTATACTTATTTGGAAAAAACAACAAATGACTGTTTAACTGTTTCTCTATGCAAGTGTCAGCTGATGACTTCGCGTCCAGTAATGTCCTCTGCTAATAGAGAAGCAGGCTGTTTGTTTATCGTGACAAGGAAAAAAATACAAGGGAAGGAAAAGTGTGATTAGTGTTGTTACCTTATCATCCTCTAGTAATACTTAACATTGGTTATTAAGTTGTTCTATTGCTTATACACTGTAGAGAATTGTTATGTTTGCTCCTTAATAACACTAACAGTTAGGCAAAATATCTTTATTGCTAAAATAATGCAGCTACTACAGGCTGTTTGGTTTCTTAAGAAAGGCTATATACAAAAATAACATAGCAAACTTCCTTTTGAATCACACCTGACACATCACTCCACTGATTAGAAACATGATGACACTCCTTACTCTGCGAATGCAAGGTTAATTTCATCAGGGAACTCCTCTTTTTGAAGTGATGATGTCCCCTTTCCAGTAGCTTAACATTCTCTGAGTATGCAACGGCTTACAGTGCGTCTCTCCCCTGTACTGCTACCCTGCTTGACCAATGAAGCAAGCAGGTGTCATACCAAGGATCTACATTGACAGAGGTCATTGAGTTATTGGGCGTATTTGCATTTGGACAGGACACTGGGCAGATCTGTGTACACCGTTTTGGCAACTGACCGTACCCTCATCATGTTGGCAGGGCAGGTGGGCAGGGTGAAGAGAGATGTTTTTCTACCACACGATGCCATTTATGAAGCATGAATGCAATTTCAGGTGGAAAGTACAGGAGTGAGGTTTTTTGTTCATTGTTTCTTTGAGTGAGAGTGGAAACAAAATACCTCAGGGATTAAAACACTTAATTGTAGACTACAATTATTTACTAAATTATAACAAAGGATAGAATGGTCCTTGATTGACTAATTACCACCCGTAGGGGTGGAGTCCCTATTATAGGAGATTATTGTTTTACTTCTATCCATGAAAATGATGCAAATGGTCATATTAATACCTCAGATACTCATAGAAGTTAGTGTTTCTCTTAATGGAGAAGTCTCATCATAAACTTGGTAATGATTTTTATAACTTCAGATTTTTCTTAGACTTAGACTTAACTTTATTAATCCCTTTGGGATGACTCCCTCTGGGAAATTTAAAATTTTGTGTGAGTCCTTAATATGATGAGAATGTTTTTGAAGGTTGCAATATAATTTAAGGTGTTTCATATTATTTTCTATGTTCTTATTTGACATAGTCTAAAATTAATTTTAATCACTGCACATGTTCACTCTTAAGGACATAGTCAATACACGTTTTTAACTTGCAAGGACACATAACAGCATGTAAATTCTTACACATATCCCTATATTAATTCATTCACTTTATTTTACTTTTGTTATTTTTCTTTTAATCCTGATGCTTTATTAAGCATCAAGGGGGAATCATCATCATCATCATCATCATAGCAGTCTGTCGTGGGTGACAATGACTGTTTCATTTAGGTCTGATCAGATTCCTTCACACAGCTCTGTCCTTAGCCTTCTGCTGCCAGGAACTCCTGTCTGTGTCCAACTTCTTCAAGTTTCTTTTTACAGTGTCTTTAAATCTGAGCCTTGGTCTACCCTGATTGCGTTTGCCCTTCCATATTATCTACATTATTATTGATATTAATAATGCATTATTATATTTGGGAAGTATCATACCTTTCATATGCCATGTTTAATGTTTATATGTGCATGCCATATAGGATAAGTTCATATATTCTTGGCATGTTTCTGTGAGCAATTTCAGAGAGTTCAGACTGAAGATCAGTACAGGATCAGCACATGCGTAAGGAATGATCTCAGCCACTCTTATAATCTCTTTCACATGTCCTGTTTCGGGTCACAGGAATGCACAGGAACTCCTCAGCCTGTATAGATCAGTTCTATAGATTAGTTCTATAGACATTCTGTTAGTTTATGGACCTCATGTGCATGTCTCCAGAGCATCTGTGACGTTTCCCCAGATAAGCTTTGATTATCAAGACTGTCCCGTTCTGTCCCTTCCCTTATCCTCATTCTCTCTCTCCTTTCTCCTACCTATACGTATATATCAGACCCAAAGAAATGAATTCTTTAGAGATTCTAGGTGTGTCTGAATGCCATGCTTTGTAGTCTCTCCCCCACGTGGCCATTGGGGTGACACCTTATATATTTTTGTAATAAATGTACATAAATCCAACTTTCCGCCTGATTTTTGACTTTGAATAATTTAAGCTCAAAATTATTCTAACAATAAATGAAGTTGAATTGGATTAAAAAAATAAACATTAACCATAAAATAATCCACAAATTTATAATAGTCTCAAATGTACAAGAGAAAATTACAAATTTGAGGAAAATCATTGCAAATTTAGATAAATTTACAGAGAAAAGTAGAGAACTATAAGAAAATTGTTATAAATTTTGGAAAAAACCTCAAACCTTCAAGACTGAAGTCATTACTCAAGGTTTTAAGTGGGTGCTTTTTGTACCCTTAACTCATCTAGAAATTTTTGGTTGTCTACTTTTAATTATTAATTTCATAGCACTGCTTTTATATGAGTAGAATTTCTGGCTACTATACCCCCCTCTGATCATCACTCTACTAAAGGGGACCTGTGGTGGTCGTCTAAATGCATTCAACTTGAAAACATTAGGCAAAGTATTCGTTATTTGGTTAAATAATTATTGCCAGCCATATACCACCAGAGAAATACGCAAATACGACCGCAGGCATGGCCAGCCAATGAAAACTATGCGCGCAGCCATGACACATGCGGATGTGATGTCACTATGTTGCTACTGAAAAGTCAATACTCCGCCTGTATGAGCGACTAGTGTGCTTTTGTAAGTGTTTTTATTCTATTATGGCTGAAATGTCAGACTCTGAGGAAGAATTCGTCCAACATGGTTACAGGTTTGAGCCAGAAAGGTCTTCTGAGGGTGAAAGTGACGAAGTGGTCCTCACACACAATGCAATTTTGTCTGAAAGGAAACGTCTGTGCCCTGTTCTGAGACTGCGCAACCACTTTTCCGCTACGATCTTCCGACAAGGTGAGCTGGGTTTGGGTACACAAAAGAAGTGTTTATCTTTGTTTTTTCGCTTATTATTGAGACATCCAAAGGCTTTACATTCCGCCATGTTGCGATATCCATATCGCATTGTATGTTTTTGTTGTTACAAGAGCGCAGAGTGTCTGCTGATTTGTATATACTTTTAGTGGTGAGGGAAGAGCCCAGCGCTGAATCATCGGCCGTCTGGCGGCCGTTACGACCTCAGATCAGACGAGACGACCCGCTGAATTTAAGCATTTATTTATTTATGCATGTTAGGTTAATTGGCTGTTCTAAATTGTCCCTAGATATCTGTTTCCTATAGGCCCTTAGAATACAGGGTTAGTATTAATGAAAGCGCTTTGAGCAGTCTTTGTGACTAGAAAAGCGCTATATAAGTGCAGGTTAGTTAGTTAGTTAGTAATTTATTTTCTACTCGTTTTAGTTCTGCATTTAATATGAACCCTGAGTTTGAAATAAACGTTTGAATTTGAATTTGAATATCCCGAAAGCCACTGCTCATCCGGGCACTCCAGGCTCAGCCAATATTGATCCAGATCGCGGTATCCACGACACTACGTCACAGGAAGCGTCCTGGCAGGCCATGTAGCCGCTAGTATGGCTGCGCCCATGTTTTGCTGACATAGCTGAACCAGCACATCAGCAATGGATTTATATCGCATTGCTTTGAACTTGAACTTAAACTTGAACTAGAACGTGAGACAGGGGCTCAATATAATATCTTCTTTTTTCACGACCACCACAGGTCCCCTTTAAAGCAAGAAATCTGTGTGTGTCTGTGTGTGTGTCTGTTACGTTTAGAGGACATCATAGGATGGGCTATGAACTCAGGCATCATGGGACTCACAGTGCCGTCATAAAGAAATGATGTCTATATGACGGCGCATAGACAAATGTGTCTTTATGATGCCATGTTGACCATCACTCACGATGCCTAGACTAATCTGTCTTTATGATGTCATATGGCTCATAGACAAATGTGTCTTTATGATGTCATATAGACCTTCACTCACGATGCCTAGACTAATGTGTCTTTATGTCATATGGCTCAAAATTGGCAAGGTGAATAAGTCACAGGGCCAGTCTTTACAGCGCATTTGTGTTTTCTGCACAACAGAATTTCTGCAGCCATGGCCAATTCTACGTTGCCACGAGCAGAGTTTCCAGATCAAGCAGTCTTCATATTGTTGTTCAAGATGAAGAAACTAAGCAAAAGTGTTGCTTTCTCAGCAATGTCGTTTTTAAAGAGGTGCTGACACAGTAAAAATGTGTAACCTTGAAGAATGCCAGTCTACACTATAAATGTGTAAAATGCCAAGGAAAGCGCTGATTTTCTCCAGGTGCTCCGGTTTCTTGGTTTCTACAACACAGCCGTATGAGACAGGAGGAGACCCTTCAGCAACGGGCATGCAGAAATACTTGCTTATACTTGGTTTCTACGGGCATGGACGAGTATGCACAGGTATGTACTAGAATAATTTAAGTATGAATGAGTAAATTCCTATTATGAATGTTTTTTCCCTTCCCTTTCCTACTTTTGTCGATGGAAAAAGAAACACTAGAATAAAAATACAAAAAAAAAAAATACACATTTTGGTTATTTACGTAAACCATGAAAAAAATATCCTGCAGGACAAAACATAACACTTGGTATTTTCTAGCCTGTTTCTATACCACCACAGACAGAGAGAGAACCTGAATTAGACAGGTCTCAGAGAGGGAAAGAATAGACTGAAGAGAGGAGCCAAGGAGAGGAAAGTGTTCAGGCAGAAGGTCCAGGAGAGGTGAGAGCAGAAGGAGGAGACAAGGATGACACCAGTAAAAAGTCCAAACACAGGACATCTGGGTGGGACCCCAAATGGCCCAATATTCCAACATTCAAGCCTTGGTAGTACAATACTTAAAGTGGTAAGTTCCATTATGCAATATTACTGTGCAAAATTAAAAAAAAATAGTGTAAAATTAACATTTCCCATTACAATTGTGTCATGTGTTGTCCCCCCCCCCCCCCGGAAAAATATGTTGCCACTGCGCCAAGGTCTTAAAGCCAGAGGAAACACTGAGCTCCTCACCCTACCTCTAAGAGTGAGTCCAACCACCCTGCAGAGAAAAGCTCAATTGAGCCGCTTGTATCCATGATCTCATTCTTTGGGTCATTACCAAAAGTTCTTCACCATAAATGAGGGTAGGAATGTAGACTGACCAATAAATGGACAACCTTTCAATAGTTTTTCAACCAATTTCCATAGTGTCTAACCATAAAAAAATCTGATGTATTATCTCTGCCTTAGAATAAGCAATTTACAGTATATATATACTATATATATATATGGGCAGCAGATCCCCTCCCATAGAGGCTTCCATCATGCACTGCCATGTTTCTACAGTAGCTTTGAATGGACAAACTGACTGCTGGCCAATCATAAGGAAGAACTGGTTGTTAAAATGTGGTGGTGGTGTAGCCCTGTTTGCCCTGTAAGCTGACATAAAACAGAAAAATAAGAAGAAAGAACAGAACAACATTGGCACTGTTGCCCAGCCTGGTCTGCAGGCTGATAGTGTCTAACCATAAAAAAATCTGATGTATTATCTCTGCCTTAGAATAAGCAATTTACAGTATATACAGTGGGGTAAAAAAGTATTTAGTCAGCCACCAATTGTGCAAGTTCTCCCACTTAAAAGATGAGAGAGGTCTCCAAGTTTCATCATAGGTATATCTCAACTATGAGAGACAAAATGAGCAAAAAAATCCAGAAAATCACGTTGTCTGATTTTTTTTTTTTCCACAATATCTTTATTGAACCTTTTTTTTTTTAAACAAACATGATACAAACAATCAAACACTAACACTAAAGTACTACAAAAAAAAAATGCACTAAAAACACCAACAACCACCAACAAAATCAAGTCTTCAACAATGCTACTCTGTTTAGTCTAGACAATCCAATACATAAGTATACATATTATGTTCACCAGTTTGGAATTTACAAGGTCCACACACATCATTCACCTTCTTCTTCAAGAGTTATGTTTAAATTTTTTACATAATCAATAAAAGGTCTCCATATATTCTCAAACACAATTTCCTTTGATTTCAGTATATATGTTATTCTTTCTAATGGAAGGTTTGTTAACATCTGTCTTAACCACTGAGTCACATCTGGTCTATGAGTCTTTTTCCATAATAGTGCAATACATTTTTTGGCATTAAGCAAACTGAGGTCTATGAATGTTCTTTCACTTTTATTAAAATTATGCTTTTCTGGGTACAGACCCAACAAAAACAGTTTAGGATTCAATATGATTTGTTTTGAGATTATTTTTTCAATTGTTACCCTCACCTCTTCCCAAAACATTCTTATTAATCTACATTCCCATAAACAATGAAATAGGGTTCCTTTACTTTCCATGCATTTTGTGCATGTATCTGGTATATTTTTGTTATATCTATTTAACTCCTCCGGTGTAACATACATCCGCATTAACCATTTGAAATGTATCAATTTAAGGCGTACATTTATTGATTTGGTTTGAGCTTCTGTACAAGCCAATTCCCATTGTTCCTCTGAAATTTCAGTTTGCAGATCTTCTTTCCAGTAGTTTAATCTTTTCAGTGAATTTTCACTTGAAGATAGTGTCAATGAGTTATAAAACTCTGAAATAATACCCTTTCTTTTACTATCTTTCATCATCATTTTTTCCAAGGATGAGTAAATAGGTCGAGTGAGAGCTTTATTTTGATTTGATCGAATAAAGTTTCTAAGTTGAAGATATTTTAAAAAAATGTGTTCTATTGAGATTAAATTTGATCCTCAGCTCTTCAAAAGACATTATGTTATCTGCACATGGCAAATATAAATCCTGAATCTTTTGTATCCCTTTTAAATTCCATACTTTAAATACAGCGTCCGCTCTCCCTGGTTTAAAATATTGATTACCCCATATTGGACTAAATTGTGACAATAACTGTGGTTCTTTTAAATAGTTTTTAGCTTCACACCATATTTTGATCATATGCTTTACAAATTGATTTTTAACTTGTTTTTGTAATTTTTTTGCCGAATCTGAGTATATGAATATGGGAAGAGGTAAAGGTAAATTGTATGATTCCATTTCAGTCCAGTGAGGGAGATCATTTGATGAAAAATAATATGTCATAGACCTCAGTTGTGCCGACCAATAATACAACATAAAATTTGGACATTTCAGACCTCCACGATCAAATGGTAAATATAATAAAGACAGACGTAATCTAGCCCTCCTGTTGTTCCATATAAATTCCACTAACTTTTTTTTTATTCTTGAGAATAGATCTAAAGGTGGTGATAAGGGAATGTATTGAAATAAATAAAGTATTTTAGGTAAAATATTACTTTTAAGTATATTGATTCTCCCGATCATCGACATTGGTAGTGACATCCATCTCTGAGTTAACTCATTGATATCTGACATTAAGGCTTCATAGTTGACACTGGCGACTGATTCTAGCTTAGGCACAATTTGGATTCCTAAATATTTAAACTGATTTACAACATTGAATTGATTTACCTCAGGGGCTGGGTAATTTCTCTGGGTCTCATTTAGCATTAATATTGAAGATTTAGTTTTATTTATTTTATATCCTGATATTTCCCCAAAATTCTTTATTAAATTCAACAAGGTTGGAATTGATTTTTTTAGATTCGACACAAACAAAATTATGTCATCGGCGTACAGGGAGATTTTATGTTCTGTTGGTCCAACTTTAATTCCATATATTTGTGAATGTAAACGTATCGCTATCGCTAAAGGTTCAATTGCCATAGTAAACAGTAAAGGTGAAAGTGGACAGCCTTGTCGACATCCTCTATTGATTTTTATTGGTTTTGAAATATTGTTATTTGTTAGGATTTCTGCTGTAGCATTATTGTATATTATTTGAACCCATTTTATGAAATTATTTCCAAGTCCAAACCTTTGTAGGACTTCAAAAAGAAAGGGCCATTCGACTCTATCAAAGGCCTTTTCGGCGTCCAGTGATAGGAGAGCTGTATCCGGTGCTTCTTTATTAAAATAAATAATATTAAATAGTCTTCTTACATTATGGAAGCCTTGTCTACCCTTTATAAAGCCATTCTGATCTCGATTAATAATATTTGGTAAAATTTCTTGTATTCGTCTTGCTAAAATTTTACAGATTATCTTAAGGTCGGCGTTTAATAGGCTTATTGGTCTCATATTTTCACATTTATTAGAGGGCTTACCTGGTTTTGGCAGCAGTATAATTAAGGCATTATTTATGTATGATGGTAAATTATTATTTTGAAATGCTTCTAAAACCATTTCCAAAAAAGGTTTTATTAATTTATTCTTAAATTTTTTATAAAGGTCAACTGGAAGACCATCTGGTCCTGCACTTTTTCCTGATTTCATATTATCAATGGCTAGCCCAACTTCTTCTTGACTAATTTTAGACTCCAATATCTCCCTGTTTTCATTTGGAATACACGGTATAGATAGTTCGTTCAAAAACCCATTTAGTTTTGTTAAATCAGATTCATTTTTGGTATCATATAATTTTTCATAGTAATCTCTAAAGGCTCTGTTAATTTCTAAAGGATCTATAACTACCTGTCCATTACTTATAATACTGGTAATTGGTGTTTTAATTTCTAATTGTTTAATCTGCCGTGCTAATAATTTTCCTGATTTTTCACCTTGTTCATAAAAAGATTGTTTCAATCTTAGAAGACTCGAGGCAGCTCTATTCGCTGATTTTTTGTCGTATTAAGCTCTCAAAATCAGTAATTCATTCTCCAACCTTGGGTCACTTCCTGCATACACTTTTTCCTGAAGACTTTTTATTTTATGTTCCAATTTAGCTCTCTCCTCTCGAGTCTTCTTAGATTTTGATCCTGTATAACTAATAATATGTCCCCTAATAAAAGCTTTGAAAGCCTCCCACTTTACACATGCTGATGTTTGTGTAGTATTGATGTCAAAGAACTCGTCTATCTGTTTTTCTATATACTTGACAAATTCCTCATCCTGAAGCCATTTATGCTGAAATTGCCATCTACCTGATTCCTTTGTCAATTTTTTATCTACATATATTAGACAACAGGGTGCATGATCAGAGATCACGATGTTATCATAAAAGCAGTTTTGAATCTTGGACCTTAATTCTGTGGAAATCAAAAAATAATCAATACGTGAGAATGTCTTGTAGGTACTGGAATAACAAGAATAGGCTTTAACTTGTGGTTTCATTTCTCTCCATATATCTAACAATCTCAATTCTTTCATAAAATGATTAATAGTCATCCTACATCCAATGTGCGTGCAATCCAGTCCTGTTGATCTATCTATACCTGGATTCAATGTACAATTAAAATCCCCTGCTATTATATGTTGCCCTGTAAGTGATGATAAGATAAGAAATAAATTAGCAAAGAACTTCTGATCATCTATATTGGGACCATATAAGTTCACAAGATTTATATTTTCTAATAGCAAAGAACCTTGAATGATTACATATCTTCCAAATTTGTCTCCAATTACATTTTTCACTTGAAAAGGAACTGATTTATGTATGAGAGTCATAACTCCCCTGGCCCGGGATGAGAATGATGAGGTGAAGACACTTCCTTGCCATCTACTCCTAATTCTTTTTATATCCTCCTCTATTAAATGAGTTTCTTGTAAAAACACAATTTTTGAACCCATGTCTTTTATTTTATTCATAACTTGTTTAAGTTTTTTTAAATTTTGTAGACCTCTGCAATTCCATGAAGTTAAATTAAGATTAACACTTTGGTTTATGATCAATAGAGAGTTTGGGATTACCTTGCAGTGTAAACATGCTCATACAGAGAAGCAAAAACATGAGTGGTTGAACATTCATCCTACAAACTACACACAAACAAATTTCCCCTTCCCACACTTGTGGGAAACCCCCCAAAATCAAAAGAAAAATTCCGTCTCCCGATATAGCCATCGACCGCTCCATACCCACGGGGAACAGCCTAAGCCACTCCTTCTTCATCCTCCCAATCACCCTAACTCTACTGCTTTTAATGACGTAACATTAACTCTCCTCTGTAGTTTTCCAACTTAACTCCAAAATTTTTAACAACTTTGTACATCATAGTTTTTTTTGTTTGTTTTGTTTTTGTTTTGTTTTTTTAATATATAATACAATCTATATTTTGTAAACTTACTATTTACTTCAAGTCAGTCAGATGCCTGTGCAAATGCTTAATTATTCTACCTTATATTTTGTTCATGCTTAGCTCCCACCAGTCTCTTCTTCTTCTTTGATCTTCTTGATGAACTCCTGCGCCTCCTCTGGGGTCTTGAAGATGTGGGTTCTGCCCTCATACGTGGTCAGCAGTCTCGCAGGATAGATTACACCATGACGAATCCCAAGGTTGCGCAGCTCCTTACGTATGGGATCAAACTGCTTCCTCAATTGTTGGATTCCTGTGGCCAAATCTGGGTAGAACCGCACCTGCTGGTCCTGGTGTTTAATCTCTCCTTTAGCTCGTGCAGCGTTGAAGATCTTCATCCTGTCTCTGTTGCTGAGAAACTTCATAATTAAGGTCCTCGGCGGTCCCTTATCTCTCCGTGGGCCAATACGATGTGCATTTTCCAGAACCACTGCTGATTGCAACTCCTCGCTGCCCAGCACCTCCGGAATCCACTTTTCCAGAAAGGAACATACGTCCCGACCTTCTGATTCCTCTGGAAGACCCACCAGCCTCAAGTTATTCTGTCTCGACCGAGATTCCAAATCCAAAATATTATTTTCCAGAGATTTATTTTTTTTTTCCAAAGTGCGCACCTTTAATTGAAGACGGGTGATGTCATCTTCAGCACTAGCGAGACGGAGCTCCATCTGCGCCGTTCGTTCTACACAGTCACCCAATTCCTTTCTTATTCCTTCCAACGCTGTCATAATCCCATCAAATCTAGAGGAAAAGTCCGCTCTCATTGAACTCATGGCAGCCATCAGCGCATCTGCGCCATTCCCCGCAGGCATCGCACCGTTGCCAGCCTCCTCCGCCATATATGGAGTTTTATTTGCTGCGTCACAGACCTGAAAGTCCGTTAATTTGGACTGTTTCGGCGGCTCGCTTTTTCCTTTACCTGGTTTTCCAGCCTTAGGCTTCGCCGACATATCCTTGCCCAGACGCTGGGATACGTTCTGTCCCAAATGAGAGAGTTATTTGCCGATTTTTTTTCTCCAGGAGCAGAGCAGAGTGAGACACATCCGTCCTACGTGGCAGCCATAACCGGAAGACGTTGTCTGATTTTTAAAGAATTTATTTGCAAATTATGGTGGAAAATAAGTATTTGGTCAATAACAAAAGTTCATCTCAATACTTTGTTATATACCCTTTGTTGGCAATGACAGAGGTCAAATGTTTTCACTAAGTCTTCGCAAGGTTTTCACACACTGTTGCTGGTATTTTGGCCCATTCCTCCATGCAAATCTCCTCTAGAACAGTGATGTTTTGGGGCTGTCGCTGGGCAACACGGACTTTCAACTCCCTCCAAAGATTTTCTATGGGGTTGAGATCTGGAGACTGGCTAGGCCACTCCAGGACCTTGAAATGCTTCTTACGGAGCCACTCCTTCATTGCCCGGGCGGTGTGTTTGGGATCATTGTCATGCTGAAAGACCCAGCCACGTTTCATCTTCAATGCCCTTGCTGATGGAAGGTTTTCACTCAAAATCTCACGATACATGGCCCCATTCATTCTTTCCTTTACACGGATCAGTCGTCCTGGTCCCTTTGCAGAAAAACAGCCCCAAAGCATGATGTTTCCACCCCCATGCTTCACAGTAGGTATGGTGTTCTTTCTCCTCCAAACACGACAAGTTGAGTTTTTACCAAAAAGTTCTATTTTGGTTTCATCTGACCATATGACATTCTCCCATTCCTCTTCTGGATCATCCACATGCTCTCTAGCAAACTTGACGGGCCTGGACATGTACTGGCTTAAGCAGGGGGACACATCTGGCACTGCAGGATTTGAGTCCCTAGCGGCGTAGTGTGTTACTGATGGTAGCCTTTGTTACTTTGGTCCCAGCTCTCTGCAGGTCATTCACTAGGTCCCCCCATGTGGTTCTGGGATTTTTGCTCACCGTTCTCGTGATCATTTTGACCCCACAGGGTGAGATCTTGCGTGGAGCCCCAGATCAAGGGAGATTATCAGTGGTCTTGTATGTCTTCCATTTTCTAATAATTGCTCCCACAGTTGATTTCTTCACACCAAGCTGCTTACCTATTGCAGATTCAGTCTTCCCAGCCTGGTACAGGTCTACAATTTTGTTTCTGGTGTCCTTTGACAGCTCTTTGGTCTTGGCCATAGTGGAGTTTGGAGTCTGACTGTTTGAGGTTGTGGACAGGTGTCTTTTATACTGATAACGAGTTCAAACAGGTGCCATTAATACAAGTAATGAGTGGAGGACAGAGGAGCCTCTTAAAGAAGAAGTTACATGTCTGTGAGAGCCAGAAATCTTGCTGGTTTGTAGGTGACCAAATACTTATTTTCCACCATAATTTGCAAATAAATTCTTTAAAAATCCTTCAATGTGATTTTCTGGATTTTTTTTTTCTCATTTTGTCTCTCATAGTTGAGGTATACCTATGATGAAAATTGGAGACCTCTCTCATCTTTTAAGTGGGAGAACTTGCACAATTGGTGGCTGACTAAATACTTTTTTACCCCACTGTATATATGGGCAGCAGATCCCCTCCCATAGAGGCTTCCATCATGCACTGTCATGTTTCTACAGTAGCTTTGAATGGACAAACTGACTGCTGGCCAATCATAAGGAAGAACTGGTTGTTAAAATGTGGTGGTGGTGTAGCCCTGTTTGCCCTGTAAGCTGACATAAAACAGAAAAATAAGAAGAAAGAACAGAACAACATTGGCACTGTTGCCCAGCCTGGTCTGCAGGCTGACATAATGGTTTTAATGGCTGATTATAAATATTGCTCAACAAAAAGAAGCCACTTGAGTGTCAAATACTGGAGTCAAAGAAGGGAAAACAAAAACGGACTAAATTAGACTGGGGCATACAAAGACAAAAAAAACTAGCTTAAGCATCAGTGTGTCCTTTCCCAGATGGAAAATGCTAATAGGAGACAGAAGTTTTCAAAGTGATACAGAAGTTGACTGTTTTCTACTGGACAGGTAATGTAGCCATTCAAAATGCAAATTGTAACTTTTTTCATACATACAGTAAAAATGCTTAGTGTTAGACTAAGTCATTTTGGTTGTTGTTTTCCAAAATGCCTATGGCCTGCGATAGTCAAACTTATATTCACTGTATACATCATACCCAGGTTGTGATGTTTCTTTTTTAGGGTGCAATAACATGAAGTAATCTGGTATTTCTTGGACCATTTGTATTTTCACAGTATCTTGCATGTTTCTGACATGTGACAGGCACTGTGGTCTGCCGAACACTTTTGGAAGAGGAGGGGTAGGGAATGTCTTTAAAGTTGGTTGCAATCTGGAACCTAGCTATCACCAAATTTCAGTGTTCCTTTAATTAGCTATTTGACACTATAAAGAGAAGTGGTCACAGTTGAGTATGGTCATAACCAGTGTTGGGAATAACGCGTTACAAAGTAACGTGTTACCACTACTTTTGCAGTAACGTGCTGTGTAACGAAATTACTGTTTAAAAATTCAGTAATGCATTAGTTACTAAAATTTGATCAGATGTGTTAATTGCATTACTTATTTTATTAATATGGATAGATATTTTAGCACAAATAAACTGACCCTACCATAGCTGGCACAGCTGTCGGTCTCCGTGGGTCGGTTTCCTGTCCTGCTCCAGTATACACGCAATCCAGTGGCGACTTCTCATATCAAGCCCTGATCACCTGTTGTCCCAGCGGTAAGTAGCCCCTACCAGCTCCTACCTCTGTGTTTAAACATGAGTATTTTTAGAGCAAGAAGCTCGCATTTAATGTCCACATTAAATGCATTTAAAGTTTTCTTACACACAGAGAAAAAGTGACCGATTTGTTGCAGTAAAGAAAGCTTCTTGTAAGTGGTTTACTTTCATTTGTCTGTGCTTTCTGTTGTATTTTATCTCATTTATTTACATGCTGTTGTGATATGCAACTATTTCATGGAAGTAAACCCTCTAAATATGCGTTTTTAATAAGTTGGTCCAGGGGTGTCAACATATGGCTCCAAAATTTTCTGTGAATTTACAGCTTAATTTCCTGTAAATTTCTGACTTTCTACTGATTACAATAGTTTATGTAAATCTGACACATATTTTCTCTGTAAGATGACTGTTTCTTTCTCATCATTTTTTTTCTTCTTTTTTCTGATGAGAACAAGGGACCCTTGATCTTGCTATGTGTGCAAAATGACTGAAGTATACATTAAAAAGTAACATGAAAGTTACTTTTCCAAGTAACTAGTTACTTTAATCATGCAGTAACTCAAAAGTAACAGTTACTTTTGAAAAGAAGTAACTAGTAACTGTAACTAGTTACTATTTTATAGTAACTTGTCCAACACTGGTCATAACGGAGCCTATGGGCTGCAGCATTGGTTGTAATGAGCAAACACTTAACACTGTGGCTTCCCTTCACAGTCGCGACTGCACAGACTCTGGCTCAAATTGATGTCACCAGCACAAGATGGTAGACATCAAGTAGAGATTCACTTTTCTACAATGTATGTAAGTAGCAGCACTTCGTCCATATTTATATGCAGTAGGGGTGGTTCCAAGGTTGTCATAGCCAGGAGCGGCACTGGGGTTAAGCTCCCAGTGCTCATAAAATGCTCCTTACGGCGTGCGTCTCGAAAAGCCTCTGACAACTAAGTCCAACTCCTAGCCTGCCCGTGTGGTTTAGTCTCTAAGCCCGGCGGAACTGCTTTTACTAATAGGAGAAGGGGCGAGGGCGGATATCTGGCACCTTAAAACCAGATGCTTCGGGTAGATGGTGGCTCGTCAACCTGGGAAGGTAGCCCATCTAGGGGAAGGTAAACCCTGATTTCAAACCTCCGCTGCCTTGCGGCACACCCGGTCACGGGAAAGGCTTCGGGAGTCAACCCTGAGGAAAAATCCGGAGTCGGAGCCCCTAAGGCAGTTCTCTGTTGTGCTCAACATCGTTCTGGCAGCTCCTGCGACGGCGCTAGTGCCAAACTGTAGCAGCCCTGCTGTTCCTTTGGATTCATCAGTGACGTGGAGAGGGGGGAAACGCTGCATGGGCAACATCTTGTCCTCCATATCTTCCTGCCCAGGCTTGAATCCTACCAATGCCCAACGCTGGAAGGTAGAACACCGCATCACTGGAGAGGACACTCCAGCTTCGCCTTTGGCGTAGACAAAACACGGGGAATGACAGTTACCGGTTATAAGCCACCGCTCAATTGGCGTAGAGCACGACGCCAGGGGTTGTTCCCGACGGTGGGAGGGATCATCGGATCTCATTGGACAGCTACCGCCCACCTCAAGCTGGCCAGCCCCCAGCCAATAAGGTGTTGTCCCGCCACAGCTTGCTTTCCTCATTGGGTGCATGGGGATGAGGAGAAGTCCGAACAGCAGGCTGAGAACCTTCGCACCAGGCAAGACAAAAAAACAAAAGAGACCAACTCTAAAACTGGGAACTTGGAACGTCCGCACTATGATGACAGGACTCGCTGCTAACCTCAAGGACATCAACGACACCAGGAAGACTGCCATCATCAATAATGAGCTGAAGAGACTGGCAGTGGATATCGCCACTCTCCAGGAAACACGGTTGGCTGACGCAGGCACACTGAGAGAGAAGGACTACACGTTCTACTGGCAGGGAAAGGGCAGTGACGAACACAGGGAACAAGGAGTGGGCTTCGCAGTAAAGAACACCTTGCTGAAGATGGTAGAACCGGGCAGCAATGGCTCTGCACGACTCCTCACCCTCCGCCTCAACACCACTCAAGGCCCAGTCACCCTCGTCAGTGTGTATGCCCCAACACTGACAGCTACACCAGAGGCAAAAGACGAGTTCTACGAGAATCTCGCAACAACTGTCAGGATCATCCCCAACTCTGAACAACTCATTTTCCTTGGAGACTTCAATGCCAGAGTGGGTGCTGACCATGACTCCTGGCCCTCCTGTCTTGGACCATTTGGCATGGGCAGAATGAACGACAACGGACAGCGGCTGCTCGAGTTCTGCACATATCACGATCTGTGCATCACAAACTCGTTCTTCAAGACCAAGCCCCAACACAAGGTTTCCTGGCGACATCCGCGCTCAAAGCACTGGCAGCAGCTGGACTTGATCCTGACCAGGCGCACCTCACTGAAGAACGTGCTAATCACCCGTTCGTTCCAGAGTGCAGATTGCGACACAGACCATTCATTGGTGTGTTGCAAGGTCAAGCTGCAGCTGAAGAAATTCCATCGTGCTAGACAGCCTGGAAAGGCATGGATTGACACCAGCAAGATGGCCCAACCAGAACTTGTTGAGCAGTTTGCCTCCACCTTTGAGAAGGAATTTGGTGTACCACAAGAAGGAGAATCTGCAAAGCAGAAGTGGGAGAGCTGCGAAACACCATCCACCGCACAGCCTTGGCTACCTTTGGGAGGAAGACCTCGAAGTCACAGGACTGGTTTGATGCCAAGTTGACCGAGATGACCCCCGTCATTGAAGCCAAGCACTCAGCACTTGCTGAGTACAAGAAGTACCCAAACGAGAAGAATCTCCAGATTCTCAGGGCTGCGAGAAGCAAAGTTCAGCAGATTGCTCGGCGCTGTGCCAAACAGTACTGGACTCAGCTCAGCCAAGACATTCAAACCGCTGCCATAACAGGGAACATCCGTGGTATGTACGATGGCATCAAGAAAGCACTTGGTCCGGCTCAGAGCAAGACGCCCCCCCTCAAATCCTCCATTGGGGAGATGATCACAGAAAAGAACAAGCAGATAGAGAGATGGGTGGAACACTACTCCGACCTCTACTCCAGACAGAACACCGTGACACCGTCAGCCCTTGATGCCATCGACTGCCTGTCATTCATGGACGAACTTGACGCCGAGCCAACCATCGACAAACTCAGCAAGGCCATTGATAGCTTGGCCACTGGCAAGGCACCCGGCAACGACAGCATACCCCCTGACCTGATCAAGCACTGCAAGACCGCCCTACTGCTGCCATTGCATGACGTCCTCTGCCAGTGCTGGAAGGAAGGTGCCGTACCACAGGACATGAGGGACGCCAAGATCATCACCCTCTACAAAAACAAAGGGGAGAGAAGCGACTGCAACAACTACAGGGGCATCTCCCTCCTCAGCGTTGTTGGCAAAGTCTACGCACGAGTTGTTCTCGTTCGTCTACAGAAGCTTGCCGAACATGTCTACCCCGAGTCTCAGTGTGGCTTCCGCGCTGAGCGATCAATGGTAGACATGATATTCTCCATCCGCCAACTCCAGGAGAAATGCAGAGAACAGAACATGTTCATCGCCTTCATCGACCTCACCAAAGCGTTTGATCTGGTCAGCAGAGAGGGCCTTTTCAAGATCCTGCCAAAGATAGGATGCCCACCAAAGTTGCAAAGCCTCATCGAATCGTTTCACACCAACATACAGGGGATAGTGCAGCACGACGGCAACGTCTCAGAGCCATTCAACATACGCAGCAGAGTGAAACAGGGCTGTGTACTTGCGCCAACCCTCTTTGGGATTTTCTTTGCTATGCTCCTGAGGCATGCCTTCAGCACAGCAACAGAGGGAATCTACCTGCACACAAGATCTGATGGCAGGCTTTTCAACCTCACCCGTCTGAAAGCCAGAACCAAAGTACGTGAGGCTCTAATCAGAGACATGCTGTTGGCAGACGACGTTGCAGTCGCAACCCACACACAACAGGAGCTTCAGACCCTGATGGACCGTTTCTCCCAGGCATGCAAGGACTTCGGGTTTACCATCAGCCTGAAGAAGACTAACGTCTTGGCGCAAGGCACGGAAGCACCACCAACCATCACCATCGACGACTACAAGCTGGAGGTCGTGAATCAGTTCACGTACCTGGGGTCCACGATCAGCAACAACCTCTCCCTTGATACAGAGATCGACAAGAGGATTGGAAAATCAGCCTTCACACTCGCTCACCTCACCACACAAGTGTGGAAGAATCCCAAACTCTCTGTCAAGACGAAGATGGCAGTGTACAACGCCTGCGTCATCAGCACACTGCTCTATGGGAGTGAGACGTGGACAACATACACCCGGCAGGAAAAGAGACTGAACTCCTTCCACTTGCGCTGCATTCGCCACATCCTGGACATATCCTGGCAGGACAAAGTGCCCAACACAGAAGTTCTGTCCCGCGCCGGCCTTCCCTCCATGTTCACTCTACTCAGGCAGCGCAGGGTCCGCTGGCTAGGCCACATTCACCGTATGGAGGATGGCAGAATCCCCAAAGACGTCCTCTACGGAGAACTGGTGACTGGCAGGAGAGACCTTGGCCGCCCACAGCTGCGCTTTAGAGACGTCTGCAAGAGAGACATGAAGGCCCTGGAGATCAACACAGAGCGCTGGGAGGACCTTGCAACGGACCGCTCCAAATGGAGAAGCACCCTGACCAGACAGCTCAAGGCGGGTGAAGAGAGACTGACTGCTGCAGCAGATGAAAAAAGGACCCACAGGAAGAACCGCCACAGACCCAGCAGCACGGAGACCACCCACAAGTGCGACCTGTGTGACAGGGACTGCCATTCGCACATCGGCCTGTTCAGCCACAGGCAGTGCTGTTCCAGCAGAGTAGACGTTTAGGATTCTCTTCCACGGTCATCATAGACCGACGGAGGCCGACGACGACGACGAGGGGTGGGAATCTGTAGGCACCTCATGATTCGAGCCGATTACAATTCAGGGGGCTCCGATTCGAGCAGATTACGATTCTCTATGCATCTTGTTTTTTTTCTATTCTGGATTTTTTTTTTCTTCCCACTGTGTGACTATTGATGATCAGCAATGACAAAATGAAATACACTATTAATTACACAAATGTGTGATGAACTATTTATAACTGGAAATGAAAAGCTCTTTGATTAAGTGTCAATTACGTAAAATTGGAAATAAATAATCTATTAAACACATAGTATATATATATTAGGGGTGGGAATCTTTAGGCACCTTTTGTGATTACGATGCATTTTCCCCCCCTAACTAGAGTTGTGCAATATGACAATATATATCGGATGATGATATAAAAACGTTGATTTTTTATATTGTGATTTAAAATGCACATACTCCCGATTCTTCAGTAAAGCTTCTCACTACTTGTCAGCGCCCTGCCTTTCCTCCGCAGTGCGCACAGCGGAACAGGTGTGTGGTGGGTGGCTAGGCTTCAGTCCGTGGTTGCTAAGTCCAAACTACCGATTTGGTCAAATAGCTGCTACTCCTGTTTGCCAGGGATGTGGGACTGTTTTCCATCGTGCGGCATCAGAGAGGATAGCTTGCTAACCTCATTTAATTAGGAGGTAAATAACATTAACACCATGTCTAATTATAAAGCAGCAAATGCTAAATGATGATGCTAAGTTGTGCTAACTTGAAACATTATAGAGTATCAGACCATTCTTTCTTTGTTTCTTAGTTTTGTCTGAAAATTTTTTATTAAAGCTGCAAAAGTGCATGATGGTGGCACATACACACAGAATAAATAATTTAAAAAGGTTGGAATAACAAGTTGGCGTTTAATGTAATTTATTTAATTTCTAATAATTTTAATAATTAGTCAAGTAGCGATAATGAGTAAAGTTAAAGTCATCACATGTATTTTATTACATTACCCTTTGTGTCTTTAGATTTTCAGATCATGACCAATCTGAAATATTTTTAATAAGAAGCAAACAGGTTAAATCAGGCCAGAATGGCATCTTCAGGCTGCAGGTCTGCACTAAAATTTTCACTGATTTAAACAAACAGCAAATTTATTTTTGTAGATGGCAGCAATGGGTAATGTTCTCATTTTCAGGCATTTTTATTATATTATGGGTTGTTTTGTTTTTTGGGTTTTTTTTTTTGCTATTTTCCTCTAGCTCAGGAAATATTTAACTTATTGATGTTTACTTTTAATTCATATATGATTTAAAAGAAAAACTTCAATTTTATGAGAATCAAGTCTCAAATCCACATTCAAAAAAATATTTTTTAACACTGCAGAATTATGAGGGGAAAAGCTGCATGTAAAAAAAGTTTAAAAAAGAGAGATGGTCCTTTTTATGTGGTTATCTAAACTGTAGAATTTACAGAAAATGTATATCACAATACATATCTTTATCATGATATAAGATTACTTATATCGTGATATGAAATTCTGGTCATATCATACAGCCCTACCCCTAACATGTCCATCCATCTTCTTCCGCTTAATCCTTTTCGGGTCGCGGGGGGGGGGGGGGGCTGGAGCCTATCCCAGCATCTTTGGGCGAGAGGCAGGGTACACCTTGGACAGATCGCCAGTCCATCGCAGGGCCAACACAGAGAGACAGACAACCATTCACTCTCACAGTCACACCTAAGGACAATTTAGAATCCCCAGTTGACCCTAACATGTAAATATTAAAAAAAGGACTTTCTGCACTTCATTCCAAAGAAACTGTAGCTGATGCAGGAGCTTGTCAGCTTAAGGACATCAAAATCACAGAGAAAAAGAGTCTGGAGCACACGGTCAGATTCACAGTCTTTATTGGTGCTGAGACTATGAACGCACCAAGGTGGTGAAGCAGGGTTTCCTCTGGTAACATTTCTTCGTGGCGGGCTGCCTTGCCAGAAATTGTACCGCCATGCCAAGGCGATATGATTTTATTAAGAAAAATATATTAAGCAATGACGTTCCACAAGCGCGCACACGAACAACGCACATGGACATCATACGTGCAGAGTTTAGAAGCGCCCCGCCCACGCGAGTTCTCGACTCAGTCAGCAGGCAGTGTCTCGCTAAGCGTGACTGTCAACAAAAACATGAGTTTGTTCAAGTACTTTAAATGTGGAAAAAAATCAGAAGAGGTATGTATGTAAGCACTGGAGGCATTTATCATGGTTTTAACCCGCTGTTAACAGGAGCAATAATGGAAGAGTCGCTTAGCTAAGAGACATGGTTAAAATTCATATGCAGCCGGCTTCATATGAAGGGAAAGGAAAGGGGGACTGATGAATTGCTGAGGATATATTTCACCAGCCACTACAGTATTAAGTTATGTTCTGTAGGAATTGCAGGAATGAAGAGACTGGCAATTTCTCTCTTTTTTCGCACGAGCAGGCGTGCCATTTTTATTCTCCAGCGGCAGTGACAAAAAGCAACAGCTAAAAACGCTAGCTCTATTTTCACTCTAAACTGAGGTCCTTCCGCAGCTGCCTAGAGAGGTGCCTGATGAGAAAGCCTCAGAGCACAACTATAACTGCCTAATCAGATCATTCTGTACATGAACACATATTGTGGTGAATTATGTCTTTAGAGTCCGCTACAGTTCCCTATTATATACCTGGCAGGTTAAGGTGACCGAAATTCACAAAGTCAATGACTTTAATCCGTCAGCAGCCTTCAGACAAACTAAACGTGCCAACATCTGATTTCAAAATAAGGGAGGATTTTCCTGCTGTCTGAGTGGTGAGGAGATTTCTGAAAAAAAAAAACAAAAAACAAAAAATAACTATAAATATAAAGAAATATAACAGAAATAACAGCATCCTTGGTCATTTGTTAATTTATTTAATTAAATACAATTTTATTAATATTTTTTCTTTGTAATCAGAGTTAAATTATTGTTCTGTTCTGACTGCAAAATTATGGCCAAAAATGTAAATTGTTATAAGGAAAAAGTAAAAAAAAATTACCACAGTCTGTTTCAAATTTATCTAAAAAAAACCCCAAAACAGTAATTTTATTTTAAAAACAGACAAAAATTAGTCATAAAATAATCCACAAATTTATAATAAAGTTTCAAATGTACAAGAACAGTCAATTTTACAAGAGGAAATTACAAATTTGAGGAACATGGTTTCAACTTTCGATAGATTTACAGAGAAAAGTAGAAAACTATAAGAAACTTGTTATAAATTTTTGAGAAAAACCTCAAACCTTCAAGACTGAAGTCATTACTCAAGTTATAAGTGGGTGCTCTTTGTACCCTTAACTCAACTAGAAATTTTTGGTTGTCTACTTTTAATTATTAATTTCAAAGCACTGCTTTTACATGAGTAGAATTTCTGGTTACTATACCCACCTGATCATATAACTTAAGTATGCATGAGTACATTACTATTATGAATATTTCTTTCCATTCCCTACTCTCTCAATGGGAAAAAGAAACACTAGAATAAAAATACAAAAAATACACATATTTTTGTTATTTATGTAAACCATGACAAAAAAAAATCCTGCAGGACAAAACATGACACTTGATATTTTCTAACCTGTTTGTATAGCACCATAGACAGAGAGAGAACCTGAATTAGACAAAGCTCAGAGAGGGCAAGATGAGACAGAAGAGAGGAGCTAAGGAGAGGGAAGTGTTCAGGCAGAGAAAGGAGAGAAGGATAACGCCACTAAAAATTCTAAACACAGGATGTCTGGGTGGGACCCCAACTGGCCCAATATTCAAGCCTCGGTTGTACAATACTTCAAATGATAAGTTCCATATGCAACGTTACTGTGTAAAATTTTAAAAAGAAATAAATAGTATAAAATTAACATATTCCGGTATGTTTACCCCCCCCCCCCCCGGGGAAAATATGTTGCCACCGCACTAAGGTCAGAGCCTTGGCGGAGGGATGCATTCTCGGATCATCACCAAAAGGCAGCAGGATACGATAACATCTTCCCAGAATTCATGAAGAATCTTGGCCCCCGAGCCCTAACCTGGTTGACACAATTCTACACAAGGATCACACAAACGAACTCGATCCCAAAGAAATGGCGGACAGCAAAGGTCATTGCCATCCCAAAACCTGGCAAAGACCACAAACTACCAGCAAGCTACCGCCCAATCTCCCTACTCAGCGTTCCTTACAAAATCATGGAGCGCCTAATACTGCAACGCATTTCCCCAGAAATAGAGGATATTCTAAGTGTGGATCAAGCAGGTTTCCGCAAGGACCGCAGTACAGGAGAACAAGTACTGGCCCTAACCACCTTCATTGAAAATGGCTTCGAGAGCAGACTGAAGACAGGGGCTGTGTTTCTCGATCTTACAGCCGCCTATGATACGGTCTGGCACAAAGGCCTCCTCCTGAAACTTATAAAGGCGATCCCTGCTTGGGCAACAGCAATTATAAAAACCCTGCTGACCAACCGAAGGTTCAGAGTCCACCTCAGTCAGAACACAAGTGCATGGAGAATGCAGAAAAACGGACTCCCACAAGGCTCAGTTCTAGCTCCAACTCTGTTCAACCTCTACATAAACGACCTGCCTACTACAAAATCCCGCAAATTCATCTATGCAGACGACATCTGTTTGGCATTCCAAGCACCAGACTTTGAACCACTGGAACGGGTGCTCACGGAAGATCTTGCTAAACTGGACCAGTTCTGCAAAATCTGGCGCCTAAAACCAAGCCCAGCAAAAACCGTCTCCAGTGTATTTCATCTCCACAATGCAAAAGCTGCCAGAGAACTAAACATCCACCTGAGCGGACTCAAGCTTAAGCATGCCCCAAATCCAACTTATCTTGGAGTGACCCTTGATAGGACCTTATCCTTCAAGGAACATCTAAAGGGGACGGCTGCTAAGGTGAAAGTACGAAACAACCTGCTCTGCAAGCTCGCTGGTGCAAAATGGGGGGCGGCAGTCTCCACCCTGCGCACCTCAGCACTGGCCCTTTCATACTTTGTAGCAGAATATTGTGCCCCTGTCTGGTCCAGGTCATCTTACACACACCATGTAGACACCCAGCTCAACTCAACCATGAGAACTATAACTGGAACAATCCGCTCAACACCACTCCCCTGGCTCTCTGTACTGTCAAACATAGCCCCTCCACACATCCGGCGAGCAGCATTAACTCAAAGGATGCTCCAAAAAGTTAAAGATTTTCCTCACTTACCAATCCATGCAGATATCTACACCCCACCCACTGCCCGACTTTCATCCAGACGGCCGATTTGGAAAAACCCTCCCCCAGCTGACTTTACCATCCAGACAGCTTGGCAAGAGGAATGGGAAACCAAGGAGGTCCCAAACAAACAGCTGGTGATAAACCCCAACCAACAGGTCCCGGGCACCAACCTCCCAAGGAGACAGTGGTCTACACTCAATCGCTTCAGGACTGGACATGGCCCCTGCTTGGCCAGCCTTCACAGATGGGGCAGTAGCCCTAGCCCACTGTGCGCATGTGGAGAGGAGCAAACTATGGAACACATCATAGAGGCTTGCCCGCTCCAAAGACTGGAAGGAGGATTACACACCCTCCATACAGCAAACCAGGAGGCAACTGCTTGGCTTAAGGACTTTGCATTCGCTAAATAAATAAATAAAATCACCAAAATGTTATGGGTTCCTCTCTAGCCCAAGGACCACCTGTGGTAAAAATTTCATCCAAATCCACCTAGTAATTTTGGAGTAGTCTTGCTAACACACTGTGAGAAGATAAGAGCCTTGGTGGAAGTATGCGTTCTGGGATCATCACCAAAATGTTATGGGTTCCTCTCTAGCCCAAGGACCATCTCTGGTAAAAATTTCATTCAAATCTATCCAGTAGTTTTGAAGAACACGCATGCACAGTGAAAATAATCTGCAGTTCACATGCCCGTACTGTTGGCAGCAACCAAGAGCCACCAAACTGATTTGAACAGCTGCAATCCAAACAAAAGAAGAGCATGGTGGCAGACATTTTAAATGGCAGAAGCAATGGCAGTACGTGAATACAATGACAATCAAGACAAACAGGAGCTTTTGCTGTTTAGCGGCAGAGGAAGAAAACAGACAGGCAAAAAGACGGACATGTGTTCACCCAGTATTGGCAGATTGCTCAGTACTTCCCTGTGGTGGGAGTTTCTGGGCGCACGCGCAGTTCACTGTAACCATTTGTGGGTGAGGAATGTTGGGACTTAGAGGTTTTAGTGAGTTTTTAACAAGTTTTACCTCATCTTCTTCTGCAAAACTAAACAGCAAAACCAGTGTGAAAACAATCGATGTGATGAATAAATGGTGTAGTTGCTGAATAAAAGGGTTTTTTTTTTTCCCCAGTAACCACTATTTAGAACAGTTCAGCTAGAGATCGACTGTAATAGGAAGTCATCCATGTGCTGTAAAAAAGTTGCACTGCCGCCTCTAATGGCCCGGCATAGTTATTACAATACCTTTTCCCCCGGCTTCATTGACTGTAAAAGTGAGTTAAATTTGTATTTATTTAAAAAACAAAGCCTTATCTGAGAATCCTGGCAAATTAAAAGTTGAGAACATATGGCGATACAATGATACAAGCCTTTAGTTCCACTTAATTTTGACCGGGCAAGCTGAAATAGAGAGGCGGACAGATACATCCACACATCCACACATCCACACACAGACGCATTAACTGATTACTGTATGCCTCGCCTTCTCATTGAGGCAAAAATATACAGTCATGTGAAAAAATTAGAACACCTTATGAAAGCCTGTGTGTTTTTTTTTGACATATTGGACATATGGATATTTTATATCAATTTTAACAATATTGGGAGATTCAAGTAATATAACTAAACAATTAAAACTGAAGAAAAGACTTTTTAAAATTTTCTGTAATAATAATAAATATAATAATAATCTAAACAACCTGGTGTAAGTAATAGCAAGGTTAACAAAAGGATGTAGCAAAGAACACAGACTGAAAAGGAACATATACAAACAGAGGAGCAATCAGGACAAAACAGAACAGGTGAGCACCATCGAAGGCCATTGGGTAGCACAGGACGGGCCGAGCTATACAAATACAAGAGGGAAAACACACCAAACATAATAAATGGGTCAAAACTGAAACACAAAGCATGGACAGGGGCTGCAGACCTGTCCAGAACACTACAGTACTGCCCCCCCCCCCCGTTAAGGTTCGGACCCCAGACAACCCTAGGATAACACCCATAAGAGGGGGAAAAAAAGCGCAAACCTTTTGCCCTGAAAATAACATACAAGCCCTTAACTCTGGGAAAAACAATACAGGACTTTCTTGCTCAAAAGAAAACAACATAGAGGTTTTAAACTCAGGAGATGACATGGAAATTTTGTATTCGGGAGATGATGTCATAGAACCCTTACACTCAGAAAATGACAACATGGAACTTGTAAACTCAGAAGGAGTTACCATGGAGCCTTTAACCTCAGGAAATAACATGGAACTTTTAAACTCAGATGATAACACAGAGGCTCCAAACCCCTGGATCAAACATGGGAGCCTTCAGCTCTGAGGGTAATAATATTAGTCTCTTGCTCAAAAATAGACGACTGAGGCACGCTGACCTCAGGATGAGACGACTGGGGAGCGCTGACCTCAGGATAAGACAGCTGGGGAGCACAGACTTCTGGATGAGATGGCTGGGGATCGCCGACCCCTGGATGAGACGGCTGGGGAGCGCTGATCTCTGGATCAGATGACTGAAGCATGCCGTCCTCATGTGCTGATGGTTTGAGTGCACTGATCCCGAAGAGACAGCTGGGGTATGCTGACATCAGGTTGAAACGGCAGGGGTGCAGCCGACCCAGATAGAATAGAATAGAACAGAATAGAATAAAATAGAATAGGCTTTATTGTCATTGTACAGTAGTACAGTACAACGAAATTGTGGGTGCTCCACCAGGCTACTGCGCAATAAAGTAAGGGAGAAGGATGAGTTAAAACACAGTTACAGAGCACATGATTAAACACATGACTGAAATAAAAATAAAATAAGAATGAAAATAAAAATGGCCCAGAATTATGGAAATACACACAGGTATGGTAGAGGATAAGTGGATGGAACTAAGATTAAGAACTAACTAACTAACCAAGAACTAAGATCATAAGAGTGCAGAGTGCAGACACACAATCGAATACACAATTCAGTAAAATGGCCCAGGATTACGGAAAATATACATAATAGTGGTTTCATAGATGGGTCAATATACATGAAAGTGAGGAGTTCAAAGACAGGTGAGTTATTGTGATAATTAAAAGGTCCTCAGTTCTGAGCATGTGAGCGTTCGGAGGGAGGGGGGTGGGGCCTCTAACTGTTTGCAGTTTGGATGGCCCAGGGGAAGAAACTGTTTGTCAGTCCGGAGGTGTGGGACCTGATCGATCTGAATCATCATCCAGAGGGAAGCAGGTCGAACAGGTGGTGGGCGGGATGTGAGGGGTCTGCTGTGATGGTGTTGATCCTTCTGAGACAGGAGGATCTGGAGATGCCTTCCAGGGAGGGCAGAGGGCCGCCGATTATGTTTTGGGCGGTGTTGATAACCCTCTGCGCAAAGCTTTCTGTTCCTCGCCATGAAGCCAGCACACCACACACCCAGACAGTAGGTGAGCACGCTCTCCACTGAGCAGCAATAGAAGGCCAGCAGCAGCTTCTGGTCCAGGTTGTTCTTCCTCAGGACACGGAGGAAGTGCAGCCGCTGCTGGGTTTCCGGGCCTTGGTGTTGACAGTCCAAGAGAGGACAGGAGATGTGAGTGCCCAGGTACCTGAAGGCGGGGACGTTTTCCATGCGGTCGCTATTTATGAGAAAGGGGGGATGGCCCTGTCTGTTCTTCCTGAAGTCCAGTATGAGTTCTTTGGTTTTTTGGACATTCAGTTTCAAGTTGTTTACTTGGCACCACAGCAGCTGATTCTCTACCTCTGCCCTGTATGCCTTCTCATCGTCATCGGTGATGAGCCCAGCCAAGGTGGTATTGTCCGCGTATTTCATGATGACGGTGGTTGGGTGGGTTGGAGTACAGTTAAAGGTGTACAGGGAGTACAGTAGAGGGCTTAGCATGCAGTCCTGGGGGGAGCCAGCGCTAAGAGACAATGTAAAGGAGTGGTGGGGGCCAAGTCTGACTGCTTGTGGGTGATTGGTGAGAAAGTTTTTTTTATCCAGTAGCACGAGGGGGAGATCTGGAGGAGGTGAAGTTTGTTGATCAGGATGTCTGGGATGATGGTATCAAAAGCTGAGCTGTAGTCCACAAAGAGCATCCTCACATAGCTCCTTGGGTTCTCCAGGTGGCTCAGCGCTCTGTGGAGAGTGGTGGTGATGGCACCTTCTGTGGACCGGTTCTCCCTGTAGCCAAACTGATGCGGGTTGAGGGGGGGGAAGACAGTTCCTGATGTGCTGGGACACCAGACGCTCAAAACACTTCATGATTACAGACGTGAGTACAATGGGTCTGTAGTTGTTCAGGCTGTCAATTGCAGACTCTTTGGGGATGGGGATGATGATGGTGGAGGCCTTGAGGCAGCAGGGGACGGTGGCGTGCATCAGGGAGAGGTTCAACAGCTTGGTGAGGATCCTTGCCAGCTGGTCTGCACATGCTTTGACCACTGCTCCTAGGATGCTGTCTGGACCAGCAGCTCTGCAGGGGTTCAATGCGCTCAGTTGTCTCCTCATCTCATGCACCTGTAGAGAGAGGGGGGAGGTGTGCTCAAACCTGGCAAAGAAGCTGTTAAGCTTCTCTGCCAGAGTGAGGCTACTGTTGGGGAGCCCTGGCCCCTGTAGTTGGTGAGGGCCTGGATTCCTCTCCACATCTGTCGGGGGTTGTTGTCTGTGAGGAAGCCCTCAACTTTTCTCCTATAGGTGTTCTTTGCAAGTTTTATGCCCAGGAATCCTCCTCCAAAGCTGCCACCTCGGACAGGGAGGAAGCGGTACAGGTTGAAGCAGGCATCACACCAAAACAGTCAGCAGAAGAGCTAGGCGGAGAGAGCTCAGAAGCAGATGGACGCTGCAACTGGGTCTCCTCACCAGAAGTAAGACAAGACCTCTCTAAAACAGATATTAAGAAAACAAAGACGAGGATTTGCCTTAACTCCTGCTCTTCCGCTGGTGAGGACCCCGGTGCAGCCAATGTTGGAATCATGGCCTCAAGAGGAGCAGTCTCTGCAGGAGCGCGCACATGAGGTGGAGCAGTCTCCGGAGAAGCACACACGTGATGCAAAAGAGTCACTGCAGAAGTGTGCACGTGAGGCAAAACAGTCGCTGCTGGAGAGAGCACATGAGGCGAAACAGTTTATGATGAAGCGTGCACGTGAGGTGGAACAATCACTGCTGGGGTGTGCATGTGAGGTGGAGCAATCGTTGCTGAAGCGTGCACATGAGGCTGGAGCATATATGTGAGTCGGGACAGTCACTGCTGGAGCGTGCACGTGGAGAGGAGCAGTAGCAGTGCTTGGGCTCACCTCCCCCGTTATGGACCCAGCTGAGGTGGAAATGACCTTGAGGAAACAAGGGGTTGAGGTGAGTGGTGGAATAAATAAGGGGGTGGCAGCAGAAAAAATACTTGAGGGCTCAGCAGCAATAAGAGGCGGCAGCTGAGTCTCCTCACTGGAGACAAGACCTCTCACTATTAGATGTTATAAAATGAGAAAATGGTACTTGCCTTGCTTCCAGCTCTGTTGCCGCTGAGGCTGCTGCTGCTGCTGCTGTTAAACCTGCCACTGAAGAACCAGACGAATCAATCCAGGTGACTACAGTTACTGTCTGGCGAGATGCTGTTGCGCAGCGGCGAGGAGCTGGAGTTGGAGTGGAAGAGAGGCGTGTGGAACTTGTGGGAGCCAGGGGATGTTTCTATGTTAGCACAAGCTCTGGTGCCCCACATGACTTCCTCACCAACCCGCGATATATCCGGTAGAGGTTGGAAACAGTGCCCAGTAGTCCCATGAGCTCGGGGTATCTCTGCAGAACGGGGTGCGCCTCCACAACCCCAACCACGGCCTCTAGGCACTCCAGGGCCTTCTCTGGCATGTGGGAGGCATGGGCTTCCGAGACAAAATCCTGGATGAACTGGGCTGCCCATTGCTCATCCACAGTGGGACCGCCGCTTTCCAACCTCCCTTTGCCCGCTGAGTCCTTCACTGGTAGAATCCAATTGTAATCCTCAGATTCAGCAGGTGACGAAGAGGAGGGTGGCAGTGCTGGTAGCGGAGGAAGGCAGAGATTCTGCATGCGGGGGTGGAATCGCACACTTGGTCTGGCTTCCAACAAATTAGTGACTCCACCCCAGCAAGACATCTCATCCTCTCGGGAAGAGCAGCTCCGAGCTGTTGCTGCTAAATCCTCAATCACCCTGATGAACTTCTTCTCCTCCTGACTCCACCTCTTCCCACTCTTACCAGACTCACCCACTGGGTCCATTACTGGCTGAGTCCTACTGTCAGAGAAGTGTTTGCCCCTCTGGGGTCAAAAAGCAGAGGAGAATCCAATCGCCAGGCAAATTTGGTAAACCATGATTCATTATAACACAAAATATACATTGCGTGAGGGCATAAGTGAAATGAAATAATGATCCAGATGACATGAAGTGAAAAAGCAACAATAATCCAAACAACCTGGTGTAAATAACAGCAAGGTTAACATAAAGATGCAGCAAAGAACACAGACTGAAAAGGCACATATACAGACAGCGGAGCAATCAGGACAAAACAGAACAGGTGAGCACCATCAATGCCATCGGGCAGCACAGGACGGGGCGGGGTTGTGCAAACACAAAGGGAAAGCACACCAAACATGATAAATGGGTCAAAACTGAAACACAAAGCGTGGACAGGGGCTGCAGACCTGTCCAGACCACTACACTGGTGAGGAATAAATTTAGGACATCCCCACCTTTATTCCCACTTAAAATGGCTAAAGTCACACACAGGTGTATCACATCAGGTGCACATGATTAGAACATTGTTACTCAACATTCTGAAGGAGGCTTGTCCTATGTAAACCTCAGACATTTAGTTTGGTGTGCTCCTGACTGTTGAAGTGACAGTGAACACCATGGTGAGATTGAAAGAGCTGTCTGAGACCTTCAGAAAGAACACTGTAGCAGCTTATGAGTCAGGTAAGGGATGTAAAAAGATCTCAAAAGAATTTGAAATCAGCCATTCCACTGTCCGGAAAATAGTCTACAAGTGGGGGACATTCAAAACAACTGCCAACATGCTCAAGTCTGGCCGTCCAAGCTAGTTCACCCCGAGAGCAGACCACAAGATGCTAAAAGAAGTCTCTAAAAACCCTAAAATGTCATCACGGGACCTACAGCCAGCTCTTACTACTGTTGATGTGAAAGTGCATGCCTCTACAATCAGAAAGAGACTGCACAAGTTTAACTTGCATGGGAGGCGTGCAAGGAGGAAACCTTTGCTCTCTAAGAGAAACATGAAGGCCAGACTGAAGTTTGCCAGAGAGAATGTAGACAAAGACCAGGACTTCTGAAATCATGTTCTTTGGACAGATGAGTCTAAAATTGAATTATTTGGACACCAGAACAGAGGACGTGTTTGGCGTAGACCAAATACAGCATTCAAGGAAAAGAACCTCATTCTAACTGTAAAGCATGGAGGTGGAAGTGTCATGGTTTGGGGATGCTTTACTGTAGCAGGACCTGGCCAACTCACCATCATAGAATCCACCATGAATTCTTTCGTGTATCAGAGGGTACTTGAGGACCACGTGAGATCATCTGTAAAAAAATTAAAGCTGATGTGGAACTGGACCCTGCAACATGACGATGACTCAAAACATACCAGTAAATCCACCAAGCACTGGCTAAAAACTAAGAAATGGAGAGTCCTGGAATGGTCAAGTCAAAGCCCAGATCTTAATCCCACTGAGATGCTGTGGGATGATTTGAAACAGGATGTACATGCACGAAACCCCTCAAACATCTCACAGCTGAAAGAATTCTGCGTTGAGGAGTGGGGCAAACTTTCCTCAGACTGATGTCAGAGACTGGTAGATGGCTACAAGAAGCAGTAGGGTGTCCTAACGTTTTCCTCAGTTAGAATACACATTTTTGTTGATATCTTGTCTCTTATCTCTTGTTTAATGAGTAAAACAAGGTTATTTACCTGCAATTAAATCACCTTCTTTTCCCAGAGATAAATAAAAACAAGATTAGACATCAATATGTGAACATTTCTTAATAAAGAACTGAATATTTAAAGGGGTGTCCTCATTTTTTCACATGGCTGTACATGCATCCTCTTCAGTCTTCTTAGCTTGTAGACTTATTAATTATTTTAACATTTATTTTATTAAATTTTTTGGGACACTGCATATTAATTAACACTACATGTAAATATGCCTGGTTGTTGCCAGAGCTTATTTGCTATATCCTTTTTCAACTGTTCTAATTCACAAGTGGCAGTGAGTGGGAGATGCCAATCACATTTATCAAGTGCATAATATATAATAATAATAATGTTTCAAACATTTTGTGTCTTCTTCAGAGTCAGACACAGAAGTGTTGCATTAGTCTTAACATCAATAAAGGCACTGAATTTAACAGTGTGCTCTGACTCTTTTCCTCTATGAAAGAAATGTTATATACACTTCTAATGGAAAAATAGAAGCATTCTTACCTACTGACTTCACTTTTTCCATGTTTTGGTCAAGCCACGGCTGCGCAGGTCGGATGACCTGCTAGCCACAGACATTTCACACACGTGCATTAACTGTAATCTACGGTCCATATGTCCATATTAGAATGGCAGCGACGTTCCAGCAAACTGATCTGAACACCCATAATTAAATAAAATCAGGAGTTTTGTGCCGGTGTTGAGTGCCGTGACTACAAATATGAACATTTTGTTCCAGCCACATAAAATTACATTATAAATACATATTTAAAAATCAAAATTTTTCCATTTGTGCATCGATTCAGAATCATTCACATGTGCATCGAGATGCATCAGAAAAAGAATTATTTCTCCCACTCCTAATATACAGTCTATGCTTGAATACTGTAGTCAGAGTAATTCACAATCAAGATATTTTTGTGGTAGTAAAATGAAGTTTAAAGGTCAGGAACTCAAATCAAAATGGATTCATCCATCCATTCAACCATCCATCCACTTTCTACTGCTTTTCTAGGGGTCTGGGTCGCAGAGGCAGCAGCTCAAGCAGAGAAGCCCAGACTTCCCTCTCCCCGGCCACCTGCTCCAGCTCTTCAGAGAGGATACCAAGATGTTTCCAGGCTACCTAGGAGATGTAGTCTCTCCAGCATGTCCTGGGTCTGACCCGGAGTCTCCTCCCAGTGGGACGTGCAAGGAACATCTCCTAATCTGATGCCCAAATCACCTCACTTGGCTCCTTTCGATGTGAAGGAGTAGTGGTTCTACTCAGCCTCTCCCAGATGACTGAGCTCTTCACCCTATCTCTAAGGATGAGTCCAGCAATCCTATGAAGAAAGCTCATTTCAGCCGCTTGTATCTGCGATCTCATTCTTTCGGTCATTACCCAAAGCTCAACACAGGTGAGGGTAGGAACGTAGATTGACCGGTAAATCGACAGCTTTGCTTTGGAGCTCAGCTCGCTCTTCACCACAACAGACCGGTACATTGTTTGCATCACTGTAGATGGATATCATGCATATGGATTCATGAATGTCTGAAATTATACCTATAAAAAGATGTTTTTAGTGTAAAGAACTTTGAGTTGCACTTTGTTGCATGAAAGGTGCTATATAAATAAAGTTTAACATTTTAAGTTTAAATAATGGCCCCATTTACATGTAGTGTCTTCTGTGATCAGAAAGCAGTTGGACAGGGTTTGACCACATACATTTACACCTGGTATTAATGAAGACAAAAACCAAAACAAAATCTCTGACAGTGGGAGGGAAATGTTGCACAGTTAGACGAGTCCTGGTCAATCTTATAATTTTAAGACAAAAAAGCGATGTTGTAAAACAAGTCCGAGAACAAAACAAACAAAACAAAATAAAAAAGTGACACATGGAGCGGAGACAAGGCAAAGCCATGAATTCAAAATCTTTATCAGTTCCTTTATCATTTTATTAGGTAAGCAATTTCACTGTTTTTGCAGGGAATTTTATAGATTTGCTGATTATTATTTTATTTGTAAAAAAAAATATTTGTAAGGCTGCATCTGTCACTAAAAAAGATTTTTTTTTTTTTTTTTATAGATGTCAGTCGAGAGAGCTAAATGCTGAACAGTGTGAATTAGAGTTTTTTAAACTGTAAACAACTGCTGGATATTGCTGAAGAAGAATTTCAAATTTTGAAGACATAGTTTGATATCAACAAGCCATTTCAGTAAAGCAAAATTGATAATGCATAATTGAACAGTGGATTTTAATTTACTGTATTGTTTGATTAACTTTTGAGATAAAGTGCTGAAGAGAATGGAATCAACAGCTGTGTTTCCTATAGAAGCTGATTATATGTATGATGATAGTGAGGGCCAATATGTGCATCCATTTAACCGAATTAGGAAATGATGCCACATCAGTTGTCATTCATGCCGAGTTCAGGTTTGGTGAGCTCAGGATAGTCACACCTAAACTAGTAAAAGTGACTTTCCAGCTCAGTTAATTTCTACATCAAGCACATCCATGAGAAAATAGGGTACACAGGGGACAAGAAATGCAAGAAGTATGTAACTAAATGACCTCATAGAGACCGACCTGACCTGTCAGTAAGAAAACTAGCAGGTTCAGAGCATCTGAAATTAAAAAAAGTAAAACAGAGAAACTTGAAAGGGAAATTGTAAAACACACAATATTTTCTGTGATGGATGAACATTACACTGAAATTGCATTTCTGTTATTTATAGAATTTTGATAATTCATTGACTAGACACAATTATATATCTTCATTAAAATGTTTTTGTTAGCTCATTCCAGCAAAGCCGAAAGGAGCTAATGCGATGATGTGGCGTCCATTCGTCTGTTTGTCCATCTGTCCACATTTCAGAGAAATTGCTACTCCTCCTAGGAAATTGCCTCGATATCCTCAGGTGGGTCTGCATCCAAGTTGGGCTCAAGGTCAAAGGTCAAGAGATCTCAGCACTTATGTAATTTCAGAAAAATTGCTACTCCTCCTAGCCCAATATGGTTTCCGCTAGTATTGATCAACAACAGACGTAATATTTATTTTGACGTCGGTAATTGACAAGGTTGCTGACCCTCTCATCGTCACTTATATTGACCTGAGTTCTGCATATGACCATGTTCATCGTGATTTCCTCTTTCAAGTGCTGAGTATACAAATGGACGCAGTGTGGCTCACATCGATATTACAAGCACTTTACATGAACACCACAGCATCCATTAGCGGGATGAAGTCCAAGTTTGATGTATATATAGGATGCCGCCAGGGAGGCCAAGAATCCCCTTGTCTGTTCAACTATTACTTTGACTTTGTGCTAAAAGTCGGAACCATTGAGATTGATAAGGTCTTCCCTGGTGGATGGGGAATTAATCTTGAATACAACATACCACATCTTGGTACTAGCAGAGAACAGTGCTGTTGTGGCCGGCTACAAGGGACGGAAGTTGTGAAGTGGATCTTGTATGCTGACGATGTTGCTCTGCTCTCTAAGTCCATCCGTGAGGCGGAAAAAGTTTTGAGTATCCTCAACGAGACGTGTAAGTGTTTTGGGCTAACAATATCTTTCAAGAAGACTAAGACTCAAGAGTTCAACGACCAAGCCCTTGCAAAGCAGGCAACCTTGTTTTCTATAGAAGGTCATGCCATTGAGAACGTGACACAGTTTTGCTATCTTGGTCAGATTGTTATCAATGCAGAGGACGGATGCTTTACCAAACACCATGTGGCTAGTGCAATAGCTAAGTTTAGTGAGCTACGTAATGTGCTGACCGATTGCAGGGTATCCGTGTACACAAGACAAAATATTGTAGAAACGTGCATCCGGTCTAGACTTGTCTATGGCACTCAAGTGCAGTTCCCTAATGAGAGGCAAATTTCCAAACTTGAAGTATGCTTGACACAATGCCTGAGAAGTATGGTGAAAGGAGGCTGGTGGTGATGAGGAAGATGCATTTCACTTTGTTTATTCCAATGAAGATATTTTTAAACCGACAAAGACTGTGGCCATCAAAGATTTTATCACAGTGCAGTATCTCAAGTGGATTGCTCATGTGTGTAGGGGTGAAAACACCAGTCTTACGAAAAAGGCTTTATTTGCATTGCCATGGAAGAAATATTATAGAGATCCCTGGCTGAAGATCGGCAACCTGCGGGGTGTAACATCTGAACAGGCAAAAAAGGTTACCCAGTCCAAATCTGAGTTCTGCAGGATCATAAACATTCGTTTTGGCCTGCCCCCATAGTGACTAATGTCATCAATTGGGGGATCAACTGTACTGTATTTGCTCCGATACTCACCAAACTCACTCATAATGATTCTTACGTGAGTCTACATCCAGGTTGCACTCAAGGTCAAGGTTAAAGATCAGGAGATCTGGGCACTTAGCTAATTTCAGAAAAATCATTACTCCTAGGAAATTCCCTCAGTAATCGCCAAACTCACTCACAATGATCCCCTAGTGGGCCTGGACCCAAGTTGTGCTCAAGGTCTAAGGTCAGGAGATCTTGGCATTTATGATCCTAGGCTCACCAAACACAGGACAACCTCCATGGGTCGTCCTGCGCATACTCACATCGATCAACTGCGGGATCACACAGGCTGCCTACCAGTGGAACTACCCACGGTGATGTCGGACAGAGATGAACGGCCAGGTTCATGGGAGCCCAAGTTCGCTCGATCAATAAATAATGAAAGGTACCTTAAGCGGCCTGTTTTTTTTATCTTAACTCCACAGAATTATCACCATACACAACAGTTTATCTTAGCCCAGCACTTAAAGCTGACATTTTGTACAGCTCAGTTCTTTCCTGAATTTTCTTGACTTCCCACACTCTCAGCAGCCCAATTCAAACAGCAGGAGGTGGTAGTTTTTAAAGACAATGCTTTAATAAACCGGACATTCAGACATGGTGATGTAACTTACATAAGCAACTTCGTCTTATCTGTGCCATAAAATGTTTATAAACACTGACATATATTTGACTTGGTAATAAGTATCTGAAAATTAAGACCATCATTTAATGTAACTGAATTAAAATTAATGGAAGTGCTGTTATTATGTTAATGCACATGGCCTTAATCCTCACACAAGCTCTTTCATCATACAACCACCTTGATGAGGAGAACACACACGTCACTCCCATGGGAATCTTTCCCATCTCAACCCACTTTCATATCAATTTAATTCATTAGACAACCTGCTTAAATCATAACAACATACTGTACATTGTTTATGCTGTATGAATTAACCTTGGCATGCAGCTTCATGTGAAAAACAAAAGACGATAACTACACAACAACATTGGGTGTGTAGTCACCCCTTAACAGGGACATTCATTTCTTTCACACCACCCAGTCTAGCTGACCCCCAGTTTCCATCGACTGCAGTTGTGGTCCATTACAGCTGCGATGCGGTCACCACAGCAAATAGTTCCCATTCTAGTAAATGTTCTACTTTCCACCAAATACGGTGCGTAGTGGCACAGATCTGGCTGGCGGCAACAGATTGCTAAAATTACGCACCAAGTCTATTTTTGACAGATGCCGCAATCAATACACAAGGAAATGCCACGGTATCTACTGAATTTAGTGTTCATTCATTGAAAAACCATTTAAGAAATTGCTTTTAAATATCACCCCTTATTTATCGGAGGTCTACTCCTCCATCACTGTGTCCATGAACATAAAAACTGTGACATATTATACAAACACGTCAAAGAATTAAAACTGACAGGTTACTAACCCATTATTAAAGAACATGTGGATGGACAGCGGCACGTCTTGCTTCCTTTTTGTTATCACATGACTGCAAGATCATGTGAAAACAACTTGGTTCCTCTTGAGCTCTCGTGCTATTTTATACAAGTCTCGCGTGATGTTGTAACGCAAACCTTGCTCTGTTCTGTGTCACTGTGAAACACAAACATAGCTGGTGGGGATTGCTGCAAGGCTGGGACTGCATTGTAGATGCAACGGAACGTAAATGCCGTCAGTGGAAATTGGGGTGAGACTTTAGCCTTAGCTTCTCTGACTTGTAAAATCAGAGGAGCTAGTACATGCCATTGCCAGAGACAGATCCTAATGTATGTCGCTCACCAGCAAGTAACCGTGAACTTATGGCCTCAGCAGCCAGCTCAGTTGCAGTTAGCAGAGGTACTCTTTATTTTAAGTGGAGCAGGGAAAAACCATTACAACAGGCTGCAGGAATCACTATAAACAGTATTCCCCACATGCTTTTAAATCAACCTCCAAAAAAGCACAGAGTCAAAATGTAAATTTGTTAAAAACAGATGAACAGGAAAAAGATAAGCTGTTTCTGACAAATACGTGTGACAGTTAAAACGATGGGCAACGTACAGTAAGCTCTTTATCTAATACGAATGTCATTTAGATTTCTTGTTAACAGTGACGATTAAGTTTTCTGGTTCTCCCTTTCTAATTTCAGGGCTGTACGTTAACTTTTTCTGCTCATAGCACTGGTTCTACAGAGGTTCATAGTCATGTAGCACAAGACAAAAACTTGTAGCACAAAAAAAACATCTGTTACTTCTCTAAAACTGACTGCAAGGATAAGGACCTGTACTTATATAGCATTTTTCTAGTCTCAAAGACCACTCAAAGCGCTTCAGTAGTACTAACCCTCTATTCTAAGAGAGAGACTGATACCTAGAGACCATTTAGAATCACCAATTAACCAAACATGCATGTCTTTCAATTGTGGGAGGAAACCAGCTCACCTGGAGTAAACCCACACAGCACAGGGAGAACATGCAAACTCCACACAGAAAGGGTCTCACCCCTGCCATCCTGGGGATTCAAACCTAGAATCTTCTAGTTGTTAGGAAACAGTGCTAACCCCTGTACCACTGTGCAAATAGTGCGGTTTAATCATTAAAAATATAGTATTTCACTTTATGATTAAAAACAACTTGTCAAGATGTAGAAATTATTTTAAATTTACATACATTTCCACATCAGTCATCAGTCCTAACTACCTAAACAGACTCACCCCACCATACAAACTAACAGGAGAGTTTTGGCCCTAGACTAGCCCGTAGCCTATGTTGCCCCATGGAGCTTCCTCTTTCTCCATCGCACTCCTAGTCCTCCTCCAGACACCTATGCAAAATGACTCCAATGTGGGCCCAGAAGAAGATGGGAGAAATGGAAAAAAAACTCCCAGAGCCTGCAGCAGCTCTGACCATCCCTCAGCTGTTGTGGAGAAAAGATCAGCCTGTCCTGTCGGCGAGGAGCAATCTATGCATCCCGGTTCACCTCGCATCTGCTCTTTTTTATTCGCGACAGCCTCCCTCCGAAATAAAACAGCTTTGTGTGTTGCTAAATGCGACATCCAAAAGTGCAGCCTGCGCACACAAACACATGGTGTCTGTTCTTGTAAATATGAAAGCTGTTCAGCGCCGATATGAAAAAGAATGTCGGGTGCATTTTGCAGTCTTCTTCATTGTAACGAAGGACAAAGAGCAGGAACCATTGGACTCTACACATCGGTGTATTCCACCACTGATTTGCGCTGAGTTTAACATGACTGCAGCTTGCCAATTGTAGTTTTATCGGTGCATTTCTCATCGCACTGATGCTACGTCAGTTCATTCATTCTTAGCACAGACCAATTTTCATGTCACACTGTATAGCCCTGAATTTACATAATAAGGATCCATATGAATACAACAACACAAACGCCCTTATTTATCAAATGTATGTAAGACCTTGACCTTAAGCACAGCCTGAATGGAGACCAACTTGAGGATCATAGTGCACGAGTTTACTAAACACTGAGGCAGTTGCCTAGGAAGAATAACGATTTTCATAAATTATAAATGCCCAGATCTCCTGACCTTTGACATTGACTTTGACCATGAGCTCAACCTGCATGCAGACAAACCTAATAGTCATTGTACATGAATTTGTTGAAAACTGGGGCTATTGATTTAACTGAAATCATAAAGTGGCCTGATCTTCTGATCTTCCACTGTGACCTTGACTTTGAGCACAGTCTGGATGCATATTCACCTGATTCATTGTGAGTGAGTTTGGTGACCATCGGGAAAATTGCCTAGGAGGAGTAGCGGTTTCTGTGAAATGTGGATGGATGGGCAGACAGTCGGTCGCATTAGCTCCTTTCGGCTTCGCTGGAACCAGCTAAAAATGATGGTCAAAGTGTGGAAATAAATGTGTGTTTAAAATACATGGAGAGAGTGATGGAAAGGAAAAATGTTTTAGCAAGTAACTGTTCAATACCGTTCTGCAACATCTTTGCTGTGAGTCACTGCGCTGTTAACTCAGCTGTATCCAGAGTAACACTTGCAAAGCAGAAAACATCTCCTGTCCAGACGATATTCTTTATGCAAGAAAACAGAAAAAACCTGTTCAATCAGTGCCTGAACACTCAGAGATTGTTTGAATCTGTGATATATTATGTCAGTAAATGGTAGGAAGCAGAAGTAAAAGGACACAAAAAGGAAATGCCATATATTCTTTACAAAAACATTAAACATGCCAATCGATAGTGACGTTAAAAGTAGGGTGTGTGCTTGCATGTGTGAGGGAAGAAGTGATCAATGGCGGTTCCCTCTCCTTTCCAGCGCACAGCAGCAGATGGGGAGGGGGTGTGGGCTAGTGGGATGAGTCACACGCATAATGAACTTGCCTGTTGTGCTATTCAATACAAAAAAGGAAAACGAAAACACAAACACAAACAGCAAAGTAGGCTGGCTTTTATCAAAACAGTCGACACAGGCAACCAGGAGACACACTGGTCCTCTACTGGAGTGTGCAGCACTTGTCACAACAGTCCTTTGTCACATCTTGAGGCAGCTGCGGGCAAAGGAACAAAGTTGGTGCTCATCTATTTCACTGGTGCAAACGGACAGACAGCTGAGTCTCAATATTCTTAGAGGTGGTTGGCTGTAAATACACTTAATGTTTATGCTCATTTGTACTACTGCTGTACTGAGTACAGACGGCATCTATCTATTGAGGTTCATTGAAAGTTTCACTTCCTTCACACACAGAAACCAAATAAACCAATCTAAAAAATTAAGTGTGTGCCACTAAAATTGAAAATTGGATGTTTACAAGGTCATTTATAAGGTAAATTGAAATCCTTTTCCTTTGCCCAAGGGAACACAAGCTTGTTCAAATGACCTGGATGCTTGTGTGGGAAAAATCTCTCTCTCTCTCTCTCTCTCTCTCTCTCTCTTTTTTAAAGCCTGCTACTTCTGCCACCAGATGGACAAATGACTTCTAGAAAAGATTTGGTGATAATGGGTTTGGCATTTGCAATGATGATTAACACCAAAGTTGGGAATGAGTCATTCACACTGATGTTTCATACGGAGGGGTTTCAGCGAGGCTCTCACCTAGACCATGCCTTTTTCAGAGAAACTAGCAGAATGGAATGAAGCGAGAACACAATGTGGGTGATTTCAGTCTTGCAATGAAGGGCTGATACTTAAAATAAAAGTAATTCCTCTAGTTTGTGCTCAGCACTTCATTTGGTGTAATATCTGCCTTTCCCAGCAGAGGGAACAGGAGAGTTAGGAGTGGTCCGAGTGATGCAGTCCAGCACTGCAAGGTGCTACAAAGCAAGACACTTCAGCAGCGTTAAGTATATACAGTATTTATGAGAGCGGTTTTTTTTTTTACCCCAAATTGAACAAGGTAAACACATTATAGACTGTCTTTAAAACCTCTCTAGTAAGATACTGCAAATATATAAGGTGAGGACAAAGTTAGGTTTTAATTAAAGATTTGGTAAAAAAAAAGACTAAATACACCTTGCACGATAGAAAATAATATCCTGACCAAATGGAAAAATGGGCCTCATCTCGAGCTTTCTTGTCTCTGAATTCATTAGGAAAAGGGGAGCAGGAACCTGAGAGAAGCCTGAGTACTCACCTAAATCCTACTTGTGACTCCCCAGCCCAGGTCGGTTACAGTGGGGGATCTAAAATGTCATTGAGGGGAGTTTTTTCAGATCTTGTTACACTAACACACAGACCATTAGGGAGACACATACACAGGTAAAGGATCGCTTTTCTTGTCGCGTCCGTTGCCATGGCAAGAGTGGAGGGAACCGGTTTGCATTTCTTTCTCTGTCATACAAAGTTCATGGTGAGATACAAGTGTACTTAAATTTAGTTGGTTTGCATGACCATGACCATATTCCAGTAGAAATTGTTGTAAGAAAAATGGTTAGGGCTTGAAAAACAATAATGAAGTGCCTTCAGACCAGGCCAGTGTTCAGGACTCCTTAAAACCTCTGTAGCGGTCAAAGTATATGCAGATTTTATTTACCTTTTAACTGAAGTTTCAGAGTTGTTTCTCTAAAGCATGACAAAACATTTTTATATCAACTTTACCTTAAAAGGTTCAGAAAAGCTATTATTCCTTTTATAAACGTTACAGATATGTTTACTTGTACAACAGGTAGGAGGCGGACGTGAACAAACCAGATGGCCTATGAGAGCAGACAAACACAAAAATGTCTCACAATTACCCTGTCAAGAGATTATACTGATGGCCATCAATCGTGTCTTCACCTTCCCAAATTTCAAAGGTACTTAACATACTAGGAATGGACAGACAGTAAGAGTTAATTAATGAGTAAGAGAATCCAGTGATACAGAAGCACAAAAATGTGGACAGAACTCTGCCAGGGGGTTTCTTCATCTGCCTCCCTGTATGCTGAACTAATCTCTCTTTTGTCTAAGGAATGCTGCAGAGTTACAACAAAATACTTTCATTCCTCATCTATTGAGTGCTGTTTGCACTCTTTTGGCACAAGTTTAAATAAATGTGCTAGGAGAGGTATTTGAGCTAGTTAGGACAAGACAAGAGCAGCATCAGTTCATCTACCTAGAATAACATTTGCCTGAAGTTAATAGGTCACTTCCAACTGAGAATGAATGAGGAAAAGGGTGGCCTTAAAGGGAGAGAAGCTAAAATGGCTTGTTTCAGACAGTGTGCTAACTGAGGGGCTATAGGAAAACCCAGTTAAAGATAAAGCATTATTTTGATGTCAGAAACATGCAAATCTCCTACAGTTCTGTTTTGTGTCTGCTGTCGGAGGAATGTGCATCAAAAGGAAACATTTTCTTCCTTGGATTTAATAAATGTGGAGTGTTAAAATCACATGTTTATGTTGAAATGTACACAGTAACAGTAACAGTCACCAGACTGGTGACTAGAGGCTCACTGGTTCAATCCCTGGGCCAGCAAGATCAGATCTGGGTGGGAAAGATGACATAGCAGTGTTTGCCCCACCCTCATTAACCCCACTGTGGTGCCCTTGAGCAAGGCCCTTAACCCAAACTGCTCCAGTGGAGCTGCTCAGTGGCAGCAGGTCAGTCTGTGGCTGTACTGGGCAGCTTCCAGGTGTGAATGTGCACAGGGTGTCCTTGAAAAAGAGAGGTTACCATAAATAAAATGAAATAAAATAAATAAAAATAAACATTGTCAATACATTTTAATTTATGTCAGACGTAAGAACAAGACAAAAAATGTGCTACAAGATAATACACACTTAAAGACTGTCAAAAAAGAAGACAATGTTTCTTCACCACTGGAGTGGTGGCCTAGTTGATAGAGCATCTGCCTCACAACTGGGAGGTTGGGGGTTCAAGTCCCGACCGGGTCATACCAAAGACCATATAAAAATAGTACTTTCCGCCTTCTAGCTTGGTGCTGAGCACAATAGAATGGGGGAAGGAGAAGTTGTTTGTGGCGGCGCCTTGCATGGCAGCAACCCCTCTGATTCTAGACGTGATTAATATTGTAAATAGGAGAAACGTAATTTTGTTCTACTGTACATGATTGGCCGTATGGTCTGAATGACAACAGAGTTGTCTTCTTCAACTCCAGACATTGGCTAAAATAAATGTGACTTGCTCAAATGACAATGAAGTGGATGATGAAAAAGTTAAATCTGTGCATATCAATCAAAAGGAAACTATAATTTTTGTTGGCATATAATTCATTGCTTATTTTGTGAGAGATTTGCAAATTAAACAGAGCACATTACGCATAAAAGTCTGTAATGGTGTCACATTCACACATTTTATTTATTTATTAATTTATTTATTTATTTCGGACAAAAGGAAACAAAAAAGAACATCCAACAAATACACCAAAAGATACAAAAACACAATACAAAGTGATGAAACCCTTTCCTTGGGTGCCCGAAAAAGAGTCGAAGAGGCAAACGCTTTTCAAGTCCTACCCCTCAATACTGTAAGTACTTAATACTTAAATGAAAACAAGCAAGATAATTTAATTTAAAACATTTCTGCCATGACTGAGTTGAGACCATTCTAGCTACCAAGAACTGTGTGCGTTCAATTTTCTAATGAACAAAAAAAAACCAACTGAGAGACGTGGGGGTGGAGTGCTCAACATTAAATGCCAAATGAAAAAGCAATAAAAAGCTGACATTTGAGACCACCACAGTTTTCCCTTTATCAGAGCTTTCACTCTTTGATTTCTGATTCCTCAGCACTAATCTAAATGCAGTAAATCACAACATATAGCTGATGTGATTTGTAAGCAAGCAACATATAGTTGAATCATCAAATCAATAAACTTTCCCTCAGAAAATGTGAGGATCCATATACTTTAATTTATTAAACACTGAGAAAAGTGTCTTAAAGTGTAAATACAATACTTTCTATACTGTTATTTTTTTGGTGGGGGGCGGTTGTATTTGGTGAGTCACTAATACTGACAAAGCATTCTTTGGTCTTACTTTGAGCCAAGGAAACATCCCTTTTTAGGGTTGCTGCAATAGGACATGGACTGTTGGAGTCCGGATATGTGTATTTCTCAGTGTAGCGTAAGGGAGAGGACATGCTGGAAAACTATCCGAGAAATTTCAGGAAGCTGGCTAGTCTGTCTGTCATGGTGTCTTCCCACACCATATATGGCAAATCTCAGGGACAATCTGGGTTTGGATGCTTAAGTAGTGCTATGTTCTTTCTCATGTCAACATGGTTTAAGATCAGGAAATATTTATTAAGCTTCATAAAGCTGTATATCTGTGCCTGTAGGATAAAGGGTGCATTAGGGTGGAGGGAGAGAAAAGCTGATGAAGAAGAGAGGGACAACATTAATCTACACGTCCAAAACAGGAAGTGCCATTACACCAAGCCATTTAATTCTTGATCTGGAGTTATTTAGACACATAAAGTCAAATACAAAGCTTAAAATAAACTCTTCAATATGATGACAGCAGGCCATTCAAAGCCTTTCTGTGATGAAAAGGAGAGCCTCCACACAACTTTATAAGTCATCCCTACAATTTGCTATAATAGGCCAATCTTTTAAAAAAAAATGTTAAAATGGCTATTAATTTGGGAAAAATGATATGTGACTCAAGGTCAAACTACAGGCAAATGTTTCTGTTTGGTGGGATGACAATTACAAGAGTTTTTTACAAAAATGAACAAGGATTTACTCAAGTCTGCCCATTATTACTCGTGGCAAAACCTTTTAGGGACTACAGACTATTGCAAGCTGTAAAAGTTTAATGAACAATCTTTAAATAGTTAAGACAGTCCGACCTGCATCCATTCAGCTCATTATATACTGTAAAATAAGGGAAAACTGGATCCTTTCCCAGCATTCAGGCAGTTTTGAACTGAAAGGTTCCTGCTAACCTGGAATCTCCTCTGGGAACTACATGCATACCCAAGGACTTCTGTGTTTTCATGTGCCAAGAGTATGAACACTAATGTGATGTAAGAGTTAGCCTGGAGTCGGCATAGCAATGACAACAACAACTAAATGGAAAATGTGATCTAATTTGCTTTATATACTTTATTAATCCTGGAGGAAACTGAGGGTATCCAGCACACATTACCAGTGTTGGGAGTAACGCCACTACTTTTGCCGTAACATGCTCTGTTACAAAATTATTGTTTCAAAATTCAGTAATGCGTTACAGTTACTGAAATTTGATCAGATGCGTTACTCGTTTTATTAATTTCATTATTGCCAAGATTAGGAGCATCTTGTCTCAGAGTGATGCTGAGAAACTGATCCACGCTTTTGTTAGCTGGAGATTAGATTATTGTAATTCTTTATTATCAGGCTGTCCTAAAACATCTTTAAAAAGTCTTCAGCTGATCCAAAATGCTGCAGCAAGAGTTTTAACAGGTATTAGAATGAGAGATCATATCTCTCCGGTTCTGGCCTCCCTTCATTGGCTTCCCATAGAGTTTAGAATTAAGTTTAAAATCCTTCTTCTTACTTACAAAGCTCTAAACAATCAGGCTACTTTTTATTTAAAAGATCTGATACTACCGTATTATCCTAACAGAACACTACGCTCCCAAAATGCAGGATTACTTGTAATACCTAGAATCTCCAAAAGTACAATGGGAGGCAGAGCCTTCAGTTATCAAGCTCCTCTCCTGTGGAACCAGCTGCCAATCTGGATTCGGGGGTCAGACTCGATCTCTGTTTTTAAGAATAGGGCTAAAACCTACCTTTTTGATATAGCCTACAATTAGGGAGGGATCATGTGTTTCTGAACCCTCCCTTAGTTATGCTGCTAATAGGTTTAGTCAGCTGGGGGACCTCCAGTAATGCACTGGGCCTCACTCCTTTCTTCACTCTCAGTGAAATTTTTTTTTTTTTTTGCTGGTCATTAACATCTGTTTGTTCTCTCCCATAGATTGAGTCCCCATCGTGCTGTTTGCTCTCTACATGTCTGTTCTTTTCATCTTCTCTGTCCCCTCACCCCCCAGCCAGTTGCAGCAGATGACTGCCCCTCCCTGAGCCTGGTTCTGCTGGAGGTTTCTTCCTGTTAAAAGGGAGTTTTTCCTCTCCACCGTCGCCAAGTGCTTGCTCACAAGGGATTGCATGATTGCTGGGGTCTTTCTGCAAACTGTAGGGGTTCCCCCTACAGTTGATAGTGCTATGAGATGACTGTTGTTGTGAAATGGCGCTATATAAATAAAGTTGAATTGAATTGAATTGAATAGATATTTTTAGCGTAAATAAATGAATATACAAACTGACCCTACTGTAGCTGACATAGTCGTCAGTCGACGTGACCTGTTGCAGAGAGCTGAGTCTTCACTGCTGAGTGGAAGAAAAGATGAAGCTACTTTGTTTTTGTGGAAATAGCCAGGTTATTTTTCCTTTGTCATGGTAAAGGAAAAAAGCATATTGGTGGGTTGGAAGCTAAAGTGCGGTTGAGACCTACTGCAATCTTCAGAAGTGCCTGAGAACAGCAACAGAGCTCCGACACAGCTAGTGCTATGTAACGGCTAGCTATGCTAACAACAGTGGATCTACGCTATCTGAACAGCCATGGCTGGATGTAAAGTGGAAATACTCTTGTCTCAACAGCCACAGCTGGATTTCAAGCACAGGTATGCATCTGGACAGTTTGTGACCCAGCAAGAATTAAACCTGATTGCCAGATACGCTATGGGTAGCGCGGTGGCGGAGTGGTTAGCACTGCGGCAGCACAGCAACTCACCCTTGGCGGGGGGATCCTGGGTTCGATCCCAGCCCCCGACCAACAGTGATCTGTGCTTTGCATGTTCTCCCCGTGTCTGCGTGGGTTTACTCCGGGATTTCTCCAGTTTCCTCCCACATGCCAAAAACATGCAAGTTAGGTTAACTGGCATCAAAAACTGGGGATTCTACATTGTCCTTAGGAATGACTGTGAGAGTGAATGGTTGTCTGTCTCTCTGTGTTGGCCCTGCGATGGACTGGCGATCTGTCCAGGGTGTACCCTACCTCTTGCCCAAAGATGCTGGAATAGGCTCCAGCCTCCCCCCCCCCCCCCCCCCCCGCGACCCAAAAAGGATTAAGCGGAAGAAAATGAATGAATGAATGAATGAATGCCAGATACACTGTTACAGACTGAAGATGTGATAATAGTCACTTTTCAACAGACAGCTGGACTGTGATCCACTTAAGTTAAAACGCATTTACTTACTACCTGGATAACGATTATTCAAAAATGGATTTTGATCTCCAAAAGGAATTTGAGGAACTGGATCATGTCTCTGTCACAGCAGACATTTGGACTGTGGACAATGGACATTTTCTTTGGATCACTGCACATCGGATTAAATGCATATCATAAAGGTAAGGTAAACACGGACAGCTTTATGCAATGTTGCCAACTCTCACTCCAAAATGTGGAAATTACTGGCAATATGTTGATTTCCTTCAGATTCCTCTCACAATAAGAGCTCTCAAGGCAGGATAAAGCAGAGTGAACATGTTCTAAAAGCTCTGTCTGAAAGTCTGTTTTCAGCCTGACATTAATAAGTTTGTAATGTAAGTTTTTAAGTGTATTTATTTATAAAAGGGACACTGCATATTAATGAACATAAGATATGTAAATATGCAGCATACAAGGTTATAGCTGAAGCTAATTTCCATCTTGTGTCTGCTGGCCAGCCAATTCCAGCCACATAGAACAGATAACACAATACAACAACAATAAAAATACAATGACAAAGCAAATGACACAATACAACAATAATAACTAGAAAAGCACTCGGAGAGCGCAGACCTCCACCAAGCGCCACAGTTCCCCCCCATATAGTGTTTGTGTGTACGTTTTCAGATTCCTTGACCATGAAAACATATGACTAGCAATTGGATTCACAATGATAGGATTAGTGGTTCAGTAGTAAAAGCATTACCTCCTTGGCGGAGGTAATAAACTCAAGTGTTGCTGTTGTGTCCATCTCCTCCATCTCCAAACTCCCAGGCTGTGGGCGTTGCAATTCATCGCACAACCGCGTACAACCCACAGGCCAATGGGTTATGCGAGCGTTTTCATAGATCACTGAAAGCAGCACTCAGGGCTTCACTGACGGATGCAAATTGGGTAGACAGGTTGCTGTGGGTTTTATATTGGGGTTGCGCTCCGCGGCAAAAGAGGATTTGGAAGCTTCCCCGGCAGAGAGCTTGTTTTTGCGCAGTCCCTGTGGCTGCCCGGGGAATTTCTGCCAAATAATCCCGCGCCGGACAGCTGGCCGTCTCAGCTTTTGCAGTGTAGCGCAAACACAGGCACGCTGCCGGGCCCGGCCCACCACTGTTTTCCACGTGGTTTTGTGCCTAAAACTTTGAAGAACGCGGAGTTCGTGTCCGTCAGACACGACGACCAGCGCCCTCCATTGTGCCTGCACACATGTTGAAAATGGCCGTATCTCACAATGTTAAAGAATCCTTTAAAAAATTCCTGTATCCAGACGGTGATCCGGATCATCCCCAAAATTTAATCAGTTCTTCCTTGTACCATTTCCAACAACGCCTGAAAGTTTCATCGAAATCCGTCCAAAACCTTTTGAGTTATCTTGCTAACCAATAGACAGGCAGACAAACAGACAGACAGACAAACCCCGGCAAAAACATAACCTCCTGCGGCCTGCGGCCTGGCGGAGGTAACAATAGCAGTAGGACAGCAATCCACTAATCTATTTAATGTAATGCATTAATTAAATTATCTTGCTATGTGTGCCAGATGATTTAAGCGTGCATTTAAAAGTAATGTGAAAGTTACTTTTCTAAGTAACTAGTTACTTTAATCATGCAGTAATTGGAAAGTAACTCCCTTACTTTTGAAAAGAAGTAACTAGTAACTGCAATTAGTTACTATTTTTTAGTAATTTGCCCAACACCGCACATTACACTAGATAAAGCTGCCACTTGTGTCGAGTTGTGTGCCACAGTGGGTTGAAATCATTGACGGCCACTCTCTTCACAACCCGTGCTTTTATGCCAGGAGTTAACCACGGCATCTTGTCGCACACGGCTGTGACATAAGAGTCTATGTGCATCAGTGGTTTCCAGCTGCTTTATTTCCTTCAGACTGACATGATTCTGAAATACCAGTGAAAACCCCTTCTAAGTGCACATGCTTTTAAGCTAAACTGTAAGATTTTCACTTTAAAATAATGTTTCCCAAATCAATTTGACAGTATATCAACCATTGACTAGGTGAATGCCACTTCCACCATAGCCTGAGAGGCCTTACTACATAGGGGCAGGGTGATGTAGCTTTGTCCAGCCAGTAATAATGAAACCAGACTGTGAATGATGGAGCAGTTCATTCCGGCCTGATGAAATCACCCCGAGAGTGCTCAGAACTCCTGACCGTTGACCTTGAACACAGCCTAGATGCAGATGCACTTGAGGATCACTGTGTATGAGGTTACCAAACACTGTGGCAATTGCCCAGGAGACAGGGGCAGCGATGGCGCAGGTGTAGTGTGACTGACTACTGATCGGAGGGGTCATGGGTTCGAATCCCGCTCTGTCTGCTGTCCGCTTGTCGAAGTGTCCTTGAGCAAGACATTGAACCCCCAGTTGCTCCTGGTGGCTTGGTTAGCGCCTGTGTGTATGGCAGCTCTGCTGCCATCAGTGTGTGAATGTGTGTGTGAATGGGTGGAGTGCAGGATCTGTAAAGCGCTTTGGTCATCCTAGATGAAAGAAAAAAGCACTATATAAGTGAACGCCATTTACCATAACATTTTTTTAAATCATAAATGCCCAGATGTCCTGACCTTTGACCTTGAGCACAACCTGGATGCAAATACACCTAAAGATCATTGTGAGATTGGTGAGCATCGATTCAATAGCCTACCAGGAATAGCGATTTTCATGAAATTACGTAAGTGCCTCGATCTCCTGACCTTTGACCCTGATCTTAACCTTCCGCACAATCTGGATGAAGACCCACCTGAGGGTCATTGTGAGTTTGGTAAGCATCAAGGCAATTGCCTAGGAAGGGTAGCTATTTTTCATAAATCACATAAGAGCACAGATCTCCTGACCTTCGACCTTGAGCACAACCTAGATGCAGATCCACCTGAGGATTATTAGGCTGGGTGTCCACCAAACGTGTTTTTTCCACTCTGGGTGACTGTTTTCTATTCATTCTCTACGTAGTCCAGTATTTACAGCGCTGAGCACCCTCGGCGCTGAAACGCTTTGAGCGGTGGCCGGTTTTTGTCGCTGCACTCAGGGCACTCTGCGTTGAAAAAAGTTCAACTTTTCAGACTGCAGCTGAGCTTGTCAATGTCAGACCTTTCTAAGCAGCCAATCACAATTAAGGAAGGGTGGGACATGGGACGCCAATACAGTCTCTATTCAGACTCCTGTTTTCCGTAGTCCAGCATTTACAGTGCTGAGCACCCTCGGCGCTGAAACGCTTTGAGCGGTGGCCGGTTTTTGTCGCTGCACTCAGGGCACTCTGCGTTGAAAAAAGTTCAACTTTTCAGACTGCAGCTGAGCTTGTCAATGTCAGACCTTTCTAAGCAGCCAATCACAATTAAGGAAGGGTGGGACATGGGACGCCAATACAGTCTCTATTCAGACTCCTGTTTTCCGTAGTCCAGCATTTACAGTGCTGAGCACCCTCGGCGCTGAAACGCTTTGAGCGGTGACCGTTTTTTGTCGCTGCACTCAGGGCGCTCTGCGTTGAAAAAAGTTCAACTTTTCAGACTGCAGCTGAGCTCGTCAATGTCAGACTTTTCTAAGCAGCCAACCACAATTAAGGAAGGGCGGGAAATGGGACGCCAATACAGTCTCTACTCAGACTCCTGTTTTCCGTGTCATCATGTTTTACATCCAGAGGTGCTAAAACATGTTTCTTGTCCATTGTTATTTAGAGACTGCTATTAAAAATAAGTAGAAAGTCTGACCATAGGAAAAGCGGAAGTGTTGAGCTAAGAGTGACAAGCTGTTGATGGGATACGGGGCAGACTTTTTTTTCCAGAGCGTAGCGCATAAATTCTGAAAAAAAAAACAAAACAAAACAAAAAAAACGCTCAGGGCGGTCGGGTGACAAAAAACACGTTTGGTGGGCACGCAGCCTTAGTGTGTGCAAGTTTGGTGCCCATAGGGGCAAATACCTAGTAGTGGCGATTCCCGTGAAATGTGGACGGACGGATGGACAGATGGATGCCACACCATTGCATCAGATTTTTAGCCCTGCGTCCAGTAGCCACATTGTGTCTCAGTGCTGCTACCCACATGATTATCCTCAGCCGTTTCCCTCTCTCCCAATTAACTCTGGTGTATTTAGCTCACTCACTCCCTGTTCCTCTTTGTTGGGTCTCTTGTTTTTCTTTGTCTCATGTATCCTTGTCTATGTTGCCAAGTCAAAGTCTGGTTGAGTTTGGTTATCTTTGCCCACATGCTTTTTTTTTGTTGTTGTTTTTTGTTTTTAGTGTTTGGTATTTGTTTTTCCAGCCCACTGTGCTTTTTGTTTTGATTTGTTTTGCAGTAAGTTAGTAAGTTCGTGACCACCATGCCACTGATTGGGTCTCTCTTCGTTCATCCCTCATCAAATCATGACAGAATACTGTACCGTTTTGTACCATGTTACTTTTTCCTGTGGTGGAAATGCATGTATTATGAGCAAGACAGGGTAAACCATGGACTGGGTGCCAGTCCATCTCAGGGCCAATTTAGAATCACCAACTCAATGGATTGAGGGAAACTAGATGGACAACCAGTACATGCAAGGAACCTTCAAGCTGAACCTTTAAGCTGAAGCACCAGACAACTGTGCCCCTACAGTCAGACAGATCAAATACAAATTTAGGGCCACTGCCACCAGTATCAGGGACGGTCTACCAAGATGATCCATCCAAGGATAGGAGTTCTCAAAAAGTACAAAGAAGCCTATGGTAACTTAAAGGCCTCTTTTATACTTTAAAAATTTGCTAATTTTGTGACAACCATCAGAAACATTGCACCACAGAAAAGTACTACTCAAAATGAAAGGGTTTATCTGCCTCATAGAACAAAAAAGTAGACATTAACATCTTATGCAGAAGGAGAATTCTGAAAGAGACAGCATCAAATGGTAGTCTGTAGGATGACTTTGCAAAGCAAGAAGAGGAAAACAATAAGCGCAGAGCCAAAGATTAAGTGGGGGAAGTTACAGAAGGAAGGTCGCACAGAGTTCAGGAAGGAGTTGACACAGGATCTGGGTGGTAGGGAAGAACTACCAGATGACTGGGAAAGTACAGCAAAAGTATCGAGGAAAACGGGTAGAAAGGTATGTGGTGTATCCAGTGGAAAGAGAAGGAAGACAAGGAGACTTGGTGGTGAAATGAGGAGGTACAGGAAAGTATCCAAAGGAAGAGGTTAGCAAAGAAAAAGTGGGATAGTCAGGGAGATGAAGAAAGTAGCCAGGAGTATTTGGAATCTAGGCACATGGCAAAGAGAGAGGTGGCAAAGGCAAAGGATAAGGCATATAGTGAGTTCTCCTTCCTTCTGAGGAAGGAGAAAAGGACTTGTATTGATTGGCTAGACAGAGAGATCAAGCTGGAAAGGATGTACAGTAGGTTAGGTTGATTAAGGACAGAAATGGTAATGTACTAACAAATAATGAGAGTGTGTTGAGAAGGTGGAAGGAGTACTTTGAAGAGCTGATGAGTAAAAAAAATGAGAGTGAGAGGAGGATGGATGAAGGAAAGATGGTGAACAAGGCAGTCCTGAGGATTAGCAAGGCAGAAGTGAGGGCAGCTTTGAAGAGGATGAAGAACAGAAAGGCGGTTTATCCAGATGACATACCTGTGGAGGTATGGAGATGTTTAGGAGAGATGGCAGTGGACTTTTTAATCAGATTGTTTAGCACAATCTTGGAGAGTGAGAGGATGCCCAAGGAGTGGAGAAGAAGTGTTTTGGTACCAATTTTCAAGAACAAAGATGATCCTCAGAGTTGTAGTAACTACAGAGGCATGAAGTTGATCAGCCACACTATGAAGATATGGGAAAGAATTGTTGAAGCCAGGTTAAGAGGAGCGGTGACAATCAGTGAGCAGCAGTATGGTTTCATGCCAAGAAAGAGTACAACAGATGCAATGTTTGCTCTAAGAGTGCTGATGGAAAAGTACTGAGAAGGGCAGAAGGAGTTGCACTGTCTTTGTGGATCTAGAGAAAGCATATGATAGGGTGCCACGACAGGAAGTGTGGTACTGTATGAGAAAGTCAGGAGTGGCAGAAAAGTATGTGAGGGTGGTGCAGGACATGTATGAGGACAGCAAGATGGTGGTGAGATGTGCTGTAGAAGTAACTGATGGATTCAAGGTGGGAGTGGGATTACATCAGGGATCGGCTCCGAGCCCCTTCTTGTTTGCCATGGTCATGGACAGGCTGACAGATGAGGTCAGGCAGGAGTCTCCGTGGACCATGATGTTTGCAGACGACATTGTGTTCTGTAGTGAGAATAGGGAGCAGGTGGAAGAGAACCTGGAGAAGTGGCGGTATGCTCTGGAGAGAAGAGGAATGAAAGTCAGTAGAAGCAAGACAGAATACATGAGTGTGAATGAGAGGAAGGCAGGTGTAACGGTGAAGATGGAAGGAGTAGAGGTAGTGAAAGTAGATGAGTTTAAATACCAGGGGTCAACCATCCAAAACAATGGAAAATAAACAAGAGAGGTGAAGAAGAGAGTGCAGGCAGGCTGGAATGGATGGAGACGAGTGTCGGGGGTTATTTGAGACAGAAAGGGAGCAGCCAAGAGTGAAAGGTAAGATTTACAAGACGGTAGTGAGACCTGCTATGATGTATGGTTTGGAGACAGTGGCACTGACAAAAGGACAGGAGGTGGAGCTGGAGGTAGCAGAGTTGAAGATGCTAAGATTTTCATTGGGAATGACTAGGAGGGTCAAGATTTGAAATGAGTATATCAGAGGGACCACTCACGTTGAGCGGTTAGGAGACAAAGTAACAGAGGCAAGGCTGAGATGGTTTGGACATGTGCAGAGGAGGGATAGTGGATATATTGGACAAAGGATGTTGAAGATGGAGCTGCCAGGCAGGAGGAAAAGAGGAAGACCACAGAGAAGATTCATGAATGTAGTGAAGGAGGACATGGAGAACGTTGGTGTTACAGAGGAAGATGCAAGGGATGGGGTGAGATGGAGGCAGATGATCCGCTGTGGCGACCCCTAAAGGGAGCAGCCGAAAGAAGAAGCAGAAGATGTTTAAGTCTTCTATACAGGAAGGTATCTTTTTCCAGAGTAGCTGCACCTAACCTGAGAGTGGTGATGTGATTTTAAACCTTTTACCATATTTTCCACAAAATTTAATATTAGCAGTAATAGGAATGGTGGCCCACACAGTTGGAAGGTTGTAGACTCGCTGGGTCATACCAAAGACCATGTAAAAATCGGGAAAAAGGCAGAGGACAGAGGACCCCCCCCCCCCAATAAAATAAATAAAATCTCGACAGGTACCATAAACTATACACTACATACTACATGGTGTCCCTTGTGCTGTGGAAAGAGAATTAATTACTTTCTTTAGCATTGGTTCTGAATAATACCATTACATATTTATCTTCTTCTTCTTCTTCTACCACCATTACATATTTATAAACTACTTAAAATATATATTATAAATTATCGTCTGATCAGTTGTCGTAAAGATTCAAGATTATCGGCAGATAATGTGATAAAATTTGTATATGAGTATGCCAAGATCGCTGTCCAAGGTCCTGATCCTGGGACCACCAGGGATGAGGGCGCTGTCAGAGGAGACATTACATGAAACTTTATAAACACTACCCTTCACTGTATTGGAAAGGTAACAAAAATCTCACAAAAAAATTCTATAAAATACAAAATACTTTTTTGTGTGTGTCTTTGAAACACTTGTAAAAACCAAATAACCCATTGGTCTTACCTTGGGTAATAAAGTCATATGACTATGACTTATTGGATTCTCTCATGAATCAAGAGCGCTCTAGCTTTGTCACATTTTGCATCACTATTCAGGGTCACAGTCACATTGACACTTAGCTGATTCATTTTTGGTTGCCATCTTTCTGTATTAATAGTTTAAAAGGGGAACGTCCTTAAGCCTCATGTACAGCTGTTGATTTATAAAGTTAATGCTCTTTTCACCTCAAGTCAAACACTAATTTCCTCAACCTTTTCATTCTCCTCCATATTTTTTAATCCATGTAATAATTTTTGTATGCCTAATAGTTCAAGACAATTTCTGAAAGTTCTGGCTTTCTTCAATGAAAATATTTGTAACATTTTTCAATAAAATTAAGAGTGCACAGCTCCCTGATCCCTGTCGTCCTCCACATAAAGCTCATAAAGCCAATGTCAGGCATCCGCCCACTTCCAGGGGTCATGGGACTGGTTTTTATGCCACAATGGTGCTGAGGAGATCCCTAGAGAATCAGGGGGAGCTGACACTTGTATCTTCTCTGAAACAATGAGCCACTAACTTAATATTTACTGTACGTGGGCAATCTACAGCATTAGATTAGTCTTCTACTGGCTGCTCCTGCTCTCAAGAAGTAATATAAAGACAAGAACATTAAAAAAATAATGAGTGCAGCTTCTCTGAGGACTTCATTTCTCTCTTTCTCTCTGTGTGTGTGTGTGTGTGTGTGTGTGTGTGTGTGTGTGTGTGTGTGTGTGTGTTGGGGTAATATTTACAATCAAAATTAAAACATGCATACAGGTTTGAAGTAGTCACTCTAAAACCTATACTAGGGCAATGGGTGCTTACTGCTTACCCACAACAACCTGGAAGCAGAGGATTGCCATCTAGGATCTAAAAATGTAATGAAAACTGATACAAGCTGCATTTTTCTTTACCTTACATGGGCTAAAAAATGCTAATAAAGTGAATTAGTGTACAGTAAAGCATTGTGGATGTGAGTCTTGGAGGCAGTGAGTGACAGTTGTGGAAAAAAATGATTGGGCATTGGAAGAAATCGAAAGGGAGGGACCTCTACTGTGTGCATGAGTCATCACTCTCCACCCCACCTCCAGTCAAACTGTCTGATTTTTGCATCCTTTTTTTTCCCCCTTTCTTGCAGGTTGGAGATATGGAACTGTTTTTTCCTCTGTTGTTAATATCAATTTTGCTTGAAAATAACAGACATTAAAGAGGAACTTAATCTGGAGTTCAGTCATTGTGATTACATACAAACAAGACTAAACACTGTTAAAATTTTGGTTTACAATAATCCCTGCATTTTTAAAAAACACACATGGAGACAGTTCAGTGTTTTTAGTGAGTTACTATACCTAAGCCTGCTGGGCTTAAACTTGTAATGAATGAATGAATTTTAAAACAATGTATCTCACAACTCACTTCATTAAATCTATTGCACAAATTAGAATTTAAAGACCCATAGACTACTGTGGGAGACAGTTGTTTATGATAATCAAATGAATGTTTCTCACAGTCTAACAGGTTACTCTGAGGCTGACAATAGGGGCAAGATGTTGTGGCATGTAATTTGTCATGAGAAATCAAATTAAATTTGAGGGTTTCACAACTGTCACATCTGGATGGTGTATATAAATATGCTTGAGGAACGAATCTGTGCACGTTTTATTGACAATTAAGATACTAGGACACCCTTAACAGCTGTAATGTTGCTTGTTTCCATCCATTCAAAGCAGTTTTTTCCTCCAATTGTTAATTCACTTGCATAAGTGGAATAAAGTTTGACAAAAGAAGACACATGTTTGCTGAAGAGGGTGAGATAATTATACAAAAAAAAATGAAAGCAAAATAATTAAAAGTCTTGGAAAATAATTCTCTTTTGTGTGGTTTTAAAATTAGTCTCAAGGGAATACACCATTAGGCACATATACACACCTACATACACACACCTTATATTGTCAAGTAGCACCACTAATCTCATGATTTTGATGCATCAACACAATTTGACACAATGGTACACGTCACTGACCCATTTCAGTGGTGATCTACTTCAACATTTCACAAAAGGAAAGAGTTTCACATCTGCAGTACTTTTCCACATGTTACACAGTAAGTGGGCACTACAGCCTTTAACAGAGATGACATTAGGAGTTGCAATGCTGCTACTTCACACAGTCCCGTGGAGCTGTAGCACTATGACCTGTAGGAAATGTCATAAATACACTGTCACAATATACTGTATGTTTAAAGAGTAGGACGAAGCATTTAATTAATTAATTTATTTATTTATTATTTAACCCAGTGATTAAATAATTCTGGATTCATAATATAAACAAATCATAGCTAAGACAAAAAGACAACCAAAAAAACTTATAGGAAAAAATAAGATGGCTAAAATGACTAGAACGTCATGGCAGAAAGATCCCATTCACTTACAAAACACATCGCTGGTGGGCGTAGAAAGGAACGAAGATCCGATTAAAAGAAAACATGACACACCATCACTCCTCTTTTCAGCAGCTTGCTGGTCTGTGTGGTCCCCTACCCTTAAGCTGTGGCAGAAATTGCACTCAATATTGCCTTTGCTTGTGCTAAACAACGTATATGACAACACCACTTGTAAACGACCTCAAGCATAGTTTTGTTTGGGCTATAGAAACATGTCACCATAATAATGTACCGGACAACATATATGGTGATCGAGATGTATCTGCACTTTATCAAGCTGACTTACCAATGAGTAACTGACAAAATGCAAAGATAAAATGCAAATGATAAAATGCAAAGTGTGCACTGTGTGCACATTTTGCACTATGCCATTTACCATCCAAATGAAGATGGTAAACCGTGACAGAAATACCAACAGGCTATTTCTTTGTTTTATCAGAAAACAAGAAATAAGGTCAAATATGATGCCCTGGATCTTTTCAACATGATTATGTGCTTCACTGGTGCCTGTTCTGAAAGATTTCTCTTAAGTGTGACACTACTGTCAATACAGCGCACTAAGGAAACAATGCTAACTATATAAGACATCCATATTTACAAGCCACAATTACATTCAACATAGACACAAACACAGGCACACATGAAGCTGACTATAAACATGATAAAAATACTCAAGGCTCCATCAATCAGGGTATAAAGACAAAGAGATGAGAGAAAAACCAGAGGTAAGAAAGAAGGGTCATATTAAAAAGTTAAAAACTAGTCAAATAGGTTAAAAACTCAAAGGTCTAAAACCCAATAAAATATTTAGAACCCAAATAAAATCCTACAAAAATAAGTAAATATACAATGGAGTTAATAAATAGGTACCTAAATTATGTGCAATATATTGTTACAACTTGTTCAACTCTTTGACAGCAGCAGGAACAAAGCTGTTTTTGTAACGCTGAGTTTTACTTTTTGGGACAGCAAACCTCCGTCTTGAGGGAAGAAGCTGAAAGTTGCAGTGCAAAGGGTGGGAGTCATCATTTAAAATGGAGGTAGCCATCCTCTGTACCTGTCTGGTGTACAGGGATGTCAGGCTCAGCTGTGACTCACCAAGCAAACGACTGGACCATCTAACTACCTGACCCAAGGATTTCCTCTGTTTCAGTTTTATCTGACCAAACCATGACACTAAAGAAAAGGATAAAACGTATTCAATAAAAGCCCGATAAAACATTGTCATTATGGTTCGGTCAGTTTGGAAGCGTGCAAGTTTTCTCAAGCAATGCAAATGTTGCTGACCCTTTTTGCACACCCTTTCACAGTTCTCTTCAAAGTTTAAATTACTATCAATAATCGTCCCAAGATATTTGTAGGATTGTACACATTCGGTGGTCTGGCCTTTTAGTACGGTGACTTTGTGCCTGGGAGTTTTCCTCCTAAAGTCAATAATCATGTCTTTAGTTTTTGTCGTATTCAGCTGCAGGTAGGAATCTTCACACCAGTGAACAAAATCATCAACTACTGGGCCGTGGCCACTCTCACCATCCTGGAGGAGACTGACAATAACTGAGTCATCAGCATACTTTATAATGTGTCTGTTGTCATGTCTGCTCCGACACATGTTTGTGTACAGGATGAAAAGTAGTGGTGACAACACACACCCCTGAGGAGAGCCAGTAGAAGAGCACTTTAGGTCAATGTACCATTGACCCTTACTCTCTGCGTCCTGTTGGTAAAGAAATCCAGAATCCAACCCACCAGATTATTGCTCAAATCAAATTGTTGCAGGCGCCTTTCAACTACAATATGAGGTTGGATTGTATTAAAGGCGGAGGAAAAGTCCATAAATAAAAGCCTGGCGTGTGTCCCATTAAAATCCAGATGTTTAAAAAGCGTGTTAAAGGCATCCTCCACTCCTCTGTGAGGCCTATAGGCAAACTGCAGAGGATCCAATGCATGCTCAGTCTGCTTTAGGACCTCACATCTGACCAGTTTTTCAAAAATTTTCATTAAAATTGAAGTCAAAGCAACTGGTCTAAAGTCGTTTACCGTTTTAGGACAGCTGGATTTTGGAACAGGAACAACCACGGCTTCTTTCCAGATCTTAGGCACATGTTGTGTCTGTAAGGACTTATTGAAAATGTAATGAAATATAGGACTCAGTTCATGTGCACAGGACTTTACCAAGCGCCCACATACATTATCAGGGCCCTGACTTTTGTTCACTTTTACAGCGCAGAACTCCCTTTTAACATCCTGCACCTCAATATTAAAGTGCTGATTGTCTTTGAGTTTCTGTTTCAAATCTTGGGTTTCAGTGCTAAAATCAAAGGAGTCAAAACGACCATAAAAACAATTAAGAGCATTAGCCAGCTCTGTGTCTGAATTAAAACCATCTAAAAACACACGATTACACACGATTGACTTTGTTTTTTAATTTTCTTACTTTAATGTCAATTTCTACTCTAGAAAAGTTTTGCTGTTTGTCGTCTTATGTTCCACCGAGTCATAAATGCTGGGGGCAAGGCAGGGGCATTGTGTTCCAATCACGACTGTTTCCATCCGCCCAATTTATCAGTGAGTGTTCTATCCTAAGATGAGATTGACATAGTGTGCACGGTTTCATAAATGTCATGCAGGTCTTTTTGTACGGTCATATTTGCACCCAAATGTGTGTAGATTTCCATGCACTTTTGATAAATGAGGGCTAAGGAGAGCATTGATCAAAAAAGCAGCCAAGAGGTCCATGGTAACTCTGGATCAGCTGCAGAGGTCCACAGGTTAGGTGGGAGAGCCTGTCCACAGGACAACTATTGGCTGTGCACTCTGCAAATCTGGCCTTTGTGGAAGAATGGCAAGAAGAAAGCCATAAGAAGTCCCATTTGCAGTTTGCCACAAGCCATGTGGGGGACACAGCAAACATACAGAAGAATATGCTTTGGTCAGATGAGACCAAAATTGAACTTTTTGGCCTAAATGTAAAACGCACTAAATGTACAAAAAGTTTGGTGGAAAACTAACACGGTACATCACCCCGAACACATCATCTCCACTGTGAAACATGGTGGCGGCAGCTTCATGCTGAGGGGGTGCTTTAGTCAGAGTTGATGGGAAGATGGATGGAGACAAATACAGTGCAGTTTTTGAAGAAAACCTGTTCGAGTCTACAAAAGACTTGAGACTGGGGCAGAGGTTCACATTCCAGCAGGACAACTCTAAACATACAGCCAGAGCTACAATGGAATGGTTTAGATTAAAGCATATTCATGTGTTAGAATGGTCCAGTCAAAGTCCAGACCTAAATCCAACTGAGCATCTGTGGCAAGATCTGAAAACTGCTGTTCACAAATGCTCTCCATCTAATTTGACTGAGCTTGAGCTGTTTTGCAAAGAAGAATGGGCAAAATACTCAGTCTCTAGATGTGCAATGCTGGTAGAGACATACCTTAAATAAAAGACTAGCTGCTATAATTGCTGTGAAAGGTAGTTCTACAAAGTATTGACTCAGGGGGGATTAATACAAATTCATGCTACACATTTCAGATTTTTATTTATTAAAAAATGAAAAAAGTATCATTTTCTTCCCACTTCACAATTACGTGCCACTTTGTATTGGTCTATAACATAAAATCCCAATAAAATACATTTACTGGTGTGGTTGTAATGTGACAAAAATGTTGAAACTTTCAAGAGGTATACAGACTTTTCCAAACCACTGTATGTGAACAGACAATAAAAAGCACAAGATAAACAAAATGGAGAAAGAGAAAACATCTTTTAAGAGAAAAAAAATTTATGCAAGAAAGAGTGATTGTAAGAGTATGGGACCAAAAACACTACTGCCTCTACAGTGGCCAATCACACTTAAAAGTCCTATTTACTGTACTTTTCCTACACGGTGATAGTTTCCACGTCTTAATGAAATGTTTGTTACATACTTTGGTCTATTTCCCTTTAATGATGTAATTATTGCATCATCATTGTAAACTATCTTTTGCAGTCTTCCTCAGAATGGCTTGTTTCAGTGCATGTCTCTTTCAGTGTCCATAAGCCGCAGTTCACTGCAGCCTCCCTCTTTTGTGACTATTTTCTTTGTTAGCTGGCTACCTCCTAGCCCTGGTAGCAAACCTGAGTCAACTAACATATGTGGCCCATGCTGGCAAAATGAGTCAGAATGTGCACCAGATAATTATGAGCTACAGGCACGAGAAGTCATAAATCATGATTCTTTTTTTGTTTGCTGATGGCAAGTCCTGGGAAAACCCCTGTCAGTGCCTGGTATCATTGTAAAGCTTAGAAATCCTACTTTCTAAAAATACTCATTTTTGTGGAAGACATTACTCAGGACCTATCGAACGTGAATTTTCAAACTAGTCAAAAATATAAACAAAACCGGCTTGTTGCTGGTCAGTTTTTGCACACCTCTTACAAATTAAATATCATTTTGAAGGTCTTTCAATACTGAATATGAAAATGATGTTACCTAAGTTTTGAAAATGTCCTCATTGTGACTCATTTTGCCAGCACAGGTCACATATATTGTTTAAAGAATAAATAAAATAAAAGATCACTGGTGGGCAGTAAGGTGTGGTTTAGGGGTTGATAGGAGATGACCGGTTCCTGGACGACAATAAGCACAGAAACAATCGTGAATGAATGAAGGAATGGCTTAACTGTTAGTGTCAGCAAGTCACCTTTGGTCCTTATCAGGGATAACAAACTGCAGTAAAATAAGCTAAAATAACATTTAAGTGTTTGGTAAAGTGTTGGTAGATGAAGATTTCCAGTTGGTGTGGAAAGAATTTAAAGAAATCGGCAATCAAAACTGGCTGGATCAATTGACTGTTAAGCTAACACCAGGTGGCCTGTCTGTCAGCCTCCACACTGAGGCGAGTTGTTATGTGGTTAGACAGACCAACTCCAACCATCTATCCAAACTAATGCCTACACTTTGATGTACCATCATAGTGTAAATACACCAAAATAAGCCAGAGTAATGGAAGATACATTACAGGGATGTGATTTTTCCGCTAATTCGCGGAATTCCGCTTTTTTTATCTTCTAGGAAGATAAAGTATGTTAAGTGCGTTAGTGGCTTGTGGTCCACAAACGCAGTGAAGGTGCGCCCTTTCAGCCAGAACTGGAAGTGGCGTATGGCCAGGTCATCATCATCGGCCTCCGTCGGACTATGATGACCATGGGAGAGAATCCTAGATGTCTACTCTGCTGGAACAGCACCGCCTGTGGCTGAACAGGCCGATGTGCGAATGGCAGTCCCTGTCACACAGGTCGCACTTGTGGATGGTCTCCGTGCTGCTGGGTCTGTGGCGGTTCTTCCTGCGGGTCCTTTTTTCATCTGCTGCAGCAGTCAGTTTCTCTTCACCCGCCTTGAACTGCCTGGTCAGGGTGCTTCTCCGTTTGGAGCGGTCTGTTGCGAGGTCTTCCCAGCGCTCTGTGTTGATCTCCAGGGCCTTCATATCGCTCTTGCAGACATCTCTGAAGCGCAGCTGTGGGCGGCCAAGGTCTCTCCTGCCAGTCGCCAGTTCTCCGTAGAGGACATCTTTGGGGATTCTGCCATCCTCCATACAGTGAACATGGCCTAGCCAGCGGAGCCTGCACTGCCTGAGTAGAGTAAACATGGAGGGAAGGCTGGCGCGGGACAGGACTTCTGTGTTGGGCACTTTGTCCTGCCAGGATATGTCCAGGATGCGGCAAATGCAGCGCAAGTGGAAGGCATTCAGTGTCTTTTCCTGCCGGGCGTATGTTGTCCACGTCACACTCCCATAGAGCAGTGTGCTGATGATGCAGGCGTTGTACACTGCCATCTTCGTCTTGACAGAGAGTTTGGGATTCTCCCACACTCGTGTGGTGAGGTGAGCGAATGTGGAGGCTGATTTTCCAATCCTCTTGTCGATCTCTGTATCAAGGGAGAGGTTGCTGCTGATCGTGGACCCCAGGTACGTGAACTGATTCACGACCTCCAGCTCGTAGTCGTCGATGGTGATGGTTGGTGGTGCTTCAGTGCCTTGCGCCAAGACGTTAGTCTTCTTCAGGCTGATGGTAAGCCCGAAGTCCATGCCTGCCTGGGAGAAGTGGCCCATCAGGGTCTGAAGCTCCTGCTGTGTGTGGGGCGCAACTGCAGCGTCGTCTGCGAACAGCATATCTCTGATTAGAGCCTCACGTACTTTGGTTGTGGCTTTCAGGTGGGCGAGGTTGAAAAGCCTGCCGTCAGATCATGTATGCAGGTAGATTCCCTCTGTTCCTGTGCTGAAGGCATGCCTCAGGAGCATAGCAAAGAAAATCCCAAAGAGGGTTGGCGCAAGTACACAGCCCTGTTTCACTCCGCTGTGTATATTGAATGGCTCTGAGACGTTGCCGTCGTACTGCACCATTCCCTGCATGTTGGTGTGAAACGATTCGATGAGGCTTTGCAACTTTGGTGGGCATCCTATCTTTGGCAGGATCTTGAAAAGGCCCTCTCTGCTGACCAGATCGAACGCTTTGGTGAGGTCGATGAAGGCGACGTACAGGGGCATGTTCTGTTCTCTGCACTTCTCCTGGAGTTGGCAGATGGAGAATATCATGTCCATTGTTGATCGCCCAGCGCGGAAGCCACACTGAGACTCGGGGTAGACACGTTCGGCAAGCTTCTGTAGACGAACGAGGACAACTCGTGCATAGACTTTGCCAACAATGCTGAGGAGGAAGATGCCCCTGTAGTTGTTGCAGTTGCTTCACTCACCTTTGTTTTTGCAGAGGGTGATGATCTTGGCGTCCCTCATGTCCTGTGGTACAGCACCTTCCTTCCAGCACTGGCAGAGGACGTCATGCAATGGCAACAGTAGGGTGTTCTTGCGGTGCTTGATCAGGTCGGGGGGGGGGGGGGGTATGCCGTCGTTGCCAGGTGCCTTGCCAGCGGCCAAGCTATCAATGGCCTTGCTGAGTTCGTCGATGGTTGGCTCGGCGTCAAGTTCATCCATGGATGGCAGGCAATCGATGGCATCAAGGGCTGACGGTGTCACGGTGTTCTGTCTGGAGTAGAGGTCGGAGAAGTGTTCCACCCATCTCTCCATCTGCTTGTTCTTTTCTGTGATCATCTCCCCAGTGGAGGATTTGAGAGGGGCCGTCTTGCTCTGAGCCGGACCAAATGCTTTCTTGATGCTGTCGTACGTGCCACGGATGTTCCCTGTTATGGCAGCGGTTTGAATGTCTTGGCTGAGCTGAGTCCAGTACTCGTTGGTGCAGCGCCGAGCAGTCTGCTGAACTTCTCGCAGTCCTGAGGATCTGGAGATTCTTCTCGTTTGGGTACTTCTTGTACTCAGCAAGTACTGAGCGCTTGGCTTCAATGACGGGGGTCATCACGGTCGACTTGGCATCAAACCAGTCCTGTGACTTCGAGGTCTTCCTCCCCAAGGTACAGTAGCCAAGGCTGTGCAGTGGATGATGTTTCGCAGCTCTTCCCACTTCTGCTTTGCAGACTCTCCTTCTTGTAGTTCACCAAGTTCCTTCACAAAGGTGGAGGTAAACTGCTCAACAAGTTCTGGTTGGGCCATCTTGCTGGTGTCAATCCGTGCCTTTCCAGGCTGTCTGGCGTGGTGGAATTTCTTCAGCTGCAGCTTGACCTTGCAACACACCAATGAATGGTCTGTGTCGCAATCTGCACTCTGGAACAAGCGGGTGATTAGCATGTTCTTCAGTGAGGTGCGTCTGGTCAGGATCAAGTCCAGCTGGTGCCAGTGCTTTGAACGCGGATGTCACCAGGAAACCTTGTGTTGGGGCTTGGTCTTGAAGAACGAGTTTGTGATGCACAGATCATGATGTGTGCAGAACTCGAGAAGCCGCTGTCCATTGTCATTCATTCTGCCCGTGCCAAATGGTCCAAGACAGGAGGGCCAGGAGTCATGGTCAGCACCCACTCTGGCATTGAAGTCTCCAAGGAGAATAAGTTGTTCAGAGTTGGGGATGATCCTGACAGTTGTTGCGAGATTCTCGTAGAACTCGTCTTTTGCCTCTGGTGTGGCTGTCAGTGTTGGGGCATACACACTGACGAGGGTGACTGGGCCTTGAGTGGTGTTGAGGCAGAGGGTGAGGAGTCGTGCAGAGCCATTGCTGCCCGGTTCTACCATCTTCAACAAGGTGTTCTTCACTGCGAAACCCACTCCGTGTTTCCTGTGTTTGTCACTGCCCTTTCCCTGCCAGTAGAACGTGTAGTCCTTCTCTCTCACTGTGCCTGCGACAGCCAACCGTGTTTCCTGGAGAGTGGCAATATCCACTTCCAGTCTCTTCAGCTCATTATTGATGACGGCAGTCTTCCTGGTGTCGCTGATGTCCTTGAGGATAGCAGCAAGTCCTGTCATCATAGTGTGGATGTTCCAAGTTCCCAGTTTTAGAGTTGGTCTCTTTTGTTTTGTTGTCTTGCCTGGTGTGAAGGTTCTCAGCCTGCCGTTCGGACTTCACCTCAACCCCATGCACCCAATGAGGAAAGCAGGCTGTGGCGGGACAACACCTTATTGGCTGGGGGCTGCCCAGCTTGAGGCGGGCGGTAGCTGTCCAGTGAGATCCGATGATCCCTCCCACCGTCGAGAACAACCCCTGGCGCCACGCTCTATGCCAGTTGAGCGGTGGCTTATAACCGGTAACTGTCATTCCCTGTGTTTTGTCTATGCCGAAGGCGAAGCTGGAGTGTCCTCTCCAGTGGTCCGGTGTTCTACCTTCCAGCGTTGGTAGGATTCAAGCCTGGGCAGGAAGATATGGAGGACAAGATGTTGCCCATACAGCATGTCCCCCATCTCCACGTCACTGATGAATCCAAAGGAACAGTAGGGCTGCTACAGTTTGGCACCAGCGCCATCGCAGGAGCTGCCAGAACTATGTTGAGCACAACAGAGAACTGCCTTAGGGACTCCGACTCCAGATTTTTCCTCAGGGTTGACTCCCGAAGCCTTTCCCGTGACCGGGTATGCTGCAAGGCAGCGGAGGTTTGAAATCAGGGTTTACCATCCCCTAGATGGGCTACCTTCCCAGGTTAACGGGCCACCATCTACCCGAAGCATCTGGTTTTAAGGTGCCAGAAATCCACCCTCGCCCCTTCTCCTATTAGTAAAAGCAGTTCCGCCGGGCTTAGAAACTAAACCACATGGGCAGGCTAGGAATGCCAGGAGAGCCTCCTAGGAGGCTAGGAGGGGGAGAGCCAGTAACTCTCTGTTGAACACGCTGTATTTATGCTCACTGTCATGCAAAGGCCTGCTAAAAAAGATGAGCAGCTGCCAAGAACCGGCAACGCATTGCTCCACGACGGCCCCTATGGCCATGTCCGAGGCGTCGGTAGTGAGCGCTATCTGAGCCACCGGGTCTGGGTGCTCCAGTAGTGCAGCATTTGCCAGAGCTGTTTTAACCTCAGAGAACGCCTGCTCCCGCTCAGAAGTGCAGTCGACTCTGTCCGCCGGTTTCCGTTTCTTGAGTGCGGCATACAACGGCTGTACGAGCTGGGCTGCGCGGGGGAGGAAACAGTTATAAAAGTTAACCATCCCCAAAACTCCTGCAGCGCCCTGACATTGATGTTGAGGAGAAAAAAATAGCAAAACAATTTAGTTAGATTACTTTTATGATTCCAAACAGTTTGAAATTGACAGTGCAAAGTGGACACTGACTCATAACTTTTGAATATTTCTAAGACTTAGCTACATCAGTGATTGTGCAAAATGAACTGCTCAAGACTCAATGGAGATTGAAACTGGTGATCTGAAATGAATACTGAAATTATAAAAAGTAATGGTATGTTGGAATTTTATTTCTATTATGGAATAGATAAAATTAACTGATTTTGATTTGATCAAGTGTTAAAGCATGTGATGGATAATGCTTGTTGGAATATTTTAGGACTGCTATCTTCTTGGAACATAAGTCAATATTATACAGTAATAAGTGGCAATCAGCTGTTTGTTTTATGTCATTTAAGCACAGTTCTGGTACTTAAAAATCATAAAAACCCAGGGGCTTCAGGGGGCTTCGCCCCCCTTGGCACCTCACCAGGGCTCTGCCCGGACCCTGCTGGGGGACTGCGTCCCCCAAACCCCCTGCTGAATTTTAAAATAATTTCCCCAACCCCAAATCACATCCCTGACATTAGTGACTGTGGCTTAGCAAACCAGATGGAAACAGATGTTTGTTAGAGCGACTGGAATTTAAAGAATATGATCCAAATTGCACTTGGTAAGATGACTCCACAGTAGCACTTTTTAGCTCTGGAGAAAAAGAGTTGGGCTCAGCCTCTGAGTGGGAACTGAAACGTCACAGCCAATAATACAGAGATGGTTCTAACTGAGGACTGCATCATTTGTCAGTTACCTTGGGGAATAGAACAGTGAAGAACAAAACTGGCTTCTGATCCTTCTTTCAAAATGTTAAAATATATATTTCTGAATGATGAGAGATTTTAATATCTTTACTGGAGCCATATGACCCAAGAAAACATGTTAAAAGGTTTAAACCCACGAACACCATGTTTGAGTGAATGGCACTTTTAAAGACATCAAGGCATTTGCACAGAAAGCATATTTTTAGCACTTGTTTGTGACATCACAAAATCCACTCATTTCCTAAGGAAAGCCAGTTAAATTTTTGCCCTTACAGTGCAGTAATGGTATGCAGTTAAGTGAAGTTTCAAGCAAACCATAGATACAAAAGTAGACACAAGTAGAGACAAGTTCCCTGCATATTGTCCACTTGTGGAGATGTGAGAATGACGAGGCAGAGTTCTCTCTCAAGTCAGCTTTATTCACATCACCATCATTTCACAGCAGAAAGAAGAGAGCCACACAGGACACTCTCATCCTTAAAAATCAGGACTCTTACAGTTCACAGGTCACATGTCTCACAGACCACCTTGCATTATAAAGACAGTAACAATGCATCCTCTCCATGATATCACTTCCACTGTCTACAATGCGTCCCTTCTTTAATCCTTTAATTAACCCCCCCACAATCTCAAGCCTTGCATACCAAAGCTAAGATTCTTGCAGCTTCCTGTAATCACCAAGGAAGCCTCTTACTTTGTTCTGACCTAAAATGTGAGTCACAAAACAGGTCCCGTATGTGTGTCCACCACACAAAGCCCCCCCCCAACATTTTAGAACAAACAGAACAAACAAGGGAATGACAACATGCATGCCGTGATAGTATCAATACACATCAGTCTACATGCTGTCTAGGCTTTAGCCTCCTGTCGTATCTGCTGTAGCTAGGATTCAACGTCTCTGCGGCGCTGTCACGCTGGGGGTTTGCCGCCTGGGGGTGGAAACCTTATGTCAGCACCTGTGGGTGTTCTGGGGAAACATTACTCTGTGAAGCCCCCCGTGGTGGTCTACCTCGCCGCGGGGCCCTCGCCAACAGCACCTGCTCATCTGCCACCACAAAAGCGGGTTTGAGTCTGTTTATGCCAACTTTCTCTTTCCTACCCCCCAAATCTAGCAAAAACTGCTTGTCCCCTGTTTCTAGCACTCTGAACGGTCCGTCATAAGGCGGTCACAGCGGGGTTCGATGCGCATCGTGTCTAACAAAAACAAACTCTGCGTTCTTCAAAGTTTTAGGCACAAAAACGCGTGGAAAACTGTGGTGCGCGGGGCCGGGCAGCGTGCTTGATTCTATGTTACTCTGCAACAGCTGAGACGGGGAGGCGTCTGGCGCAGGGTTATCTGGGAGAAAATCCCCAGGCAGCCAGAGTGGCTGCGCAAACACGAGCTCCACTGGGGAGGCTTCCAAGTCCTCTTTAGGCGCAGAACGAAACCCCAATAACACCCACGGTAACTTGTCAACCCAATTTGCATCCGTCAGTGACGCTCTGAGAGCCGCTTTCAATGACCTATGAAAACGTTCGCATAACCCGTTAGCCTGCGGATTGTACGCGGTTGTGCGGTGAATAGTGACACCCAGGCTGCGGGCCATTGTCGACCAAAGCTCGGACACAAATTGAGGGCCTCTGTCGGACGTAATGTCCGACGGAACGCCGAAGCGCGCCACCCAAGCTGTTAAAAACGCGCGCGCCACCTCCTCGGCCGTGGTTGATGCCAGCGGGACCACTTCAGGCCAGCGCGTGGTGCGGTCCACCATTGTCAGAAGGTGTGTGCACCCTTGTGACGGCGGGAGGGGGCCCACGAGGTCCACATGAACGTGATCGAACCTCTTGGCCGGAATGTGAAACGGCTCCAAAGGAGTCCTCGTGTGCCTGTGTACTTTGGCTCGTTGGCACGCCGTGCAGGCTGCTGCCCACTCTTTAACCTGCTTGCGGAGGCTCGGCCACACAAATTTCTCTCCTACCATTTTGACCGACGCGCGCACTCCAGGGTGCGCCAAAGAATGAACCGAGTCAAAAACGAAGCGGCGCCACGCAGCAAGTACTACTGGACGCGGCCGTCCAGTGGAGACATCGCAGATTGGGGGGGGCATACTGTCTTGCAGTACCCTGCTCTCCAGCTTTAACCCTGTTGGTCCAGACTGAAGAGCGCGCACATCCGCTTCACCAACCTGCTCCGCGGACACGGCTGCATAATCTACCCCTACGCTGACTGGGGCCGCCACGGCACGCGAGAGGCAATCTGCCACTACATTGAGTTTGCCCACCACATGCTGAATATTAGTGGTAAACTCTGATATTGCGGCCAGCTGTCTCTGCTGCCGGCCTGACCACGGTTCAGAAACCTTGGCAATCGCGAATGTTAGCGGTTTGTGGTCAACGAACACGGTGAAAGAGCGTCCTTCTAGCCAGAACCGAAAGTGGCGGATGGCCAAATGGAGAGCTAGCAGCTCCCTGTCAAACGCGCTGTATTTCCGTTAGCTATGGCGCAAGGTCCTGCTGAAAAAGGCGAGGGGCTGCCAAACCCTGGCTACATGTTGCTCCACGACCGCCCCTATGGCCACCTCTGATGTGTCAGTGGTAAGCGCTATGCGGGCCGTTGGGTCTGGGTGTGCCAGCAACGCAGCCTTTGCCAAGGCTGCTTTCACCTCCGAGAACGCTTGGTCCCGCTCCGGGGACCACTCAATCTTATCCGCGGGTTTCTTTTTTTTGAGCGCGGCATACAGCGGCTGCATGAGTTGCGCTGCGCAGGGGAGAAAACGGTTATAGAAATTCACCATTCCCAAAAACTCCTGCAACACCTTGACCGTCTGCGGCCGGGGAAAATCTGCCACCGCGCGCACTTTGTCAGGAAGCGGAACTGCTCCTTCAGGGGAGACGTGGTGTCCTAAAAAAATCAATCTGCGCCACCCCGAACTGACACTTCGCTGGGTTGATTATTAACCCGTGATCTCCCAACCTTCGGAAAACTGTGGCCAGGTGTTTTTTGTGTTCGTCTTCGGACGCGCTGGCTACTAAAATATCGTCCAAGCAGACGAACACGAAAGGGAGATCGCGAAGCACCGCGTCCATCATGCATTGGAACGTCTGAGCAGCCCCTTTAAGTCCGAATGGCATGCGTAAAAACTCGAATAGGCCAAACGGAGTTATTACCGCTGTTTTGGGTATGTCCTCAGCGCGGACTGGGACTTGGTGGTAACCGCGGACCAAGTCTATTTTAGAAAAAACGTGCGCCGCCGCCAAATGAACGGAAAAATCTTGGATATGTGGGATTAGGTAGCGGTCGTGCGCTGTAGCGTTGTTTAACCTGCGGAAATCCCCGCAAGGTCGCCATGATCCGTCAGCTTTCGGGACCATGTGTAGCGGGGAAGCCCAAGGACTGTTTGAACGTCTGATAATGCCCAACCTTTCCAGGTTGGCAAACTCTTCGCGCGCTATGGCCAATTTAACTGCGTCCAAATGCCAAGCTTTTGCAAAAACGGGCGGTCCGGTAGTGGTAATAAAATGCTCCACCCCGTGTTTAGCGACTGTTGCCGAAAATGTGGGGACCGTGAGTGCTGGGAACTGAGTGAGCAGTGTGTGGAACTTACCGCTTGCAGCTGTGATGTTGGCTTGTGCTGTTGGCGGGGCCACTCGCGCTGTACAGGGGATAGAATCAAAAGAAAGTGCATTAACCAGGCGCCTGTTAGCGAGATCAACCAACAAACCATGTGAGCACAAAAAATCAGCCCCCAACATATTGAAATTTACTGCTGCTACAACAAAAAGTCCACTCAAATGTATGGCCGTGTAGCGACAGAAGCAGAGTCTTCTCACCAAAGGTCTTAAACTCCGAGCCGTTCGCTGCTGTCACCCGGGGACCTCCGGAACCAGCTAGTCTGTCTGCGTAGGAAGGTGTGATGAAACTCAACTGGGAGCCTGTGTCGACGAGGAACTGCCTCCCCAAGCGTGCGTCCAACAAGTAGAGCAGCTTGTTCTCCTCCCCGAGGGCCGCGGCTGCTACGACCCCCGGTCTTGGCGTTTCCCAAACGCCCGAACTGGCACGGTGGTACACACTTGCATGCCCTCTCTGCGAAGCGGCGATGGTAGAAACAAAGGACGTCCGATCCGCATTCCTTGGCCCCTGTCGCTGCCGTCATTGGTGAGTCTGGCACCGCTGCCTCTGGCCTCCTGTCGTCTCTGGTCGTCGCGCCGAGTTCCGCTGCAGTGGCCGTGGCTGCGCGCCGCTTGGTGGCGTTGACAATCCGCTGCGCCTCTCGGCCCAGCGCACAGTAGTCCTGTAGAGCCAACAGTGGCAAACTGGCCAGGGTCGCTCTCGCTGCTGACGGTAGAGTCCTGAGGAAGAGGTGGGTGAAAATGAAGTGATCGTCGTCAGAGTCTTTCAACCTCAACAACTTCTCCATCAGGTTTGCGGGCATGTCATTTTCCAACTCCGTCAGCGCCAGGAGCCCCTCTGCTCGCTCCTCCGCCGAGGGGGTGAATTGCTGGATGAGTGCAGCCTTCAACGTGCCGTATTTGTCGCTGTCCGGTGGCTGGTCAATCAGGTTCTCCACATGCTGGGCCGTGTTGTTGTCCAGCTTTGCGACTATGTGGTAGAATTTTGTGGTGTCTACCGATATTCCCCGGAGGTTGCACTGCGCCTCAATCGCGTTGAACCAGGAGCGCGGATTGTTCTGCCAGAAGTCCGGTAGCTGGACTGTAGCGGCATTTGCTTGGCTGGGGGCTCTTGACGAGGCTGGCCCGGGGGAATTCTCCTCTTGTATGATACGTCTCGGATCACCAGTGTGGAGATGTGAGAATGACGAGGCAGAGTTCTCTCTCAAGTCAGCTTTATTCACATCACCATCATTTCACAGCAGAAAGAAGACAGCCACACAGGAAACTCTCGTCCTTAAAAATCAGGACTCTTACAGTTCACAGGTCACATGTCTCACAGACCACCTTGCATTATAAAGACAGTAACAATGCATCCTCTCCATGATATCACTTCCACTGTCTACAATGCGTCCCTTCTTTAATCCTTTAATTAAACCCCCCACAGTCTCAAGCCTTGCATACCAAAGCTAAGATTCTTGCAGCTTCCTGTAATCACCAAGGAAGCCTCTTACTTTGTTCTGACCTAAAATGTGAGTCACAAAACAGGTCCCGTATGTGTGTCCACCACACACTATAGTTTTTAGTGGTAGAGTGTAACAGTGTTTACAAGAATGGCTGTTGCAATTGAGTGTTGCTGAATGTTTTTGGCTCTAAACTATTTTGTGAAACATTTTGGAAAAAACAACAATAAAAAATGGACAGCAGCAGGAAAGAGTGGTCATTGAGTAAAAATTATATAAACAAAACAGTAGCTCAAAACTACTTGTATTGCTTTATTAATTAGAATCTTTTAATCAACAGCAGATTTGGTGCTTGAGGATTTTAGACCGTGGAGCAAAAGTAATTTGTTATTTACCCTTAAAGGTGAAATTCCAGCATCGTCTTAGTGTTCCACAGAAAAAGGAGAAACAGGAGAAATGTATGGCTATGTGACAAAATGGTACATCCCCAAGGGCATTTTTACATATTTTCCAATGTATTTTTTACAAACAAACTTTGAAACCTCTTTAAAACCATGCCTATTAGGGCTGTATGTTCATTAGAGAGCATTTTTTTTTTCTGGTGGAAGCATTCTATGTAGTCAAGCATTCAACACAGCACAGCTCTCTAAACAGCCAACCAGAATTAGATTAAAAGGATACCATTATCAATAACTGAAAGCAAATGATTGGAGGGATGTTTGTTTTCTTACCAGTCTTATTGAAAAATGCAAAGACAGTGACCTATAAGTGACAGCTCAAGCTGTTGTTAGGATATAACAGTTTGTGCTTAAGCACTCTGGAAAAAAGATCCAAACATTTACTTTAAAAAAATGCCATCTGTGGACATGCAGCCGAATGAAGGTGCTATATTTTATCAGAGCCAAATGGAAACCTAGCATACATATTTTCACATGGCATATCAAAACATTAAAAGGTATTTGTCAGCAAGGGAATACACAAGGATTCTGAATATCCAACATTACTGAGATTTCACTACTAGGTAATACCTGTCTCTTGCTTTTATAGATCCTAGTCCGGGATCAAGCCAGAATGAGATGCACTTGAAGAGGACAGAAAGAGGGCAATTTAACACATTCAAAGCAAAGGGTAAGTAAGCAAAAGTGCAATAGGTGAATATAACCACAAAAGGTTGCACTAAATTAAATAAAAATGTGCCACAAGTAGACGGGAAAGCATGACCAGGATAATGAGAGTGTTTTATTATTCTCTGGGGTGATTGGAGTGATGACTGTAGTGAGCAGAAACCTATGAACAGGGTGTTGGCTAAGCTCCCTGGTATGAGCATTTTAACTTGTATAATTATGTGAGTGAATCTATAATAAATCTGGTGGCACCAGTATGTATTGCTGTCAAAGGCTATTTTGGCATTAACACAGTTTTATACACTGAAATACATTTGATCTTCTGTTTTAAAAAGGAACTATTTTTGAAATGAATAATGAGAATCTCTGACATAAACATGTTATGTTGGAGTGGAGACAGGGACTGCTACAGGGAGGTCAAATATCGATTTAACAGAGAGCTGAGGAGAGCTAAATCTGTGTATTCTGAGAGACTCCAGCAGCAGTTCACTGCTAACGACTCTGCTTCTGTGTGGAGAGGACTGAGGCAAATCACCAACTATTGGCCTCAGGCTTCTAAAGGTCAGGATGACAAAGCCCTTTGTCAAAGACTGTCCCAACATTACGCCCGTTTTGACACCTCGTCAGCTGTGTCCATCTCCCCCCTCCCCCCAGCGCCACTGCCTCCACGGTCCCTACTTCATCAAAGGCGGCCCCCCCTCCTCCCCCCCTGCCCTTGTCATCAGTGAGCAGGACGTGCACAGACAGTTCTCCAGACTGAACCCGCGCAAGGCCCCCGGTCCGGACGGCGTGTCTCCCTCCACCCTGAGACACTGTGCGAAAGAGCTGACTCCTGTCTTCACAGACATTTCTAACACCTCCCTGAAGTTATGCCACGTGCCGACCTGCCTCAAAACCTCCACCATCATCCCTGTCCCCAAGAAGCCACGGATCACTGGACTTAACGACTACAGACCTGTAGCGCTCACCTCTGTAGTCATGAAGTCCTTTGAGCGCCTGGTCCTGCCCCACCTCAAGTCCATCACCACTCCCCTCCTGGACCCGCTGCAGTTTGCCTACCGAGCCAACAGGTCTGTGGACGACGCAGTCAACCTGGCCCTCCACTCCATCTTGCAGCACCTGGACTCCCCGGGAACCTATGCCAGGATCCTGTTTGTGGACTTCAGCTCTGCATTCAACACCATCCGCCCTGCTCTGCTCCGGGACAAGCTGTCCCTGCTCAACGTGCCTGACTCCCTCTGCAGGTGGATCACCGACTTCCTGACGGACCAGAGGCAGCATGTGCGGCTGGGAAAGACTGTCTCAGACTCTGTTAGCATCAGCACCGGATCACCCCAGGGCTGTGTACTTTCCCCCCTACTCTTCTCCCTTTATACCAACTCCTGCACCTCCAGCCACCAGTCTATCAAGCTGATCAAGTTTGCGGACGACACCACCCTCATCGGGCTCATCTCCAACAGCGACGAGTCCGTCTACAGGAGAGAGGTGGCCCAGCTGGTGTCCTGGTGCAGCCACAACAACCTGCAGCTGAACGCTCTGAAGACAGTGGAGATGATTGTGGACTTCAGGAAAGTCACAACCCGTCTGCCCCCCCTCACCCTCACAGGCTCTCCCATCACCACTGCAGATTCCTTCCACTTCCTGGGCACCACCATCACCCGGGACCTCAAGTGAGAGCCGACCATCAGCTCCCTCATCAAAAAGGCCCAGCAGAGGATGTTCTTTCTGCGGCAGCTGAGGAAGCTCAAGCTACCCACCAAGATGTTGGTACAGTTCTACACAGCCATCATCGAGTCCATCCTCACCACCTCCATAACCGTGTGGTACGCAGGAGCCACTGCCAGGGACAGACTAAGGCTGCAGCGCGTCGTGCGCGCTGCTGAGAAGGTGATCGGCTGCAAGCTCCCATCCCTCCAGGATCTGTACATCTCCAGGACCCGGAGGCGTGCAGGCCGGATCATAGCCGATCCTTCACACCCTGGTCACGTACTGTTTGCCCCCCTCCCCTCAGGTAGAAGACTTCGGTCCATTCAGACTAAAATCTCCCGTCACATGAACAGCTTCTTCCCCTCTGCCATCAGACTGCTGAACACTAAGTGACTTATTGACTCTCGTGCACTATGTACAGCAGCTCAACCAGACTCATGTCAATCATCACTGTTTTCTTTTTGCATTATCGACTGCACTATGTAGTACTCCACAATATCTGCTGCTTGCTAATATATTTAAAAATTGCTTTGACTAGTATTACTCATTCTTATTCTACATTTTATTGCATGTATAGTTTTTTATTTCTATCTTTTATTTTTATCATGTTTAATGTTGCAGCATTGCACCGAGACAAATTCCTAGTTTGATTCTGATTATGTGAAGAAGCCCAAATACTGTCATTTCTGCTGGAAAGCATAAGACAGTTTTATAAATTTGTATTTTGAACTGTTTTTAAGGCTATACCATCTATGTTATCTTCTTTGTAGACACAGTCAAGAGACAGATGAGAACTTGGATTGAAGCAGAGAGAAGTGCTGTACAAAAACTCTTGGAAAAATATATGGCAGAGCACAGAGTTCCAGGAAGATCATTGCAGGCGCTGTATAGAAAAAGAGAAAGCCCTGGATCAAACATCATGGAAAGACGTAATGTACAACACAACTGTCACTCTACACCTGGGGTCTGCTTCTCTAGAGGTGTCCCAAATATCAGTTTTGGGCTTCCAAAATATTTGGGAGTAATCTAATATCTGAACATTTTGGTACTGTCGTAACATTTTTTCTTTTTCTCTAAAAATGTGACATCTGTTGTAAAATTGTGAAATCTGCTTTTAATTATACTCATTGTCTAAGAAATATGCCATTTAAAAAATTTCCAGCTTCACCATAAGATTTTTTTTAAAATTTATTTCCTTTTTTATGTAATTTTGAAGGTTTTTTGCCTTGTATATTTGCAAATGTGATTAGGTAGAGCTACAGTTTTTATATAATCACTTTACAAATTTTTGTGTATTTGCCATTTTTTTTCTTGTGCATTTGGGAGGATTTTTCACCAAATTCAGGCATTTTAATATAGTTTTATTAAAAAAAAAATTACAGGAAGAAAAAAAGCTGAATATCTGAATACAGAATTTGAAAACCAAATACCAGTATAGCAAACAAATATCTGGATACCTGAATATTTTGGTGCAGCCTTATTCTCATTTTGTTTTGAATTAAAATAGCAACAAATAAGGCTCTTGTGCTTCCAATAATGATTGTTTACTTGGTATTACCTGATGTTCAGGTGATGCTGTTTGGCTAAAATTTTCTGAAGCCTAATATTCCAGCAGTGTTAAATAAATGGCTAATGGATTCTCAATCAGCAGTTAAAAATGTACTGACCAATGGAAATTAAAGCTTTATACATTTTTAATTTTTTTCACATTGTCTAATTTTTATAAACTTGCACAAATAATTGCTTCATAACACCACCTGTGCCTTCTTACAAGAGTTTGATCAATGGTTACAACATGGATTTTCATTCTGTTTTACTACAACCCTCAAGTGTCCATCCCTTGCATTAACCATAAGAAAAGATTTTATTAATCCCACATTAGGAAAATATGACATTACAGCAGCTCCACAGAAGTACACAGAACAATAGGAATACTAGACTGTAGTGAATTATTTAATTTAGACAAATAAAAACACTAAATTTAAATGTCACTAAAACATAAGAGCATAGAATAAGTGCAAATAAAATAAGGCAGTTAAATGATTACAAACATACTCAATAGCGCCCCCATGAAGAGGTCCTCACTCAGCTGGTTAAACACCTATTTTTTTCTTTTGTTTTTTCAAGAAGCTGAGGTGAAAACTGGAGTTAGGGCCCCACCTAGTGCTGAAATATAATAGCCAAGTATTTTTAAGAGTAGCAGAAAGGGTGGCCCTCACTTCCTAGGTTAAAAGAACCGGTCCTCACCCTGGTGTTCAGACAGGAATGTGTGTGTGTGTGTGTGTGTGTGTGTGTGTGTGTGTGTGTGTGTGTGTGTGTGTGTGTGTGTGTGTGTGTGTGTGTTGGGGTAATATTTACAATCAAAATTAAAACATGCATACAGGTTTGAAGTAGTCACTCTAAAACCTATACTACGGCAATGGGTGCTTACTGCTTACCCACAACAACCTGGAAGCAGAGGATTGCCATCTAGGATCTAAAAATGTAATGAAAACTGATACAAGCTGCATTTTTCTTTACCTTACATGATCTAAAAAATGCTAATAAAGTGAATTAGTGTACAGTAAAGCATTGTGGATGTGAGTCTTGGAGGCAGTGAGTGACAGTTGTGGAAAAAAACGATTGGGCATTGGAAGAAATCGAAAGGGAGGGACCTCTACCGTGTGCATAAGTCATCACTCTCCACCCCACCTCCAGTCAAACTGTCTGATTTTTTTTTTTCAATTATATTTTTATTGGTGATCTTGGTCAAATTGTTTACATTGAGAGCAGTACTTTATTACAAGGGAATAAACATCAGTAAAAACTTAAAATTTACCATCATTCAAATAGGATAAGAGAGGTTAATAAGAGGTAACACACAAGTAAATGCCCTCAATTAATCTTCCCATAAGTTTTCTTTTTTTTTTTTTTTTTACAGAATAAAGATAACATGTAGACAAATAAAATGAACAGTGGACAAGTGGTATTAAATTCTTACAGTTCAGCTCTTTTCTTCCCTTCAATGGGATAATTTACTTAAACAGAGTCTCTCCTTTGATTTCCTGTATATTGGGTCCATTTAAGCCAGTATTTATCAAATTTATCTCTTTGTAGTCGTAAAGACATGGTAATCCTTTCCATCACAAATATCTGGTATACCGTATCATGTAAATCCTGAATTCTTGGTATGTCTGTTTGGAGCCATTTTCTCATTAAAACTTTCTTTACTGACAATAGTACAATTCTCATTAAGTATTTGTCTGCCAACGAGGCTATGTTAGGAATTTCCAGACCTAAGAACATGTACAGGAAGTCAAAGGGGACATGGGTAGAAAAAACCTTTTCCAGGCATTTATGTGTATCTTTCCAAAATGGGGTAACTTTTGGGCAGGCCCAAAACACATGGTAATGATTGGCCTCTTCATTTCCACATAGTCTCCAACAACCGGTACCTAGATTTTGGTGTTTTTTTGGACTGGGGTAATAAAGAAGCAAATTAAATTTTTCCATCCAAATTCCCTCCAGATAGTTGAATAAGTAGTTTTCCATTGCACTGTACATAATGATTCCCAGTCACTATCGTCTACTGTTAATCCTGTTTCTTTTTCCCATTTCTTCTTAATATATAGGGTATTGATGGATTTGTTTGCTTGAAATCCCTGATAAAATCTTGTTATAATTTTCTGAACAGTAATAGTGCTAAAGGCCATTTGGAATATATTTAGAATTTTATTATCCTTCTTATCAGTCTTGGTCCTTACAATTTCATTATATCTATGTCTCAACTGTAGGCATCTAAAAAAGTCTTGGTTGTTTAACCCATTTTTTGATTTAAGGGTTTGGAAATCTGCTAGCTCCCCCTTGTGGTTAAATGTGAAGTATGAAGTGAGCCCCATTGACGTCCATTTTTGAAATCTTGTGTCATTACGGCTTGGTAAAAATTCTGTGTCAAAAGTGCACCATCTTAACATCATTTCAGTCTTGGTTAGTTTGTTCTCTCTACTTACGTCGTTCCAAATCTTAAAAGTGAATTTTAGCCAGGGATTATCCGGGTCTTTCAAATGTGATTGCAATTTCCTGTCTGCTATCATTGCTTGTATAGGAGGGCCCTTAGTGGCTTTTCCCTCTATATCTTTCCACCTAGATTTGAGCATTGGATCACATAAACAAACCAATGGTCTTAATTGTGCAGAGTAGTAGTAGTCCTTCATGCATGGCAAAGATAAGCCACCTCTGTCCTTTGGCAGTTGTAATGTACTGTATCTTATTCGAGGTTTTTTCCCGAGCCATATATAGCGAGAAATCAACTTGTCCCATTCTACAAATTGTTGTTTTGAAACTTCAATTGGAAGAGTTTGAAAGAGGTAAAGTAATCGGGGTAAAATGTTTATTTTTATTGATTCTATTCTATTAATTAGTCCTAAAGTTGGTATTAGACTCCATTTTCTTAAATCCGATTTTATTTTGGAATTTAATGGGCCATAATTCTTTTCAAACAACTTTCCAGTATCTCTACTTAGTGCCACGCCAAGATATTTCATGGAGTCTTTGTCCCATTTAAAATTTTATTTACTTTTTAACTCCATTGAGGGTTGGTAATTTAAGGTCATAATTTGTGTTTTTTCAATATTTAATTTGTAACCTGAAAGTGATCCAAACTTCTCTAATATCTCCATCAATCTAGGTAGAGATTTATTTGGTTGACCTAAATAAATTAGGACATCGTCTGCAAAGAGTGATATCTTCTGAATGTCCCCATGTATATTAATTCCCTCAATTAAGTTATCTTGTCTAATGTATTGGCTAAGCGGTTCAATAAATAAAGTGAATAAAATTGGTGAAAGGGGGCAGCCCTGGCGACATGATCTTTCAAGTGAGACTGGTTTTGAAAGACTACCATTTATTTTTATTTTGGCTGTTGGTTTGTGGTAAATTGCCTGGATGGCCTTAATGATTTTATGGTGAAATCCAAATGTATTCAAAACTTTATAAAGAAATGACCATCTCACTGAGTCAAATGCTTTTTCAGCATCTAAACCCATAAGCAATGCCTCAATATTATTTTTTTTAATATGGTGTATAACGTGGAGGGTCCTTCTAATACTGTCTTGGGTCTGCCTCTGGCGGATAAAACCAGTTTGGTCATGATTAATAAGTCTGGGTATGATATTGTCAAGTCGTTTTGCTATTACGGATGTGTATATTTTGTAGTCTAGGTTTAAAACTGATATTGGTCGATACTGGCTACAATTCAATTTATCTTTTCCCTCTTTTGGGATGACAGTGATAATCGCTTCTTTCCATGAGGGGGGTAGGTCCCCTCCCTTCAACACCCGGTTACATACTTCCCTCAGTCTTGGATTTAATTCCTCCCTGTAGATCTTATACCATTCACCAGAGTAGCCGTCTGGGCCAGGGCTTTTATGTGGTTTTAGTCTTGTAATTGCATCATTGATTTCTTTATTTGTAATTTCTTTTATTAGGTTACTGTTCTCCTGTTCGGTGACACCGGGGAGATTTAGTGAACTTAGAAAAATTTCAATGTGATCACAATTGTTTAATTTAGGCTGTGAGTAAAGGTCTTTATAATAGGTTACAAAACTCTCTTGAATTTCTGTACTATCATCATGTGTAATCCCAGTTTGGGGGTTTTTTATTCTATAGATTGTGTTATCAGCCTGTTGTTTTCTTAGTTTAAAAGCTAGCCATTTTGTTGACTTCCCTCCAGCCTCATAATAGTTTTGTTTAAGATAGATAAGCTTTTTTTGCGTTTCATCAGAATATATGTTATCCACTTCTTTTTGTCATCTTTTTATTTCATATTGTTTGTCATTGTTTAAAGTAGTTTTGTGTTGTCTTTGTAATTCCTTAAGATCCATTTGTAATTTTTTGAGATTTTCTTTTTTTTTTTTGCTTTTTAATGAAAGAGGTGCTGGCAATAATTTTACCTCTTATAACCGCTTTAAAAGCATCCCATAAAATGGATGGTGACACTTCCCCATTGTCATTTTCCCTAAAGAATTCTTCAATTTCTTCTTTTAATTTCTCCTTCATTTTTGAATCATTCAAAATATTAGAATTAAGTTTCCAAGTTGTGATTTTGCGAGTATCATTCATACAGATAGATAAATACATTGGAGAATGATCTGACAGATCAATTGTGCCAATATCACTTGTTTTAATCTTATATCTGTCTTTATTAAATGTGAAGAAGTAATCAATTCTCGAATATGTAGAATGGGGGGCAGAAAAATGTGTATAATCGCGTCCAGAAGGGTTAAAATCTCTCCAGATATCGATAATTCTGGTTTCACTCATGATACTGTTTATTTTCTTTATTATTGATTTTTTTTGTACTAGATCATTCTTAGAACTATCCAGTTTTGACAACCGTATATTCATGTCCCCTCCACATATCAACATTCCTTCAGTTTCAGATACCATCACTTCGAATATCTGTTTATAAAAATTCCAATCACTTCCTGGTGGTGCGTATATATTGAGAATAGTTACTAATGAGCCATCAATTTTTCCTTTTACCAATATTTTTATTTTATTTGTTTATTTGACAGGGACAGTGCAATAAACATAGACAATTAATCAAATGACAATCAATCTAATGTGTTGCACGGAGTGTATAGCTATTAGCTAATTTGCAACTCTTGTCCCTGGATAGGCTTTAGAAAGAAGAAACAATATATATTGCCCCTCTTTATCCTTCTTATCAGATAAATATTCAAAACAAATCTGTCGTGAAATGAGAATTGCGACACCTCTATGGTGGCCATGTTTGTATGATGATCCATAGACATACTTATAAAAACCTCATTCAAGCTTTTTAAGTTCTTGGTCTAATACATGCGTTTCTTGTAGAAGGGCTACATGTATCTTTTCTTTTTTGAGTTTGGAGAGTATTTTGGACCTTTTTTGTGGGTTGTTAATTCCATTTACATTAAAGGAGATGACATTGATAGTCTGATTGTTGGCTATAATTTGTTTTTCTTTTTTTCTTCCTTTCTGATTAGTTGGAATGAACATAGGTATACCACTTGTCCAAACAGTGCTGCTCTGAACTGCAGCAAAATAAAGCAATAACAAACATTTGAGGAAATAAAACAGGATTTCCATTTGTGGGGTTTAAAGAAAAACAAACCCTGTAAGACCTGATGTTGTGAGTCTTTAAGAGGGTTAGCCACTTGCTTCGGCGTGGGCCCTCTAATGGAGCGTCCATCGTCACTCAATTCCTCCATACTATGCCTGAACAGTCATTTCCCGGCAGCTGATTTAGATTGGCATTAAGTCTTAGGTTTCACTCATTTCTTGTGTTTAGTTATTGTATTATCTCTTAATAGAAGAAACATGTATAAAGAAAAATAAACCACGGATAAGTCATTGTTAAATCAGGTTACCTGTAACTGGGTTGTAAATTGAACAGCAAATTTATATTGGCGTTTTTACATGGATTCCCTTTTATATTGTTGCAGTCTCTCCTTTATTGATGGTGGTCCCATCTGACCCAGCTCCAGCGGTGTGCGTCTCTTTCCTCCTGTGCTTCGTTTAGTGGTCCACGCTGTTTTCTGAATCCGTGCCATCAGTGTCTCCGGTGGCTTGTAGACAGTGACTGGGAATCCTCTGCCAAACATGTCTTTAGTTGCATCTTCAGCGGTGTTATAAAGTTTTGTTTCGTCTGGGTAGAACAATCGGAGTTTAGCTGGGAACGGGGTCTGGAAACGTATCCCTCGTTGTTTTAGAATCCTTTTAGCCTCTGCGTATGTCTGTCTCTGTTTAAGGACATCGGGTGCATAATCGTGATCAAGGTTGATCTGTTTGCCCTTCCACTGGAATCCCCTCATTTGCCAAGTTTTCCTGAGTACCTCTTCCTTGTTCTTGTAGTTGGTAAAGCGTACAATAATGGACTGAGGTGGTGCTCCAGCCGGGGGAACTGCCGTCAGGGCGCGGTGTGCGCGTTCAATATGCAAATCCAGTGTCGAGGGCAGCTGGAGCTTTTCCCTCAGAAGATTTTCAACAAAATCTATCATAGTCGGAGCACCTTTCTCTTCGTTTTCAATCACACCATATATCCGTACATTATTTCTACGAGATCGCCCCTTCTGGTCGGTGATTTGGGACTGTAGCTTAGACTGGAGTTTCACAAGCTCTGTAACCACCTCCTCCATTGTTTCAACTCGCTCCTCCATTTCCAAAATGCGTCCCTCCGCCGTTTCGAGTCTTGCATTAGTCTTACCGATTTCTGCCTTAACTTGTTCAAACTGTTGCCTATTTTCTTTCCTAGAGTCCCTGATTTCCATCATTATCGCCTTCAAATCAATGCTGTCGTCTTCTTCCATTTTGCTAGCTTCAGTACTAGCCAAGCCGATGCTGTCGTCGTTAGCTTCAGTTTCTTCGGTATCAAACTCCGTGATTTCAGCCTGTTTCTTGGTTTTTGACTTGCCTTTTACCATTGCCCTTTTAGTTGATCGTCTTGAGCTGGTAGTTCTGTAGATTTTCGCGTTTTAAGGGCTTTTTCAATATGAACGTGCCGGGAGCAGAGGTTCTATGCTGTTACCTTCATGGCATGCCCCAGGCTCCCCCTAAACTGTCTGATTTTTGCATCCTTTTTTTCCCCCTTTCTTGCAGGTTGGAGATATGGAACTGTTTTTTTTCCTCTGTTGTTAATATCAATTTTGCTTGAAAATAACAGACATTAAAGAGGAACTTAATCTGGAGTTCAGTCATTGTGATTACATACAAACAAGACTAAACACTGTTAAAATTTTGGTTTACAATAATCCCTGCATTTTTAAAAAAACACACATGGAGACACAGTTCAGTGTTTTTAGTGAGTTACTATACCTAAGCCTGCTGGGCTTAAACTTGTAATGAATGAATGAATGTTAAAACAATGTATCTCACAACTCACTTCATTAAATCTATCGCACAAATTAGAATTTAAAGACCCATAGACTACTGTGGGAGACAGTTGTTAATGATAATCAAATGAATGTTTCTCACAGTCTAACAGGTTACTCTGAGGTTGACAATAGGGGCAAGATGTTGTGGCATGTAATTTGTCATGAGAAATCAAATTAATTTTGAGGGTTTCACAACTGTCACATCTAGATGGTGTATATAAATATGCCTGAGGAACGCAGGGATGGCAACAGGAAATTCTGATTTCAGCTGAAATCTAATTTGGTCGATTGACTTATGGGGGGGCCAGGGGGGCGCAGCCCCCCTGAAGCTGGGAGGTTTTCAGTAAAACAGAAGTAATTTAGACTGAAAAAAATGATTTAAAAAAATGAAATACTAGACTTAGATAAATCATTAAATTTAATGAAAAGTTAACTTACTTTTTCTTCAATGTTGTCTCACTGTCTTTAGTCCAACATATTTAACAGTTCTATAAGAGTTTTTTACACTATTTACACTGGTCACCAAGTCACTTCTAATGTGAAACTTTCTTCCTTTTGGCAGCAAGCTGTGTCAGTCTCTGGACTTTGAACTTCATCTCCTTTTCTGGTTTCTTCAGAAACTGTCCGAGTGTTTCTGTTACCTCATTGAACTTTGAGCCAATTTTCACCTTTACCATCACTTCGCCCCCCGAAGCTCCTGGGTTTTTATGATTTTTAAGTACCAGAACTGTGCTTACATGACATAAAACAAACAGCTGAATGCCACTTATTACTGTATAATATTGACTTATGTTCCAAGAAGATAGCATTCCTAAACTAGAAAAGCACTCAGAGCGCATACCTCCGCCAAGGCTCCTTCTGCTTGACATGGATCAACTCCAAAATGTAATGGGTTTGTGTGTAGGCCTATAGCCACTTGTGGTGAAAATTGCATCAAAGTCTGTCCATCACTTTTGGAGTATTGTTGCTAACACACTGTGAGAAGATAAGCGCCTTGGCTGAGGTATGAATTCTCAGATCATCACCAAAATATAATGGGTTCCTCTCTAGCCCAAGAACCACATCTGGTGAAAATTTTATCCAAATCCATCCAGTAGTTTTTGTGTAATCCTGCTGCACAAATACAAAAAAGCCCTTGGTGGAGGTATGCACTCTCAGATCATCACCAAAATCTAATCATCTGTTCCCCGTGCCATTACACACCTTTCCTGAAAATTTCATGAAAATCCGTCCATAACTTTTCCTTGCTAACAAACAGACAGACAAACCAACGCTGATGAAAACATAACCTCCTTGGCGGAGGTAAATATTCCAACAAGCATTATCCATCACATGCTTTAACACTTGATCAAATCAAAATCAGTTAATTTTATCTAATCCATAATAGAAATAAAATTCCAACATACCATTACTTTTTATAATTTCAGCATTCATTTCAGATCACCAGTTTCAATCTCCATTGAGTCTTGAGCAGCTCATTTTCCTCCCCCGCGCAGCCCAGCTCAAACAGCCTTGTACGCTGCACTCAAACGGAAACCGGCAGACAGAGTCGACTGGACTCCTGAACGGGAGCAGGTGTTCTGAGGTTAAAACAGCGCTCATTACCGACGCTGTCATGGAGCAATGTGTTGCCGGTTCTTGGCAGCCGCTCACCTTTTTTTTAAGCAGGTCTTTGCATGACAGTGAGCGTAAATACAGCGTGTTCGACAGAGCGTTAATGGCTCTCCACCTGGCCATACGCCACTTCCGGTTCTGGCTGAAAGGACGCATCTTCACTGTGTTCGTGGACCACAAGCCGCTAACGTACTTAACGTACTTTATCTTCCTGGAAGATAAAATAAAGCGGAATTCGGCGAATTAGCAGAAAATCACATCCCTGAGAACACGCCGCCATGAATCTTTGAAAAAGCATACAACGAGCCATTTGATTGGTCCAATCGCAGGGCTGTCAAGCTACTGCAATACAGCAGTAGCTTGAACACAACACATCCAGGTTATCGCGGGAGACGACTTCCGGGGAAGCGCCGAGCGCTTATGTACTCGTGTTGATTTTCGCTAAAATCGGTAACAATAAGGTACCTTACCCCCCCTAAAATTTTCTCAACGGATTTAGACGATTCACAGAAATGATCAATTTGAAAATAAATCGGCGGAAATCCGCAGATCGGCGGAAAATTGCCATCCCTGGGAACAAATCTGTGCACGTTTTATTGACAATTAAGATACTAGGACACCCTTAACAGCTGTAATGTTGCTTGTTTCCATCCATTCAAAGCAGTTTTTTCCTCCAATTGTTAATTCACTTGCATAAGTGGAATAAAGTTTGACAAAAGAAGACTCATGTTTGCTGAAGAGGGTGAGATAATTATACAAAAAAAATGAAAGCAAAATAATTAAAAGTCTTGGAAAATAATTCTCTTTTGTGTGGTTTTAAAATTAGTCTCAAGGGAATACACCATTAGGCACATATACACACCAACATACACACACCTTATATTGTCAAGTAGCACCACTAATCTCATGATTTTGATGCGTCAACACAATTTGACACAATGGTACACGTCACTGACCCATTTCAGTGGTGATCTACGTCAACATTTCACAAAAGGAAAGAGTTTCACATCTGCACAGTAAGTGGGCACTACAGCCTTTAACAGAGATGACATTAGGAGTTGCAATGCTGCTACTTCACACAGTCCCGTGGAGCTGTAGCACTATGACCTGTAGGAAATGTCATAAATACACTGTCACAATATATGTTTAAAGAGTAGGACGAAGCATTTAATTAATTAATTAATTTATTTATTTATTATTTAACCCAGTGATTAAATAATTCTGGATTCATAATATAAACAAATCATAGCTGAGACAAAGAGACAACCAAAAAACTTATAGGAAAAAATAAGATGGCTAAAATGACTAGAACGTCATGGCAGAAAGATCCCATTCACTTACAAAACACATCGCTGGTGGGTGTAGAAAGGAACGAAGATCCGATTAAAAGAAAACATGACACACCATCACTCCTCTTTTCAGCAGCTTGCTGGTCTGTGTGGTCCCCTACCCTAAAGCTGTGGCAGAAATTGCACTCAATATTGCCTTTGCTTGTGCTAAACAACGTATATGACAACACCACTTGTAAACGACCTCAAGCATGTCACCATAATAACGTACCGGACAACATATATGGTGATCGAGATGTATCTGTGCTTTATCAAGCTGACTTACCAAGGAGTAATTGATAAAATGCAAAGATAAAATGCAAATGATAAAATTGAAATGATAAAATGCAAAGTGTGCACTGTGTGCACATTTTGCACTATGCCATTTACCATCCAAAGGAAGATGGTAAACTGTGACAGAAATACCAACAGGCTATTTCTTTGTTTTATCAGAAAACAAGAAATAAGGTCAAATATGATGCCCTGGATCTTTTCAACATGATTATGTGCTTCACTGGTGCCTGTTCTGAAAGATTTCTCTTAAGTGTGACACTACTGTCAATACAGCGCACTAAGGAAACAATGCTAACTATATAAGACCCAAGAGGAAACATGAGAAGTGAAAAGAGGGGGTGGAATGATCTAACTATATTCACAAAAAGTAAAGAAGCATCAGGAAGATTGCTTTCTCTCCTGAAGGTGAATTTCATGTCACTACAGGAAGACAAAAGAAGAACAGGGCCAAGTCCATTAGGGAGAGCAAAGAAGAGCCAAGATAAATGAGAGCTTCATGGGGTGGAGGGCTTGATATTAGCGAAAAGACATCTAGAAGGCATTAAAGAAGATGCTTCCAGTGGTTCGAAGACTGGGTGGACAATGTATGAAATGAAAAGAACTAGGCAATGGGGAGGGGGCTGGGGAGGTGTTTGAGGGAGGTGCTGTGGTGGAAGGGAAGGTTTGTACCACAGTGCTATATACACATTCATGATGGAAATGTTCTGTGCAATGTACAAAATCTGTATTAAAGATGACAATAATGTTTCCTGGTCCACTGTATTCAAATGGGAGATTTGTAAGCCTGTAATTCTATTTTTTTCACTACTCTCCCACACCAGTCTGATTATTTTCTGGGAGAAATGATATCTCATGAAACAAATCGATATCCTCAGAACAGTTAAAGTACAGCAACATTTGTATACATAAAGCACCATATGAGTTGACCAACTCATAGGAACACATTATGATGATCTATTCAATAGTCCATTGTGTAAGATGCAAAGCTCATTTATGGGCATTTATGGGCATGTCAAAGTTCATTTTGCCATTACGGTGGTGGAAAAGAAACACACCTTGAGACAGTGCAACAAAGCTCTTCCAGTTGTTTTAATTATTCAGAAGTGTGTTTTGGGTGTAACATGTTTTAACCACACCAGATTGGTTCTTCTCCTTACCTTTAATATGCAGAGGTACATGATTTAAGGCGGACTGTTATCATGACAGTATGTTTACCTCAGAGGGAAGATGTATGAAGAGATGTTCAAATGAGAAGAGAAAATGCATGTGACATTATTGGTCTGCACTGCTTGGCATTATTTACAGTTAAAACCCAGGCAGTTATTTTAGTAAGGAAGAGGAGATGATTCAACAATTAGGCTCAATCAGGCTAAAGTTAAATTAATTCAAGTTTAACATAGTGTGCACAGATGCATGCCCAACTTGTTCCATTCCACTTCAGTGCAAAGAGGGTCCCAAGCCCAGATAAATGGACAGGGTTGCGTCAAGAAGGGCATCCGGCATAAAAATCCTTGCCAAATCAGCATGCAGATCATCACAATATAAGGTGATGATGATACAGTGGGGCAAAAAAGTATTTAGTCAGCCACCAATTGTGCAAGTTCTCCCACTTAAAAGATAAGAGAGGTCTCCAATTTTCATCATAGGTATACCTCAACTATGAGAGACAAAATGAGAAAAAAAAATCCAGAAAATCACATTGAAGGATTTTTAATGAATTAATTGGTAAACTCCTCAGTAAAATAAGTATTTGGTCACCTACAAACAAGCAAGATTTCTGGCTCTCACAGACCTGTAACTTCTTCTTTAAGAGGCTCCTCTGTCCTCCACTCGTTACCTGTATTAATGGCACCTGTTTGAACTCGTTATCAGTATAAAAGACACCTGTCCACAACCTCAAACAGTCAGACTCCAAACTCCACTATGGCCAAGACCAAAGAGCTGTCAAAGGACACCAGGAAAAAAATTGTAGACCTGCACCAGGCTGGGAAGACTGAATCTGCAATAGGTAAGCAGCTTGGTGTGAAAAAATCAACTGTGGGAGCAATTATTAGAAAATGGAAGACGTACAAGACCACTGATAATCTCCCTCCATCTGGGGCTCCACGCAAGATCTCACCCCGTGGGGTCAAAATTATCACAAGAACGGTGAGCAAAAATCCCAGAACCACATGGGGGAACCTAGTGAATGACCTGCAGAGAGCTGGGACCAACGTAAAAAAGGCTACCATCAGTAACACACTACGCCACCAGGGACTAAAATCCTGCAGTGCCAGACGTGTCCCCCTGCTTAACCACTTGCGCTCCGTTGTTCCGTGGGCGGGCAAGCCTCTGCGTCCTAGGGTGCACGAGGGCGCACGAGAGCGCACTCGTGCGCGCTCGGACGCATGACACATGATATACTGATGATGGTGCAGATGGAGATGGTGCTGGCCTCCAAGTGCCACTGAAAAAAAAAGCTGCAGACAGCCGCGAACAGATTAGTTCATCTGATTGACCTCTCATTCGACTAATAAGAGCCTTGAATTGGGTGTCTGAAACCATGAAGAGCCAATGAATGAAAACCTAGGAAGGAGGACCTGCCTACTGTGAATGCAGGAGCCAATTGAAGCACAGAAATTCGGGCTGGGTGAAGAGATATTTACTGTTGCAGCAGATGAAAACAAAGGACGCTGGACAAACCCGCTACAGACCCAGGCTCACCCAGCAGCATGGAGAACACCCACAAGTGGGACCTGCACTCATTCCAGCAGAATAGGATTAGGATTCTCTTCCGTCATCATAGACCGACGCAGGCCGACGACAAAGGTCGTAAATCATTCACCAAAACCGCAATATTGGAATTATGTTTTGATCGGGATCCACGAGCGGACCAGTGTCGCGTTCGTCTGACAATGGGGAAGAGAAGTTCGCCACGACTCTGCTGCTGTGAAGAGGTAAGGTGTTATAAGCTAAATTATTATTTCTCCCTGAAAACTGTAATCCAAAAATGACTTTTGACCGATCGGTAAATTACAACTGTACTGCGCACGAAGTACGAAGTGCGTGCGCCGTGATAAACGGTTCATTTGCCGTGTTCGGACCGTGAACGCCCCCCCCCCCACTGCAGAAGAGGAGCGGGGGGGGGGCGTTCACGGTCTGAACGCCCCCGGTCCGCGGGGGGAAACATATGAGTCTATTCCATCATGTAGCGATGGCCGTCTTCTGTAGCGAGGGGGGGACACCCCCCCCCCCACACACACACAGTAGCGGGGGGGGGGAGCCGCTGTGACAGTGTTGCTGTGGAAACATGCAAGGAGTGTAATCCATCATGTAGCGAGGGCCGAACTCCGTCCTTTGTTGCGGGGGGGGGGGGCAAACCCCCCCCCACACACACACACACAGACACAGCCCTGAATGTGACCTTTCATTAGAGCCCAAAATGAAGATTCTACATTGAATTATTCAAAAGTTACAGACATTTTTCCAAACTGTGCCATTTGGCACAATTTGGCACAGTTCCAAAACGCCTGGGAACAGCCTGAGAACAAAGCTGTGTAAAATATTCATTTTTTGTGGTATTGTTACCAAATTTGGATCTCAGCTTGATAACACTTGGTTCTACATTTCTGTTGCATGTTCCAGCCAGATCGGACAGCTGTGTGTTATTTGCAAGAATTTGTATCCAAAAAAACACCGTGTCCAAATTTATTTTCTTCAAGTTCAGTATGTTTAGATGACTGTAACTCAGTGGCCGGAGCACGTAGAGAGATCATGTTTTTTTTTGCCCAAAAATTCAAAGTGTTTTCTTTTAAATGAGACCAACCCCATGAAGATGCTGCAAACGGTTGAATAACAGCTTTCGATTTACTTTGGGCACGTTTTTTTTTGGCATTTTTAGGAAAACTGCCCGGAGTGCAAGGGGTTAAACCAGTACATGTCCAGGCCCGTCTGAAGTTTGCTAGAGAGCATTTGGATGATCCAGAAGAGGATTGGGAGAATGTCATATGGTCAGATGAAACCAAAATAGAACTTTTTGGTAAAAACTCAACTTGTCTTGTTGGGAGGAGAAAGAACACCATACCTACTGTGAAGCATGGGGGTGGAAACATCATACTTTGGGGCTGTTTTTCTGCAAAGGGACCAGGACGACTGATCTGTGTAAAGGAAAGAATGAATGGGGCCATGTATCGTGAGATTTTGAGTGAAAACCTCCTTCCACCAGCAAGGGCATTGAAGATGAAACGTGGCTGGGTCTTTCAGCATGACAATAATCCCAAACACACCACCCGGGCAACGAAGGAGTGGCTTCGTAAGAAGCATTTCAAGGTCCTGGAGTGGCCTAGCCAGTCTCCAGATCTCAACCCCATAGAAAATCTTTGGAGGGAGTTGAAAGTCTGTGTTGCCCAGCGACAGCCCCAAAACATCACTGCTCTAGAGGAGATCTGCATGAAGGAATGGGCCAAAATACCAGCAACAGTATGTGAAAACCTTGTGAAAACTTACAGAAAACATTTGACTTCCGTCATTGCCAACAAAGGGTATATAACAAAGTATTGAGATGAACTTTTGTTATTGACCAAATACTTATTTTACCGAGGAATTTACCAATTAATTCATTAAAAATCCTTCAATGTGATTTTCTGGATTTTTTTTTTCTTATTTTGTCTCTCATAGTTGAGGTATACCTATGATGAAAATTGGAGACCTCTGTCATCTTTTAAGTGGGAGAACTTGCACAATTGGTGGCTGACTAAATACTTTTTTACCCCACTGTATGCTGTGGCAACCTCAAAAGGGAGCAGCCAAAAGACAAAAAAAAAGCTAAAGTTAAATTAATTCAAGTTTAATGTAGTGTGCACAGATGCATGCCCAACTTGTTCCGTTCCTCATTGTGCAATATGCAGACGTGAATGGGTTTGAAGCTTTGCTGCAAAGAGGAGGCTCTGCTGAATAATTTTGTTAATCCACGCACCTTTTTTTTTGCAATGAACACCTTGCAGGGCTCTGACAGTCTAATGTTTTGTTTTGTTTTTTCCCCAAATGATTTGGATTATATTTCTGGGTACATGTGGTAGTTTGTGTTTAACCATTATCATTCCCCTCCTTGCCAGCCAATTGGTGTTTAGACAGCGAGGGCGCAAGGCATAAAAGACACACTCTGCACTGACAGAAACTAACAAAACCACTGGTGTTAATGGGCAAAGTACAGTGTAAATTCTCGCTTTAGAGCATCGTAATAGAGCCCATAATCTCCAACTCAGACTGGAAGCAGGAGTTCAGCAGTCAAGAGAAAAAGACCACTTTGACAGAGGAGGTGAAGAATAAAAATTGATTCAAGCCTTAAAGTGGTATTACAGCTGCACAGTCCACAGTCAGTTGTCTGAGATGCTTGGCACATTTCTGGGTGTTTCCAAGCTCATTTCACTATTACAACATGAATTATGGGTCGGGTGCAAAGTGCAAAGAGGCTCTGCTAATGCAATCAATTATTCAGTGGTGTGTTTGGGGCGTAACGTGAAATAAACCAATCGCTGTCTTTGCTCACATTTCCTTTAGTAAACAGGGACACAATATCAAAGGCTTAGTACTAATATGACAGTGTTTAAATGGGAGGACAAATCTGATTTGTGCTGAGAACAATGCAGGCTCATTCACAAATTGAAAATGCATTTAAGGACAAGGAGCTTTCAAGGAGCTTTTTAACCTGCTTCTCCACAGCTCTGCTTCCACTGGGGAGACTTGATCATAATTATGCACAAACTTCATCCGAACTTGTCTTTCAAACCGAGAAAAAGCGAGCTGTTCATCTCAGACACGATCTGTTAATCTCCTCTGCTGAAATGCAAAACTGCTGTTTTAACTCAAAACAACTGTTCTGATATTTTCATTTTGAATCATTCTGTTGAAAGAATGACAGTAAATGAAGTTTAAAAAATTGTTGAAAAAATTGTCAATTATATAATGATGAATGTCGGTTTTGCATGCACCTGCCAGCTGTTCTCTGGGGCCACAGTGACAGCTCTTTTCCGGATATAGGACAGGCTCATCCCACTGTGGTCCAGTAATTGGATAGTATATGGATGGAATAAAAAACTATTAGGCCTAAGTGTATTATCATATTATAGCCCAATTAAAATGATAGGTGATTAGATTATAATGATATAACTCTGCCTATTAAAATAACAGAAAATTCCAGCGCATTGTGTCAGAAGGAGTGGCACGATTTCAAAACATGCCGCTGAAAGAGCATTGACAATGCGCTTCTGATGACATACCTCCTTTTTTCCTGATCAAAAGTGCATTGCCATAAAAGGCACCAAAATACAGATATGCATGAGATTGCAGACTGCCACACCTCTTTGAAATAAGTGCCATTCCTCCAAGAGCAAAGCCGGTGCACTGTCTACTGGTAATCAGATAGCATGACGCAAAGTGTAAAAAAAAAAGTCCTCATGTTTTTTGAAAGTTTACAGACACAGACCAAAAGTAGTAGTACAACCAGAAATCACAGGTACAGTGTCGGGCAGTGTGTCAACAGCTTAAGCATGACCAGTTGGGAAAGTTGGTAAGAATTTATAACCATATTCATTGTTACCTCGGATTTTGCCTTTTCTTAGCAGACACATTATCAATTGCTCCACCACTGTCAAACGATAAATAATATAAATACATATAACAAATTATAATTAATAGGTAACATTTTTTCCTGTGTTGTAGAATTAATAAATACAGCAGTAGTAGTGAATAAATGGTAAATTAATAACCAAATAGCTTATTTGTATTCTTGTGGTCTTTAATTATTGGGCATATTGACTCTCAAAAAAGAGGATTACATTCCAATTTTTCATCAGAATAAGAGATGTGAGCAATTCAAGAGATCTGCAAACAGTCTATTATAGTTTTACCATTGTGCTTGGGCTTACTATCTAAGATTAAAAGTAGAAATGGCCAAAGATCAGACTACAAGTTGGCACTTTAACAAAATACAAGCTCTGGGCCTTTTATACTGTAGTAGCTTTTCAGTCTTCTGTGGATAGTGGTCAGTCTCAGGATCCCAAAAGCTGCCTGGAGGGGTAAGCAACAACAAGTGTTACCTTGCTGCAAAATGCTACTGATCAGGAGAGGCTGAAATTTTCTACAGTAATCCATGCTGCCAGCTGCAGTGTATTGCAGCAAGGATAGCATATATTTCCTTCAAATACTCAGCTAATGGTGAAACATCTGTAAGCTAAACACAATTGCCTTTTGAAGCATTGTGCATTAAGTATTGTGCAGTGACAAAATAATTTGACAGGCCTCATCAGACATACTGTGAAGACTGGTGCACTGAACCTCAGAAATGATTTCAAATAAATATATGTAATGAATGACAACTATTCTCTGTGGTGTTCAATAAGTACCTAGCACGTTTTTCTTTTTTAAAGTGTAGAAGTAGACATGGTGTAAGGACAGTGTGGAGTAAGTGAGGAAACGTCCATTACTGGTTAAGGTCTGTAGTGTCATGTAGACTGGAGCAGACATGATCTTCCCAGCCAAATTAGTCGGGAAAGAGTGTATGCGAGGAGTAGGGGCACTCCAGCCGAGAACAACAGCACTTCATCTGGATGCTGGGCGAATACAGATAATGTTTGTTACACAGATAAGGTCAGTGCTCACTGACTTATCAAGAAAAGGTGCTACGGCAATTTAATACAGCTTATTTAGATGCAGCCATACAGGCTGAGGTAGTTTAGAGTGAGAGTATCACTTTGAATAGTCCACATGACAGAGGTTAATAATACTAACAGAAGGGATTTAAAACCTGAAATTTGAAGCCAATCATTTCCTCCTTTGTCTCAACTATCAGGTGTCAAAGAATAGAATTACCCCATTTATGTGACAATGCAGTCGGCCAGGGCTACATGATTTATTCCTGTGCATGTTCAAAGTCCTAAATACAAAAAAAGCTATGGAACCATACGAATAAAGCAAGAACCAATGGGAAAACTACAGATCTAAGCCAGGGTCTAAATAAAAACATAAGCAATACCATCATAGCAGTGACATTCTGTACAGTATAGAGTACAAACAAAACATTTGTTATAGAATTATTCTGAACATATTTACAAGAAAGACCATTCAGATAATGTAGTCGGACATAACACAAACACCATATGAAGATGTGTTGCAGGAATGAGTCATTTCAATCCAGCTGTCCACAGGGCATGTATCTGATTTGAATACTTGCACTCACTCACCAGGAACAAATGTAAATACTGCAATAAAACATGCTGTAATATTATTGATTCCACATCAAAGATGGTTTCCAGCTTATCGTAAGAAAGTTCAACAATACTCGATACAAAGTTATACAACATCAATAATCGTTATTAAAACTATACACAAATATAATATGAAATGATGTTGCGACAGTTCAGTCTTTTCTTCTCGACCCTTGTGCCATGTGCTATTATTTGATGTTATGTGTGAAGCAGCTGTAGAGTTCACCAACATGCCTTCTACTTCTCTGTCTTTCTATTTACCCACAAACATACACAACACCCCCCCCCCACACACACACACACACTTGTCGCAGCCAACTCAATCAAACATTACTAAAGTGCAACATTGGGGAGTAGTCACCTTTAGGTTTGCAGAACTGTAACAGAATGGTAAGATGAACAGTTCCCGAAAGGAATGTAGGAAAAGTAGGAAAAAAAGAGGAAATATTCTAAATAACATTCTTCATTTTAATGATTGTTTAGGTGATTATAAAACAAAGGAATGTGCCAATGAGAGAACTGAAACATCTCTACAGGGCGACGTAATGAAGCACGAAGGGGTTGCTATTCAGCAAGGCTGAACGATTCAGCGTTCTGTAGACCGAGGTGCCCCATTTGGCTAATGAAGGTCCCAGACTGTCTTCACACCACACCCCCACCCACCACTCCACTATGAAATGTTCTACTCATGAAAGTAATGAGGCAGGGAGGGAGGGAGCCTCTTCTGGCCACTGATAACCTCAGACTAAACTTGCAACCTTACGAGACAAGGGGCCTAATATCTGGCCGTCAATCAGCCCCCCAGCATCCCTGGCTGGAGTGTTTAATTACAAGGATCAATTATTTACCAGCCTCGTCTTTCACTACACAGTGCTCCCAAAAAGCAGTGTTTAAAAAAAAGAAAAAATTGGAAAGACCCAGAGGTTTTGGTGACACTTAAAAAAAAGTCTGTGTCCTTACCGATTTTGTTAACTATTTTAAAGAAGTGTTAGAATCAGCTTTCAAATGGCTATAGGTTAATACGATACTAAGCAAAAGACTGCAACATTCTTCATCTATGATAATACAAATGCATGCCAAACACTAAAAACTAAAATTCCTGTCTAAGAATGTTAATCTTGGAAGACTGGAGGCTGAAAAAATGATTATTCAAATAAAAATAAGCAAAAACAGGCTTCTACTACCTGTAAAGTTTTATTTAAAAAATAACTTCTTTACCATGCCACTTATCTGGACTTCATTTATTTCATTAACAACTCTTCTAGTGATTTTTTTTAACTTCAGCTGCACCAGCATCTTCAAAGCTTTAACTAATTTGCAAAGACAAGATCAGATTACCCCTTTGCTTGTATTCACAACAGCACTTCACCTGAGCCCTCAGGAAACACACAGAGTAACAAAAGGTCCAATATAGTGTATATTTTAAAATGTCCCCAGGGATTATGCATGCTGTACATAAAAACACAATACTTGATGTCCCATCAGTTGTTTAATTATTTGACTAAATTGAGCCTATGTAGATCGTATAAAACTTTGCATGTTTTCTACAAAAGTTCACAGTACTCTCTGTACTCTGGAGCATTGCAATATACAGATACCTTCTTACCTTCCAACAGCCTGCATAAATTAAGATTAAAGACACTAAGGTGATGTGTGAAAAACATGGGCCACTTTGTGACAATACAGTATTCTGCAGGAATTCTTAAATTCAGATATTCATGTACATTTATCTTATTTTTTATACATACAAGCCATACAAAAGAGTTTTAAGACCTATCAAACCCCTATGAGAATGGCTCTCCTTTATGGCAACAGCCTCCCCAAGAGTACTGCAACAATTAGTCAATTAATCAAATAGTTGATCGATAGAAAATCAATAGGCAACAAAGTAACTGACTAATCGTCTATGTACCCTTGTCCACTCATTTCTAAATTATGAGGGGAAAAGAATTGAGGAAAAAAATGTAAGTGTCAAAAAGTCACAAATTTACAAGCAACAACAAAAACCTGGCGGCTGCCAGTGGTAACCGCACAACCTCTTTGTTGGTCAGAGAAAGTTTTATATGACATTTTGAGCTTGACCTTTTGACCCTAAACCCCTAGTGAGACGTCAGGGTGACAGGGTGAACATGTGGACAACGTTTGGTGACCCTAGGTTTCATTATTGTTGATGTATAGTTTATCTGCCATTTTGACCTTGACCTTTCACCTTTTGAACCAAAACCCCTATCTGTGAGTTGGGGGTCCCAACGAGACGTGTGCACGAGGTTTGGTGACTCTACCTTTCTTTGTTGTTGAAATACAGTTTAAATAGAAATTTGACCTTGGCCTTGTAATCCCAAAACCATAGTCAGAGGTCAGGGTCACAGGGTGAACCTGTGTGCAAACTTTGGTGACCCTAGCTTTTACTCATGCTATAGTAAATAGGGCATAGGGAAAGCTGACCATGATCTTTGACCTTTTGACCCCAAACCCATAGTCAGAGTTCAGTGTCTTAGGGTAAACCCGTGACCAATTGTTGGTGACCCTAGCTTTAATTGTTCTATAGTAGATAGTGAAATGGTATGAATGTTAACATTGAGCCTTTGACCTTTTGATTCCAAATCCACAGTAAGAGGGCAGGGTCTGAGCGGTCCAAGACTTGTGTTAGACATGATGATATCGATTTGAAAATGCTATATCATTACTTTCTGAAGTTATCACGTTCACAAGATTTTGGGAAAATTGATCTCTGACCTCGATCTAAAGGTCAGAGATCCTAAAGGTCAAAGGTCACCCAAATTCAAACTCGTCCGAGATTTTTCATAGATACACCCATGGTATCAAGTTGAAAAGCCCACGTCATTTCTTTCTCTAGTTATCGCGTTCACAAGGTAGGCGTTGATGCGACTGCTGCTACCCATCCACCTGGCGGGGTGATGACAATACCCCTTCAGCCTTTAGAGACTGAGAGGTAATTAAACAAAAAAACTCACAATTTCCATACAAAAGGTCACAATTAAAAGAAAACACCAAACCAGAATGTCAGTGGCAGAGTAATTCATTCCAGCCTGATGAAAGTCCTGACCTTTCACCCTAAACTTGATCACAACCTGGATGCAGACCTACATCAGGATCATTGTGTGTGTTTGTCGAGCACTGAATGAATTGCCTAGGTGAAGCAGTGATTTTTGTAAAATGTGGATGGACAATGCACCATCGCATTAGCAAGCTGTTTTTTGAAGATTTAAAATTTATAGCAAAAAATAAATTCTTTCTTTCAGCTGCTCCCTTCCAGGGTCACCACAGTCAGTCCCTCCAGGATTTTGCGATGTTGCGATCGTGTCAATTCACGTGAAATCAGCCAATCAGCGCAACTATTGCGTGACCTTGCAACTTTGCCCAATCACCGCAACATTCCTCGCAATTTTGGCCCAATCCTCGTCAACTTCCGCCAATTTCACCAATCAAATTTGTCTCTAACTGTGCTCAAATGCTCAGTCTAACCAATCAAATGCATCGTTGCACCGCGTTCACTTCCGTGTTTACAGTGAGTATTAACGAGCACATCAAAACAATGTGTGATTTTAAAAAAACACTCACCCACGAGGTTTCCAACGCATCCCTTCCTCCGTCCTCCCCCAGCTTGCAGGTGGACTTCTTCGCCACGTCGCCGTCCTGACTGCGTGTACGATGCGCTGGGTTGTGTTGAAAAACATCCACCTTCCCAAAAGCACCCCCGTCGTCGCAGGAGCGCGAATGAGGACAAATGCCATGAAACCCACAAACAAAACGATCAATCTTAACACTACAGCCAGTGTTTGAGCATTATACATCTTTTGAGGCTAGAATTCATTACTACATCTTGTCAATGAGCTTTAAAACTGTGAATCGCCGGTCTGGACACGCACCTGCCCCCCACACCCACCCCGGCGTAAATGAAAGGATGTGTATCTGAAGAGACGTGTGTGGTGTGTGTGTGTGTGTGTGAGTGTGTGGTGTGTGTGTGTGTGTGTGTGTGTGAACACGTGTGTGCAGATAGACAGGTAGGATTAGGCACAGAAGAGAGAGAGAATATTTTTTCAGAAAAACAGATTCCAATAGATAATACAGAGCAACAGAATAGTTTTTTTATTTTTTCCCTCTGCCACTCAGTACCGAGTGGTTGGGGATCAGAGGGAGTTTTCAAATGAAGGGTTGCCAATAATTTCCAAATCTCTACTCTTCACCATGCATTCAATACAATTTAACTGTTGTAATGAATATTGTGTTAAAGTCTGTATTTGCTGCTGCACAAAAGAATTTTTCTGTATAGCAGAAGTTTCTGCTTAATTTACAAATCACTGTAATAGGAAATTTTTGATAATCCTGTGCTTTTGGAAAAAAGCCTCTGCTTTAAAATTTGTAATTCTTCCCACAACTTTTAGTGCAAAAAAATCCTAAAAACATCACAACTTCTATCGCAACTTTTTAAAAAGCTCCCACAAATTCAGGCTTTTTGGGCAGCAATAATCACAAAAACATCCCGCGAAATCCTAGAGGGACTGCATAGTGTATCATCACCTGACATCACGATGAGCCACATGTTGATTTGGCAACGATTTTTACAATGGATGCACTTTCTGACGTAACCCTCTCAGTTTTTGTGGGTCTGTCTGAAATCTGGTTATCATCGTTGTCACCTGAACCTGTTGTTACCATCCCTGGTTATAATGTGTATAGGAAAGACAGGAAGCAAGGAAAAGGTGGAGGAGTTTTACTATATGTTAAAAACACCTTAAAATGTATCAAACTGAATGGTCAAAAGATATGTCTTGAATGTGTAGGAATTAACATTCAGTTATCAGCCAATATGACCTCTGTTATTTGTTTATACCGCAAATCCTCCTCTAAAGCAGATTTTTTAGGACCAATTAAAGCGCTTCTTAGTCAATGCAATCTTAAAAGCAGTGTTGGGAGTAACACATTACAAAGTAATGCGCTACTGTAACACCACTACTTTTGCAGTAACATGCTCTGTAATGAAATTACTGTTTAAAAATTCAGTAATGCGTTCAGTTACTGAAATTTGATCAGATGCATTACTCGCGTTACTTGTTTTGTTAATAGGGATAGATATTTTAGCGGCAAATAAATTGATCTAACCATAGCTGGTGCAGCCATCAGTCTCCTCCCCCGCGGGTTGGTTTCCTGTTCCACACGGTGGGAAAAAAATGCCGTGGTGACTTCTCATATGGAGAGCCTTGATCACCTGTTGTCCGAGCGCGAGTAGCCCCCCAGCAGCTCCTACCTCTGTGGTTAAACATGACTATTTTTTGAGCAAGAAGCTCGCATTTGTCTGCAGTTGTGTAAATGTGTAAGTGTGTAAGTAATTGTGTGCAAGTTTTCTTACAAACAGAGAAAAAGTGACTGTGATTTGTTGCAGTAAAGAACAGCTTCTTGTAAGCGGTGGAACTTTCATTTATCTATGCTTTCTATTTTATCTCATTCATTTACACGCTGTTGTGACATGCAATTATTTCATGGAAGTAAATCCTCTAAATATCATCTTTTAATGGGCTGGTCCAGGGGTGTCCAAACATATGGCTCCTGGGCCAAAAATGGTCCACCAGGGGGGTCCAAAATTTTCTCTGTGAATGTACAGCTTATTTTTTGTAAATTTCTGACTTTCTACTGATTACAATAATTTGTGTAAATCTGACATATTTTTTTCTCTGTAAGATGAGACTTTTTTCTCAATAGTTTTCTTTTTCTTCTTTTTGCTGATGAGAACAATGGGGCCCTTGATCTTGCTACAGTGGGGCAAAAAAGTATTTAGTCAGCACCAATTGTGCAAGTTCTCCCACTTAAAAGATGAGAGAGGTCTCCAATTTTCATCATAGGTATACCTCAACTATGAGAGACAAAATAAGAAAAAAAAAAATCCAGAAAATCACATTGAAGGATTTTAATGAATTAATTGATAAATTCCTCAGTAAAATAAGTATTTGGTCACCTACAAATAAGCAAGATTTCTGGTTCTCACAGACCTGTAACTTCTTCTCTAAGAGGCCTCCTCTGTCCTCCACTCGTTACTTGTATTAAAGGCACCTGTTTGAACTCGTTATCAGTATAAAAGACACCTGTCCACAATCTCAAACAGTCAGACTCCAAACTCCACTATGGCCAAGACCAAAGAGCTGTCAAAGGACACCAGAAACAAAATTTGTAGACCTGCACCAGGCTGGGAAGACTGAATCTGCAATAGGTAAGCAGCTTGGTGTGAAGAAATCAACTGTGGGAGCAATTATTAGAAAATGGAAGACATACAAGACTACTGATAATCTCCCTCGATCTGGGGCTCCATGCAAGATCTCACCCCGTGGGGTCAAAATGATTACGAGAACGGTGAGCAAAAAATCCCAGAACCACATGGGGGGACCTAGTGATGACCTGCAGAGAGCTGGGACCAAAGTAACAAAGGCTTACATCAGAAACACACTACGCCGCCAGGGACTCAAATCTTGCAGTGCCAAACGTGTCCCCCTGCTTAAGCCAGTACATGTCCGAGGCCCGTCTGAAGTTTGCTAGAGAGCATTGGATGATCCAGAAGAGGACTTGGAGAATGTCATATGGTCAGATGAAACCAAAATAAAACTTTTGGTAAAAACTCAACTTGTCGTGTTTGGAGGAGAAAGAACACCATACCTACTGTGAAGCATGGGGGTAGAAACTTATACTTTGGGCTGTTTTTCTGCAAAGGGACCAGGACGACTGATCCGTGTAAAGGAAAGAATGAATGGGGCCATGTATTGTGACATTTTGAGTGAAAACCTCCTTCCATCAGCAAGGGCATTGAAGATAAACGTGGCTGGGTCTTTCAGCATGACAATGATCCCAAACACACTGCCAGGGCAAACGAAGGAGTGGCTTCGTAAGAAGCATTTCAAGGGTCCTGGAGTGGCCTAGCCAGTCTCCAGATCTCAACCCCATAGAAAATCTTTGAGGGAGTTTGAAAGTCTGTGTTGCCCGGCGACAGCCCCCAAAACATCACTGCTCTAGATGAGATCTGCATGGAGGAATGGGCCAAAATACCTGCAACAGTGTGTGAAAACCTTGTGAAAACCTACAGAAAACGTTTTGATCTCTGTCATTGCCAACAAAGGGTATATAACAAAGTATTGAGATGAACTTTTGTTATTGACCAAATACTTATTTTACCGAGGAACTTACCAATTAATTCATTAAAAATCCTTCAATGTGATTTTCTGGATTTTGGTGCACTCTTACACAGGCACGGAGAGGAAGGATGAAATAACGAGGATTTACGTGCAGGGTTCACCACAGCACATTTAATACCGAAAGACAGACAATTCCCAAAAAGGTGAAGACATACAAAAAACACAAACACACTTACTGATGGCGTTCGGGGGCCAGCATTAGCCAGAGAACGAATGAGAGGAGACGTGTTAGCCACAGGTGCGCCCCAGAGCTGACATCGCTTCAAGGACGCACAAGAACCACGGCGAACATGGCGTGACTAACACATCGTGAGAGTGCTGAAAATACTGGCAGACTAACAGCACAGATGACAATACTATGGACCAGCAGTGCGTGACTGGCAAATGGCCGCTAAGTACACGCACTGCTGTGATGGTGTGATGCGAAAGCACCTGGGCAAGGACCGGGAAAGATGATCAGTGGGAGTTTGAATCAGCTGATGATAATGAGAGAGGCGACGTGGCTGGACCGGCGAGCGTCAGCATGCGATCACAGAAAGTAAGTCAAAGCTGCGCATAAATCCATTAATACTTCCCCTCCTCGTGCGCTCCTCCTGCGTAAAAGCGCACAAGGAGGCTTATGACAGTTGGAGCTGAAGCGTGTGATGTGGTCTTTCACGCCTGCTGTTTATCTAAGCCTGTGACACAACGTGAAGGCATAGCCGTAAAATTAAAACAAGAAACCAGAGAAACTGTGAGCTACAAAGCTGCTGTCATTCCAGTCAACAACACCGGCATCCATTCTGTTGCTTACGTCATGGTGGTGCCACCCTTCATTCGGTGGGCGGCATCACAGTCCAGTCAGCAGCTGCGGTTTTTTGATGATAACTAGTTATGCAGGCATGGTTGTAAACATTATACTGATTATCAACAATGACTTTTGGGTTTACACAACATGCTAAAAAATTGTCAAAATCGTGTCATCAGGACTTCCGGTTATGGCGGCCACGTGAGAAGGACACGTATCACTCTGCTCTGCTCCTAGAGAAAAAAAAATCGGCAAATAACTTTCTCATTTGGACAGAACCGATTCCCAGCGTTGGGCGAGGATATGTCGGTGAAACCTAAGGCTGGAAAATCAGTAGAGGAAAAAGCGAACCGTCCAAAACTGTCAAAGTAACGACTGTCACGTCTGTGATGCAGCATATTATAAAGCTCCATAGATGGCGGAGGAAGCTAGCAGCGGTGCGGGTGACTGCGGGAAATGGCACAGGTGCAGTGCTTGCTGCCATTAGTTCAATGAGGAGCAGACTTTTCCGCTAGAATTTAATGGGATATGGCAGCGTTGGAAGGAATGAGAAAAAATTGGGTGACTGTGTAGAGCGAATAGCGCAGGTGGAGCTTCATGGTCTCCAGTGCTGAAGAGGATGTCACCAGCCTTCAATTAAAGGGTGCGCACTTTGGAAAAAAAATAAATGTCTGGAAGATAATGTCTTGGACTTGGAGCCCCGGTCGAGGACGGAACAACTTGAGGCTGGTGGGTCTACCCGAAGGAACTGAGGGTCGGGGACCCATGTTCCTTTTATGGAAAAGTGGATTCCGGAGGCGCTGGGCAGCGCGGAGCTGCAATCATCAGTCGTTCTGAAAGTGGCACCCCGTATCGGCACACCGAGAGATAAGGGACCACCGAGGACGCTTATTATGAAGTTCTCAGCACAGAGACAGGATGAAGATCTCCAACGCTGCGCGAGCCAAAGGAGAATTAAACACCAGGACCAAGCAGGTGCGGTTCTACCCAGATTTGGCCACAGGAATCCTACAATTGAGGAAGCAGTTTGACCCCGTACGTAAAGAGCCTGCGCAACCTTGGGATTCGTCATGGAGTGATTCACCCTGCAAGACTGTTGACCACGTATGGGGGCAGAGAACACACATCTTCAAGACCCCAGAGGAGGCGCAGGAAGTTCATCAAGAAGATCCAAGAAGAGACTGGTGGGAGCTAAACATGAACAAAATATAAGGTAGAATATTTAAGCATTGCACAGGCATCTGACTGATTTGAAGCCAATAGCAAGTTTACAAAATATAGATTGTATTATATATTAAAAAAAAAACCTCTATGATGTACAAAGTTGCTAAAAATTTTGGAGATAAGTTGGAAAACTACAGAAGAGAGTTAATGTTACGTCATTAAAAGCAGTAGAGTTAGGGTGATTGGGAGGATGAAGAAGGAGTGGCTTTGGCTGATCCTCGTGGGTGTGGAGCGGTCGATGGCTATATCGGGAGACGGAATTTTTCTTTTGATTTTGGGGGGATCACCACAAATGTGGGAAGTGGGAATTTGTTTGTGTGTAGTTTGTAGGATGAATGTTCAACCACTCATGTTTTTGCTTCTCTGTATGAGCATGTTTACACTGCAAGGTAATCCCAAACTCCCTATTGATCATAGACCAAAGCGTTAATCTTAATTTAACTTCATGGAATTGCAGAGGTCTACAAAATTTAAAAAAACTTAAACAAGTTATGAATAAAATAAAAGACATGGGTTCAAAAATTGTGTTTTTACAAGAAACTCATCTAATAGAGGAGGATGTAAAAAGAATTAGGAGTAGATGGCAAGGAAGTGTTTTCACCTCATCATTTTCATCCCGATCCAGGGGAGTTATGATTCTCATACATAAATCAGTCCCATTTCAAGTGAAAAATGTAATTGGAGAAAAAATTTGGAAGATATTTAATTATTCAGGATCTTTGCTATTAGAAAATATAAATCCTGGTGAACTTATATGGTCCCAATATAGATGATCAAAAGTTCTTTGCTAATTTTATTTCTTATCTTATCATCACTTACAGGGCAACCATATAATAGCAGGGGATTTTAATTGTACATGAATCCCGGTATAGATAGATCAACAGGACTGGACTGTACGCACAATGGATGTAGGATGATCATTAATCATTTTATGAAAGAATTGAGACTGCTAGATATATGGAGAGAAATGAAACCACAAGTTAAAGTCTACTCTTGTTATTCTAATACCCACAAGACATTCTCATGTATTGATTATTTTTTGATCTCCACAGTAGGGATGGGCATAATTTACCGATTAACCGATAATTGATCATTAAGAATTTCACCGAGGAAGTTCATTTTCGTCGACAAACCGTTTTTTTTTTTAAACAATCCGAGGTTATTAGGCCTACTGCACGGCCGTCCTCAAACAATGCAATGGCAAAATTTGGGCACCAGGGGGCAACATTACACCATCGCCGTACCCTGGCGTGCCTCAGTTGATACATGCGGGCTTCCGTAGGGCAATCATGAAGCGGTTACGGCGAAGTGTTGCGTGGGACCATATCAATTTAAAAAATGACCAGATGTACTGCATTCACTGCAATGCAGCATACAAATATACCTCATCGACAGGGTCCATGGAACACCCTTATTACGCGAAGAAACCGCCAACAGTGGTTGCGCGCTGAGTAATGGCGGTCGTGAAGATTCTTTTTTTTTTCAGAAACTTTATTGAGAAGGTCATGAAGATTCGGTGTACACACGTCGAGGGAAGCTGCAGGAGGCGGCGTACTGGCTCGACGGGAAGACTATTTCGCACAAACAGGCACAAGAGAACAGCAAAAAGTTCTGCACGGCTAGACTAAGTAACACGAGCGATAAAGAGCAATGAATGCGGTCTTCCTTCGCTGGGTGGGCCGCTCGGCAGGGAGAGAAGCTGGGTAAAACGTCTCGGCCAATCAGCTTGCGGGGTGAAACGTCTCGGCCAATCAGCTTGCAAGATTCCCGAGGGCTCTCCGTGCTGATTCCTGATGTTCTAATGTAGTCTACCTGCCTTGTTATGTACCTAAAAATGTTAATGATTAACCGATTATTAATCATTAATTCTCCCGACGATCGGTGAAGAAATTTTCACCGAATGCCCATCCCTACTCCACAGAATTAAGGTCCAAGATTCAAAACTGGCTTTTATGATAACATTGTGATCTCTGATCATGCACCCTGCTGTCTAATATATGTAGATAAGAAATTGACAAAGGAACCAGGTAGGTGGCAATTTCAGCATAAATGGCTTCAGGATGAGGAATTTGTTAAGTACATAGAAAAACAGATAGATGAGTTCTTTGATATCAATACTACACAAACATCAGCATGTGTAAAGTGGGAGGCTTTCAAAGCTTTTATTAGGGGACATATTATTAGTTATACAGGTTCAAAATCTAAGAAGACTCGACAGGAGAGAGTCCAATTGGAACATAAAATAAAAATTCTTCAAGAAAAAGTGTATGCAGGAAATGATTCAAGGTTGGAGAACGAATTACTGATTTTGAGAGCTGAATATGACAAAAAATCAGCGAATAGAACTGCCTCGAGTCTTCTAAGATTGAAACAATCTTTTTATGAACAAGGTGAAAAATCAGGAAAATAATTGGCATGGCAGATTAAACAATTAGAATTTAAAACACCAATTACCAGTATTATAAGTAACGGACAGGTAGTTATAGAGCCTTTAGAAATTAATAGAGCCTTTAGAGATTACTATGAAAAATTATATACCAAAAATGAATCTGATTTAACAAAACTAAATGGGTTTTTGAACGGACTATCTATACCGTGTATTCCAAATGAAAACAGGGAGATACTGGAGTCTAAAATTAGTCAAGAAGAAGTTGGGCTAGCCATTGATAATATGAAATCAGGAAAAAGTGCAGGACCAGATGGTCTTCCAGTTGACCTTTATAAAAAATTTAAGAATAAATTAATAAAACCTTTTTTGGAAATGGTTTTAGAAGCATTTCAAAATAGTAATTTACCACCATACATGAATAATGCCTTAATTATACTGTTGCCAAAACCAGGTAAACTCTCGAATAAATGTGAAAATATGAGACCAATAAGCCTATTAAATGCCGACCTTAAGATAATCTGTAAAATTTTAGCAAGACAAATACAAGAAATTTTACCAAATATTATTAATCGAGATCAGAATGGCTTTATGAATGCCTCCTGATTAGGATGCCTCCTGGACGCCTCCCACTTGAGGTGTTTCAGGTACGTCCCACTGGGAGGAGACCCCGGGGCAGACCCAGGACTCGGTGGAGAGACTATGTCTCCCAACTGGTCTGGGAACGCCTTGGTATCCCCTCTGAATAGCTGGAGCAGGTGGCTAGGGAGAGGGAAGTCTGGGCTTCTCTGCTTGAACTGCTGCCTCCGCGACCCGGACCTCCGGAAAAGCGGTAGAAGATGGATGGATGGATGGAGAATGGCTTTATAAAGGGAAGACAAGGCTTCCATAATGTAAGAAGACTATTTAATATTATTTATTCTAATAAAGAAGCACCGGATACAGCTCTCCTGTCATTGGACGCCGAAAAGGCCTTTGATAGAGTCGAATGGCCCTTTCTTTTTGAAGTCTTACAAAGGTTTGGACTTGGAAATAATTTCATAAAATAGGTTCAGATAATATACAATAATGCTACAGCAGAAATCCTAACAAATAGCAATATTTCAAAATCAATAAAAATCAATAGAGGATGTCGACAAGGTTGTCCACTTTCACCTTTACTGTTTACTATGGCAATTGAACCTTTAGCGATGGCGGTACGTTTACATTCACAAATATATGGAATTAAAGTTGGACCAACAGAACATAAAATCTCCCTGTATGCCGATGACATAATTTTGTTTATGTCGAATCTTAAAAAAATCAATTCCGACCTTGTTGAATTTAATAAAGAATTTTGGGGAAATATCAGGATATAAATTAAATAAAACTAAATCTTCAATATTAATGCTAAATGAGATCCAGAGAAATCACCCAGCTCCTGAGGTAAATCAATTCAATGTTGTAAATCAGTTTAAATATTTAGGAATCCAAATTGTGCCTAAGTTAGAATCAGTCGCCAGTGTCAACTATGAAGCCTTAATGACAGACATTAATGAGTTACTTCAGAGACAGATGTCACTACCAATGTCGATGATCGGGAGAATCAATATACTTAAAAGTAATATCTTACCTAAAATACTTTATTTATTTCAATACATTCCTTTACCACGACCTTCAGACTTATTCTCAAGAATTAAAAAAAAGTTAGTGGAATTTATATGGAACAACAGGAGGGCTAGATTACGTCTGTCCTTATTATATTTACCATTTGATCGAGGAGGTCTGAAATGTCCAAACTTTATGTTGTATTATTGGTCGGCACAACTGAGGTCTATGACATATTATTTTTCATCAAATGATCTCCCTCACTGGACTGAAATGGAATCATACAATTTACCTTTACCTCTTCCCATATTCATATACTCAGATTCGGCAAAAAAATTACAAAAACAAGTTAAAAATCCATTTGTAAAGCATATGATTAAAATATGGTGTGAAACTAAAAACTATTTAAAAGAACCACACTTATTGTCACAATTTAGCCCAATATGGGGTAATCAATATTTTAAACCAGGGAGAGCGGATGCTGTATTTAAAGTATGGAATTTAAAAGGGATTCAAAAGATTCAAGATTTATATCTGTCACGTTCAGATAACATAATGTCTTTTGAAGAGCTGAGGATCAAATTTAATCTTTATAGAACACATTTTTTTAAATATCTTCAACTTAGGAACTTTATTCGATCAAATCAAAATAAAGCTCTCACTCGACCCATTTATTCATCCTTGGAAAAAATGTTGATGAAAGATAGTAAAAGAAAGGGTATTATTTCAGAGTTTTATAACTCATTGACACTATCCTCAAGTGAAAACTCACAGAAAAGATTAAACTACTGGAAAGAAGATCTGCAAACTGAAATTTCAGAGGAACAATGGGAATTGGCTTGTACAGAAGCTCAAACCAAATCAATAAATGTACGTCTTAAATTGATACATTTTTAAATGGTTAATGCGGATGTATGTTACACCGGTGGAGTTAAATAGATATAACAAAAACATACCAGATACGTGCACAAAATGCATGGAAAGTAAAGGAACCCTATTTCATTGTTTATGGGAATGTAGAATAATTAGAATGTTTTGGGAAGAGGTGAGGGTAACAATTGAAAAAATAATTTCAAAACAAATCATATTGAATCCTAAACTGTTTTTGTTGGGTCTGTACCCAGAAAAGCATAACTTTAATAAAAGTGAAAGAACATTCATAGACCTCAGTTTGCTTAATGCCAAAAAATGTATTGCACTACTGTGGAAAAAGACTCATAGACCAGTTGTGACTCAGTGGTTAAGACAGATGTTAACAAACCTTCCACTAGAAAGAATAACATACATACTGAAATCAAAGGAAAATGTGTTTGAGAATATATGGAGACCTTTTATTGATTATGTAAAGAATTTAAACATAACTTTTGAAGAAGAAGGTGAATGATGTGTGTGGACCTTGTATATTCCAAACTGGTGAATATAATATGTATACTTATGTAATGGATTGCCTAGACTAAACAGAGGAGCATTGTTGAAGACTTGATTTTGTTGGTGGTTGTTGGTGTTTTTAGTGCATTTTTTTTTTTTGTAGTACTTTAGTGTTAGTGTTTGATTGTTTGTGTCATGTTTGGTAAAAAAAAAAAAAAAGGTTCAATAAAGATATTGTGGAAAAAAAAATTGTGTCATCAGACCTTTAAGTATGCATTTAAAAGTAACGCGAAAGTTATTTTTCCAAGTAACTAGTTACTTGGAAAAGTAACTAGTAACTAGTTACTAGTCCAAGTAACTAGTAACTAGTTAGTTGCAGTAACTCAAAAGTAACTAGTAACTGTAACTAGTTACTCTTTTTTAGTAACTTGCCCAACACTGCTTAAAAGTGAATTAATCTTATTGGGTGACTTTAATATAAACTGGGATGACAAAAAATACAGGAAAAATCTAAAAATCACTACAGATCACTATAACTGAACTCGGTTAATAGATAAACCAAACAGAGTCACAAGCCAGTCAAAAACCAAAATTGATTTACTTTGAACAAATAGACCTGAAAGAATGTCCCAGTCTTATAACCTTTTAAAAGGACTGTCCGACCACAATATAATATTAGAAACAAGAAAAATTCCACAGAAACAGCTTTTAAATCCATTTAAAAAGTCATCAGTTAACACAATGCGTTATAATTCCAAAAAAACAACAAAACAATGGCAATAAACAAAACTGAATAGAAGGAAATTACCTCTTCAAATGACATAAATCACAGCAATGAATTTTTTATAACAAAAATCAAAGAGGTTATTGCGGCATTTAAAAAAAAAAAAAAAGGAAATAACAAAAAGAATCAATTTACCATGGCTCAACTCCGAATGTCTACAACTAATGAAGATGAGAGATCAACTTCTTAAAATAGCTCTAAAATCAGGTTGAAAAAACAGACAAAAATTTATGTCTGCTAGAAATAAGGTAACACAGCGCTACCAGAGGACTGACCTCCCACTGTAGCTTTCACTATTTACAGTTGCTGTGTGGCCTAGGGTCAGTGAAACGGAGATAGGCGCCGCCCCATACACCACATGGTGTCCCACTGGCTGGGGAAGGCATTAACTTAATTAACTTGGAAATAAGGTAACACAAACTCTGAGGAAGGATAAGGCAAACTTTTTTATATCCATTATCAAAAATGCAAAAGGAGATGGCAAAAAAAAGTGGAATAATATTAACAAATTGACAAATAAACAGAAGGAAAAAAAAGATACCGGAGATATGGAACCTACATACCTGCAAGCAATATTGAAGAAATGCAAAAAATGCTACAGGAAGAGCTGATGTTGCTCTTTCACTGGGTTGTTGAGAACAAACCAAAACTGAATTTGGAAAAAACTAAAACCCTCTTGCTTGGTTCCAGGTATGCCCTTAGAGCAGATGAGGAACTGTGTATTTCCTTAGAAGGTGTACATATTAACCCCTTGCACTCCGGGCAATTTTCCTAAAAATGCCAAAAAATAACGTGCCCAAAGTAAATCGAAAGCTGTTATTCAACCCTTTGCAGCATCTTCATGGGGTTGGTCTCATTTAAAAGAAAACACTTTGAATTTTTTGGCAAAAAAAACATAATCTCTCTACGTGCTCCGGCCACTGAGTTACAGTCATCTAAACATACTGAACTTGAAGAAAATAAATTTGGACACAGTGTTTTTTTGGATACAAATGCTTGCAAATAACACACAGCTGTCCGATCCGGCTGGAAAATGCAACAGAAATGTAGAACCAAGTGTTATCAAGCTGAGATCTAAATTTGGTAACAATACCACAAAAAATGAATATTTTACACAGCTTTGTTCTCAGGTAGTTCCCAGGCGTTTTGGAACTGTGCCAAATTGTGCCAAATGGCACAGTTTGGAAAAATGTCTGTAACTTTTGAATAATTCAATGTAGAATCTTCATTTTGGGCTCTAATGAAAGGTCACACTCAGGGCTGTGTCTGTGTGTGTGTGTGTGGGGGGGGGGGTTGTCCCCCCCACCGCTACAAAAGACGGGAGTTCGGCCCTCGCTACATGATGGATTACACTCCTTGCATGTTTTCACAGCGGCTCCCCCCCACCCCCTCGCTACTGTGTGTGTGTGGGGGGGTTGTCCCCCCCCCCTCGCTACAGAAGACGGCCATCACTACATGAAGGAATAGACTCATATGCTTCCCCCTGCGGACCGGGGGGCGTTCGGACCGTGAACGCCCCCCCCCCGCTCCTCTTTTGCAGCGGGGGTGGGGGGGCGTTCACGGTCCGAACACGGCAAATGAACCATTTATCGCGGCGCACGCACTTCGTACTTCGTGCGCAGTACAGTTATAATTTACCGATCGGTCAAAAGTCATTTTTGGATTACAGTTTTCAGGGAGAAATAATAATTTAGCTTATAACACCTTACCTCTTCACAGCAGCAGAGTCGTGGCGAACTTCTCTTCCCCATTGTCAGACGAACGCGACGCTGCTCCGCTCGTGGATCCCGATCAAAACATAATTCTAATATTGCAGTTTTGGTGAATGATTTACGACCTTTGTCGTCGGCCTCCATCGGTCTATGATGACGGAAGAGAATCCTAAACGTCTATTCTGCTGGAATGAGTACAGGTCCCACTTGTGGGTGTTCTCCATGCTGCTGGGTGAGCCTGGGTCTCTAGCAGATTCGTCCAGCGTCCTTTGTTTTCATCTGCTGCAGCAGTAAATCTCTCTTCACCCAGCCTGAATTTCTGTGCTTCAATTGGCTCCTGCATTCACAGTAGGCGGGTCCTCCTCCTAGGTTTTCATTCATTGGCTCTTCAAGGTTTCAGAAACCCAATTCAAGGCTCTTATTAGTCAAATGAGAGGTCAATCAGATGAACTAATCTGTTCGCGGCTGTGTCTGCAGTTTTTTTTTAGTGGCGCTTGAACGCCACTACATCACCATCACCACCTACATCACCACAATCTGGACTATGCGTCCGAGTGCGCAGGAGTGCGCCCTCGTGCGTCCTAGGACACAGAGACTTGCCCGCCCGCGGAACAACGGAGCGCAAGTGGTTAAACAAATTAAAGAAATGAAACTGCTAGGAGTTACTGTTGATGGAGCATTGTCGTGGTCAACCCATATTAATAACACTGTTGCTAAAATGAGTAAAGGGATTTCTTTAATTAGGTGATGTGCTACCCTGTCCCCCCCCCCCCCCCGCCTGCACACCAACTACTGCCGCCTCTAAAGTCATCGAGACCTGCTGTCCACACCCCACTCCACCAACACCCCCCCACTCCAAGCAGACAGCCCCCCAACCTGACCCTCACTAAGACCCAGGTGAGGACGGCACTGAGGAAGATCAAGGCGAGGAAGGCGTCGGGACCGGATGGCATCAGCGTGAAGCTCCTCAAGTCCTGCGCAGACCAGCTGTGTGGGATTGTGGAGCACATCTTCAACCTGAGCCTGAAGCTGGGGAGGGTACCACAGTTGTGGAAAACATCTTGTGTGGTACCCGTACCAAAGACTTCCCACCCCAGAGACCTGAACATCTACAGACCAGTGGCCCTGACGTCTCACATGATGAAGACCCTGGAGAGACTGCTCCTTGCTCACCTCCACTCCCTGGTGGGACCAGCAATGGATCCACTCCAGTTCGCCTACCAGCATGGCATCGGGGTGGAGGATGCAGTGATCTTCCTCCTTCACGGTTCCCTGTACCACCTGGAGAAGCCTGGGAATGCGGTGAGGATCATGTTCTTTGACTTCTCCAGTGCTTTCAACACCATCCAACCGATGATCCTGAAGGACAAGCTGCTGTGCGTGTGGACCAGCACCTGTCATCATGAATCCTGAACTGCCTCACAAACTGGCCACAGTTTGTGAGAACCCGGGATTGTGTGTTCAACACGATCATCGGCAGCACGGGGCCCCCCAGGGAACGGTCTTGGCTCTCTTCCTGTTCACCCTTTATACTGCAGACTTCTCACATAACACAATACACTGCCATCTACAGAAGTTCTCTGACGACTCTGCAATTGTCGGCCTCATCTCCAATGGAGATGAAGCTGAGTACAGAGGACTTATCCAGGACTTCATGGACTGGTGCCATCGGAACTGCCTCCAGATCAACGCGAGGAAAACTAAGGAGCTGGTGGTGGACTGCCGCAGGCAAGGACAACCCCTCATAGCACCAGTAAACATCCAGGGAACAGACATTGAGATGGTGACATCCTACAAGTACCTGGGTGTTCATCTGAACAATAAAATAGACTGGTCACACAATACCGACGCACTCTACAAGAAGGGACAGCACAGGCTGTTCCTACTGAGGAGGCTCAGGTCTTTTGGCGTACAAGGGGCGCTGCTGAAGACATTCTACAACCCGGTGGTGGCATCAGCCATCACTTTTGGAGTGGTCTGCTGGGGCAGTGGCATTACAGCAGCCGATAGGAAGAGACTGAACAAACTGATCAAGAAAGCTAGCTCTGTCCTGGGGCAACGCCTTGACCCAGTGGAGGAGATAGGAGAGAGAAGGATGGTGGCTAAACTGTCATCTCTGCTGGAGTTCGAGTCCCACCCTATGCAGGACACACTGAATGCACTGAGGAGCTCATTTAGCAGTAGACTACATCATCCTAGGTGCGCGACCGAGAGGTTTCACAGGTCCTTCCTACCTACGGCTGTCAGACTTTATAACCTAAGCAGGGCTGCTCGCGGAAATCGCAAAAAACGTGACGACCTAAAAGTATTGAATGCAAAAGATGCAACAGACTTACACAAATGGTCCCCTCCAGTATACAACTAGGACAATACTGTATCAGTCGCTACAGAGGGTGACAATATGTATGGGTACATATCCATACTATGTAGGATAACTAAGTAGACGGTTATGCTGTTTATTTCATCTAGCTACAATGTTCCGCACTGTGTATACAATATAGCTATATATTTATGTGTACATATGTATATTCACTGCTCTTATTTTCTTATCTTCTAAATTATTGCTCTGAGTGTTGCTGTCCCTGTGCTATTGCAATCCTGGAATTTCCCCATTGTGGGACTAATAAAGGCTTATCTTATCTATTTACAGAAAGAACAATAAAACAAGTATTACAGTCTCTGGTCCTCTCCCATCAGGACTATTGTTCAGCTATTTGGTCTAATGCCGCAAGACAAGATCTTAATAAAATCCAGCTCACTCAAAACAGAGTTGCTCGCCAAGTTCTCAAATGCTCGTTACGAGATAGTGTTAAGGAAATGCATGCTAGGCTATTATGGTTGACTGTGGATGAAAGGCTGACATATAGTTTGGTTCAGTTCCTAAAAAATATTGTTGTCTTTAGAAGACTTTCATATCTGTATTCACAGTTGATGTACAGACGTGGACAAAATTGTTGGTACCCCTCTGTTAATGAAAGAAAAACCCACAATAGTCACAGAAATAACTTGAATCTGACAAAAGTGGTAATAAATAAAAATTCTATGAAAATTAACCATTGAAAATCAGACAATGCTTTTGAATTGTGGTTCAACAGAATTATTTTAAAAAACAAACTCATGAAACAGGCCTGGACAAAAATGATGGTACCCTTATCTTAATATTTTGTTGCACAACCTTTTGAGGCAATCACTGCAATCAAACGATTTCTGTAACTGTCAATGAGACTTCTGCACCTCTCAGCAGGTATTTTGGCCCACTCCTCATCAGCAAACTGCTCCAGCTGCCTCAGCTTTGAAGGGTGCCTTCTGCAGATGGCATGTTTCAGCTCCTTCCACAGATGTTCAATAGGATTTAGATCAGGGCTCATAGAAGGCCACTTTAGAATAGTCCAATGTTTCGCTCTTAGCCATTCTTGGGTGTTTTTAGCTGTGTGTTCTGGGTCATTATCCTGTTGCAAGACCCATGACCTGTGACTGAGGCCAAGCTGTCTGACACTGGGCAGCACATTTCTCTCTAGAATACCTTGATAGTCTTGAGATTTCATTGTACCCTGCACATATTCAAGACACCCTGTGCCAGATGCAGCAAAGTAGCCCCAGAACATAACACAACCTCCTCCATGTTTCACAGTAGGGACAGTGTTCTTTTCTTGGTATGCTTCATTTTTGCGTCTGTGAACATGAAGAGCTGATGTGCCTTGCCAAAAAGTTCCAGTTTTGTCTCGGCTGTCCATGGGACATTCTCCCAGAAGCTTTGTGGCTTGACAACATGCAGTTTGGCAAATTTCAGTCTGGCTTTTTATGATTTGTTTTCAACAGTGGTGTCCTCCTTGGTCGTCTCCCATGAAGTCCACTTTGGCTCAAACAACGACGGATGGTGCGATCTGACACTGATGTACCTTGACTTTGGAGTTCACCATGAATGTGTTTAGAGGTTGTTCTGGGCTCTTTTGTTACCATTCGCATTATCCGTCTCCTCCTGCGGCCACGTCCAGGGAGGTTGGCTACAGTCCCGTGGATCTTAAATTTCTAAATAATATGTGCAACTGTAGTCACAGGAACATCAAGCTGCTTGGAGATGGTCTTACAGCCTTTACCTTTAACATGCTTGTCTATAATTTTCTTTCTAATCTCCTGAGACAACTCTCTCCTTTGCTTCCTCTGGTCCATGTTTAGTGTGGTACACACCATGTCACCAAACAGCACAGTGACTACTTGTCACCCTTTAAATAGGCCGAATGACTGATTACAAGTTTGCAGACACCTGTGATGTTAATTAGAGGACACATCTTGGTTGAACATGTCCCTATGGTCACATTATTTTCAATCTTTTCTAGGGGTACCATCATTTTTGTCCAGGCCTGTTTCATGAGTTTGTTTTTTTTAAATAATTCTGTTGAACCAGAATTCAAAAGCATTGTCTAATTTTCATTGGTTAATTTTCATAGAATTTTTATTTATTACCACTTTTGTCAGATTCAAGTTATTTCTGTGACCATTGTGGGTTTTTCTTTCATTAACAGAGGGGTACCAACAATTTTGTCCACGTCTGTATACAAATGATAGATATAATCATAATAATAATAATACCAGACAATGTGTAATGCCACGATATACTTTCCCACTCCCAAAAACAAATGCTTTAACCACTTGCACTCCGGGCAATTTTCCTAAAAATGCCAAAAAATAACGTGCCCAAAGTAAATCGAAAGCTGTTATTCAACCCTTTGCAGCATCTTCATGGGGTTGGTCTCATTTAAAAGAAAACACTTTGAATTTTTTGGCAAAAAAAACATAATCTCTCTACGTGCTCCGGCCACTGAGTTACAGTCATCTAAACATACTGAACTTGAAGAAAAAAAATTGGACACAGTGTTTTTTTGGATACAAATGCTTGTAAATAACACACAGCTGTCCGATCCGGCTGGAAAATGCAACAGAAATGTAGAACCAAGTGTTATCCAGCTGAGATCCAAATTTGGTAACAATACCACAAAAAATGAATATTTTACACAGCTTTGTTCTCAGGCTGTTCCCAGGCGTTTTGGAACTGTGCCAAATTATGCCAAATGGCACAGTTTGGAAAAACGTCTGTAACTTTTGAATAATTCAATGTAGAATCTTCATTTTAGGCTCTAATGAAAGGTCACACTCAGGGCTGTGTCTGTGTGTGTGTGTGTGGGCGGGGGGTCTTCTCCCCCCTCCCCGCTACCAAGGACCGAGTTCGGCCCTCGCTACATGACGGATTACACTCCTTGCATGTTTTCACAGCGCCCCCCCCCCCGCTACTGTGTGTGTGTGTGTGGGGGGGGGGACCCTGAACGGGCCGTGAACGCCCCCCCCCCCTCGCTACAGAAGAGGGCCATCGCTACATGATGGAATAGACTCATATGCTTCCCCCCGCGGACCGGGGGGCGTTCGGACCGTGAACGCCCCCCCCCCCGCGCCTCTTCTGCAGCGGGGGGGGGGGGGGGCGTTCACGGTCCGAACACGGCAAATGAACCGTTTATCGCGGCGCACACACTTCGTACTTCGTGCGCAGTACAGTTGTAATTTACCGATCGGTCAAAAGTCATTTTTGGATTACAGTTTTTAGGGATAAATAATAATTTAGCTTATAACACCTTACCTCTTCAAAGCAGCAGAGTTGTGGCGAACATCTCTTCCCCCATTGTCAGACGAACGCAACGCTGCTCCGCTCGTGGATCCCGATCAAAACATAATTCCATTATTGCCGTTTTGGCGAATGATTTACGACTTTTGTCGTCGGCCTCCGTCTATTCTGCCGGAATGAGTGCAGGTCCCACTTGTGGGTGTTCTCCATGCTGCTGGGTGAGCCTGGGTCTGTAGTAGATTCGTCCAGCGTCCTTTGTTTTCATCTGTTGCAACAGTAAATCTCTCTTCACCCAGCCTGAATTTCTGTGCTTCAATTGGCTTCTGCGTTCACAGTAGGCGGGTCCTCCTTCCTAGATTTTCATTCATTGGCTCTTCAAGGTTTCAGAAACCCAATTCAAGGCTCTTATTAGTCGAATGAGAGGTCAATCAGATGAACTAATCTGTTCGCGGCTGTCTGCAGCTTTTTTTTCCAGTGGCGCTTGGAGGCCAGCACCATCTCCATCTGCACCATCATGCGTCATGCGTCCAAGCGCGCACGAGGGCGCTCTCGTGCGCCCTCGTGCACCCTAGAACGCAGAGACTTGCCCGCCCGCGGAACAACGGAGTGCAAGTGGTTAAAGAAAACTGTGATTTATATGGCTGTATCACACTGGAACAAACTTCCATCTTTTTTTTATTCAGAACAGAAATGGGAAAAGTTTCAAAAAGAAACTAAGAATGTTACTTATAAAGAAAGAATTATGATAATTGTTTATGGGTCATGTCTATTGGAATTGTTAATTTTATGGTTTGGTATAGAACTGAATAAGTTTGTAATGTTGTAACTTTTCTTTTAAATTGTAAATGGCATTATTGTATCGATGTATTAATGCACGTGTGATTTTATTGTTTTTAAATTTTTGTGTGTGGACCCCAGGAAGAATAGCTGCTACTACAGTAGCAACTAATGGGGATCTGAATAAACGAATAAACAAACTTAACATTAATAGCAAATTGGTACAGAATCCCATGGTCATTGCTAGAGTTTAACAACTTTTTCATAAACTCTGTGCCAGACATATCCCATTCATTTAATCCACCTGATCATAACTGTAGTCCTATTAACCCTACACAACCAGTTTTTAATATATTAGAAATAATTGGAAATGAAGTTGCAAATATCATTAGCTCATTGAATAGCTCAAAAGCAACGGATGAACATGGTCTTAACACCAATTTTTTAGAAGAACATAAAGAATTTCTCATTTGTCCAGTTACTCTAACTAACTAACTAACTAACCTGCACTTATATAGCGCTTTTCTAGTCACAAAGACCACTCAAAGCGCTTTCACTAGTACTAACCCTTTATTCTAAGGGCCTATAGGAAACAGATATCTAGGGACAATTTAGAACAACCAATTAACCTAACATGCATGTCTTTGGATTGTGGGAGGAAACCGGAGCCCCCGGAGTAAACCCACACAGCACAGGGAGAACATGCAAACTCCATACAGAAAGGTTCCAACCCCTGCCAGCCTGGGGATTCGAACCAGGAACCTTCTAGCTGTAAGGCAACAGTGCTAACCACTGCACCACCGTGCTGCCCAATCTGTCAATCAAACATACTGTCGTCCCAACTGCTTGGAAGGTAGGAGTGGTCAGACCAATTTTCAAAACAGGGATCAAAACTGATATAAACAACTACAGACCAATCAGCATTTTACCAGTTATCTCCAAAATAATTGAAAAATGGGTGGCTACACTATTATGTGACCATATGAATAATGGGAACATCCCCTGTATCACGCAGTTTGGTTTCTGTGCCCACCATTCAACAGAGTCTGCAATAAGCGTGTTTTTAGAGAAAACTAAATCTTTTTTTAGATGAAAGCACCAAGGTGCTGATGCCTCAGTGCCAGAGCCTTGGCAGATGTATGCATTCTCGGATCATCACCAAAATGTTATGGGTTCCTCTCTAGCCCAAGGACCACCTCTGATAAAAATTTCATCCAAATCCATCTAGTAGTTTTGGAGTATTCCTGCTAAAACACTGTGAGAAGATAAGAGACTTGGTGGAGGTAGGCATTCTGGTATCATCACCAAAATGTTATGGGTTCCTCTCTTGCCCAAGTACCACCTCTGGTAAAATTTCATCCAAATCCTTCCAGTAATTTTGGAGTACACGCACGCGCAGTGAAAATAATCTGCAGTTCACATGCCTATACTGTTGCGGCAGCCAAGAGCCACAAAACTGATTTGAACCACTGTAATCCAAGCACAGAAGAAGACCACGGTGGCAGACGTTTTAAATGGCGGAAGCGATAGAGGTACAGTGGGGCAAAAAAGTATTTAGTCAGCCACCAATTGTGCAAGTTCTCCCACTTTAAAAGATGAGAGAGGTCTCCAATTTTCATCATAGGTATACCTCAACTATGAGAGACAAAATGAGGGAAAAAAAATCCAGAAAATCACATTGAAGGATTTTTAATGAATTAATTGGTAAATTCCTCAGTAAAATAAGTATTTGGTCACCTACAAACAAGCAAGATTTCTGGCTCTCACAGACCTGTAACTTCTTCTTTAAGAGGCTCCTCTGTCCTCCACTCGTTACCTGTATTAATGGCACCTGTTTGAACTTGTTATCAGTATAAAAGACACCTGTCCACAACCTCAAACAGTCAGACTCCAAACTCCACTATGGCCAAGACCAAAGAGCTGTCAAAGGACACCAGAAAAAAAAATTGTAGACCTGCACCAGGCTGGGAAGACTGAATCTGCAATAGGTAAGTAGCTTGGTGTGAAAAAAATCAACTGTGGGAGCAATTATTAGAAAATGGAAGACATACAAGACCACTGATAATCTCCTTCCATCTGGGGCTCCACGCAAGATCTCACCCCGTGGGGTCAAAATGATCATGAGAACGGTGAGCAAAAATCCCAGAACCACACGGGGGGACCTACTGAATGACCTGCAAAGAGCTGGGACCAAAGTAACAAAGGCTACCATCAGTAACACACTACGCCGCCAGGGACTCAAGTCCTGCAGTGCCAAACGTGTCCCCCTGCTTAAGCCAGTACATGTCCAGGCCCGTCTGAAGTTTGCTACAGAGCATTTGGATGATCCAGAAGAGGATTGGGAGAATGTCATATGGTCAGATGAAACCAAAATAGAACTTTTTGGTAAAAACTCAACTTGTCCTGTTTGGAGGAGAAAGAACACCGTAACACCATACCTACTGTGAAGCATGGGGGTGGAAACATCGTGCTTTGGGGCTGTTTTTCTGCAAAGGGACCAGGACGACTGATCTGTGTAAAGGAAAGAATGAATGGGGCCATGTATCGTGAGATTTTGAGTGAAAACCCCCTTCCATCAGCAAGGGCATTGAAGATGAAATGTGGCTGGGTCTTTCAGCATGACAATGATCCCAAACATACCGCCCGGGCAACGAAGGAGTGGCTTCATAAGAAGCATTTCAAGGTCCTGGAGTGGCCTAGCCAGCCTCCAGATCTCAACCCCATAGAAAATCTTTGGAGGGAGTTGAAAGTCCATGTTGCCCAGTGACAGCCCCAAAACATCACTGCTCTAGAGGAGATCTGCATGGAGGAATGGGCCAAAATACCAGCAACAGTGTGTGAAAACCTTGTGAAGACTTACAGAAAACGTTTGACCTCTGTCGTTGCCAACAAAGGGTATATAACAAAGTATTGAGATGAACTTTTGTTATTGACCAAATACTTATTTTTCACCATAATTTGCAAATAAATTCTTTAAAAATCAGACAATGTGATTTTCTGGATTTTTTTTTTCTCATTTTGTCTCTCATAGTTGAGGTATACCTATGATGAAAATTGGAGACCTCTCTCATCTTTTAAGTGGGAGAACTTGCACAATTGGTGGCTGACTAAATACTTTTTTACCACACTGTATGTGAATACAATAACAATCAAGACAAACAGGAGCTTTTGCTGTTTAGTGGCAAAGAAAGAAAACAGACGGGCAAAAAGACGGACATTTGTTCACCCTGTATTGGCGTATTACTGAGTACTTTCCTCTGGCGGGAGCTTCCGGGCACATGCGCAGTACCGTTCCATTGACGGTAAAGGTGAGCTATTTTTGTGTTTACTTGAAAAAGAAAGCATTATTTTGAAATTCTGGCAAATTAAAAGTTGAGAAAACATGGTGATACAGTGATACAAGCCTTGAGTTCCACTTAATTTTGACCGGGCGAGCTGAAACAGAGAGGCGGATAGACAGATGTGTACACACACACACACACACACACACACACACACACACACACAGAGCCAGGAATTTCTGAGCGCATGTGTAGTACCGTTCCATTGATGGCAAAGGTGAGCTATTTTTGTATTTATTTCAAAAACAAAGTGTTATTTTGAAATTCTGGCAAATTAAAAGTCGAGAAAATATGGTGATACAATGATACAAGCCTTTAGTTCCACTTAATTTTGACCAGCCGAGCTGAAATGGAGAGGCAGACAGACAGATAAACACACACACACACACACACACACATACAGCCACAAACAGATGCACTAACTGACTACCGTATGCCTCTCAGTTTCACCGAGGCATAAGTGCAATTGTGTAGGTCCTGTGTTTTTAGATCTGAAAAAGGCATTTGACACCGTTGACCATAACAACTTTTTAACCAAACGTACTCAGTTTATTTCTTCACAACACGCTATCAAATGAATGAAATCCTATTTAACCAACAGACAGCAATGTGTAATGGTCAACAGTGCCAAATCGCCATATTTGAAATGTCAAATGGGAGTCCCACAAGGCTCCATACTTGGAGCAACATTATTCTCCTTATACATAAATGATTTACCAAATGCATACAGAAACATTCATATACAAATGTAGGCAGACAACATGGTAATATTCACACCTGCAAAAAACACACAAGAAACCACCTATATTGTTACAACAGCGATGACCCAAATCCATGGCTGGTTTAATAATTCATGTCTCCTACTAAACACTAAAAAACTGGTTGCAATGATGTTTACCAAACAATGATCAAATATTACAAACTCAAACATTTTCTGAAAAGGGGATGAGCTGCAATTAGTCAAGGAATTTAAGTACCTTGGCGTGATTTTAGATTCCTCATTAACCTTTCAAAAACACATCAAAAAATTTCAAACATGATAGATAGATAGATAGATAGATAGATAGATAGATAGATAGATAGATAGATAGATAGATAGATGTACTTCAAATTCAATCTGAGAAATTTTAAACAAATTAGACCATCGCTGACAGTTAATGTGGCCAAAATGTTTCTGCATGCAATGATCTTCTCACACATCGATTACTGTTTTACCCACTGGTCTCTCACTGGTGTAACAATAATCATGTTGTGGCTTATGCTCCCCCTATGGCTGGGTATAGAAAAAAATTAATTATTACCACTTAACAACTTCCTCATTTTTCACAAATAGAAATACTTTTCTTGGTCTGGTCTGCTTGTCTAAAAATATGGAAAAAAAAAAAAGAATGAGAAGCAGCAGCTGGTTTTGCGAGAAAACTGTCTATCCACAGAACACAGTGCCTCTTCATGTCAAAATATGAATGTGAAAATATAGCCAGACTAATGTGAAAATATTGCCAGACTAATAACCAAAAATAACAGAGTGAAAAAAAAAGTCCTCCACAATGTCTGCATCAGTTCAGAGACTTAGAATATTTGCAATTTGTGGTTTAAATATATGGTTATTTGCAATTATGTCTTTTAATTTTATATTTTTGTGCTCGTTTTTTATCCCCACATCATTAGTCTGAGCTGGTGTGCGCTATTGGTAAGTAGTTTGCATTATATTTCCTATTACTTTAGAATCAACAAAATGAAGAAACTGGATTGAATTACAGTTAATAAAAATTACAGTTAATGAGTTGATTTATAAGCTTGAATTCTTTTTGTTCTTGTTGCCCTGAATGTATTTTTGCTTACTAATGAAGTAATGATATCAGCATAGAAGTGGTCATCATGAACACAAAAAGACTGATGACAGATAATCTATTCGTAACCATCTGAACAATGAAACTGATATGATGGGATTTTCTTAAAATGACTGCCTAATAGCTGGAGTGAGGGGCACTTTTGACAATACAGCACATCCATATATCCTAAATTTAAATTACAAGAACAGAAGTTATGAATTTAAGTTTTAAAATGATAATCCTGTATTATTTGTGCAATTCCTCTCAAATATGAGTGGATAGTTGAAGGAAAGACACTGATATTGACTGAAAATGGCACATTTAACACTCATGGCCTCATTAATTCCACAAGGGGGAGTGTGTTGAGGCTGAAATGTAAGAGTTGGGATCTTGCTTCTCCTTGTACAACAGCACAGAGTTTTTCCCTGGACTCTTGGCTGATGGCTCATTAATCTGTTGTAAAGGAGGTCCCCTACGCAAGCAGCCCGTGCCAGTGAAGGAAACTAGGTCCTCTGTTTTTTGTTTTTTTTTTTACTTTTTTACCCATATGGATTGGGTATGCATTTTGAAAGCAACAGAAAAAAAACCAAAATGGATTTAATACTGTTGTGACTAAAAAATGAAGTATTTAAATGTTTTCTTCTTTTGACTGCTCCCTTTATGGGGTTGCCACAGCAGATCCTCTGTCTTCATCTCACCCTGTCCCTTGCATCCTCTTCTCTCACGCCAACCCTCCCCATAGCTGCCTTCACTACATCCATGAATCTTCTCTGTGGTCTTCCTCTTTTCCTCCTGCCTGGCAGCTCTATCTTAAACATCCTTTGTCCAATATATCCACTATCCCTCCGCTGCACATGTCCAAACCATCTCAGTCTTGCCTCTCTTCTTTGTCTCCAAACCGCTCAACCTGAACTGTCCCTCTGATATACTCATTTCTAATCCTGTCCATCCTAGTCACTTCCAACGAGAATCTTAGCATCTTCAACCATGTCACCTCCAGTGCCATTATCTTCAAACCATACTGTTATATATTAAAATATTATATTATTGTGTGATGAGAGTGGTGGCTCCACCTTTCCGGTTCTGCCACCACCCTGGGTATAAAAGACCAAGGCGGAAGAGACGTGGTCTCTTTTCGACCCTTGCCTCTGCCTGTACGGGAGTGCTTTGTGTTTGTGAGTTCTGTAATAAAGTTCAGTTCTATTACACCTCCAGCCTCATCACTGGGTTATGGATTATGGACATAACATTTGGCGACGAGGATAAATGAATGGATAAAGGCATTTTGGGCATTCGGCCATTTCTGGAGCTTCCTGGCGAGCCGCCGGTGCCGTGGGAGAGGCGGTTTGCTGCATTTGAGAAGTATCTGGTGGCACTGAACCCCGGTGAGTTGGAGAAATTGCGTGCACGAGCAATTTTAGTCCATAATCTTGGCATGGAGGGACAGTGCAGTTTTGAGGATGTGGTTGGGCTAATGGCGCGCTACTTTCGCACCCCGGAAAATGTCATAGTCTAGAGGATCCAGTTCTGACAGCGCCGCCAACAGACTGGAGAGTCGGTGGAGCGGTATTTTGCTGACCTGCGCCAACTGGCTGGGGGTTGACAGTTTGGGACCTTGGAAGAAGAAATGGTCCGTGATCAGTTGGCGGAGCACACGCTGTGTGCAGCAGCACAGTCAAGACTCCTTACGCATTCCGGTGAGCTGACATTGGCCAAAGCGATGGCGATAGCCCAGCAGTTTGAAGCAGCGGATAAACTGTCAAGGGACCTTGGTGAAAGAACAGCATTGGGGCAACCCGACTCATAATCATTGGTGCAGGCTATAGACCCGGATAGCGATGATAGCGTGGAAGATAAAGAAGAATACGCTACCGCTATAAAAATTAGGTCCGCCCCGGGGTTGCCAAAATGTTTTGGCTGCGGGTCTACCAAGCACTTGTACATGGCAAGAGAGTGTCCGGCAAAAGGCAAACGATGTGGCAAATGTGGACTCCTACATCATTTTGCCAGGGTCTGTAAGAGGTTTGAACAAGGACAGCAATGACGTGAAATGGATTCCCCTGCCTCGACTCCTGCGGTAATTCACACTGTATCACCAACCACAGAAGGCCGTACATATTTGACCGTTACATTGGACAGCGAGGACATGTCGTTGTTGGAGGACACGGGCGCAGTGACGTCCGTGTTGAACTGGTCTACTGTGAAGAGCTATTTCCCCTACCATCCTGTGAGAGGTCTGTTGATGACATTTTGTGGGTATGGCAGTAATCGGTTGTCCATCGTGGGTTCACTGGAGCTGACGGCGAGGTACAAGACAGTGGTGGTGTCCAATATTCAGTTCGTGGTGACCGAGTGTGGGTCAAATGTGATGGGCTGCGATCTGTTTTATGGACTGGGCTTCTTAATCACCAGCAGCAGCAAAGAGGAATGGTCAGGCCATGGTTTGTGGGAACGGCTGGTTCCATGAGTGATCGACGATGCAGTTTGGGATGACACTTGGCCTAGTATTCTGGGAGATGGACAGGACAATTTCCACCCAGGGCCATCAGGGCAGGGTTCCGGTTTCAAGGTTCACATTACCCTAGGTGAGGAAACTGAGCGGCACAGTGGAACGCCCGTAATAGCGGGTGAGGCTGTGAAGACGACCCCCTCCACTTCCGGGATTCAGCCTGGATACATCGAGAAGCACGGGGCTGGAATGGCTATGCCAGCGTTTAAAATGAAAGAGAGTGGGGCAGGACCGGCTGGCACGGGTAACCGGCGTGCCACACAGGAACACTGTAGGCCGAGTCAGGCTTCACGGAGGGTCGCCGGTGTGGCGGTGCCCGGTGAGGAAGCCCGTGGAACACATCGTGGACATGGGAAGTCGAGGAGAGTTTCTCTAAGAGTCGTGACATGGTTTGACCCAGGGAGGAAGCTCGACTGAGAGATGCCCACAGGAAGAGGAAGCTACGTAATGACCAGGGTCGGCTGAAGGTGGTGGCTGTTCGGAAGGATGGATACCTTCGGCTGTCAGATGACTCATGGAGACACCCCAATGAGCTGCGGCGCTCTACTGAGTAGAAGGAGGTCTCGGGGCCTCCACGTGGCTCTTCTCCAGGGGCAAAGAAATGAAGGAGCTCTGGGTGGGACCCGGCAGATGAGTCCCCCAGGGGGTGGCTTCTCTATCGAGACTGTACGATAGCAAGGGGCGATGGGTTGGGTTACATCGGTGCTTCTCAATTATTTCCTGTTACGCCCCCTCTAGGACAATGAAAACATTTCGCACCCCCCCCCACTCTCCACCGCGACTATAAATAGTATCATTTGTCTATAAAATTGTTATAAGTACACCTCTGCATAACATTGTATCCTTATTAACATTAAAGAAAACAAAAAAAGGAAAAAAAAAAGAAATATAGATCAACTTACAACAAAGAATAACTTTATTAACATTGTTTTTTAGTCTGTAACAGAAAAGATTTAAAGTGCATCAATTTGCCTGAAATTAAAAAAAAATTAAATCCTTATTTAAACTATAAACATTTTTTGACCAACTAATTGAATCAATTGATACTGAAAAATAGAATTAAATAAAATCAAAAAATTCACAAAGCGGGATGATTGTTGGCAAAAGAATAACCCGTCTGGCCGTGTGGAGGTGGCCAGACGGGTTATTTCCCAGCAGCATGTGCGGCTGGGAAAGACTGTCTCAGACTATACTAGCATCAGCACCGGATCACCCCAGGGCTGTGTACTTTCCCCCCTACTCTTCTCCCTTTACACCAACTCCTGCACCTCCAGCCACCAGTCTGTCAAGTTGATCAAGTTTGCGGACGACACCACCCTCATCGGGCTCATCTCCAACGGCGACGAGTCCGCCTACAGGAGAGAGGTGGCCCAGCTGGCGTCCTGGTGCAGCAATAACAACCTGCAGCTGAACGCTCTGAAGACAGTGGAGATGATTGTAGACTTCAGGAAAGTCACTACTCCTCTGCCCCCCCTCACCCTCTCAGGCTCTCCCATCACCACTGCTGATTCCTTCCGCTTCCTAGGCACTACCATCACCAGGGACCTCAAATGGGAGCTGACCATCAGCTCACTCATCAAAAAAGCCCAGCAGAGGATGTTCTTCCTGCGGCAGCTGAGGAAGCTCAAGCTACCCACCAAGATGTTAGTGCAGTTCTACACAGCCATCATCGAGTCCATCCTCACCACCTCCATAACCGTGTGGTACGCAGGAGCCACTGCCAGGGACAGACTAAGGCTGCAGCGCGTCGTGCGCACTGTTGAGAAGGTGATCGGCTGCAAGCTCCCATCTCTCCAGGATCTGTACATCTCCAGGACCCGGAGGCGTGCTGGCCGGATCATAGCCGATCCCTCACACCCTGGTCACGTACTGTTTGCCCCCCTCCCCTCTGGTAGAAGACTTCGGTCCATCCAGACTAAAACCTCCCGTCACATGAACAGCTTCTTCCCCTCTGCCATTAGACTGCTGAACACTAAGTGACTTATTGACTCTCGTGCACCATGTACAGCAGCTCAACCAGACTCATGTCAATCATCACTGTTTTCTTCCTGCATTACCGACTGCACTATATAGTTCTCCACAGTATCTGCTGCTGGCTAATATATATTTTAACTGTTGACCAGTATCACTTAATCTTATCCTACACTTTATTACATGTATAGTTTATTTCTCTTATCTTATCATGTTTAATGTTGCAGCATTGTACCGAGACAAATTCCTAGTTTGTGTACTACATGAACAATGGCAATAAACCTGATTCTGATTCTGATTCTGATTCTGGACAGCAGTCCACCTGTCCCCCTCTAGTTTTAGTTTTTTGTGTGCATGGATAGGCTTATTTATTTGTTTGTCAACAGAGTGTGACTTAGGTACTAAATTTGGGAGAGCCTAATTGGCGTGTATGTGTTTTGGACTTTTCTACAGGGGACGGGGGGATGATATATATTAAAACATTATATTATTGTGTGATGAGGGTGGTGGCTCCACCTTTCCAGTTCTGCCACCACCCTGGGTATAAAAGACCAAGGCGGAAGAGACATGGTCTCTTTTCGACCCTTGCCTCTGCCTGTATGGGAGCGCTTTGTGTCTGTGAGTTCTGTGATAAAGGTCAGTTCTATTGCACCTTCAGCCTCGTCATTGGGTTACAGATTATGGACATAACACATACATCATAGCAGGTCTCACTGCTGTTTTGTAAATCTTCCCTTTCACTCTAGCTTCTATCATTCTGCCCCAAATCACCCCTGACACCCGTCTCCACCCACTGTACCCTGCCTGCACTCTCTTCTTCACTGGCAATTGCTTTGGATGGTTGACCCCAGGTATATATACTCATCTGCCTTCAATACTTATACTGCCTGCATCTTTACCGTTACACCTGTCTGTCTCATTTACACACATATATTCTGTCTTGCTTCTACAGACTTTCATTCCTTTTCCCCCCAGACCATACTTCTTCTTTTCCAGGTTCTCTTCCATCTGCTCCCCACTTTCACTACAGATCACAATGTCATCTGCAAACATCATGGTCCATGAAGACTCCTGTCTGACATCATCTGTCAGCCTGTCCATCACCATGGCAAACAAGAAGAGGTTCAGAGCCAAACCCTGATGTAATCCCACCCCCACCTTGAATCCATCTGTCACTCCTACAACACACCTTGCCACCATCTCACTATCCTCATACATGTCCTGCACCACCCCTCACATACAGTGGGGCAAAAAAGTATTTAGTCAGCCACCAATTGTGCAAGTTCTCCCACTTAAAAGATGATAGAGGTCTCCAATTTTCATCATAGGTATACCTCAACTATGACAGACAAAATGAGAAAAAAAAATCCAGAAAATCACATTGAAGGATTTTTAATGAATTAATTGGTAAATTCCTCAGTAAAATAAGTATTTGGTCACCTACAAACAAGCAAGATTTCTGGCTCTCACAGACCTGTAACTTCTTCTTTAAGAGGTTCCTCTGTCCTCCACTTGTTACCTGTATTAATGGCACCTGTTTGAACTCGTTATCAGTATGAAAGACACCTGTCCACAACCTCAAACAGTCAGACTCCAAACTCCACTATGGCCAAGACCAAAGAGCTGTCAAAGGACACCAGAAACAAAATTGTAGACCTGCACCAGGCTGGGAAGACTGAATCTGCAATAGGTAAGCAGCTTGGTGTGAAGAAATCAACTGTGGGAGCAATTACTAGAAAATGGAAGACATACAAGACCACTGATAATCTCCCTCGATCTGAGGCTCCACGCAAGATCTCACCCCGTGGGGTCAAAATGATCACGAGAACGGTGAGCAAAAATCCCAGAACCACACAGGGGTACCTAGTGAATGACCTGCAGAGAGCTGGGACCAAAGTAACAAAGGCTACCATCAGTAACACACTACGCCGCCAGGGACTCAAATCCTGCAGTGCCAGATGTGTCCCCCTGCTTAAGCCAGTACATGTCCAGGCCCGTCTGAAGTTTGCTAGAGAGCATTTGGATGATCCAGAAGAGGAATGGGAGAATGTCATATGGTCAGATGAAACCAAAATAGAACTTTATTGTAAAAACTCAACTTGTCGTGTTTGGAGGAGAAAGAACACCATACCTACTGTGAAGCATGGGGGTGGAAACATCATGCTTTGGGGCTGTTTTTCTGCAAAGGGACCAGGACGACTGATCCGTGTAAAGGAAAGAATGAATGGGGCCATGTATCGTGAGATTTTGAGTGAAAACCTCCTTCCATCAGCAAGGGCATTGAAGATGAAACGTGGCTGGGTCTTTCAGCATGACAATGATCCCAAACACACCGCTGGACAACGAAGGAGTGGCTTTGTAAGAAGCATTTCAAGGTTCTGGAGTTGCCTAGCCAGTCTCCAGATCTCAACCCCATAGAAAATCTTTTGAGGGAGTTGAAAGTCCGTGTTGCCCAGTGACAGCCCCAAAACATCACTGCTCTAGAGGAGGTCTGCATGGAGGAATGGGCCAAAATACCAGCAACAATGTGTGAAAACCTTGTGAAGACTTACAGAAAACGACTGACTTCTGTCATTGCCAACAAAGGGTATATAACAAAGTATTGAGATGAACTTTTGTTATTGACCAAATACTTATTTTACCGAGGAATTTACCAATTAATTCATTAAAAATCCTTCAATGTGATTTTCTGGATTTTTTTTTTCTCATTTTGTCTCTCATAGTTGAGGTATACCTATGATGAAAATTGGAGACCTCTCTCATCTTTTAAGTGGGAGAACTTGCACAATTGGTGGCTGACTAAATACTTTTTTGCCCCACTGTATGAAGGTAAGCTAATGATTGCGACTGCTACTTTGCTTTAAGTCCGCCGTACTACATTGTAATGTCAGCAAGTTACCACTATTAGGTACTAAAATATGTATTCTGTGTGTGTGTGTGTGTGTGTGTGTGTGTGTTTCAGATGGCAATCTTGTGGCAAAATTATCGCTTCCAACGGTGAGTCTGGGTGTTCAACACAGGCTCCCAATGATGAGATGTCACCCCGGCTTCACAAACCATGTTGTAGTTGCCATATTGTAGTTATGGGTTATATTAGCCGTAAAATATATATTTCAACAGGTAAACAGTACTGAGTTAGGTATAATAAGATATATTTTAACAATTATGATGCGTTTTAAGCCAAAACAAACTGGATCTAGGATTAAAAGCAATTAAAACTAGAAAAGCACTCATAGAGCGCATACCTCCGCCAAGGCTCCTTCCGTTTGTCATGCATCACCTCCAAAATGTAATGGGTTTGTGTATAGGCCTATAGCCACTTGTGGTGAAAATGGCATCAAAGTCTGTCCATCAGTTTTGAAGTATTGTTGTTGAAGTATTGTTGTTGTTGAAGTATTGTTAAAAACTAATAGTTTTTAAATGCAAAAGATGCAATAGACTTACACAATGGTCCCCTCCGGCATACAACTAGGAAAATACCGGTCGCTATGGAGGGTGAGAATATGTATGGGCACATAATCATACCATGTAGGATAACTAAGTAGAGGGTTATGCTGTTTCATCCCATCTAGCAACAATGCTCTGCACTGTGTGTGTTTATATATTTACATATTTATTCCATCTAGCTACAATGCTCCGCACTGTGTGTGTTTATATACTTACATATTTATTCCACCTAGCTGCAATGCTCCGTACTGTGGGTGTTTATATATTTACATATTTATTCCATCTAGCTACAATGCTCTGCACTGTGTGTTTATATATTCATATATTTATTCCATCCAGCTACAATGCTCTGCACTGTGTGTCTGTGTGTGTGTATATATATATTTTATAGTAATATGTACATATGTATATTAGCTGCTCTTGCTTGCTTGTTTTTTTGTTCTTGCCTTCTGATTGTTGCTCTGAGTGTTGCTATCCCTGTGCTGTTGCAATCCTGGAATTTCCCCGTTGTGGGACTAATAAAGGCTTATCTTATCTTATCTTATCTTGTTGCTAACACACTATGAGAAGATAAAAGCCTTGGCTGAGGTATGCATTCTCAGATCATCACCAAAATATAATGGGTTCCTCTCTAGCCCAAGAACCACCTCTGGTGAAAATTTCATCCAAATCCATCCAGTAGTTTTTGTGTAATCCTGCTGCACAAATACAAACAAATCTCTTGGTGGAGGTATGCACTCTCAGATCATCATCAAAATCTAATCATCTGTTCCCCGTGCCATTACACACCTTTCCTGAAAATTTCATCAAAATCCGTTCATAACTTTTTGAGTTATGTTGGTAATAGACAGACAGACAGACAGACAGACGGACAGACAAACCCCAGTAAAAACATTACCTTCTTGGTGTCGAGATAATAATGCAGTCACAAGGTTACATGGAGAAATACATGGATTTACTGGATATATATCATATTGAGTATTGCTGACTACATGTAGATACTGTATAAATATATATTCTCTGCATCAACAGTGAACTATACATGTATTCATTTAGTATGGCACTAGGAATTTTGATAATAAACCTTTGTACTTTTTGCAGATCTGTCTCCACTTCTGTTTTATGTGTGAGAGTTACCACCAAGTGACACAAATTAAATACTAAAAGATTGGAAAAGCTAAGAACAATCCAGCAGTTTGAGAAATCATTTTTGGTTTGGTGTAAGTCTGCCAACAGAATTATGAGCCATAAGGCAGTTTGTGTTAAAATGTTAAATCCCATTAAACCCTAACCCAGGGGTGTCGAATCATGTGCCATGGAGGGCCAAGACCCTGCAGGTTCTCTCTTCTACCCAGTCTCTTAAGCAGGTGTTTTCACTGATCAGCAGTCAGTGGAAGAAATTCAGTGGAATCTGCTGTTGAAGACACTGTTTGGAGGTAAAGGCTGCAGGGTCTTGGCCCTCCATGGCACATGATTTGACACCCCTGCCCTAACCCATTATTAGAAAATACAGATGCAAATATGGCACAGAATTCCTCCATATACTGGTACTATCACTAAAGTGTGCAGTGTCTTCTGCACTGGCACATCCAACAATACAGTCTTCAGAAAATAAATAATTGTTATTGGTTACTTTTTCTTAAAAATGAGCCATTATTTTCAAAGTTACTCATCAATCGTTTGTACTGTTGACTCTTTTCCCACCGGTGTCTTAACAGACAAAATAGAAAATCATGATGCAAACACATACAGTAAGTCACTAAATTGTTTAATACAATCAGCAGCAAATTCCAGATTATTTAGAATGTGCAAAATTCAGACTGTGAAAAAAAAAAATTAGAATGGGTCACACATACCGACCACGCTGTGTCACTGAGAAGCAACTGGATATGCCGCTCACACTGGTCCCGGTTCAGCAGATCTTCAGCCTGCATCTCTGTAAATAGTGACACAAGGTGGCCGGCCTGCAGTGTGAAAACTGCGGGATAGTGAGGAGTTCGCCGAACAAGTCAAAGTCTGTGCCGACGAAGAAGTGTCCCCTGGCTTCAGTACTTCCTGCTCCTCGCCAATCACCAGCTCCAGCCCCACCCCCACCTCTCAAGCACCAGTCTTCTGCACCATGGGTGCCTTGGGAGATTTCTGCTGCAGAGAGGGAGGAGTTTTGGAGATCGAAGCCGGTGTTCAGCGGTCCTGGATGGAGGGAAAGCTCTGGCAGACGCCGCCCCTTTTGATGCTGTGTGCCATCACCTGCACTAGTTCTCTCCATGGCGCACACACTAGCTCCTCGCCGCTGTGCGATGACTTCTCACCAGACGGTTACCGTAGCCACCCAGAGGGATTCGTTTAGTTCTCCAGAGGCGGATTCAACAGCAACGGCAGCCTCAGCGGCAATGGAGCTGGGGGCAAGGCAAGTACCATTTTCTCATTTTTTAACATCCAATAGTGAAAGGTTTTGCCTTGCCCCCAGTGAGGACACTCAGCTGCCACCTCTTATTGCTGCTGAGCCTTCAAGTGTTTTGTCTGCTGCCACCCCCTTGTGTATTCCACCACTCGCCTCGGCCCCTTGTTTTCCCAGGGTCGTCTCCACTTCAGCTAGGTCCGTGAGGGAGGAGGTCAGCTCAAGCGTGGTTGCTGCTCTGCCTCACGTGCACGCTCCTGCAGTGACTGTTTTGCCTCATGTGCACACTTCAGCAGAGCTTGCTCTGCCTCACGTGCACACTCCTGCAGAGACTGCGCCTCTTGAGGGCATCATTCCAACATCGGCTGCACCAGGGTTCTCACCAGCGGAAGAGCAGGAGTTAAGGGCAAGTCCTCTTCTTTGTATTCTTAATATCTGCTTTAGAGAGGTCTTGTCTTACTCTTGGTGAGGAGACCAAGTTGCAGCATCCATCTGCTTCTGAGCGCTCCCTGCCAAGCTCTTCTGTTGACTGTATTGATGTGATGCCTGCTTCAGCCTGTGCCTCTTCCTCCCTGTCCGAAGTGGTAGTATCAGAGGAGGATTCCTGGGCATCTGGGTCGGATGCACCCCTGCTGTCTCAGCCTGAGGTCAGCACCCCCCAGCCGTCTCATTCGGGAATCAGCATGCTCAAATCATCAGCACACGATGGTGCGCTTCGGTCATCTGATCCAGAGGTCAGTGCTAACCAGTTGTCTCATCTAGAGGTCAGCATGCTCCAGCCATCTCATCCAGGGGTCAGCTATCCCCAGTTGTCTCATCCAGAGGTCAGCGCTCCCCAGTTGTCCCATCCAGAGGCCAGCACACACAAATCGTTGGTTGCTGGGGTTGGCACGCCTCAGTCATCAGTTTTAGAGGAAGAGGCTCTCATGTTACATTCATCAAAGCTTAAAGCTCCTGCGTCAATTCCTGAATTTAAATTTTTTGTTGCCATTTCCTGAGTTTAAGGGTTCTTTGTCATTAGCTCCTCAGCCTAAAGTTTTCATGTCATTTTCCCCTGAGTATGATGCTCGTGTGTTATTTTTAGAGCAAAGAGCTCCTGTGTTATTTTCAGATCAAAAGGCTCATATGTTGTTTTCAGAGCAAAGGGTTTGTGTGTTATTTTATGAACAAAAGGCTTGTGTGTCTTCTACCGTCTGGTGGCCCATGGACTTTGGTAGGCCACCCGACATGCCGTGTTCATCCGTCTGGTGGTCCTTGAACAGTGGTAGACCACCCAACTTGTGCTGTGCTCTGGTTTGGGGACCCATGGACTTGAGTAGGCCCCCTGACCTCCTTTCCTCTCCGGTCCAGTGGTCCTGGGACTCTGGAAGACCACCTGAGCCATTCTGAACTTTGCTGTCGGGAGGGGTTACAGTTCGTTTCGGCCCGCCTGGCCTTTTCCCCCATCACCCACCCCGTGAGGGGTTTTGGGTTTTCTTTTTTCTCTTGTGGGTGTTACCTTAGGGTCATCTGGAATCCACCCTTGGGGGATGGAAGGGGCACTATTGTGGGGGGGCATGGTTGCAAACATGTCCCACTCTTTTTTAAGTTATGTTTCTCTCCAGCCGTCAGTATGGTTATTTTGCCCTCGCCTTTAGTTTTCGGTTCATTCTGCAAATCATACCTTACACACCTTATTATGTCATCTTGTGTTTACTCTTTGCGACAGCGTCTCTGTTTATTCTGCCATTGTTATTGGTTCTTTAATTCCTCACGGCTGCACCCGATTGTGTCTCTCACCCTCTCCTTATCTCTTAATTAAACCCAGTCATTTGTCATTAGTGTCTGTGTACACTCAATTTTCAGTTTGCTGTCACGTTGTAAACCCAAGTTGTGTTCCTCTCCCGCATTTTGTCTGGTTATGTTTGTTATGTAAGTCTGTCAGTGATTATCCACCCTAGAGCTGCGCCTTCTGTTATTAAACCCTGCTGAGTATCATCTCTGCATTTGGGGTCATCCTTGCTGCCTTCCTGGCAGCGGAACATGACACTCTTTAGTTTTGATGGAAAGGAGGCAATGGGTGACCCCGTGCACCCCCGCCAGGATGGCGACGCAACTACATTTCATAGAATAAACTCCCATTGAAAAAGACTGCTGAATTATCAATTAATTGACAACTAATTTAATTTTGTCAACTAAATTCTTACCAACAATTAATCAAAAGTCAATTAATCATTAACATCCCTATTGATGACCCAATCTTGACTCATTCTATCATAATAGGGCATAGGTAATGCCAACCTTGACCTTTGACATTATGACCCGAAGCCCATAGTCAGAGGTCAGGATCTCAAGATGAACCTATGTAGCAAGGTTGGTGACGCTAGCTTTCTTTGTTGTTGAGATATAGTTTATATGGCATTTTGACCTTGACCTTTGACCTTGCAATCTCAAAGCCATAGTCACAGTTCAGGGTCTCAGGGTGAACCTGTATACCACGTTTGGTGACCCTAGCTAAAACCCCTGCAAAAATCATCTGATCAGAGCCAAATTACAAAGCGGGCAAAGCGTGGCAAAGTGAGCCTATGCGGAGAAAATCCAGGGACACCTCTGTGACACTAGGAACACCAAGCAGATGTGGCAGGGAGTTCGGACACTGACGGGCTTTAAGTCTAGGCAGGGGGTCGATGATGACGACGCTTCGCTTCCAGACAGGCTTAACGACTTCTTTGCACGTTTTGAAGCATCAAACTCGACAATCAGAGGGAGGGCCGGCCCACTCCCACCATCGGTCGGACCAGCTTTTACCATTAACACAGCGGACACACGGAGGACCCTATCCAGAATCAACCCACGCAAAGCTGCAGGTCCAGACAACATTCCGGGACGTGTGCTCCGAGACTGCGCGAGCGAGTTGGCGGATGTCCTGACTGACATTTATAACATCTCCCTGAGTCAGGCCATCGTTCCCAGATGCTTCAAGACCTCTATCATTGTACCGGTGGCAAAGAAACCAGTGGTGTCATGTTTGAATGACTATCGTCCTGTTGCACTTACACCAATTGTGATGAAGTGTTTTGAACGGCTTGTCAAACCACACATCACAGCCTGCCTCCCTGCATCACACGACCCGCTCCAGTTTGCATATCGTTCAAACCGCTCCACGGAGGATGCTATAGTCACCACCCTACACTCTGTCATCACCCACCTGGACCAGAAAGACACCTACGCCAGACTCCTGTACATTGATTTCAGTTCAGCATTCAACACCATTATTCCCCAGAGACTGATAGAGAAATTACTCCTTCTCGGTCTGAACACCGCCACATGTCTCTGGATCCTGGATTTCCTGACTGAGAGACCTCAGTCTGTCCGGGTTGGAAACAACATCTCCAACTCTGTCATGCTGAGTACCGGAACCCCTCAAGGCTGTGTACTCAGTCCACTGTTGTTTACACTTCTAACACATGACTGTGTATCCAAACACGCTGCCCGGCCGCTGGAACTCAGCAGAGCGAAGCCAGTGCTGCTCTCAAGTAAGCCTTGTTATCTGCAGCTCTTTGCTAGTGTGGAGCATTAGTAATTTGTCTCTGCTTATCTGTTCCAGGGTTGCCGGGTCTCCGTCCAGGTCGCTCAGCTCCAGTGACCAGAACGATATCCTCGCACTTACACTCGCATTACACTCACTCACAATAAAATAAAGATTATTGTCACTATCTGCTCGTGTCAGTGTCTGTCTCCTGGGTCCTGAAACATGTCAGTACGACTCCGTCACGATGACCCAGCGGACAGCTCACTGTCGCGCCAAATTAACACTCTTAGCGCCCGGGTAGATTTGCTTGCACACCAACAGACAGTAGTCTTGAATCAATTAACTGTTATAAATGGTCGGCTGGATCGTCTGGAGGGACACCAGACGTCTCCCCCCACCGCAGACAGTTCTGCCCCTGTGGGCTTAGCATCTGGGCAAACTAACACCTCCTCGCCTTCTCGCCTCACCCCTATTCCCACCCCTGCCCGGTTCAGCGGAAAACTCGGGGAAGCTCGTGGATTCATATTACAGTGTGAGTCAGTTTTTCTTCGTGTTCCGGGGGACTTTACTCTTGATTCAAGCCGGATTGGCTACATTATAAATTTGTTAGCAGGAAGAGCTTTGGACTGGGCGTATTCCATTATGGCGAAACCAAGCTATTCCCTGCTCACTTACCAGGAGTTTGTGAATGAATTTTTGTCTGTTTTTGATCATACGGATAGAGGTGAGGTGTTGACAGAACGATTGCTGAGCTTACAACAGGGAAAAAGATCAGCTGCTGACTACGCTATTGACTTCCGGGTCCTGGCTGCAGAGATTGGGTGGGGGGAGCCATCATTATGTGGTATTTTTCTACGTAGTCTTAATGAGGAGTTAAAGGATGAGTTAGCGGCACGGGACAAACCGGATAATTTGCGGGATTTGATTGCCCTAGCGGTTAGTCTTGATAACAGATTAAGGGAGCGGGCGGCTGAACGGCGTTCTACTTCCCGTTCGGTTAAACCCCACCCTCGCCTCCCCAACTCTCCTCCTCTCGCTCTATCTGCGTCAGAGGAACTTCCGGTTCAGCAAGCTATAATCAGTGGCCGGTCTAAAGTGTCAGCAGCAGAGAAACAACGCCGCAGGGATCAGGGCCTTTGTTTCTACTGTGGGAAAGAGTCACATGGGGTTTTTGAATGTCCCAATAAGTTAAAAGGGAAGGCCTGTGGATCAGAGTAGGGGGATTCACGGGCAATAACTCTAAAGAGCCCCTCACTTGTTGTCGATTACCTCTTAGGCTCATCCATTTACATACAGAACACTCCACACTGGCGTTAGTAGATTCTGGAGCTGAGCAAAATTTTATTTCTAAAGACCTGGCAACCCGGATGGGTCTTAGCTGTCAGACTCTAGATCCCCCTGTCAAACTGATCACCTTGTCTAAAGCGTCTTTGACTACTATTGCTCATCAGACGGTTCCTGTGTCAGTTATTGTATCAGGAAATCACAGGGAGGAAATTCAGTTTTTTGTTCTGCCTGTTTCTTCTTCACCCGTTATTTTAGGGTATCCCTGGCTGCGCCTACATAACCCCACCATTGATTGGCAAGCTGGGAGAATAACGGCATGGAGTACGTTCTGCCTTAGTGTCTGCCTTCATTCGGCGGCATGCGCCCCATCCGTCAAGGTGCCTCTGCCTGATTCATCGCCACCGGACTTGTCCAAGGTGCCAGAGGTCTATCACGATTTGGGGCTAGTATTTAGCAAGTCTCGGGCGTTGTCCTTACCCCCTCATCGCCCTTATGACTGCGCGATCAACCTGAAGGCTGGGGCCCCTCTACCTGCTAGCCGCCTGTACAGCCTGTCAGCCCCGGAGCGCGAGGCTATGGACACATATATTAAGGAGTCCTTGGCTTCTGGTATCATCCGCCCGTCGTCTTCGGCAGTAGGTGCTGGATTTTTTTTTTGTTGAAAAGAAAGACGGTTCTCTACGCCCCTGTATCGATTTCCGGGGATTGAATGAAATATCTGTGAAAGACAAATATACCCTGCCTTTGATGAACACTGCTTTTGACTCCCTCCAGGGGGCGTCCTGGTTTACTAAATTGGACCTTAGGAATGCCTACCATCTAGTGCGCATAAGGGAAGGAGATGAGTGGAAGACGGCTTTTCGGACCCCCAGCGGACATTTTGAGTACCTGGTAATGCCGTTTGGGTTAACTAAAGCTCCAGCCGTGTTCCAACGTCTGATAGATGATGTACTTCGGGATTTCCTGAACTCGTTTGTTTTTGTTAGTCTCGACAATGTTCTCATTTTCTCCCGCACACTAGAGGAGCATCGAGTGCATGTGCGCAGGGTACTGCAGCGCCTCCTGGAGAATCAACTGTTCGTGAAGGCTGGAAAATGTGAGTTCCACACTGATCAAACCTCCTTCCTTGGGTTTATTTTAGCTCGGAACCAGGTGTTCCCTGACCCGGCCAAGGTCAAGGCAGTTGTGGATTGGCCTGCACCCACCTCCAGAAAGCAGCTTCAGGGGTTCCTGGGGTTTGCTAATTTCTATAGGAGGTTCGTGCCTAATTTTGGCAATATTGCCCGTCCCCTGTCTGCTCTTACTTCCCCTAAGATCCCGTTTTGTTGGAGTAAGGAGGCAGCTGGAGCATTTGAAAGACTCAAGAGGGAGTTCACCTTGGCCCGAGTCCTTACTCAGGTGGATCCAAAGCTGCAGTGCTCGGTGGAGGTGGACGCTTCTGATTCAGGAGTTGGAGCGGTACTCTCCAACGGTCTCCCGAGGACGGTAAGATTCGCCCTTGTGCTTATTTCTCTCACCGTCTCACTTCTGCAGAGAGGAATTACTGCATTGGAGACAGGGAGTTACTGGCAGTAAAACTCGCCTTGGAGGAATGGAGACATTGGCTGGAGGGGGATGCTCAGCCGTTCGTGGTTTGGACGGATCATCGTAACCTGGAGTACCTCAGGACGGCGAAGCGCCTGAATGCCCGCCAGGCTCGCTGGTCCCTCTTCTTCGGCCGTTTTAACTTTTCTATCAGGTATCGGCCAGGAAGTAAGAACGGTAAGCCGGATGCTCTCTCTCGGCAGTTTGACACTCCATCCTCTGAGGACCAGGAGACCCCTATCCTGCCACCTTCCTGCGTCGTGGGCGCCCTGTCCTGGGGAATCTGCAAGACGGTTCGCCAGGCTCAGAAGACAGAGCCGGACCCCGGGGGGGGGGGGGGGGGCCCGGGCCGCTTGTTTGTTCCACGCGCTATCCGGGGCAAGGTGATTGAGTGGGGTCACGCTTCCAAGTGGGCCTGTCATCCTGGAGTGGGTCGGACCGTGGATCTCCTTCAAAGGACCTTCTGGTGGCCAGGGTTACGGAAGGACGTTGTTAATCACATCCGGGCCTGCGCTCAGTGCGCCACCAGGAGGACTACCCAATGTAATATCCAGGTGGCCAACCGGCATAGGAGACCCGCCCCGGACTTTAAGGTGGGTCAGAAGGTCTGGTTGTCAACCCGGAATATTTGTGTACCGGCCGAGGAACGGAAGCTCACGAAGCGCTTCATTGGCCCTTACACTATTAATCGTATTATTAACCCTGTGTCTGTGCGCTTGTCTCTCCCCTCTTCGATGCGTATCTGCCCCGTTTTTCATGTCTCCCAGGTCAAACCATACGTCTTGGACCCCCTGTGTCCTGTTCCAGCGGTTCCCGCGCCCCCGAGGATGATCGATGGCCATCCGGCCTGGGGGGTGACTGCTGTCCTTGATGTCCGCAGGCGGGGTCATGGTCTTCAGTATTTGGTGGACTGGGAGGGCTTTGGACCGGAGGATCGCTCTTGGATTCGCCCAGCGTTGATCTTGGATAAACAGCTGATTCGCGATTTTCATCGGGCGAATCCAGGTAGGATTGGGCAGATGCCTGGAGGCACTGCTAGAGGGGGGAGTACTGTCATGGCGGCCTCTGGGCCGTCATTAGTGTCATTAGTCCCAGCTGCGCACAGACCAACAGGTGTGAATCAACGGCTGTTAAAAGCCAGTGTCGCTGACAGCCCGGCACGGAGTCGTCTGTCTTCCTCAACGGAGAATGAACCTGCACTCCGCTCTCTGGTCTCGTCAAGAATATCTCTTGTCTCGTCTGGAACTTTGTCTGTCTCGTCAAGAACTTTGTCTGTCTCGTCAGGAACTTTGTCTGTCTCGTCTGGAACCTCGTTTGTCTCGTCAAGAGCTTCACTTGCTGCATCCAGGAACTCTTCCCAGCGTCAAGCAAGTAAGCGCACCATTTGCTACTCAACGCCAAACCTTTACCCCTGTGCACAGGTGGACCACCTTGGCGGCGGACCTGCGTCCCCAGCTGACGGGGTAACGCCATCACGTCTTCGTAGCGGCTCGCTACCACCACGCCTACCGGTACGTCTTGCTCCTCAATTGCCTGAACTATTATTGTATCAATTACAGGAGCATTGGCCAACGTTATCGGTGGAATCACTGTCATCAGCATCAGCTGTGTCGTCATTGCCACTGTGTGTGGAGTCACTAACCTCGTCTTTGTCTGCATCATCATCTGTGTCATCGTCATCCCGGTCTGTGGAGTCACAGCCGGCGTCATCGTCAGGATCATCGTCGTCCCGGTCTGTGGAGTCACAGCCGGTGTCATCGTCAGGGCTGTCATTGTCACAGCCACGGGAAGTAACCCCAGCACGGTCACGGACGCCTTCACCTCCACGCTGCCCGGCCGCTGGAACTCAGCAGAGCGAAGCCAGTGCTGCTCTCAAGTAAGCCTTGTTATCTGCAGCTCTTTGCTAGTGTGGAGCATTAGTAATTTGTCTCTGCTTATCTGTTCCAGGGTTGCCGGGTCTCCGTCCAGGTCGCTCAGCTCCAGTGACCAGAATGATATCCTCGCACTTACACTCGCATTACACTCACTCACAATAAAATAAAGATTATTGTCACTATCTGCTCGTGTCAGTGTCTGTCTCCTGGGTCCTGAAACATGTCAGTTGAGCTGCAGATCCACTCTTGTTTCCCCTAAGATTTAAAAGTACTGTTGCTTGTCCAGCTGGTGGCTATGCTTCGGTGTCTCGCTGCTGCCTTGGTTAAGGCCCTGTCACACCTAGACGATTTAGGAAATGTTTGCAAAACGTATGAAAAAATTTGAAGAATACGCTGGGGTATGTGAATCAGTTACAGCTCAGTTTTGTCTAAGTTAAGAGCACGCTGAAGCATGCTGGTATACGGCATTGTTTGCCGAGCTCCTCTGAAAATTAACTTTAAAGCATGCTGGAAATTTTCCGACATATCCAGCGTAGGGCTGATATGTCCCACATTCGTGGAGCAAATGGCATATTTGCAGCGCTGGTTCACAGGAAAACCTGTACAGAGCTCTCTGACTGCAGCGCACACACAGACACACACACACACACACAAATAGAAAAACACACAGGACCTGTCGGGTTTTTTACATTTAACTGAAGTCTTTATGATCATCTGTCCTGTGTTGTTCTGATAGATATGCCAAAATGTCAGAACACCAGAGGAGGAGGAGGATTCAATCAACTGATCGCCTGAAGCGCAGAGCGCAGCTGTTTACTTTGCTGTTGGCTCTGCCTCCCAGCAAAAGCACTCCATGTATTATCTTGGGTTTTTTTTTTTTCACTTTATTGAAAATAAACTTTATCACCATCAGTTCGCGTGCCTTTGAGCCAGGTTGTGACAACTGTTATCTGACTTTCCTGACATGTCACATCAGCTGTTTTAGACACGACTGACCTGACAGATTTGACAGCTCTGCCAGGTCGGTCACGCCCCCCGCCGTGGTCTCTGGAGGGGAGAATCATCTCGGTTGAACAGAGATGATCTCTCCCAAAACTAGGATTCATGGATTGGGAGGCAATGACAGTTTAGCATGACTGCGTTATGCAGAAGTTAGACTACTGTTGCACATAAGTTGTGAATGTCAGCAACACGCTAAGCATTAGTTGTTTTAAGTTACTATTACTTAATTATATGTCCAAGTCGTTATGGATACGCGATGCATACGTCCAAAAGTAAAAATTTTGGTGTTTCCCAGCGTTTTAGATCAATTTTTATACGTTTGGCGAACACTGCCTAAATCATTATGGTGTGACAGTAGACAGCTCAAGTTTGCAAATTCTATCTGGCTCCAAGTATCTACTCGATCAGTTGCAAACAACAGGCATTCCCAGCAAGATAATTTGCAGAACTCCTTGGAGCCTGTAATCCAAGGACACCGCTCGTTGCTAATATGGAAGTGATGGACAAATCCTTTCCCAGCCTGAGACAGGCCTGCTAGCTTCAGGGTTGGCCAACCTCTGTTCACAATGACCAGATTTTCTTGAAAAGTCGGTCTGGAAAATTGATTTTTTAAAATATCAGCAACCAAATCATTTTCCTCTCCCCTGTCAGCCATTGTGGGTGGAAAAACAGCTATAATATTTAAACAGATACAGTATATTGTAGCTGCTTAAGCAAGTCGTTGCACTGGCATTTTGCTAGCTAGGATCCTCTGCATTGTGGTGGAGGAGTCTAACCATTCAATCAAAAGACGTGAAAGTGCCAACGTTCTTGGATGCCTTCTATGTGTACCCCTGGATGTACAGAAGACATCTAATTGGCTAAAGAAACAGAATAAGTTTAACAGTTAATTTAACCTACAGAGCTGCACTGTTACTTCCTGAAGGCCCAAGGCAGATTTGCTTGACCCTGGCAACACAGATGGCTGAAATATGATTGGACAAAAAAACGTTAACATGCATTACACTACTGGAAGGAGTGCAACCAAGAGAAAAGCTACAAAATGAAGAGAATAAACTATTGGGAATAATTTAATACATAATTTAATACATCCTCATGGAACAAATATGTTGTAAAGTTTGTAAATGTAACGCTGATAGTGTTTAGGCCAGCAGTGAAGGCTTTGCTGGCCCTGAGGATCCACCACTGATCAAACCCTGGTACCAACTTTCAAAACTGTAGGAGGAGGTGATTTCACAAAAGTGGGACAGACAGACACACCACCCCATGACATAATTCCCTGCCAGTCGAAGACAAAAGGGACTGACCCCTTTGGTCTTCGTCTGGCCAGGGGATAATAAAAAAAAAGTTCACTGCCATCTCTCCTAAACATCTCCAGACAGACAGGTCCAGGCCAGGAAAAAACTGCCAATTTTTCCAGTCAAGGTTTTCTCAGTGGATTCTGGTACTTTGAGACATGCTCTTTAAAATAAGCCCTGGGGCCATCTTGAATTTTGTCTCAAATTCAATATGGCCACCAGAATCCCAATATGGCCACCAAAATACCTAACATGTCATCTGGAAGAACCCTATTAGGTGAAATGCAGTTTTTTTTTTTTCATGAATTTGTGATAATGGCCAGCGAACATGATCCAGTGGGTTGGATGCCACAGCAGTACACCATTAGTGTTTAAATCCAATATGCCCCCCACCCCCCGGCCAATGCTGTTTGGAAAATAGCTACATCTCATGGTCTGGTCGAGATATGGAAATAAATTTAGTGTCTATCCACAGGTTTTCAGGGGTGAGGAATCTAAATATGCCATCAAATTCAAAATTAGGTCAGTACGTCATGAGGTAAATTCAAGATGGTCACCAATGGCAATGTTCATAATCTGCTCGTTGGGGTTTCTCACGTTCTACAACAGTTATAAGTACTGGCCTAGTTAGTAGAGCATCCTCCCCACAACTGGGAGGTTGTGGGTTCAAATCCCGGCCGGGTCATACCAAAGACCATCTAAAAATGGTACTTTCTGCCTTCTAGCTTGGTGCTCAGCATAATAGAATGGGGAAAGGAAAGTTAGCGCACAGAGCTACCAGAGGACTGACCCCCCACTGTAGCTTTCACTACTCACAGTAGCTGGGTGGCCTAGTGTCAGTGAAACGGAGATAGACGCTGCCCCATACACCAAACCACATGGTGTCCCACATGCTGTGGAAGGGATTAACTAACTATCAACAGTTATAAGAATAATTCTAGGGACTGCAAGAACCATGAATACCCCCTTCCCTGACTACCATAGTATTTCCAGTCCACCCTGTGCAATAATTAGGACTACTGTAGTAACTGTTTCCTTTGCACTCTTAGTTCCTTGACATTACACTGTTGAGTTTAATACATATCTATTTAAATATGTGCATTGCTATTTTAACATATTACATATTCATTGACATACATATTTATTTTAATACATATTTATACTGTAGCTGCTACAAAGTGATTGCTGCTAAAGAAAATTTCATTGTATCTTGGTGTGCAATGACAATAGAGCTTCTTCTTCTTCTTCTTCTAGACATGGGTTTTCCAGGTCAAGGAATCTCTTATGTTATTTTCAGCCACAATATTCAACTTTATTTATTTATATAGCGCCATTTCACAACAACAGTCATCTCATAGCACTATCAACTGTAGGGGGAACCCCTACAGTTGCAGAAAGACCCCAGCAATCAGGCAATCCCCTGTGAGCAAGCACTTGGCGACGGTGGAGAGGAAAAACTCCCTTTTAACAGGAAGAAACCTCCAGCAGAACCAGGCTCAGGGAGGGGCAGTCATCTGCTGCGACTGGCTGGGGGGTGAGGGGACAGAGAAGATGAAAAGAACAGACATGTAGAGAGCAAACAGCACGATGGGGACTCAATATAATACAATAAAACAATAAAAAAAACAATATCTGCAATTGTTGCCATGAACATTGTTGCACTGCATTGTTGCCATGAACATCTGCAATTGCTGCCATGAACTCAAGGTGGCTGCCTTATCCAGCCGGTTCAATGAATGGTACCAGATGAGGAGTCGGAACCTTTATCCCCTTCACTCAAATTAACTGAATGGCAGAATATAAAGGTTCTATAAGAGAATCACTTCAAAGAAACTTACCTCCAGTCTATTTGAGATTCCATGAATCCATTCTACAGTGAAGACACTGAGAAGCCCCGGACCCAGACTCAGTGAATCTGCAGTTCAAAATTTACAAAGACGAGAGTGTTTTATCTTTGTGACTGCTGACTTATTCCAATATGGCACTGACACCATTTCTATGCTCCAAGGTAACCAACAGGAGGAGATGCAGTCTTTGCAATAAATCCATCAAGGACAATGAGGACACCACAGAGGGACAACCCAGTGGATTGCATTCTCTTCAGCATCTTGTTCACTACTGTTGACAGGCAAACAAATCCCGCTGTGTCAGTAGCTCCTGAACTTCTATCCAACCGTGCCTGCAATGACTTTGCCTTTTTCTTTACTGACAAAATTCAGAAAATTAGACAGTCAGTGCTCTAATGCCAGGTGCTGGACATGTGCTTCCTCTGTGTCCATGTAGAGAAGACGTAAACACCATAGCGAAATTTTTTCCAATCAATCATAAAATCTTGGATGACATCATACGCCACCTGAAATCCCCTACATGCTGCCTTGATACTCTCCCAACAGGGTTTTTTAAAAACATTTTATATTGTATGGCCTCAGATCTACTACAGATCATAAATATATCTCTGCATTCAGGTGTCTTCCCTCAGTGCTTTAAAACAGCTGTTATCAAGCCACTTCTAAAAAAGAGCAACCTAGACACCTCACTCATGAACGGCTATAGGCCCATATCAAATCTCCCCTTTCTTAGTAAAATAACAGAAAAAGCTGTTTTACAACAATTGTACAACTTCCTGACATTAAATAACTGTTTTGATGTCTTCCAGTCAGATTTTCGGCCACACCACAGCACTGAGACAGCTCTAGTTAAGGTCCTTAATGACATACACTCCAATACAGATAATGGCAACATTTCAGTCTTGGTTCTACTGGACCTCAGTGTTGCCTTTGACACGGTCAACCATAACATCTTACTAGACCAACTAAAAAAAACTGGGTGGGACTTTCTGATACGGCACTTAGCTGGTGTGCGTCCTATTTAAAAGACAGGGACTATTTTGTGTCTATAGGTAACTACAAATCTGAGCAAACAAAAATAACCTGTGGAGTTCCCCAAGGTTCCATTTTTGGACCTTTGCTTTTCAACATCTATATGCTTCCCACTAGCTCAAATCATAAAAAACAACAAAATATATTACTATAATTGTGCAGATGATACACAAATCTATATAACCGCCACACCAGGCGACTATGGTCCAATTAACCCTTTATCTGTGAATGTCGCCAAACTGCAACATAACTCCTAGTGGTCAAAAGTGGTAACGATTTTTTTCAAGAAAATATTCATCTCAGATGGCAGAACTTTACACGGCTATAACTTTAAAGTGGTAAGAAATAATGGCTTCCTGTCAATTAGAAAGATGTAGAATATGATCCAAAGTTTGACACAGGAGTAAATTTACGCATCTAATTTGCATACAAGCAAACAAAGACATTCGTCACTTACCAGCATCCTTTTGCAGCATTCTGGTCGCTATTTTGTCCTCTCCTGGTCATTTTAGCTTTCTCTCCTACATCCACAAGCTGTTACTGATTATTCCACCTTAATTTTGCTTTTATTAAGCGGCAATTTAGCTTATATGACGACATGCAACCGGCGCTTGCTCTCCAGTTACATGGCGCTCCGGGCACCCAGCAGGTCAAATCAACGAGTTTCACGCTCCCTGTGTTTTAAGAACATGTAAACATCTACCTTCATAAGCTAAATAATCTCTTTTTAGAACCATAGTTGGCGAATTCGGGACCAAATCCTCTGAATACGCTCCTCGGTCTGGGACCGCGTCTGTCCACAGTGATCGGTGCCCACCATCTTTGGTGTTGTAAACTCAAAAACAAAGAAGAAGAAGGAGGATTTCTTACTCTTTGGTGTATTATGTGTCATCCATGAGTCCTCCAATGCGTGCCTGCCACCTTGTGAACTGGCATGATAAGTACAAATCCTCAGTACAGCTGGCCAGTGTTTCTGCATGTCATTATCAGTTGACAGGCGCAGTGCCGCGCTCTGCCACTAGGGGCACACAAACTCACACAGCTTAAGGGTTAAAACCCTGATCAAATGCATTGGTCAAATGAAAGAGTGGATGTGCATGAATTTTCTTCAGTTAAATGAAGACAAAACGGAAACAGTTTTTGGAGCCAAAGAAGAAAGACTCAAAGTTAGCATCCAGCTTCAGTCAATGATACTAAAAACCAACAGCCAAGCCAGAAATCTGGGCGTGGTTCTGGACTCAGACCTGAATTTTAACAGCCACATTAAGACAGTTGAAGCAACATTCCCTTCGCTCATCAATAAAATTACTCTTCTCCTTAAAGAAATTGTTCCACTCAAAAAGCCTGGTCAAGAACTGTTTTTTTTTTTTTTTTCATCTCAGGACCCCTGTGGAAAATAACATTCCTTTGTCAAGAAGCACGATAAGGATCCCTTTTAATGGATTAGTCTACCTTATAAATACAGGAAACTCCCTTTCTCTCAAGACCATTTTATTGGTTAATAACCCTTTTGACATATCACGGACCCTTTTGAGTCCATCTTACGGTCACTAGGAATTATCCATAGCTCAACACTACCCCCTGGTGGACGTGTCTGGAATAGACGTTCACTTTTGACTGAACCCAGACTAATGAATGAAACAACTGCTGTTGTTACAAAACTCTCACTTCTCAGATTATTTTCTTTTTCAGGACACCCTGGAAAATCAAGTGGGACTCTGATATATCATTATGATTTGGGACATTTCCTTAATTTTGAGTTAAATGTGTGCATGAATGTTTAATGCTTAAATATATCTTATTTTAATGCCTATTAATGATATAAGTACCAGTTTATAAAAATGCATGCTCACTGAAGATAGTTATAAATCACTGAAGTTAGCTAGATTTTCTATGAAGTATATTAATGGATTTTCAGTGTATGAAGATATGTTCCATCCTGTGAAAAGTACCCAAGTCATCTGACTGGTATCAGCAAAATGGAAAAAAGCAAAAAGGTATCAGCAAAAAGGAAATGGTTCTTTCATTCTATTGGTTGTTTATAGACAAAGGACTGTTTCCTCATTGGCCCAAAGTTGATAAATTCCACCCACTACAGAAGACTATTGGTTCCTGGTCATGTCAGTCAAAGGAACTGCACGAAATCTGTTCAGTTTTTAGAGGGGAGATGCCCTCGTTCAGATCAGAGCGGTATTGTTTGTCTTCTGCAAAGTTCGTGTGTGTCCTGCCTTTTTCCTTAAAACGTCTGGGAATTAATTTTCCCTTCTTCGAGCTCAACCTCTTCTCATATGGAGTCAAACTTCGTGGCTCACAGACATTTTCCTATTTTATTCTGTTAAACCTTTTCCCCTAAATCCACTGTGCTTGTGTTTTAGAAGACTGACTGACCGTTTGTTTTTCACACTGGAAGCTGTGTTCACCAATCTCCACGACGCCAGAAGAACTCCAGTCATTTCGTGACTTGAATTTAGTTATATTTAGTTTTGTCACTTCCATTCTATGGCTTGATCAGACTTTGGACTGTCCAATTTAATCGGACCAGGGAGGGAGCTGCCACTCAACCACAAAACCCTCCTTGTGTTGTCCTGCCTGGCATACTATCTCCCATGGCCAATGAAGAAGAAGAAGAAGCAGCCTCACGCCGCCTGATCTCAGCTACAACTTTCTGTCGCAGTCAAATCGCAGCCTGTAACTGTGGACTCTAAGATATATCTGCTGGCAGCTATACGGGATCATCTCAATAAAGCTTCAGAAGGAGCCTCAACAATAGAATCACACCCGTATTCATGTGAGCCCTCTTCCTTTTGCGTCATCTGCTGAATAATGAATGATGTGCCTATCGCCTTAAAAGTATGCCATAATTTGTTAATATTAAAATCAGTTCATAATTCTGATCAGAGTTACAGAATTACAGAGAAATTAATACTCTCTTTTCATTAAATTCTGTTCTTTTTACTTGCTTAGAATAATTCAGAATTTTTCATATAATTAGTTTAATTTTATCTATAAATCTGTGTCAAATTTTATTCATATTCTCGTCCCAGTTAATTCAGCCTACATTTTCACCCTGGTTCCACAGATGTGTTTACACTCGGTTGTACGATTATCAGTTACAAGTTTAATGTGATACTCAATACTTGATCATTTCACCTGCTTACCATTCATTTGAATGTAATGCCATTTAATCAGAGTCTGATTAATAAATTTGTAAAACTGAATGAGAGAAGTAGTTGGAATTTCTCTTCTGTGCCTGGTACTAAAGTCCCCAGTAGAATTCACGAATATTGAGACTGATTAACTGAAGGTACAAAGATTAATTATTAATAAATCTTTCACAACAGTGAACTGGTGCCCCTAAAAAAGTGTTTTTCTATCAAGTTTTCCGGTGTGTATGTGTGTGGATTTGAAAGTAAATTTCCATCCCCACACACCCCGCTAAATGAAATTAAATAATCTTTGTACCTTATTACATTTATAATTAATTAACCTCTTGCACTCCGGTGTACCGTGGGCGGACACGTCTCTGTGTCCTAGAGCGCACGAGGGTGCACGAGGGCACTGCGTCCTAGAGTGCACTGAAAAAAAAAAAGCTGCATTTCCGTTCTTCCACTACAGACACAGCCGCGAACAGAAAGCCAAAGGAGTGCTTTGATTGGTTTAGATGTGATTGACCTCTCATTCGACTAATAAGAGCCTTGAATTGGGTTTCTGAAACCTTGAAGAACCAATGACTGAAAACCTAGCAAGAAGGACCCGTCTACCAAGGGCTGCGAATACAGCCAGCCAATTGAAGCACAGAAGTTCGAAAGCTGTTTTGTGTAAGGCTGGGTGACACACAGGCATTCGCCAGTCTTTTTTTATTACTACTGTTCTTATTGTTTTGAAAAATCATTCGCCAAAACCGCAATCACGGAAGCGCAAAACCGCAATAATGGAATTATGGTTTGACCGGGTCGCGTGACCAGAACCACGAGTCCGTAACAAGCGGACCAGCGTCATGTTCGTCTGACAATGAGGAAGAGAAGTTCGCCAGCGACTTTGCTGTTGTGGACAGGTTAAATGTTATAAGCTAAATTATTCTTTATCCCTGAAAATTGTAATCCAAATGACTTTTGACCGATCGGTAAATTACAACTACCGTCATGTTGCGAACGGCCCCCCCCGTCATGTTGTGAATGCCCCCCCCCCACTACTCTTCTGTAGCGGATTGCAGATATATTGCAGATATTTTAGTCCAACTGTGCGTAGTAGACCGCGGCGCACCGTCACCGCTTTCCGTCATGTAGCGATGGGCGATGTCCGTCCTCTGTAGCGGGGGGGGGGGAGTTGTTATCTTCTACATTACAAATATTTTAGTATAATTTTTAGTGCACTGTAGGTTATTTTTTCTTGTAAAAAAAAAAGCCACACATTTTTTACATGGCATGCTTCTTTGTGTGTGGGGGCTTGTTTGTTCATTCATTCATTCATGAATGAATAAACAACCCCCCCCCCCACACACACACAGCCCTTCACCTTTCATTAGAGCCCAAGATGAAGCTTCTATATTGAATCATTCAAAAGTTACAGACGTTTTTCCAAACTGTGCCATTTGGCACAATTTGGCACAGTTCAAAAACGCCTGGGAACAACCTAAGAAAAAAGCTGTGTAATATATTCATTTTTTGTGGTATTGTTACAAAATTTTGACCTCAGATGGATAACACTTGGTTCTACATTTCTGTTACATTTTCCAGTCAGTATCTGAAGCTGTGTGTTATTTGCAAGCATTTGTATCCAAAAAAACACCCAGGCCAAATTTATTTTCTTCAAGTTCAGTATGTTTAGATGACTGTTACTCAGTGGCAGGAGCACTTAGAGAGATTATGACTGTTTTGCCAAAAAATTCAAAGTATTTTTCTTTTAAATGAGACCAACCCCATGAAGATGCTGCAAAGGGTTGAAGAACAGCTTTTGATTTACTTTGGGTACGTTATTTGTTGGCGTTTTTAGGGAAATTGACCTGAGTGCAAGGGGTTAAATAACGCTACACAGTAGTGAAGTCAGCCTATTATAACTTAAAGAACATAGCAAGGATTAAAGGTTTGATGTCTTAGTAGAATCTAGAAAACCTTGTCCATGCATTTATCTTCAGTAAAACTGGACTACTGTAACGCTGTCCTCACAGGTCTCCCGAAAAAGTCCATCAGAAAGCTGCAGTTAGTTCAGAACGCTGCAGCTTGAGTCCTCACTAAGACCAAGAAAGTGGATCATATAACTCCAGTTCTAAGATCTTTCCACTGGCTTCCTGTCTGTCAAAGGAAAGATTTCAAAATACTCCTGTTCTGAAGCTCTGAATGGTTTAGGGCCAAAATACATTTCAGATCTGCCAGTCAATTAAAGTAAATTTCCATCCCCACACACCCCGCTAAATGAAATTAAATAATCTTTGTACCTTATCATATTTATAATTAATTAAATAACGCTACATATATTTATGGCGCCGCCGTGTGACACTGGGTGTGAACTCTGAAACAAACACAGAAAAAAATATTTTAGGCCATAAAGCTGTGTGGTTTAGTCAATCTTATTCCTCTTAAAAGAAAAATGGTGGAGTTTTGTTTTTCTCTGTGGTTGTGTGTCTGTAAGCTCCAGGGAGCTGCAGTCAGTGTCTGTGTGTGTATGTTGAACACGAGAGGGAAGGAACGGCTTCCCCCATCTTGCTCAGCCATTTCTGTTTGTGTTAATGCATGCAAAGTGGTATCATGCGCTGAATTAATTAAAACAGGCTCGAGAGGCGACTCGTGAAGGAATCCTATTGGTTTTTTGTTGGTTCAACCTCCCAGCGAAAAATCCCAGGTGGAATAAATTGAATTAACCATTGTTTAAAACAAGTCCTGCATTCTTTTAAAAGTTGCTGGCAGAAAGAAGCCAGTTGAAGCGTGAAACAAAGCAAGGTGTGGTTAACGTTCGGGACAGCGTCCATGTTCACGGGACACGTGCACGCTCACATTCGCAGGTGACCAAAACGGGTATGTGCACGAGAACTGTGCATGCGCAGATTAACAGTGCAGACACCATTTTAGAAAGCCGCTAGGGCGCCGCCATTTTAGAGTTGAGACCGAGAGACCGCCTCTGGGGCTACGTCACTGTGTCTCCTCTTCCTTAAATGCAAAGGGGAACTGCATCCATCTTGTGGTCAACCATAGGAACTGCATCCTTGAACAAAGTATCTAAACTTTGAATCTATAAAGCGTCCAAATTAACTTCAAAGCCACTCATATTATTCAGAATAACCTAAATTTAAACCCAATTTAAAGTTACTATCCAAGAACAGAAAGAAAAAAGGAACTGGGTTGTTCAAGGTTATTCTCATGTAGTGAATCACTGGCTCAATGTAAACAAACACCAGAAACATACAAAAGCATATACCTTTTATTTAATCATGTATATTAATCCCATATGTTAACCACATTTTAATCTTTAAAGTTAAAAGCACAAATATTTACATATTTTATGCAACAACTGCAAATTGTTGAAGCTATAAATGTGTGTTTTTGTTTTCTTAAATGCTGCATTGTGTGATTTCTTCCACAGGAAGCCCATTTTAGCTTAAGGATTCTAATAAATGCTAATGTTTATTCAAAAGTGATCTTAAAGTAGGATTAAACCCGTGCATGTTAGCAAAAGGATTTAGTGATTCATTGAATATTTACAAAATTTCTCAAAAATAGGAAACCACATTAGTCAAGTAACACTAAAAGTTCTAGGGTTCATGTTTTTCTCCACAGGAAAAGAAAAACAGTAACCAATTCACTACCTTTCATCAGGATTCAAATTAGAGAAAAGTCAAAAGGTGAAAACATTCATTAGTCTATAAATAAAAGTTTTATAGACAACAATCAACCAAATCACCATTAGCTTTAATCCTAAGAAATCCTTGGTTCCAAAATACACAAAGCAATTCACTTGTGTTTCCTAATCTGTAAATATTAAAACATTTAAAGCCTCAAATGAAAATAGGCTTCAACAAATAAAAACAAAAGGAAAGCCTTAACTTAAAAAGTTAAAACTTATAACCTTAGATCTCTAAAACATTTAACCTTTTCTATTTTTGTTGTTCCCTTTTTGTAAATAAAGTCATTACTTTAAAGTGACATTCAACAAAATTACAAAGCTAGTTATTGATGAAAAATTCCAATACCAGGCTTTGAAAATTCAAGTGAAGTTAATCCACATAATTTTTTTTTTGTTTGTGAAACACAAGTTCAATTCAGTTCAACTTTAGTTATCAAAATACAGTTTCAACAAATAAATTGAAACCTCTCCACCTTTCTAAATAATTTCAAAATTCTACTTCCATTCTTACAAGCCTGTAAGTTGGAACAAGTTCTAAAAGAACTTATAATCAACACTATTATAAAATAACACTCAAGGTTAACCCCTTGACTAACAAATTTAGCTATAATCTACAAGTTGATTTTTAAGCTAACTAACAACAAATGGTAAAACATGGCGAGTCAACAGACAACCGACCAATTTACCAAACTGAATGACCTTCAAGCAACATTGGAAGGTTGGACTTCTGATTTTATTTCTAGCTTCACAACACAGGTCAAGGAAACCCAGCCCGAAGATGTGAAGCAACTCATTGAAGAACTTTTGCATGACCACACTGAAAGGCCACCAGAAGGAAAGGACCTCACCAGTGTGTTAGGTAAGTTCGCGCTAGCATTAGTTGCAAGATTAAAAAGTAGCTGAGAACGAACTAGAAAATCAACAATCAACAATCCTTTCTCTTCAGGAAGAGAACAAATCATTGAAAGAAAACTGGAACAATCTCAAGAGAAAAACGACAAAACACAAGATCAACTTGATGATGCATTACAAGATTTGGACCATGCAGAGTCAGGAAAGCGACGGCTGACACATGGCAATGACTTGCTTCGCCAAGAGAACAGTGAACTTGAAGATGCCCTTCAGGACACCAAGAAAAAACTCAGAAGAGTTGAAGGTCAACTTGAAAACGTGAAGTGTGACTACAAAGAATGTTAACTGCTCCTAAAGGAAGCACATAAAGACTGAGACTTCCGCCGCGCTCCATCACCTGATTCCCGTTTCGAGGACGGACAGTCACGTGGACAGCATGTGTGTGCCCCTTCAGACCACAACCTTGATAAGATCACGCGAAATGTCATGAAATTTGATCCAGGTCCTACGGGTTCACCTGATACCAAAGTCTATTTACAGGACATTGATCACTACCTGTGCAAGTACCCTGATGCTACGGTCGACGATCGATTCGATTAAACTAACGTCTAACAGGTCGGTATAAAAATTCATAAGACAGACGGCTGACAAACATCAGGACAGACTACATGCTACTCTGCAAAGCTATTGAAAAGGAATTCTCTGACGACTGCCGACAAGCAGGGCTATCGGCAGCCCTAGCCATAAAGCAAGGTCGCTCAGAGCCTCCACAGGCCTACTACCATCAATTCCTTCTTACATACTTTAGATTTCAAAATACACCAGGGATAGAAGAAGACCACAATTTCAAGACCCTCTTCATCCAGACCCTCCATCCCACTGTGAGTCACCCCCTTGGAGTTACAGCTAACCCAAGGTCAAGCTCAATAAGTCAGCTGAGAGAGTTCACACACTATGGGTTCCAAAAACAGCAACAAAGTTGCAACAAGCACGCTGCGCCTGCTACAGTGCTAGCGATCAGCGCTGCATCCGACACCTTGGAGTTAGAAGAAGCCCCTTGCTCTACTCCATCTCCTACACCGTGAGTACATAAACAGCCAAGACGTTTTTCCAACAGACCTCATCAAGGTCAAACCCAAACTAGGTCCTCTGGATCTCACTTAGGATCAACTCTGCGAAAACCCGATTACATCATAGGCCATATCCACCGGACAGGCCGCGAGAACACGGTATGGACTCCCAGGATGACAGATACCGGTATGAAGACACGCATAACCATGACAAATGGTCTCCTCCCCCTCATCACAGAAGCTCAGAAGCAGAGACCAATCACGAACCTTGGAAGAAGGAAGAAACTCCTACTCTCAGTAGAGAAGATATTGAAGTTGTCAAACACCTCCTAGCGGAGATTCAAAGCAACAAAGTCAATGAAACTGCTGACATCCTAGCTATCGCAGCTATGCCAACTCAGAACAAATGTTCTAAATGAAGAAAGGCAAGAAGAAAACCCCTTTTACAAATGAAGAACCAAAGGATCCAACGCAGTCCAGTGTTGTTATGGCAGCCCAACCACAACTCAAAGACCACTCCTCTAACAACATTTTGCAAATCCTTTTCGAACCACCGGTTTCACAATTTCTGTGCGATTTAAACGAGGGGGTGTGGCGTGAAAATTCTATCTTCCACTGACCTTTGAAGACGTGATGTGTCAGGACGCTGTTTCAGACACCACCGCTGACATCACTTATGTCACGTAACCTTTTTGACAAACTATGTGTAATGCTAATCGCACTCACAAGGATTTAAAACTTGAACCTTGTTTGTTAGCCATTCGGCCATATGCACTCACTAAAACAACTCTGTTGGGCATATCACTGGTAAAAATCTCCAATGGACCCATGACCTTCACATATCTGGTCTATGTGTCCAAACTTGACTCCATTCCATTGCTCATTGGCAAAGATCTACTGAACCACTTTGAGCCACTGATTGATTTCAAGAATCTCAAACTATGGGCTCAAACTCAACACCCACACCCATTTGACCCAACAAGGACAACTGAATCACAGTGCTTGGTTCTTGACACTTTGGACACCCCAAGCCTCACACAACTAGCACTGTTGGAACAATCGAAACCGAATGAACGTGACCACAAAGACCAAGGTGAACACTGTCCTCAAGAAGTCAAAGGGCACCTTCAAACACAAGGTCAAGCCAAGGAAGTGAATGACCTTGGGAGCTCACTGGCTGAGCAGAAAGCTCCAATCGGCCCCCTTGGTACCTTTGATTCAACATTGGTGTCACCTTCTGAATCCCACCCACCTACCCTTGCGGCCTGCATGGTCACAGGAGCCAAATTAACTGGCTCCCCACACCCTCCGCAACCTCAAAGTTATGCATCGGTGGACCCAACTTTTGTAAACACTAGGCACGCATTTACACCAGCCCATGACCCTGTGATCCATTAAACCATCAAACACCGGTCCGATCCAACCATAATCACGTTCTCTGCGTCAAATTTCTCTAATATGACAAAATCGGAAATACTTCCTGTTCCTCGAAACCAGAGGGGGGTGATGACTGCCAACACCCATGACCTTCCAGCTGCAGAACACAGAAACGTCAAAACAGTGTACAATGCTCCCAAGGCCACATTTCAAAAACACTTGACTGATCTGCCAAACGACACAAAGCATACAACGACCAAATTCCACTACACATTTGTACCGCAAACACAACAAATCAATCTACAGGCCGGGAAAATCCCTCCTAAATTCCTGCCCAAGTGGATGAATCCACACATTGTCAACAACAAACTTTGGCCACTTACTGTAAGTGCCAAATCCAAGACCCCATTTTCAAATGGACCCATCACAATCAGAGTAAACTTTACCAAAACCCCATGGGACTTGTCGGGCACAACACTGTCACAGTAAGTCCATAAATAAGATTAAAATCAGGCTTACATCCGAGAAATAACTGTTAGCTAACTATCAGCCTCAGGTATACTCGGTCACATTTCTCCAAACCAAGCAGTTAACTGCATCAAAACTTCCAAAAGAAAAAGGGTAAATTAAAACCAAATTATCCCTTAAACTAATCTTAAAGGCCTCTGTAAATTCTAATCAATTTAAATCAACTTACTTTACACAAATAGTACATACAAAACATCCAACACCATTAGCTTAAGCTAATAACATCAAAATTCCACTAAAGTGATAAATTATTTAACGTTTCGAGTTCAATCTCTAAAAGAAATTGTTCCACCTCTGAGAATATTTTTTTTCATTTTCCACTCAGGTGTCTAAAGAAAAACCAACAAAAAGGTTGAAAGTAAAGTCACTCACTTCTATTTGTTTGCCAGGATGATGACCCTCCTGTTTTTCAGTTTAGCCCTCTACCTAGCAATCACACCTACTGTTACCCAGTCAGAACTGGGCAGAACCAAGACAAAAAGTCAACAATCCTGAGGTGGATTCTCAATTACAGCCTCATCGTTAGGGCCTCTTGTTAGCCTTAGCACGTCCACAGTTAACTTGGTCAACACCGCTACACCAAAACGCCAGGTTGTTGAACCACAGACTGTTACCAAAACTTTGCAAGACACTGTGTTGGTTTTGAATGTTTGCTCCAAAGCTTCAGTCAAACGCAACAAGGTCTTGAACTTGTCGCTCTTCGTGTTAAAGGTTAACTATGCTGACACACAGCTGGTGTCTATATTACTCCCAGAGGTAGCTAGAAACATTAGCTTTTAAGTTAACACTTTAGCAATGAACCTGTTTTCACCTCATCTTGTTCTTTTTGCAGTAGCCCCAAGTTTACTCCTAATTGCCATTCAAAGAACAACGATGGCATTCCCTGTTTGCTCAGTTTTCCAGAATAAAGGCCTCGAACATACTATGACTCAGACACCTGTGGAACCATGGTTTAGTCCAGCTCAACCAATCCAATTTGAACTTCCTTGAGTGACCTCAATATTGCTTAGCCTAAACCTCTACCTCAAATATGAGCAATAATTTTTGTACTTTTGTTTTTGATCTTGACTCCTAGAATTTTTGAGTATATGCATGTGTATATACAAATATATATGTTCTTTGCACTCTATTTTGATTTTTGCGCACATTCAAACTACTTTTCAACAGTTTTAATAGCTGCATTATGGTAAACCAAAATAGTTATCTCAGGGATGTAAAGCTACATACTTTTTATTTTTATACTTTTGTAACCAGAATGTTTGAGTCTTTACAGGCATATACAGGATTTTAGTATATTTTAGACAATTTTACAATTTTATATTTGGCCATATTCAAAGTTTTTTGGGAAAATTTCTAGAAGTTTTTTTTTTTTTCAGTAAATCAAATTGAAGGATCTATTCTCAGAAATAGATACTTTTTATAAGCTTAAGGCAAATGGGCATCAGAACCATTACCTCAGCAGTTGGGTCAAGAGTCGCCAATTGGAATCAGATGCTAGGATTGATATCAACGCTGACCAAAGCTCACCGTCAATACCAAGGGGGGATATGTAGCATCATTCCCTTGGCTCATCAATAAAATTACTCTTCTCCTTAAGAAATTGTTCGACTCAAAAAAGCCTGGTCAAGAACTGTTTTTTTATTCATCTCATGATCACTGTGGAAAACAACATTCCTTTGTCAAGAAGCACAATAAGGACTTCCGGTTATGGTGGCCACGTAGGAAGACGTGTTTCACACTGCTCTGCTCCTAAAAATAAAAAGTAGACTAAAACTCTCTTAATTGGAACAAAAACCTATCCCAGCGTTTAGGCGCGGATATGGTAAAGACCAAGGCTGGGAAATTAGGCGGAGGAAAAAGTAATTCGACAAAACAATCCAAACTAACAGACTTCCACGCTCGTGACAAAGCAGAAAAATCTCCAGAGACTATGGCGAAGGAGGGAGCCAGCGGCGGAGCGGTAACTGCTGAGGAGGGGACAAATGCGGTTCTTGCTGCCATCAGCTCCATGACAGCAGACTTTTCGTCTAAATTTGATGGGATTATAGCAGCGATAGAAGGAATGAGAAAAGAAATAAGCGACTGTATGGAACGAGTATCGCAGGTGAAGCTCCGAATCTCAAGCGCTGAAGATGACGTCACCAGCCTACAATCAAAGCTGCAAACACTGGAATTAAAATGTAAACGTCTGGAAGATAATGTCCTGGACTTAGAATCCCGCTCGCGACGGAATAATTTGTGGCTGGTGGGTCTCCCGAAGGGAGCGGAGGGACGGGACCCATGTTCCTTTTTGGAAAAGTGGATTCCAGAAGCGCTGAACAATGCGGACCTGCAGTCATCGGTCATCTTAGAGAGCGCTCACCGAATCGGCCCACCGAGAGATAATAAGACACCACCGAGGACGCTGATTATGAAGTTCCTCAACTACAGGGACAAGATGACGGTCACCAACGCGGCGCAAGCTAAAGGGGAAATTAAAAACCAGGATCAACAGGTGCGGTTCTACCCAGATTTGGCCACAGGAATTCAACAATTAAGGAGGCAGTTCGACCCCACCCGTAAAGAGCTGCGCAACCTCGGGATTCGTCACGGAGTGATTCATCCGGCAAGACTGCTGGCCACATATGAAGGGAGAACCCACACCTTCAAGACCCCTCAAGAGGCGCAGGAGCTCATTAAGCAGATCCAAAAGGAGACTGGTGGGAGCTAAGCATGAACATGATAAAGGTAGAACATTTAAGCATTTGTACAGGCATCTGATTGATCTGAAACATATAATATGTCTACAAAATACAGATTGTATTATTAAAAAAAAAAGCTATGATGTACAAAGTTGCTATAAAATTTTGAAGTTATGTTGGAAAAACTACAGAAGAGAGTTAATGTCATTAAAAAAAGTAGTAGAGTCAGGGTGACTGAGAGGAGAAAGAGAGAGTGGTTTGACTGATCCTCGCAGGTGTGGAACAGTCACTAGCTATAACGGGAGAAGAATTTTTTTGATTTTGGGGGGATTACCACGAATGTGGGGAAAGGGAATTTGTTTTTGTGTAGTTTGTAGGATCAATGTTCAACCATCCATGTTTTTGCTTCTCTGTATGAGCATGTTTATATTGCAAGGTAATCTCAAACTCCTTATTGATCATAGATCAAAGCGTTAATCTTAATTTAACTTCATGGAATTGCAGAGGTCTACAAAATCTAAAAAAACTTAAACAAGTTATGAATAAAATAAAAGACATAGATTCAAAAACTGTATTTTTACAAGAAACTCATCTAATAGAGGAGGATGTAAAAAGAATTAGGAGAAGATGGCAAGGAAATGTGTTCACCTCATCATTTTCATCCCGAGCCAGGGGAGTTATGACTCTCATACACTACCGTTCGAAAGTTTGGGGTCACCCAGACAATTATTTTGTGTTTTCCATGAAAAGTCACACTTATCTGCCACCATGAGTTGTAAAATGAATAGAAAATATAGTCAAGACATTGACAAGGTTAGAAACAATGATTTGTATGTGAAATAATAATTTGTTCCAGATACTCAACCTGTTCAAAGGAAGGTCAGTTTTATAGCTTCTCTAACCAGCTAAACTGTTTTCAGCTGTGCGAACATGATTGCACAAGGGTTTTCTAATCATCCATTAGCATTCTGACGCAATAAGCAAACACATTGTACCATTAGAACACTGGAGTGATAGCTGCTGGAAATGGGCCTCTATACACCTATGTAGATATTGCACCAAAAACCAGACATTTGCAGCTAGAATAGTCATTTACCACATTAGCAATGTATAGTGTATTTCTGATTAGTTTAAAGTTGTCTTCATTGAAAAAAACAGTGCTTTTCTTTCAAAAATAAGGAAATTTCTAAGTGACCCCAAACTTCTGAACGGTAGTGTACATAAAACAGTCCCATTTCAAGTGAAAAATGTAATTGGAGACAAATTAGGAAGATATCTAATCATCCAAGGATCTTTGTTATTAGAAAATATAAATCTGGTGAACTTATACGGTCCCAATACTGATGAACAAAACTTCTTCGTTAATTTATTTCTTACTTTATCATCACTTACAGGGCAACATATAATAGCAGGGGATTTTAATTGTACATTGAATCCCAGTATAGATAGATCAACAGGACTGGACTGTACGCACAATGGATGCAGGATGACCATTAATCATTTTATGAAAGAACTGAGATTGCTAGCTATATGGAGAGAAATGAAACCACAAGTCAAAGCTTATTCTTGTTATTCTAATACCTATAAGACATTCTCACGTATTGACTACTTTTTGATCTCTACAGAGGTCAAGATTCCAAGATTCAAAACTGTTTCTATGATAACATCATGATCTCTGATCATGCACCCTGCTGTCTAATATATGTAGATAAGAAATTGACAAAGGATCCAGGTAGGTGGCATTTTCAGCATAAATGGCTTCAGGATGAGGAATTTGTTAAGTACATAGAAAAACAGATAGATGAGTTCTTTGATATCAATACTACACAAACATCAGTATGTATAAAGTGGGAGGCTTTCAAAGCTTTTATAAGGGGGCATATTATTAGTTATACAGGTTCAAAATCTAAGAAGACTCGAGAGGAGAGAGTCCAATTGGAACGTAAAATAAAAATTCTTCAAGAAAAAGTGTATGCAGGAAGTAACCCACAGTTAGAGAACGAATTACTGATTCTGAGAGCTGAATATGACAAAAAATAAGCGAATAGAGCTGCCTCGAGTCATCTAAGATTGAAGCAAACTTTTTACAAACAAGGTGAAAAATCAGGAAAATTATTGGCATGGCAGATTAAACAATTAGAATTTAAAACACCAATTACCAGTATTATAAGTAACAGACAGGCAGTTATAGATCCTTTAGAAATTAATAGTGCATTTAGAGATTATTATGAAAAACTATATGATACAAAAAATGAAACTGACTTAACAAAACTAAATGGGTTTTTGGGTGGATTATCTGTACCGTGTATTCCAAATGAAAACAGGGAGATACTGGAGTCTAAAATTAGTCAAGAAGAAGTTGGGCTAGCCATTGATAATATGAAATCAGGAAAAAGTGCAGGACCAGATGGTCTTCCAGTTGACCTCTATAAAAAAATTTAAGAATAAATTAATAAAACCACTTTTGGAAATGGTTTTAGAAGCATTTCAAAATAGTAATTTACCACCATACATGAATAATGCCTTAATTATACTGTTGCCAAAACCAGGTAAACCCCCTAATAAATGTGAAAACATGAGACCAATAAGCCTATTAAATGCTGACCTTAAGATAATCTGTAAAATTTTAGCAAGACGACAACAAGAAATATTACCAAATATTATTAACCAAGATCAGAAAGGCTTTATAATGGGAAGACAAGGCTTCCATAATGTAAGAAGACTATTTAATATTATTTATTCCAATAAAGAAGCACTGGATACAGCTCTCCTATCATTGGACGCCGAAAAGGCCTTTGATAGGGTCAAATGGCCCTATCTTTTTGAAGTCCTACAAAGGTTTGGACTTGGAAATAATTTCATAAAATGGGTTCAGATAATATACAATAATGCTACAGCAGAAATCCTAACAAACAGCAATATCTCAAAATCAATAAAAATCAATAGAGGATGTCGACAAGGCTGTCCACTTTCACCCTTATTGTTTACTATGGCAATTGAACCTTTAGCGATGGCAGTACATTTACATCCACAAATATATGGAATTAAAGTAGGACCAACAGAACATAAAATCTCCCTGTATGCCGATGACATAATTTTGTTTATGTCGAATTTTAAAAAATCAATTCCGACCTTGTTAAATTTAATAAAGAACTTTGGGGAAATATCAGGATATAAAATAAATAAAACTAAATCTTCAATATTAATGCTAAATGAGACCCAGAGAAATCACCCAGCTCCTGAGGTAAATCAATTCAATGTTGTAAATCAGTTTAAATATTTAGGAATTCAAATTTTGCCTAAGCTAGAATCAGTCGCCAGTGCCAACTATGAAGCCTTAATGACAGATATTAATGAGTTACTTCAGAGATGGATGTCACTACCAATGTCGATGATCGGGAGAATTAATATACTTAAAAGTAATATCTTACCAAAAATACTTTATTTATTTCAATACATTCCTTTACCACCACCTTCAGATCTATTCTCAAGAATTAAAAAAAAGTTAGTGGAATTTATATGGAACAATAGGAAGGCTAGATTACGTCTGTCCTTATTATATTTACCATTTGATCGTGGAGGTCTGAAATGTCCAAACTTTATGTTGTATTACTGGTCAGCACAACTGAGGTCTATGACATACTATTTTTCATCAAATGATCTCCCTCACTGGACTGAAATGGAATCATACAATTTACCTTTACCTCTTCCCTTATTCATATACTCAGACTCGGCTAAAAAAATTACAGAAACAAGTTAAAAATCCAATTGTAAAGCATATGATCAAAATATGGTGTGAAACCAAAAAATATTTAAAAGAACCACACTTATTGTCACAATTTGGGCTGCACGGTGGCGCAGTGGTTTAGCACTGTGGCAGCACAGTTTTACCCTCGGCCGGGGGATCGCGGGGATCATGAGATCGTGGGTTCGATCCCAGCCCCCGACCAACAGTGAGCTGTGTGGAGTTTGCATGTTCTCCCCGTGTTGCGTGGGTTTACTCCGGGATTTCTCCGGTTTCCTCCCGCATACCGAAAACATGTAGGTTTAGGGCGCTCGCGCACGCAGCGACCAGCAGCCGGTGGCTTATCACCAGACTGCAAACCAAGTCTACCTACGGGTACAAATAAGTAACAAAAACAAAAAAAAAAATTTAGCCCAATATGGGGTAATCAATATTTTACACCAGGGAGAGCGGATGCTGTATTTAAAGTATGGACTTTAAAAGGGATTCAAAAGATTCAAGACTTATATTTGTCACGTTCAGATAACATAATGTCTTTTGAAGAACTGAGGATCAAATTCAATCTTAATAGAACACATTTTTTTAAATATCTGCAGCTTAGGAATTTTATTCGATCAAATCAAAATAATGCTCTCACCCGACCTACCTACTCAACCTTGGAAAAAATTTTGACGAAAGATAGTAAGAGAAAGGGTATTATTTCAGAGTTTTATAACTCATTGACAATATTCTCAAGTGGAAACTCACAGAAAAGACTGAATTATTGGAAAGAAGACCTGCAAATTGAAATTTCAGAGGAACAATGGGAAATGGCTTGTACAGAAGCTCAAACCAAATCAATAAATGTACGTCTTAAATTGATACATTTTAAATGGTTAATGCGGATGTATGTTACACCAGTGGAGTTAAATAGATATAACAAAAACATACCAGATACATGCACAAAATGTATGGAAAGTAAAGGAACCCTATTTCACTGTTTATGGGAATGTAGAAAAATCAGAATGTTTTGGGAAGAGGTGAGGGTAACAATTGAAAAAATAATTTCAAAACAATTTACATTGAACCCTAAACTGTTTTTGATGGGTCTGTATCCAGAAAAGCATAACTTTAATAAGAGTGAAAGAGCATTCATAGACCTCAGTTTGCTTAATGCCAAAAAATGTATTGCACTACTGTGGAAAAAGACTCATAGACCAGATGTGACTCAGTGGTTAAGACAGATGTTAACAAACCTTCCACTAGAAAGAATAACATACATACTGAAATCAAAGGAAAATGTGTTTGAGAATATATGGAGACCTTTCATTGATTATGTAAAGAAATTAAACATAACTTCTGAAGAGAAGAAGGTGAATGATGTGTGTGGACCTTGCAAATTCCAAATTGGTGAATGTATAATATGTATACTTATGTAATAGATTACCTAGACTAAACAGAGGAGCATTGTTGATGACTTGCCTTTGTTAGTGGTTGTTGTTTTTAGTACATTTTTTTTTTGTAGTTAGTGTTTTTTTTAAATTACTTTAGTGTTAGTATTTGATTGTTTGTGCCATGTTTGAAAAAAAAAAGGTTCAATAAAAAACACTGTGGAAAAAAAAAAGAAGCACGATAAGGATCCCTTTTAATGGATTAGTCTACCTCATAAATACAGGAAACTCCCTTTCTCTCAAGACCATTTTATTGGTTAATAACCCTTTTGACATATCACAGACCCTTTTGCGTGCATCGCTCAAAACTACCCCCCTAGTCTACGTCTCTGGAATAGACTTTCACTTTTAACTGAACCCAGACTAATGAATGAAATGACTGCCGTTGTTACAAAACTCTCACTTCTCAGATTATTTTCTTTTTCAGGACACCCTGGAAAATCAAGTAGGACTCTGATATATCATTATGATTTGGGATACTGTATTTCCTTAATTTTGAGTTAAATGTGTGCATGAATGTTTAATGCTTAAATATATCTTATTTTAATGCCTATTAATGATATAAGTACCAGTTTATAAAAATGCATGCTCACTGAAGTTAGTTATATATCACTGAAGTTAGCTAGATTTTCTGTGAAGTATTTTAATGGATTTTCAGTGTATTAAGACATGTTCCATCCTGTGAAAAGTACCCAAGTCATCCGATTGGCATCAGCAAATCACCAGCCAGCATCTGTTGGGAAATGGTTCCTTTCATTCTATTGGCTGTTTACAGACAAAGGACTTTTTCCTTATTGGCCCAAAGTTGATAAAATCCACCCACGACAGAAGACTATTGGTTCCTGGTCATGTCAGTCAAAGGAATCGCGCTAAATCTGTTCAGTCTTTAGAGGGGAGATGCCCTCGTTCAGATCAGAGTTGTATTGTTTGTCTTCTGCAAAGTTTGTGTGTGTCCTGCCTTTTTCCTTAAAACGTCTGGGAATTAATTTTTCCTTCTTCGAGCTCAACCTCTTCTCATACGGAGACAAACTTCATGGTTCACAGGTGTTTTCCTATTTTAATGTGTTAAACCTTTTCCCCTAAATCCACCGTGTTTGTGTTTTAGAAGACTGACTGACCGTCCGTTTCTGACACTGGAAGCTGTGTTCGCCAATCTCCACAAAATCTCCACAACGCCAGAAGAACTCCAGTCATTTCGTGGCTTGAATTTAGTTATTTTTAATCTTGTCTCTTCCATTCTGTGGCTTGATCAGACTTTGGACTATCCAATTTAATTGGATGCGGGAGGGTAGCCGCCACTCAACCACAAAACCCTCCTCATGTTGTCCCGCCTGGCATACTATCTCCCACGGCCAACCCAGAAGAAGAAGAAGCAGCCTCACGTCGCCTGATCTCAGCTACAACTTTCTGTCGCAGTCAAATCGCAGCCTGTGACTATGGACTCTAAGATATATCTGCTGGCAGATATACGAGATAATCTCAATAAAGCTTCAGAAGGAGCCTCAACAACAGAACCGCACCTGGATTCACGTGGGCCCTCTTCCTTTTGCGTCATCTGCTGAATAATGAATAATGTGCCTATCGCCTTAAAAGTATGCCATAATTTATTAATATTAAAATCAGTTCATAATTCTGATCAGAGTTACAGAATTACACAGAAATTAATATTCTCCTTTCATTAAATTCCGTTCTTTTTACTTCCTTAGAATAATTCAGAATTTTTCATATAATTAGTTTAATTTTCTCTATAAATCTGTGTCAAATTTTATTCATATTCTCGTCCCAGTTAATTCAGCCTACATTTTCACCCTGGTTCCACAGATGTGTTTCCACTCGGTTGTTCGATCATCTGTTACAAGTTTAATGTGATACTCAATACTTGATCATTTCACCTGCTTACAAATCATTTGAATGTAATGTCATTTAATCAGAGTCTGATTAATAAATTTGTAAAATTGAATGAGAGAAGTAGTTGGAATTTCTCTTCTGTGCCTGGTTCTAACGTCCCCAGTAGAATTCACGAATACTGAGACTGATTAATTGAAGGTACAAAGATTAATTATTAATAAATCTTTCACAATAGTGAACTGGTGCCCCTAAACAAGTGTTTTTCTATCAAGTTTTCCGGTGTGTGTGTGTGTGTGTTTGAAAGTAAATTTCCATTCCCACACACCCCGCTAAACGAAATTAAATAATCTTTGTACCTTATCACATTTATAATTAATTAAATAATGCTACACAGTAGTGAAGTCAGCTTATTATAACTTAAAGAGCATAGCAAGGATTAAAGGTCTAATGTCTCAGTAGGATCTAGAAAACCTTGTTCATGCATTGATCTTCAGTAAACTGGACTACTGTAATGCTGTCCTCACAGGTCTCCCGAAAAAGTCCATCAGAAAGCTGCAGTTAGTTCAGAACGCTGCAGCTTGAGTCAAATCAAATCAAATCAACCTTTATTGTCATATTGCTGTACATACAACTGTAGTGCAGGCAAGATGAAATTGCGTTTCTCTCGGCATCCATATAAGTAAAAGAACATGACTTAAGACACACTCACACATATCCTCACCCCCCACCCCACCACATCCATTCACACATCCCTGAGACATACTTGGAAAAAAAACTAACCAGAATAATATACAAATAATATACATAATGTCCGTAGGTGCAGTAGTATGTATGAGAGATTCCGGATCAACTGTTCAGCATCCTAACAGCTTGTGGAAGGAAGCTGTTAATCAGTTTGGTGGTTCTGCCTCTGATGCTCCGGAATCGTTTGCCAGATGGAAGAAGTTCAAAGTGTTTATGCAGAGGGTGAGAATAGTCCTCGACAATGTTCAGTGCCCTGCTCCTGCAACGGTTCTGGAAAAGTTCTTGGACAGAGGAGAGGGAGACTCCAGTTACCCTCTCAGCTCCCTTGACTATTCTCTGCAGGGCTTTTTTGTCTGACATACTGCAGCTGGAGTACCATGTAGCAATGCAGTACGTCAGAACACTCTCCACCACACCTCTGTAGAAGGTCCTGAGGATGCAGATGGGGAGAGAGGCCTGTTTGAGTTTTCTCAAGAAGTGCAGTCTCTACTGGGCCCGCTTCCTGATCCCAAAAGAATTCTTGCTCCAGGTCAGGTCCTGCAAGTCCTCACTAAAACTAAGAAAGTGGATCATACTTCCGGTTATGGCTGCCACGTAGGACGGACGTGTCTCGCTCTGCTCTGCTCCTGGAAAAAAAAAATCGGCAAATAACTCTCTCATTTGGGACAGAACGTATCCCAGCATTTGGGCGAGGATATGTCGGCGAAGCCTAAGGCTGGAAAACCAGGAAAAGGAAAAAGCGAGCCGCCGAAACAGTCCAAATTAACGGACTTTCAGGTCTGTGACGCAGCAAACAAGGTTCCATATATGGCGGAGGAAGCTGGCGGCGGTGCGATTTCTGCGGGGAATGGCGCAGATGCGCTGATGGCTGCCATGAGTTCAATGAGAGCGGACTTTTCCTCTAGATTTGATGGGATTATGACAGCGCTGGAAGGAATAAGAAAGGAATTGGGTGACTGTGTAGAACGAACGGCGCAGATGGAGCTCCGTCTCGCTAGTGCTGAAGATGACGTCACCCGTCTTCAATTAAAGGTGCGCACTTTGGAAAAAAAAAAAAAAATCTCTGGAAGATAATATTTTGGATTTGGAATCTCGGTCGAGACAGAATAACTTGAGGCTGGTGGGTCTTCCAGAGGAATCAGAAGGTCGGGACGTATGTTCCTTTCTGGAAAAGTGGATTCCGGAGGTGCTGGGCAGCGAGGAGTTGCAATCAGCAGTGGTTCTGGAAAAAGCACATCGTATTGGCCCACGGAGAGATGAGGGACCGCCGAGGACCTTAATTATGAAGTTTCTAAGCAACAGAGACAGGATGAAGATCTTCAACGCAGCACGTGCTAAAGGAGAGATTAAACACCAGGACCAGCAGGTGCGGTTCTACCCAGATTTGGCCACAGGAATCCAGCAATTGAGGAAGCAGTTTGATCCCGTACGTAAGGAGCTGCGCAACCTTGGGATTCGTCATGGTGTAATCTATCCTGCGAGACTGCTGACCACGTATGAGGGCAGAACCCACATCTTCAAGACCCCAGAGGAGGCGCAGGAGTTCATCAAGAAGATCAAAGAAGAAGAAGAGACTGGTGGGAGCTAAGCATGAACAAAATATAAGGTAGAATAACTAAGCATTTGCACAGGCATCTGACTGACTTGAAGTAAATAGTAAGTTTACAAAATATAGATTGTATTATATATTAAAAAAAAAACAAAACAAAAACAAAACAAACAAAAAAAAAACTAGGATGTACAAAGTTGGTAAAAATTTTGGAGTTAAGTTGGAAAACTACAGAGGAGAGTTAATGTTACGTCATTAAAAGCAGTAGAGTTAGGGTGATTGGGAGGATGAAGAAGGAGTGGCTTAGGCTGTTCCCCGTGGATGTGGAACAGTCGATGGCTATATCGGGAGACAGAATTTTTCTTTTGATTTTGGGGGGTTTGCCACAAGTGTGGGAAGGGGGAATTTGTTTGTGTGTAGTTTGTAGGATGAATGTTCAACCACTCATGTTTTTGCTTCTCTGTATGAGCATGTTTACACTGCAAGGTAATCCCAAACTCTCTATTGATCATGGACCAAAGTGTTAATCTTAATTTAACTTCATGGAATTGCAGAGGTCTACAAAATTTAAAAAAACTTAAACAAGTTATGAATAAAATAAAGGACATGGGTTCAAGAATTGTGTTTTTACAAGAAACTCATCTGATAGAGGAGGATGTTAAAAGAATTAGGAGTAGATGGCAGGGAAGTGTATTCACCTCTTCATTTTCATCCCGAGCCAGGGGAGTTATGACTCTCATACATAAATCAGTTCCTTTTCAAGTGAAAAATGTAATTGGAGACAAATTTGGAAGATATGTAATCATTCAAGGTTCTTTGCTATTAGAAAATATAAATCTTGTGAACTTATATGGTCCCAATATAGATGACCAGAAGTTCTTTGCTAATTTATTTCTCATCTTATCATCACTTACAGGGCAACATATAATAGCAGGGGATTTTAATTGTACATTGAATCCAGGTGTGGATAGATCAACAGGACTGGATTGTACGCACATTGGATGTAGGATGACTATTAATCATTTTATGAAAGAATTGAGATTGTTAGATATATGGAGAGAAATGAAACCACAAGTTAAAGCCTATTCTTGTTATTCCAGTACCTACAAGACATTCTCACGTATTGATTATTTTTTGATTTCCACAGAATTAAGGTCCAAGATTCAAAACTGCTTTTATGATAACATCGTGATCTCTGACCATGCACCCTGTTGTCTAATATATGTAGATAAAAAATTGATAAAGGAATCAGGTAGATGGCAATTTCAGCATAAATGGCTTCAGGATGAGGAATTTGTCAAGTATATAGAAAAACAGATAGACGAGTTCTTTGACATCAATACTACACAAACATCAGCATGTGTAAAGTGGGAGGCTTTCAAAGCTTTTATTAGGGGACATATTATTAGTTATACAGGATCAAAATCTAAGAAGACTCGAGAGGAGAGAGCTAAATTGGAACATAAAATAAAAAATCTTCAGGAAAAAGTGTATGCAGGAAGTGACCCAAGGTTGGAGAATGAATTACTGATTTTGAGAGCTGAATACGACAAAAAATCAGCGAATAGAGCTGCCTCGAGTCTTCTAAGATTGAAACAATCTTTTTATGAACAAGGTGAAAAATCAGGAAAATTATTAGCATGGCAGATTAAACAATTGGAAATTAAAACACCAATTACCAGTATTATAAGTAATGGACAGGTAGTTATAGATCCTTTAGAAATTAATAGAGCCTTTAGAGATTACTATGAAAAATTATATGATACCAAAAATGAACCTGAATTAACAAAACTAATGGGTTTTTGAACGAACTATCTATACCGTGTATTCCAAATGAAAACAGGGAGATATTGGAGTCTAAAATTAGTCAAGAAGAAGTTGGGCTAGCCATTGATAATATGAAATCAGGAAAAAGTGCAGGACCAGATGGTCTTCCAGTTGACCTTTATAAAAAATTTAAGAATAAATTAATAAAACCTTTTTTGGAAATGGTTTTAGAAGCATTTCAAAATAATAATTTACCATCATACATAAATAATGCCTTAATTATACTGCTGCCAAAACCAGGTAAGCCCTCTAATAAATGTGAAAATATGAGACCAATAAGCCTATTAAACGCCGACCTTAAGATAATCTGTAAAATTTTAGCAAGACGAATACAAGAAATTTTACCAAATATTATTAATCGAGATCAGAATGGCTTTATAAAGGGTAGACAAGGCTTCCATAATGTAAGAAGACTATTTAATATTATTTATTTTAATAAAGAAGCACCGGATACAGCTCTCCTATCATTGGACGCCGAAAAGGCCTTTGATAGAGTTGAATGGCCCTTTCTTTTTGAAGTACTACAAAGGTTTGGACTTGGAAATAATTTCATAAAATGGGCTCAAATAATATACAATAATGCTACAGCAGAAATCCTAACAAATAACAATATTTCAAAACCAATAAAAATCAATAGAGGATGTCGACAAGGCTGTCCACTTTCACCTTTACTGTTTACTATGGCAATTGAACCTTTAGCGATAGCGATACGTTTACATTCACAAATATATGGAATTAAAGTTGGACCAACAGAACATAAAATCTCCCTGTACGCCGATGACATAATTTTGTTTATGTCGAATCTAAAAAAATCAATTCCAACCTTGTTGAATTTAATAAAGAATTTTGGGGAAATATCAGGATATAAAATAAATAAAACTAAATCTTCAATATTAATGCTAAATGAGACCCAGAGAAATTACCCAGCCCCTGAGGTAAATCAATTCAATGTTGTAAATCAGTTTAAATATTTAGGAATCCAAATTATGCCTAAGCTAGAATCAGTCGTCAGTGTCAACTATGAAGCCTTAATGTCAGATATCAGTGAGTTAACTCAGAGATGGATGTCACTACCAATGTCGATGATCGGGAGAATCAATATACTTAAAAGTAATATTTTACCTAAAATACTTTATTTATTTCAATACATTCCCTATCACCACCTTTAGATCTATTCTCAAGAATAAAAAAAAAGTTAGTGGAATTTATATGGAACAACAGGAGGGCTAGATTACGTTTGTCTTTATTATATTTACCATTTGATCGTGGAGGTCTGAAATGTCCAAATTTTATGTTGTATTATTGGTCGGCACAACTGAGGTCTATGACATATTATTTTTCATCAAATGATCTCCCTCACTGGACTGAAATGGAATCATACAATTTACCTTTACCTCTTCCCATATTCATATACTCAGATTCGGCAAAAAAAATTACAAAAACAAGTTAAAAATCCATTTGTAAAGCATATGATCAAAATATGGTGTGAAGCTAAAAACTATTTAAAAGAACCACAGTTATTGTCACAATTTAGTCCAATATGGGGGTAATCAATATTTTAAACCAGGGAGAGCGGACGCTGTATTTAAAGTATGGAATTTAAAAGGGATACAAAGATTCAGGATTTATATTTGCAGGTGCAGACAACATAATGTCTTTTGAAGAGCTGAGGATCAAATTTAATCTCAATAGAACACATTTTTTAAATATCTTCAACTTAGAAACTTTATTCGATCAAATCAAAATAAAGCTCTCACTCGACCTATTTATTCATCCTTGGAAAAAATGATGATGAAAGATAGTAAAAGAAAGGGTATTATTCAGAGTTTTATAACTCATTGACACTATCTTCAAGTGAAAATTCACTGAAAAGATTAAACTACTGGAAAGAAGATCTGCAAATTGAAATTTCAGAGGAACAATGGGAATTGGCTTGTACAGAAGCTCAACCAAATCAATAAATGCACGCCTTAAATTGATACATTTCAAATGGTTAATGCGGATGTATGTTACACCGGAGGAGTTAAATAGATATAACAAAAATATACCAGATACCTGCACAAAATGCATGGAAAGTAAAGGAACCCTATTTCATTGTTTATGGGAATGTAGATTAATAAGAATGTTTTGGGAAGAGGTGAGGGTAACAATTGAAAAAATAATCTCAAAACAAATCATATTGAATCCTAAACTGTTTTTGTTGGGTCTGTACCCAGAAAAGCATAATTTTAATAAAAGTGAAAGAACATTCATAGACCTCAGTTTGCTTAATGCCAAAAATGTATTGCACTATTATGGAAAAAGACTCATAGACCAGATGTGACTCAGTGGTTAAGACAGATGTTAACAAACCTTCCATTAGAAAGAATAACATATATACTAAAATCAAAGGAAATTGTGTTTGAGAATATATGGAGACCTTTTATTGATTATGTAAAAAATTTAAACATAACTCTTGAAGAAGAAGGTGAATGATGTGTGTGGACCTTGTAAATTCCAAACTGGTGAACATAATATGTATACTTATGTATTGGATTGTCTAGACTAAACAGAGGAGCATTGTTGAAGACTTGATTTTGTTGGTGGTTGTTGGTGTTTTTAGTGCATTTTTTTTTGTAGTACTTTAGTGTTAGTGTTTGATTGTTTGTATCATGTTGTTAAAAAAAAAAAAAGAAAAGGTTCAATAAAGATATTGTGGAAAAAAAAAGAATTACTTTTAAGTATATTGATTCTCCCGATCATCGACATTGGTAGTGACATCCATCTCTGAGTTAACTATTGATATCTGACATTCAGGCTTCATAGTTGACACTGGCGACTGATTCTAGCTTAGGCATAATTTGGATTCCTAAATATTTAAACTGATTTACAACATGAATTGATTTACCTCAGGGGTGCTGGTAATTTCTCTGGGTCTCCATTTAGCATTAATATTGAAGATTTAGTTTATTTATTTTATATCCTGATATTTCCCCAAAATTCTTTATTAAATTCAACAAGGTTGGAATTGACTTCCGGTTATGGCTGCCCGTAGGACGGACGTGTCTCCGCTAGCTCTGCTCCTGGAAAAAAAAATCGGCAATAACTCTCTCATTTGGGAGACAGAACGTCTCCCAGCATTTGGGCGAGGATATGTCGGCGAAGCCTAAGGCTGGAAAACCAGGAAAAGGAAAAAGCGAGCCGCCGAAACAGTCCAAATTAACGGACTTTCAGGTCTGTGACGCAGCAAACAAGGTTCCATATATGGCGGAGGAAGCTGGCGGCGGTGCGATTTCTGCGGGGAATGGCGCAGATGCGCTGATGGCTGCCATGAGTTCAATGAGAGCGGACTTTTCCTCTAGATTTGATGGGATTATGACAGCGCTGGAAGGAATAAGAAAGGAATTGGGTGACTGTGTAGAACGAACGGCGCAGATGGAGCTCCGTCTCGCTAGTGCTGAAGATGACGTCACCCGTCTTCAATTAAAGGTGCGCACTTTGGAAAAAAAAAAAAAATCTCTGGAAGATAATATTTTGGATTTGGAATCTCGGTCGAGACAGAATAACTTGAGGCTGGTGGGTCTTCCAGAGGAATCAGAAGGTCGGGACGTATGTTCCTTTCTGGAAAAGTGGATTCCGGAGGTGCTGGGCAGCGAGGAGTTGCAATCAGCAGTGGTTCTGGAAAAAGCACATCGTATTGGCCCACGGAGAGATGAGGGACCGCCGAGGACCTTAATTATGAAGTTTCTAAGCAACAGAGACAGGATGAAGATCTTCAACGCTGCACGTGCTAAAGGAGAGATTAAACACCAGGACCAGCAGGTGCGGTTCTACCCAGATTTGGCCACAGGAATCCAGCAATTGAGGAAGCAGTTTGATCCCGTACGTAAGGAGCTGCGCAACCTTGGGATTCGTCATGGTGTAATCTATCCTGCGAGACTGCTGACCACGTATGAGGGCAGAACCCACATCTTCAAGACCCCAGAGGAGGCGCAGGAGTTCATCAAGAAGATCAAAGAAGAAGAAGAGACTGGTGGGAGCTAAGCATGAACAAAATATAAGGTAGAATAACTAAGCATTTGCACAGGCATCTGACTGACTTGAAGTAAATAGTAAGTTTACAAAATATAGATTGTATTATATATTAAAAAAAAAACAAAACAAAAACAAAACAAACAAAAAAAAAACTAGGATGTACAAAGTTGGTAAAAATTTTGGAGTTAAGTTGGAAAACTACAGAGGAGAGTTAATGTTACGTCATTAAAAGCAGTAGAGTTAGGGTGATTGGGAGGATGAAGAAGGAGTGGCTTAGGCTGTTCCCCGTGGATGTGGAACAGTCGATGGCTATATCGGGAGACAGAATTTTTCTTTTGATTTTGGGGGGTTTGCCACAAGTGTGGGAAGGGGGAATTTGTTTGTGTGTAGTTTGTAGGATGAATGTTCAACCACTCATGTTTTTGCTTCTCTGTATGAGCATGTTTACACTGCAAGGTAATCCCAAACTCTCTATTGATCATGGACCAAAGTGTTAATCTTAATTTAACTTCATGGAATTGCAGAGGTCTACAAAATTTAAAAAAACTTAAACAAGTTATGAATAAAATAAAGGACATGGGTTCAAGAATTGTGTTTTTACAAGAAACTCATCTGATAGAGGAGGATGTTAAAAGAATTAGGAGTAGATGGCAGGGAAGTGTATTCACCTCTTCATTTTCATCCCGAGCCAGGGGAGTTATGACTCTCATACATAAATCAGTTCCTTTTCAAGTGAAAAATGTAATTGGAGACAAATTTGGAAGATATGTAATCATTCAAGGTTCTTTGCTATTAGAAAATATAAATCTTGTGAACTTATATGGTCCCAATATAGATGACCAGAAGTTCTTTGCTAATTTATTTCTCATCTTATCATCACTTACAGGGCAACATATAATAGCAGGGGATTTTAATTGTACATTGAATCCAGGTGTGGATAGATCAACAGGACTGGATTGTACGCACATTGGATGTAGGATGACTATTAATCATTTTATGAAAGAATTGAGATTGTTAGATATATGGAGAGAAATGAAACCACAAGTTAAAGCCTATTCTTGTTATTCCAGTACCTACAAGACATTCTCACGTATTGATTATTTTTTGATTTCCACAGAATTAAGGTCCAAGATTCAAAACTGCTTTTATGATAACATCGTGATCTCTGACCATGCACCCTGTTGTCTAATATATGTAGATAAAAAATTGATAAAGGAATCAGGTAGATGGCAATTTCAGCATAAATGGCTTCAGGATGAGGAATTTGTCAAGTATATAGAAAAACAGATAGACGAGTTCTTTGACATCAATACTACACAAACATCAGCATGTGTAAAGTGGGAGGCTTTCAAAGCTTTTATTAGGGGACATATTATTAGTTATACAGGATCAAAATCTAAGAAGACTCGAGAGGAGAGAGCTAAATTGGAACATAAAATAAAAAATCTTCAGGAAAAAGTGTATGCAGGAAGTGACCCAAGGTTGGAGAATGAATTACTGATTTTGAGAGCTGAATACGACAAAAAATCAGCGAATAGAGCTGCCTCGAGTCTTCTAAGATTGAAACAATCTTTTTATGAACAAGGTGAAAAATCAGGAAAATTATTAGCATGGCAGATTAAACAATTGGAAATTAAAACACCAATTACCAGTATTATAAGTAATGGACAGGTAGTTATAGATCCTTTAGAAATTAATAGAGCCTTTAGAGATTACTATGAAAAATTATATGATACCAAAAATGAACCTGAATTAACAAAACTAAATGGGTTTTGAACGAACTATCTATACCGTGTATTCCAAATGAAAACAGGGAGATATTGGAGTCTAAAATTAGTCAAGAAGAAGTTGGGCTAGCCATTGATAATATGAAATCAGGAAAAAGTGCAGGACCAGATGGTCTTCCAGTTGACCTTTATAAAAAATTTAAGAATAAATTAATAAAACCTTTTTTGGAAATGGTTTTAGAAGCATTTCAAAATAATAATTTACCATCATACATAAATAATGCCTTAATTATACTGCTGCCAAAACCAGGTAAGCCCTCTAATAAATGTGAAAATATGAGACCAATAAGCCTATTAAACGCCGACCTTAAGATAATCTGTAAAATTTTAGCAAGACGAATACAAGAAATTTTACCAAATATTATTAATCGAGATCAGAATGGCTTTATAAAGGGTAGACAAGGCTTCCATAATGTAAGAAGACTATTTAATATTATTTATTTTAATAAAGAAGCACCGGATACAGCTCTCCTATCATTGGACGCCGAAAAGGCCTTTGATAGAGTTGAATGGCCCTTTCTTTTTGAAGTACTACAAAGGTTTGGACTTGGAAATAATTTCATAAAATGGGCTCAAATAATATACAATAATGCTACAGCAGAAATCCTAACAAATAACAATATTTCAAAACCAATAAAAATCAATAGAGGATGTCGACAAGGCTGTCCACTTTCACCTTTACTGTTTACTATGGCAATTGAACCTTTAGCGATAGCGATACGTTTACATTCACAAATATATGGAATTAAAGTTGGACCAACAGAACATAAAATCTCCCTGTACGCCGATGACATAATTTTGTTTATGTCGAATCTAAAAAAATCAATTCCAACCTTGTTGAATTTAATAAAGAATTTTGGGGAAATATCAGGATATAAAATAAATAAAACTAAATCTTCAATATTAATGCTAAATGAGACCCAGAGAAATTACCCAGCCCCTGAGGTAAATCAATTCAATGTTGTAAATCAGTTTAAATATTTAGGAATCCAAATTATGCCTAAGCTAGAATCAGTCGTCAGTGTCAACTATGAAGCCTTAATGTCAGATATCAGTGAGTTAACTCAGAGATGGATGTCACTACCAATGTCGATGATCGGGAGAATCAATATACTTAAAAGTAATATTTTACCTAAAATACTTTATTTATTTCAATACATTCCCTTATCACCACCTTTAGATCTATTCTCAAGAATAAAAAAAAAGTTAGTGGAATTTATATGGAACAACAGGAGGGCTAGATTACGTTTGTCTTTATTATATTTACCATTTGATCGTGGAGGTCTGAAATGTCCAAATTTTATGTTGTATTATTGGTCGGCACAACTGAGGTCTATGACATATTATTTTTCATCAAATGATCTCCCTCACTGGACTGAAATGGAATCATACAATTTACCTTTACCTCTTCCCATATTCATATACTCAGATTCGGCAAAAAAATTACAAAAACAAGTTAAAAATCCATTTGTAAAGCATATGATCAAAATATGGTGTGAAGCTAAAAACTATTTAAAAGAACCACAGTTATTGTCACAATTTAGTCCAATATGGGGTAATCAATATTTTAAACCAGGGAGAGCGGACGCTGTATTTAAAGTATGGAATTTAAAAGGGATACAAAAGATTCAGGATTTATATTTGCCAGGTGCAGACAACATAATGTCTTTTGAAGAGCTGAGGATCAAATTTAATCTCAATAGAACACATTTTTTTAAATATCTTCAACTTAGAAACTTTATTCGATCAAATCAAAATAAAGCTCTCACTCGACCTATTTATTCATCCTTGGAAAAAATGATGATGAAAGATAGTAAAAGAAAGGGTATTATTTCAGAGTTTTATAACTCATTGACACTATCTTCAAGTGAAAATTCACTGAAAAGATTAAACTACTGGAAAGAAGATCTGCAAATTGAAATTTCAGAGGAACAATGGGAATTGGCTTGTACAGAAGCTCAAACCAAATCAATAAATGCACGCCTTAAATTGATACATTTCAAATGGTTAATGCGGATGTATGTTACACCGGAGGAGTTAAATAGATATAACAAAAATATACCAGATACATGCACAAAATGCATGGAAAGTAAAGGAACCCTATTTCATTGTTTATGGGAATGTAGATTAATAAGAATGTTTTGGGAAGAGGTGAGGGTAACAATTGAAAAAATAATCTCAAAACAAATCATATTGAATCCTAAACTGTTTTTGTTGGGTCTGTACCCAGAAAAGCATAATTTTAATAAAAGTGAAAGAACATTCATAGACCTCAGTTTGCTTAATGCCAAAAAATGTATTGCACTATTATGGAAAAAGACTCATAGACCAGATGTGACTCAGTGGTTAAGACAGATGTTAACAAACCTTCCATTAGAAAGAATAACATATATACTAAAATCAAAGGAAATTGTGTTTGAGAATATATGGAGACCTTTTATTGATTATGTAAAAAATTTAAACATAACTCTTGAAGAAGAAGGTGAATGATGTGTGTGGACCTTGTAAATTCCAAACTGGTGAACATAATATGTATACTTATGTATTGGATTGTCTAGACTAAACAGAGGAGCATTGTTGAAGACTTGATTTTGTTGGTGGTTGTTGGTGTTTTTAGTGCATTTTTTTTTTGTAGTACTTTAGTGTTAGTGTTTGATTGTTTGTATCATGTTTGTTAAAAAAAAAAAAAGAAAAGGTTCAATAAAGATATTGTGGAAAAAAAAAGAAAGTGGATCATATACTGTAACTCCAGTTCTAAGAGCTTTACACTGGCTTCCTGTCTGTCAAAGGAAAGATTTCAAAATACTCCTGTTCTGAAGCTCTGAATGGTTTAGGGCCAAAATACATTTCAGATCTGCCGGTCAATTACGAACTACCCAGCGCCCTCAGGTTGTCAGGGTCAGGCCTATTATCTGTGCCCAGAGTTAGAAATAAACATGGTGCAGCAGCATTCAGTTTTTATGCTCCTCACATATGGAACAAACTCCCAAAAAACATCAGAGCTGCTGAAACTCTCAGTTGCTTTAAATTGAGGTTAAAAACTTTGTATTTGTTGCTGCCTTTCAGTAGAACAATTGTTAATCTCCCACAATGTACTGTAACATTTAGTTCTTGCATGTTTTCTGTCTTATTCTATTTTAGCTTGTTTTCGTTTCTCTTTAATTTACTTTTTAGTTTGATTTTAAATTCTTACGTATTCCTTTTACAACTTGCTGTAATGCTTTCATGTTTTCATGTAAAGCACTTTGAATTGTTGTAGCGATATGTGATTTATAGTTATGATCAGGTATAAAGATTATTTAATTTGTATTAATGCATCAGGACCTGAGATTTACTCCGGGTCCACACGCACTAAAAGTTTATAGTAAACACTCGTCGGGGCACCAGATCACCTCTTTAGTGAGCATTTTAGTCATTAATTTCACTTTACACCTGTTTAATCACTCAATAAATTAATGAATTAATAGTGAGTCTCAAAATATTAGTGAATTCGACACTGGGGCTTTGAAACCAGACCCAGACTGAAATAAATTCCCAACAACTTCTCTCATTTTCTGTATTTATGAAATAAAATGATGATTAAAGGACATTGAAATGATTTGCATTAACCATTAAATTAAACTTGTAAATGATAGAGTAACAATGTGAACATTTGCAGAACCAGGGTGAAAATGTAAACTGAATTTAAATCAGTTTGAAGTTAGTGGATTATGGAAAACTGAATGCAAGTTTATGGGGAAAACTAAACTAATCATATGGAAAATTCTGGATTACTCTGAAGAAAATGAAAACGGAATTTTAGTGAAGAGTTATATTAATTGCTCTTTAATTTTGTATCTGATCAGACGCAGAATTATTTTCAAATCTCAGACATTTTATTCAGCAGATGAATAAAGAATGCAGCTCACGTAACCCATGGCATTGGTGGAGGTAATTCGACGTCGTCTTCTTGAAGCTTTCGTCTGGAGATGGCACCAAAACCAGAATACCTTGCCAGCAGATATTCGGACAAGGTATGGTCGCTTTTTCAAAGATTATTGTCACAAGATGAGATTTTGAATATATTGATTACAGTTGGGCTGAGGTCCAGCCAAGATGGCGACGGTGTATCCTCTTCTCCGTGGTGACGTTGAAGCTTTCATGGATCAGCTCTTCACCAAAGGGAATTCGAGAATAATTACAGAATCTGATCCAATAGCAAAATTAAAAGATTCTTCCAACTTCCTGGAGTTGAAATTAGCTTCTGGGGGGATGGTCACACAGTCCTTTTAAAGAAAATATATAAAATTAAAATTAAAGTTAAAATTAAAAACGGTGAGTTCAAAGAAAGTTTAACAGGAGAAAAAGTTAGAAAAATAGATGTCTAGGAACGGAAGTTTGACTCCAAATTAGGATTTGAGCTCAGGAAAGAAAAGAATTAATTCCTAGACGTTTAAAGAAAAACATTAAAACACACAGAAGTTTACACAAACACAATATTCCATATACTCCAGTAGTGCTCTACTGTGAAGTGCTTGTAGAAGAAGCATGTGCGAGATGTGTCCTTTGTTCTGTGGCAGTGAAGTGATCTGAAGTCTTTGTTCTCCCGTAGTCATCTCCTGTAAGTTGTCTTCCTCCTCCTTATAACTCCAACCGAGTTTCGCGGGCTTCTGGGGATTGACAAAAGCTCAAGCCAATAGTCTTCCTTCGTGGGTGGGCTTTATGAACTTTAGTCCAATGAACAAACAGACTTTTGTCTGTAAGGAACCAATGGAATGAAAGAGCTGGAGCCCAGCATATGCTGGGTGATGATTGGCTGATGCCGGTCCTCACAGGATGACATATTTTAATACTGAGGATTTATCAATATACTTATGTATAAAACCTAACCTACTTCAGTGATTCATTCAACTTTATAACTAGTGCTTTTAAATTAACATGCAAGAATAAACATTCATTTAAACATTTTAAAATGCACATATTTAAAATCAAGGATTAATATATTTCAAACCCATTACTGATTGTCCATACCGAACATCAGAGTCCATTTGCTTTTCCATAGTGTCCTGAAAAAGAGGATAATCTGAGAATTGAGTTTTGTAACATGAATGCAAGTCATTTGAAGAAGTTCACTGGTTAAATCCAGCATGTCCTGGAGTTGCCAGTAGAGGGCAATGTTGAGCTGTGGATATTTTGTAGTGACCATATGGGGCACTCCACAAACGTCTGTTCTTTGTCCATGTTTTATTGGCCAATAAAATGTTCAAGAGGAAGTGCATTAGGAGGAATTCCGGAAACTGGTTTAACAAAGGAATGTTAGTTCAGCTGTGGTCCTGGGATGAAAGAGCAGTTCTTGACTGTCCTTTTCCTGGGTGAAACAATGTCTTTAAGCTGAAGAATAATTTTATTGATGAGCCAAGCAAGATGATGCTACATTGTCTTGTACATGAAATGTGCTATACAAATAAATTTGCCTTGCCTTAACCTTGACCTTTGACCTTTTGACCCCAAAGCCATAGTCAGAGGTCAGGATCCGAAGGTGAACCTGTGGAGCAAGTTTGGTGACCCTAGCTTTCTTTGTTGTTAAGATATACAGTGGTGTGAAAAAGTGTTTGCCCCCTTCCTTATTTCTCATTTTTATATGTTTGTCATACGTAAATGTTTCAGATCATCAAACAAATTTAAATATTAGACAAAGATAACACAAGTAAACACAAAATGCAGTTTTTAAATGAAGGTGTTTAGTATTAAGGGTAAAAATAATCCAAACCTACATGGTCCTGTGTGAAAAAGTGACACCCCCCCCCCCCCGTTAAAACATAAATTAACTGTGGTTTATCACATCTTTGGAAAGGTGAGTTCAATTTCTCGAGCCACGCCCTGGTCTGATTAATGCCACACCTGTTCTAAATCAAGAAATCACTTAAATAGGACCTGCCTGACAAAGTGAAGTAGACAAAAAGATCCTCAAATGCTAGACATCATGCTGCAATCCAAAGAAATTCAGGAACAAATGAGAAACAAAGTAACTGAGATCTATCAGTCTGCAAAAGGTTATAAAGCCATTTCTAAAGCTTTGGGACTCCAGCGAACCACAGTGAGAGCCATTATCCACAAATGATGAAAACATGGAACAGTGATGAACCTTTCCAGGAGTGGCTGGCCAACCAAAATTACCCCAAGAGCGTCGCAACGACTCCTCCAAGAGGTCACAAAAGATCCCACAACAACATCCAAAGAAATGCAGGCCTCAACTGCCTCCGTTAAGGTCAGTGTTTATGACTCCACCATAATAAAGAGACTGGGCAAAAATGGCCTGCATGGCAGAGTTCCAAGACGAAAACCACTGCTGAGCAAAAAGAACAGAAAGGCTTATCTCAGTTTTGACAGAAAACATCTGGATGATCCCAAGACTTTTGGGAAAACACTCTGTGGACTGCCGAGACAAAAGATGAACTTTGTGGAAGATGTGTCCCATTACATCCAGCATAAAAGTAACACAGCATTTTAGAAAAGGAACATCATACCAACAGTAAAATATGGTGGCGGTAGTGTGATGGTCTGGGGCTGTTTAGCTGCTTCAAGACCTGGAAGACTTGCTGTGGTAAATAGAACCATGAATTCTGCTGTCTACCAAAAAATCCTGAAGCAGAATGTCCCGCCATCTATTCGTGACCTCAAGCTGAAGCACATTTGGGTTCAGCAGCAGGACAATGATCCAAAACACAACAGCAAATCCACCTCTGAATGGCTTAAGAAAAACAAAATGAAGACTTTGGAGCGGCCTAGCCAAAGCGCTGACCTGAATCCAACTGAGATGCTGTGACATGACCTTAAAAAGGAGGGTCATTCTTGAAAACCCTCCAATGTGGCTGAATTACAACAATTCTGCAAAGATGAGTGGGTCAAAATTCCTCCACAGCGCCGTAAAAGACTCATTGCCGCTTGATTGCAGTTGTTGCTGCTAAGGGTGGTCCAACCAGTTATTAGGTTTAGGGGGCAATCACTTTTTCACATAGGGCCATGTAGGTTTGGATTTTTCTTTCCCCTTAATAATAAACACCTTCATTTAAAAACTGCATTTTGTGTTTACTTGTGTTATCTTTGTCTAATATTTAAATTTGTTTGATGATCTGAAACATTTAAGTATGACAAACATACAAAAAAATGAGAAATAAGGAAGGGGGCAAACACTTTTTCCACCACTGTAGTTTATAAACCATTTCGATGTTGACCTTTTGACCATTTTGATGTTGATATTGACCTTGCAATCCCAAAAACCATAATCACACTTCAGGGTCACAGGGTGAACCTGTGTACCAAGTTTGGTGACCCTAACTTTACTCATTGTGCAGTAATAAGGCATAGCGAATGTTAACTGGAGTGGTGGCCTAGAGGTAGATCATTCGCCCCACAACCGGGAGGTCGGGGTTCAAGTCCTAGCCGAGTCATGCAAGACCATATAAAAGTGGAAGGGTGGAGAGTGTGGAGAGTGGAGTGTTCTGACGTACTGCATTGCAACATGGTACTCCAGCTGCAGTATGTCAGACAAAAAAGCCCTGCAGAGGATAGTTAAGGGAGCTGAGAGGGTAATTAGAGTTTCCCTCCCCTCTGTCCAAGAACTTTTTCAGAACCGCTGTAGAAGCAGGGCACTGAACATTGTCAAGGACCATTCTCACCCTCTAAATAAACACTTTGAACTTCTCCCATCTGGCAAACGATTCCGGAGCATCAGAGGCAGAACCACCAAACTGATTAACAGCTTCCTTCCACAAGCTGTTAGGATGCTGAACAGTTGATCCGGAATCTCTCATACATACTACTGCACCTATGGACATTAGAATCAGAATCAGAATCAGAATGAACTTTATTGCCAAGCATGTTTTTACACATACGAGGAATTTTACTTGACATTAAGGTGCGCTCATGTTAAGCGCTCCCTAATGACGCGGCAGCCGACAGGCGCCTCATACAGTGGAGGTAAAGAGGGGGAGGGGGTGACACATTGGGCAGAGAGAAAAAAGCATAGTTATCAAAATAGAGCTCAAGTGAGCAAGATTATGATCACATAGAAAAAAAACCTCTAATTGCACACTTAGCAGACAAGTTACAGTTCCACACATTAACAGAGCAAGTTGAGAGAGACCAGTGTGTGTGTGTCAGTCATGTGATATTCATGGATGCAATGTGAATGCAGTGTGAAGTATCAGTTACTGGTGAACAACAAAATTCCTCTCCTAGGCAACAACTAGATGTTATGTCCATGGTATTCTAAACATAGATAACATGTCCACAGAGTTCATCTCTCTTCATGTCAGATGGTAAAATTCCATGCTAGTCACATGATGACGCTGTCCATAGAGAGTTCAGATTGCTGCACATCAGAATGTTTGGGTTAGAGAAAAGCCAAAACTCCCTTCTGCCTTATCTTTTCTCCTGGAGGAATGAGTTCTCCTGGGGCTGCACGGTGCGCAGTGGTTAGCACTGCGGCAGCACAGTTTACCCTTGGCCGGGGGATTGTGGGGATCGTGGGATCGTGGGTTCGATCCCAGCCCCCGACCAACAGTGATCTGTGTGGAGTTTGCATGTTCTCCCCATGTTGCGTGGGTTTACTCCGGGATTTCTCCGGTTTCCTCCCACATGCCAAAAACATGCATGTTAGGTTAATTGGCTGTTCTAAATTGTCCCTAGATATCTGTTTCCTATAGGCCCTTAGAATAGAGGGTTAGTATTAATGAAAGCGCTTTGAGTGGTCTTTGTGACTAGAAAAGCGCTATATAAGTGCAGGTTAGTTAGTAGTTAGTTCTCCCAAGGACGCCGAATCAAGGCCTGATAAGCACAGTTCACTTAGAGCATAGAATTTTCACCTCTCATGCGATTCTGTGCAGCAATTTACATTTACATTCCCAGGCTTTAAAATCATTCCCTGGAGAGCACCCAGCGACTCCGAGATGTTTCCCACCTTCCGATTCAGTTCGCCATTAGCCGCTATCAGTGCCCTCCCCAACTGGTCGAATTGTTGAAGGAGCTTCGCCGGGTCCGCATTTTGACCAGCTCTTTCCAACTTCTTTAATTTCCGATACACCAGGAAAACTCCAAAGCCAAACAGCAGAAATCCTGTGATCATGAAGCCAAACAGGTAGATGTCTTCCACATCTTCAATCGAAAGATCACACAGACACATGAGTTTCCAATTGTCCCTTGAGTCTCTCACATAACCCGCAGCAGAAGTGCCTGCAGGACACTTGGGCTCCCCCGGGCCCGATTTTCTGTTTGAAAAAGTGGTGTCAATTGCATTTAAAGCCCAGCTCACCAATTCACCAATTCCATAATTTTCCGTTTGGATCGAGATGCAGCAGAAGAAGAGCGAGACACAGACAGGACACAGCAAGCTGGGATCAGTGAAGGGAGGAGGAGAGGGGAGAGGAGAAGAAATACGTCTGCTCTCTCTGATAGCCGGAAGAAGGAGTGTATATTATATTATTGTGTGTATATGTATATTATTTGTATATTATAGTTCTGGTTAGTTTTCAAGTATGTCTCAGGGATGTGTGAATGGCTGTGTTGGGGTGGGGGGTGAGGGTGTGTGTGAGTGTGTCTTAAATTATGTTCTTTTTTTTTACTTATATGGATGCCGAGAGAAACGCAATTTCATCTTGCCTGCACTATAGTTGTATGTACAGCAATATGACAATAAAGGTTGATTTGATTTGATTTGATTACTCAAGTTTTAAGTGGGTGCTCTTTGTACCCTTAACTATAAATTTTTGGTTGTCTCCTTTAATTTTACATGGCACTTGATATTTTCTAACCTGTCTGTACACCATCATAGACAGAGAGAGAACCTGAATTAGACAGAGCTCAGAGAGGGCAAGATTAGACAGAGAGGAGCCAAGGAGAGGAAAGTGTTCAGGCAGAGGGTCCAGGAGAGGTGAGAGCAGAGGAAGGAGAGAAGGATGACACCAGTAAAAAGTCCAAATACAGGACGTCTGGGTGGGACCCCAAATGGCCCAATATTCCAACATTCAAGCCTTGGTTGTACAATACTTCAAATTGTAAGTTCCATATAAGATAAGATAAGATAAGCCTTTATTAGTCCCACAACGGGGAAATTCCAGGATTGCAACAGCACAGGGATAGCAACACTCAGAGCAACAATCAGAAGGCAAGAAAAAACAAGCAAGCAAGAGCAGCTAATATACATATGTACATATTACTATAAAATATATATATACACACACACACACACAGACACACAGTGCAGAGCATTGTAGCTGGATGGAATAAATATATGAATATATGAACACACAGTGCAGAGCATTGTAGCTAGATGGAATAAATATGTAAATATATAAACACCCACAGTATGGAGCATTGCAGCTAGGTGGAATAAATATGCAAGTATATAAACACACACAGTGCGGAGCAATGTAGCTAGATGGAATAATATGTAGATATATAAAAACACAGTGCGGAGCATTGTAGCTAGATGGAATAAATATATAGATATATAAATATAAACACACCCAGTGCAGAGCATTGTAGCTAGATGGAATAAATATGTAAATATATAAACACACACAGTGCAGAGCATTGTTGCTAGGTGGGATGAAACAGCATAACCGTCTATTTAGTTATCCTACATGGTATGATTATGTGCCCATACATATTCTCACCCTCCATAGCGACCGGTATGTTCCTAGTTGTATGCCGGAGAGGACCATTGTGTAAGTCTATTGCATCTTTTGCATTCAAAAAAAAAAAAAAAAAAAAAAACTATTAGTTTGTTACGTCTTTTTGCTATCTCTGCGAGCAGCCCTGCTTAGGTTGTACAGTCTGACAGCCGTTGGTAGGAAGGACCTACGAAACCTCTCGGTTGTGCACCTGGGATGATGTAGTCTGCTGCTAAATGAGCTCCTCAGTGCATCCAGTATGTCCTGCATAGGGTGGAACTCGGACTCCAGCAGAGATGACAGTTTAGCCACCGCAGTAGCTCAGGAGGTAGAGCGGGTCGTCCAATAACCAGATGGTTGGTGGTTCAAATCCCACTCTCTCCAGATATCCTGCCGCTGTGTCCCTGGGCAAGACACTTTATCCACCTTGCCTCCACTGTCCATAACACTGGGTATGAATGTGTATAAATGTTCGGTAGTGACTGGAGAGGCCGTTGGCCCGGATTGGCAGCCACGTTTCCGTCAGCCTGCCCGAGGGCAGCTGTGGCTACAGTAGTAGCTTGCCACTACCATTGTCTGTCTGGAGTGAATGAATAATGTATCTGTAAAAAGCGTCTTTGAGTGTCTATGATAAAGTGCTATATAAATCTGATGCATTATTATTATATGCAAAGTTACTGTGCAAAATTTAAAAAAAGAAATAAACAGTATAAAATTAACATATTCATACATACATACATGTATGTATGAATACATATTCATACATGTATGTGTTTGGCCCCCACCCCCACCGGAAAAATATGTTGCCACCGCACCAAGGTCTTTAAGCCAAGAGGAAACACTGCATTAAAAGCATTCATAATAAATAAACTATAAACTGGCCAGCATTACTCCATGCAATGTTTCCCCTACCATTATATTGGGGGGAACACCCCCCCCAACAGCACCCCCTGTCCCCCTTGAATTTTAATTAATTTAATTTCTATTCAGGTGTTGCAGCCGTTGTCACCTTATAAGTCATGAGCAGGGTGTGGCTTCACTGGAGTGAAAGCGGCAGGAAGACACATAAAGCTATGCTGTAGAAAACGTATATTTCAGTAATGTTTCTGGGAGAATAAGGCTTAATTGGAAGCTAACACTGGATTATTTACAACTATAGACCTCATCTGTGCAGCTGTAGACTGTCAAAATTACAGGAGAATGAGGGCCGTCGTTTAAAGGGGTCCTGCTGCTCAGCAAAGGCTCTCTGTCATCCCTCAATAATGTGTAGAAATGCACAGGGCACAGTAAAATAATTTCCCCACATCCCCACCAGTTTCTTCTAGTGGGTCAGGCCAGTGCCTGTGTATGATGGCTTCACCGCCATCAGTGTGTGAATGTGTGTGAATCGGTGAATAGCAGGATCTGTAAAGCGCTTTGGTTATCTAGAGATGTGTCACTGTCTTCCCTCTGGGCAGACGAGCATTTGTAGGGAGGTCTCATTGTGCAGGCAGGATTTAGATGCAAAATGATAATTTATTAACACAAATTTTAAGCAAACAACAAGCAGCATGTGGCTGAGAACTAAACTAAACTGAGCATGGTAATCACGAAACTAAACTTGGCGAAACTTGGGAAAACACATAGCAGGGTAAACTCACAGGAATACATAGCAGGGTGAATGACACGATGACTGCTCATAATTAGAAAACAAAGGACAGCTGGGAGAGTAATCAGGTGCTTAACAGGAACACACTTGAGAAAGATTGGCTATGGGTACAGAAACATAAGGAGCTGAGGACACGAGGCAAACAAATATGCACACACAACTAAAATGATGACAATGAGGATAGACAGGGGATGAAAACATGATGAAAGGCACAGGGACAATAATACTAAACAGTAAAAATAAACCAAGATCATAGAATATAACCAAATACAAAAGACAGCCAAAAGACACAGACAACAGGAGATGGCATGACAATGATCAGAGAACACAGGGGCACTTAATAATAATGATAATGATACTGTGAAAAAGCAAAGACTAAAATGAATATAAAGCGTGGACATGGTCCCTGGCTGTGCCCTGATTATGACATAATCCCCCTTTAAGGGGTGGATTCCAGACACCCTGAAACAAAAAAAACATAGTAACACCAAAATGGTGGTGGGGGGGGTGCAAGGCACGGTGGGAAAAACAAGAACATAAACAAGGACAACAGTGTCCTTCAGGTGGTCGGCCAGAGTCCCACAACCACCAGGAGGAGGAACATGATGAATCTGGTGGCCTACCAAAGTCCCCCACCAGAAGGAGAAACACGATGCATCGGGTGGCCTACCAAAGTCCAAGGGCCACCAAATGGATGAATGTGGTGCGTTGGGTGACCTACCAAAATCCAAGGGCCACCAGACAGGTGAAATCCGCACCGTGGAAGCGCTGAGCTCAGGAGCCTTTAACATGGAAGTTATTGGTTCAGGAGATAATGACAACACAGAGGCTTTAACCTCGGGAGGTAACAACATGGAACCTTTAACCTCAGGGGTGACAGCATAGGCTCTCTAACCTCAGAAGATGGCAACAGTGGAGCTCTTTGTACAGAGGATAACAAAGAAATTCTTTGCTCTAGGGATAACAACATAGAAATCTTTTGTTCTAAAGACAGTACCTGAGGGGCCTTCGGCGTAGGGGCCAACAGCAGCCAAGGAGCGGCGACCCCAGGTGGTGAAGGTGGAGCAGACTGCTCGATCTCTTGAGCGGTGGGTGGAGTAGACTGCTGAACCCCCTGGATGATGGGTGGAGGTCCCATGGCTTGTGGGACGACGGGTGGAGGTCCCATGACCTCTGGGACGAGAGCGTGGTTCTCCTGCAGCTCCATCCTCGACACAGCCAAGTCGGATGAGGAGGGGGAACAGGAGATCAGTGAGGTGGCACCACAGTCAAAAACAGCAGACTGGTGGGAAGGACCCCACTCGGGTCCCCCCAACAGGAACAAGGCAAGTCTTTTCTATAATTGTGGTAGAAAACGCCTTGAAAACTTGAAGCCTTGACTTCTGGTCCCCTGCTGCCAGGGTGACAACTTCAGGATGCGTAGCAAGACCCGGAGTGTACCCCTCGGGCTGAGCAGGAAAAGGAGGGCGCACCTCGGGCTGAGCAGGAAAAGGAACGTGCACCTCGTGCTGAGCGGGAACAGGAACATGCACCTCAAGCTGAGCAGGAACAGTGGAGTGGACCACATGCACCTCGGGCTGAGCAGGAACAGGAGTGTGCACCTTGAGCTGAGCAGGAGTTGTAGTGTGCACCTCGGGGACAGCTGGAGCAGGCTCGTGCACTTCGGAGACTGCCGGAGCTGTAGTGTGCACCTCAGGGAAAAGCAGTGAAACCGGGGATGGATGACAGCACTATCACAGGGGTGACAGCAGAAGCAGAAGGTGGAGACTCAGTAGTAGAAGAGGGCTGCTACTGAGACCCCTCACGCGAAGCAAGGCAAGACATCTCATTATGTGGTAACGAGAATAGAGTATGTACTTTTCTGTTCTGCTGCTCTGCTGTCGCGGGTGGAGATGAACCAGGGATCAGAGCCGTGGCTGTTGGCCAGGCAGCAGATGAGGCAATCTGAGGAGTAGCAGCGGGTGAGGGCACCAGTGCAGAAAAAGTGGGAGCCAGCACTGCAGCTGCTGTGGGAGTCTGTGTAGCTGATGACGGTGAGTGTTCCAAGATGACTGAGCCGCACAGCGCTGCTGGAGTGGACACTAAAGAACGCCGGAGATGTGTGCTCTCCTCCCGCCCGTGGAGTGGCTGCTGGGCTAGGAAGAGACAAACCAGAGTTGGGGCAGAGCGCCGAGAGCAGTGGCGTCTCCCGGAGCTCTCCTTCCACCCGGGACTGCCAAACGCCAAGCGGGACCCCCGGAACTGTTCCCTCTCGACAGCGGACATCTCCCAAGGAGCTCGTAGGGCTGAAGGCTGCTTCTTGGGAGGCAGAGATGAGGCTGGCGAAGCTGGAGCACAGTGTGGCTGCGAGGCTGGTGAGCGGCAAGGAGAAGGAGATGCCAGAGTCAAGTGACGCTGCGTCGTCGGCACAAACTCTGGTGCCCCAATCAAATTCCCCACCAGCCCGCGATAAGACCTGTGTAGGTTGGAGATGGTGGTCAGTAGTCCTGCCAGCTCGGGGTAGTACCGCAGACCGGGGTGCACCTCCACTATCCCAGCCACGGCGTCCAGGCTCCTCAGGGCCTTCTTCGGCGTGTGGGAGGCGTGGGCTGCAGAGACAAAGTCCCAAATAAACTCAGCTGCCCACTGCTCATCCACACTGGGACCACTGGTTGCCAACCTCCCTCTGCCTGCTGAGTCCAGGTATGGAGAGGTCATATTGTCATACAGTCTGCCCTCTGGGCAGACGAGGATTTGTAGGGAGGACTCATTGTGCAGGCAGGATTTAAATGCAAAATGATAACTTATTAACATAAACTTGAAGCAAACAAAAAGCACCACGTGGCTAAGAACTAAACTAAACAGCATGGTAATCACTAAACTAAACTTGGCAAAATTTCACAAAACACATAGCAGGGTAAACTTACAGGAATACACAGTAGGGTGAATGACACGATGACCTCTCAATGAAACAAAGACAGAGACTCACATACAGTATATAGGGGACCTCATAATTAGAAAACAAAGGACAGCTGGGAGAGTAATCAGGGGTTGAACAGGAGCACACATGAGGAAGAATGGCTATGGGTACAGAAACATGAGGAGCTGAGGACACGAGGCAAACAAATATGCACACAAGACTAAAATGATGACAATGAGGATAGACAGGGGACGACACATGACTAAAGGCACAGGGACAATAATACTAAACAGTAAAAATAAACCAAGATCATAGAATATAACCAGATACAAAAGACAACCAAAAGACACAGACAACAGGGGATGACATGAAAAACAATGATCAGAGAACACAGGGGCACTTAATAATTATGATAATTATAATAATAATAATAATAATAATAATAATAATAATAATAATGATGCTGTGAAAAAGCAAAGACTAAAACGAACATAAAGTGTGGGCACGATCCCTGGCCGTGCTCCGATTATGACAAGATGAGAAAAGGCACTATATAAGTGAACGCCATTTACCATTCTGCTATTTTGAATTTCTCTTGCTAATGTGGAACAGTTTTTTTTTTTTTTTTAACCCAATGCAGCAGATCACCTTCACCAGGCACTCCTGTGTGTAAAACTGTGTTGTGGTTTAGTTAATGGATAATTTGTAAGGGATAAATATTATGAGATACTGTACTACATAACAGAAAACTTAGTCAAAGAACTACTTTTTTGAATATTTTAACACTGTTCTCACACAGGAGACTCCTTACAGTACAGACATAAATACAGTAATAAAACAACAATTGAAAAAACTCTACAGCTCAGCTGCAGTGGTAAAAAATATTTCCGAAACCAACTTCAGTTTTATACATTCCATCAAATAACTACTTTTTAAAAAAATCTGTAAGTATGGATAAAGCATTTATAATTACTAACAGCAGCCTCTTTAGTCTTTAAAGTAAATCGTCAAATCTCTCATCTAAATATAACACAAGGCAAAGACATCTCCTGAAAGGTTGCACTGCTCATTATAATTTCATATGATGAAATAACTCTCCCACACAGCAGGTTTCTCTGCTGCATAGGAGTCTACAAAGACTTGAAAATTTGTGCACCCCAGCTCAGAGCTGATGTACGATTTGAGCACACGGTACGATCACATTCAGATTGATAAATACCAATCTGCACGTTGAAATGATCATACAACCACTTTTCTGTCTTACATTTGATAAATGAGGGCCAATGAACATTTTGTAGGAGGTAAAGATGTTTGTATTATATAATAGGTATTCCAGTCCTAGCTTGATATTAAACATACACATGGGTATTTACTACCCATTTTTGTAGACATCATTAGTATTTTTAATAAAAGTTAACATACACTACTCAAAAAAGTTAGGGATATTTGGCTTTCGGGTGAAATTTATGGAAAATGTAAAAAGTTCACGCGACAGAGATATTATATCATGAAAGTAGGGCATTTAAAGGTGAAATTCAGAAGAATTTTATGAAAACAAAGATTTTTTAAAAAAATAATACATCAACTAAGTGTTTAGAAACTTGCATAATGTAAGTCTTAATATTCTTCAAAAAATTAGTATACTGATGAAAAAAAATATTTTGTAATTTTTTACGGGTCATAAATAATAAATAGTTACATTCCAGAAGATTTCTGATGACAAAAAAGTGTTCCGTCAATGTTTAGGATCCAATTAGAATTAATTTTTAGATGTCACGTGCTATTGCATTTCCATAGCACTGGGGATGCCAATCAGTGATTAGCACACTACCATGGCTGCTTCTGCAAGTAAAAAGTCATTCCATTATCCTTCTCAAGTAAGAAGTAATAAACGAAGGCGCAAAACCAGAATAAGTATTGGTTCAGCTTTTGATCGCTGGTGCGGTCTGAAGAATCATAAAGGTTTTAAAATCCATACTGAGGTCACTTATTTGCTACTCGACCAGTAAGCTAAGCTAAGCTAAGCTAACCAGTGTTTGCATAGCTATCTGTAACCTACATTTTGTCTATGAGATGCTCTTGTTACTAATATGTGGGATAAGGGATCAGGACCTGTACTTATATAGCGCTTCTTCTAGTCTCAAAGACCACTCAAAGTGCTTCAGTAGTACGAACCCTCTATTCTAAGGGCCAACAGGAGACAGATATCTAGGGACAATTTAGAACAACCAATTAACCTAGCATGCATGTCTTTGGATTGTGGGAGGAAACCGGAGCCCCTGGAGTAAACCCATACAGCACAGGGAGAACATGCAAACGCCACACAGAAAGGTTCCTACCCCTGCCAGCCTGGGGATTCAAACCTGGAACCTTCTAGCTGTTAGGCAAAAGTACTAACCACTGCACCACCGTGCTGCCCGTCTGTGTGATGATATCAACTGGTGTATGGTGATGGGATGGGCCACAGGAATTGCTCTTTAATCATTTCCAGACAGTAATTTTTCCACTCTGGTCTAGTGTAGCAACAGTTAGCATTAGCTTCCAATACTGTGAAGGAAGGAACTCATTTTCTTCTAACGAAGGTTATGAGTTTTTAAAAATACATTAGTTTTACATTGTGTTGGATGATCTCCCACGCACTTGTGGCCATTTATCTAAAGAAGCCGTTTTTGCCTGTCATTTTAATGTGGCCTAATTTTGCCAGAATCACAATTAGTTTATGATACATCGAACAAAGGATCTTTTGTTTACGTGATCAAACATTTTTGATGTTTATAAAATAAATTGCTTTTACTTTGTGTTGGATGATATTCCCCAAATGTATCCCCATTGTCTTTTGAAAGCAGAAACAGAGCCAAAACCTTCTCCGGGTCAGCTTAGTTGTCATCTTGCATATATATATAATTGTTTTAAACTTCTTGGTGTCTGTGAAAAGTATTCCCAACAGTTTTATAAACATTCTTTGTTCTAATTCTAATTCTCATTCTAATGTATGCCAGCAAAAGATTCTCCTGTAGCCCAAGTGGAGATGAGGCCCAGACCCCTTCAGCTGCACTGGACTAGAACCAGATAACCAGCAAAGAGACCATGCAAGTTCTGTGCCACCAAAACATTTTACACAATAATCTATAAACTGTAATATTAGGATTATAAATTTAAAATGTTGTTTTGGTGAGATGATTTATTAATTTTAAACCTTTTTGTAAATTTTACATCCGTGATCAAACATCAAACATCAAAAATGTTTGATCACGTAAACAAAAGATCCTTTGTTTGATGTAACTGTTGTTTTTGTTAATATTTAGTGAATACTCTATTACGTCCATCCATTCATATTTATTTATCATTTTTTGTAATGAATTAATTACGACTTATGACCACATTCCACCTCTTCTGGCTCACATTCTTTCAAAGCACCTTCCTGCAGATGCAGGTCTGCCACAACATGGACAGCTGCACCCAGAGGACCCATGTATACTTGGCCTTGCTCCTGCAGAACCACTGTCACCAATGGAAGAGCTGACAGCACAAGCTAAGATAGGCCTAGGTACAAGTACATCTCAAAAAATTAGAATATCATGAAAAAGTTCAATATTTTTTGTCACTCATTTCAGAAAGTGAAACCCATATATTGTATTATATAGATTCATTACACGGAGAGTGATATATTTCAAGTGTTTATTTATTTTAATTTTGATGATTATGGTGTACAGCCCATGAAAACCCCAAATTCAGTTTCTCAAAAAATTAGAATGTTACATAAAATTAGTTAAAAAAAAATAGTTTTCTAATAGAAATGTTGGCCGACTAAAAAGTATGTCCATGTACACACTCAATACTTGGTCTGGGTTCCTTTTGGATTAATTACTGTATCAATGTGGCGTGGCATGGAGGTGACCAGCCTGTGGCACTGCTGAGGTGTTATGAAAGTCCAGGTTGCTTTGATAGTGACCTTCAGCTCGCCTGCATTGTTGGGTCTAGTTTCTCTCATCTTCCTCTTGGCAATACTCCATAGATTCTCTATGGGCTTTAGGTCAGGAGAGTTTGCTTGCCAGTCAAACACAGTGATGCCATGGTCATTAAACCAAGTTTTCATACTTTTGGCAGTGTGGGGGGGGGGGGGGGCAAGTCCTGCTGGAAAATGAAATCGGCTTCTCCATAAAGCTTGTCAGCAGAGGAAAACATGAAGTACTCTAAAATTTCCTGGTAGACAACTGCGCTGACTTTGGTCTTGATAAAACACAGTGGGCCAACACCAGCAGATGACATGGTTCCTCAAATCATCACTGACTGTGGAAACTTCACACTAAACCTCAAGCAACTTAGACTCTGTGCCTCTCCACTCTTTCTCCAGACTCTGGGACTTTTGATTTCCAAATGAAATGCCAAATTTACTTTTATCTGAACAGAAGTCATCTGCTGGTGTTTGTCCACTGTGTTTTATCAAGACCAAAGTCAGCGCAGTCATCTACCAGGAAATTTAAGAACACTTCATGCTTCTCTCTGCTGACAAGCTTTATGGAGAAGCTGATTTAATTTTCCAGCAGGACTTGGACCCCCCCCCACACACTGGCAAAAGTATCAAAACCTGGTTTAATGACCATGGCATCACTGTGCTTGATTGATCAGCAAACCCTCCTGACCTAAACCCCATAGAGAATCTATAGAGTATTGTCAAGAGGAAGATGAGAGACACCAGACCCAACAATGCAGACGAGCTGAAGGTCACTATCAAAGCAACCTGGACCTTCATAACACCTCAGCAGTGCCACAGGCTGATCACCTCCATGCCACACCACATTGACACAGTAATTAATCCAAAAGGAGCCCCGACCAAGTATTGAGTGTGTACATGGACATACTTTTCAGTCGGTCCACATTTGAATTAAAAAACTATTTTTTAATTAATTTTATGTAATATTCTAATTTTTTGAGAAACTGAATTTGGGGTTTTCATGGGCTGTAAGCTATAATCATCAAAATTAAAACAAATAAACACTTGAAATATATCACTCTCTGTGTAATGAATCTATATAATATATGGGTTTCACTTTCTGAAATGAGTGACAAAAAATATTGAACTTTTTTATGATATTCTAATTTTTTTGCGATGTACCTGTAGATAGTAGAGATTTTTTCTTTTTTTAACTGTCTGATCAAGAGCATCTTACAAATGGGGATGCTAAAATGTCTTAAACTTTTCATTGTTAATGAAAATACAAAGTGGCGGTACACTTGGTGTTCTGAGGATGTGGAAGTAAAAATCTTTTTCATGTTCTTGAATCAGTTCCAATGCAGCAGCCGGAGTGAACGCAACACACGGCACACAGCTAAAATCCAATTCCATTTCTCTACCCACTCAGTCACCAACAGTATATTTCCATTAGTAGACCAAGCACTCTCATTGTAGCATATTTTTAATGTTTAAAAAAATGTCTACAAGTTCAGATAATGTCATATTTTCATGCGTTTTTGTTTTGTTTTTTTAATTTGGACATTGGTATTTTGTACCTTACTGTAAGAAGCTAGGGCAACACAAACTAAAGAGACAACAAAAGATTTGAAGTTTGTGTCCAATTTCTTATATTATTTTTCTATATTGCTCTCCCAGATCAGCTCCATGGACCACGTTGATCCACTTCACTCAACAGTCACACAGGGGGAAGATGCCTACATCTGACTTTGTTTTCAAATTCTGATATTTGGGAGACAGACTATTTCTACTTTTGAGAATACTGTCAAAATTTTCTTTTGCCCATCCATCTGTCCGTCCGTCCATCCTCAACAGCTTTTCTGGGGATCCGGGTCGTGGAGGCAGCAGTCCAAGTACAGCAGCCCACACTTCCCTCTCTCCAGCCACCTTCTACAGCTCTTCAGAGGGGATGCCAAGGTGTTCTATGCCAGCTGGGAGTCATAGTCTGCCCCGTGGTCTCATACTCAGGGGACGGGTTCCAAACACCTGAAGTGGGAGGCGACCAGGTGGCATCCTGATCAGATGCCAAAACTACTTCTGCTGGAGGCTTCCTATTGTGAAAATTGAGTTTTTGCTCTGCACTGTGGCTAAGTGACCCTCACAGGGGATCACCTGATTGTTGAGGTCTTTCTGGAATTGTGGGGTCTTTATACAACACTTCAAAGTTCTATGAGCTGACTGTTGTTATGAATTGGTGCTATATAATAAAGTTGCATTTAAAAAAAGCCCTTTTTTCACAGACAACTTTAGTTGATGTTGATTTGCTTTATAACATATTAGTACACTGTCAGAAAATGTAATATTGCTGAGAAGTGAACTTTTATAAAATACTAACAAAACTTTAAGATTATACAGTAATCCAATATAAATTTAAATATTTAAATAATACTTTTTAATAAATATTATGAGGACTATGATTAGGGACTTTGTGTCAGGCTGTATTAGTGATGTGCTTATTTTCTGAAATGCAGATTATTCATATAAGATAAGATAAGATAAGATAAGATAAGCCTTTATTAGTCCCACAATGGGGAAATTCCAGGATTGCAACAGCACAGGGATAGCAACACTCAGAGCAACAATCAGAAGACAGGAAAAAACATGAGCAGCGAATATACATATGTACATATAAATATATAAATATATAAACACAGTGCAGAGCATTGTAGCTAGATGGAATAAATATATATGAGAACAACTGGAGTATTACTGCACTACAAATAATTTCAAAAAGTGAGCTTATTGAAGAGAATGCTCTGCCTATGTCTGATCAGGTATGTATAACTGAAGTTCTCAGTAATTTTAAAAGGTTATAGAAAGGTTGACAGTATTTCAGTTGTGCATTGAGGATAGGTAAGCCATCACTTGGTAAATGTAACAATGAATCAACACCCTTTACATATAAATTAGAAAAGGTACAAACAATATCAGGCATCCATTTTACAATAATTTATTTTAATAATATATAACAATAATATAAAACAACCAAATAATAATATAAAACAATCAATAAAATTTAAATGAAGAGAAAAGGAGACAGAACCCAAAAACTCCTTGCCACCTCCTGGTTTTTGATGCCCTGATGATGCACCTTGTACCATGGATGTACATGTGGACCTGCCACAGATCAGGAGTGTGAGCTAGCCACATGGAGTAAACCCAGTGTATTGTCCGTAGGGATCAGAGTAACGGTCCCTGATTGCCCACACACAGTAACTGGGGATGACCAAGGCAATGGATTAGCCATAGCAACAGCTCGTTTTAGAACAGCATTCTTAGCTAAAATGCATAAACAAAGCACAAGAGTGTGTTACAGCATATCTGCTAAAAACACTCGACCAACAAAGTCCTTAAAGTCAGCTACAGTTTTGCCATGATTACATTATCAAAATTATGTAATTATCACATTCAATCACATCTGTGAAATGCTAGCATTACTATAAATTATTAATAATTATATGACAGTAACTTAAAAAAATTGACAAATGGAGATAAACATCAAAGAAGACTCAGTTAAAATCACTGGGCACTATATCAGAAAAGATTTGTCACTTGACATGATTTCATTCATTCATTCATATCAATGGCTCTTAATTACAAAGACACTGATTTCCACACAGTCTGCTGCTGCCTGTGAATGCTTGTTTCCAGTGCTGTTTGTGTTTCTACATGGCAACACGTGCAATGTTATCATGAGGTAGCAGTGAGTGTGACACCTACTGGCCAGGAGGTCAAAAAGTAATGGATTGCACCTTTAAGTAGAAGCATGCAATGGTGATTTCCTCATCTCAAAAAATTTATTGAAACAAAAGCCAGCAACAGTGGTGGGAATACCACAACAAAAAATGTTAATGTCTCAATAACTTGTCATGTGCCCTTGAGCATCAGTTACAGCTTGACAACGACGTCTCATGTTGTTCACAAGCTGAGTTAGTGTCTGCTGAGGCATGGCATTCCACTCTTCTTGAAGGGCAGCCCTCAGGTCATTGAGGTTGTGAGGTGCAGGGTTACAAGCCTCTACACGGCGACTCAGCTGATCCCATAGGTTTTCTATGGGATTCAGGACTGGAGAAAGTGCAGACCACTCCATTGAAGTTACCCCAGCCTCCAGCAGCTGTTCCCTAATGATGCGACCTAGATGAACTGGAGCATTGTTGTTCATGAAGATGAAATTGGGCCTGTGCTGTTCATACAGGGGCACAATGACTGGATTAATGATGTTATTCAGGTAGTATCGGCTTGTCACTTTACCATTCACAAGGTGTAGGGCAGTTCTGTATTGACAAGACACACCTGCCCAGACTGTAACATGGTGACAACAGTGACTGATGCATAGTGCTCTCCTTGACATCTTCAACATCGTTGGTGGCCATCATTTCTGCTCAATGCAAATCAACTTTCATCAGAGAACAGAACTGAGGCCCACTGGTCCCTTGTCCAGCGTAAATGCTTCCTGGCCCATGCAAATGATAATGCCTGTGCCTGGTGGTGTGGTCAGGTACCCTTGCAGGTCGGACCACGCTGATGTAAACCGTTTTGAATGGTCTGATGTCACAACTGGATGCCTTTCACCTCCCTTAAATGTGCCTGGAGTTGAAGGGTATTCATCATCTGGTTCTGCAGGGCACTAGTCACAATGAAGCAGTCATCAGTGTGGGATGTGGTCAAAGGACGTCCACTTCTATGCCTTTCTGTGACTCTTCCAGTCTCTCTGTTGCAACCTGCTGATGACACTTTAAGCTCAGTGGCCACTTCCCTCTGAGAACATCCTGTTTGAAGCCTCTGCTCAAAGATCGGGCCAGGGGGAGCCCAAGTGGGGAGACTCATGGGACAATTGGAAACTCATGTGTCTGTGTGATTCGATTGAAGATGTGGAAGACATCTATCTGTTTGGCTTATGATCACAGGATTTCTACTGTTTGGCTCAGGAGTTTCCTGGTGTATCGGAAATTAAAGAAGTTGGAAGAGCTGGTCAAAATGCGGACCCGGCGAAGCTCCTTCAACAATTTGACCAGCTGGGGGGAGTGCACTGATAGCGGCAAATGGTGAACTAATTGGCGAACTGAATCAGAAGGTGGGAAACATCTTGGAGTCGCTGAGTGCTCTCCAGGGAATGATTTTAAAGCCTGTGAATGTGTGATGCACAGAATCGCATGAGAGAGGAAATTTTTATGCTCTAATGAACTGTGCTCATCTGGCCTTGATTCGGCGTCCTTGGGAGACTCATTCCTCCAGGAGAAGAGATAAAGATGAAGGGAGTTTGGGCTTCTCTTAACCCAAACAACTGCTGTTGTACAATAATCTGAACTCTCCAAGGACAGCGTTATCATGTGACTAACACAGAATTTTACCATCTGGCATGAAGAGAGATGAACTCTGTGGACATGTTTATCTATGTTTAGAATACATGGCTTAACATCTAGCCGTTGCCTAGGAGACGATTTTTGTTGTGCACCAGTAACTGATACATTCACACTGCACTCACACTGATATCATATGACTGATATACACACACTGGTCTCTCTCTTTTGCTTGTTAATGTGTGGATAACTTGTCTGCTAAGTGTGCATTTAGGTTTTTTTTTCTATGTGATCATAATCTTGCTCACTCGAGCGCTATTCTGATAACTATGTTTTTTTCTCTCTGCCCAATGTGTCATCCCCTTCCCCTCTCCCTCTTTACCCCCACTGTATTAGGTGCCTTGTTGGCTGCCGCGTCATTAGTGAGCGCTTAATATGAGCACACCTAATGTCAAGTCAAATTCCTCGTATGTGTAAACATGCTTGGCAATAAAGTTCATTCTGATTCTGATTCCGATTCTGATTCTGTTGATACTGATGTTGATCAATTGTTAGACATTGTCTTGGTCTCGTGATGTCAAAATGTGAACAGCATGATGAAGAGGACTGTTTAAATACAAACTGTGACATAATGCACGGCTCAGGAGACACACACACAGGCTCAGAGTAGCTCAAATAGCTTTATTAACAACAAGGGTGTATGAATGTGTGTCTGCGAGATGTAAATGTGTTGGTGGTGGCGTCTGCTTCGGGCACGGAGGCAGGAGACCGTACAGCCGGACAACCCTATGGGAAAAGCACAGGGAGAAGGGTGACGGGCACACACCAACACAGGAGATGTAAAAGTTGGAGAGGAGCTTACTTGGAGTGAGCAGGTGGCTGGCACAGCAAGGACGAGGTCCGGTAGACAGCAACCTGGAGAGCCCGGTGCAGCAGCGAGGGAATGGAGACGGAGAGGAAAGGTCCGCCGCCGGGAAATCCACCTGTGCACAGGGGAGCAGACTTGAAAGGGAAAAAGGTAAGGGCTTCTTACCGCGATGCTTGCTGGGGAGTAAGAGGTAACTCACAGCAATCCAGCGAGTGAAGTCTGACGGATTCAGGCCGAAGCCCAGGGCGAGACGGCTTAAATCCCTCGCCGCTGATGATGTGCAGGTGTGTGCGCAGGTGGCGCCGCTGATGAGCGGCGCGGCGTGACAGTACTCCCCCCTCTAGCAGCGCCTCCTGGCGATGGTTTCTCCGGGTGCGCTCAGTGGAACTCAGTAATGAGGGATGGGTCCAACACAAACGACGAGGGTACCCACTGCCGATGTTCAGGCCCATAGCCCTCCCAGTCCACCAAGTACTGCAACCCACGACCCCGGCGCCGGGAGTCCAGGATGGAGGAGACAGGCCAGGCCGGATGGCCATCAATCATCCGGGGCGCGGGTTGCGCAGCAGGAGGAGGGCAAAGGGGGGTCGGAGACTGCCAGCTTCACCTTGGATACGTGGAAGGTGGGATGGATGCGGAGGGAGGGGGGAATAGCTACACGCACAGCCACCGGGTTGATAATCCTGGTGATGGGGTATGGGCCCATAAAACGCTGTGCCAGCTTCCTCCTCTCGTCCTTTAAAATCACGTCCTGGGTCGACACGTAGACACGCTGGCTAACTCGGTACGCCGGGGCAGGTCTTCTGTGCCGGTCCGCCACGGCTCTGTTGCGCTCCGCCGTGCGTAAAAGCGCATTGCGCGCTGACGCCCAGATGGAGCGGAACCGCCTGAGATGCGCCCGAACTGAGGGGACAGTTACCTCACTCTCCTGCACCGGGAAAAGCGGGGGGTCGTAGCCCAGGGACGCCTTAAAGGGGGACATCCCTGTAGCAGAAGAGCGAGCGGTGTTGAGGGCGTATTCAACCCAGGCGAGGTGGTTACTCCAGGACGTTGGTTTGGACGCCGTGACGCAGCGGAGCGCAGCCTCCAGCTCCTGGTTGGTCCGCTCACACTGCCCGTTGGTTTGGGGGTGATGGCCGGAGGAGAGGCTCAGCTTGGCTCCCAGGGCGTTGCAGAACGACCTCCAAACCTCTGAGGAAAATTGGGGCCCCCGGTCCGAGACCATGTCCACCGGAATCCCGTGCAGCCTGACCACGTGCTGGATTAGGAGGTCCGCCGTCTCCAGGGCGGTTGGAAGACCTCGTAGAGGGATGAAGTGTGCCGCCTTGGAGAAGCGGTCCACGATGGTCAGGACGGTGTCGAAGGTGTTTGAGACTGGAAGTCCGGTGACGAAATCCAGGGCGATATGCGACCAGGGCCTGCCAGGGACGGGCAGAGGCTGGAGCAAACCCGCTGGAGGGGCATTACCTGATTTGCTGGTGGCGCACACTGGGCAGGCCCGGGCGTAGCGGACAGCGTCCCTCCGCAGGCCCGGCCACCAGAAGGACCGTTGGAGGAGGTCGATCATCCGGGAGGAACCAGGGTGGCAGGTGAGCTTGGACGTGTGCAACCAGTGGATGACCTCCCCCCGAACCGTGGATGGCACGAACAGCCTCCCCTCCGGTCCGCCGCCAGGGTCAGGTTCCACTTCCTGCGCCTTCCGGATCTTGCTTTCAATGTCCCAGGTAACGGCTCCCACGACGCACAACCTGGGTAGGATGGTGTGGACCGTGTCCTCCGACTCCTCAGGGGCAAATTGCCTAGAGAGGGCGTCGGGCAGGCCGTTCTTGGAGCCAGGCCTGAAGGTGATGTTGAATCGGAACCTGGCAAAGAACAAGGACCAGCGCGCCTGGCGGGCGTTCAGACGCTTGGCAGATCTCAGGTACTCCAAGTTCTTGTGGTCCGTCAGGACCACAAACGGCAGGTCCGCCCCCTCTAGCCAGTGACGCCACTCCTGCAGCGCGAGCTTGATGACGAGGAGCTCTCTGTCCCCCACGTCATAATTCCGTTCCGCCGGGGACAAGCGCCGAGAGAAGAAGGCGCAGGGCTGTTTGACTCCATCATCTGGCGACCGCTGGGATAGAACCGCCCCCACTCCTGTGTCCGAAGCGTCCACTTCCACGATGCACTGCAGCGCAGGGTTGACTTGGCTAAGGACCCGGGAGGAGGAGAACTCCGCCTTCAGCGCCTGAAAAGCAGCCGCGGCCTCTTCGGTCCACCGGAACGGGACCTTAGGGGACGTGAGGCGGGTCAACGGGCCGACGATGGTGCCAAAATTAGGGACGAAGCGGCGGTAGAAATTTGCAAAGCCGATGAATTGCTGCACCTGTTTTCTCGATGCAGGTGTGGGCCATTCCACCACCGCCTTCACCTTCACTGGGTCCGGAAGCACCTGGTCGTGGGAGATGATGAACCCAAGGAAGGATGTTGTCTTAGCGTAGAATTCGCATTTTTCGGCCTTCACATACAACCGGTTCTCCAGCAGTCTTTGGAGGACCCGCCTCACATGGACCCGATGCTCGTCCCTGGATTTGGAGAAGATGAGGATGTCATCCAGGTAGACGAACACAAAAAGGCCAATGAAATCCCGGAGGACGTCATTAATTAGGTGCTGAAAGACGGCTGGAGCGTTGGTCAACCCGAATGGCATCACCAGGTACTCGAAGTGGCCGTTCGGGGTACGGAAGGCTGTCTTCCACTCATCTCCCTCCCGGATCCGGACGAGGTGGTATGCGCTGCGTAGATCCAGCTTAGTGAACCAAGTCGCTCCCTGGAGGGAGTGGAAGGCGGTATCCATGAGGGGCAGGGTGTAGCGATCCTTCTCCGTAATGTCATTTAGGGCGCGATAGTCGATGTAAGGACGGAGGGAGCCGTCCTTCTTGCCCACGAAGAAGAATCCTGCCCCCAACGGTGATGACGAGGGACGGATAATCCCAGCACTCAGCAACTCCTTGAGATAGGCGTTCATGGTCTCCTTCTCCGGCGCCGACAGGTTGTAGAGTCGCCCAGAGGGTAAGGGTGCCCCCTGGCGGATGTTTATTGCACAGTCGTAGGGTCTGTGTGGAGGAAGAGACATCGCCTTGGACTTACTGAATACCATACCCAGGTCGTGAAATTCCGATGGCACCAGGGATAGGTCCGGGGGCGCAGCGTCCGTAGGTGTTGGGGAAGAGGACGGAGAGCAGGCAGCGGACTGTAAACAGGTGCTCATACAAAATGTGCTCCATGCCGACACCCTGGCGGACTTCCAGTCCAAGACGGGGTTGTGGAGGCGTAGCCAGGGGTACCCCAGGATGACGGGCAACACAGAGTTGGGAAGGACGTAGAAAGTTATCTCCTCCCGGTGGTTCCCAGAGATGATAACAGGAACGGGGACGGTCCGATGTGTTACTCTCCCCAGGGAAGCACAGGAGAGGTTGACCAGGGAGAGAGGAGTAGTTAGTGCCTGGCAGCGGATGCCCAATCGGGTTGCCAGGCTTTGTGAAATAAAACTTCCCTCCGCGCCCGAGTCCACCAGTGCGTGAGTGAGATGCCCAGTGGAGTTGTGACAAAATCGGACGGGCAGCTTCAATTGGGTGAGGGGACTTAACCGATTGATGTCCGCGAGGCCCCCTACAGTGACTCGCGGACCCCGCCATTTGGCTTCTGTGGACAAAGCTCCACCGTGTGTTGACTATCCCCGCAATACATGCAGAGATTCAACTCACGCCGGCGTTGTCTCTCCGCAGGGGAAAGCTTTGTCCAGCCCGTCACCATCGGCTCCGACTCCTCGGGGCGCGATGGTGGCGGCGTCGCCAGGGGGCGAGCTTGGAACTGGCGCGACGAGGCTCCACGAGGGCGAGAAGAAGATGACTTCCGCCCCGAGGAGCGCTCGCGCAGCCTGTTATCCAAACTGATAGCTAGAGACGTTAGCTCCGCTAGAGTCTCCGGGATGTCCCGTCCAGCCAGTTCATCCTTCAGATCATCGTTGAGACTGCGGAGGAAAAGGCCGCAGAATGAGTGTTCATCCCAGCCCAATTCCTCCGCCGCTACCCGGAAGTCGATCGCATAGTCCGCTGCCGACCGGCTTCCCTGCTGGAGGCTGAGAAGCCGATCGACCTGGACTGTCTCGGTACGAGAGTGATCAAAGACCTCCAGGAAACGTCTCACGAATTGGTCATAAGTGAGGGTGGCATAACTGGGCCTCGCCATTATGGCGTAAGTCCAGGTTAGTGCTCGCCCCTCTAGGAGATTCCCAATATAACCAATTCGGCTATGATCTGAAGGAAAGTCTCCGGGCACCCGGTGAAACACGGACTCACACTGCATTATAAACCCCCGCGCTCCGCCGAGCTTACCGCTAAAGCGGGCGGGGGTCGGAATGGGCGTGAGCCGAGTCGGTGCTCCGGGAGCCTGCTGGACGGCCGCTGGAGCAGCAGGAGCCGCGCCACCCTGACGAGCCGGGGGGAACGGCTGTTGGGGGTCCAAGCGGTCCAATCGGTTAGTTATGCTGACCAACTGGTTTAGAATCACCTGTTGTTGGTAAGCTATTTGGTCCACTCGAGCCTCGAGAGTGGTAAGTCGGCGTGCGAGCCCGCCGTCTGCCGAGCCGCTCAGCTGAAGCCGTACTGACATAATGCACGGCTCAGGAGACACACACACAGGCTCAGAGTAGCTCAAATAGCTTTATTAACAACAAGGGTGTATGAATGTGTGTCTGCGAGATGTAAATGTGTTGGTGGTGGCGTCTGCTTCGGGCACGGAGGCAGGAGACCGTACAGCCGGACAACCCTATGGGAAAAGCACAGGGAGAAGGGTGACGGGCACACACCAACACAGGAGATGTAAAAGTTGGAGAGGAGCTTACTTGGAGCGAGCAGGTGGCTGGCACAGCAAGGACGAGGTCCGGTAGACAGCAACCTGGAGAGCCCGGTGCAGCAGTGAGGGAATGGAGACGGAGAGGAAAGGTCCGCCGCCGGGAAATCCACCTGTGCACAGGGGAGCAGACTTGAAAGGGAAAAAAGTAAGGGCTTCTTACCGCGATGCTTGCTGGGGAGTAAGAGGTAACTCACAGCAATCCAGTGAGTGAAGTCTGACGGCTTCAGGCCGAAGCCCAGGGCGAGGCGGCTTAAATCCCTCGCCGCTGATGATGTGCAGGTGTGCGTGCAGGTGGCGCCACTGATGAGCGGCGCGGCGTGACAAATTGTAACTGAACCAGAAAATTTACTGGTTGATTCGTGGATCAAACATCTGTTATGGATTTTGCCGTTAAGCACCTTTTTAGAGAACAGCAAGTTATGCAAAAAGTACTGAAATACTGAACAGTTGGACACGTGCATTCAAAAGGTTAGAGAAGGTCGAATTAAGTTCACCTGTAAAGGTTATACTGCATTTTAGGTACATCCTGAAATTTCGCCCCAAAGTCAAATATCCCAAACTTTTTGTGAGTCGTGTATTTCTGCTATACTGATTTTCAAGATAAGATAAGATAAGCCTTTATTAGTCCCACAATGGGGAAATTCCAGGATTGCAACAGCAAAGGGATAGCAACACTCAGAACAACAATCAGAAGGCAAGAAAAAAACAAGAGCAGCAAGTATACATATGTACATATAAATATAAATATATAGACACACAGTGTGGAGCATTGTAGCTAGATGGAATATACTGTATAAATATATAATCACACAGTGCGGAGCATTGTAGCTAGATGGAATAAAGATATGAATATATAAACAGTGCGGAGCATTGTAGCTAGATGGAATAAATATGTAAATATATAAACACACACAGTGCAGAGCATTGTAGCTAGATGGAATAAATATGTAAATCTATAAACACAGTGCAGAGCATTGTAGCTAGATGGAATAAATATGTAAATATATAAACACAGTGCGGAGCACTGTAGCTAGATGGAATAAATGTATGAGTATATAAACACACACAGTGCGGAGCATTGTAGCTAGATGGAATAAATATGTAAATATATAAACACACAGTGTGGAGCATTGTCGCTAGATGGAATAAATATATAAATATATAAAAACACAGTGCGGAGCATTGTAGCTAGACGGAATGAAACAGCACAACCGTCTACTTAGTTATCCTACATGGTATGATTATGTACCCATACATATTGTCACCCTCCATAGCGACCGGTATTTTCCTAGTTGTATACCGGAGGGGACCATTGTGTAAGTCTATTGCTTCTTTTGCATTCAATAATATTAGGTTGTCACATCTTTTTGCTATCTCTGCGAGCAGCCCTGCTTAGGTTGTACAGTCTGACAGCCGTAGGTAGGAAGGACCTGCGAAACCTCTCAGTTGTGCACCTAGGATGATGAAGTCTGCTGCTAAATGAGCTCCTCAGTGCATTCAGTATGTCCTGCATAGGGTGGAACTCGGACTCCAGCAGAGATGACAGTTTAGCCACCATCCTTCTCTCTCCCATCTCCTCCGCTGGGTCAAGGCGCTGCCCCAGGACAGAGCTAGCTTTCTTGATCAGTTTGTTCAGTCTCTTCCTATCAGCAGCTGTAATGCCACTGCCCCAGCAGACCACTCCAAAAGTGATGGCTGATGCCACCACCGTGTCATAGAATGACTTCAGCAGCGCCCCTTGTACACCAAAAGACCTGAGTCTCCTCAGTAGGAACAGCCTGCCCTGTCCCTTCTTGTAGAGTACGTCAGTATTGACCTTTTTTTGAACATGGCTGCCGGGATGGTCACACTTTTTCAGTGCTGAGACAAAGTTGCTGATTTTGCCACTAAAATAACTAACCAACAGCGATCGGCATTTGTGATGCACACGCACGGGCTGAATTTCCACCTTGGTTGAAATACCCCTTTATTTGCCTTTCACCGGGCTCTGTGAGTAAACTGATTAGCGTTTCTTTTTGGGGTTCGCTGCTACGCTTTACCCGAAGCGTTTTCTAAGCTAACGCTAGTCGTAGCACCTAACACCGACACGAAGCGACTCTGTCCCCGGTGATTGGGGCTCGCCGGAGGAACTAACCGAGGCAACAGTTGGATGGGAGCCGGATCGGAGTTCGGGTGCAGCGGTAGTGGGAGACGGGGACCAGTGGAGGACCACCGGGGCCCCAGCCAGACAAGAGCCTGAGTCGGAGCCCAGTTACAGTGGCGGGGCTCAGCGGAGGAACTACTGAGGCAGACGGCGGTAGGTGGCGGGGCTCAGCGGAGGATCTACAGGGACCCCAGCCGGACTGAAGCAGGATCGGAGCTCGGCTACAGCAGCAGTGTGCGGCGGGACTCGGTGGAGGAGCTGCCGGTACCCCGGCTGGACAGGAGCTCGGTTATGGCGGCGGTGAGCAGCGGGACTAGCAGCGGAGGGGGCTAGCTGAGGCCCAGCTGGATTCAAGGTCAGTCGGATCGGATACCGGTGACACCAGCAGAGATTGTTTTACTATCCACAGGTCAGTAAAAATGCCACCAAAGAAGGAGGAAATGGAAGAGATCAAAAAATCTCTGAACTTCTTGTCAGAAGAAGTGACCAAAATGGTTAGCCAGCAGGCTAAAATATTAGGCCTAATGGAAGAAGTCAGAGAATTAAAATTAACAATTCAGGAAAAAGACAAAAAAATTACGGACTTGGAGCAACGCGTCGAAGATCTTGAACAATGTTCTCGTATGGATGATCTAATTATAAGTAGACTAGACATCAAATATCAATCATACGCTCATGCTACAACAGGACTGAGAGGTGAGGAGGCTCCCACAAGTGAATCAGTCTCCCTGGAAAACCAGGTGCTTCAGTTCCTTAATAGTAGAGATATAAAGGTCGAAGCAAATGCAATTTCAGCCTGTCATGCTTTACCCAGAAAAGATAATAAAACAAAGAAATCAATTGTGATGCGCTTTGTGAACAGAAGGGTAAAGAATGACATACTGAGGCAGGCCAGAAAGCTACGGGGAACAGAAGTTTACTAACTAACTAACTAACTAACCTGCACTTATATAGCGCTTTTCTAGTCACAAAGACCACTTAACCTAAATGAACATCTAACGAAAACTAATGCTGAAATAGCACGGCAAGCACGGATGCTGAAAAGACAAAATAAGATACAGGCAACATGGACAAGAAATTGTAGAGTTTGGATCAAACTAAATGGAACACCTGAGGAAGCAAAGAGTATAATGATCAGAGATGTTACTGACTTAAATAAATACAGATGAACACTGATTAAGAAAATTAAGAGACAATGATAATCCATATCCACACACACGACAAGAATAGTTCTTTTGACATACCATGTCAATGTACTTTTAAAAAAAAACAAAAACTAAACAAAACAAACAAAAAAACTTATGACTGACTTGAGTAGACATCAATTATCCCCAGTTGGAGGAAGTCATTTGACACAGAGTGAGGAAACTCAAACTCTGAAAATATGCATTATGCTGAACATAAACTACAAGAGATGGAGAATGATATTGATCCTGATAACCACTTTTTCAATAATATTCATAACCATTGTGAATATTAGACTGAAAAGCAATTCAAGAGTCAAGTGCAACTAGATGGTAAACTATCAATAATACACTTCAACAGCAGAAGTCTTAACAAAAACTTTCCACAGATTCAGGACTATTTAAAACAGCTAGACAGAAAATTTACAGCTATCGCAGTCTCTGAAACTTGGCTTAATGAAGAGCAGGCTCCCCTGATGTTCTCGTGCTGTTTGCTCTCTACATGTCTGTTCTTTTCTTCTTCTCTATCCCCTCACCCCCCAGCCAGTCGCAGCAGATGACTGCCCCTCCCTGAGCCTGGTTCTGCTGGAGGTTTCTTCCTGTTAAAAGGGAGTTTTTCCTCTCCACCGTCGCCAAGTGCTTGCTCACAGGGGATCGCCTGATTGCTGGGGTCTTTCTGCAACTGTGGGGGTCCCCCCTACAGTTGATAGTGCTATGAGATGACTGTTGTTGTGAAATGGCGCTATATAAATAAAGTTGAATCGAATTGAATTGAATTGATGGCAATAGAGGGATATCAGATGTTTCATATTAACAGATCTCAAAAAAAGGGTGGTGGTGTTGCACTGTATATTGATGACCTGTATAGGTGTAAGCTTGTAAATGGAATGTCCTTTGCACTACCAGGGATTTTGGAATGTGTAACTGTTGAGATTGACCAAGATAAAACAAAAAATCTAATTATAAGTTGTATATATAGAACGCCGGGAACTTGCATTGAGACATTCAGAGATAAATTAGTCGAGCTGTACAATAATATTACTAGTAAGAAAATGGTAGTAATTTGTGGAGATTTCAATATTGATCTACTAAATCCATATCAACAAAATGTAATTACAGAGTTCATGAACTCTATGTATAGCATGAGTCGATATCCCACAATAACACATCCCAGTAGAATCACAGTTCAAACTGCTACACTTATTGACAACCTGTTTGTTAATATTATTGATAAGAAAATAGAGAGTGGATTATTGATAAATGATATAAGTGACCACTTGCCAACCTTTGCACTTATCCATGGCCACATGGGGGCCAATACAGAAAAATTTTTAAAATCGTTCAGATACAAATCACAAAATGCAATCAGTTCTTTTAAAGAGGACTTGCTGAAGCAAGACTGGACAGAAGTCTATGTATCAGATGTAAATGAAGCCTATGACACATTTATAAACATTGTAACCACTCTTTATGAAAAAAATTGTCCATTAGTAAAGAAAAAGCTTAAACATAAATTTGCCGATAAGCCATGGTTAACCAAAGGATTACAAAAGGCGTGTAAAAAGAAAAATTTATTACATAAAGCTTTCCTAAAGAAAAGGACAAAAGAAGCAGAGCAGCGGTATAAAACATACAAAAATAAGTTAACATATACAATAAGATGTAGTAAGAGAGACTATTACAGTAAAGAACTGGAGAAAAACAGAGACAATATTAAAAATACATGGACAATACTTAACAATATTCTTGGAAATAAAAACAGAAATAAAAGCTACCCAACCGATTTTTCAAAAAATAAAACGACTCAGAGTGTGAATGCAGTTTCACTTGCAGATGAATTTAATAACTTTTTTTGTTAACACTGGTCCTAATTTGGCTCGAGAAATACCGATTACGGCACCTACAGGCGAAACAATAAGCAAAAACACTGCTATAAAAGACTCCATTTTCATAAAGAACACAGACGAGAGAGGTCATTGAAATTGTTAAATTGTTTAAAAGTAAAACATCTACGGACTGTGATGGTATTGACATGCTCTTAGTCAAAACTATTATTGAATGCTTAGTGAAACCACTGACGTATATCTGTAACCTGTCTCTCCAAACAGGTATATTTCCCAATGCAATGAAAATAGCTAAAGTAATTCCGATATACAAGACGGGTGACAGAGGGGAATTCTCAAACTATAGACCAATTTCACTATTGCCGCAATTTTCCAAGATACTTGAAAAAATATTCTATGAGAGAATTGACAACTTCATACTGAAGAATAATTTATTGTGTGAGCAGCAATATGGGTTCAGACACAAGAGGACAACTACATTTGCTCTAATGGAATTTATAGAAAAAAATCAACTGCCATTGAAAATAAAGAGTATTCAGTTGGGGTATTCCTGGATCTTAAAAAAGCATTTGATACAGTGGATCATAATTTATTATTAAAGAAACTACTAGCGCTGTCCTGGTTATGTAGTTACTTAAAGAATAGATATCAGTATGTATGTGTTGGTAACAAAAACTCACAGTTACTGAAGGTTACTTGTGGAGTCCCACAGGGTTCAGTTTTGGGGCCATTGTTATTCAATATGTATATAAATGATATATGTAAAGTTTCAGAAAAAATGGACTTAATATTGTTTGCCGATGACAATCTATTATGCATTGGAAGCAATTTGGAACAACTTTTGGATACACTCGGAAAGGAATTAGGAAAGCCTAAACTGTGGTTTGATTCAAACAAATTAACGCTCAATTTACGTAAGACAAAATTTATAGTTTTTAACAACCATCACAACAACTTAGTATCTAAACTCAGTGTAGATGGTGTAGAGATTGAAATGGTATCCGAAACAAAATTTCTTGGAGTAATAATTGATAATAAACTGTGTTGGAAGTCACATATTAATTATATTAAAGGTAAAATATCCAAATCAATTGCAATACTACACAGAGCGAAATATTTGCTGAATCAACCCACACTACATACCTTGTATCATTCATTAATACTCCCATACATGACATATTGTACTGAAGTATGGGGAAATACATATAAAATAAACATATATCCAGTCTTTATGCTTCAGAAGAGAGCTATTAGAATAATAAACAAAGCTGCTTACAGGGAACCAACAAACCCACTTTTTCTTAAATTAAAAGCTCTCAAGTTAAAAGATCTGGATGACTTTAAAACTGCAGTAATAATGTTTAAAGTGAAGAATCTATCACTGCCCGCAAATATCCAAAAGTTGTTCCAAATAAGGGAGAAACAATATCATTTCAGAGGAACATGTATATTTCAAAAACCTTCAGTGAGAACTACCACCAAGCAACACTGTGTTTCAGTGCAAGGAGTCAGATTATGGAACGATTTTGGACAATTTAAACAAAAACTAAAGGAAGAAATACTCCAAACATATATACAAGATGACATGTAAAATCACATAAGGATTGTCATATCCAGTCTGCGTTGTGTTGTAGCTTAGTTTTTTGTCACATTTTGTTTTCACTTTGTTCTGAATTGTAATCGCTCTTGTTTTGTTTTTCTTTTGAATTCTTGGATGGAATATGGGTGGGCAATATAAGCTGCGGCTTCAGCCGTCACCCATTTCGGATAACTTATGTTGAACTGTGTAATTAGAGGAGTTATTGTCTAATTTGACCTTGTTGGATTTTCTTTCCCCCTTTGTTATATTATTCAGTTTCTTTTAATCTGTACTTTTAATCTATCCGAAATAAAGAAAGAAAGTAAATAAAGAAAGTAAGTAAGTATTGTGTGACCAGTCTACTTTATTGTTCAAATGAACACCCAGGTACTTGTAGGATGTCACCATCTCGATGTCTGTTCCCTGTATATTTACTGGTGCTGTGAGGGGTTGTCCTTGCCTGCGGCAGTCCATCACCAGCTCCTTAGTTTTCCTCGCGTTGATCTGAAGGTAGTTCCGATGGCACCAGTCCACAAAGTCCTGGATAAGCCCTCTGTACTCAGCTTCATCTCCGTTGGAGATGAGGCCAACGACTGCAGAGTCATCAGAGAACTTCTGTAGATGGCAGTGTGTTGTGTTGTGTGAGAAGTCCGCAGTATAAAAGGTGAACAGGAAGGGAGCCAAAACTGTTCCCTGGGGTCCCCCCATGCTACTGATGATCGTGTTGGACACACAGTCCCGGGTTCTCACAAACTGTGGCCGGTTTGTGAGGTAGTCCAGGATCCATGATGACAGGTGCTGGTCCACCCCTGCGCACAGCAGCTTGTCCTTCAGGATCATCGGTTGGATGGTGTTGAAAGCACTGGAGAAGTCAAAGAACGTGATCCTCAGTGCATTCCCGGGCTTCTCCAGGTGGGACAGAGAACGGTGAAGGAGGAAGATCACCGCATCCTCCACCCCAATGCCATGCTGGTAGGCGAACTGGAGTGGATCCATCGCTGGTCCCACCAGGGGGCGGAGGTGAGCAAGGAGCAGTCTCTCCAGGGTCTTCATCATGTGGGACATCAGGGCCACTGGTCTGTAGCTGTTCAGATCTTTGGGGTGGGAAGTATTTGGTACAGGTACCACACAAGATGTTTTCCACAACTGTGGTACCCTCCCCAGCTTCAGGCTCAGGTTGAAGATGTACTCCACAATCCCACACAGCTGGTCTGCACAGGATTTGAGGAGCTTTGCGCTGATGCCGTCCGGTCCCGACCCCTTCCTCGCCTTGATCTTCCTGAGCTCCGTCCTCACCTGGGTCTTAGTGAGGGTCAGGTTGGGGGGCTGTGTGTTGGGAGTGGGGGGGTGTTGGTGGAGTGGGGAGTGAGCAGCAGGACTTGATGTCTTCAAAGGCAGCAGTGGTTGTTGTGCAGTCGGGTTATATACTATACAGTGTTATATACTGTAAAAACAATATTTGGATATGTAGACAGCGCTTACCTTGGCTGTTACTACTGGTATCCATTTAGACTTTTGCATACTTCGAGTTTCTGCTGTATCAAGTAATTTTGAGTTACTTAAGTCGTTGTCAATATCCCGACAGAGCAGTTCCGAGATGCCATTAGCATCTTGACACGATGTAAACAAACGACTGACCATGAGATAAAAATGACGTTTTTGCCCATTCACAGACAATTTCTCAACAAACCAACGCTTGTGCAGATGTCATATGCTCTAACAAAGATTCAAGGTTCAAAGATTTTTATTTGTCATTACTTATATATGTACAGGACATACAGGAGAACTGAAATTCCGTTTCTCTCTCTTTTAGTGGTGTGCGCAATATATAAGAAAAGACAATTTCTCAACAAACCAACGCTTGTGCGGTTGTCATATGCTCCAACAAAGATTCAAGATTCAAAGATTTTTATTTGTCAATACTTATATATGTACAGGACATACAGGAGAACTGAAATGCCATTTCTCTCTCTCTTAGTGGTGTGCGCAATATATAAGAAAAGAAGGAATAAGGATGAAAAACAACAACAGCAGTCTATGTACAGTAATGTTACACATAGTGCAAATAAAGATAAAATCCGGCAATCCCGTAGTGCAAATAAAGATAAATGATGAAACCCAGCAATCCCAAATACAGAAAAAGTAGAGCCGCAATACCCATAATTGCAAGTTCAAAGCGGTAGTGTAGGTGCAGACAGTGACAGATTAGACTGCACATGATCAATACTGCAATACAGACAGACAGCAACAGGTATGGCATTTGTGCAAATGGTTGCAGTAAGGTGCAGAGACATACAGCAGCAGATGTAATTACTGTTGGTGTCTTTCTGTGCCAACAGTCTTTGGCACAGAAAGACACCAACTTTGGCACAGAAAGACTGTGCTTTCAGTCTTTCTCTGCCAACAGCTTAGGTAGTTATTGTGTGGGTGAGTGTGTTACGGTCCGGGGGAAGGGGGGGGCAGAGTTCAGGGTCCTGATGGCCTAGTGACCAAAGTTGTTTAGCAGTCTTGTGGAGCAGGCCCGGAGAATCTGGTACCTTTTCCCCAAGGGCAGAGGGCTGAAAATGAAGTGTGAGGGTGGGAGGTGTAACCTGCAATATTGATGGCTCTGCAGGTGAAGCAGGTGTGGTAGATGTCCGAAGGGGGGGGGGGCAGGCAGAGGGACACAGATGATCTTGCTGGCTGATTTCACTGTGCACTGTAGTGTCTTCCGGCAGGAGGCAGTGCAGCTGTGCTGCATCACACTGTGATGCAGCTGGTGAGGATGCTCGATGGTACCCCGGTAGAATGAGCACATGATGGGGGTGGGACTTGTGCTCTTCTCAGTTTGCGGAGGAAATAGAGGCGAGTTTGAGCCTTCTTGGCCAGTGATGTGTTGTTGTTGGACCAGGAGAGGTCCTCAGAGAGGTGCACCTCAAGGAACTTGGTGCTGCTCACCCTCTCCACAGCTGCTCCATCGATGATCAGAAAGGGATGCTGTGTGTGTCCTCTCCTGAAGTCAACCACAATCTCCTTGGTTTTTTCTCACATTCAGGAAGAAATTATTGTCTTTACACCACTGGACCAATTGGTTCACCTCATTTCTATAGTTGGCCTCTTCATTGTTGGTGACGAGGCCCACCACCGTTGTGTCGTCTGCAAACTTGAAGATGTGGTTGATGCTGTAGGCTGGTGCAGTCATGGGTCAGCAGGGTGAAGAGCAGCGGGAGAGCATACACCCTTGTGGGACCCTGTGCTCAGGGTGGTCTTGGAGGTTTGCTGCAGACCTGCACATTCTGTGGCCTTCCTGTGAGAAAGTCCAGCACTCAGTTACAGAGAGAGGTTTTGAGTCCCAAGCGTCTGAGTTGCACTCTACATGTCTGTTCTTTTCATCTTCTCTATCCCTTCACCCCCCAGCCAGTCGCAGCAGATGACTGCTCCTCCCTGAGCCTGGTTCTGCTGGAGGTTTCTTCCTCTTAAAAGGGAGTTTTTCCTCTCCACCGTTGCCAAGCGCTTACTCACAGGGGATCGCCTGATTGCTGGGGTCTTTCTGCAACTGTGGGGGTTTCCCCTACAGTTGAAAGTGCTATGAGATGACTGTTGTTGTGAAATGGCGCTATATAAATAAAATTGAATTGAATTGAATTAAACAACGTCAACTAAGGTTAGCAGGTGGACCACCGCTCAACCCAATGCAGCTGAGTGGGTTATTCTGCCACTCATTTGCCAGTAGTGCTCCTATCTAAACAGTCACTTTTTTTCTTACAGTCTTCCATGGGGAAGGCGGTTCTGCTGGAAGGGTTTTGTAGTGGACCCATGGCGGCCTCATCGCTGGAGCTTTGAAGTGGGCCCATGGTGGCCACTTCCCTGGAGCTGTCCTCCCCAAGGCCAATCCTCATGGCTCCGGGGCCCGGGTCCCACACTGCGTTAGCTGACTCCCGCGGAGCCCCGCCGCCTGGAGCGGACCAGTCACCCATTGGTTTCTGTCATCAACTGCAGCACCTTGTGGGTACAGAAAGTGCCCAGAGCCTCTCCGGTGTTGCTCGTTGAAACAGACCCTCCACCTGCCAACTCGGTTGCTCCTACTACAGCCGGCCGAGCGCAAGCACTGAAGCTGTCTGGTTCCTCCACTGAGCTGCTCTCCTTCCTTCCAGTGTTGATCATTGAAGTGGACTCTTCACCTCTCCACTCGGTCGTAACGTCCGTGTTGTGTTCACCCACCATGCTGTGGTCACTCTCAGTACAGAGTTCTCCTTTTTCGCTGTGCTCACTCTCTGTGCCGTGCCCTTCGGCTGGCTTGTCGTTAATAGGCACGGGTTCCCTCTCCTGTGGCTCCAATTCCACCGTGTTAGCTAACGAGTAGCTTGTAGCATGTAGCTTCTGTGTTTGGCGCCCGCTACTAGGAGGGATGTTAGCTCCCCCGAGCTAGCTAGGGTTGTGTCTTTTCGTGCCATTAGCATCTCAACCCATAGCTTCATGCTACGTGTGTGTTCGGCAAAGTAGCTAGCAAGAAGTTCAACAGCATCCATATATGACTCCGTCTCTCCTAACGTGTGGAAAATTCTCTGACCTTCTACACCGAGTTTGCAAACAAGGAGTGCTCGTTTTCTTACTTTGTTGAGTTTACCCAGGCCCAATGCTGCAATGTACATTTTGAATGCTTCCAACCAGCGAGGCCACAGTACTGCTGGATCCCCAGGGTACTCAAGGAACGGCCGAAATAGTCAGGCACGCCTCCATGGTTTAGTCCTCAGTTGCCAAATGTTATGTCCACAAACCCGGAATGAGGCACAGAGAGTGGCATCTTCTTTGAACACAAACTTTAGTACATGTGGTTCAATAATATACAGTACACGTACTGAGCAAGCCAGGAGGAGGCCCTAAGATGGTGGCTCTCCCTTATATGTGGTTCATTGTGATTACGTCATTAGCCGGCTGCATCATCACACCAATGCCGATTAACCCCCTGTGGTATCGCAATACCACAGGTGGCAAGACGGAAGCCTTATCTTATGAAGAAAAACGTCCAAGCCCGGCTACAATTTGCAAAAACACATTTGAAATCTCCCAAATGCACGTGGGAAAATGTGTTATGGTCCAGTGAAACCAAGGTTGAACTTTTTGGCCATAATTCCAAAAGGTATATTTGGCACAAACACAACACTGCTCAAAACCAAAAGAACACCATACTTACACTGAAGCATAGTGGTGGCAGCATCATGCTTCAGGGCTGTTTTTCTTTAGCTGGAACTGGGGCCTTCGTCGAAGTGTAGCGAATTATGAACCGTTCCAAATACCAGTCACTGTTGGCCAAAAACCTTCAAGCTTCTGCTAGAAAGCTGAAGAGGAACTTCATCTTTCAGCACGACCCATAGCACACATCCAAATAAACAAAAGAATGGCTTCACCAGAAGAAGAGTAAGGTTTTGGAATGGCCCAGCCAGAGTCCAGACCTGAATTTGATCGAACATCTGTGGGGGGATCTGAAGAGGGCTGTGCAAAGGAGATGCCCTCGCAATCTGACAGATTTGGAGTATTTTTGCAGAGCGGGCAAATATTGCCACATCAACATGTGCCACGCTGACAGACTCCTACCAAAAAAGACTAAGTGCTGTAATACAGTGGTGTGAAAAAGTGTTTGCCCCCTTCCTGATTTCTCGTGTTTTTGTATGTTTGTCATACGTAAATGTTTCAGACCATCAAACAAATTTAAATTAGGCAAAGATAATACAAGTAAATACAAAATGCAGTTTTTAAATGGAGGTGTTTATTATTAAAGGTAAAAAAAAAAATCCAAATCTACATGGCCCTGTGTGAAAAAGTGATTCCACCCCCCATTAAAACATAAATTAACTGATTTATCACATCTTTGGAAAGCTGAGTTCATTTTCTCTAGCCACATCCAGGCCTGATCACTGCCAAACCTGTTCTTTATCAAGAAATCACTTAAATAGGACCTGCCTGACAAAGTGAAGTAGACCAAAAGATCCTCAAAAGCTAGACATCATGCTGCAATCCAAAGAAATTCAGTAACAAATGAGAAAAAGTAATTGAGATCTATCACTCTGGAAAAGGTTATAAAGCCATTTCTAAAGCTTTGAGACTCCAGCAAACCACAGTGAGAGCCATTATCCACAAATGGCGAAAACATGGAACAGTGGTGAACCTTCCCAGGAGTGGCCAGCCAACCAAAATTACCCCAAGAGTGTAGCAACGACTCCTCCAAGAGGTCACAAAAGACCCCACAACAACATCCAAAGAACTGCAGGCCTCACTTGCCTCAGTTAAAGTCAGTGTTCATGACTCCACCATAAGAAAGAGGCTGTGCAAAAATAGCCTGCATGGCAGAGTTCCAAGACGAAAACCACTGCTGAGCAAAAAGAACATAAAGGCTCGTCTCAGTTTTGCCAGAAAACATCTTGATGATCCCCAAGACTTTGGGGAAAATATTCTGTGGACTGACAAAACAAAAGTTGAACTTTTTGGAAGGTGTGTGTCCCATTACATCCGGCGTAAAAGTAACACAGCATTTTAGAAAAGGAACATCATACCAGCAGTAAAATATGGTGGTGGTAGTGTGATGGTCTGGGGCTGTTTTGCTACTTCAGGACCTGGAACACTTGCTGTGGTAAATGGAATCATGAATTCTGCTGTCTACCAAAAAATCCTGAAGGAGAAAGTCTGGCCATCTGTTCATGACCTCAAGCTGAAGCGCACTCTGCAGCAGGACAATGATCCAAAACACACCAGCAAATTCACCGCTGAATGGCTTAAGAAAAACAAAATGAAGACTTTGGAGTGGCTTGGTCAAAGTCCTGACCTGAATCCAATTGAGATGCTGTGACATGACCTTAAAAAGGTGGAAAGGTCGAAAGCCCGCCAATGTGGCTGAATTACAAGAATTCTGCTAAGATGAGTGAGCCAAAATTCCTCCACAGCGCTGTAAGACTAATTGCCAGTTATCACAAATGCTTGATTGCAGTTGTTGGTGCTAAGGGTGGCCCAACCAGTTATTAGGTTTAGGGGGTAATCACATTTTCACACAGGGCCATGTAGGTTTGGATCTTTTTTCCCTTAATAATAAACACCTTAATTTAAAAACTGCATTTTGTGTTTACTTGTGTTATCTTTGTCTAATATTTAAATTTGTTTGATGATCTGAAACATTTAAGTTTGACAAACATACAAAAAAAAAAGAGAACTCAGTAAGGGGCAAAGACTTTTTCACACCACTGTGCTTATACTTACTCCGATGCCTGCCCTTGATATTATATAGTTGTAGTCACAAGCTGTGAAAGAGATGTGCACTCCTCCAAAACCTGAATGCTAACGTCCCTATACAACTCACACAATTATTTTCAACCTCAGCACTGAGAAGGACAGCATTTTTTGGCAGTTGTAGGCAAACACTTTTTCACACCAAAGGCGCAAAAACCAAAGGTGCTGCAACAAGGAATTAGTTTCAGGGTGTGCATATTTATGCAAGCAGGTTATTGTAGTTTTTTTTATTTTTTATTTTTCCCCTTAAAATCTATGTTAACAAGAACTGGTGCGTTAATGCCACATTAGTGCCTAAACACTGCTCTCCGTTGGCGGAGTTCCTTATCGTAAATTGTCGGCCATATTATTTGCCGAGGGAGTTCAGCAACGTGTCTGTAACGGCTGTTTACATAGCGCAGAGCGCTAACGCTAACGCTAATGCTAAGAAGGCACTCGGGGAACTGCACGATGCGATTAGTGAAATCTAAACTTCACATCCGGACAGTTTTGTGGTGGTTGCGGGGGATTTTAACCACACCAGCTTAAAGACTGTGCTCCCCAAGTTTAAACAATGTGTAGACTTTAAGAACAGAGGAGAGAATATGTTGGACTTAGTGTACACAAACACAGATGCTTATAAGGCGATACCCCGCCCCCACCTCGGCCTTTCTGACCACATATCCGTGATGCTGGTGCCTGCCTACAAACCCTTATCGAAATGCAGCAGGCCAGTAGTGAAACAAATCAGGATTTGGCCAGAGAGTGCAACCTCTGCACTGAAAGACTGTTTTCTGTACACAGACTGGGAGGTTTTCAAAATAGCAGCCTCCCAGGAAGGCAAGACAGATGTGGAGGAGTATGCTGAAACGGTCACCAGCTACATCGCAAAGTGCACAGAGGATGTCACTACAGTGAAGACCATCACTATGCGGGGTAACCATAAGCCCTGGATGACTGCAGAGGTGCGCTTGCTGCTTACAGCCAGAGATGCAGTCTTCAGAGCGGAGGACAGGATCGCTCTCCGCTCAGCCAGGTCTGTGCTCTCAAAGGGAATTAAGGCGGCAAAGCACGCCTATGCGGAGAAAATCCAGGGACACCTCTGTGACACTAGGAACACCAAGCAGATGTGGCAGGGAGTTCGGACACTGACGGGCTATAAGTCTAGGCTGGGGGTCGATGATGACGACGCTTCGCTTCCAGACAGGCTCAACGACTTCTTTGCACATTTTGAAGCATCTAACCCGACAACCATAGGGAGGGCTGGCCCACCCCCACCATCGGTCGGACCAGCTTTTACCATCAACACAGCGGACACATGGAGGACCCTAACCAGAGTCAACCCACGTAAAGCTGCAGGTCCAGACAACATCCCGGGACGTGTACTCCGAGACTGCGCGAGCGAGTTGGAGGAAGTCCTGACTGACATTTATAACATCTCCCTGAGTCAGGCCATTGTTTCCAGATGCTTCAAGACCTCTATCATTGTACCGGTGGCAAAGAAACCAGTTGTGTCCTGTTTGAATGACTATCGTCCTGTTGCACTGACACCAATTGTGATGAAGTGTTTTGAACGGCTTGTCAAACCACACATTACAGCCTGCCTCCCTACATCACACGACCCGCTCCAGTTTGCATATCGTTCAAACCGCTCCACGGAGGATGCTATAGTCACCACCCTACACTCTAGCCCATCCAGGGACAAGAGTTGCAAATTAGCTAATAGCTATACACTCTATGTGCAACACATCAGATTGATTGTCTTTGATTAATTGTCTATGTTTATTGCACTGTCCCTGTCAAATAAACTAATCTGCTACTACTCTGTCATCACCCACCTGGACCAGAAAGATACCTACGCCAGACTCCTGTACATTGATTTCAGTTCAGCATTCAACACCATTATTCCCCAGAGACTGATGGAGAAATTACTCCTTCGTCTGAACACCGCCACATGTCTCTGGATCCTGGATCCTGGATCCCAAGACTGAGAGACCTCAGTCTGTCCGGGTTGGAAATAACATCTCCAACTCTGTCACGCTGAGCACCGGATCCCCTCAAGGCTGCGTACTCAGTCCACTGTTGTTTATACTTCTAACACATGACTGTGTATCCAGACACAAGGGGAACCAGATTATTAAGTTTGCAGATGACATCACGGTGATGGGACTTATTCAGAGGGATGAGGAATCAATGTACAGGGAAGAAGTGAGAGACCTGGAGGGCTGGTGCAGGGAGAACAATCTGGTGCTCAACGTGGACAAAATGAAGGAGATGATTATCGACTTCCGGCAGTCACAGCCTGAACACGTCCCCCTCAGCATCGGCGGTCGTTTAGCGGAGAGAGTGGAGAACATCAAGTTCCTCGGAGTGCAGATCTCGCAGGACCTGACCTGGAGCAAGAATTCCTTGGGGATCAGGAAGCGGGCTCAGCAGAGACTGCACTTCTTGAGGAAACTCAAACAGGCCTCTCTCCCCATCTGCATCCTCAGGACCTTCTACAGAGGTGTGGTGGAGAGTGTTCTGACGTACTGCATTGCTACATGGTACTCCAGCTGCAGTATGTCAGACAAAAAAGCCCTGCAGAGGATAGTCAAGGGAGCTGAGAGGGTAACTGGAGTCTCCCTCCCCTCTGTCCAAGAACTTTTTCAGAACTGTTGTAGGAGCAGGGCACTGAACATTGTCAAGGACCGTTCTCACCCTCTGCATAAACACTTTGAACTTCTGCCATCTGGTAAACGATTCCGGAGCATCAGAGGCAGAACCACCAGACTGATTAACAGCTTCCTTCCACAAGCTGTCAGGATGCTGAACAGTTGACCCGGAATCTCTCATACACACTACTGCACCTACGGACATTATGTATATTATTTTTATATTATAGTTAGTTAGTTTTTCCCAAGTATGTCTCAGGGATGTGTGAATGGATGGGGGGTGGGGGTGGGGCGGTGAAGATATGTGTGAGTGTGTCTTATATCATGCTGCTTCTATTTATATGGATGCCGAGAGAAACGCAATTTCATTTTGCCTGCACTACAGTTGTATGTACAGCAATATGACAATAAAGTTTGATTTGATTTGATTTGATTTGAAAAGATTTAAGTTTGTTTTTCAATTGGGTTGTACAGATTATAGGTCACATTAATGGTGAAAAAAGTTTTGAAATGATTTATCTCGGTCTCATTTTTTTACATCACAAAAACCTGGCATTTGAGCAGGGGTGTGTAGACTTTTTATATCCATCATATTTGTGAATTTACAGCTTTGATCTTGTAAATTAACTACTTTTTGCTTGTAAAATTTGAAAAATTTTTTCTTGAATTTTTTTTTGTTTTTTTACTTTGGGTTAGGTTTGGCACCCCTGCTCTAAGTGTTGTGTCGGTGTTTGTCTGCCCACCCCCCCACCACCAAAAAAACAAAAAACCTAAACCCAGGGTAAGCACTGACAAGTCTTTTTTTCTTCTTAAATTTGCATCTCTTTTCTTGCAAATGTGCAGCTTTCCCAAATTTTATCTTGTAAATTTATGTCTTATCTTGAAAATGTACATTCCCACTCATTCACATTTTTTTTCTTACAAATGTACCTATTTCCTCAAAAATTTGGGATTTGCTTATGGAACATTTGTGGCTTTTCAATTGTAAATGATCATTTTTTTTAACATGTATTTCCACCTATATTCTTGCACATTTGTATGACTGCCTTTGCATCTTGCTTATGGTAAATACCCCACCCAGTTGGACCATCCCCCTTGTTAAAAATTATCAATTCACCTACTGACTATAGGCAATGGCATTATTGATCATAGTAACACAGATAATACATAAGACTCATAACATTTGGGCTGCATGGTGGCGCAGTGGTTAGCACTGTGGCAGCACAGTTTTACCCTTGGCCGGGGGAGCGCGGGGATCGTGGGTTCGATCCCAGCCCCCGACCAACAGTGATCTGTGTGGAGTTTGCATGTTCTCCCCATGTTGCGTGGGTTTACTCCGGGATTTCTCCGGTTTCCTCCCACACGCCAAAAACATGCAGGTTAGGGATACGGGGTGCTTGCGCACGCAGCGAGCGGCAGCTGGTGGCTTGTCACCAGACTGCAAAACAAACCTATCTATGGGTACAAATAAGTAACCAAAAAAAAAAAAAAATTTACAGCGTTGGGAAGGGCCAATGAAAGTGACATTTCTCAGTGACAGTGAGCTGATGTTGAATTTGCCTTTACTTTGCATGAGAGCAGCAATAGAATTATATGTCGCTGAGCCAGAGTCCCCAGAGCTGCATCATGATGGAGAGGATCCTGTTCTGTATACTGTGTCTGTCAGGTTGGTCAATCCATATGTGATTACCTAATTTCAAGTTTACTACAATCCAATAGTTTAGTTTCTTATGGACATGATGTTTGTGTCACAGGGTGCCACATCTCCACCAGCCTTCTCCATCAGTACCACTTTGTCGCTGATGCAAAGAACTGGAATGAAGCTCAGACTTACTGTAGACAGACATACACAGACCTGGCCACCATTGACAATGATGAAGACATGAACCAACTTATCAACATCGTTTCATCTGCTAGCTCTGAAGTCTGGATCGGTCTGTACAGTGATATTGAGTGGAGATGGTCAGATGGGTTCACCGGAAGTGGGGCTGAGTTTAGGGACTGGGACCCTGCTAGTTCTGAACCAGATTTTTATCCAGATCAGTTGTGTGGGAGTATATCGGAAGGTACAAAACGATGGTATGATTTAAACTGCTGGCATCATTACCATTTTATATGTTACAGAGGTAAGTACATAATGATTTAAGTCATATGGGGGGAAAAAAAACTTTTTAGAAGCGTATAATCTCACTTAACTGCACTAACTGCAGGAACACAGCTGGATCCCGAGTTTGTTTTGGTGAATGAAACAAAGAATTGGTCCAATGCTCAAAGGTACTGCAGGGAGAACTTCATCGACCTGGCTACTGTCAGGAATGACACTGAGAACCAGAAGGCTTCAAGTCTGGTGATAAAAACAACATGGATTGGTTTATTTCGAGATCCAAATATTTTTTGGTCTGATCAGAGCAGCTTTGACTACAGCAACATACATAATGGCCAAAATCTCACTGGCTCAATGAGAGTTGCATGTGGAGATGCATTTCTGAATGATTCAGGAAAATAGAAGTTTCTGGACTGTGAAAGAAGGTTACCGTTTGTCTGCTACGGTCCCCACTGTGAGTTCTTTACTTTTCATCACTAAAATTAATATCATATGACATGATATAATATCATATTGAGTGGAGATGGTCAGATGGGTTCACCGGAAGTGGGGCTGAGTTTAGGGACTGGGACCCTGCTAGTTCTGAACCAGATTTTTATCCAGATCAGTTGTGTGGGAGTATATCGGAAGGTACAAAACGATGGTATGATTTAAACTGCTGGCATCATTACCATTTTATATGTTACAGAGGTAAGTACATAATGATTTAAGTCATATGGGGGGAAAAAAACTTTTTAGAAGCGTATAATCTCACTTAACTGCACTAACTGCAGGAACACAGCTGGATCCCGAGTTTGTTTTGGTGAATGAAACAAAGAATTGGTCCAATGCTCAAAGGTACTGCAGGGAGAACTTCATCGACCTGGCTACTGTCAGGAATGACACTGAGAACCAGAAGGCTTCAAGTCTGGTGATAAAAACAACATGGATTGGTTTATTTCGAGATCCAAATATTTTTTGGTCTGATCAGAGCAGCTTTGACTACAGCAACATACATAATGGCCAAAATCTCACTGGCTCAATGAGAGTTGCATGTGGAGATGCATTTCTGAATGATTCAGGAAAATAGAAGTTTCTGGACTGTGAAAGAAGGTTACCGTTTGTCTGCTACGGTCCCCACTGTGAGTTCTTTACTTTTCATCACTAAAATTAATATCATATGACATTATACTGAAAGAGTATTTGAGTTCTGATAATTTTCCTGTACAGACAATCAATTTGGTCAAATAAAAGTACAATATTGATAAAGTTGGCTCATACAATTGTCTTAAAAGGAACTCCGATTATATTGGCATGCTAGCTCTATATGCTTTATTTTTATGTTAGTAACATAACTATAATATAATTTTTTTGAAAATAATTCCCAGTTTTATATATTTTTAAAAAACTTTATTACGATATAAATCGCCATTATTGTTTACGTCGCAATGCATTCTGGGTAGTGACGTAGAAGGGTTGCAGCCGTTTTTTCTGTCTTATACAAGGCAAGAAGCGAAGCTACGAACTACTGCCATTTGTCAGTGAAAATGCCACATTGCGCGGCTTTTGGATGTAATTTCCAATCAAAGGGAAATAAAGAGAGCGGGGTAAGCCTCCCTAGCTTTTCTAAAGAGGGAAAGTGGAGGAAAAAGTGGGGCGGCAGCGGCTCAGCAGGTAGAGCAGGTCGTCTAATAACCCGATGGTTGGCGGTTCGCATCACGCTCTCCCCAGATATCCTGCCGTTGTGTCCCTGGGCAAGACACTTCACCCGCATTGCCTCCAGTGCCCAAAACACTGGGTATGAATGTGTAAAAATGTTTAAATGCTCAGTGGTGGCTGGAGAGGCCGTTGGCGTGGATTAGCAGCCACATTTCCGTCACTCTGAGTGTCTGATCACGCGCTATAGCGCATGCCTGATAAAGCTGACATATGTATTAATCATGCTGTGATAATAGCACAATATCGCTCAAAGCGCGGCGGATGAAATAAGGGAACCCAGTGTGGAAGCACGGAATAAGTGCAGGCAGGACACGGGGAACTGAAGTTTAAAAGGGTGTTTATTTCATCCTCCAGCACGAAGCTCACTGGAGCGAGCCCTGTGTCTCTAGTCAGCAAACAGGCAATGCGTGTGATCAAAAAGCAGGTTCAGACAGTGCTTTGCGCACACTCAAGCGAATCACGGTTCGAATTTTGTCACGGTTCGAATTTTTATCAAGCGCACGCTTGATAAAGCTGATATATATATATACACTACCATTCGAAAGTTTGGGGTCACCCAGACAATTATTTTGTGTTTTCCATGAAAAGTCACACTTATTTGCCACCATGAGTTGTAAAATGAATAGAAAATATAGTCAAGACATTGACAAGGTTAGAAATAATGATTTGTATTTGAAATAATAATTTTTTCCTTCAAACTTTGCTTTCGTCAAAGAATCCTCCATTTGCAGCAATTACAGCATTGCAGACCTAACATGATTGCACAAGGGTTTTCTAATCATCCATTAGCCTTCTGACGCAATGAGCAAACACATTGTACCATTAGAACACTGGAGTGATAGTTGCTGGAAATGGGCCTCTATACACCTATGTAGATATTGCACCAAAAACCAGACATTTGCAGCTATAACAGTCATTTACCACATTAGCAAATGTATAGAGTGTATTTCTGATTAGTTTAAAGTTATCTTCATTGAAATAAAGTGCTTTTCTTTCAAAAATAAGGAAATTTCTAAGTGACCCCAAACTTTTGAACGGTAGTGTATATATATTTATCACACTATGATAAAGCTCTATTTCGCTCAAATGAGCGATATAGCGTGCGTGCGAGTGTCTCTCCGCTCCGCGAGTGTCTCTCCACTTTGAGTGTCTCATGCGCGCGCTTTGAGCAATATTGTGCTTTATCATAGCGTGATTAATACATATGTCAGCTTTATCAGGCATGCGCTATAGCGTGCGATCACAGACATGTCTCATGCGCGCGCTTTGAGCGATATTGTGCTATTATCACAGCGTAATTAATACATATGTCAGCTTTATCAGGCATGCGCTATAGCGCGTGATCACAGACAGAGTGACGGAAATGTGGCTGCCAATCCACGCCAACGGCCTCTCCGGCCACCACCGAGCATTCATACCCAGTGTTATGGGCACTGGAGGCAATGCGGATGAAGTGTCTTGCCCAGGGACACAACGGCAGGATATCTGGGGAGAGCGTGATGCGAACCGCCAACCATCGGGTTATTAGACGACCTGCTCTACCTGCTGAGCCGCTGCCGCCCCACTTTTTCCTCAACTTTCCCTCTTTAGGAAAGCTAGGGAGGCTCACCCCGCTCTCTTTATTTCCCTTTGATTGGAAATTACATCCAAAAGCCGCGCAATGTGGCATTTTCACTGACAAATGGCAGTAGTTCGTAGCTTCGCTTCTTGCCTTGTATAAGACAGAAAAAACGGCTGCAACCCTTCTACGTCACTACCCAGAATGCATTGCGACGTAAACAATAATGGCGATTTACATTGTAATAAAGTTTTTTAAAAATATATAAAACTGGGAATTATTTTCAAAAAAATTATAGTTATGTTACTAACATAAAAATAAAGCATATAGAGCTAACATGCCAATATAATCGCAGTTCCTTTTAAAAATGGACATTTCATTGATTCTTGGTGAAAATTTGCAGCACTTTGTCAGCACATTTCAGTTTTGTTTTGACCTTTGTTTTGCACATCCAATCTGCAAGTTTGCATGATATTTTGAGCAAACTGCTTCTCTTCTTGTTCCTTTCCGGTAGCATGGAGACTGACTGTCAGAATAACTTTTGTCTCCTCCGTGGAACTGAATAATCCTGCTGTGAAAGATGACCTCCTCAGAAAGGCAAGTACCCAGATTCCAGCACAAGACAGCAAACCATTCATACAAACAGGAAAAAAAAAGTCAGTTTCCCTTGTTTCATTTACAGCTATACAGTTTGACAGCATCAAAAAAAAAACAAAACTTATAGTAGGTATCCATCCATCCATCCATCCATCTTCTACCGCTTTTCCGGAGGTCCGGGTCGCGGAGGCAGCAGTTCAAGCAGAGAAGCCCAGACTTCCCTCTCCCCAGCCACCTGCTCCAGCTCTTCAGAGGGGATACCAAGGCGTTCCCAGACTAGCTGGGAGACATAGTCTCTCCACCGAGTCCTGGGTCTGCCCCGGGGTCTCCTCCCAGTGGGACGTGCCTGAAACACCTCAAGTGGGAGGCGTCCAGGAGGCATCCTAATCAGATGCCCATACCACCTCAACTGACTCCTTTCAATGTGGAGGAGCAGCGGTTCTACTCTGAGCCTCTCCCGGATGACTGAGCTCCTCACCCTATCTCTGAGGGTGAGTCCAGCAATCCTACGGAGAAAGCTCATTTCAGCCGCTTGTATCCGCGATCTCGTTCTTTCGGTCATTACCCAAAGCTCGTGACCATAGGTGAGAGTAGGAACGTAGATTGACTGGTAAATCGACAGCTTTGCCTTAGAACTAAGCTCCCTCTTCACCACAACAGACCGGTACAACGTCCGCATCACTGCAGATGCTGCTCCAATCCGTCTGTCGATCTCTCGCTCCATTTTCCCCTCACTCGTGAACAAGACCCCAAGATACTTAAACTCCTCCACTTGGGGCAGGAGCCTGTCCCCAACCCGGAGAGGACAATCCACCTTTTTCCGGCTGAGGACCATGGACTCGGACTTGGAGGTGCTGATTCTCATCCCAGCCGCTTCACACTCAGCGGCAAACCGTCCCAGCAAGAGCTGTAGGTCATTGCTGGATGAAGCCAACAGGACAACATCATCTGCAAACAACAGAGATGAGATCCTGTGGTCACCAAGCATGACACCCTCCATTCCCTGGCTGCGCTTAGAAATCCTGTCCATAAAAATTATGAACAGGACCGGTGACAAAGGGCAGCCCTGGCGGAGTCCAACTCTCACTGGGAATGACTCCGACCGAGTGTTGGCAATGCGAACTAAACTCTCACAACGGTCGTACAGAGACCGAATAGCTCGTAACAACAAGCCCGATACCCCATACTCCCGAAGCACCCCCCACAAAAATCCACGAGGGACGCGGTCAAATGCCTTCTCCAAGTCCACAAAACACATGTAAACTGGTTGGGCAAACTCCCACGAACCCTCAAGAATTCTCGAGAGGGTAAAGAGCTGGTCGATGTGCCACGGCCAGGACGAAAAACCACATTGCTCCTCCTGAATCCGAGGTTCGACCAACGGCCGGACTCTCCTCTCCAGTACCTTGGCATAGACCTTCCCAGGGAGGCTGAGGAGTGTGATCCCTCTAAAGTTGGAGCACACCCTCCGGTCCCCTTTTTTGAAGAGAGGAACCACCACCCCCGGTTTGCCATGCAAAGGCACTGCCCCCGACCTCCACGCAATGTTGCAGAGGCGTGTCAACCATGACAACCCAACAACATCCAGGGCCTTGAGGTACTCGGGGCGAATCTCGTCCACCCCCGGGGCCCGGCCACCAAGGAGATTTTTAACCACCTTGGCGACCTCAGCCCCTGTGATAGGCGAGTCATCCCCCTCGTCCCCAAACCCTGCTTCCTCTGTGGAAGGCGTATCAGTGGAATTGAGGAGATCCTCGAAGTATTCCTTCCACCGCCCGACGATATCCCCAGTTGAAGTCAACAGTGTCCCATCCGCACCATACACAGTGTGGACGGGGAGCTGCTTTCCCCTCCTGAGCCGCCGAACAGTTTGCCAGAATCTCTTGAAGCCGACCGAAAGTCTTGTTCCATGGCCTCACCGAACTCCTCCCATACCCGTGTTTTGCTTCAGCAACCACCCGAGCTGCACTCCGCTTGGCCTGCCGGTACACCTCAGCTGCTTCGGGAGTCCCACAAGCCAACCAAGCTTGATAGGACTCCTTCTTCAGCTTAATGGCCCCCCTCACCACTGGTGTCCACCACTTGGTTCGGGGGTTGCCACCACGAGATGCACCGACCACCTTGCGGCCGCAGCTCTGGGCTGCCGCTTCAACAACAGAGGTGGAGAACATGGCCCATTCAGACTCCATGTCTCCAGACTCCCTCGGAATGTGGTTGAAGTTCTTCCGGAGGTGGGAGTTGAAGACCTCCCGGACAGGGGCCTCAGCCAGACGCTCCAGCACACCCTCACTATACGTTTGGGTCTACCAGGTCTGAATGGCTTCCTCCCCTGCCATCGGATCCAACTCACCACCAGGTGGTGATCAGTTGACAGCTCTGCACCTCTCTTTACTCGGGTGTCCAAGACATACGGTCGCAGGTCTGATGATACGATAACAAAATCGATCATCGACCTGCGGCCTAGGGTGTCCTGGTGCCAGGTGCACATATGGACACCCTTATGCTTGAACATGGTGTTCGTTATAGACAGACTGTGGTTAGCACAGAAGTCCAATAACTGAACACCACTCGGGTTCAGATCGGGCAGGCCGTTCCTCCCAATCACCCCCCTCCAGGTTTCACTGTCGTTGCCCACGTGCGCATTGAAGTCCCCCAGTAGGACAATGGAGTCTCCAGGAGGAGCACCCTCCAGCACCCCAGTCACAGACTCCAAAAAGGGTGGGTACTCTGAAACATCATTTGGTGCATAGGCACAAATGATGGTCAGGACCCGTTTCCCAACCCGAAGGCCGCAGGGAAGCAACCCTTTCGTCCACCGGGGAAAACTCCAATATAGAGGCAGCAAGGTGGGGCGATACAAGAATACCTACCCCTGCTCGTCGCCTCTCGCCCGGGGGCAACTCCAGAAAAGGCCAAGCTCCAGCCCCTCTCCAGGAGACTGTTCCGGAACCGGAGCTGTGTGTTGAGGTGAGGCCGACTATATCTAGCCGGTATCGCTCAATCTCGTACACCAGCTCAGGCTCCTTCCCCACCAGAGAGGTGACATTCCACGTACCAAAAGCCAGTTTAGAAAGCTTGGGATCAGTCCGCCAAGGTCTCCGCCTTTGACTGCCACCTAATCCACATAGCACCGGACTTCCATGATCCGGTGCTATGTGGATCATGGAACAGCAAAAAAACAAAAAAAACAAACACAACCCCTCAGAACAATTTCTGCTTCAACAGAAACTTTGGCATCGGAACAAACATACCAGGGATACAGAACAATTACAAAAATGATTCTCTGTCAGGCAAAAACGTCATTGGCCAAAGGCTCACGATGAGTTTTCTAAAGATCTACTTTTAACTCCAAACTCTTTAAATTACATTTTTAACAAGTCAGTACATGAGCTACAGCGGGGAAAATAAGTATTGAACATATCAACATTTTTTTCATTAAACATATTTCTGATGGAGCCATTGACCTGAGATGTTCACCAGATATGCTGACGTGTTCAATACTTATTTTCCTCGCTGTATATGATGGAAAAATTCTATGATACACCGAGTTATATGAATTTTGATGTATATGAATTTTTCAAATATATATAAAGCTTAATGTGTATACTGACTCACGAAATCCTGTTACCATATTTGGAGCTATTGAGTAGTAGAAAAAACAGACTGAAACACCAGTTAGGTTATCAACTGTGAATGTTCAGTTCTATCACTGTGACTGCGTCCAGCCCTATTACTAATGTCAACTGGTTTCCTGCATGTAGTCAGCAGATACAAACTGAGTCATGAATGAAATAATCAAGAGGCTAAGCAAACTTTATCAGCTGAGTCATGAATGAACTATCAAGAGTGACCTCACCCCAACGGCCCCTTGGATATATATAGCCAGAATCACTGTGAGTTAAGCCAATGCACTGCAGCAGTCTGTGAAAAATATACTCTGTATTGTCTTCCGTGGATCAGTGCATATCAAATTTGCTGAAGCTTTGATCCTGCCTGATCATTGACTGAATCTCTCCTATCTTAACAGGGAATTTTTCCAACAGTATATAATGTGAAATGTACAGTCACCTTTATATACTGTATTAGCTTGTTTCTCATAACAATGAAAGAAATTAATCACTAAACTGTCATAGCAAATTAAGTTTTGACAGCTCACGTGCACGATGCCAAACACTGGAAGGAACCACACAGAGGGGCGCGTTTGACAATTTTATTAATAGCAAAACACCAAAGCGCACAGCTACAGAAACAGTCACTCGCCAGAGGAAAAGACCTGTGGAGATAAGACGAGAGCCATGAGCTGAGGAGTGGAGTAAGGGGAAATGAGCGAGCCAAATTGCCACTTACTTGAGAAATCCAGAGAGGACCGGCAGGACCCAGCGGGAAATAGATGGACCAGTAGGGTAAGGGGGGAAGATGAGCTGATGGTGCCTGACCGGGTGGAGTAAATTGCTGAAGGGACAGTGTGGTGAGGCAGGAGAGCGTGCGCAGTCTCGGGGACACACCTACACGGTGGCAGCAACCTGAAAAAGAGGGAAAAGAGAGTAAAGGTTAACGACGTGTTAACATTTACGGCTTGTTTTGCTTGCCTGAGAATGGTCAGTATACCCAGACGAGCCAGCGTTGACTGCGCGGAGAAAGCCTCCTTATGTACGCTGGCTGATGAGCGGGTGCAGGTGTGTGTTCTGCCTCAGGTGTAGTGATGAATTCCTGAAGGTGAGACCGGAGGGGAGGGGCGCGCTCCCGCTGCCCATGACAGGGCCCCCCCTTCTAGGAACACCTCCTGGCAGTCCGGAGGGCTTCTCCGGGTGAGCACGGTGGAAAGCCCAGAGCATCCCCTTGTCCAGTATCCATGACGAGGGGGTCCAGGATTGTTCCTCCAGGCCGCAGCCCTCCCAGCCGATAAGATATTGTAGACCTCGGCCCTGGCGGCAAACATCCAAAATCCGCCAAACCGTGTAGGCGGGGTGGCCGTCGATGATGCGGGGAGGGGGAGGCGGCTTCGGGGGGGGTGCAAAGGGGACTGGCCGACAGGGGCTTGATGTGACTAACGTGAAAGGTGGGGTTCACCCGTAGGGACGGGGGCAGCTTAAGCTGGACCGACGCGTCGTTAATTACCCCGGAGACGGGATAAGGCCCAAGGAAGCAGGGGGACCGTTTCCTAGACTTCTCCTTAAGAGGAATCTGGCTAGCTGCCAGCCAGACTTGCTGTCCCACGGCGTACTTCAGGGCCGGGACCCGCCTCCTGTCAGCAGCAGTCCGGGTGCGCACCGTAGTGCGGGCCAGGGCGGCCCAAGTCGACCTCCAGACACGCTGGCAGCGCCGAGTGTTGGCCCCTACGGATGGGACTGGGACCTCCCTCTCGGCCATAGGGAGTAGAGGCGGCATGTACCCTAACGATGCCTCGAAAGGGGTGAGTCCAGTAGCAGAGGACACCGCAGAGTTCATGGAGTACTCCACCCAGGTCAGATGTGTGCTCCACGATGATGGGTTGTTGGCTGCTACGCACCGCAAGGCAGCCTCCAAGGACTGATTGGCACGCTCCGCCTGCCCATTGCTCTGTGGATGGTTTCCTGAGGAGAGACTCACAGTAGTTCCCAGAGTCCGGCAAAAGGCCCTCCAGACCTGGGATGTTAATTGTGGACCCCGGTCAGACACAATGTCAATAGGGATGCCATGGTCGTGACGTGACGTGATCAATGAGAAGGGCCGCAGTCTCCAAGGCCGATGGGAGTTTAGGGAGAGCCACCAGATGGAGAAGCTTCTCCAAGCCACCAGCCTTGGAGAAGCGATCCATGATGGTCAGGATCACCGTCTTGCCGTGAGAGGAGGGCAACCCGGTCACAAAATCCACGGCGATGTGAGACCATGGCCGACCAGGGATGGGGAGGGGATGGAGAAGTCCCGATGGTGGGGAGGAGTCAGATTTACCCCGGACGCACGTTTGGCAGGCTCTGACATAGTTCCAGACGTTCCGCCGCAGCGTGGGCCACCAGAACACCCACTGGACAAAGTCGATGGTCCGTGAGATTCCAGGGTGGCATGCGAAGCGACTGGTGTGACCCCATTGGAAGACATCGCTGCAGAGGGCGGCCGGGACGTACAGACGGTTCCGGGGGCACCCTACTGGCACAGGCTCCTGGGACTGGACCTGGCGGACCCTCCGCAAGATATCCCAAGTAAGGGCTCCAAGGACGCATGAAGGTGGTATGATGATTTGGGGATGGGGGTGGGGTGCTACGTCCACGGAATCAAACTGGCGCGAGAGCGCATCTGGTTTGGTATTCCGGGCCCCAGGTCGGTAGGTGTTGGTGAAATTAAATTGCTGAAAGAACAACGACCAGCGGGCCTGCCTGGCATTCAGTCGGCGGGCCGACCGCAAGTACTCCAGGTTCTTGTGGTCGGTCCACACGACGATGGGGTGAATGGCCCCCTCTAACCAGTGTCTCCACTCCTCTAATGCCAACTTAATGGCCAGCAGCTCTCTGTCCCCTACATCATAATTCCTCTCAGCCGGCGTGAGCCACAGAGAGAAATATGCGCATGGGCGAAGTTTCTGATCGGGGGGCGGTGCGCTGCGACAGTACAGCGCCAACCCTTGAATCAGACGCATCCACCTTGAGGACAAATGGAAGCTGTGTGTCAGCCTGAGCCAAGATAGGGGTTTCTGTGAACTTAAGTTTTAATTTGTTAAACACCAGCTCAGCTGCCTCAGTCCACCAAAAGGGTATTTTAACGGAGGTCAGCTGTGTCAAAGGCAGTGCGATCCCACTGTAGTTCCTGATGAACTTGCGATAGAAGTTCGCAAACCCGAGGAAGCGTTGAAGCTCCCTACGGGAGTGGGGAGTTGGCCAATCTAACACTGCCTTTATCTTGGCCGGGTTGGCAAACAGCTCCCCCTCAGCCACGATGAAGCCCAAGAAGGTGGTAGATGTTGTGAAGAACTCACACTTCTCGGCTTTAACGTAAAGCTGGTTCTCCAACAGCCGCTGTAAAACGGCTCTAATACGGACCTCATGTTCCTCTGGCAAGCGGGAGAAAATCAAAATATCATCAAGATAGACAAAAACGTATTGGTATTGCATATCGCGGAGGACGTCATTTATTAACCGCTGGAAGACATCAGGGGTGTTAGTGAGCTCGAATGGCATCACAAAGTACTTGAATTGGCCCTGGTGTGTTTTAAAGGCCATCTTCCATTCATCGCCCTCGCAAATGCGGACCAGATGATAGGCGTTCCTAAGTCTAACTTGGTGAAAACCCGGTGAGACTGAAGGAGCTTGAACGCAGAATTGGTCAAGGGCAGAGGGTACTTAACTTTGATGGTAATAGCGTTGAGCTCCCGGTAATCAATGCACGGGCGCAACGAGCCATCTTTCTTTCCGACAAAGAAGAATCCGTCTCTGAGCAGAGCCGAAGATGGCCGAATTAGACCAGCGTTCAGTGACTCCTTAATATATTGTTCCACTACCTCCCTCTCTGGGCCAGAAATGCTATACAGCCGGCTGAACGGCAGCCTCGCCCCCAGGATGAGGTCTATAGCGCAGTCATAAGAGTGGTGAGGCAGCAGCGACAACGCTCTCGACTTGCTAAAGACCTCGCCCAAATCGTGATACGCCCGGGGGACGAGGCTGAGGTCCGGCAGGTCGGCCCGAGAGGGAAGAGCAGACAGAGATGAGGAGCATTTGGCTGAACGCATACAATGGGCCATACAAACGGGCTCCAGGCAGAGATGGTATTTTTAGCCCAATTTATCGATAGGTTGTGTCTCTGGAGCCATGGATAACCTAGAACCACCGGGGAAGATGAAACAGGAAGAACCAGGAATGATAGTTCCTCCCGGTGGTTCCCAGAAAGAAGGAAGGATATGGGCACCGTGCTACGAGCAACCACCACGACCTCATGGCTAGATATGGTTGTGATCCTCTGATCACTGGGCAATTTAGATGTGGGAATTCCCACCTGCTTCACGAAAGCAGCAGACACGAAATTACCCTCCAACCCCAAGTCAATCAGCGCCATAACCCTCCTCTCAACTCCCGCCAACTGTACGAGGGCCGAAATAGAAAAATTACCAGGGGGAGCAGATTTGGTCCCACCTGCCAGACCCCCCATGGTTACTGACAGGCTGCGTCTTTTGGTCGCTGGCTGCACTTGTCCAGACTGTGGTTGGATGAGCCACAGTACGTGCACGCACCAGCCCTCCGCCTTCGCTCATCATCAGTCAAGTGTCAAGAGAGCTCCATCGGCTCAGGCAAACAGCCGGCACCTCCAGTTCCACTAACCATAGTGGAAACACGATCGGCGCGTGGGCGAGGGGTGGGGCCGCGCTCCTTCGTGCGCTCACGGTACAGATTGTCCAGCCCTACTGCCTGATCTATGAGACCGTCGAGCGTCTCCGGGACAGGATGGACCGCCAGGTCATCACGGAATCGGTCATTCAACCCATGGAGGAACGCGCTGCATAACGCAGTATCGTTCCACCCAGAATTGGACGCCACAACTCGGAACTCCACCAAGTACTCGGCCGCTGACCGGGTACCCTGGCGGAGCGTCATCAGGCAGCTCATGACATTGCCCTGACTCACGGTCCGACCAAATGCGCAAGTAAAAGCGGCCACAAATTGGTCAAACGTATAATGCCTCAGGGTTGTCTAGAGTGGACTGGGCCCACTCCAGGGCTCGATCCCTGAGCAACAGAGTGAAAAACTGGATCTGAGCGACGTCCCCCAGATACTCCTCCCCAACCTGCTCCAGGTACATTTGAACTTGAAGAAGAAAAGCCTTACATTTCCCCACCTCCCCCGCGTACGGGGAAGGCATGGGAACGGAGGTTGTACGGCGCACCGTAGTGCGCGGAGCAGGCTGAGGGGAAGCAGCCGAAGGAGATGCTGCAGACTACAATGTCAACATGTTAGAAACCTGTTGCATCAGCACAGTGAGTCGATGCTCGGTCGCCGCTAGGCGATCCATAGCTGACAGCTCCTGCGGTGAGGCACCAGCTGAGCTACCATCCTGGCTGGCTCATTCTGTCATAGCGAATTAAGTTTTGACAGCTCGCGTGCACGATGCCAAACACAGGAAGGAACCACACAGAGGGGCACGTTTGACAATTTTATTAATAGCAAAACACCAAAGCGCACAGCTACAGAAACAGTCACTCGCCAGAGGAAAGGACCTGTGGAGAGATGACGATTGCCGTGAGCTGAGGAGTGGAAAAAGGGAAAATGGGCGAGCCAAATTGCCACTTACTTGAGAAATCCAGAGAGGACCAGCAGGTCCCAGCGGGAAATAGATGGGCCAGTAGGGTAAGGGGGGAAGATGAACTGATGGTGCCTGACTGGGTGGAGTAGATTGCTGAAGGGACAGTGTGGTGAGGCAGGAGAGCGCGCGCAGTCCCGGGGACACACCTACACGGTGGCAGCAACCTGAAAAAGAGGGAAAAGAGAGTAAAAGTTAACAATGTGTTAACATTTACAGCTTGTTTTGCTTGCCTGAGAATGGGCAGTATACCCAGACGAGCCAGCGTTGACTGCGCGGAGAAAGCCTCCTTATGTACGTTGGCTGATGAGCGGGTGCAGGTTTGTCTTCTGCCTCAGGTGCAGTGATGAATTCCTGAAGGTGAGACCGGAGGGGAGGGGCACGCTCCCGCTGCCCATGACACTAAACAGTAACTCAAGTTCAATCAACAATAAGAATCTGCAGCATGACCACAAGGTTTCCTGAAGCAGTCCAGTTTCACCAAAAATGTGCACAAACAGCATATTTTCCAAATCATGCAAAATATAAACCAAAACTTCCACTGTACTTCGAAAATTTTCTCCTAGTTTACTGTACGAGAGATGTTGCTAAACAGCCTGAAAAGCTTATTAATGAATGTTCTATGTGTCTTCAGGTCCAGGAGAAACTGAAGGAGAAAGAAGTGAGTGGAGTCACCCTGAAGTGGAAGGAGCAGCCTGATGGGAAGGTTTTCCACAAGGGGAAATAAAAAAAAAAAATAAATTGGCAGCTGCCAATGGCACTCCACAGCCTCTTTCTTTGTTGGTGAGACGTAGTTTATATGACATTTTGACTCTGACCATGGATCTTGCGATCCCAAAAGAAAAGTGATAATTTAAGGTCACTGGGTGAAGCTGTGTACAAAGTTTAGTGACCCTAGCTTTACTCATTCTATAGTAACAGGGCATGGGGAATGCTAACCTTGATCTTTGACCTTTTACCCCCAAACCCATAGTCAGAGGTCAGGTTGTCAGGATGAACCTGTTTACCAAGTTAGCTGAAATGTTAATTTAGATGTATTTGGCTTGTGATATGTGAATAAACTTGAAACAAACTTGAAACGTGTTACCCTGGCTTTACTTGTTGTATAGTATAGTGCAAATTTGAACCTTGACCTTTGACCTTTTCACCCCAAACCCATAGTTCGAGGAGAGGATCCCAAGGTGAACCTGTGTACAAAGTTTGGTGGACCTAGCTTTCATCTGTGTTGAGATATAATTTGTATGGCATTTTGACCTTGAAATTTGACCTTGTAATTTCAAAAAAATAGGCAGAGGTCAGAGTCTCAGTGTGAACCAGGGTACAATGTTTGTTGACCCTAGCTGTACTTGTTCTATAGCAAGAGGGCAAAAGGAATGCTAAACTGACCTTTGACCTTGCAATCTCAAACCCACAGTCAGAGGTCAGGGTGTCAGGGTGAACCTGTGTACATTTGGTGACCCTAAATTTCTCTGTTGGTGAGATATAGTTTATACAGAATGTTAACCTTTAACCTTTTGATGCCAAACCCATACCTGTAGGTCAGGGTCCCAAGGTGAACCTGTGGAACAAGTTTGGAGACCCTGCTTTCTTTTTTGCTGATATATAGTTTACAGTAAATGGCAATTTGACCTTGACCTTTGAGCTTGCAATCCCAAAACCATAGTCAAGAGGTCAGGGTCACAGGGTGAACATGTGTACAATGTTAGTAGACCTTAGCTTCACTTGTTCTATAGTAATAAGGCATAGAGAATGCTTACTTGACCTTGGGCCTTTTAACCCCAAACCCATAGCTGTAGGTCAGGGTCTCAGGGTGAATCTGTGTACCAAGTTTGGAAACCCTAGCTTGTTTTTTTGTTGAGATAGTTTATATGGCATTTTGACCTTGACCATTCACCTTTTGACCCCAAATCCACAGTCAGAGGTCAAGATCAAAGTCGTCCAAGATTCGTCTTAGATACAACGAAGATATAGATTTGAAAAGCCTATCATTTCCTTCTCCAATCATCACATTCACAAGATTTGGGGAAAACCAACCTCTGCCCTTGACCTTAAGGTCAGAGGTCATCCAAATTCAAACTTGTTCGAGAGTTTTCATAGTTACAACTATGGTATTGATTTGAAAAGCATACGTCATTTTTTTCTCTAGTTATTGCATTCACAAGGTTGGTGTTGACGCTGCCGCCACCCATCCGCTCATCCCTTCAGTCTTTTAGAGAGCGAGGGGTTAAAAAAAAAACTTCTAAGAAGAAAGAAAAACAAGACAAGAATTAGCTTTAAAATGTAGCACACAATTTACTATTTCTATGACTTACAATACCCTTTCTAGAAATCTCCCTAAGAGAGTATTTAGACCAGGGGTGTCAAAGTTATGGCCCGTGGGCCGAAACCGACCCGCCAGAGAGTCCAAACTGGCCCATGGGATGAATGTAAAGTGTGAAAATTAAATAATAGAATACATGAGCACAATTTTTCAATAAAGTACAGTGGATAAAAAAGTCTACACACCCCTGTTCAAATCCCAGGTTTTTGTGATGTAAAAAAATGAGACCAAGATAAATCATTTCAAAACCTTTTCCACCATTAATGTGAACTGTAACCTGTACAACCCAATTGAAAAACAAATTGAAATCTTTTAAGGGGAAAAATCAAAAAAAAAAAATTACAATAACCTGCTTGAATAAATATGCACACCCTTAAACTAATATTTTGTTGCAGCACGTTTGGCTTTTATGACAGCACTCAGTCTTTTTGGGTAGGAGTCTATCAGCGTGGTACATCTTGATGTGGCAATATTTGCCCACTTTTCTTTGCAAAAACGTTCCAAATTTGTCAGATTGCAAGGGCATTTCCTGTGCACAGCCCTCTTCAGATCCCCACACAGATGTTCGATCGGATTCAGGTCTGGACTCTGGCTGGGCCATTCCAAAACTTTAATCTTCTGGTGAAGCCATTCTTTTGTTGATTTGGATGTGTGCTTTTGGTCATTGTCGTATTCAAAGATGAAGTTCCTCTTCATCTTCAGCTTTCTAGCAGAAGCCTGAAGGTTTTGTGTCAACACTGACTGGCACTTGGAACGATTCATTATTCCCTCCACTTTGACTAAGGCCTCAGTTCCAGCTGAAGAAAATCAGCCCCAAAGCATGATGGTACCACTACCATGCTTCACTGTAGGTATGGTGTTCTTTTGGTGATAACAGTGTTGTGTTTGCACCAAATATACCTTTTGGAATTATGGCCAAAAAGTTCAACCTTGGTTTCATCAGACCATAACACATTTTTTTACATGCGTTTGGGAGATTTCAAATGCGTTTTTGCAAAATGTAGCTGGGCTTGGATGTTTTTCTTCATAAGATAAGGCTTCCTTCTTGCAACCCCAGACGGGAGATTGTTGTCACATGTACAAAACAGCCAGTACTTGCCAGAAATTCCTGCACCTCCTTCAATGTTGTTGTCGGCCTCTTGGCAGCCTCTCTGACCAGTTTTTTTTTTCTCATCTTTTCATCAATTTTGGAGGAACGTCCAGTTCTTGGTAATGTCACTGTTGTGCCATATTTTCTCTACTTGATGATGACTATCTTCACTGTGTTCCATGGTATATTTAATGTCATGGAAATTCTTTGTACCCTTCTCCTGACTGATACCTTTGAACAATGAGATCCCTTCGATGCTTTGGAAGCTCTCTGCGGACCATGGTTTGTGCTGTAAGATGTGACTACAAAAATGTCAGGAAAAGCCTATGAGAACAGTTGAACTTTATTTGGGGTTAATCAGAGGCACTTTAAATGGTGGCAGGTGTGTGCTGACTCCCATTTAACATGAGTTTGAATGTGATTGGTTAATTCTGAACACAGCCACATCACCAGTTATAAGAGGGTGTGCATATTTATGCAAGCAGGCTATTGTAAGTTATTTTATTTTTTAATTTTTCCTCTTAAAAGATTTCAATTTGTTTTTCAATTGAGTTGTACTGGTTATAGGTCACATTAATGGTGGAAAAAGTTATGAAATGATTTATCTTGGTCTCATTTTTTTACGTCACAAAAACCGGGCATTTCAACAGGGGTGTGTAGACTTTTTATATCCACTGCAACTACTATTCCCAATTTGTCCATTTGGGTCACACAAGAGTAGCAGACACAAAAGTGATCCCCGATTTAACCTGACTCCACTTGCAGTGCCTTATCCAATCTCCACCATAAAAGATTGCTAAAAAAATGTGCAAAATATGTCTTCTTTTATGGATGCCAGATCCAGCACAAACTGAAATGTCACGGTATTTACTGCATATAGGATAAGATAAGATAAGATAAGCCTTTATTAGTCCCACAATGGGGAAATTACAGGATTGCAGCAGCACAGGGATAGCAGCACTCAGAGCAATAACAAATAAGATAATAAGATAAGAATTGGTTCGCCAAAGCAGTAAATAAATATATGGCCTCTCTGAGGAGCACAGATTAGATTATAAAGTCTGACAGCAGCAGGTAGGAAGGACCTGCGGAACCTGTCCCTCGAACACTTAGGGTGGCATGGCCTACTGCTAAATTTAATAACTGTTCTTTAAAAATACATTTACCCCTGCGCCTCGCTTGGCTAAAGCCATTTTTTTTTCAGATTCTGAGGCCAACGGCTGCTTTTGAGCAAAGCAGATGTAATTTTTTGTTCATGCAATTAGCGAAGACCTGTCTGTGAATGGTAAATTGCGTTCACTTATATAGCACTTTTTTACTCATCTCTGGATGACCAAAGTGCTTTGCAGATCCTGCTATCCACCCATTCACACACATACATTCACACACTGATGGTGATAGAGCTGCCATACACAGGCGCTAGCCTGACCCACCAGGAGCAACTGAGGGTTCATTGTCTTGCTCAAGGACACTTTGACATGCAGACTGCAGACAGCGCGGGAATCGAATCCCTGACCCTCTGCTCAATTGTCGACACCTGTGCCACAGCTGCCTCTGAATATTTAATGTGGTGAGGGATTAGTCATAATTTTAGACCAATGAGTTTTGTGTTAGAATAATCAGATATGACATTTTACCCTGTAGCAGCTTTTAGTGTGTATATATGTTAAGAAAGAGTGCTGAAATTAACAAAATATGTGTATGACGATGCAAAAGTCAATAAAGCTTTTCTTTCCCATGAATACTAGTGTTTGTGCATTATTTGACTCCTATATATTGTAAGTAGAATCAATAAAATGTATGCTTCATCTGCCAAAAATTCATTAGGGCTCCCAATTTGGAGTGAAACATTTTTATCTGCCAAAAAATTACTTGACTTGGTTCTTCAAGGTTGAATTGTGAAGATTATAATACAACCTGTTCTGTCCAATTTCGGAACAGTCTCAAAGTTGTTACGACCCGAGCGCTGGGTTCTGATAGCACTCGGGCGATGCTCAACTCGCTGCCGGCCTTGACAGCTGTGGGCTGTATTCTGGCCTCACCGGGCTCTTATTGTGAAGGTGCTCGGTGGGGCTTCCGCCTGTCAAGGCTGGTCAGCTGTGCGTCATTACTGCCCGTTAGTGTTCGCCTTTAAAAGCGAGTGCTGACGGCGGTAATGTCGCAGGAGTAAGGTCAACATCTCGTCAATATTGTCTACGTCTTGTCAAGTTATGGTCTACGCCTCGTCAAGCTTTGTCAGAGCATCGTAAGACCTTCATGTCAGATTCATGTTCCATAGTTATGTCACAGTTTAGCTCGTAGTGGCTGGGGGCAGCCCTGTGAGCCCAAGTATTAGTTTGTGTGTGTTTGTGCCGAGAACGGCGCACAGTCTTGTCCTGTCTCGTCTTGTATTAATAATACATCATCGCAAAAACTCACTGGTGGACTCTTGGCGTCTCATGGTGATCCGCGAGGATCACCGCATGACAGTATACTCCTGCCAGGACGTCCGAACGGAGACGCCACACCGAGACGCCTTTTCACCGTGAGTTTGTGCCATAATTAGACTGTTGTTCTTCCCGGTCTGGGTGTCTTTTGCTGGGAGAATGCCGTCATCCAGGGGCCGCGGTTGGCGCCTGGGCAGGAAGCTAGCGGAGGCTCTGGAGTATGTGGATGGAACTCTATTCACTGCTACGCTGTACCACACTCCCAGCGACATACGCTGGCATTTGGACTGCGCTGAGGATCTTCTGGACAATCTTCCCCTCGATTATGACGATCACCCGGAGGTGATAACGAGGAGGGAAGAACTCGCGATGCAGCGTGAAATACTTCGTGGGCTGGAGGAGGAAGAGAGAAGGAAACAGAGGAGGAGGCATCCTCGCTCCCCGCGTTGGAGTCCCGTTCCCATCCCGGAGCTGGTCCAGGAGTGTGGGCTGTCTGGGGGCCGACGACGACGTCGGCGCAATGGCGCAGGCAACCCTCAGCAGAATCCCCGGCTGGACTCGCTGCCGGCGAATCCCGTCAGCGAACCTCTGAGAGCGGCTCCACCTCGTCTTTCCAGGGAGCCCTCTGTCGCCATCCAGCGGGGAGGGGGAGGAACAACGTCCCCTACAGCAGGAACCATCTCGGCCCTGGGAGGAAGGCAAGTGCATGATTATTTGTCACATCTTAATAATGATCTGCCTTGTCTGACTCCTGGGGGCGGAGTTCGGGGTTCGCAGCCCCCCGAGCTTCCTCCACCTGCTGTGGAAAAAATTATTAAACCTGCTGCCTCTGTGTTCTCCCCCGTTGAGCGGTCCGCGACGCCAGGCCAGCGTTGTCGGATGAAGAGGGCCCCTGCGGTGCTGGAAAGCCTGGATCCGGCCCTGCAGCCACGTCTTGGACGGAGAAGAGGAGCGGACTGCGGCCCGGAGCCTGAGCCGATGAAGAAGCGTCCCCGGATCTCCTCGCCGGAGCGGTCCGAGCCAGTGGATCGAGGGTCCCCTGCCCCCACGCCATACGGGTCATCGGCGTGGACAGCAGCGTGGGAGGAACCTCAGGCTGCAGATGACATCTTGCCAGCTGCGGAGCCCGACGCAGCTGAGTCCGAGCCAGCTGACGAGAGTCGCCGCCCTGAACCTGGATCGTTGGAGTCCTGGGTGGCAACGGAACCCAAGTGCAGGCAAGTGCTCCCTCTTTTGTCTCTCTCCCCTGTTTTGGAGGATTTTTGCCTGCCTCTCGGGGAGGCGAGTGAGGAGCAGCCGTCTGCTGCGCCCGAGCTCGTCTCGCTGGGTTCCGTTGCTACTGGTGATTCTGATCCCGGTTTTCCTGTCCCTGAGCTTTGTTGCAGTGTCACCGGCGTGGAACGGGTCGGAGTCACTGAGTTGGAGGTCCCAGGTTCGGGGGTGGAGATCGTCAGCAGAGCTGCACCGATCCAGTCGGGTTCCGTCTTGGAGGCTGCTGTGGCCCAATCGGGGTCCGACGTGGGTGCAACGGAGGCCCAATCGGGGTCCACCGCGGGTGCGGTTTCGGCCCAATCGGGGTCCAACGTGGGTGCGCCAGAGGCCCAATCAGAGTCCACCACGGGTGCGGTTCTGGCCCAATCGGGGTCCGACGTGGGTGCGTCGGAGGCCCAATCGGGGTCCACCGCGGGTGTGGATCTGGCCCAATCGGTGTCCAACGTGGGTGCACCGGAAGCTCGATCGGGGTCCACCGCGGGTGCGGTTCTGGCCCAGTCGGGGTCCGACGTGGGCGCAGCTGGGACCCAATCTGGGTCCAGCGGAGATGCAGCACCAGCGTGGTCCACGGACGGAGGAGGAGCTGCAGACCTTTCTCCGTCGAGCGGATTTCAGGCTCGCCCTGCTCATCTGTCCCCTCAGAGTCACCGCCCCGTGCATCATCGCCGGGGGCCGTGGGGGCTCCTGTTCGCTCGCCCCGGCTCTCCCGAGTTTTGTCTTCGTCAGGCAGGCCGCTGCGGGTTGTTGTTCCCCAGGACTGGTGGCTGAGGGACACGGGTCGGCCGCCGGAGGAACTGTTTCGCCGGTTCGGCGCCTCGGGTCGGCCACCCGACCTGTTGTGGGTGCCTTCGGGCGACCTGGTTCGACCACCGGAGGAGCGGACGTGCTGGGCATTGGACTCTGGTGAGCCGCCTGGTCATGTTCCGCCTCCTGTGACCACCCGCCTGCTGTTGGACGCGGGGAGACCACCTGAACTGTTCCTGTGGCACTTGGTCTCTGCCGGTCAGCATAAACTGTCGGGGGGGTAGTGGTCTCTGGGTTTATCTGTCAGTGTTTGTTCTGTTTTTTTTCTTCGTCCTGGCTGTTCTATGTATTTTGTGTTTTATGCCTTGCAGTTGCCTTAGTTTATATTGTGTATAGTCAGGTATGAGCGAGTAGTGCTCCGTTTTCTGTATTTGGGTTTTTCGGAAACTCTCATGAGAATTCACACAGGTGGGAAGTCATTTTTCTTGTGTAACATGTGGGCCAAGACTTTTTTTTTTTCTCTCGTACTGTCCTGTGTTCTCTGTAACTTAGTTGGGGATTTTTGGCAAATTGTGTTATGTTCTAATGTTGCCTTATTTTCCTCTGAGTATTTTTTCTGATTTGAACACTTGGCACTTTGTCATAGTCCTGTATTTAGTTTTTCTGACCCTGTAGTTCTGGTTCTTTGTTCTTCCCCATGTGCATTTTCTTGAGTTAATCTCGGTAATTTTTCTGGTCATTGTCCTGTTTCGAATATTTGGTATGTTGTCATATCCTTGCGTTTGGTATTTCTGATCCGGTAGTCTGGTTTTTTGTTTCCTTCATGTGTATTTTGTCTAAGTAGTTGCTCTTGTCATTGTCCTGTATGGTTTTTTTTTTTTGTTTTTTTTTTCTTGTCTCTGTTTTGTTTCTGGGTTTGGTTTCTCTCCCTCTGCGTCTATCCCCAGCCTCCCACCCTGGGGGGTAGGGGGGTGGTTCCTTGGGGCGTTCTGAGCCCGCCCGTGGAGGGAGGGTACGGTTACGACCCGAGCGCTGGGTTCTGATAGCGCTCGGGCGATGCTCAACTTGCTGCCGGCCTTGACAGCTGTGGGCTGTATTCTGGCCTCACCAGGCTCTTATTGTGAAGGTGCTCGGTGGGGCTTCCGCCTGTGTGACGGCGGTGTGAGGATGTCACCACTGTTATGACTTATTGTTTGTGTGATCATGTTATATTTGTAATGGTAAATGTTATTATGATTATTTGTTAAAGTACACACATTTATTTGGGATCTGTCTTTGTTTAATTTGAATGCCCTTGGGAGATAATTGGTATGGTTAAGTATTTTGGGTAAAATAATGGATGATGAGTTATTTCACATACCTTTGCCAACATGCTTCCTGTGCGTGTCCAGGCAAAAGCCTCCGTTAGGAGTTGAGGGCCTTTTATAGGACACCAGCAGGAAGGAAACATCTATGGTAAGTTAGAGGGGTGGTTTAGCTTTGAAAAGAAGGGTTTTGAATTATTTATTGAATTATTTATATTGTTATTGTTGTTATTGACTGTTATTTATTATATGTTACTTATATTGTATAGTTGGGAAAATATTTATGTATTTTAGAGATTAGTGGGTATGTGTAAATGATGGAAGGCTTATTGTTTTACCTGGGATTATGGTAGGGGCTAATCAGCCCTAATTATCTCTGTTAGTATAAAACAGGTGTGATGATTGTGACCTTAGGAAATCGTCGATCATTGTTGTTGAAGCAGAGCTTGAAGGATTGTGTCGGATGTCTGGAACGATTTACTTCGGTGGTCTGTTACTCGACGTCGTGGCGTTTGGTGGACGGAAGGACTCATGGCGAGAAGGAAAGTGAGGCAAGAGGAGCAGTCCGGCTTGGACGCAGGTATGGCGGCTGAGGACCCGGGAGTCAGCGGACTGGGCGAGCTCGAGGAGCTAACGTGCCTGGTGAAATCTTTGGTGCGTTCACTGACTCTCAGGAATCGCCAGATGGAGGAAGAAGCCGCTCTTCAGGAGCAAAAGTGGCAGGCGGTAGAGAATCATATTCATCGGATGGAGTCGCAGGTTGCGGAATTGAGAGAGGACTATGGGAGCCGGACTGAGCGTAGTGGTGACGACGGCGCTTCGAGGGAGGATCCTAGGGTGACGGCCCGCGAGAGGATGATTTGCCGCTGCAGGTGCAGCCAAGGAGGCCACGAACGCATCATGAGCCCAGGCTGAATCCTCTCTCTCCAGAGGATGACATCGAGCATTACCTGGCGACGTTCGAGGGGATCGCTACAGTCTGCCGCTGGCGTGAAGAAGAGTGGGCTATTCATCTGGCCCCTCTGCTTACAGGTAAAGCGCGGAGCGCATATGTTCTGATGGAGATTACAGACACGGACAATTATGAGAAATTGAAAGAAGCCCTCCTCATGGATCGTCACCTTATCGTGGTGGGGGGGTTTGCGTGCCCCAGTGATCCCAGGAGCTATGTTGTCCGGGGGCAATTTGCCTCTGATAGGGTCTCCCAAGACAAACTGGTCCTGGGTGAAGGGCCAGACTAAGAACGATCCAACAGACTCTCATGATAAATTGTATATCAAGGATTCAGTGTACCCCGCCCGGTATGGGGTTACCGGGGCCCCACCCTGGAGCCAGGCCTGGGGGAGGGGCTTGAAGGCTAGCGTCTGGTGGCCGGGTTTCCACCCATGGGACCCGGCCGGGCTCAGCCCGAAGGAGTTACATGGGTCCGCCCTCCAGTGGGTTCACCACCTGCAGGAGGGATCATGGGGGTCCGGTGCTATATGGATTAGGTGGCGGTCAAAGGCGGAGACCTTGGCGGACTGATCCCAAGCTTTCTAAACTGGCTTTTGGTACGTGGAATGTCACCTCTCTGGTGGGGAAGTAGCCTGAGCTAGTGTACGAGGTTGAGCGATACCGGCTAGATATAGTCGGCCTCACCTCAACACACAGCTCCGGTTCCGGAACCAGTCTCCTGGAGAGGGGCTGGAGCTTGGCCTTTTCTGGAGTTGCCCCGGGCGAGAGGCGACGAGCAGGGGTGGGTATTCTTGTATCGCCCCACCTTGCTGCCTCTATATTGGAGTTTTCCTCGGTGGACGAAAGGGTTGCTTCCCTACGCCTTCGGGTTGGGAAACGGGTCCTGACCATCATTTGTGCCTATGCACCAAATGATGTTTCAGAGTACCCACCCTTTTTGGAGTCTGTGACTGGGGTGCTGGAGGGTACTCCTCCTGGAGACTCCATTGTCCTACTGGGGGACTTCAATGCGCATGTGGGCAACGACAGTGAAACCTGGAGAGGGGTGATTGGGAGGAACGGCCTGCCCGATCTGAACCCGAGTGGTGTTCAGTTATTGGACTTCTGTGCTAACCACAGTCTGTCCATAACGAACACAATGTTCAAGCATAAGGGTGTCCATATGTGCACCTGGCACCAGGACACCCTAGGTCGCAGGTCGATGATCGATTTTGTTATCGTATCATCAGACCTGCGACCGTATGTCTTGGACACCCGAGTAAAGAGAGGTGCAGAGCTGTCAACTGATCACCACCTGGTGGTGAGCTGGATCCGATGGCAGGGGAGGAAGCCATTCAGACCTGGTAGACCCAAACGTATAGTGAGGGTGTGCTGGGAGCGTCTGGCTGAGGCCCCTGCCGGGAGGTCTTCAACTCCCGCCTCCGGAAGAACTTCAACCACATTCTGAGGGAGTCTGGAGACATGGAGTCTGAATGGGCCATGTTCTCCACCTCTGTTGTTGAAGCGGCGGCCCAGAGCTGCGGCCGCAAGGTGGTCGGTGCATCTCGTGGTGGCAACCCCCGAACCAAGTGGTGGACACCAGTGGTGAGGGGGGCCATTAAGCTGAAGAAGGAGTCCTATCAAGCTTGGTTGGCTTGTGGGACTCCCGAAGCAGCTGAGGTGTACCGGCAGGCCAAGCGGAGTGCAGCTCGGGTGGTTGCTGAAGCAAAAACACGGGTATGGGAGGAGTTCGGTGAGGCCATGGAACAAGACTTTCGGTCGGCTTCAAAGAGATTCTGGCAAACTGTTCGGCGGCTCAGGAGGGGAAAGCAGCTCCCCGTCCACACTGTGTATGGTGCGGATGGGACACTGTTGACTTCAACTGGGGATATCGTCGGGCGGTGGAAGGAATACTTCGAGGATCTCCTCAATCCCACTGATACGCCTTCCACAGAGGAAGCAGGGTTTGGGGACGAGGGGGATGACTCGCCTATCACAGGGGCTGAGGTCGCCAAGGTGGTTAAAAATCTCCTTGGTGGCCGGGCCCCGGGGGTAGACGAGATTCGCCCTGAGTACCTCAAGGCCCTGGATGTTGTTGGGTTGTCATGGTTGACACGCCTCTGCAACATTGCGTGGAGGTCGGGGGCAGTGCCTTTGGCATGGCAAACCGGGGTGGTGGTTCCTCTCTTCAAAAAAGGGGACCGGAGGGTGTGCTCCAACTTTAGAGGGATCACACTCCTCAGCCTCCCTGGGAAGGTCTATGCCAAGGTACTGGAGAGGAGAGTCCGGCCATTGGTCGAACCTCGGATTCAGGAGGAGCAATGTGGTTTTCGTCCTGGCCGTGGGACATCGGACCAGCTCTTTACCCTCTCGAGAATTCTTGAGGGTTCGTGGGAGTTTGCCCAACCAGTTTACATGTGTTTTGTGGACTTGGAGAAGGCATTTGACCGCGTCCCTCGTGGATTTTTGTGGGGGGTGCTTCGGGAGTATGGGGTATCGGGCTTGTTGTTACGAGCTATTCGGTCTCTGTACGACCGTTGTGAGAGTCTGGTTCGTATTGCCAACACTCGGTCGGAGTCATTCCCAGTGAGAGTTGGACTCCGCCAGGGCTGCCCTTTGTCACCGATCCTGTTCATAATTTTTATGGACAGGATTTCTAGGCGCAGCCAGGGAATGGAGGGTGTCATGCTTGGTGACCACAGGATCTCATCTCTGTTGTTTGCAGATGATGTTGTCCTGTTGGCTTCATCCAGCAATGACCTACAGCTCTTGCTGGGACGGTTTGCCGCTGAGTGTGAAGCGGCTGGGATGAGAATCAGCACCTCCAAGTCCGAGTCCATGGTCCTCAGCCGGAAAAAGGTGGATTTTCCTCTCCGGGTTGGGGACAGGCTCCTGCCCCAAGTGGAGGAGTTTAAGTATCTTGGGGTCTTGTTCTCGAGTGAGGGGAAAATGGAGCGAGAGATCGACAGACGGATTGGAGCAGCATCTGCAGTGATGCGGACGTTGTACCGGTCTGTTGTGGTGAAGAGGGAGCTTAGTTCTAAGGCAAAGCTGTCGATTTACCAGTCAATCTACGTTCCTACTCTCACCTATGGTCACGAGCTTTGGGTAATGACCGAAAGAACGAGATCGCGGATACATGCGGCTGAAATGAGCTTTCTCCGTAGGATTGCTGGACTCACCCTCAGAGATAGGGTGAGGAGCTCAGTCATCCAGGAGAGGCTCAGAGTAGAACCGCTGCTCCTCCACATTGAAAGGAGTCAGTTGAGGTGGTATGGGCATCTGATTAGGATGCCTCCTGGACGCCTCCCACTTGAGGTGTTTCAGGTACGTCCCACTGGGAGGAGACCCCGGGGCAGACCCAGGACTCGGTGGAGAGACTATGTCTCCCAGCTGGTCTGGGAACGCCTTGGTATCCCCTCTGAAGAGCTGGAGAAGGTGGCTGGGGAGAGGGAAGTCTGGGCTTCTCTGCTTGAACTGCTGCCTCCGCGACCCGGACCTCCGGAAAAGCGGTAGAAGATGGATGGATGGATGGATGAAAGAAGCTATTTTAAATAAATATGAAATCACATCCGACACATATAGGAGGAGGTTTCGGTCCCTGGACGTTTATGAGGACGAAACCCCTCGCGAATTATATGTACGTCTGAAAGACCTGTTTTGTAAATGGATGAAACTAGAGACCTTAACGATAAAAGACATTATGAAACAATTAATTTTGGAACAATTTTTGCGCATGGTGAACCCGGAACTGGGAGTCTGGATAAAAGAGCGGGACCCGAAGACTGCAGAAGGCGCTGCTCGTCTGGCGGAGGTTTTTCTGTCGGCCAACAGGAGAACTACCCTCGACGGTGACAGCTCTTTCACCTCTTTCAGGAATAAGTTTAATGAGGGTGAAAGGGGTGGGCCAGCTCAAGTTAGACATTTCAACTCCAGACAGATTTTAAATGGCAGACATAATAGAAGCCAAAAGTCACGTGTTGTGTCTAAAGATATTCGTTGTTATCAATGTAATGAAATTGGTCACACACAATACTCATGTCCTGCCATAAAAAATGAGAAACCATCATTACTGTGCTCAGTTCCAAGACCTACTTGGTCAGCACCAAGTCATGGTGAAATATATAAAATTAACGTTCTGCATAATGGTCAGTGTGAAGAGTGTCAGCAGCTTGGTCATCAGCAGCGGCCTGCTCTTCAGGAGACACATCAGCTCTTTTGTGTGACGGAAGTGGATGAGAAGAAAGAACAGTCCTTTCCCACAAATGTGTCAGAGCCTTGTTTATTTCAAGTGTCTCATTTGCAGGTGGATCAGCGGAGAGAGTTAGAGACATTATTGGATCCAGATTTGTTTCAGGAGAGACCTGGTTTCACCACGTTGGTGCGTCACAAGGTTAATTTGAAAGACAAAGCTGTTCCACGTAGAAAATTTTATAGGATCCCGGAACGACTGGTCCCCAAAATGAAGCATGAAATTGACTTGATGTTGCAGCTGGGAGTGATCGAGGAGTCAGCCAGTGAGTGGTGTAGCCCGATTGTGCTGGTTCCAAAAAAGGATGGCTCATTAAGATTTTGTATTGACTTTAGATACCTTAACTCAGTATCTAAATTTGAGTCATACCCCATGCCCCGGATTGATGAATTATTAGAGAAAGTGGGCAAGGCTAGATTTATTTCTACTTTGGACCTATGTAAGGGGTATTGGCAGGTGGCATTGGTACCAGAAATAAAGGAACTTACAGCCTTTAAAACACCTTATGGCAGTTTTCAATTTAGGGTCATGCCATTTGGCCTTCAGGGGGCACCTGCAACGTTTCAGCGGCTGATGGACCAAATATTAAGGGGAGTATCAAACTTTGCAGCTGCCTATCCAGATGACGTGGTCATCTATAGTCAGACCAGGGAAGAACATGTGGTACACCTTAGGCAGGTCCTTCAGCTGATTAAGAGGGCTGGACTGGACTTCCGGTTATGGCGGCCGCTTAGAAGGGTGTGCTTCACTCCGCTCTGCTCCTAATGATAAAAAAGTTGGCTAAAACTCTCCCAATTGGAACAAAAACCTGCTCTAGCGTATTTACCATATCCGCTCTAGGGCGGATATGGTAAAAACTAAGGCTGCAAAATCAGGCGGAGGAAAAACTGATTCGACGAAACAAGCCAAGTTAACAGATTTCCACGCTCGTGACACAGCAGATAAAACACCTGTGACCATGGCTGAGGAGGGAGCTACCGGCGGGGCGGTGACTGCCGAAGGAACGAATGCGGTTCTTGCTGCCATCAGCGCTATGAGAACAGACTTTTCGTCTAAGTTTGATGGGATTATAGCTGCGATTGAAGCTATGAGAAAAGAAATAAGCGACTGTATGGAGCGAATAACGCAGGCGGAGCTCCGGATCGCTAACACTGAAGATGACGTCAACAGCCTGCAATTAAAGGTCCAAACATTGGAATTAAAGAATAAACATCTGGAAGAAAACGTCTTGGACTTGGAATCCCGGTCTAGACGGAATAATGTAAGGCTTGTGGGCCTTCCGGAGGGGGCGGAGGAACAGGATGCGTGTTCCTTTTTGGAGAAGTGGATCCCAGAGGTGCTGGATAATGCGGATCTACGGTCATCAGTCGTCTTGGAAAGTGCACACCGAATAGGCCCATCGAGAGATAAGAAGACAACACCGAGGACGCTGGTAATGAAGTTCCTTAACTACAGGGACAAGATGACGGTCTCCAGCGCAGCCCGCACTAAAGGAGAAATTAAATACCAGGACCAACAGGTGCGGTTCTACCCAGACTTGGCCGCAGGAATCCAACAATTAAGGAAACAGTTTGACCCCGCCCGTAAAGAGCTGCGCAGCCTTGGAATTCGTCACGGGGTGATTTATCCTGCAAGACTGCTGGTCACGTATAAAGGGAGAACCCAAGTCTTTAAGTCCCCTCAGGAGGCGCAGGAACTCATTAAGCAGATCCAAGGAGAGACTGGCGAGAGCCAAGCATGAAGCAAGAACAAGATATAAAAGGTAGAATATTTAAGCAAGTGTTCAAGTATCTGATTGATTTGAAATATATAGCATGTCTACAAAATATAGATGGTATGATATATTAAAAAAAAAGGCTATGATGTACAAAGTTGCTATAAAATTTTGGAGTTAAATTGGAAAAACTACAGAAGAGAGTTATTGTCATGTCATTAAAAGTAGCAGAGTCAGGGTGATTGAGAGGAGGAAAGAGTGAGTGGTTTGACTGATCCTCACGGGGGAGGAGCAGATTCAGGCTATAACGGGAGACAGAATTTTTTTTTTGATTTTGGGGGGATTACCACGAATGTGGGGAGGGGGAATTTGTTTGTGTGTAGTCTGTGGGATGAATGTTCAACCATCCATGTTTTTGCTTCTCTGTATGAGCATGTTTATATTGCAAGGTAATCTCAAACTCTTTATTGATCATAGACCAAAGCGTTAAGCTTAATTTAACATCATGGAATTGCAGAGGTCTACAAAACCTAAAAAAACTTAAACAAGTTTTGAATAAAATAAAAGACATAGGTTCAAAAATTGTGTTTTTACAAGAAACTCATCTAATAGAGGAGGATGTAAAAAGAATAAGGAGGAGATGGCAGGGAAGTGTGTTCACCTCATCGTTTTCATCCCGAGCCAGGGGAGTTATGACTCTCATACATAAATCAGTCCCATTTCAAGTGAAAAATGTAATTGGAGATAAATTGGGAAGATATCTAATCATCCAAGGATCTTTGTTATTAGAAAATATAAATCTGGTGAACATATATGGTCCCAATATAGATGATCAAAGCTTCTTTGTTAATTTATTTCTTACTTTAGCATCACTCACAGGGCTATATATAATAGCAGGGGATTTTAACTGTACATTGAATCCCAGTATAGATAGGTCAACAGGACAGGACTGTACGCACAATGGATGTAGGATGACCATTAATCATTTTATGAAAGAATTGAGATTGCTAGATATATGGAGAGAAATGAAACCACAAGTCAAAGCCTATTCTTGTTATTCTAACACCTACAAGACATTTTCACGTATTGACTATTTTTTGATCTCTATGGAATTAAGGTCCAAGATTCAAAATTGTTTCTATGATAACATTGTGATTTCTGATCATGCACCCTGCTGTATAATATATGTAGATAAGAAATTGACAAAGGTTCCTGGTAGGTGGCAATTTCAGCATAAATGGCTTCAAGATGAGGAATTTGTTAAGTACATAGAAAAACAGATAGATGAGTTCTTTGATATCAACACTACACAAACATCAGCATGTATAAAGTGGGAAGCTTTCAAAGCTTTTATTAGGGGGCATATTATTAGTTATACAGGTTCAAAATCTAGGAAGACTCGAGAGGAGAGAGTCCAATTGGAACGTAAAATAAAAATTCTTCAAGAAAAAGTGTATGCAGGAAGTAATCCCAAATTAGAGAATGAATTACTGATTCTGAGAGCTGAATATGACAAAAAATCAGCAAATAGAGCTGCCTCGAGTCTTCTAAGATTGAAGCAAACCTTTTATGAACAAGGTGAAAAATCAGGAAAATTATTGGCATAGCAGATTAAACAATTAGAATTTAAAACACCAATTACCAGTATTATAAGTAACAGACAGGCAGTCGTAGATCCTTTAGAAATTAACAGTGCCTTTAGAGATTATTATGAAAAACTATATGATACAAAAAATGAAACTGACTTAACAAAACTAAATGGGTTTTTGGACGGATTATCTATACCATGTATTCCAAATGAAAACAGGGAGATACTGGAGTCAAAAATTAGTCAAGAAGAAGTTGGGCTAGCCATTGATAATATGAAATCAGGAAAAAGTGCGGGACCTGACGGTCTTCCAGTTGACCTCTATAAAAAATTTAAGAACAAATTAATAAAACCATTTTTGGAAATGGTTTTAGAAGCATTTCAAAATAGTAAATTACCGCCATATATAAATAATGCCTTAATTATACTGTTGCCAAAACCAGGTAAACCTTCTAATAAATGTGAAAACATGAGACCAATAAGCCTATTAAATGCAGACCTTAAGATAATCTGTAAAATTTTAGCAAGACGACTACAAGAAATATTACCAAATATAATTAACCGAGATCAGAATGGCTTTATAAGATAAGATAAGATAAGATAAGATAAGCCTTTATTAGTCCCACAACGGGGAAATTCCAGGATTGCAACAGCACAGGGATAGCAACACTCAGAGCAACAATCAGAAGGCAAGAAAAAAAAAAAAAACAAGCAAGCAAGAGCAGCTAATAAACATATGTACGTATTACTATAAAATATATATATATACACACACACACACAGACACACAGTGCAGAGCATTGTAGCTGGATGGAATAAATATATGAATATATGAACACAGTGCAGAGCATTGTAGCTAGATGGAATAAATATGTAAATATATAAACACCCACAGTACGGAGCATTGCAGCTAGGTGGAATAAATATGCAAGTATATAAACACACACAGTGCGGAGCAATGTAGCTAGATGGAATAATATGTAGATATATAAATATATAAACACCCACAGTACGGAGCATTGTAGCTAGATGGAATAAATATGCAAATATATAAACACACACAGTGCAGAGCATTGTTGCTAGATGGAATGAAACAGCATAACCGTCTACTTAGTTATCCTACATGGTATGATTATGTGCCCATACATATTCTCACCCTCCATAGCGACCGGTATGTTCCTAGTTGTATGCCGGAGAGGACCATTGTGTAAGTCTATTGCATCTTTTGCATTCAAAAAACTATTAGTTTGTTACGTCTTTTTGCTATCTCTGCGAGCAGCCCTGCTTAGGTTGTACAGTCTGACAGCCGTTGGTAGGAAGGACCTACGAAACCTCTCGGTTGTGCACCTGGGATGATGTAGTCTGCTGCTAAATGAGCTCCTCAGTGCATTCAGTATGTCCTGCATAGGGTGGAACTCGGACTCCAGCAGAGATGACAGTTTAGCCACCGTCCTTCTCTCTCCTATCTCCTCCATCGGATCAAGGCGCTGCCCCAGGACAGAGCTAGCTTTCTTAATCAGTTTGTTCAGTCTCTTCCTATCGGCTGCAGTAATGCCACTGCCCCAGCAGACCACTCCAAAAGTGATGGCTGATGCCACCACCGTGTCATAGAATGACTTCAGCAGCGCCCCTTGTACACCAAAAGACCTGAGTCTCCTCAGCAGGAACAGCCTGCGCTGTCCCTTCTTGTAGAGTGCATCAGTATTGTGTGACCAGTCTAGTTTATTGTTCAGATGAATACCCAGGTACTTATAGGATGTCACCATCTCGATGTCTGTTCCCTGTATATTTACTGGTACTGTGAGGGGCTGCCCATGCCTGCGGCAGTCCACCACCAGCTCCTTAGTTTTCCTCGCGTTGATCTGGAGGCAGTTCCGATGGCACCAGTCCACGAAGTCCTGGATAAGCCCTCTGTACTCAGCTTCATCTCCATTGGAGATGAGGCCAACGATCGCAGAGTCATCAGAGAACTTCTGTAGATGGCAGTGTGTTGTGTTGTGTGAGAAGTCCGCAGTATAAAGAGTGAACAGGAAGGGAGCCAGCACCGTTCCCTGGGGGGCCCCCGTGCTACTGATGATCGTGTCGGACACACAGTCCCGGGTTCTCACAAACTGAGGCCGGTTCGTGAGGTAGTCCAGGATCCATGATGACAGGTGCTGGTCCACCCCTGCGCGCAGCAGCTTGTCCTTCAGGATCATCGGTTGGATGGTGTTGAAAGCACTGGAGAAGTCAAAGAACATGATCCTCACCATATTCCCGGGCTTCTCCAGGTGGGACAGAGAACGGTGAAGGAGGAAGATCACCGCATCCTCCACCCCAATGCCATGCTGGTAGGCGAACTGGAGTGGATCCATCGCTGGTTCCACCAGGGGGCGGAGGTGAGCAAGGAGCAGTCTCTCCAGGGTCTTCATCAAGTGGGACGTCAAGGCCACCGGTCTGTAGCTGTTCAGGTCTTTGGGGTGGGAAGTTTTTGGTACAGGTACCACACAAGATGTTTTCCACAGCTGTGGTACCCTCCCCAGTTTCAAGCTCATGTTGAAGATATACGTCACAATCCCACACAGCTGGTCTGCACAGGACTTGAGGAGCTTTGCGCTGATGCCGTCCGGTCCCGGCGCCTTCCTCGCCTTGATCTTCCTCAGCTCCGTCCTCACCTGGGTCCTGGTCAGGGTCAGGATGGGGGGCTGTGTGTTGGGAGTGGGGGGGTGTTGGTAGAGTGGGGAGTGGGCAGCAGGACTTGATTTCTTTAGAGGCAGCAGTGGTTGTTGTGCAGTCAGGGGGGAGGGCGGTTGGTCAAATCTATTGAAAAACAGATTCAGGTTGTTCGCCCACTCCCTGCCCCCTGTGGCCTGGGGGGAGGTATTCTGGAGCCCCGAGATGGTTTTGAGGTTTCTCCAGACCCCGCTGATGTCGCTCTGTTGCAGCTTGTCCTCCATCTTCTTCCTGAAGCTGTCCTTGCCTTCTCTGATCTTTCTCCTCAGCTCCCTCTGTACGGACTTCAGCATCTCCCTGTTCCCTGACCTGAAGATCCTCTTCTTCTCTCTCAGAAGTGTTTTTATCTCAGGGTTGATCCAGGGTTTGTTGTTTGAGTGACGCCGTATGGTCTTGGTGGGAACGGATTTGTCCACACAGAAGCTGAGGTAGCCCGTGAAGGTGTGAATGAGGCCATCGATGTCCTCACCATGTGGATCGCAGAGCTGCTTCCAGGCGGTGGCTTCAAAACAGCCCTTTAGGGTGTCCATTGTCTCCTCAGACCATAACTCCACAGTGTGCATGGCCGGAGGTTGTCTGTGCACTAGGGGTTTGTACACCGGCCGGAGATGAACCAAGTTGTGATCCGATCTCCCGAGTGGGGGTAGTTGTGATGAGGTGTACGCCTCCTTAGTGTTTGCGTAGAATAAATCCAGTGTTTTATTGTCTCTAGTGTGGCATGTGACATACTGGGTGAACGTGGGTAGAATGGGAGACAGTGAAACATGGTTGAAATCGCCTGAGATGAGGAGAAGAGCATCTGGGTGTTCTGTCTGCAGCCTGCTGGTTACTGAATGGATGACGTCACGTGCTGTCCCAGCGTTCGCCGTCGGATTTGCATAAACAACAATGCAGATCACGTGTGAGTGTTCTCTCGGGAGATATGTAGGCCTCATGCTAACAGCTAGCAACTCAATGTCTTTGCTGCAGTGTCGTTGTTTAACAGTGATATGTCCCGGTCTGCACCAGTTGTTGTTAACATACATGATCACTCCACCGCCCCTAGCCTTGCCACTGTCTGGTGTTCGGTCAGCTCGTATCATGTGAAAACCCTCCAGCTCAATGTTAGCATCTGCTGCTAGTTCAGTTAGCCACGTCTCAGTAAACAAAAGGAGAGAGCACTCCCGGTATGTGCTATCATAACGGGAGATAGCCGCTAGCTCATCTAACTTTCCCAGTATCGACCGTACATTTCCCATGACAACAGATGGAAGGGAGGGTCTGTACCTTATATTTTTTGTCCTCCGCCTTACTCCAGCCCGGCAGCCGCGGCGTTTTCGCCTCAGTTCTCTCGGTATGTCGAGTTTTTCCAATGGGACCGGGTGGCGGTTGAATGCTAGCAGCTGTTCTCTGCTGTATCGTATCCTGCTATAGACAGTGGCTCCGTCCACCGGCTCAGGAGACATTTAGGACGATCTGTGTGTCCGTGATATAAGTGGGGTGAAAAAAAAAGACGGATCAAAAGAGAGAGGAAGGGAAAAAGACTCGGAATCGAGCCGCTGTTGCAAAAGGCAGCCGACTCGTGTGGCGCCGAGAGAAAAAAAAAAAATGGGAAGACAAGGCTTCCATAATGTAAGAAGATTATTTAATATAATTTATTCTAATAAAGAAGCACCGGATACAGCTCTCCTATCATTGGATGCTGAAAAGGCCTTTGATAGGGTCGAATGGCCCTTTCTTTTTGAAGTTTTACAAAGGTTTGGACTTGGAAAGAATTTCATAAAATGGGTTCAGATAATATACAATAATGCTACAGCAGAAATCCTAACAAATAGCAATATCTCAAAATCAATAAAAATTAATAGAGGTTGTCGACAAGGCTGCCCACTTTCGCCTTTACTGTTTACTATGGCAATTGAACCTTTGGCGATGGCAGTGCGTTTACATCCACAAATATATGGAATTAAAGTAGGACCAATAGAACATAAAATCTCCCTGTATGCTGATGACATAATTTTGTTTATGTCAAATCTTAAAAAATCAATTCCGACCTTGTTAAATATAATAAAGAACTTTGGGGAAATATCAGGATATAAAATAAATAAAAATAAATCTTCAATATTAATGCTAAATGAGACCCAGAGAAAGCATCCAGCTCCTGAGGTAAATCAATTCAATGTTGTAAATCAGTTTAAATACTTAGGAATTCAAATTGTGCCTAAGTTAGAATCAGCTGCTAGTATCAACTATGAAGCCTTAATGACAGATATTAATGAGTCGCTTCAGAGATGGATGTCACTGCCAATGTCGATGATCGGGAGAATTAATATACTTAAAAGTAATATCTTACCCAAAATACTATATTTATTTCAATACATTCCTTTACCACCACCTTCAGATCTATTCTCAAGAATTAAAAAAAAGTTAGTGGAATTTATATGGAACAATAGGAAGGCTAGATTACGTCTGTCCTTACTATATTTGCCATTTGATCGTGGAGGTCTTAAATGTCCAAACTTTATGTTGTATTACTGGTCAGCACAACTGAGGTCTATGACATATTATTTTTCATCAAATGATCTCCCTCACTGGACGGAGATGGAATCATACAATTTACCTTTACCTCTTCCCTTATTCATATACTCAGACTCGGCTAAAAAATTACAGAAACAAGTTAAAAATCCAATTGTAAAGCATATGATCAAAATATGGTATGAAATCAAAAAATATTTAAAAGAACCGCACTTATTGTCACAATTTAGCCCAATATGGGGTAATCAATATTTTACACCAGGGAGAGTGGATGCTGTATTTAAATTATGGAATTTAAAAGGGATTCAAAAGATTCAAGACTTATATTTAGCATGTTCAGATAACATAATGTCTTTTGAAGAACTGAGGGCTAAATTTAATCTTAATAGAACACATTTTTTTAAATATCTTCAGCTTAGGAATTTCATTCGATCAAATCAAAATAATGCTCTCACCCGTCCTACCTATTCATACTTGGAAAAAATTTTGACGAAAAATAGTAAAAGAAAGGGTATTATTTCAGAGTTCTATAACTCACTGATATTATCCTCAAGTGAAAACTCACAGAAAAGAATGAATTATTGGAAAGAAGACCTACAAATTGAAATTTCAGAGGAACAATGGGAATTGGCTTGCACAGAAGCTCAAACCAAATCAATAAATGTACGTCTTAAATTGATACATTTTAAATGGTTAATGCGGATGTATGTTACACCGGTGGAGTTAAATAGATATAACAAAAACATACCAGATACGTGCACAAAATGTATGGAAAGTAAAGGAACTCTATTTCATTGTTTTGGGGAATGTAGAAAAATTAGAATGTTTTGGGAAGAGGTGAGGGTAACAATTGAAAAAATAATTTCAAAACAACTCATATTGAATCCTAAATTGTTTTTGTTGGGTCTGTATCCAGAAAAGCATAACTTTAATAAGAGTGAAAGAACATTCATAGACCTCAGTTTGCTTAACGCCAAAAAATGTATTGCACTGCTGTGGAAAAAGACTCATAGACCAGATGTGACTCAGTGGTTAAGACAGATGTTAACAAACCTTCCACTAGAAAGAATAACATACATATTGAAATCAAAGGAAAATGTGTTTGAGAATATATGGAGACCTTTCATTGATTATGTAAAGAAACTAAACATAACTACTAAAGAAGAAGGTGAATGATGTGTGTGGACCTTGTAATTTCCAAATTGGTGAATGTATAGTGTGTGTGCTTATGCAGTGGATTGCCTAGGCTAAACAGAGGAACATTGTTTGACTTGTTTTGTTAATGGTTGATGGTGTTTTTGGAATATTTGGGTTTTTTTTTGGTTTCTTCTAGTGTTGGGGTTTGATTGTTGGTGTCATGTTTGTTGAAAAAAGGTTCAATAAAAATATTGTGGAAAAAAAAAGAGGGCTGGACTGACAATCAATCCACGCAAATGTGCGTTCGGACAGCAGCAGGTGGAGTACCTGGGACATGTGGTTGGTCAGGGGGTGATTAGACCACGAGTAGGTAAAGTGGATGCCATCCGGTCCTACCCTGTACCTACTACAAAAAAGAAAGTACTGTGGTGACACATATGTTGGGCTCACAGTTCCACAGAGGTATGACTGCATGTGTATTGGGGGCTTCACGTCTGGAAGGACAAAAGACTCGAATCTGCAGAAGATAACGAGGAGGTGTGAGATTTGCCTTTTTGTCCCAAAGAAGATGCCCCGGTGGGATTTCCGGTTCATCAATGAATGAGAGACAATGGTGAAGGGTCAAAGAGATGCTTTGTGACTGTATGTTTACTGAAGCACCATGTGACTTGAGTTCTGATGCTGGAAACATATAAAAGGGTGATGTGAGATGATTCTCTCTCTTCTTCCTGCTTTGAGAATGCTAGAGGATGTGTTCTGTCAATAAAGCTGAACCTGAGAAATAAAACTCAGCCTCATCATTCGAACGCATCCACTACACTGGTGACCTACGACTAAGAATGAGCAGACAGAATTCTCCCGAGCGGGGCTCGGCGGAAGCCAGCCTGATGGCCGCCTCCACGATTCGGCTGCCCGATTTCTGGCAGCACAGCCCGCGCTCATGGTTTAGCGCGGTCGAGGCGCAGTTCAACCTCCGGAGAATCTCTAACGACGACACAAGATTCTACCATGTGGTAGCGAAGCTGGACAGCCACACGGTCCAGAGGGTGGAGGATCTGGTTAATCACCCACCGAACAGCGACAAGTACAGCGCATTGAAGGACGCGCTGATCAGCCATTTCACCCTTTCGATCCAACAGTGAGCAGAGGGGCTCCTGACGTTGACGGAGTCGGAGAACGATAGACCTGCAGACCTGATGGTGAAGATGCTGAGGTTGAAAGACTCCGAGGATGGCGAATTTATTTTCGCCCTCCTTTTCCTCCGGACCCTGCCGCCAGCAGTGAGAGTAGCCCTGGCAGAGTCGCCCCGATTGGCCAGGCGAGACTACCATGGGCTGAGCAAGGAGGCGCAGCGGCTTGTCGACGCCCACAAGAGAAACGCGGTTTCGGCCGTGGCAGCTAGCCCAGGAACGACGTCTGGAGACGGCTCGGAACCAGCGGCCGCGGCGCCAGACGCACCAACGACGGCGGCAATGGGGACCAGGCGGCGCGGAGCGGAGGACGGCCTGTGCTTCTACCACCGCCGTTTTGCAGAGAGAGCACACAAGTGCGTCCCGCCGTGCCACTTCAAGCGCCAGGGAAACGCCAAGACCGAGGGCCGGTAGCAGCTGTGACCCTCGGCGACGAGAACAAGCTGCTTTACCTGACAGATGCACACTCGGGGAAACAGTTCCTCGTGGACACAGGCTCCCAGCTGAGTTTCGTCACACCCACCTACGCGGAACGGCTGATGCCGTCTAAAGCTCCCTGGGTGTCAGTGTCAGCAGCGAACGGCTCCACGATTAAAACGTTCGGTGAGAGGACCATGCTCCTGTCCTTACAGGGCCGTTCATTTGAGTGGACTTTTATTGTAGCAGCAGTCAGTTTCAACATGTTAGGGGCTGATTTTTTGTGCTCACATGGTTTATTGGTTGACCTTGCTAATAGACGTCTGATTAATGAGAGACAATGGTGAAGGGTCAAAGAGATGCTTTGTGACTGTATGTTTACTGAAGCACCATGTGACTTGAGTTCTGATGCTGGAAACATATAAAAGGGTGATGTGAGATGATTCTCTCTCTTCTTCCTGCTTTGAGAATGCTAGAGGATGTGTTCTGTCAATAAAGCTGAACCTGAGAAATAAAACTCAGCCTCATCATTCGAACGCATCCACTACACTGGTGACCTACGACTAAGAATGTTCGGTGAGAGGACCATGCTCCTGTCCTTACAGGGCCGTTCATTTGAGTGGACTTTTATTGTAGCAGCAGTCAGTTTCAACATGTTAGGGGCTGATTTTTTGTGCTCACATGGTTTATTGGTTGACCTTGCTAATAGACGTCTGATTAATGCACTGTCTTTTCATTCTATCCCCTGCACAGCTCGGGTGGCCCCGCCGACTGCACATGCCAGCGTCTCAGCTGCGGGTGGTAAGTTTCACACATTGCTCGCTCAGTTCCCAGCACTCACAGTCCCCACGTTTTCGGCGACGGTGGCTAAACATGGGGTGGAGCATTTTATCACCACCACCGGGCCCCCCGTTTTTGCAAAAGCTCAGCGCTTGGACCCAGCTAAACTGGCCATCGCGCGCGAGGAGTTCGCCAACCTGGAAAAACTGGGCATTATTAGACGCTCCAAAAGCCCCTGGGCTTCGCCGCTACACATGGTCCCAAAAGCTGATGGCTCGTGGCGACCTTGCGGCGATTTCCGCAGGTTGAACAACGTTTCAGCACATGACCGCTACCCAATTCCGCACATTCAGGATTTTTCAGTTCATTTGGCGGGGGCGCGCATTTTTTCTAAAATAGACTTGGTGCGCGGTTACCACCAAGTTCCAGTGCGCGCGCAGGATGTACCCAAAACAGCGGTTATAACTCCTTTCGGCCTTTTTGAGTTTTTGCGCATGCCTTTTGGCCTCAAGGGGGCCGCGCAGACTTTCCAACGTATGATGGATGCAGTTTTACGCGACCTTCCTTTCGTGTTCGTCTATTTGGATGATATTTTAGTAGCCAGCACGTCCGAAGGCGAACACGAAAGCCACCTCACAGCAGTTTTTCGGAGGCTGGCAGAGCACGGGTTAATAATTAACCCAGCGAAGTGCCAGTTTGGGGTGGCGCAGATTGATTTTTTGGGGCATCGCGTTTCGGCAGAAGGAGCGGTTCCTCTGCCCGATAAGGTGCGCGCAATAACAGATTTTCCGCAACCTCAAACGGTCAAGGCGCTACAGGAGTTTCTGGGAATGGTTAATTTTTACAACCAGCTCCTCCCAAGCGCAGCGCGGCTCATGCAGCCATTATACACTGCATTAAAAAAACAAAAGCCCGCAAATAAAGTTGAATGGTCTCCGGAGCGGGAGCGCGCTTTTACCCAGGTCAAATCAGCCCTGGCAAACGCAGTTTTGTTAGCGCACCCAGTTCCAACGGCCCGCATGGCGCTTACCACTGACGCTTCCGATGTAGCAGTGGGGGCGGTTGTTGAACAGTTTGTGGCAGGTACCTGGCAACCTCTCGCGTTTTTCAGCAGAACCCTGCGCGATAGTGAGCGTAAATACAGTGCGTTCGACAGGGAGCTTTTGGCCCTACACTTGGCCATCCGCCATTTCCAGTTCTGGTTGGAAGGGTGACGCTTCACCGCGTTTGTGGATCACAAACCGCTAACGTTTGCGATGGCCAAGATTTCAGAACCCTGGTCAGGCTGGCAACAAAGGCAACTAGCCGCGATATCGGAGTTCACCACTGATATCCAGCATGTCGCGGGTAAACACAATGTTGTGGCAGACTGTCTCTTGCGCGCGGTAGCAACACCAAGCCCCATGGGGGCAGACTCTGTAGCCGTGGCCGCGGACCCGGGCAGCGACGCGGGAGCGCACGCAGCCCCGGTCTGTGTAGGGTTAGATTATGCAGCCATGGCCGCGGAGCAGGTTAATGATGCGGACGTGCGCACACTCCAGTCTGGACCAACAGGGTTAAGGCTGGAGCACAGGGTGCAGCAAATTGGTATGCCCCCACTAATCTGCGATGTCTCCACGGGACGGCCCCGCCCCGTGGTGCCAGCTGCGTGGCGTCACCGCGTTTTTGACTCAGTCCATTCTCTGGCGCACCCGGGAGTGCACGCATCGATTAAGTTGGTGGGGGAGAAATTTGTTTGGCCTGGGTTGCGCAAACAGGTCAAGGAATGGGCGGCGGCCTGCGTAGCGTGTCAGCGAGCCAAAATACACAGACACACTAAGGCTCCGTTGGAACCTTTTCACATCCCCGCTAAGCGTTTTGACCACGTGCATGTTGACTTGGTGGGCCCGCTTCCGCCATCACACGGGCACACACATCTTTTGACGATGGTGGATCGCACCACGCGTTGGCCAGAGGCGATTCCTCTGACATCAACCACAGCGGAAGAAGTTGCGTGAGCATTTTTAACAGCGTGGGTTGCGCGTTTCGGAGTCCCGTCGGACATAACGTCTGACAGGGGTCCCCAATTTATTTCCGAACTATGGTCATCAATGGCCCGCAGCTTGGGGGTGAAGATTCATCGCACCACCGCGTATAACCCCCAGGCTAATGATTTATGCGAACGCTTTCACAGGTCATTAAAAGCAGCCCTCAGAGCATCGCTGACGGATACAAATTGGGTGGACAAACTTCCATGGGTTTTATTGGGGTTGCGTTCTGCACCTAAAGAAGATTTGCATGCTTCCCCAGCTGAGTTAGTTTTTGCACAACCTCTCCGTTTGCCGGGGGAATTTCTCCCCAATGACCCCGCACCAAATTGCCCCCCTGCTCAGCCGTGGCAGAGCGACTCAGGAGCAAACACACTCCCTGGCCCGGTTCATCACAGTTTCCCACGCGTTTTTGTGCCAAAGGCTTTAAAAAATGCAGAGTTTTTTTTTGTTAGACATGATGCTCAGCGTCCAAGTTTGCAACCGTTTTATGACGGACCTTTCAGAGTGCTGGAGACCGGGCAGAAGCATTTTCTGCTAGAATTAGGGGGCAGAAGGGAGTTGATCTGCATAAACAGGCTCAAACCCGCTTTTGTTTTGGCTGATGAGCAAGTGCAGCTAGCGAGGCCCCCCCGCCGTGGCAGGCTGCCGAGGAAACATTCTCCAGAATCTTCACAGAGGCGTGCTAACAGCTTTAATCCACAGATGCAGAGAGACGCTGCAGGGGTAGCAAAGCCAGGTTGCAGCAGATTCGGCAGAAGGTTAAAACCCAGGCAGCTGGTGGATTGATTAGTGATATGTGGAGTGTTTTGTGTTTTCTTTTTCTTTTTTTATGCCATGCATGTTTTGCCCTTAATAGATGTTTGGGGGGGGGGGGTTATATGTGGTGACACATATGTTGGGCTCACATTTCCACAGAGGTATGACTGCATGTGTATTGGGGGCTTCACGTCTGGAAGGACAAAAGACTTGAATCTGCAGAAGATAACGAGGAGGTGTGAGATTTGCCTTTTTGTCCCAACGAAGATGCCCCGGAGGGATTTCCGGTTCATCAATGAATGAGAGACAATGGTGAAGGGTCAAAGAGATGCTTTGTGACTGTATGTTTACTGAAGCACCATGTGACTTGAGTTCTGATGCTGGAAACGTATAAAAGGGTGATGTGAGATGATTCTCTCTCTTCTTCCTGCTTTGAGAATGCTAGAGGATGTGTTCTGTCAATAAAGTTGAACCTGAGAAATAAAACTCAGCCTCATCATTCGAACGCATCCACTACAGTACGATCATGGGAATGGTAGGATGGTATAGTAAGTTCATCCCCCACTTTGCTGAAAGAGCCGCAGTTCTGACTGACCTCACTAAGGCTTCGGTACCAAATAAGGTAAAATGGACAGAGGAGTGTGACAGAGAGTTTGAGGATCTGAAGAGGGCTATTTCTGGGGAGAAGGTTCTCTACAGTCCAGACTTTACTCGCTCGTTCATTTTACAGACTGATGCTTCAGGGGTTGGCATTGGAGCAGTACTTCTCCAGGAGGAGAAGGGAGAGAGACACCCAGTACTGTTCTTGAGCCGTAAGTTGTTGGACCGGGAGACAAGATATTCTACGGTAGAAAAGGAATGTCTTGCCATGAAATGGGCAATAGGGTCCCTTAAATATTATTTACTAGGGCGTCATTTTGTATTGGAGACAGATCATCGGGCCCTACAGTGGTTGGACAGAATGAAGGATGTAAATAGTCGTCTCACAGGGTGGTATGTGTCCCTCCAACTTTATAATTTTACTGTTCGGTATGTGGAAGGGAAAACCAACCTGGTAGCTGATAGCCTCTCACGAGTACATGACTCTTAGAGTACTGTACTCTCGGGAAAGGGGGGAGGAAATGTGACGATGGGATGTCATCACTGTTATGACTTATTGTTTGTGTGATTATGTTATATTTGGTATATATATTTGGTATGGTTAAGTATTTTGGGCAAAATAATGGATGATGAATTATTTCACATACCTTTGCCAACATGCTTCCTGTGCGTGTCCAGGCAAAAGACTCCGTTAGGAGTTGAGGGCCTTTTATAGGACACCAGCAGAAAGGAAACATCTATGGTAAGTTAGAGGGGTGGTTTAGCTTTGTAAAGAAGGGTTTTGAATTATTTATTGAATTATTTATATTGTTGTTGTTGTTATTGATTGTTATTTATTATATGTTATTTATATTGTATAGTTGGGAAAATATTTATGTATTTTAGAGATTAGTGGGTATGTGTAAATGATGGAAGGTTTATTGTTTTACCTGGGATTATGGTAGGGGCTAATCAGCCCTAATTATCTCTGTTAGTATAAAACAGGTGTGATGATTGTTAATGAAGAGTTGATCATTGTTGTTGAAGCAAAGCTTGAAGGAATGTGTCGGATGTCTGGAACTATTTACTTGTAAGTGATAATAAAATAAAAATGGAAAATTGGAATTGAAGATTTTGGCCGCTTCTTGCATCAGACCTCGCTACTTTCTCACAGCCTGTCAAGGCTGGTCAGCTGTGCGTCATTACTGCTCGTTAGTGTTCGCCTTTAAAAGCGAACGCTGGCGGCGGTAATGTCGCAGGAGTAAGGTCAACATCTCGTCAGTATTGTCTATGTCTTGTCAAGTTATGGTCTACGCCTCGTCAAGCTTTGTCAGAGCATCGTAAGACCTTCATGTCAGGTTCGTGTTCCATAGTTATGTCACAGTTTAGCTCGTAGTGGCTGGGGGCAGCCCTGCGAGCCCAAGTATTAGTTTGTGTGTGTGTTTGTGCTGAGAACGGCGCACAGTCTTGTCCTGTCTCGTCTTGTATTAATAAAACATCATCGCAAAAACTCACTGGTGGACTCTTGGCATCTCATGGTGATCCACGAGGATCACCGCATGACAAAAGTGCTGTTATAACTAATAAATATGTTATTTCACCTGCCAAAAATTGATTAAAGGTCTTAATCTGGATTGAAACTCCAGAAATCCAATCATAATTGGTTTATTCCTGTGCATGTAAACATGATCAATGATCATGTTTACATGTACACTAATAAACTGGTTATGATTAGATTTCTGCAGTTATCTGATTATTCAAGTGGCCATGTAAACAGAACAATCCAATAAAGGTCATGTAACTGGACTCATTAACTCAAGTGGTTTACCCTCCAGTAATCCATTTATTCAGTGCATGTAAACAAGAGAAAACTGGTTATTAGCCTTATCAGTTTATTGCCAGTAATTGGTTTATTGTGACCATGTAACTGGGGTCATTGTTCAAAATACAAACAAGTTCCAGGACTAAACAATAGATGGCAGCAATACGATATCTGGTTCCTTAAATGGCATTTGTTTTTTATTGTGATTAAGACATTGTCAGCAGCTTCAGTTCAAAACAGAGCGGAAAAGAAAAAAAAAATCAGGTTGTTCATACTTAGATGAAGATTCATCACTCAGGTTGTTCATGCTTTGTAAAAGATCAATGGTTCAATAAATGTCAACATTTCAGAAGATACTTCTTTGAACTAAAACAAACAATGAAATTTGGAGTTGCCATTAGGTTGTTTTGCTATTATTTTAGTGGTCCGGCCCACTTGATATTAAATCCAATGGTATGTGGCCTCCCGAGCTAAAATGAGTTTGACACCCCTGATTTAGACTGTCATAGAAGAGCCAAGTTCCTTATTAATACTGCTCTTTGTATTGTTTTGAATACAAGAAAATTAATTTGTAATTAAAAAACAACAACCTGCTGTGCCATTTTATTCTAGAATACTGATTGAGCCTTCCTGACTATGAAGAAAATATACAAACGATTAAATGCACAGAACAATAGAGTCGGGCATTTCTTTTTCTTATATTGATGATGCAATCACATTGATGATGCTGTTTCCAAATTTATGCAGATTGTTTCCTCTATGCCATGTGTCAACACAACGGAAATAAGCTATAGACAGCTTGCTCCTTCTGTAATTGATAACATGGTGGATAGTGTTTCAGCTTCTCTGCATCAGGCTCTAGACTTGGTGGCCCCCTTAAAAAAGAAAAAGTCTAATCAGAGATTTTTAACTCCTTGGTTCAACACAGAAACTCGTAGCTTAAAACAGAAGACTCGTCAATTAGAAAGAAAATGGCGCTCTACTAATTTAGATGAAATCTATTTAGCTTGGAGAAATCATCTTTTAATTTATAAAAAATCTCTTAGAAAAGCTAGAACGAGTTATTACTCTGCATTAATAGAAGAGAACAAGAATAATCCCAGGTTTCTTTTCAGTACTGTAGCCAGGTTGACAAAGAGTCAGGACTCTGTCAATCCTAGCATCCCCTTAGAGCTTACTAGTCAGGACTTTATGAACTTTTTCAATAATAAAATTTCATCCATCAGAGATAAAATCAATCAGATTCTTCCCACAGTTAACTTAAATACTGTAACTACTACAACTCCTTCTATTGATGTCTGTCTTGATGAGTTTACTCCAATCGACCTTTGTGAGTTAGACAAAATAGTTTCCTCATCCAAACCTTCAACTTGTCTTTTAGACCCTATTCCTACCAGGTTATTTAAAGAAGTCTTCCCACTTATTGGTAGCTTTATTCTTCATATAATCAATTCTTCATTAACTTTAGGCCATGTACCGCAGGCTTTTAAAACAGCTGTAATTAAACCCTTACTCAAAAAGCCAACGCTAGATCCAGGAGCTTTAGCTAACTATAGACCAATCTCTAATCTCCCTTTCATTTCAAAAATCTTAGAAAGAGTTGTTGCTACGCAATTATTTGACCACCTGCAGGGAAATGGTTTATTTGAGGAGTTTCAATCTGGGTTTAGAATCCATCATAGCACTGAAACAGCCTTAGTGAAGGTCACTAACGACCTCCTCATTGCATCTGATAATGGACTAGTTTCTGTACTTGTCCTTTTAGATCTTAGTGCAGCTTTTGATACTATTGATCATAATATTCTACTTGATAGATTAGAACACTATGTTGGACTTAATGGAACTTCGTTGCAGTGGTTTAGATCTTATTTATCTGATAGGTTCCAGTTTGTTCATGTAAATGATGAGTTTTCTCTCAGCTCAAAGCTTAGTCATGGAGTTCCACAGGGATCTGTGCTAGGCCCTACTCTTTTTAGTTTATATATGCTTCCGTTAGGCAACATTATTAGAAAGCACTGTATACATTTTCACTGTTATGCAGATGACACACAATTATACCTGTCAATGAAGCCAGATGATACTAATCAATTAGCCAAGTTAGAAGCCTGTCTTAAGGAAATCAAAGCTTGGATGACTTGTAATTTCCTGCTATTAAATTCAGATAAGACTGAAGTCATTCTTGTTGGTCCAAAAAACCTTAGAAATTCCTTTCCAAATCAAACTTTCAGTTTGGATGCAGTTACTCTTTCTCTTAATAGCTCTGTGAGGAACCTTGGAGTTATTTTTGATCAGGATTTGTCCTTCAATTCACATATTAAATTTGTTTCTAAGACTGCCTTCTATCATTTGCGTAATATTGCCAAGATTAGGAGCATCTTGTCTCAGAGTGATGCTGAGAAGCTGATCCACGCTTTTGTTAGCTCGAGATTAGATTATTGTAATTCTTTATTATCAGGCTGTCCTAAAACATCTTTAAAAAGTCTTCAGCTGATCCAAAATGCTACAGCAAGAGTTTTAACAGGTACTAGAAAGAGAGATCATATCTCTCCGGTTCTGGCCTCCCTTCATTGGCTTCCCATAGAGTTTAGAATTAAGTTTAAAATCCTTCTTCTTACTTACAAAGCTCTAAACAATCAGGCTCCTTTTTATTTAAAAGATCTGATACTACCGTATCATCCTAACAGAGCACTACGCTCCCAAAATGCAGGTTTACTTGTAATACCTAGAATCTCCAAAAGTACAATGGGAGGCAGAGCCTTCAGTTATCAAGCTCCTCTCCTGTGGAATCAGCTGCCAATCTGGATTCGGGAGTCAGACTCGATCTCTGTTTTTAAGAATAGGGCTAAAACCTACCTTTTTGATATAGCCTACAATTAGGGAGGATCATGTGTTTCTGAACCCTCCCTTAGTTATGCTGCTAATAGGTTTAGTCAGCCGGGGGACCTCCAGTAATGCACTGGGCCTCACTCCTTTCCTCACTCTCTATGAAATATTTTTTTTTTGCCGGTCATTAATATTTGTTTGTTCTCTCCCATAGATTGAGTCCCCATCGTGCTGTTTGCTCTCTACATGTCTGTTCTTTTCTTCTTCTCTGTCCCCTCACCCCCCAGCCAGTCGCAGCAGATGACTGCCCCTCCCTGAGCCTGGTTCTGCTGGAGGTTTCTTCCTGTTAAAAGGGAGTTTTTCCTCTCCACCGTCGCCAAGTGCTTGCTCACAGGGGATCGCCTGGTTGATTGCTGGGGTCTTTCTGCAACTGTGGGGGTCCTCCCTACAGTTGATAGTGCTATGAGATGACTGTTGTTGTGAAATGGCGCTATATAAATAAAGTTGAATTGAATTGAATATCATTATTCTGGCATACATACAGCCAGGCATGGCTGGTATCAGTGGGCTAGAGGGACTAAGCCCCCCTCCCCGCTTGAGGAAAAAAAGAAGAAAACTGTAAATTGTTTATAAATTATTTATAATAAATTACAAACATTTTACATTTTATTTTATACATTGTTTTACTTTGTTTTGTGGTAATGTAAAACTGTAAGAATCTCCAAAATGCACAAGAAAACACTTGATATGTACAGCATAATGAGCTGTATTTTTACAGCCCAAACATTGTAGCACAGGCTGCTGCACAGCCATTCAATTATATTTCTTCATTTATAAGTGGCAGATATAAGACCCACACCTTCTATTTGCTTCATATGACAATGACAGCAGATTAAATGGTGTAAAAGGCATTCAGGCAAGATAGAGGAGAGCAGCTTCAGTTTGTCTGACAGTGAGAGTGTAGAGGTGAGCCTTTTTTTACAACGTTCTGAACTTAACTTTGCAAAATAGCTGGAAGCTACAACAGTATGCTAGCTCAAGTTGTGAAGCTAATCTAGCACCTGGATAAATGTGAATTGAGGTTCATTAAAGTCTTTAAGATCTGTGAATATGTTCAGACTGTGTTTCAGAAGGAGATATAGTATTTTCTCTTGCTTTAATTAATGTTTTCATGTCTAACCAGTTTCATTTACACTTAAAATAATCCATCAAATTAGAATCAACTGCAAGTTGTTTTATCACAAAATTTATTAAGAGTAATGGTATAAAAGTTATAATCAACTAATCTAGTATTTATTCAGTTAAATACTCTGAAGTCTAATTAATTTATAGACTTCAAAATTACTGTATGTAAATTATACAGTGGAGATCAAAATTAGAGAAGAATGTATTACTTGATTTATTCTGACACTAGTGCATGCCTGTAGAAAGCAAGTATTCCTGTCTGAAACAAGTAGGCTAATTAGGTTTTACTGGCCCAAATGTAGGGTGTGTTTGAAAGTGGAATACAAAGAGGTTTAGCCTATACAGTATGTAGGCAATCACACATGTTAGACTTTGACAAATATGAAAGGGACTGAACACCACTAAGATTTATTTGATTATGTGAATATTAATTACAGAATTATTGAAAATGAATGGGACATCCAGTATTAGCGACTGTTTAAGAACCGCTTGTTTATTTGTTTGTCAGGCCACTTATTTGTGTGATCTTTTATGACTTACTAGTACATACTCGTGCATACCCGTGCATGCCCATAGAAAGCAAGTGTAAGCAAGGGTGTAAGCAAGCATGTCAGCACTCATTCAGTGATGCCTGCCTTTGATCTTTGATGGTGTCGCAGTGAGTCCTATGAACTTTGATGATTTCATAGCGAGTCCTATGATTGTGAGTCATGGCTGCGTTTGATCTTTGAAGATATCCTTTGTCCTATGATTTTTGCTGTTGGCTTAGCAAGTCCTATGATGCCTGCATTTGATCCTGGTTTAAATTAGTGTTGTCATGGTCTTGAGCGCTGATTCTGTCCGCGCTCGGGCTGTCCGGTATTTTCTCCGTTCTGTGTTGTCATATGGCCTTCCAGGGCATTTTTTGTGACAGTGTCACGGCGGGACTTCCGGTTGTCAGAGCCGCGCCGTGACAGCTGGATCACATTCCATTGATTATATTCTCCTTTCCTGATTAGTCCTTAGGCATTAGTTAAGGGAACAGCTGAGGCTGACTCCTCACTGCGACCTCACTTAACGTTGGTTCCACACAACGTTCGGCTGGAGTTCCTAACCCCGGCTCCAGTCACCCCCTTGTTTCAAGGCACATCTGTAAGTGTATTCCTAGTCTGTGCTTATCTTTATTGTGTCTTCGCTGTAGCCTATGTTCGTGTTTTTGCCCCACGTGGCTGTTCTTTTGTCATTTGTATCTCTTGTTAATAAATATGCAAACTCATCGGCTGGCCTATAGCGTCTCATTAATGGCCCGCGAGGGCCATCCATGACAGTAGGTCACAGCCAAAACGAGACGCCGGTCACCATGAGTTTGCGTTTTTTTGGGCTTGTAGTTTTCCCCCCGTTCTTTCCGTGTACCAGCGTGTTGGGAAATGACGTCGCCAAGGAAGGGCTATGCTTTGAGCTTGGGCTACGAACTAGTTATGTCCCTCATCGAAATAGATGGTATCATCTCGCAAGCTCAAAATGACCCCTTTCCTGACGGTTCATGCTGGTACTTGGACCTCGCAGAGGCGGCAATTAACCACAATCCTCGCCATGCCAACCACGCCGAAGTCAGGAAGAGGATGGCGGAAATCACAGCACTCCGGGAAAAGATCCGTGGACCAGAGGGGAATTCCGGCAGGAAGCCAAAGGTGAGGCATTCCCGCTACTTGCCCCAGGATCCAGTTCCTGTCACCCTTCCAGCCCAGGAGTCTACGTCACCCAAGTGCTGTTCCCATCCACAGTGGAGGAGGAGGTCAGCTGGATTCCCCCAGAAGAGACGCAGTGGGTAGCTGAGCTCATCCGGGGCCATGTGACTAAGGCTCGTTCAGCTGTCCATCCTACTCAGATCGTAAAGCATGTGGTGGCGGCAGTCAGACTGGTGGAGGCCCATCCCGAACTTGATGATTTTCACTAGTACGCTGAGCTGCTAGCCTCTGTCTCTGCGCAGCAGCGGCATTTCCCAGACCTAACCTTTGCCTCACCCTCTGCCGGTAAACGTCGGCACCCTGCTCGTAATCAACCTCTGCGAGATCCCCGTCCGGATCCAGTTCTGGGCCACTGAGAGAACTCTGCTGCCCAGCCAGCTGTTGCCCCTGCGTCACGACGGAAGAGAAAGACAGCAGCCTCCGCCTCCGGGCCTTCTGTTTCCGCTGTTCCGTCAGCTCCTCGTCCCCAGACTGCTTCAGGTGCTCCTCCCTCCTCCTCGTCACTCTCTCCAGCTGCTGTGAGCTTCACGAGTCCTGCCCCGGCTGTGCCCGTCACCGATCCTGTGCAAGCGGCTCCTCTTCGTCTTCCCGGGGGACCCTCCGTCACCATCTGTAGGGGGAAGAGAAGAACCAAGCCCGTTACAGCAGAGGCCATCGGCCCTCTGGAGAATAGGCAAGTGCTGTTTCATTCTCTCACTCTACATAATGAATTGCCTTGTCTGAATCCTGGGAGTGGAGTTCGGGGTTCACAGTCTCCCGAGCTTCCTCCACCTGCTGTAGCTATTAATTGTGAACCTGCATCCTCTGTGTCTCCTTCCCCTGAGCGTCCCCCGGTGCCAGGAATCCACCGCCAGATGAAGAAGGAGCCTGCAGCCCTGGAGAGCCTGGTACCAGTCCCACAGCCATGTCACAGGCAGAGGAGGAGGGCAGACTGCCGGTTGAAGCCTGCGCCGACGATCAAGTGTCCCCGGGTCTTTGTGGAGGAGCAGTTCGACCCAGCGGGCCACGGATCCACTGCCTCCACGCCGTGTGGGCCTTCGGCATGGACCTCAGCGCCAGGGAGTCCCCAGACTGTGATGACCATCATGCCGGCTGCAGAGCCCGCTGCAGTCGAGTGGGAACCAGGAGTGGACCTCCAGATCATTGAGCCTGGATCGTCGGAGTCCTGGACAGCGGTTGAGCCCGAGATCAGGCAAGTGCTCTATTTTGTCTTTCTCTTCTCTATTCTGGAGCATTATTGCCTGTCTCTCGGGGGAAACGAGCCGGATGCAGCTGACCGCTGCATCCGAGCCTGTCTCGCCAGGCTCTGCCGCTGCCGGTGATCCTGAACCCGGTTCTTTCTGTTCCTCTGAGCCTTCTCTCAGAGTCACCGGTGACAAGTCTGTTTCGGTCGTCGTCGTGGAGGTTCCAGTTTCGTGCTAGGAGGTCATTCCTGGTACTGCGCCGGCCCAGTCGGGGTCCGTCGTGGGAACAGCTCCGACCCAATCGGGGTCCGTCGTGGGTGCAGCTCCGACCCAATTGGGGTCCGTCATGGGGGCTGTTTCGGTCCAGTCAGGGTCCGTCGTGGGTGCTGCGCTGTCCCAATCGGGGTCCAGCAAGGGCGCAGCGCCAGTTCGGTTCAAGGTCGGTGAAGGAGCTGTAGATTCTCCGCCGTCTGATGTCGGACTGGCTCCTCTTCTTTCCTTCTTTCTTCCCCCACCGGGTGCTGCTGGGTTTCCCCGTATTCAGCTCGGCTTTCCCTCACTATCCCTCTCAGTAGGGAGGTCGCCTCCGAGTTCTCCCCTCCGGTCCTGGTGGCCAAAAGACGCGGGTTGGCCGCCCGGGAGACTGCTTTGCCGGTTCGGCATTCTGGGTCGACCACCCGAAGGACTGCCTTGTTGGTTCGGCAACCTGGTCCGGCCGCCAGAGGTACTGTTTCTCCGGGCCTGGGACTGGGGTAGGCCGCCTGAACTGTTTCTTTTTTCCCTGCCTGCGATTTGGACTCTGGATGCGGGTACACCATCAAAACATTTTTTTTTCTCTCTTTCTCTTGGTGCTCTGCCTGCCGGCATCCCTGTAAGTGGTGTTTTTTTCCCCTTCCTCTGTAGTTGAGAGATGCTCTTTTGTTTTTTTTCTTTGCCTGTTGATAATATTGGACTATATTTGTAGTGTTGCTGCTCTACTTTGTAGCTTTTTGAGCTTTATTTTCCCTGGTGTTTATAGGGTACTGTATATTTTTGTTATGTACCTGTATTTTAGTTTTCTTGTTTCCTCTGTCGTTTGAGAGATGCTCATTTGTTTTTGTCTTTGCCTGTTTATAATTTTGGACAGTATTTGTGGTGTTGCTACGCTGCTGTGTAGCTCTGAGGGTTTTTTTTCCTGGTGTTTATAAGGTTCTGTGTATTTTTGTACGTATCTGTATTTTTGTCCCCTTATCAGTCGGAAGGTTATGTATGTTCTTTGTGTATTCTACTATGCTCTTGGATTATCTTTAGCATGTTCGGCCTTGTGTTCTTTTAGGGTTTATGCCTCATCATCTTGGTTATTCTTGTTGTCCTCTGTTGTGTGTGTGTGTTTTTTTTCCTGATATAGTGTTCTACTCTTCTTTTTGTGGTTCTCACCCTCCTGGCCTAGTTCCCCCTCCGCCCTCCCTGGGTCGGGCCTGTAATCCTTCTGGTTGGGGGAGGGGGGCTTGGATGTTACGTTTGCGCCTGAAATGCGCCTTTTGAGCGGGGAGTACTGTCATCGTCTGAGTGCTGATTCTGTCCGTGCTCGGGCTGTCCGGTATTTTCTCCGTTCTGTGTTGTATATGGCCTTCCAGGGCATTTTTTGTGACAGCGTCACGGCGGGACTTCCGGCAGTCAGAGCCGTGCCGCACCGTGACAGCTGGATCACATTCCATTGATTACATTCTCCTTTCCTGATTAGTCCTTAGGCATTATTTAAGGGAACAGCTGAGGCTGACTCCTTGCTGCGACCTCGCTTAACGTTGGTTCCACACAACGTTTGGCTGGAGTCCCGAACCCCAGCTCCAGTCACCCCCTTGTTTCATCGCGCATCTGTAAGTGTATTCCTAGTCTGTTTATCTTTATTGTGTCTTCGCTGTAGCCTATGTTCGTGTTTTTTCCTCATGTGGCTGTTCTTTTGTCATTTGTATCTCTTGTTAATAAGTATGCAAACTCATTGGCTGGCCTATAGCGTCTCATTAATGGCTCGCAAGGGCCATCCATGACAAGTGTGTCCTATTCTTAATTGGGTGATGAGTATCTCTTCTTTTCCGTTTCTGGCAACTCCTATTCGGTTTAAAGTGCTGTGTCCTATTCGTAATCGGGTGATGAGTATCTCTTCTTTGGTGAGTGATGGTCTATATGACATCATAAAGACAAGAAAGCAGGCATCGTGAGTGATGGTCTATATGACATCATAAAGACATGAAGGCAGGCATCATAGGACATCATGCCTACATCATAGGTAGCCAGTCCTCTTGTCTATATGATGGCATTGCGAGTCCTATGTTGCCTGATATCATAGGATCATCATAGGGCATCATGCAGACATTATAGGTCGTCCTATGATGTGCTATGATCGTGACCCACAGACATGATGTACTGCTTCGAATGGGTGTGGTTTAGAGTGTCCTATTGTTAATTGGGTGATGAGTAAGATTGCCATATTTACACCAAAACTGACAGATTTCTTGAATTTATAGAGTGATGACATTTTTTTCAGATCTGCAGATTTACTGCTTCGAATGGCTGTGGTTTAAAGTGCTGTGTCCTATTGTGTATATGACGCCATCGTCCTTTTGTGTATAGCCCCTACTTGTTACTTCTTCTCCTGCTTGTTACTGTTCTGTGTTATGTTGCTTACCTGTGTCTATGTGTCCTATGTGTATGTCTTTTAGCGAGTCCTGCGCTCTGTATGACGTCGTATAGACATCCTTCTGAGATCATAGGAACAGCAGCCTTACGGTTTATATGATGTCATATAGAGTCCGGTTTATGTGATGTCATATAAACATCAGGTAACTTGTCCTATGAACACCAACATCATAGGAACATCATAGGACATCCGGCAAGACATCATAGGCCATCCTAGGATGTCCTATGATTGTGACAGACAGACACACAGAGATTTCATTTCTTAAATTTATAGTGACTAGTACATACCCGTGCATGTCCATAGAAAACAAGTACAGTTAGGCCCAGAAATATTTGGACAGTGACACAATCTTCATGATTCGGGCTCTGCATGCTACCACATTGGATTTGAAATGGAACAACTACAACGGAATTGAAGTGCAGACTTTAAGGTTTAATTCAAGGGGTTGAAAAAAAACATATGATTAAACATGTAGGAATTGTAGCTATTTTTATACAAACGCTCCTCATTTCAGGGGCTCAAAAGTAATTGGACAAATAAACATAACCCTAAGTAAAATGTTACTTTTCAATATTTTGTTGAGAATCCTTTGCAGGCAATGACTGCCTGAAGTCTGGAACCCATGGACATCACCAAACGCTGGGTTTCCTCCTTTGTGATGCTTTGCCAGGCCTTTACTGCAGCTGTCTTCAGTTGTTGCTTGTTTGTGGGTCTTTCTGCCTTAAGTTTTGTCTTGAGCAAGTGAAATGCATGCTTGATTGGGTTGAGATCTGGTGATTGACTCGGCCATTGCAGAATATTCCACTTTGTTGCTTTAAAAAACTCCTGGGTTTCTTTTGCAGTATGTTTTGGATCATTGGTCCAATCAATCAGCGCCAATCAGTGCCGTCCAATCAATTTTGCTGCATTTGGCTGAATCTGTGCAGAAAGTATATCCCTATACACTTCAGAATTCATCCGGCTGCTTCTGTCTTTTGTCACATCATCAATAAACACAAGTGACCCAGTGCCATTGGAAGCCATGCATGCCCATGCCATCACACTGCCTCCACCATGTTTTACAGAAGATGTAGTGCTTTGGATCATGAGCTGTTCCAATTCTTCTACAAACTTTTTTCTTCCCATCATTCTGGTACAGGTTGATCTCAGTCTCATCTGTCCAAAGAATGCTGTTCCAGAACTGGGCTGACTTCTTCAGGTGTTTTTTGGCAAAGTCAATTCTGGCCTTTCTATTTTTGAGGCTGATTCATGGTTTGCACCTTGTGGTGAATCCTTTGTATTTACTCTCATAAAGTCTTCTCTTTATGGTAGACTTAGATACTGATACACCTACTGCCTGGAGAGTGTTCTTCACTTGAGTGAATGTTGTGAAGGGGTTGTTCTTCACCATGGAAAGGATTCTGTGATCAGCCACCACTGTTGTCTTCTGTGGACGTCCAGGCCTTTTTGAGTTCCCAAGCTCACCAGTGCACTCTTTTTGTTCTCAGAATGTACCAAACTGTTGATTTGGCCACTCCTAACATTTCTGCTATCTCTCTGATGGATTTCTTCCTTTTTTTCAGCCTCAGGATGGACTGTTTCACCTCCATTGAGAGCTCCTTTGACGGCATGTGGTGTGTTCACAGCAGCAGCTTCCAAATGCAAACGCCACACCTGGAATCAACTCCAGACCTTTTAACTGTTTAATTGATGACAGGTTAACAAGGGAAGAGCCCATGCAGCCTTGTTATTTTTTTTTTGCAGCCTTCTGAGTCAATTGTCCAATTACTTTTGGTCCCTTGAAAAAGAGGCGGCTACGTATTAAAGAGCTGTAATTCCTAAACCCTTGCTACAATTTGGATGTGAATACTCTCAAATTATAGCTGACAGTCTGCACTTTAAGCCCATATTGATTATATAATTGTATCCTGAATATGTTTTCGTAAACAGCTAAAATAACAAAACTTGTGTCACTGTCCAAATATTTTTGGGCCTAACTGTATAAGCAAGTATTTCTGCATGACCATAGAATGCAGGTGTAAGAAAGGGTGTAAGCAAGCACGTCAGCACTCATTAGCTATGTTTACATGGACACAAGTAACCGGATTAAAAGCCTGATCGGAATAAAAATGCTTCATGTAAACACGTAAATCTGAATATTCTAACCCGATCACGCTCATTCAGATGAAAATTTCATTCTGATTGAGAGGGGTGGGTTATGCCGATTGTTAATCCGAATGGTGCGCATGAAAACACTTATTCCGAACGTAGGGCAGAAAATATGTTTACTGCGCATGTCTGTACACCAGCCGCATGTCGACGTGACGTATTTCCGCCTTAGCAACAGCTAGCGGAAAACATAGCGGGAGTAAAATAAAACTGGTCTGTATCGTCCTGCTGTCTCCCTCTGTTCGTCATATGCAGAAGGATGTACTTGTAGCTTCATTACGGAGACCAGCAGAAACAAAAGTACAGTCTGAATAACACAATACAGGTCAATTTCGACACGAAGCAGGGCTTGCTAACACCGGAAGTTGCTTCTTCTTCTACTGTTTTCGGAATGTTGAAATGTCGACGTGCACATGTCAAAATGATTTATTCCGTTCAAATGTGTGACACATGGAAACGCACGTCCTAATCTGATCAGCTTTTTCAGGATCCATGTAAACGGTAAAACTCTGATCTGAATTGTAATCAGATTGAAGAAATTTTGCCCATGTAACTGTGGCCAGTCAGTGATGCCTGCCTTTGATCTTTGATGGTGTCATAGTGAGTCCTATGATCGTTGATGATGTCATAGTGAGTCCTATTATCGTGAGGCATGCCTGCGTTTGATCTTTGAAGATGTCCTATGTCCTATGATCTGTGACACACAGACATGATGTATTGCTTCGAATGGGTGTGGTTTAAAGTAGTGTGTCCTATTGTAGCGATTCCTGTGCTCTGTATGATGTCATATAGACATCCTTCTGAGATCATAGGAACAGCAGCCTTATGGTTTATCTGACATCATACAGAGTTCAGCTTATGTGACGTCATGTAGACGTCCAGTAAATGGTCCTATGAACACTGACATCATAGGAACATCATAGGATATCAGGGAGACCTGTGCATGCCCGTAGAAACCAAGAAACCGGAGCACCCTGAGAAAATCAGCACTTCGCTTGGCATTTTACACATTTGTAGTGTAGACTGGCATTCGTCAAGGTTACACATTTGCCTGCTGGAACCTCAGGTGCTTCATCTTCATGGCATCTTTTCTGACGTGCAGCAGTTGTCGTCATTCTATTGCTCTCAATCTGGTGGGTCGTCTTCTTCTTCGTTGAGACCACTGGTTGAGGGATAGGTGCGTCGTAATTCCAGTTCATGGACAGGATCATTACTACACTACTACACTTGATAGCCAAAAGGCCGAGAAGCGATCATCACTCTATAAAAGCAATAAATCTGTGTGTGTGTGTGTCTGTCACGTTTATAGGACATCATAGGACAGCCTATGATCTCTGGGTCGTCGTCTTCGTTGAGACCACTGGTTGAGGGATAGGTGCGTTGTAAAGGTGCGTTGTAATTCAAGTTCATGGACAGGATCATTACTATACTACTACACTTGATCTTAGCCAAAAGGCCGAGAAGCGATCATCAAAATAGATCTGAGCAAAAAGAGGCTTTCCGGCATGGACTCACTCTATATGACATCATAAAGACATGAAGGCAGCCTTGATGTATATGACATCATAAAGACAATCACGAGTCGTCCTATGATGCCTGAGTTCATTGGACATTCTATGATGTTCAGGCAGAGATCATAGGCCGTTCTATGATGTCCTATAAATGTGACAGACACACACACAGACAGACACACAAAGATTCCTTGCTTTTATAGAGTGATGATCCATCCATCCATCCATCTTCTTCTGCTTGATCCTTTTCGGGTTGCGGGGGGGCTGGAGCCTATCCCAGCATCATTGGGCGAGAGGCAGAGTACACCCTGGACAGATCGCCAGTCCATCGCAGGGCCAACACAGAGAGACCGACAACCATTCACTCTCACAGTCATACCAATGATAGTAATGATATTCGTAAGTGTCGTATCTTGCACTTTGGGGAATGGGAGTTGTTCAGTCATCATAATTGTTTTAGTTTATATGTGTAGTTTATAGTGTATCATCAATAAACTCATGCAGTACTACAACAGGACATGTTTACAAATATCTGAGACCTACTGTAGTGCATCTTTTTATACTTTAGCAATATTATAAGTACAAAACACCCAACATTATTATACACAGCAGAATGGTACATTTGGCTGCGACTGTTTGATCAGTGTTGGGCATTTGTAAATATTTAAATAAAAATGATTTTATTTCATTATTTGAGCATTTTTGTGTCTTGTTTGGTCACGGTCGCCGTTTAGTGAAAGCGTGCATACAGTATGTCTCCGCATAGGATATGCAATTGATCTCACCATTCCACTCCACAATCAAGGCGGTACTATGATCAAGTTTTTAATTTTTAGATACTCGCGCGGGAGGGGAGAGTCACGGTCCTGCAAAAGACAGTGGTACCACACGGGTGAAGCAGCAGTCGGGACTCCTGTCTACCACTGACCGGAAAGGCTGGGCATGCCTCCCCGCGAAGGATCATGGTCCGCCCGGTCGGACACCAGTGTTGGAGAAGCAGCAGCTGAACTGGCGGATCACAGTCCTTCACAGGGAGCCAAGCCAAGCCTGCCTACGCAATCACAGCAACTTTATGGTGAAATTTTTTTAAGCATTAAATCTTCAGTATTATCTTTTTCTAGTCAAATTTGTCACTTTTTGTGTCCATGTTTTGCTCACAGAGTACTGTGGTTACTGATACCGTGATGCTGCGTATTATCCAATCAGTACGGAGTCAATCCAAAAACCCGCCCACAACTCTAGAAGCCAGCGCACAAGAGAGCAATGACTAAACTTTTACTGAAAAAAATTAAATATTTTGACTGAACAACTCCATACTCAGGGATGCAAACCCTCATAACCTCAGCAAAAGCACTTATAAAATCTGAGGCCAATGTGAAGAACGGTTTGAGAGACACACACGTGGACAAAATTGTTGGTACCCCTCTGTTAATGAAAGAAAAACCCACAATGGTCACAGAAATAACTTGAATCTGACAAAAGTGGAAATAAATAAAAATTCTATGAAAATTAACCAATGAAAATTAGACAATGCTTTTGAATTCTGGTTCAACAGAATTACTTTAAAAAAACAAACTCATGAAACAGGCCTGGACAAAAATCATGGTACTCCTAGAAAAGATTGAAAATAATGTGACCATAGGGACATGTTCAACAAAGATGTGTCCTCTAATTAACATCACAGGTGTCTACAAACTTGTAATCAGTCAGTCAGCCTATTTAAAGGGTGACAAGTAGTCACTGTGCTGTTTGGTGACATGGTGTGTACCACATTAAACATGGACCGGAGGAAGCAAAGGAGAGAGTTGTCTCAGGAGATTAGAAAGAAAATTATAGACAAGCATGTTAAAGTTAAAGGTTATAAGACCTTCTCCAAGCAGCTTGATGTTCCTGTGACTACAGTTGCACATATTATTCAGAAATTTAAGATCCACGGGACTGTAGCCAACCTCCCTGGATGTGGCCGCAGGAGGAAACTTGATGAAAAATGGAAGAGACGGATAATACGAATGGTAACAAAACAGCCCAGAACAACCTCTAAACACATTCATGGTGAACTCCAAGGTCAAGGTACATCAGTGTCAGATCGCACCATCTGTCGTTGTTTGAGCCAAAGTGACAAACAAATCTACCTACGGGTACAAATAAAGCAACCTGAACCTGAAAAGTGGACTTCATGGGAGACGAACAAGGAGGACACCACTGTTGAAAACAAATCATCAAAAAGCCAGACTGGAATTTGCCAAACTGCATGTTGACATTGCACATAACTCTCACACTGCAACCACGTTTCACTGTCTCCCATTCTGCCCACTTTCACCCAGTATGTCACATGCCACACTAGAGACAATAAAACACTGGATTTGTTCTACGCAAACACTAAGGAGGCGTACACCTCATCACAACTCCCCCCACTTGGGAGATCGGATCACAACTTGGTTCATCTCCGACCGGTGTACAAACCCCTAGTGCACAGACAACCTCCGGCCATGCACACTGTGGAGTTATGGTCTGAGGAGACAATGGACACTCTAAAGGACTGTTTTGAAGCCACTGCCTGGAAGCAGCTCTGCGATCCACATGGTGAGGACATCGATGGCCTCATTCACACCTTCACGGGCTACCTCAGCTTCTGTGTGGACAAATCCGTTCCCACCAAGACCATACGGCGTCACTCAAACAACAAACCCTGGATCAACCCTGAGATAAAAACACTTCTGAGAGAGAAGAAGAGGACCTTCAGGTCGGGGAACAGGGAGATGCTGAAGTCCGTACAGAGGGAGCTGAGGAGAAAGATCAGAGAAAGCAAGGACAGCTTCAGGAAGAAGATGGAGGACAAGCTGCAACAGAGCGACATCAGCGGGGTCTGGAGAAACCTCAAAACCATCTCGGGGCTCCAGAATACCTCCCTCCAGGCCACGGGGGGCAGGGAGTGGGCGAACAACCTGAATCTGTTTTTCAATAGATTTGACCAACCGCCATCCCCCCTGTCTGCACAACAACCACTGCTGCCTCTAAGAAATCAAGTCCTGCTACCCACTCCCCACTCCACCGACATCCCCCCCACTCCCAACACACAGCCCCCCATCCTGACCCTGACCAAGACCCAGGTGAGGACGGAGCTGAGGAAGATCAAGGCGAGGAAGGCGTCGGGACCGGACGGCATCAGCGCAAAGCTCCTCAAGTCCTGTGCAGACCAGCTGTGTGGGATTGTGACGTATATCTTCAACATGAGCCTGAAACTGGGGAGGGTACCACAGCTGTGGAAAACATCTTGTGTGGTACCTGTACCAAAAACTTCCCACCCCAAAGACCTGAACAGCTTCAGACCGGTGGCCTTGACGTCCCACTTGATGAAGACCCTGGAGAGACTGCTCCTTGCTCATCTCCGCCCCCTGGTGGAACCAGCGATGGATCCACTCCAGTTCGCCTACCAGCATGGCATTGGGGTGGAGGATGCGGTGATCTTCCTCCTTCACCGTTCTCTGTCCCACCTGGAGAAGCCCGGGAATATGGTGAGGATCATGTTCTTTGACTTCTCCAGTGCTTTCAACACCATCCAACCGATGATCCTGAAGGACAAGCTGCTGCGCGCAGGGGTGGACCAGCACCTGTCATCATGGATCCTGGACTACCTCACGAACCGGCCTCAGTTTGTGAGAACCCGGGACTGTGTTTCCGACACGATCATCAGTAGCACGGGGGCCCCCCAGGGAACGGTGCTGGCTCCCTTCCTGTTCACTCTTTATACTGCGGACTTCTCACACAACACAACACATTGCCATCTACAGAAGTTCTCTGATGACTCTGCGATCGTTGGTCTCATCTCCAGCGGAGATGAAGCTGAGTACAGAGGGCTTATCCAGGACTTTGTGGACTGGTGCCATCGGAACTGCCTCCAGATCAACGCGAGGAAAACTAAGGAGCTGGTGGTGGACTGCCGCAGGCATGGGCAGCCCCTCACAGCACCAGTAAATATACAGGGAACAGACATCGAGATGGTGACATCCTACAAGTACCTGGGTATTCATCTGAACAATAAACTAGACTGGTCACACAATACTGACGCACTCTACAAGAAGGGACAGCGCAGGCTGTTCCTGCTGAGGAGACTCAGGTCTTTTGGTGTACAAGGGGCGCTGCTGAAGTCATTCTATGACACGGTGGTGGCATCAGCCATCACTTTTGGAGTGGTCTGCTGGGGCAGTGGCATTACTGCAGCCGATAGGAAGAGACTGAACAAACTGATTAAGAAAGCTAGCTCTGTCCTGGGGCAACGCCTTGATCCGATGGAGGAGATAGGAGAGAGAAGGACGGTGGCTAAACTGTCATCTCTGCTGGAGTCCGAGTTCCACCCTATGCAGGACATACTGGATGCACTGAGGAGCTCATTTAGCAGCAGACTACATCATCCCAGGTGCACAACCGAGAGGTTTCGTAGGTCCTTCCTACCAACGGCTGTCAGACTGTACAACCTAAGCAGGGCTGCTCGCAGAGATAGCAAAAAGACGTAACAAACTAATAGGTTTTTTTTTTTTTTTTGAATGCAAAAGATGCAATAGACTTACACAATGGTCCTCTCCGGCATACAACTAGGAACATACCGGTCGCTATGGAGGGTGAGAATATGTATGGGCACATAATCATACCATGTAGGATAACTAAATAGACGGTTATGCTGTTTCATCCCACCTAGCAACAATGCTCTGCACTGTGTGTGTTTATATATTTACATATTTATTCCATCTAGCTACAATGCTCTGCACTGGGTGTGTTTATATTTATATATCTATATATTTATTCCATCTAGCTACAATGCTCCGCACTGTGTTTTTATATATCTACATATTATTCCATCTAGCTACATTGCTCCGCACTGTGTGTGTTTATATACTTGCATATTTATTCCACCTAGCTGCAATGCTCCATACTGTGGGTGTTTATATATTTACATATTTATTCCATCTAGCTACAATGCTCTGCACTGTGTTCATATATTCATATATTTATTCCATCCAGCTACAATGCTCTGCACTGTGTGTCTGTGTGTGTGTGTGTGTATATATATATTTTATAGTAATATGTACATATGTATATTAGCTGCTCTTGCTTGCTTGTTTTTTTTTTTTTTTTTTTTTTTTTTTTTTCTTGCCTTCTGATTGTTGCTCTGAGTGTTGCTATCCCTGTGCTGTTGCAATCCTGGAATTTCCCCGTTGTGGGACTAATAAAGGCTTATCTTATCTTATCTTATCTTATCTTATTTTTATTGAATGTTTTTACAAACAAAACACAAACAATCAAACACTAACACTAAAATAATTTAAAAAAAAAATACTAAAAACACCAACAACCACTAACAAAAGCAGGTCTTCAACAATGCTCCTCTATTTAGTCTAGGCAATCCATTACGTAAGTATACATACTATACATTCACCAATTTGGAATTTACAAGGTCCACACACATCATTCACCTTCTTCTTCAAAAGTTATGTTTAAGTTCTTTACATAATCAATGAAAGGTCTCCATATATTCTCAAACACAATTTCTTTTGATTTCAATATGTATGTTATTCTTTCTAATGGAAGGTTTGTTAACATCTGTCTTAACCACTGAGTCACATCTGGTCTATGAGTCTTTTTCCACAATAGTGCAATAAATTTTTTGGCGTTAAGTAAACTGAGGTCTATGAATGCTCTTTCACTCTTGTTAAAGTTATGCTTTTCTGGATAAAGACCCAACAAAAACAGTTTAGGATTCAATATGATTTGTTTTGAAATTATTTTTTCAATTGTTACCCTTACCTCTTCCCAAAACATTCTAATTTTTCTACATTCCCATAAACAATGAAATAGGGTTCCTTTACTTTCCATACATTTTGTGCACGTATCTGGTATGTTTTTGTTATATCTATTTAACTCCACCGGTGTAACATACATCCGCATTAACCATTTAAAATGTATCAATTTAAGACGTACATTTATTGATTTGGTTTGAGCTTCTGCACAAGCCAATTCCCATTGTTCCTCTGAAATTTCAGTTTGCAGGTCTTCTTTCCAATAATTCAGTCTTTTCTGTGAGTTTTCACTTGAGGATAATGTCAATGAGTTATAAAACTCTGAAATAATACCCTTTCTCTTACTATCTTTCGTCAAGATTTTTTCCAAGGATGAATAAGTAGGTCGGATGAGAGCATTATTTTGATTTGATCAAATGAAGTTCCTAAGCTGAAGATATTTAAAAAAAATGTGTTCTATGAAGATTAAATTTGATCCTCAGTTCTTCAAAAGACATTATGTTATCTGAACCTGACAAATATAAGTCTCGAATCTTTTGAATCCCTTTTAAATTCCATACTTTAAATACAGCATCCGCTCTCCCTGGTTTAAAATATTGATTACCCCATATTGGGCTAAATTGTGACAATAAGTGTGGCTCTTTTAGATATTTTTTAGTTTCACACCATATTTTGATCATATGCTTTGCAAATGGGTTTTTAACTTGCTTCTGTAATTTTTTTGCCGAGTCTGAGTATATGAATATGGGAAGAGGTAAAGGTAAATTGTATGATTCCATTTCAGTCCAGTGAGGGAGATCATTTGATGAAAAATAATATGTCATAGACCTCAGTTGTGCTGACCAGTAATACAACATAAAGTTTGGACATTTCAGACCACCACGATCAAATGGTAAATATAGTAAGGACAGACGTAATCTAGCCCTCCTATTGTTCCAAATAAATTCCACTAACTTTTTTTTAATTCTTAAGAATAGATCTGAAGGTGGTGGTAAAGGAATGTATTGAAATAAATAAAGCACCTTGGGTAAGATATTACTTTTAAGTATATTAATTCTCCCAATCATCGACATCGGTAGTGACATCCATCTCTGAAGTAACTCATTAATGTCTATCATTAAGGCTTCATAGTTGGCACTGGCGACTAATTCTAGCTGAGGCAAAATTTGAATTCCTAAATATTTAAACTGATTTACAACTTTGAATTGATTTACCTCAGGACCTGGGTGATTTCTCTGGGTCTCATTTAGCATTAATATTGAAGATTTAGTTTTATTTATTTTATATCCTGATATTTCCCCCAAATTCTTTATTAAATTCAACAAAGTCGGAATTGATTTTTTAAGATTCGACATGAACAAAATTATGTCATCAGCATACAGGGAGATTTTATGTTCTGTTGGTCCTATTTCAATTCCATTTATTTGTGGATGCAAACGTACTGCCATCGCTAAAGGTTCAATTGCCATAGTAAACAGTAAAGGTGAAAGTGGACAGCCTTGTCGACATCCTCTATTGATTTTTATTGATTTTGAAATATTGCTGTTTGTTAGGATTTCTGCTATAGCATTATTGTATATTATCTGAACCCATTTTATGAAATTATTTCCAATTCCAAACCTTTGTAGGACTTCAAAAAGAAAGGGCCATTCGACCCTATCAAAGGCCTTTTCGGCATCCAATGATAGGAGAGCTGTATCCGGTGCTTCTTTATTAGAATAGATAATATTAAATAGTCTTCTTACATTATGGAAGCCTTGTCTTCCCTTTATAAAGCCATTCTGATCTCGGTTAATAATATTTGGTAATATTTCTTGTAGCCGTCTTGCTAAAATTTTACAGATTATCTTAAGGTCAGCATTTAATAGGCTTATTGGTCTCATATTTTCACATTTATTAGAGGGTTTACCTGGCTTTGGCAACAGTATAATTAAGGCATTATTCATGTATAATGTATTTAATAATAATAATAATAATAATAATAATAATAATAATGTATAATGTGTATTTATATGTACATATGTATGTATATTCACTGCTCTTATTTTCTTATCTTCTAAATTATTGCTGTGAGTGTTGCTATCCCTGTGCTGTTGCAATCCTGGAATTTCCCCATTGTGGGACTAATAAAGGCTTACAGTATCTTATCTTATAATAAAACCCCAGTCTCCATCAGACCATGATGGTTCTAGTGTTTATAAAATACAGTAAACACGGTCAAATAATCAATTTATTCATGAATAGTCCTTGATTAAATTAGATACAAATGCTTCATTTATACATATTAAACAAAAAAGTCTGCCATATTAAATGAAAATCTAAATTTTGAAATATAATGAACAAAAATAAACTTATTTTAGTGGGGTTTGTGCTTAAACAAAAACTTAAAAAAGAAAGCTTTACATATTCATCATCATCATAGCAGTCTGTCGGGGGCGACAATGACTGTTTCATTTAGGTCTGATCAAATTCCTCCACGCAGCTCTGTCCTTCGTCTTCTGCTGCCAGGAACTCCTGACCTTGTTAACCCGGGTGACGTCTGAGCCGGTATGAGTTGCTCTCTGACTGACCATTTCATGAAACTGCTTGCAAAGTATTTGAGTACCACTAGCTTTTGCTGGACTAGCGGCACATTCTTGGCAGGTAGAGGTATTATCAGTGGCAAGGACAGGCCAAGAAAACGATGCTCCTCCAAACTGGCTGTGCCTGTGCTGATGACCCGCTTCCTCCTCAGCTGTGCCTGTGCACAATTTTGCGGTGCTCTTGGTGGATGGGTGGGCATTGTTAAAATGAAGTGACTGCGTCTGTGTTCATAATTTCACGTGTTGTTAGTAGATCACTGGCAAAAATTGGCCACTCTGTGAGGTGCTCTGTCTAATTTGTGCACTTGCTAATTTGCACTGCCTTAGTAAATCTGCTCCATAATCTCAAGCCATAACAATAACCCCAAAGTCCTTTTTGCAACCACTGATCACTTAATCAACCCAGATTTTAATAAACTAACCTGCCATCCAACTCTCCATGTGAGAGATTTGCAGACCACTTCAGGTGCAAAATTGATTCTATCCACCTTATTCTTAGCCCCCATGATGCCTTTCATGAATTATGGGCGCAACTTCCGGTACTAGTTTAGAAGGTGTAGTTGTCACTGAAACAGAACACTTTTCCTTGTTAAAAAGCAATGAGTTTGGCATCAAAAATGTGGGAACATGGCCATTTGCACCTCAAAAACAGTAATATAATCATACTACTTCCTACGACTATGGAGGGATGAGAAGATGACCTTAAAAAGTGGCCTGGCAGACGGTAGCTCCATTAGTTATTTCCGCTGCTAAGATGCTAACGCTGAAAACAAATAAAAGCTCTGAGATATATCAATGTCTCCACTGCAATAAAGTCGGATGCATTTTGTTAAAAGATGGTGGACATAATCAGATTTACTTCAGAGCAGACGTAGAATCCAGTCAGAGCCACAAAGATCCACAACACCCTGCTTGGGTGTTTTAATGTCGGGGTAAAACAGTCAGCTATAGCTGTTCGTTTTACCCCAAAATGGGGCAGTGCGGTGGTGCAGTGGTTAGCACTGTGGCAGCACAGCAACTCACCCTTGGCTATGGGATCCTGGGTTCGATCTCAGCCCCTGACCAACAGTGATCTGTGTGGAGTTTGCACATTCTCCCCGTGTCTGCGTGGGTTTACTCCAGGATTTCTCCGGTTTCCTCCCACAGGCCAAAAACATGCAGGTTAGGTTAATTGGAGACTCTAAAGTGGCCCTAGGTGTGAATGTGTGTGTGAATGGTGAAGGGATAGCGCCGTACCGTGACTGCTTCATCCATCCAGGTGGATGCCCTGAATTTCTCCTCTGGGGATCAATAAAGTACATAAAATCAAATCAAAAATCAAGTTAAAATGCTCATGCTGCTGTCATGCCCTGAATGCTTGTTATTTAACTTAACATGTTCAGACATTTTGTGACAATTGTTCAAAATTTTATTGATCTATATTTTGTGATAATTTAAAAATTAATGCATGCTGAAGCTGCTAGTCTGTATCATTCAAAGGCAGTGCAATGAATGCAAAAAACCCCAAAAAACTATTTGATATCTTTCTTAAATTAAAAGATGGCGGCACACACAGTTGCAGCGGCTGTATGCTCTCTCAGTTGGTGTTATGGATGTGTGTTTGTATGCATGTTTCTGTTGGACCAGTGATCATGGGCTAAAAACAACTACAGCCGGCATGAGCTCCTTACGATCGGAGGTTCATGCAAGCAGAATGTCACAGCCGAGTTTGTCCGTTTGCATGACATCCCGGCATATATAGCAAGGGGACCGGGTGCTCCATGGATTACCATCCCAGAGAGGAGGCGCTGGCGGCGGCGGAGAGAGAGGAGACAGAAAAGCGCTATATAAGTGCAGGTTAGTTAGTTAGTTAGTTAGTTAGAAGCGGGGCTGCCGGGCCGGGGCGCTAGCCAGACTACGGCGGCAGCCACACAGACCACCGCTACCGAGTTTCTTCATCTCAAACGTCAGAGCACTTTTGAACAAGATGGATGAGCTGAGGCTGCAGATAGCAACAAAACCGATAAGGGACAGCTGCATTCTGCTGATCATCGAGACTTGGCTTCAACCATCCATCCCGGACAATGCTATCGAGCTAGCAGGCTATACCGTACAGTGGCATGACAGGACAAGGGACTCCGGGAAGATCAGAGGAGGTGGGCTCTGCATGCACATTAACAACAGCTGGTGCACAGACACAGCGATTGTGGACAGTCACTGCTCCTCAGACTTGGAATATGTAACTGTAAAATGTAGACCCTTCTGTTTACCGAGAGAATTCACCGTCATCATGGTAACCGCTGTATATATTCCACCTGATGCTAATGCTAACGTGGCTAACGGATATTTACATGACAGTCTGAGTAAACAGCAGAGTTTATATCCTGAGGCTGTGCATATTGTAGCAGGGGATTTTAATCATGTGGATTTGAAAAAGGTGCTCCCCAAGTTCCATCAGCATGTTAATTGTGCTACTAGGGGAGCAAATACACTTGATAAACTGTATTCCAACGTTAAGCAGGGCTTTAGGGTCATCCCATTTTCACATCTGAGCCAGTCTGACCACATGTCCCTGCTTGTAATCCCAGCATATGCACCGCTCAGGAAAATTGCTCCTATTATTACAAAAACAGTTAAAACATGGCCCGATGGTGCAACTCAGCAGCTGCAGGACTGTTTCAATAGGACAAATTGGGATGTCTTTGAACACCCAGACCTGGACATATTTACGGATAGTGTGCTGTGTTATATTAAAACCTGCATGGACACTGTCACAGTTGAGAAAGACATCAGGATTTATCCTAACAGAAAGCCCTGGATGACCCGGGAGGTCCAGCAACTGTTGAGGGAGAGAAGAGCTGCCTTCAGGTCAGGCAACATGGCTCATTATAGCTTAGCCCGGGCTAACCTGAAAAGAGGCATCAGGAAGGCCAAGAGGGAATACAGGAGGAGGATTGAGGACCACCTGGATAGTAATAATAGCAGACAAGTGTGGGAGGGGGTGCAGCAGCTCACTAACTTTAGAGCCAACCTTGGAGCGGCTGAAGGGAGCCCCTCGCTGGCAGAGGACCTGAACATTTTCTTTGCTTGTTTTGAGGTGAAGCCTCCAGAGATAGAAACAACAACGGAGCCTACAGCTCTCAGTAGCCCAAGCCTCATTGTTGAGGAGTATGAGGTAAGGAGAGTTCTGGGAGCGGTCAATCCGAGGAAGGCCACTGGACCTGACGGTGTCTCCGGGCATGTGCTGAAGGACTGTGCATACCAGCTGACTGGAATCTTTACTAGGATTTTTAACCGGTCCCTGTCACAGTCCACTGTCCCACACTGTTTAAAATCCTCCACCATAATTCCTATACTCAAAAAACACAATGTTACCAGTCTTAATGATTACCGGCCAGTGGTTCTGACTCCAGTGGTGATGAAGTGTTTTGAGAAGCTTGTCAGAGCCCACATCATATCACTTCTCCCACAGTGTTTGGACCCCCACCAGTTCGCTTATAGGGCCAAGAGATCCACTGAGGATGCTGTTGCCACGGCCCTCCACGCTGCCCTGCTCCACCTGGAGCAACCGGAGAGTTATGTGCGGATGCTATTTGTGGACTATAGCTCCGCTTTTAACACCATCCTTCCCGCCAGGCTGGTGCCTAAACTTAGGGAACTAGGACTTCCATATTCCATTTGTATTTGGATTCAAAGCTTCCTCTCGGATCGCAGCCAGAGGGTCAAAGTGGGACCTCACATGTCCACCACCATTAGTCTCAGCACCGGCTCCCCACAGGGCTGTGTGCTGAGCCCCCTACTGTACAGCCTTTACACCTATGACTGCACCCCCATACACCACAGCAACAGCATCATCAAGTCTGCCGACGACACCACAGTGGTGGGGCTCATCTCGAGGGGAGATGAGACAGGTTTTAGGGGCAAGGTGCAGCAGTTGATAGAGTGGTGTGGAGACAACGACCTTCTTCTAAATGTCACAAAAACAAAGGAGGTCATTATAGACTTCAGAAGAAATAAAACAGACATTCAATCTCTGACTATTGGTGGTACGGATGTGGAGAGGGTCGAGGATTTCCGCTTCCTGGGGGTCCACATTCAGGAGGACATGACATGGGGGGTGAACACAACTGAGCTGCTGAAAAAGGCCCAGCAGAGACTATATTTCCTCAGGGTGCTGAAAGGAAACAACATCTGTCAGAGACTGCTGTTGTCTTTTTATCGTTGCTCTATTGAGAGCATTTTAACTTATTGTATTTGTATTTGGTTCAGCAGCTGCACGGTAGCTCAGAAGAAAGCTCTTCAGACTGTCATCAACACAGCCCAAAAAATTATTGGTTGCCCTCTCCTCAGCCTTGAAGAACTGCACCACGCCCGCTGCCTTAAAAAGGCAAAAAAAATCCTGAAGGACCCCTTCCATCCCGGTCACTCTCTCTTCCAACTACTACCATCAGGAAGGCGGTTTAGAGCAATCAAAACAAGGACAAACAGACTTAAAAACAGTTTTTATCCGACCGCAATTAACTTTCTGAATTCTAGTAGAACATGAGGTTTGAAACTGTGAAATTGAGTGTGTGTGATATTTAAAATTAGTAATTTATATAATTTTTTTAAGCTTCTTTTTACTCCTTATTCACTGATTGGTTTGCATTTTAATTTCGTTGTACTTGTTATAATGACAAATAAAGTCTATTCTATTCTATTTTAAACCGTTAAGCATTAGGAAGCAAACTCTTACTATTTTTTATTTATTATTTTACTTCATGCAACCTTCACTCTGGTGACATATATAACACATAAATGTCAGATCTGTGACATTCATACAAGTGAAAACATACCTGGTGTGCTCTTGTGTCTGTCCTGTGTCTGTACCACCAATCACACCAACAGTCCTTTTTCGTTTTCAGGGGATGATCACGCATTGCCGGTGAGAAGCCTCCATTTATACAGTCTATGGCACAACCACGAACACCAGCAACAAGTACCAGAACTATGCCAAAACATTCAAAAAATACAAAAACTACAAATGGTGAAATTAGCTGCCACTTGAGTGCAAAACACTTACTTGACTATACATTAAAATGAATTTGAAAAACTTTTAAAAATGCTATTTTAAATGCCCCTGCTACTCCACTCTTGCTGACTGATTTAACACTACTTCAGCCGAAACCGGAAGTTCCGCCCATAATTGCTCCTACAGCGGCACCCCCAGGAATAAGGTGGATTAGATCCAACATTTTATCTGACCAGAAGACTGTTTTCGATGGAAGCTTAGGCTCACTTTTAGCTGAGGAAACACTGGACTGTTTTGGCCTGGTTGATGCTAAGATGCTTGGTAGAGTTTTCTTCCAGGTAAACTTGACCAAGTTATTCCAGGCAAACTTGACCAAGTTTACCTGGAAGTTTGCCTTTTAGATCCGATTCCCACATCACTTTTTAAAACATTTTATGGATTCTTTGAGCACGAGATTTTAAATATTGTAAATTGCTCTCTTCAGACTGGGGTCTTCCCTACTGCCTTTAAAATGGCTTTGGTGAAGCCCCTTTGAAGAAGAGTAATTTAAATACTGACATCTTCAGTAATTATTGAACTGTATCCAACTTACCGCTCTTCAGTAAAGTTTTAGAAAAAATTCTTTTTATTCAGTTAAATAATTTTCTTACTGATCACAACATTTTTGAAAGATTTCAGTCTGGTTTTAGGACAAACCACAGCACTGAGACAGCCCTTTTAAAAATTGTTCATATCAGGTGTAATATGGACTCCCACAAACTGTCAGTCCTGGTGCTGCTGGACCGCAGCACTGCCTTTAATACAGTAGATCACCACATTTTATTACGTAGACTCAAATACCTGGTGGGCCTCTCAGGTTTCATTACTATCTCACAGATCATCGCTATTTTGTAAGTATGGATACATGCTCTTCGGGAAGCCATTAAATCAAGTGTGGGGTACCCCAAGGTTCAATTTTAGGCCCTGTACTTTTAATCTTTATCCATTTTCACTTGGGGATGTTATCAGGAGACACAGCATCAATTTTCATAGCTATGCGGATGATACAAAGCTGTATATTACCGCGTCTCCTGAAGACACAAAACCAATTAATGCCCTTTTGAACTGTATTTTAGATATAAAGTCATGAATGGCAGAGACCTTCCTACAGCTCAACCAGGGATAAACAGAGGTTTTAATCATCGGTCCTGAAGACAAGAGAGAGAAACTTTCACTCAAATTGCTAGGTCTAAAACCTACACATTGTGTCAAGAAACTGGATGTCCTAGACTCTAATTTTAATTTTATTTCACACATTAAAAACATAACAAAAATTGGATTTTACCATCTTAGGAATTAGCCAGGTCCACCCTTTTCTCTCTCTTGCCAGCACAGAGGTCTTGATGCATGCTTTTATTACCAGTCATATAAACTACTGTAATGCCCTGCTCTCTGGTCTTCCCCAAAAAAGGATATCACATCTCCAACTGCTTCAAAATTCAGCAGCACGAGTGCTGACAAGGACTTGGGGGGGGGGGGGGGGGGGGCATATTACACCAATTTTAAAATTGGCTCCCCATGTGTTTTAGGATCAATTTTAAGGTTCTCTTAGTAGTTTTTAAATGCCTCAATGGTCTTGGGCCTTCTTATCTATCTGAGCCGCTTTTACCTTGTGAGCCCTCACAGACCCTGAGGTCCTCTGGCACTGGCCTTTTAATGGTTCCCAAAGTTTAGCTTAGTTTATTGGTTTATTTGTCAGGGACCATGTACAGGAAAAAAAACAAACAAAACAAAACATTAAACACAGGATAAAGATACTCTCTACCAGATTACAGTGTTCTCACTAAATTCCATCTGTTGTCCCTGAGGCAGGCAGGAAGATATTAAAAGAAAAACAGCGCATATAGGGATAAGGGATAAGGACCTGTACTTATATAGCGCTTTTCTAGTCTCAAAGACCACTCAAAGCGCCTCACTAGTACTAACCCTCTATTCTAAGAGCCTATAGGAGACATATATCTAGGGACAATTTAGAACAACCAATTAACCTAACATGCATGTCTCTGGATTGTGGGAGGAAACCGGAGCCCCCGGAGTAAACCCACGCAGCACAGGGAGAACATGCAAACATGCACTCCACACAGAAAGGTTCCTACCCCTGCCAGCCTGGGGATTCGAACTATAGAAAGCAGTTCAGGTTGGGTTTCAGAAACTGTTGTCCCCAAAACAAGCAGGGAGTAAGTTTAAAAGGTAAAAAGATAAGAAAAACAGCACACATTAAAAACAATTTAAGAGTACAATTTCAAATCCCATTTAAAGGAGAGAGTCAATGCTGGCAGGCTTGATTATTTAAAATCCATTTTTTAGTCTCTGTGGAAAAGTCTCTCTTATTTGTTCTAGTCTTCAAAGTCTTCAATGGGGAGCTTGTTCCATTCCGTTATAGCTTTGTATGAGAAGGCTAATTGTCCAAAAGCAGTTTTACGTAGGGGGACACAACAATGCCACCTAGACGAAGTCCTTGTTATTCTGGTATTTTGTTCAGAAGTTAGGTACACAAAAGTCTTAAGAGGTGGAGGTGCAGAACCATGGATAATTTTAAAAACCAACCATATATTTGCATACACGATCATATTTTCAAAGTTTAACATCTTGTGCTTGGCATATCCAGAATTTTGATGGATTGTTTATACAGGGATTCCAAGGGTTTCAGAGTCGTACTGTTGGCTTCTGATCAGCATGAGATGCAATCGGAGAAATGTGTCAAAATCATGGCATTCAGAAAGGTTTGTGATCCTTTTAGAGTAAGTGAGTTTCTGATGCAACAAAAGTTTGCAAGATTATATTTCAGAGTGCGGCTCATCCGTTTTATGTGCTTTTTAAAGCTGAGCATGGGATCTAATGTGACGCCCAAATACTTAAACTCTGTTACATTTTCTATATTTGCTCCATTTACAGTTATACTCAGATAGTGTGTATGATTTTGTTTGTTGGTAAAATACATGGTAGCTGTTTTCCCTAAGTTCAGAGTGAGGCATGATTGATTCAGCCATTTTGACACTTTCTCCATTGCTATCATTAACTTGTCAGCCACCTGTTTGGCATCCTTCCCATTTAAGTAAGTAAGTAAGTAAATAAGTAAATGTTATCTATATAGCACCTTTCACAGATATAAAATCACAAAGTTCTTCACAAAACAGTAAAAAATAAAATACATAAAATACAGACAGGGTAAATTTAAAAAACACAGTAAACTACAATAAATAAATAAATAAATAAATACAACCCTTTTCTAGCTAAAAGCCTGTTTAAAAAGAAAATTCTTTAGCTGCTTTTTAAATACATCCACACTATCTAGGCAACCAAGAGAAAAGGGAAGAGCATTCCACAGCCTAGGTGCAACTGCTTTAAAGGAGCGATCACCTCGTGTCTTAAAATGGGTTTTTGGGATCATAAGTAACATTTGGCTTGCTGACCTCAGACTACGAGTAGGGGTATAGGGCTGTAGCAGGTCTGAGATATAAGGAGGAACTTGTCCATCCAAGGCTCTGAAAGTTAAGGTCAAAATTTTAAAATGTATTCTAAAATTCACTGGTAACCAATGCAGACAGGCTAAAACAGGCATAATATAAGCTCGTTTGCATGTTCCAGTAAAAAGCCTTGCAGCAGAGTTCTGAGCAATCTGAATGTAAGTAAGTAAGTAAGTAAGCTTTATTTATATAGCACTTTTCACAGACATATAAAGTCACAAAGTGCTTTACAGTGCAACAACAATCAAGTTCCTTCTTATTTAAACAGGTAAAAAGACTATTGCAAAAGTCCAGACATGAGTATACAAAAGCATGGATAATCACCTCCAATTCAACCTTGGACACAAGGGATTTCAATTTAGAAATATTACGGAGATGGAAAAAACAGTTCTTTATTAACTATAGAATGATGCTCCAAAGATATTGCTGAATCAAAAATAACCCCTAGGTTACAAACATAGGGCTGTACAGAAGATGCCAAAGGACCTATGTGCTGTTTTATTAAAGGAATGACACTGTCAAGGGCAACAATTAGAGTTTCTGTTTTCTCAGAGTTCAGTTTTAAGTAGTTATCACTTAACCACTGGTTGATGTTGGACAAGCAGTTAACAAAGAAAGTTAGCTTGTGGAACTCGGTGGGCTTAAAAGAACAGTACAGCTGGATATCATCAGCATGAAGATGGTATGACACATCACTGTACTTGCTAATTATCTGTTTCAAAGGAAGCACATATAAAAGAAAAAGTACTGGACCCAAGACAGAACCCTGAGGTACCCCAAAGGTAAGGTGTGTCGATTCAGACAAAAACTGATTAATAAAAAACACTAAAACTTTGATTAGAGAGATATGAGGAGAACCATTCTAAAACCACTCCTGAAAGCCCAATCACTTCTCGAAGTCCATTAATCAGAATCTTATGATTGACAGTGTCAAAAGCAGCTGAGAGAGCCAATAAAAGCACAACTGTGTATTGTCCAGAGTTGGATGCCATCATAATGTCACTTGAGACCCTAAGTAAGGCAGTTTCTGTTGAATGCAACTTATGAAAACCCGACTGATATTTGTCAAAAATGTGATGTTTCTCTAAAAAAAAGTAGTGAGCTGCTCTGCTACAATTTTTTCCAAAATTTCTGACATAAATGGAAGCTTTTGATAGTGGTCTATAATTCTTTAAGACTGTTGCATCAAGGCTAGGCTTTTTAAGTATTGGTTCAACAACAGCTGTTTTAAATGAGCTGGGAACCACACCCGTCAGAAGTGACGTGTTAAAGATCCATCCATCCATCCATCCATCTTCTACCGCTTTTCCGGAGGTCCGGGTCGCGGAGGCAGCAGTTCAAGCAGAGAAGCCCAGACTTCCCTCTCCCCAGCCACCTGCTCCAGCTCTTCAGAGGGGATACCAAGGCGTTCCCAGACTAGCTGGGAGACATAGTCTCTCCACCGAGTCCTGGGTCTGCCCCGGGGTCTCCTCCCAGTGGGACGTGCCTGAAACACCTCAAGTGGGAGGCGTCCAGGAGGCATCCTAATCAGATGCCCATACCACCTCAACTGACTCCTTTCAATGTGGAGGAGCAGCGGTTCTACTCTGAGCCTCTCCCGGATGACTGAGCTCCTCACCCTATCTCTGAGGGTGAGTCCAGCAATCCTACGGAGAAAGCTCATTTCAGCCGCTTGTATCCGCGATCTCGTTCTTTCGGTCATTACCCAAAGCTCATGACCATAGGTGAGAGTAGGAACGTAGATTGACTGGTAAATCGAGAGCTTTGCCTTAGAACTAAGCTCCCTCTTCACCACAACAGACCGGTACAACGTCCGCATCACTGCAGATGCTGCTCCAATCCGTCTGTCGATCTCTCGCTCCATTTTCCCCTCACTCGTGAACAAGACCCCAAGATACTTAAACTCCTCCACTTGGGGCAGGAGCCTGTCCCCAACCCGGAGAGGACAATCCACCTTTTTCCGGCTGAGGACCATGGACTCGGACTTGGAGGTGCTGATTCTCATCCCAGCCGCTTCACACTCAGCGGCAAACCGTCCCAGCAAGAGCTGTAGGTCATTGCTGGATGAAGCCAACAGGACAACATCATCTGCAAACAACAGAGATGAGATCCTGTGGTCACCAAGCATGACACCCTCCATTCCCTGGCTGCGCCTAGAAATCCTGTCCATAAAAATTATGAACAGGACCGGTGACAAAGGGCAGCCCTGGCGGAGTCCAACTCTCACTGGGAATGACTCCGACCGAGTGTTGGCAATACGAACTAAACTCTCACAATGGTCGTACAGAGACCGAATAGCTCGTAACAACAAGCCCGATACCCCATACTCCCGAAGCACCCCCCACAAAAATCCACGAGGGACGCGGTCAAATGCCTTCTCCAAGTCCACAAAACACATGTAAACTGGTTGGGCAAACTCCCACGAACCCTCAAGAATTCTCGAGAGGGTAAAGAGCTGGTCCGATGTGCCACGGCCAGGACGAAAACCACATTGCTCCTCCTGAATCCGAGGTTCGACCAACGGCCGGACTCTCCTCTCCAGTACCTTGGCATAGACCTTCCCAGGGAGGCTGAGGAGTGTGATCCCTCTAAAGTTGGAGCACACCCTCCGGTCCCCTTTTTTGAAGAGAGGAACCACCACCCCGGTTTGCCATGCCAAAGGCACTGCCCCCGACCTCCACGCAATGTTGCAGAGGCGTGTCAACCATGACAACCCAACAACATCCAGGGCCTTGAGGTACTCGAGGCGAATCTCGTCCACCCCTGGGGCCCGGCCACCAAGGAGATTTTTAACCACCTTGGCGACCTCAGCCCCTGTGATAGGCGAGTCATCCCCCTTGTCCCCAAACCCTGCTTCCTCTGTGGAAGGCGTATCAGTGGGATTGAGGAGATCCTCGAAGTATTCCTTCCACCGCCCGACGATATCCCCAGTTGAAGTCAACAGTGTCCCATCCGCACCATACACAGTGTGGACGGGGAGCTGCTTTCCCCTCCTGAGCCGCCGAACAGTTTGCCAGAATCTCTTTGAAGCCGACCGAAAGTCTTGTTCCATGGCCTCACCGAACTCCTCCCATACCCGGGTTTTTGCTTCAGCAACCACCCGAGCTGCACTCCGCTTGGCCTGCCGGTACACCTCAGCTGCTTCGGGAGTCCCACAAGCCAACCAAGCTTGATAGGACTCCTTCTTCAGCTTAATGCCCCCCCTCACCACTGGTGTCCACCACTTGGTTCGGGGGTTGCCACCACGAGATGCACCGACCACCTTGCGGCCGCAGCTCTGGGCCGCCGCTTCAACAACAGAGGTGGAGAACATGGCCCATTCAGACTCCATGTCTCCAGACTCCCTCGGAATGTGGTTGAAGTTCTTCCGGAGGTGGGAGTTGAAGACCTCCCGGACAGGGGCCTCAGCCAGACGCTCCCAGCACACCCTCACTATACGTTTGGGTCTACCAGGTCTGAATGGCTTCCTCCCCTGCCATCGGATCCAACTCACCACCAGGTGGTGATCAGTTGACAGCTCTGCACCTCTCTTTACTCGGGTGTCCAAGACATACGGTCGCAGGTCTGATGATACGATAACAAAATCGATCATCGACCTGCGGCCTAGGGTGTCCTGGTGCCAGGTGCACATATGGACACCCTTATGCTTGAACATGGTGTTCATTATGGACAGACTGTGGTTAGCACAGAAGTCCAATAACTGAACACCACTCGGGTTCAGATCGGGCAGGCCGTTCCTCCCAATCACCCCCCTCCAGGTTTCACTGTCGTTGCCCACGTGCGCATTGAAGTCCCCCAGTAGGACAATGGAGTCTCCAGGAGGAGCACCCTCCAGCACCCCAGTCACAGACTCCAAAAAGGGTGGGTACTCTGAAACATCATTTGGTGCATAGGCACAAATGATGGTCAGGACCCGTTTCCCAACCCGAAGGCGCAGGGAAGCAACCCTTTCGTCCACCGGGGAAAACTCCAATATAGAGGCAGCAAGGTGGGGCGATACAAGAATACCTACCCCTGCTCGTCGCCTCTCGCCCGGGGCAACTCCAGAAAAGGCCAAGCTCCAGCCCCTCTCCAGGAGACTGGTTCCGGAACCGGAGCTGTGTGTTGAGGTGAGGCCGACTATATCTAGCCGGTATCGCTCAATCTCGTACACCAGCTCAGGCTCCTTCCCCACCAGAGAGGTGACATTCCACGTACCAAAAGCCAGTTTAGAAAGCTTGGGATCAGTCCGCCAAGGTCTCCGCCTTTGACTGCCACCTAATCCACATAGCACCGGACTTCCATGATCCCTCCTGCAGGTGGTGAACCTACTGGAGGGCGGACCCATGTAACTCCTTCGGGCTGAGCCCGGCCGGGTCCCATGGGTGGAAACCCGGCCACCAGACGCCAGCCTTCGAGCCCCTCCCCCAGGCCCGGCTCCAGGGTGGGGCCCCGGTAACCCCATACCGGGCGGGGTACACCGAATCCTTGATATACAATTCATGAGAGTCTGTTGGATCGTTCTTAGTCTGGCCCTTCACCCAGGACCAGTTTGTCTTGGGAGACCCTATCAGAGGCAAATTGCCCCGGACAACATAGCTCCTGGGATCACTGGGGCACGCAAACCCCCCCACCACGATAAGGTGACGATCCATGAGGGGGGTGTTAAAGATATCTGTCACAAATAGTCCAATAATGTCAAACACTTTTTAAGCAGTGCTGTGGGAAAAACATAATTAGGACAGGACGAAACTTTCATATTGCCAAGCAGAGCAGTCACTTCAGACAACGTCCCAGGTGTGAATGTTGTCCACATATGAGGAGGAGAAACATCACAGAGTCATACAAATTTGGAGGTGAAATGTTTGCCCTGACATCTCTGATCTCATCAACAAAGAAATTAAGAAAGGCATTACTATGAGAAAACACTACAATTTGGGGGGCAGCCGGACAAACAATAGAACTGATGGTGTCAAACACGACTTTAGGATTTTTCCTGTTTGAAGATATGAGCCGTGAAAAGAATTCACTTCTAGCATTCCTCAACACATCATTTAGGGAAGTACTCAGTTCCTTTAAATGAAGCCTATGTACCTCCAGTTTTGTTGATTTTCAAAGACGTTCCACCTTACGACAGTCTCTTCTTAGAGTCGTGATATGATTGTTCATCCAAGAGAAAGACTTTTTTGAGAGGTGATATTTTTAATAGGTGCAACTTTATCTCGGATATTTAAAGAGTGGTTATTAACCCCTGGCACTCTGGTCAATTTCCCTAAAAACGCCAAAAAATAACGTACAAAAAGTAAATCAAAAGCTGTTCTTCAACCCTTTGCAGCATCTTCATGGGGTTGGTCAAAGAAAACACTTTGAATTTTTTGGCAAAACAGTTATAATCTCTCTAAGTGCTCCTGCCACTGAGTAACAGTCATCTAAACATACTGAACTTGAAGAAAATAAATTTCACCTGGGTGTTTTTTTGGATACAAATGCTTGCAAATAACACACAGCTGTCAGATCCAGGCTGGAAAATGCAACAGAAATGTAGAACCAAGTGTTATCTAGCTGAGGTCAAAATTTTGTAACAATACCACAAAAAATGAATATATTACACAGCTTTTTTCTTAGGTTGTTCCCAGGCGTTTTTGAACTGTGCCAAATTGTGCCAAATGGCACAGTTTGGAAAAACGTCTGTAACTTTTTAATGATTCAATATAGAAGCTTCATCTTGGGCTCTAATGAAAGGTGACACTCAGGGCTGTGTGTGTGTGGGGGGGTTGTTTATTCATTCATTCATGAATGAATGAACAAACAAGCCCCCACACACAAAGAAGCATGCCACGTAAAAAATGTGTGGCTTTTTTTTTTTTTTTACAAGAAAAAATAACCTACAGTGCACTAAAAATTATACTAAAATATCTGTAATGTAGAGGATAACACCCCCCCCCCCCCGCTACAGAGGACGGACATCGTCCATCGCCACATGACGGACCGCGGTGACCATGCGCCGCGGTCTACTACGCACAGTTGTACTAAAATATCTGCAATAATATCTGCAATCCGCTACAGAAGAGTAGCGGGGGGGGGGGGGGCCTTCACGGTCCGGACAGTCACGGTCTTCATGTTGCAATGACGCACAGTTGTAATTTACCGATCGGTCAAAAGTCATTTTGATTACAATTTTCAGGGATAAAGAATAATTTAGCTTATAACACTTACCTGTCCACAACAGCAGTGTCGCTGGTGAACTTCTCTTTCTCATTGTCAGACGAACATGATGCTGGTCCGCTTGTTACGGACTCGTGGTTCTGGTCACGCGACCCGGTCAAACCATAATTCCATTATTGCAGTTTTGCGCTTCCATGACTGCGGTTTTGGCGAACAATTTTTCAAAACAAATAAGAACAGTAGTAAGAAAAAAAGACTGGCGAACGCGTGTGTGTCACCCAGCGGCTTACACAAAACAGATTTTGCAAGGGACGCACGCTTTCGAACTTCTGTGCTTCAATTGGCTCGCTGTATTTGCAGCCGTTGGTAGGCGGGTCCTTCTTGCTAGGTTTTCAGTCATTGGTTCTTCAAGGTTTCAGAAACCCAATTCAAGGCTCTTATTGTCGAATGAGAGGTCAATCACATCTAAACCAATCAAAGCACTCCTTTGGCTTTCTGTTCGCGGCTGTGTCTGTAGTGGAAGAACGGAAATGCAGCTTTTTTTTTCCAGTGTACACTAGGACGCACAGTGTGCATCCTAGGGCGCCCTCGTGCGTCCTAGGATGCAGAGATGTGCCCGCCCGCGGTACACCAGAGTGCAAGAGGTTAAATGACTGCACAAAAGCATCAGCATCATCACTCCTCGCTACTGCACTTGGGTCAAATAAGGCAGAAAACCTATCAAAAGCATCTTGACTGACTATTCGTCTTTGTGTCCTTATTTTCAAGGGTGGAGGTTCTGAGGAGAAATTTAGGCTGAACAATATACAGTGGTGATCACTCACAGGTATATCCTCAATGTGCACATTAGAAACATCTAAGCCTACTGAAAATACCAAGTCCAAAGAATGGCCCTTACTGTGTGTAGGCCCAAAAATATGTTGTGTAAAGCCAAAAACTTCTGTAACAGATAAAAAATCCACAGCCATATCACATGAGGTATCATCCACATGAATGTAAAATCCCCACTGCTAGGTAGAAAGACCCCGAAACTGTCCTTCCAGGGCTTACTTGTACCCATTTTGCAGGAAGCACCTGGGCATGGCCATTGTCCAGAAATGTGGAGTACTGCAGATGTTGCTGATGAGTGACCGTAGCATTGTGGCTCTCAGTTGTGAGGCGCTGCCGCATTGATAGTAAAAGTAGACAGTTAAAACAGCACCAACTACCCAATATTCCTGTGGTAGTTGAGATCATTTTGTGAATAAACTAAGTCTAAAATGATACAGGTTGAGGAGTTTTAAAAGATTTAAAAGGAGATCTAAGAGAAGCACATGCAGAGCTTGCCAGTCTGCGTATGTGTTCAGCAGCCATCTTGCCTCAAGTCCAAGACCGACGGTGAAGCCTCCTTTCACTACTATGGTCCTCATTTGTGGAATAGCCTGTCAGAGAGCCTCAGAGCCATAGAATCAATAGATGTTTTTAAGAACAGGCTCAAGACTCACCTTTTTAATTTGGCTTTTAACAAACCTAATTATCTATTATTGAAGTCGTCATTTATGTTCCATTGCTTTACGTTTCTCTTAGCTCCATCTGTTTTTAGATTTTCTCATCTCTTTTTATTTCAATGTGTTTTTAGCTTAGTTTATAAGTATGGGTTTTAGTTCCCTTTGTTTTATGTGTTCTTAGCTTCATTTTGTACTTTATGTGTTATAGCTCCAGTGTTTTCCTCAGTACAGCCCCTTATGTCGGATGCTGCTTGGCCCATGTGCAGGGGTGTTGGTCTTGTGGGTCGGTCTGGGTTGGGTGGGTGGGGGCTCTATGCCATTACCTTACAGCTGTGGTGTGGGCCCCAGTCTGTCCTGGTCAGGACGGCCTCGGTGGCACGCCCTGTCGTCATGAGTTGCGCAGTATCCTGGTGTGGGGGGGCTCCACAGGATGGTATTCCTTCACATGGTGCCTCGGTGCCAAGCTATGTCTCTTTCATTTCATTTGTCTTTTATTTTATATGTGTGGCACATAGAGGCGCATATGTGGCGCATATACAGTGAGGTAAAAAAGTATTTAGTCAGCCACCAATTGTGCAAGTTCTCCCACTTAAAAGATGAGAGAAGTCTCCAATTTTTATCATAGGCATACCTCAACTATGAGAGACAAAATGAGAAAAAAAAAATCCAGAAAGTCACATTGTCTGATTTTTGAAGAATTTATTTGCAGATTATGGTGGAAAATAAGTATTTGATCAATAACAAAAGTTCATCTCAATACTTTGTTATATACCCTTTGTTGGCAATGACAGAGGTCAAACGTTTTCTGTAAGTCTTCACAAGGTTTTCACACACTGTTGATGATATTTTGGCCCATTCCTCCATGCAGATCTCCTCTAGAGCAGTGATGTTTTGGGGCTGTCGCTGGGCAACACAGACTTTCAACTCCCTCCAAAGATTTTCTATGGGGCTGAGATCTGGAGACTGGTTAGGTCACTCTAGGACCTTTGAAATGCTTCTCACGAAGCCACTCCTTCGTTGCCCGAGTGGTGTGTTTGGCATCATTGTCATGCTGAAAGACCCAGCCACATTTCATCTTCAATGCAGTTGCTGGTGGAAGGAGATTTTCACTCAAAATCTCACGATACATGGCCCCATTCATTTTTTCCTTTACACGGATCAGACATCCTGGTCCCTTTGCAGAAAAACAGCCCCAAAGCATGATGTTTCCATGCCCATGCTTCACAGTAGGTATGGTGTTCTTTCTCCTCCAAACACGACAAGTTGAGTTTTTACCAAAAAGTTCTATTTTGGTTTCATCTGACCATATGACATCCTCCCAATCCTCTTCTGGATCATCCAAATGCTCTCTAGCAAACTTCAGACGGGCCTGGACATGTACTGGCTTAAGCAGGGGGACACGTCTGGCACTGCAGGATTTGAGTCCCTGGCGGCGTAGTGTGTTACTGATGGTAGCCTTTGTTACTCTGGTCCCAGCTCTCTGCAGGTCATTCACTAGGTCCCCCCGTGTGGTTCTGGGATTTTTGCTCACCGTTCTCGTGATTGTTTTGACCCCACAGGGTGAGATCTTGCGTGGAGCCCCAGATCAAAGGAGATTATCAGTGGTCTTGTATGTCTTCCGTTTTCTAATAATTGCTCCCACAGTTGATTTCTTCACACCAAGCTGCTTACCTATTGCAGATTCAGTCTTCCCAGCCTGGTGCAGGTCTACAATTTTGTTTCTGGTGTCCTTTGACAGCTCTTTGGTCTTGGCCATAGTGGAGTTTGGAGTCTGACTGTTTGAGGTTGTGGACAGGTGTCTTTTATACTGGTAACGAGTTCAAACAGGTGCCATTAATACAGGTAACGAGTGGAGGACAGAGGAGCCTCTTAAAGAAGAAGTTACAGGTCTGTGAGAGCCAGGAATATTGCTTGTTTGTAGGTGAACAAATACTTATTTTCAACCATAATTTGCAAATAAATTCTTTAAAAATCAGACAATGTGATTTTCTGGATTTTTTTTTTCTCATTTTGTCTCTCATAGTTGAGGTATACCTATGATGAAAATTGGAGACCTCTCTCATCTTTTAAGTGGGAGAACTTGCACAATTGGTGGCTGACTAAATACTTTTTTGCCCCACTGTATATGGAGTGGCACATAGAGGTGTGTGTGTGTGTGTGTGTGTGTGTGTGTGTGTGTGTGTGTGTGTGTGTGCGTGCGTGCATGCGTGCGTGTGTGTTAGGAGGGATGGGATGTGTGGTGCACACATATGTATTAGGGATGTTAATGATTAATTAACTTTTGATTAATTGTCAATAAGAATTTAGTTGACTAAATTAAGTTAGTTGTCAATTAATTGATAACTCAGCAGTCCTTAATTAGTTGGTAATTAATTGATAACTCAGCAGTCCTTTTCAATGGGAGCTTATTCTATAAAATGTAGTGGTTTCGCCATCCAGGCGTGGGTGCACGCGGTCACCTACTGCCACAGTTCAACTGAAAAAGCAGAAAAAGGCACTAAGCACCCAGAGTACAGGCGCTGTGCAAAGTGAAAAAACTTGCCCTTCTGGGTTACATTGAAGAGCCACTGTACCTACACCACAACAAGTTCCAATGGCACATTCCAATATCCACCTGCCTACTTCAAATCCACAGAGCGAAGAAATGGACTGCAGCAAGCTACACGAGCACAAAAACCTATCCCCAACTAGACAGGAAAGCAGACAGGACTCAAGTCACCACTAAGGTAACAGACAACAGAGGACTGCTGGGGTACTGTGATAATGTTTAACATGCAACAGATGAAGCAGCTCACAATTTATTTTCCTGTTAACACTTTCTACCAGTGCATCTCAGTAATTACAACGTGACAGTTTGTTTTTTTTTAACTATGACTAAAAAAAGAAATTTTATGATCGATTCCACCCTTGACCATCGTGGGTTCGATCCCACCCCCAGACCATCGGTGACCCTTCTGTGTGGAGTTTGCATGTTCTCCCCGTGTCTGCGTGGGTTTACTCCGGGCACTCCGGTTTCCTCCCACATGCCAAAAACATGCAAGTTAGGTTAATTGGCATCAAAACTGGGGATTCTAAATTGTCCTTAGGTGTGACTGTGAGAGTGAATGGTTGTCTGTCTCTCTGTGTTGGCCCTGCGATGGACTGGCGATCTGTCCAGGGTGTACCCTGCCTCTCGCCCAAAGATGCTGGGATAGGCTCCAGCCCCCCCCGCGACCCGAAAGGATTAAGCGGTAGAAAATGGATGGATGGATGGTAGTAGTTTTTAAAATAAATAAAAAATCATGACATTTATAATTTACTGAGATATACCAGCACATAGTACACACTATACAGCGCAAAATTAAACTACAAAAAATGCCATTGTCTGTAGTAAAAAAAAATGCAAATGGTACAATAAATCATTGAGGAATATAATGTTCACGTTTTATTCAGTATACGAAAAAACAGCAACTTTTTATATGTTAAAGATAGACCGTATTGTACTGAGGGAAATTCAGATTCTCAGGAAAAATGACACTTATCAATTAATCGATCGATAAGGTGAATCAATTATCAATTAATGAATTAATCGATAGCTTGCATCCCTAATATGTATCTAAATTTATCTACTGCTTTTACGTATCTATGGAAATCACTTTGCACAGCATTTAATGCTTGAAAAGTGCTATACAAATAAAGTTTGATTGATTGATTGAATTATGATCGAATCGTGAGACCACTAAAGAGTCACACCTCAATTAATAGGTGTACAAACACTGTGCGAAATGAAAATGTCCAAGCTTGAAAACTGTGAGAGGAGTTAGCGGGACAAACCATGAACCCTGTATTGAAATGGCATAAAAAAAAATGCCAAATTTCTAAAACCGATAATTTTCACAAAAATTCTCTGAAATCAAAACCGTTGTAACATGCACATCTTCAATACATGTACAAACACTGTGTGAAATAAAAAAAAGTTGCAGCTTGAAGATTGTGGGAGGAGCTAGCCAGACAAGTCAGATGAATGGACAGACATCAAGAGTCATGAAGAGTCAAACAGGACAAAGGCTGGGGTTTTTTTTATGAGAAGTGAGTGTTTTGATATTTTTTCCATAATTACGTGACCAACAGATACATTTCAGATGGTTAAAAACAACATTTTTCAGTCAATGACTGCTTTAGATTAAGCGCTAGTTCTGTGATTTTAAACATGATTTAAGTGATATGAAACAGTTTACAATAATGCAGTATGGCATAGTTAAGCACACTCACTTGAACAGTTGTCGCTGCCTAATTTCATCCATCCCAATGTCAGAAAACAGCAGCAAACCCTAACTAGAGGGCACTCAGAAAGCATATAACTCTGTCAAAGCTCGGCTCCTCCCTCCCCCCTCCATAGGTTGCTAGATAGGGTCTTGGTGGAGGTATGCACTCATGGATCAACTTCAAAATCTAATGGGTTCATCTGTAGCCCAAGTGCCACCTCTGGTACAATTTCATCAAAATCTGTTGAGGAGCTTTTGCATAAATCTTCTAACAGGCTGACAAACCACCCAGTTGACATACTGTACCTCCTTGGCAGAGGTAATAAAACAGCTTCAAAGTCAGTTCATGACATCTTTGAGTTAATTAGTAAGATGTTGTGTCTCTTTTGCACCAGTGTATATTTCCAACAATGACAATAACAAGAGTATGACTCCACATTAACCAAACATGATGGCTATTAAAAAAAATGACAAAATATGGTGCTTGCTAACAGCACAAATTAGCTACCTGAATAAAAATTTACAGCCAGACATGGTGTGTGGGAGGCAGAAGGACACAGAAAGGCTCCATTTGGACACTTTTAACTTAACTGCAGTATTTGTTCAGACAACCATCATTGCCAAAATGCTCCATTCACATATGTTCTCCTTCATTTGACAATAACCACTTTAGGTATTTTTTAAATAATAACATCAATTGACATCATTAATCTTTTGGAAATTTATCTCCTACTGAAGACAGATTTTTCTCCTCTCAGCAACTGATCTGTTAGTGACACCATCACACGCCCACCACAAATTTGAGAGCTTAAATGTCAGCTCTGTCAGGGTCATGTCAGAATTCCCACTTGATTGCCTCACTGCTTTTAGTCATATTTACATTTTCACAGTTAAAGCTATATTTAGCCGTTTAACTTATAAATGCCTGTTATGAGTCAGTTCTCTAACAAGATTGTAATGTTGCTGTAGTTCAAGAAATGGTGACCCTTCAACTAATACGTACAGCATGTGTCCACATAAATAAACAAAAACGTGCAGTAAAGCTCCACCTAAGCACGACTTCTGAATGTAACCACCATACATAATTTCCAGAGAACGCCACACTGCAGCATGTACAGTAAAAAAATAAAATCTATCAAACTGTTTTTTAATAGCATCTGATTGGCAAGCTGTCTTGGGACAGTTGGCAAATGGGCGGGTAGCGGAGGAGTTTAGAGGTGCTAAAGTTCAGGCAGGAGCGACGCAGCACCTTGTGTCCTGCCAACAGTCTTACAGTGGCGCAATTCCTGACTAAGTTGTTGACCCATGGTCCCCACCTGCCTTGACCATGTATTATAAAGGAGGGGTGGCAGGGGGAATCACTTCCTTTCCTATGCTGCCTGCCACACCAGAAGGCTTTTGACTCATGCCCATCTGTCCTGGTAGTATATACATTAAGTGAAAGCCAAGATAATGATAGCCAGTCCAAATCATGTGAGCCTTTAATAAAAAACATTATGCAGTGTTTTACGTGAATTATAAATTAGCAACAAATATATTTTATTGGAAAAAATAATTATCAGTAAAGAGGTCATTTCTACAAAGGTATATCACAACAAAAATCCTGGGATGACACATTTTCCTAACACTGGTCTCAATCTCGCTCTCTTTCTCTTTGATAATTCAGACCCAAGTAGTGTAACTAACACAACAGCCTGGCAATAACTGTGAACTTGTCTGACACACACAAGTGGAACAGAATTCACAAAACACCTCTCAGTACAAGTTTGCATGCCTGAGCCATTACCACAGCAACCAAGGCAGACCGGATAACAAAGCCTGAAAATACAAATATGACCTAATCACTTGCAAATATCAACGTTGACAGTCAGTCTGGAGATCCAATTTTGTCCCGTGTCAGCTTGCCCTACAGGGCTGTTTACTACAGAAATAAATCAGATTTTAAGTAAAGAGGCAACATTGCTCAAGTTTAAATACTTGCTCTTAGCATTCATTCTGAATGCCTGACCGAATATCTGACATGTCTAACAGAACAATCAGACCTTAGATTTGTGAAGGCCATCAAAACTCATACCTGAGCTGGTTGGATGTTTAAGTAATGAAGCACCTCTCTGAGCATGACAGGTGTGTGGAGAAGCTTTTCTGCTGGAACGGCAGGATGTTCTTCAAATCCGTCTAGGGGACCAGGACCAGAAGACACACCGTCAAAGGTAGAGTGTAGGCTCATCTTAAACCTCCTCCATGCTCTCCATGCAGCCAAGTTTGTTTTCCGTATCACTGGGTAGGAGTGAAGAGGCATGTGGAAAATCATAATCCTTCAATGATCTACAAAGGCAGGGAAAAGAAGAAAAGTTATGTTACAATATTGGAAGACAGATAAAGTACTGAGCAAATTAGGACTAGCTGAACATGTAATACTGTTGGAGTAACAGTTCATTACTATAAAACAAGTATAACAACATTACAAAGAATACATAAAAACCCATGGCTCAACATTAACGAAATCAACTGCATTCAGAAAGCATAAATGTAACACCTACATCAAAAGATTAAACTGACACAAATCTTGTGGTTGCTGGCTGACAAATTTAATGTTCATTGTGTTATACATTTTTTTTCCACAATATTTTTTATTGAACCTTTTTTTTTTTTACAAACATAACACAAACAATCAAACACTAACACTAAAGTAATTTTTTAAAAAAAAGTACTAAAAACACTGACAACCACTAACAAGAACAGGTCTTCAACAATGCTCCTCTGTTTAGTCTAGGCAATCCATTACATACGTAAAGATATTATACATTCACCAGTTTGGAATTTACAAGGTCCACACACATCATTCACCTTCTTCTTCAAAAGTTATGTTTAAATTCTTTACATAATCAATGAAAGGTCTCCATATATTCTCAAACACAATTTCCTTTGATTTCAGTATGTATGTTATTCTTTCTAGTGGAAGGTTTGTTAACATCTGTCTTAACCACTGAGTCACATCTGGTCCATGAGTCTTTTTCCACAATAGTGCAATACATTTTTTGGCGTTAAGCAAACTGAGGTCTATGAATGCTCTTTCACTTTTATTAAAGTTATGCTTTTCTGGATGCAGACCCAACAAAAACAATTTAGGATTCAATATGATTTGTTTTGAAATTATTTTTTCAATTGTTACCCTCACCTCTTCCCAAAACATTCTAATTTTTCTACATTCCCATAAACAAAGAAATAAGGTTCCTTTACTTTCCATACATTTTGTGCATGTATCTGGTATGTTTTTGTTATATCTATTTAACTCCACCGGTGTAACATACATCCGCATTAACCATTTAAAATGTATCAATTTAAGACGTACATTTATTGATTTGGTTTGAGCTTCTGTACAAGCCAATTCCCATTGTTCCTCTGAAATTTCAGTTTGCAAGTCTTCTTTCCAATAATTCAATCTTTTCTGTGAGTTTTCACTTGAGGATAGTGTCAATGAGTTATAAAACTCTGAAATAATACCCTTTCTCTTACTATCTTTTGTCAAAATTTTTTCCAAGGATGAATAAGTAGGTCAGGTGAGAGCATTATTTTGATTTGATCGAATAAAGTTCCTAAACTGAAGATATTTAAAAAAAATATGTTCTATTAAGATTAAATTTGATCCTCAGTTCTTCAAAAGACATTATGTTATCTGAACATGACAGATATAAGTCTTGAATCTTTTGAATCCCTTTTAAATTCCATACTTTAAATACAGCATCCGCTCTCCCTGGTTTAAAATATTGATTACCCCATATTGGGCTAAATTGTGACAATAAGTGTGGTTCTTTTAAATATTTTTTAGTTTCACACCATATTTTGATCATATGCTTTACAAATGGATTTTTAACTTGTTTCTGTAATTTTTTTAGCCGAGTCTGAGTATATGAATATGGGAAGAGGTAAAGGTAAATTGTATGATTCCATTTCAGTCCAGTGAGGGAGATCATTTGATGAAAAATAATATGTCAAAGACCTCAGTTGTGCTGACCAGTAATACAACATAAAGTTTGGACATTTCAGACCTCCAAGATCAAATGGTAAATATAGTAAGGACAGACGTAATCTAGCCTTCCTATTGTTCCATATAAATTCCACTAACTTTTTTTTAATTCAATTCAATTCAATTCAATTCAACTTTATTTATATAGCGCCATTTCACAACAACAGTCATCTCATAGCACTATCAACTGTAGGGGGGAACCCCCACAGTTGCAGAAAGACCCCAGCAATCAGGCAATCCCCTGTGAGCAAGCACTTGGCGACGGTGGAGAGGAAAAACTCCCTTTTAACAGGAAGAAACCTCCAGCAGAACCAGGCTCAGGGAGGGGCAGTCATCTGCTGCGACTGGCTGGGGGGTGAGGGGATAGAGAAGAAGAAAAGAACAGACATGTAGAGAGCAAACAGCACGATGGGGACTCAATCTATGGGAGAGAAAAAACAGATGTTAATGACCAGCAAAAAAAAAAAATATTTCATAGAGAGTGAGGAAAGGAGTGAGGCCCAGTGCATTACTGGAGGTCCCCCGGCTGACTAAACCTATTAGCAGCATAACTAAGGGAGGGTTCAGAAACACATGATCCCTCCCTAATTGTAGGCTATATCAAAAAGGTAGGTTTTAGCCCTATTCTTAAAAACAGAGATCGAGTCTGACTCCCGAATCCAGATTGGCAGCTGATTCCACAGGAGAGGAGCTTGATAACTGAAGGCTCTGCCTCCCATTGTACTTTTGGAGATTCTAGGTATTACAAGTAATCCTGCATTTTGGGAGCGTAGTGCTCTGTTAGGATAATACGGTAGTATCAGATCTTTTAAATAAAAAGGAGCCTGATTGTTTAGAGCTTTGTAAGTAAGAAGAAGGATTTTAAACTTAATTCTAAACTCTATGGGAAGCCAATGAAGGGAGGCCAGAACCGGAGAGATATGATCTCTCTTTCTAGTACCTGTTAAAACTCTTGCTGCAGCATTTTGGATCAGCTGAAGACTTTTTAAAGATGTTTTAGGACAGCCTGATAATAAAGAATTACAATAATCTAATCTCGAGCTAACAAAAGCGTGGATCAGTTTCTCAGCATCACTCTGAGACAAGATGCTCCTAATCTTGGTAATATTACGCAAATGATAGAAGGCAGTCTTAGAAACAAATTTAATATGTGAATTGAAGGACAAATCCTGATCAAAAATAACTCCAAGGTTCCTCACAGAGCTATTAAGAGAAAGAGTAACCGCATCCAAACTGAAAGTTTGATTTGGAAAGGAATTTCTAAGGTTTTTTGGACCAACAAGAATGACTTCAGTCTTATCTGAATTTAATAGCAGGAAATTACAAGTCATCCAAGCTTTGCTTTTGATTTTATTATTGATAATAATAATTCTTGAGAATAGATCTGAAGGTGGTGGTAAAGGAATGTATTGAAATAAATAAAGTATTTTGGGTAAGATATTACTTTTAAGTATATTGATTCTCCCAATCATCGACATTGGTAGTGACATCCATCTCTGAAGTAACTCATTAATGTCTGTCATTAAGGCTTCATAGTTGGCACTGGTGACTAATTCTAGCTTAGGCACAATTTGAATTCCTAAATATTTAAACTGATTTAGAACATTGAATTGATTTACCTCAGGAGCTGGATGATTTCTCTGGGTCTCATTTAGCATTAATATTGAAGATTTAGTTTTATTTATTTTATATCCTGATATTTCCCCAAAATTCTTTATTAAATTCAACAAGGTCGGAATTGATTTTTTAAGATTCGACATAAACAAAATTATGTCATCGGCATACAGGGAGATTTTATGTCCTGTTGGTCCTACTTTAATTCCATATATTTGTGGATGTAAACGTACTGCCATCGCTAAAGGTTCAATTGCCATAGTAAACAGTAAAGGTGAAAGCGGACAGCCTTGTCGACATCCTCTATTGATATTTATTGATTTTGAAATATTGCTGTTTGTTAGGATTTCTGCTGTAGCATTATTGTATATTATCTGGACCCATTTTATGAAATTATTTCCAAGTCCAAACCTTTGTAAGACTTCAAAAAGGAAGGGCCATTCGACCCTATCAAAGGCCTTTTCGGCGTCCAATGATAGGAGAGCTGTATCCGGTGCTTCTTTATTAGAGTAGATAATATTAAAAAGTCTTTTTACATTATGGAAGCCTTGTCTTCCCTTTATAAAGCCATTCTGATCTTGGTTAATAATATTTGGTAATACTTCTTGTAGTCGTCTTGCTAAAATTTTACAGATTATCTTAAGGTCAGCATTTAATAGGCTTATTGGTCTCATATTTTCACATTTATTAGAGGGTTTACCTGGTTTTGGCAACAGTATAATTAAGGCTGGTGGTAAATTACTATTTTGAAATGCTTCTAAAACCATTTCAAAAAATGGTTTTATTAATTTATTCTTAAATTTTTTATAGAGGTCAACTGGAAGACCATCTGGTCCTGCACTTTTTCCTGATTTCATATTATCAATGGCTAGCCCAACTTCTTCTTGACTAATTTTAGACTCCAGTATCTCCCTGTTTTCATTAGGAATGCACGGTATAGATAATCCGTCCAAAAACCCATTTAGTTTTGTTAAGTCAGTTTCATTTTTTGTATCATATAATTTTTCATAGTAATCTCTAAAGGCACTATTAATTTCTAAAGGATCTACAACTGTCTGTCCGTTACTTATAATACTGGTAATTGGTGTTTTAAATTCTAATTGTTTAATCTGCCATGCCAATAATTTCCCTGATTTTTCACCTTGTTCATAAAAAGATTGCTTCAATCTTAGAAGACTCGAGGCAGCTCTATTCGCTGATTTTTTGTCATATTCAGCTCTCAGAATCAGTAATTCGTTCTCTAACTTTGGGTCACTTCCTGCATACACTTTTTCTTGGAGAATTTTTATTTTATGTTCCAATTGGACTCTCTCCTCTCGAGTCTTCTTAGATTTTGAACCTGTATAACTAATAATATGCCCCCTAATAAAAGCTTTGAAAGCCTCGAACTTCATACATGCTGATGTTTGTGTAGTATTGATATCAAAGAACTCATCTATCTGTTTTTCTATGTACTTAACAAATTCCTCATCCTGAAGCCATTTATGCTGAAACTGCCACCTACCTGGTTCCTTTGTCAGTTTCTTATCTACATATACTAGACAGCAGCGTGCATGATCAGAGATCACAATATTATCATAGAAGCAGTTTTGAATCTTGGACCTTAATTCTGTGGAGATCAAAAAATAGTCAATACGTGAGAATGTCTTGTAGGTATTAGAATAACAAGAGTAGGCTTTAACTTGTGGTTTCATTTCTCTCCATATATCTAGCAATCTCAATTCTTTCATAAAATGATTAATGATCATCCTGCATCCATTGTGCGTACAGTCCAGTCCTGTTGATCTATCTATACCAGGATTCAATGTACAATTAAAATCCCCTGCTATTATATGTTGCCCTGTAAGTGATGATAAAATAAGAAATAAATTAGCAAAGAAATTTTGATCATCTATATTGGGACCCTATAAGTTCACCAAATTTATATTTTCTAACAACAAAGATCCTTGAATGATTAGATATCTTCCAAATCTGTCTCCAATTACATTTTTCACTTGAAATGGGATTGATTTATGTATGAGAGTCATAACTCCCCTGGATCGGGATGAAAATGATGAGGTGAATACACTTCCTTGCCATCTTCTCCTAATTCTTTTTACATCCTCCTCTATTAGATGAGTTTCTTGTAAAAACACAATTTTTGAACCTATGTCTTTTATTTTATTCATAACTTGTTTAAGTTTTTTTAAATTTTGTAGACCTCTGCAATTCCATGAAGTTAAATTAAGATTAACGCTTTGGTCTATGATCAATAAGGAGTTTGAGATTACTTCGCAATGTAAACATGCTCATACAGAGAAGCAAAAACATGAGTGGTTGAACATTCATCCTACAAACTACACACAAACAAATTCCCCCTTCCCACATTCGTGGTAATCCCCCCAAAATAAAAAAAAAATTCCGTCTCCCGCTATAGCCATTGACTGCTCCACACCCGCGAGGACCAGCCAAAGCCACTCCTTCTTTATCCTCTCAATCACCCTGACTCTACTGCTTTTAATGACGTAACATTAACTCTCTTCTGTAGTTTTCCAACTTAACTCCAAAATTTTATAGCAACTTTGTACATCATAGGTTTTTTTTTAATTTTTTTTAATATATAATACAATCTATATTTTGTAAACTTGCTATATGCTTCAGATCAGTCAGATGCCTGTGCAAATGCTTAAATATTCTACCTAATATTTTGTTCATGCTTCAGGCTTAGCTCCCACCAGCCTCTAGTTGGATCTGCTTGATAAGCTCCTGCGCCTCCTCAGGGGTCTTGAAGGTGTGGGTTCTGCCCTTATATGTGACCAGCAGTCTTGCAGGATGAATCACTCCATGACGAATCCCGAAGCTGCGCAGCACTTTAAGGGCGGGGTCAAACTGTCTCCTTAATTGTTGGATTCCTGTGGCCAAATCTGGGTAGAACCGCACCTGTTGATCCTGGTATTTAATTTCTCCTTTGGCTCGCGCCGCGTTGGAGATTGTCATCTTGTCTCTGTAGCTGAGGAACTTCATAATCAGCGTCCTCGGTGTTGCCTTATTATCTCTCGGTGGGCCAATTTGATGGGCGCTCTCTAAAACGACTGATGACTGCAGCTCCGCGTTGTTCAGCGCTTCTGGAATACACTTTTCCAAAAAGGAACATGGGTCCCGACTCTCGGTTCCCTCTGGGAGGCCCACCAGCCTCAGGTTGTTCCGTCTCGACCGGGATTCTAAGTCCAGGACATTATCTTCCAGACGTTTATTTTTTAATTCCAATGTGCGCACCTTTAATTGTAGGCTGGTGACGTCATCCTCAGCGCTGGAAATTCGGAGCTCCACCTGCGTTACTCGTTCCATACAGTCGCTTATCTCCTTTCTCATTCCTTCTATCGCTGCTATAATCCCATCAAATTTAGCGGAAAAGTCTGCTGTCATTGAGCTAATGGCAGCGAGCACCGCACCTGTGCCGTTGCCAGCAGTCACCGCTCCACCGCTAGCTTGCTCCGCCGTATCTGAAGATTTTTCTGCTGCTTCGTCACGAACGTGAAAGTCCGTTAACTTGGACTGTTTCGGTGGTTCACTTTATCCTCCACCTGATTTCCCAGCCTTAGGCTTTACCGGCATATCCTCGCCCAAACGCTGGGATAGGCTTTGTTCCAAATGAGAGAGTTATTTGCCGATTTTTTATCTTTAGGAGCAGAGCAGGGCGAAACACGTCTTCCTACGTGGCCGCCATAACCGGAAGTCGTGTTATACATTATTAATCTCAAAGGGAAATTCAAAGCTATCCACCTGGATGAAGCAATACAAGGGTGAATACTTGTATCGCCATTGAACAATATGAACTACAGACATGTATTGTTCAAAATGTTGACTCTTCAGAATGTTTCTTGCTGTTTTATGTGTTATGCCCTCTTCTGATGACCAATACTGACTGTTTAGGTCAGTTGAAATCCCCATTGTTTCTGAAAACTCTGTTGGCATCAAGGTGGTATAGTGGTTTGCACTGTTGCCTCACACTAAGAACGTCGTGGGTTCGCAGCCAGCAGGGCCTGTCTCTGTGTAGTTTGCATGTTCTCCCCATGTTTGTGTGAGTTTACTCCAGGTTTCCTCCCATATTCCAAAAAACATGCAAGTTAGGTTAATTGGAGACTCTAAAGTGACCCTAGGTGTGAATGTGTGTGTGAATGGTGAAGGAATTGGTGCTACATCATGTGCACGTTTTACCCATTTATTGCTTTTATAAACACATACCTGCCAACTTTTCAACCCTGAAAAGCCTAGTAGCTAGCCGGGGTCCAGGGGCCGATGCTAATGCTAATAATGCTAATGCTAATAATAATAATAATGCTAATATTTGCCAAACAAATATTAGCATTAAATCTAGTTAAATGTAGCTAACAACCTCATATTTCTTCAACTTTCAAACCTGAAAAGCCTAGTAGGTAGCCGGGGTCCAGGGGCCGCAGGCCCCGGTAGGTCCAGGACAAAGTCCTGGTGGGGGGTTCTGGGGGGCGAAGCCCCCCGACGCCAAACAAATATTAGCATTAAATCAAGTTAGAATGTAGCTAACAACCTCATATTTCTTCAACTTTCAAACCTGAAAAGCCTAGTAGCTAGCCGGGGTCCAGGGTCCGCAGTGTCAAACAAATATTAGCATTTGACATAGAAGTCACATATTAATTATATTAAAGGTAAAATATCGAAATCAATTGCAATACTACACAGAGCAAAATATTTGCTGAATCAACCCACATTATATACTTTGTATCATTCATTAATACTCCCATACATGACATATTGTACTGAAGTATGGGGAAATACATATAAAACAAACTTATATCCAGTCTTTATGCTTCAGAAGAGAGCTATTAGAATAATAAACAAAGCTGCTTACAGGGAACCAACAAACCCACTTTTTCTTAAATTAAAAGCTCTCAAGTTGAAATATCTGGTTGACTTTAAAACTGCAGTAATAATGTTTAAAGCTAAGAATCTATCACTGCCCGCAAATATCCAAAAGCTGTTCCAAATAAGGGAGAAACAATATCATTTCAGAGGAACATGTATATTTCAAAAACCTTCAGTGAGAACTACCACCAAGCAACACTGTGTTTCAGTGCAAGGAGTCAGATTATGGAACGATTTTGGACCTGAATTAAATCATGTACAACGCTTGGACAATTTAAACAAAAACTAAAGGAAGAAATACTCCAAACATATATACAAGATGACATGTAAAATCACATAAGGATTGTCATATCCAGTCTGTGTTGTGTTGTTACTTAGGTTTTTTTTGTCACATTTTGTCTTAGCTTTGTTCTGAATTGTAATCGCTCTTGTTTTGTTTTTCTTTTGAATTCTTGGATGGAATATGGGTGGGCAATATAAGCTGCGGCTTCAGCCATGCAGATTCAGCCATCACCCATTTCAGATAACTTATGTTGAACTGTATAATCAGAGGAGTTATTGTTCAATTTGACCTTGTTGGATTTTTTTGCCTTTGTTATATTATTCTGTTTCTTTTTAATCTTTACTTTTAATCTATCCGAAATAAAGATTCATTCATTCATTAAATCTGTATTCAAAAGACTATCTTAACACTGCATAGAACTTCGAATAGGCCAGATGTGATGTATTATGAATACTAGAAAAGCACTCGGAGAGTGCAGACCTCCGCCAAGCGCCACAGTTCCCCCCATACAGTGTTTAACATCATAAATAAAATATTGAAAATGGCCCTATCCCGCAATGTTAAATTTAAAAAAAAAAAAGAATCCTTTAAAAAATTCCTGGATCCAGACGGTGATCCAGATCACCACCAAAATCTAATCATCTGTAGGATACCCCATTTCTGACAATCTGTGAAAATTTCATGAAAATCCGTCCATAACTTTTTGAGTTATCTTGCTAACAAACAAACAAACAAACCAACGCTGATGATCACATAACACACATAACTAGAAGACTAGAAATATCAGCAGGGTATACTAGCACTGTATAACAGACACGTGCGTAAAAGACGGCAAAATCGCTCTGATATTTTATGTGTTTACATCAGGGGTCACCAACCTTTTTGAAACCAAGAGCTACTTCATGGGTATCGAGTCATGTGAAGGGCACCAGCTTGACACACTCCTCTAAAATAACAAATTGTATATATATATATATATATATATACAGTATATATATATATATACATATATATATATATATATATATATATATATATATATATATATAAATAAATAATTATCAATAACTTAGAGTGGGTAACAGACAAGATCAATATACACTTTATTTTTATTAATCTCAGCAGTTGTTCAGATGATCACTTCTACATTTCATTAAAAAAATGTCCAGTTTTCACCAGTCCCTTTTAACCATAAAAAACTAAACCCTTTTAATTCATGAACTATGTTGAACCATGTTTGAAAAAGTTATGCAACATTTAAGAAAAATCAACTTTCATATTAAATAAATCTTATCACATTTTAAACTGAACAAATCTGCTGCAATTCTGCTCAAAATCTGTTACATTTAATAAACACACTTTTGTGTGTTCTTCTTCACTGGAATTATATCCATACAGTTCTTGCCAAGGATCATGCTTGAGTAATAACCAGCACTGTCCTTTCATGAGAAGAAACTAAACAAGCACTGAGAGTGCTTATATGCACAGTGGCGCAGTGGTTAGCACCACGGCAGCAGTTTACCCTCGGCCGGGGGATCGCGGGGATCGTGGGTTCAATCCCTGCCCCCGGCCAACAGTGATCTGTGTGGAGTGTGCATGTTCTGGTTTTTCATGCAAAAACATGCAAGTTAGGGAGTTAAGGGGCACTTGCGCACGCAGCGACCGGCAGCTGGTGGCTTGTCACCGGACTGCACAATGATGTACATATACCTAGACTGCTCACTGGCCGCTGAGAGGCGGCAAATGGGAGCTGACTTCCGGTAGTGGCAAGACGTGGTGTCAGATTCGAACGTCAGCACGGAATGTGGCTTTGTGTTTCGTGATTTACCAAGGTTACAGTAAACTTCTGTGGTGGAATCAAGTCACAATGCTTGAGATACGTTGAGAACACCACCAGGCCAGGAGGCCCTAGACCAGCACTGGCAGGGTGTTTCAGTGACTGGAGCTGAGGTGAACGCCCAGTTCGCTGCAAGGCCATGCCCATGGCTCGCCATTCCTGCAACTGTGTAGATTTACAATGGAGTAAAATACATTATTGTGGTTTTTTTTTTCAGAGATGTCTTGTTTGGTGGCATGGTGTTGGTTCACTGACAAGTGCATACGTCACTGCATACCACTGCATGTGCTGCTTTTTAAGTCCAACTGAACAATTTGAATTGGAGAAAAATTGTTTAAAAAACAAAATTTCTTATTTGGCATTGGTTCGAATATTTTCTAGAGCCCATGAAACAGGGTAAGTGAAACACTAATGTTGCAGAAAGTATGAAATGTTTTTATTGACACAATCACTGCATCAGCATTCAGCAATCATTATGCATGTGTCATTGTGTGGTGGTCTCTGTTTGTTGTAGCCTCATGTCGGCAGAATGTGTGAAGAGGCTAAATATGAAGGATATTGGAGGCTCTGTGTTTGCTATTATATGAGTGTGATTGTCGTAGAAAGATGCCTTGTGCTTTGTTTTTAACATTTTTAATCAGTTGGTGTGATGAAACAACACAAAGCGTGTCATCAAACACTGTTTGGAGACTTTGAAGTTAATGTGTTTTGAAAGGATCAAAGGGCACGCCATTGCTTGTCTGTGAGGGCTAAACAACGCTGTGATTGCCGTGAAAACGTGCCTAGGGCAGAGATTCTATTGTCTGCTAACAGTAAAAGCCATAACATTACACATATTGTCCCATCAGTGATGACAAGCAGGCCTTGAAGTTGGTGTATTCACACAGGATCAAATAGCGCGCCACAGCTTCTTGCCACTACCGGAAGTCAGCGCCGATTGGCCATGGCGACGCTGTTGTCCGCCAACCAGTGAGCGGTCTAGGTATATGTACATCATTGGGACTGCAGAACAAATCCACCTACAGGTACAAGATAAGTCCAAAAAAAAAAAAAAAGAGTGGGTAGTGAAGTGTCGCTCCACATAGTGGCGCTTCGCCGTCGCCCCGCAAATGAAACACACGCAGCTTCCTTTCATGGTAGTAAAAAAGAACTCTTCCTCCTGCTCACTTTGAAAATGATAAATTTTCTGTCTTTTGTTTGCCATGTTTTTGGGCTAGGAAACTGCACTCCGCTCACCATCTTCACTGCCCGCTAGCTTACGCTCCACAAGCGCAAAGGTTTTGTCTAGTGATGTGTGGATCGATCCTGAAATATCGATACCTCCGATACCGGATCTTTATGCTCTAAAATCGATACTCAAATCAAAATATCGATACTTTTAATACTTAAAGCAGACGGGCAGACGAAAATTCAATATCGCTAATTCTTATCTCAAATTGTTGTCTGAGACGAGCTAAGTCGAACCGCACATGTTTTGGTGTCAACAAATGTCGCATAAGGTGACAATGCGCTCTTGAAGTACGCTGTTGTGGAGAGCTGTCTGATCCAGCCAAGTGATCAGCGGCTAAGATGGCCACTGACTGTGTGACGTCAGCTCAGCCAAACACACGCACACGGTCGGCGGCCAGTGCTGTTTTGCTTCATGCAACACTTGTTTACGTCTTAAAATCGGCGATTACGGATATTTCTCGGAATACTTGTGGATTACAAATAGATTATTTATGAAGATTAGGATTTCAGGAATCGAATTAATATGGTTTGGCATTATGTTGTCTACAGGTGCGATGGTATACCTGCTGTGTTTTGCTTCATGCAACACTTGATGTTTACGTTTTAAAATCGGCGATTACGGATATTTCTCGGAATTACCAAATATTTTCATGATCATAGGAACAGTTAGGGGGAAAAAACACGCTGAAGAAAGACAGTTTAACTCACCAGTTACTTATATTGGAAGTCCATCCTCCTGTGTTTTTTAGAAGCAAAGTTCTCAATTACAGAGACATACAGTGTTCCCTATTGCTTCAGCTTCTGTATTAAAGCAGACTGCAGTGAAATAGTACCCAGGTTTGTCAGTCTTTCTTGTCCACATATATTTTGCAGGTGTCACGGCTCGCAGCTCTCAGGCATCTGCCTCAGCTGCGCGCACACCTGCACCTCGTTAGTGCCCTACATGTGCAGTAGACATTTCGTTGACAGCGATTTAGAGAATAAGATGCAATTTGCAAAAAGATTGGTGATAAAGAAAACGGCTATTCCAACTATATATCCCGCGATCCCCAAGTCTGACTGAGACAAGTGTCAGTGACAGTGGCGTGAAAAGCCACGGTGATCTACCGATGCGATCAGCTGTCAGAAAACGAGAAGTAAAGAGGGTAAGTTTTGTATTTTTAATATTCACTGCAAATGTTTACTAAACATTTTAAATGAATTCCAAGCAATGGATGATTTTCAAAATCAAATTATTTCTGGGAAATAATGCGGCGGTGGACAGGTGCCCGTGTCAGGTTTTGCAGCGTCGCACAAACAGAGGCACGCTGGCGGGCCCAGGCCACCAGTGTTTTGCGCGTGCTTTTGTGCCTAAAACGTTGAAGAACGCGGAGTTGACAAACAGACAAACAAACCCTGGTAAAAACATAACCTCCTCCTGGCCTTTTCGGCCTGGCGGAGGTAATTACCAATGACAGTTCAGCTTTCAATTTTTAGGGAAGCAACATATTTGCTAAGAAAAATAAATATAAGCCTAAGATTGTAAGAGAAATGTGATTTTAAAAATGGAACCCCAATTTTCTACCATAAAATGGTGCCCATTATAACTATGAAATGTTATTTATTGGAATATAATAATTGCTATATCTGGAAACTAGTTATTTTCTTAATCTGTAGTGATACTCCATTGATTTTTGTATTTCTTTGTATATTTCTGCTGTGTTTTCAAACATTCATACAAAGGTGGTATAGTATGTAATATTTCTTTTCAAATTGAGAAGAATTTAGTGTGTTCAAATTATTCAAATGTATATGACATGCGACTTTGATGAATGCTAAACTATGAGAATTATAACATTGACATGAACATTAATAAACTCAATATATGATTTTACAAAAGTTTATTTACATATCATTGTTCACAAATCTAATCTTGGTAGGCAAAATCCCTTGTAGTGATCAGATGGGAATGTTTCTCTGATGAGGCTCACTGCACAGGCAGGCAACATAACTCTCACTTCTTTCCCACAAATAAGGCTGAATACCCCCTCAGCACCACCCAAAACTACTTCATCATCCGATTCTTCATTTTCAATGTCATCATTTATATTGAGGTCGTCAAACTCGAGAAAATAATCGCTATCTGAATCACTTTGCTCTCATTCTGCCATTTACTATGTATTGCTGTAGTGACGTCACCAATGCCCGCACCTATCGAGAGATGGCGGTACTGCAGCCTCACTAACTGAAGGCTGAGCTATGAGCAAATAAGGTCATTTATGGAAGCTGGTGACACATATTAAATCGCGGGAATAGACAGAATAGAATATTTTCATACAATCTGTTGATTGGTTCAATAAAAAAATGTCACTGTCCTTCCGCTTTAAGTCATTTGAGGTAAGGTATAAGATAAGATAAGATAAGATAAGCCTTTATTAGTCCCACAATGGGGAAATTCCAGGACTGCAACAGCACAGGGATAGCAACACTCAGAGCAATAATCAGAAGGCAAGAAAAAAACAAGAGCAGCGAGTATACATATATATATCCTTAACAGAAACATGGTGAAAAGTAACTAAACTATTGAGATGCTGTCTAAGTGACACGCGGTTGGTGGGACTACTTTTTCTTCCACCTGGGTAAGTGCGTCATGCGTTTTTTTTAGATGTAAAAGACATATTAGGTGTAGTCGCAAAAAATATCGGTATCGGTATCGCCGATACCAGCCTGAATTTTACTCAGTATTGGATCGGAAAGGAAATCAGTGGTATCGAACATCACTAGTTTTGTCATGTGCACAATACTGACCTTTGAACTAGGTCAGAGTTCACCTTAACTTTACGTATAATAAACATATTTTCATTTTTTTTTTATTTTTAAGACATTGTCATTTTAAAATCTATATAAATACAAGTGTGATTTTAAAAAATAGCGGCAGGACTTCCGGTCTGGACGCCATGGTGATAGCAACCTAACGCTGAAACTCCCAGACTCAATCCAAGGAAAACATCCTCAAAATCAGACCTAACGGATTTTTGGAAGATTAAAAATCAAAAGACAATAACACCATGCCTAACCACAAGCAGAAGAAACTGACATTCCCCAGGTCAGGACGCACAGCGGCCGCGGAATCTGAACCGGAGGACCTCCGTTCAGAAGACGAGGACCTGGGCCTAGCTAACAAAAGGATTAACTTGAAATCGCTATTTGAAGAATTACGACGATTTCGGGCCGAATTTCTTGAATTCAGAGAGGATCTAAAAAGGGCGAACAGCAGAATGGACCAGGCCGAAAACCGAATCTTGGAAGCTGAAGAAAGAGTAAAAGTGCTTGAAGATTCTGTGCTGGATTTACACAGAAAACAGTCAAGGCTGGAGGCTAAGCTAACCGACCAAGAAGGAAGACAGAGACGAGATAACATCAGAATTCACGGTCTGAAAGAAGGAGCTGAAGATAGTTTCAACACAGTGGCGGAATGCGTGGAATCCTTATTGAGAGAGAAGTTGGATATTCCACAAACCACCGATTTGAAGACAGAAAAAGCCCATCGTACATTAGCCGCAAAGCCAGCCCCGGAAGCGCCCCCACGTTCTGTGGTGTTAAGATTCGCCAATTTCAAAATAAAACAAGAGGTTGTAAGACGGGCTTGGCAGAAAAAAGGATTTATGCATCATGAGAGAAAAGTCTTCGTGGAGCATGATTACGCCCCTGAGGTTCTTAAAAAGCGATGGGAATATAACAACGCCAAAAAGGTTCTACGGGAACAGAATCTACGCTTTCAGACGCCATTTCCGGCGAAGCTAAGGGTCTTTTACGGGGAAGAGTCATGTCTCTATAATTCAGTGGAAGAAGCAACAACTGACATGGCAAGAAGAGGACTCCCGGTAACGGTGTTTAAATCCGCAGCGGATCTGAGCGAGAAAATCAGAGCTCAAACGTGGTCCACTCAGAGACCTTCAAAATCCATGGGCCAGCAGCGGGAAATCCAGCCCCAGAGCTACAAAGATAAGCTTTCCAGTTCCAGGAAGGAATAGCGACCTTTTTGTTTTGTTTTTTTTTTCTTTTCAGTCACTCTGCACTTCCATCCCCCCTCCTACAAGGTAACAAACATTAAAGGAGATGCAGAATCAGCATGTGGTAAAACCTTTCATGGAGCAGTTATAGCATTAGAAACAAATGTCTTCTTAATTTAAAGGGAAAAAAAAAATCATGTTAAAATAGAAATGTAACAACGACCCACATGTTCTCTCCACACTAACAAATACTGTATTAGAGTGAATGTTTGCTGTGATGGGGGTGGGAGGGTGCACACAATCTCATAGGGTATAGGCATAAAAAAAAAAAAATCATTACAAATTCGGATTGGGATCTGAAATTCACGTTAAAAACATGGGACAACTTACAGGGGTAAGAGAGGGCCCTCAACACGTAACAGAGTTTGAGGAATTTCCCTCAGAGCCTACACTCCATCAGGGCTCTTACAGGGTCTTTAAAGAGACCCAGCTCAGGAAGTTTTTTTGACAGTTTTTTGTTTTTAAAGTTTCATACACTATGTTCTTAATGTTTTTTATGTTCTTAATGTTCTTTCAGTTTCTGAGTAGCAAAAAAGAGGGCCACCACACTGTTATACTAAATAAGAAAATACAATGGAGAAACAGGGTGTAATCAAAATAGCCTCATATAATGTAAAAGGGATCCTGAATCCAGTTAAAAGATCCAAGATTCTACGCAAAATGAAAAAAGACAAGGCAGAAATAATATTTTTACAAGAAACCCACCTAACAGACGTGGAACACACGAAACTCAATAGACAAGGGTTTAAAATGATCTCTTCATCTTCATATAAATCAGGGAGGAGGAGGGGAGTAGCGACATTGGTATCAACCAAAATTACATTTGAAAAAAAATCAGAAGACAAAGATAAAGAAGGGAGGTACAGTTTGGTAACTGGGCGGCTAGAGGGAGAAGATATCACCCTGTTGAATGTATATGCACCACCAGGGGCTAAATGGAAATTTTATAAAAATGTATTCGACCTAATGATAACTAAAGCCCAAGGTTTAGTGATATGTGGTGGAGACTTCAATCTAAGACTGAATCCATACTGGGATGCGACAGGTAATTCTTCACATCAAAATAACACCCAAAATAGGAATACTCGGATGCTACTAAAAGAAATGGGAATCTGTGACGTATGGAGGGAATTCAACCCCAATGTAAAAGATTATACTTTTTATTCAACGCCACATTCATCTTACTCAAGGATTGATTACTTTTTTATGTTTAATAGAGACATTGGAAGAGTAAAAACATGTAAAATAGGACTGATGGATCTCTCCGACCACAGTCCGATCTATATGGATTTAAACATCCAAAAATACACAAATAATACATTTTCCTGGAGGTTGAATTCAAGTGTCCTGAAAGGACCACTGAAAGATGAATTGGAATCAGATATTCTCAGATATTTGGAAGAAAACGATAATGGAGAAGTATCCCCTTTAATACTGTGGGATGCGTGCAAAGCTGTAATAAGGGGAAAAATTATTGCAAAACTGGCAACCCAAAAGAAACTGAGACAAGAAAAACTAATCACACTAGAGTCAGAGCTCAAGAACCTAGAAAAAGAACACAAAGACAACACTCATTCTAATGGCTCGCTCAAGATCAAAGAAATTAAAAATCAAATAAATGAGATCTACACAATAGAAATCCAGAAGAAACTTACATTTCTGAAACAAAAACACTATGAAGCAGGCAGTAAATCGGCAAAATTACTAGCCTATAAATTGAGGAAACAACAAACGGAAAGAGCAATCTACAAAATCAGAGACCCAGTATCAAAGGAAATAAAATTCAGAATTCAGGATATTCTTAAAAGCTTCGAGAATTACTACAAGAACTTATACTCCCACAAAAAACATAAAAACGCATCCGAGACATTCCTAAACACATTAAACCTTCCCCAACTTACGGAATCACAAATAAAACCCTACTGTCAGAAATACAACCTAAAGAATTGGAAAAAGCAATTATGAAACTTAAAGCTAACAAATGCCCAGGAGCAGATGGCTATACAGCAGAATGGTACAAAACCTTTAAACAGCAACTATCTCCTCTCCTCCTGAAAACATTTAACTACGTCCTCCACACAGGGGAAATCCCCCCCTCCTGAGAGAAGGGGTCATTGCAGTTATACCTAAACCTGAAAAGGATAAACTAGAATGCTCCAACTACAGACCAATCAGTGTATTAAATCAGGACTATAAGCTTTTTACCACTATCCTTGCCAAAAGGTTAGAAAACATACTGACAGACTTAATTCACTTAGACCAAACAGGTTTTATAAGACAAAGACAGACACAAGACAACATTCGACGCACTTTACACATAATTCATCATATAAAAAAATATAACTTAAATGCAGTCATATTGGGATTAGATGCTGAAAAGGCATTCGATTCGGTTGACTGGTCTTTCCTATATAGAATCTTATCCAGTTTCAATTTTCATAACAACTTCATTAGAACTATACAGGCATGAAATAAAAAACCAACAGCTAAAATAAGGATTAACGGTAATTTATCATCATCTTTTGAGCTGGAAAGAGGATGTCGTCAAGGCTGCCCCCTGTCTCCACTGCTCTTTGCAATCTTCATAGAACCTCTGAGCCAATGGATAAGACAAAATCAAGGAAATTCAAGGTATTACACTTGGTCAGAAGGAACATAAAATAGCACTCTTTGCTGATGACATTTTAATATACCTAGGGCAGCCAGACACTTCCTCTACCAGAACTAATCTCAGTTTTTCAGACTATGGCGATTATCGGGGTACAAATTAAACATGCATAAAACCCAAGTTTTAACATTCAACTATGACCCAAATCATTTTTCACTAAATGAACTCAAACTAAACTGGGAGTTGAATCTATGGAAATAATCTGGGGGTCAATATCCCGAACAACTCGACAAAATTATAACACTAAACTATGATCCACTGGGTGACAAAATAAAATCTGACCTAGCAAGATGGAATCTGATACCATTCTTAGGTACTGCACAACAGAATTGAAGCAGTCAAAATGAATATACTTCCACGTCTTCTATACCTTTCCAAACAATACGGTAGAACCTCCCAAAAAAACATGGCAGGAGCTGGACAGAAGATCTCAAGATTCATATGGCAGGGTAAGAGACTAGAATCAGATAAAGAACCCTACAGCTAACAAAGACAAAGGTGGGCTTGCGCTGCCAAATATCAGGGACTATTTTATAGCTGCACAAATTAAAACTTTAGTAGAGATATGTAACCCAGTCTACACTGCACAATGGAAGGAGATGGAATGCCAAATAACAAGTGACATCCCCCTACAGGCGAAATAGGGAACAATGCCTTAACTCAACTCTTGAATAACACTAACCCGTGGATAGAGACCCCGCTAAAAAATTTGGTTTAAGATAGTCAGAGAGAATCAAGCTAAAGAGCCCTATCGACTTCTGCAATGGATTGCCTATGATCAAGACTTTACCCCCAATAAAACAGACACTAGATTTAAAGAGTGGAAAGAGAAAGGGCTGATAAAATATTACGATTTTTTTAAGGGGCAAACTTAAGAAGATTTTGAAAGATTTGAAAAACAAGGTCTAATAAATCAAGACCTTTACAGGTTCTTTCAGCTTAGACAGCCACATAAACAATATACTAAAAAGGAGGATTTGGAAAGGGCCCAGTCAGGTGTTCTGAAGGTCTTCTTAATGGTCATATAAAGGGATTCCAGGATCAGATACATTTCTAAAATATACCAAGGTCTTCAAGACTTAAAAGGAGGACAACACATCATATATAAAAGAGAGATGGGAAAAAGAGGGAATTTCACTTTACAATTGGAAATATGGGAAAAGCTAATAAACAGCAAAGGAAAAGTACCTCATCCCTGCAGTGGAGAGAATTTGGATGGAAAAAACTTGGTAAGATTTTCAGAACACCTGCACAAAACAAATTTACCCATAAGGGGTTGAACTGTTGGCGCTTGTGTGGTGAAAAGACTGCAAATCATTTTCATGTGTTTTGGTCATGCCCAGTTATCCACCAATATTGGACCAACGTACAGACAATATTGGGGAAAATATTCAAAATAACAGTTCCCTTTTCTTTTGTAACTTTGTATTTGGGTTTATTACCGGACTCACTGGAAAGACGAGGAGATAAACACTTATTCAATGTTTTAATATTGGCAAGTAAAAAAGCCCTAACTAAAAAATGGATGCTGAAAGACTGTCCTACACCTGAAGATTGGATTAACGTGATTCAAGACATTTACTTGATGGAAAAGTTGACATTCGCACTGAGACAGGACATGGATGGGTTCATGAACTTTTGGCAACCCTGGATCGCATATGTGTCTTCCATTAGATCTAATCTTTGACAAATACCATTTCAATAATGGTCCCGCTCTTTGTTCCAAAGCTACTCAGTTGCTCTTTTACTTTTAATTACTTAATTTTCTGTTTGTTTGTTTTTTGCTGTACTGTTTGTTTGTTTATTCATTTGTTTGTTTGTTTTTTATTTAATTCTCCTTAATTTCACTTTTTCTTTCACTTTAAAAAAAAGGGGGGGGTGTTGTAATAACTATCCTACCAATGTTGTCAAATAGCAAAAAATAAGGGAACATGTGATGAAAATGTAAACAATGCAATGCTGTAATGACCTGTATACCCTTTACAAAAACTTAAATTAAAAAAAAAAAAAAAAAAAAAATAGCGGCAGAAAAAATTACATCTTAGACGCAGCTCACTTGCGAGTTGTGCTATTTTTAGAACAGGCCCGCGGGCCGACTCATGTGGTCCCTGTGGGCGACATGGTGCCCGCGGGGGCACCGCGTTGGTGACACCCTGGTTTTACATGATACACCAAGCATGACAAGGCTTGCAATTACACAGCACATGTTCTTCAGAATCTTAGGCATATATAAAATGTATTCTCCCTTTAGATGTCGAATCATGTCCATGTTTGCCAGGGTTGAAGTGCAGTCGTGCGAACGTCTTGCAGCAGTTTACCATCGTGTTTACATCTCGCCATGTACGCACGCCACTCCGGGATTTCGCGCGAGAATAGAAACCTCAATACCCTCAATAGCAATAGCGTTAGCTTAGCAAACGCTTCAGGTAAAGCGTAGCAGCGAACCACGAAAAGAAACGCTACTCAGTTTACTCACAGAGCCCGGGTGAAGGCGAATAAAGGGGTATTTCTACTTCAAAAGCTGGTGCTCAACCAAGGTGGAAAATTCAGCCTGTGCGTGTGCGTCACAAATGTTGATCCGATATTCGCTGTTGGTTATTTTAGTGGCAAAATCAGCAACTTTGTCTCAGCACTGAAAAAGTGTGACCATTCCGGCCGCCATCACGTGTTGCTCTGTTCTAAATTTAGATACGATTCCTAGCGATCTCGTGTTTGGAATTGCTTTCGTGTTTTTTTTACGATTTAAAATTTTTGACTGAATTTTTAGTGAAAAACCGTAATTTTGATTAATAAAGCCGTAACCCGGAATGGGGTCTTGAAAACCGTAACCATTACGGCAAAACCGGAGTAGTTGGCAGGTATGTAAACAGAATCAACTAGAATGCACACATCTGAAATGTAGCAGATTTTGCAGCCCCAGATTTAAAACCTTGACCTTTAACTACAAACCCATAGTCAGAGGTCAGGGTGTCAGGGCGAACCTGTGTACCAAGTTTCGTGATCCTAGCTTTACTCATTCTATAGCAACAGGACATAGGGAATGCAAACCTTGACCTTTGACCTTTTGACTCCAAATCCATAGTTAAAAGTTGGGGTCTCGGTGTGAACCTGTATATCAAGTTTGGTGGCTCTAGCTTTCTTTGTTGTTGCGATATAGTTTATATGGCATTCTGAACATGACCTTTGACATTTTGACCCCAAAAGTATCATCTTAGGTGGCAGTCCCAAGGTCAACGCTATGAACCAAGTTGTGTGGCCATAGCCTCATTCTCTGTAGAGTTAGAATATGGACATAGTCGGCTAGCTGGCTGGCCACAGATGGCACTGACCGCACCACCCATGCCGACATGATCGACATACGTAATAAAATTGTGACCTTTAAGCTTTACTGTCAAAATGAAAACTGATTTCTCCACGGTAATGGCATTTAAAATATATAATGTACAATAAGTGAACGAAAGAATCTGTGAAAAGTCCCACACTAATGTTCCTGTACCTGGTAGAAAACTGAAAAGACTAGAAATGCACGTTGTTACAGCCTAAGTCCCAACAGTCAATGACAGGGTTCTTTGCTACTTAGTGGTTAAAGCTGGGTTCACACTATAACGTTTGGACCAACTTTTACTGACGTTTTGAAAAATCAGAGAAATCAGTTCCAAACTCGTTGGTGAACATTACATCAGAGCAGTTTTTTTTAATCCAGCGCACACTGACTTTTACAACCTTTTATTATGAACTTTTGCATGCATTTCCCAACGTTGCTTTCAGCGCTGTCAAACTTTGCCAACTTAGGCTAGTGTATGTGTTAGCAGTGCCAACTTAGGTTAACTTAAGCTAAGAATACTCACGCAGTTCATCTAACATCAGCGTCAGGCAACTCATACAAAGAACAACGTTTATGGAGGCCCTCCTGCCATCCTGGATCTGTTTTTTGGGGTGTGATTCACAAACAACATTTGGGACCAACTTTTACTGACATTCTGACAAGCATCTGGCTCTCCTGGCAAAAGTTGATAAAAGTTAATGACGGTTAGTGTTTGTTGGCAAACACTGGCAAACATATTTGTTGAAAATTTTCAGCACGCTGAAAATTTGGCAACATTTGGAAAGAAATGCTGGTGAAAGCTGTGCTCAGTTTGTAAAAGTTCCTGAGAACTGGGCTGTTATGCAGAGTTCACCTAAATCAGCCTAAGTTAAGCTTCCATTGGCAAACGCTGACTGAAATGCTCATGAAACAGATATTTTTAGATTGAAACTCAGTTCAGACATATGCGAACGAAAAGAGAAATAGAAAGAAGGGGGAATTAAAAAAGAAAATATATATGTAAGAGGAAAATGTACAGTATTTGTTGGTAACATGGTGTGTATGACATGTTTTTTAATTTTTTTTTAAATCTATGGGACACACACACACACACACACACACACACACACACACACACAGAGTGGTGTGAAAAAGTGTTTGCCCCCTTCCTGATTTCTCATATTTTTGTATGTTTGTCACACGTAAATGTTTCAGATCCATCCATCCATCCTCTACTGCTAAATCCTTTTCGGGTTGCGGGGGAGCTGGAGCCTATCCCAGCATCTTTGGGCGAGAGGCAGGGTACACCCTGGACAGATCGCCAGTCCATCGCATGGCCAACACAAAGAGACAGACAACCATTCACGCTCACATCCATAACTAAGGACAATTTAGAATCCCCAATTGATGCCAATTAACCTCACCTGCATGTCTTTGGCCTGTGGGAGGAAACCGGAGTATCCGGAGTAAACCCACGCAGACACGGGGAGAACATGCAAACACCACACAGAAGGGTTACCGATGGTCTGGGGGGTGAGATCGAACCCACGATGGTCCAAGGGTGGAATCGATCCCATGACCTTCTTGCTGTGCTGCCACTGTGCTAACACTGCGCCACGTCTTCAGATCATCAAACAGATTTAAATATAGACAAAGATAACACATGTAAACACAAATGTAGTTTTTAGATGAAGGTGTTTATTATTAAGGGAAAAAAAATATCCAAACCCACATGGCTCTGTGGAAAAAGTGATTGCCCTCTAAACCTAATAACTGGTTGGGCCACCCTTAGTACAACAAGCTGCAATCAAGCGTTTGCTATAACTGGCAATGAGTCTTTTACAGCGCTGTAGAGGAATTTTGGCCCACTCATTCTTTGCAGAATTGTTGTAACTCAGCCACATTGGAGGGTTTTCGAGCGAGTGAACCGCCTTTTAAGGTCATGCATCAGCATTCTCAATAGAATTCAGGTCAGGACTGTGACTAGGCCACTCCAAAGTCTTCATTTTGTTTTTCTTAAGCTATTCAAGGTGGACTTGCTGGTGGTTTTGGATCATTGTCCTGCTGCAGAACCCAAGTGCACTTCAGCTTGAGGTCACAAGCAGATGACCAGACATTCTCCTTCAGGATTTTTTGGTAGACAGCAGAATTCATGGTGCATTTACCACGAGCAAGTCTTCCAAGGTCCTGAAGTAGCAAAACAGCCCCAGATCATCACACTACCACCACATTTTCTGTTGTATGATGTTCCTTTTCTGAAATGCTGTGTTACTTTGATGCCGGATGTAATGGGACACACACCTTCCGAAAGTTCAACTTTTGTCTCATCAGTCCACAGAATATTTTTCCCCAAAGTCTTGGGGATCATCAAGATGTTTTCTGGCAAAACTGAGACATGTGTGTATTCTCCAGTCTGCTTTCTCAGCCAGACGCTGTCAAACAACTGGAATTACTACATCATCGTTCTCGACGATTTTTACCCACTTATAATTTTACAGGACCGAGGATTCTTGCCACTTGATCCTTCTTGGTCAACAAACTGGGCTAGGCTAACCTATTTGTTTTGGTTAGCCACCCCTGACCTGGAAAGCCATGGCTCCATCCCCGACGTGTGACAGCTGTGTGTCCCTCTTTAAGAAGGGTTCTGAGTTGGAACTGAGACTCTCCAACCTCTATAAGATTCGGGAGGCTGAAGACCACCTCGATACTATTATTTTTGGACGGACACTGGCCCCGGCGACGGACTCGCAGCTAGCAGAGACAGCTACTTACCTGGGTGAAATTAACACATCGCCATCCACTTCCACCCCTGCTCCGGTCACCTCAGCTGTCCAGGACCCCAGCACTAAACACTGGCTTCAGTTCGGAGCTAAACCCAAAGCCCCGGGTGGTTCTTCACAGCCTCAATGCGCGCCCTGGACCTTGGTTGAGCCAACTAGCAAACGTCGGGGATTGGCCAGACATGGCCGCAACTCCTCCCTTCCCCTTTTGCTGGAAAATAGATTCGATATCCTTTCCCTGGAAGATTTCCCCCACCTGGACGTCAATCATCCTCCCATGGCCGCCCCTCCTCCTTCAGCAGCAGCCCAAACCCGTAAGCCCCAGATTAAAACTACTTTAGGTGTGCCAAACTATACACCAGCTCCAAAAAGAAGAGAGCGCATCACCCCGCCATCACTGCAACAACTACGGCAAAATTACCCACCATCTCAGAAGCCACCGACAAAGCCCACCCCACCCCACCCCAGACGTCGCTGGTAATAGGTGATTCAATAATGAGGAACATCAGAAGCAGGTACTGTGTCACTAAATTTCTTCGTGGGGTTAAAGTGTCAGACATTGAGGCTCTTAAACCTGACCTATTTTTTTTTTCCACAATATCTTTATTGAACCTTTTTTTTTTTTAACAAACATGATACAAACAATCAAACACTAACACTAAAGTACTACAAAAAAAAAAAATGCACTAAAAACACCAACAACCACCAACAAAATCAAGTCTTCAACAATGCTCCTCTGTTTAGTCTAGACAATCCAATACATAAGTATACATATTATGTTTCACCAGTTTGGAATTTACAAGGTCCACACACATCATTCACCTTCTCTTCAAGAGTTATGTTTAAATTTTTTACATAATCAATAAAAGGTCTCCATATATTCTCAAACACAATTTCCTTTGATTTCAGTATATATGTTATTCTTTCTAATGGAAGGTTTGTTAACATCTGTCTTAACCACTGAGTCACATCTGGTCCTATGAGTCTTTTTCCATAATAGTGCAATACATTTTTTGGCATTAAGCAAACTGAGGTCTATGAATGTTCTTTCACTTTTATTAAAATTATGCTTTTCTGGTACAGACCCAACAAAAACAGTTTAGGATTCAATATGATTTGTTTTGAGATTATTTTTTTCAATTGTTACCCTCACCTCTTCCCAAAACATTCTTATTAATCTACATTCCCATAAACAATGAAATAGGGTTCCTTTACTTTCCATGCATTTTGTGCATGTATCTGGTATATTTTTGTTATATCTATTTAACTCCTCCGGTGTAACATACATCCGCATTAACCATTTGAAATGTATCAATTTAAGGCGTGCATTTATTGATTTGGTTTGAGCTTCTGTACAAGCCAATTCCCATTGTTTCCTCTGAAATTTCAATTTGCAGATCTTCTTTCCAGTAGTTTAATCTTTTCAGTGAATTTTCACTTGAAGATAGTGTCAATGAGTTATAAACTCTGAAATAATACCCTTTCTTTTACTATCTTTCATCATCATTTTTTCCAAGGATGAATAAATAGGTCGAGTGAGAGCTTTATTTTGATTGATCGAATAAAGTTTTCTAAGTTGAAGATATTTAAAAAAATGTGTTCTATTGAGATTAAATTTGATCCTCAGCTCTTCAAAAGACATTATGTTGTCTGCACATGGCAAATATAAATCCTGAATCTTTTGTATCCCTTTTAAATTCCATACTTTAAATACAGCGTCCGCTCTCCCTGGTTTTAAAATATTGATTACCCCATATTGGACTAAATTGTGACAATAACTGTGGTTCTTTTAAATAGTTTTTAGCTTCACACCATATTTTGATCATATGCTTTACAAATGGATTTTTAACTTGTTTTTGTAATTTTTTTGCCGAATCTTGAGTATATGAATATGGGAAGAGGTAAAGGTAAATTGTATGATTCCATTTCAGTCCAGTGAGGGAGATCATTTGATGAAAAATAATATGTCATAGACCTCAGTTGTGCCGACCAATAATACAACATAAAATTTGGACATTTCAGACCTCCACGATCAAATGGTAAATATAATAAAGACAAACGTAATCTAGCCCTCCTGTTGTTCCATATAAATTCCACTAACTTTTTTTTTATTCTTGAGAATAGATCTAAAGGTGGTGATAAGGGAATGTATTGAAATAAATAAAGTATTTTAGGTAAAATATTACTTTTAAGTATATTGATTCTCCCGGATCATCGACATTGGTAGTGACATCCATCTCTGAGTTAACTCATTGATATCTGACATTAAGGCTTCATAGTTGACTACTGGCGACTGATTCTAGCTTAGGCATAATTTGGATTCCTAAATATTTAAACTGATTTACAACATTGAATTGATTTACCTCAGGGCTGGGTAATTTCTCTGGGTCTCATTTAGCATTAATATGAAGATTTAGTTTTATTTTATTTTATTATCCTGATATTTCCCCAAAATTCTTTATTAAATTCAACAAGGTTGGAATTGATTTTTTTAGATTCGACATAAACAAAATTATATCATCGGCGTACAGGGAGATTTTATGTTCTGTTGGTCCAACTTTAATTCCATATATTTGTGAATGTAAACGTATCGCTATCGCTAAAGGTTCAATTGCCATAGTAAACAATAAAGGTGAAAGTGGACAGCCTTGTCGACATCCTCTATGATTTTTATTGGTTTTGAAATATTGTTATTTGTTAGGATTTCTGCTGTAGCATTATTGTATATTATTTGAACCCCATTTTATGAAATTATTTCCAAGTCCAAACCTTTGTAGGACTTCAAAAAGAAAGGGCCATTCAACTCTATCAAAGGCCTTTTCGGCGTCCAATGATAGGAGAGCTGTATCCGGTGCTTCTTTATTAAAATAAATAATATTAAATAGTCTTCTTACATTATGGAAGCCTTGTCTACCCTTTATAAAGCCATTCTGATCTCGATTAATAATATTTGGTAAAATTTCTTGTATTCGTCTTGCTAAAATTTTACAGATTATCTTAAGGTCGGCGTTTAATAGGCTTATTGGTCTCATATTTTCACATTTATTAGAGGGCTTACCTGTTTTGGCAGCAGTATAATTAAGGCAATTATTTATGTATGATGGTAAATTATTATTTTGAAATGCTTCTAAAACCATTTCCAAAAAAGGTTTTATTAATTTTATTCTTAAATTTTTTATAAAGGTCAACTGGAAGACCATCTGGTCCTGCAACTTTTTCCTGATTTCATATTATCAATGGCTAGCCCAACTTCTTCTTGACTAATTTTAGACTCCAATATCTCCCTGTTTTTCATTTGGAATACACGGTATAGATAGTTTGTTCAAAAACCCATTTAGTTTTGTTAAATCAGGTTCATTTTGGTATCATATAATTTTTCATAGTAATCTCTAAAGGCTCTATTAATTTCTAAAGGATCTATAACTACCTGTCCATTACTTATAATACTGGTTATTGGTGTTTTAATTTCCAATTGTTTAATCTGCCATGCTAATAATTTTCCTGATTTTTCACCTTGTTCATAAAAAGATTGTTTTCAATCTTAGAAGACTCGAGGCAGCTCTATTCGCTGATTTTTTGTCGTATTCAGCTCTCAAAATCAGTAATTCATTCTCCAACCTTGGATCTCTTCCCTGCATACACTTTTCCTGAAGACTTTTTATTTTATGTTCCAATTTAGCTCTCTCCTCTCGAGTCTTCTTAGATTTTGATCCTGTATAACTAATAATATGTCCCCTAATAAAAGCTTTGAAAGCCTCCCACTTTACACATGCTGATGTTTGTGTAGTATTGATGTCAAAGAACTCGTCTATCTGTTTTTCTATATACTTGACAAATTCCTCATCCTGAAGCCATTTATGCTGAAATTGCCATCTACCTGATTCCTTTGTCAATTTTTATCTACATATATTAGACAACAGGGTGCATGATCAGAGATCACGATGTTATCATAAAAGCAGTTTTGAATCTTGGACCTTAATTCTGTGGAAATCAAAAAATAATCAATACGTGAGAATGTCTTGTAGGTACTGGAATAACAAGAATAGGCTTTAACTTGTGGTTTCATTTCTCTCCATATGTCTAACAATCTCAATTCTTTCATAAAATGATTAATAGTCATCCTACATCCAATGTGCGTACAATCCAGTCCTGTTGATCTATCCACACCTGGATTCAATGTACAATTAAAATCCCCTGCTATTATATGTTGCCCTGTAAGTGATGATAAGATGAGAAATAAATTAGCAAAGAACTTCTGATCATCTATATTGGGGACCATATAAGTTCACAAGATTTATATTTTCTAATAGCAAAGAACCTTGAATGATTACATATCTTCCAAATTTGTCTCCAATACATTTTTCACTTGAAAAGGAACTGATTTATGTATGAGAGTCATAACTCCCCCTGGCTCGGGATGAAAATGAAGAGGTGAATACACTTCCCTGCCATCTACTCCTAATTCTTTTAACATCCTCCTCTATCAGATGAGTTTCTTGTAAAAACACAATTCTTGAACCCATGTCCTTTATTTTATTCATAACTTGTTTAAGTTTTTTTTAAATTTTGTAGACCTCTGCAATTCCATGAAGTTAAATTAAGATTAACACTTTGGTCCATGATCAATAGAGAGTTTGGGATTACCTTGCAGTGTAAACATGCTCATACAGAGAAGCAAAAACATGAGTGGTTGAACATTCATCCTACAAACTACACACAAACAAATTTCCCCTTCCCACACTTGTGGCAAACCCCCCCAAAATCAAAAGAAAAATTCTGTCTCCCGATATAGCCATCGACCGTTCCACACCCACGGGGAACAGCCTAAGCCACTCCTTCTTCATCCTCCCAATCACCCTAACTCTACTGCTTTAATGACGTAACATTAACTCTCCTCTGTAGTTTTCCAACTTAACTCCAAAATTTTTAACAACTTTGTACATCATAGTTTTTTTTTTTGTTTGTTTTGTTTTTGTTTTGTTTTTTAATATATAATACAATCTATATTTTGTAAACTTACTATTTACTTCAAGTCAGTCAGATGCCTGTGCAAATGCCTTAATTATTCTACCTTATATTTTGTTCATGCTTAGCTCCCACCAGTCTCTTCTTCTTCTTTGATCTTCTTGATGAACTCCTGCGCCTCCTCTGGGGTCTTGAAGATGTGGGTTCTGCCCTCATACGTGGTCAGCAGTCTCGCAGGATAGATTACACCATGACGAATCCCAAGGTTGCGCAGCTCCTTACGTACGGGATCAAACTGCTTCCTCAATTGCTGGATTCCTGTGGCCAAATCTGGGTAGAACCGCACCTGCTGGTCCTGGTGTTTAATCTCTCCTTTAGCACGTGCAGCGTTGAAGATCTTCATCCTGTCTCTGTTGCTAAGAAACTTCATAATTAAGGTCCTCGGCGGTCCCTTATCTCTCCGTGGTCCAATACGATGTGCTTTTTCCAGAACCACTGCTGATTGCAACTCCTCGCTGCCCAGCACCTCCGGAATCCACTTTTCCAGAAAGGAACATACGTCCCGACCTTCTGATTCCTCTGGAAGACCCACCAGCCTCAAATTATTCTGTCTTGACCGAGATTCCAAATCCAAAATATTATCTTCCAGAGATTTATTTTTTTTTCCAAAGTGCGCACCTTTAATTGAAGACGGGTGACGTCATCTTCAGCACTAGCGAGACGGAGCTCCATCTGCGCCGTTCGTTCTACACAGTCACCCAATTCCTTTCTTATTCTTTCCAACGCTGTCATAATCCCATCAAATCTAGAGGAAAAGTCCGCTCTCATTGAACTCATGGCAGCCATCAGCGCATCTGCGCCTCCCCGCGCAGACATCGCACCGTTGCCAGCCTCCTCCGCCATATATGGAGTTTTGTTTGCTGCGTCACAGACCTGAAAGTCCGTTAATTTGGACTGTTTCGGCGGCTCGCTTTTTCCTTTTCCTGGTTTTCCAGCCTTAGGCTTCGCCGACATATCCTCGCCCAAATGCTGAGATACGTTCTGTCCCAAATGAGAGAGTTATTTGCCGATTTTTTTTCTCCAGGAGCAGAGCAGAGCGAGACACGTCCGTCCTACGTGGCAGCCATAACCGGAAGTCCATTAAACCTGACCTATTAAATGAATACCCCCCACGCTAAAACTGTCATTGTGCATGTTGGATGCAACAACATCCCAGATGAAGCGTCAGAGATCTTAAAGAGAGACTTCAGGAGCCTTCTGTCCACTCTTATGAACTGTGGCAGACATGTGTTTATTTCTGGGCCATTGGCTCCTTTTAGAAGAGGTTGCAATCATTTTAGCAGAACTCTCAGCCTTAATACCTGGTTGTGTTCTACATGTCCTACTTTTAACATTGGCTTTGTAGACAATTTCAACCTGTTTTGGAACCGCCCATCATTTATGAGGCCAGATGGCATCCATCCAAATAGACTTGGTGCACATGTTTTAAGGGACAATCTGTTCTATTCCATTCAGCGTTTTTTAGTACAGTGACTGAAATCTGGTGCATTAACTCACCCCGAAGTTCCTGGTTCTGCCAACCAGCCCTTCTTTGCTTCCACTTCTCATATGAATCCTATTAATCCAAATAATTCTCACTGTTTAGATCAGTCTGCAATTCATAACCCCATAGAGATTGTGTCTGTCTCCCGTTACCCAAAACATTATAACCCAAGACAAATACAACAAAACTTGATAAATGCACGCCTCTCTGCAGCTCCTCCTCATCCGCCACCCCTCAACTTAGCCCCTGTCTTCCCCATCAGAGAATCTTTGTCTACTCCCCCCAAAGTTAACAAAGATATAATGTATAATGATCCAAAAGTGATTAAACAAAAAGTTGGTAAAACTCAAATTAAACATCAAGTCTCTAAATTTAATGATTTGGCCTCTCTTCCTCCTCAAAATTTAAAAATTAAATCTGGTTTGTTAAACATCAGGTCTCTAACTCCCAAGTCTCTGCTAGTCCATGATCTGTTAATTGATCATCAGATTGATTTAATATCCCTTACAGAGACTTGGTTAGGGCAAGATGATTATGTTGGTTTAAATGAATCAACTCCCTCTGGTTATCTAAACTATCAAAATCCCAGAAGTTCTGGTCATGGAGGAGGAGTGGCGGAAATTTACCATTCTAAATTACTAGTTAATGTAAAGCAAAAAACATGTTTTAATTCCCTTGAGGGCCTGGTCCTCAGTATTGGGCATGTTAGCAATCTTAGCTTAAACCCAATTTTCTTTGCCATAGTTTACCGTCCTCCCTCAGCCTACTCAGAGTTTTTATCCGAATTTGCTGAATTCTTAGCTGATTTAGTGCTGAAATCAGATAGTACGGGATTTTAATATACATGTAGATATAGATAGTGACTGTCTTAACCTCTTGCACTCTGGTGTACCGCGGGCGGACACATCTCTGCGTCCTAGAGCGCACGAGGGCGCACAAGGGCGCTGCATCCTAGAGCGCACTGAAAAAAAAAAGCTGCATTTCCGTTCTTCCACTACAGACACAGCCGCGAACAGAAAGCCAAAGGAGTGCTTTGATTGGTTTAGATGTGATTGACCTCTCATTCGACTAATAAGATAAGATAAGATAAGATAAGATAAGCCTTTATTAGTCCCACAACGGGGAAATTCCAGGATTGCAACAGCACAGGGATAGCAATACTCAGAGCAACAATCAGAAGGCAAGAAAAAAACAAGCAAGCAAGAGCAGCTAATATACATATGTACATATTACTATAAAATATATATATACACACACACAGACACACAGTGCAGAGCATTGTAGCTGGATGGAATAAATATATGAATATATAAACACACAGTGCGGAGCATTGTAGCTAGATGGAATAAATATGTAAATATATAAACACCCACAGTACGGAGCATTGCAGCTAGGTGGAATAAATATGTAAATATATAAACACCCACAGTACAGAGCATTGCAGCTAGGTGGAATAAATATATAAATATATAAACACACACAGTGCGGAGCAATGTAGCTAGATGGAATAATATGTATATATACAAACACACAGTGCGGAGCATTGAAGCTAGATGGAATAAATATATAGATATATAAATATAAACACACCCAGTGCGGAGCATTGTAGCTAGATGGAATAAATATGTAAATATATAAACACACACAGTGCAGAGCATTGTTGCTAGATGGGATGAAACAGCATAACCGTCTACTTAGTTATCCTACATGGTATGAATATGTGCCCATACATATTCTCACCCTCCATAGTGACCGGTATTTTCCTAGTTGTATGCCGGAGGGGACCATTGTGTAAGTCTATTGCATCTTTTGCATTCAAAAAACTATTAGTTTGTTACGTCTTTTTGCTATCTCTGCGAGCAGCCCTGCTTAGGTTGTACAGTCTGACAGCCGTTGGTAGGAAGGACCTACGAAACCTCTCGGTTGTGCACCTGGGATGATGTAGTCTGCTGCTAAATGAGCTCCTCAGTGCATTCAGTATGTCCTGCATAGGGTGGAACTCAGACTCCAGCAGAGATGACAGTTTAGCCACCGTCTTTCTCTCTCCTATCTCCTCCACCGGATCAAGGCACTGCCCCAGGACAGAGCTAGCTTTCTTGATCAGTTTGTTCAGTCTCTTCCTATCGGCTGCAGTAATGCCACTGCCCCAGCAGACCACTCCAAAAGTGATGGCTGATGCCACCACCGTGTCATAGAATGTCTTCAGCAGCGCCCCTTGTACACCAAAAGACCTGAGTCTCCTCAGCAGGAACAGCCTGCGCTGTCCCTTCTTGTAGAGTGCGTCAGTATTGTGTGACCAGTCTAGTTTATTGTTCAGATGAACACCCAGGTACTTATAGGATGTCACCATCTCGATGTCTGTTCCCTGTATATTTACTGGTGCTGTGAGGGGCTGCCCATGCCTGCGGCAGTCCACCACCAGCTCCTTAGTTTTCCTCGCGTTGATCTGAAGGCAGTTCCGATGGCACCAGTCCACGAAGTCCTGGATAAGCCCTCTGTACTCAGCTTCATCTCCATTGGAGATGAGGCCAACGATCGCAGAGTCATCAGAGAACTTCTGTAGATGAGCCTTGAATAAGAGCCTTGAATTGGGTTTCTGAAACCTTGAAGAACCAATGACTGAAAACCTAGCAAGAAGGACCCGCCTACCAACGGCTGCGAATACAGCCAGCCAATTGAAGCACAGAAGTTTGAAAGCTGTTTTGTGTAAGGCTGGGTGAAGAGAGACTAACTACTGCAGCAGATGAAAAAAGGACCCGCAGGAAGAACCGCCACAGACCCAGCAGCACGGAGACCACCCACAAGTGCGACCTGTGTGACAGGGACTGCCATTCCCGCATCGGCCTGTTCAGCCACAGGTGGTGCTGTCCCAGCAGAGTAGACGTTTAGGATTCTCTTCCATGGTCATCATAGACCGTCCACATGTTGTTGTGGACGGGTAATAAACTAAATTATTCTTTATCCCTGAAAATTGTAATCAAAAATGATTTTTGAGATCCAAGGTTGGAGAACGAATTACTGATTTTGAGAGCTGAATATGACAAAAAATCAGCGAATAGAGCTGCCTCGAGTCTTCTAAGATTGAAACAATCTTTTTATGAACAAGGTGAAAAATCAGGAAAGTTATTGGCATGGCAGATTAAACAATTAGAATCTAAAACACCAATTACCAGTATTATAAGTAATGGACAGGTAGTTATAGATCCTTCAGAAATTAATAGAGCCTTTAGAGATTACTATGAAAAATTATATGATACCAAAAATGAATCTGACTTAACAAAACTACATGGGTTTTTGAATGAACTATTTATACCGTGTATTCCAAATGAAAATAGGGAGATACTGGAGTCTAAAATTAGTCAAGAAGAAGTTGGACTAGCCATTGATAATATGAAATCAGGAAAAAGTGCAGGACCAGATGGTCTTCCAGTTGACCTTTATAAAAAATTTAAGAATAAATTAACAAAACCTTTTTTGGAAATGGTTTTAGAAGCATTTCAAAATAGTAATTTACCATCATATATGAATAATGCCTTAATTATACTGTTGCCAAAACCAGGTAAGCCCTCTAATAAATGTGAAAATATGAGACCAATAAGCCTATTAAATGCCGACTTTAAGATAATCTGTAAAATTTTAGCAAGACGAATACAAGAAATTTTACCAAATATTATTAATCGAGATCAGAATGGCTTTATAAAGGGAAGACAAGGCTTCCATAATGTAAGAAGACTATTTAATATTATTTATTCTAATAAAGAAGCACCGGATACAGCTCTCTTATCACTGGATGCCGAAAAAGCCTTTGATAGAGTTGAATGGCCCTTTCTTTTTGAAGTCTTACAAAGGTTTGGACTTGGAAATAATTTCATAAAATGGGTTCAGATAATATATAATAATGCTACTGCAGAAATTCTAACAAATAACAATATTTCAAAATCAATAAAAATCAATAGAGGATGTCGACAAGGCTGTCCACTTTCACCTTTACTGTTTACTATGGCAATTGAACCTTTAGCGATGGCGATACGTCTACAGTCACAAATATATGGAATTAAAGTTGGACCAACAGAACATAAAATCTCCCTGTATGCCGATGACATAATTTTGTTTATGTCGAATCTTAAAAAATCAATTCCGACCTTGTTGAATTTAATAAAGAATTTCGGGGAAATATCAGGATATAAAATAAATAAAACTAAATCTTCAATATTAATGCTAAATGAGACCCAGAGAAATTACCCAGCCCCTGAGGTAAATCAATTCAATGTTGTAAATCAGTTTAAATATTTAGGAATCCAAATTGTGCCTAAGCTAGAATCAATCGCCAGTGTCAATTATGAAGCCTTAATGACAGATATTGATGAGTTACTTCAGAGATGGATGTCACTACCAATGTCGATGATCGGGAGAATTAATATACTTAAAAGTAATATCTTACCCAAAATACTTTATTTATTTCAATACATTCCCTTACCACCACCTTTAGATTTATTCTCAAGAATTAAAAAAAAGTTAGTGGAATTTATATGGAACAACAGGAGGGCTAGATTACGTTTGTCTTTATTATATTTACCATTTGATCGTGGAGGTCTGAAATGTCCAAATTTTATGTTGTATTATTGGTCGGCACAACTGAGGTCTATGACATATTATTTTCATCAAATGATCTCCCTCACTGGACTGAAATGGAATCATACAATTTACCTTTACCTCTTCCCATATTCATATACTCAGATTCGGCAAAAAAATTACAAAAACAAGTTAAAAATCCATTTGTAAAGCATATGATCAAAATATGGTGTGAAGCTAAAAACTATTTAAAAGAACCACAGTTATTGTCACAATTTAGTCCAATATGGGGTAATCAATATTTTAAACCAGGGAGAGCGGACGCTGTATTTAAAGTATGGAATTTTAAAGGGATACAAAAGATTCAGGATTTATATTTGCCATGTGCAGAAAACATAATGTCTTTTGAAGAGTTGAGGATCAAATTTAATCTCAATAGAACACATTTTTTTTAAATATCTTCAACTTAGAAACTTTATTCGATCAAATCAAAATAAAGCTCTCACTCGACCTATCTATTCATCCTTGGAAAAAATGTTGATGAAAGATAGTAAAAGAAAGGGTATTATTTCAGAGTTTTATAACTCATTGACACTATTTTCAAGTGAAAATTCACTGAAAAGATTAAACTACTGGAAAGAAGATCTGCAAACTGAAATTTCAGAGGAACAATGGGAATTGGCTTGTACAGAAGCTCAAACCAAATCAATAAATGTACGCCTTAAATTGATACATTTCAAATGGTTAATGCGGATGTATGTTACACCGGAGGAGTTAAATAGATATAACAAAAATATACCAGATACATGCACAAAGTGCATGGAAAGTAAAGGAACCCTATTTCATTGTGTATGGGAATGTAGATTAATAAGAATGTTTTGGGAAGAGGTGAGGGTAACAATTGAAAAAATAATCTCAAAACAAATCATATTGAATCCTAAACTGTTTTTGTTGGGTCTGTACCCAGAAAAGCATAATTTTAATAAAAGTGAAAGAACATTCATAGACCTCAGTTTGCTTAATGCAAAAAAATGTATTGCACTATTATGGAAAAAGACTCATAGACCAGATGTGACTCAGTGGTTAAGACAGATGTTAACAAACCTTCCATTAGAAAGAATAACATATATACTGAAATCAAAGGAAATTGTGTTTGAGAATATATGGAGACCTTTTATTGATTATGTAAAAAATTTAAACATAACTCTTGAAGAAGAAGGTGAATGATATGTGTGGACCTTGTAAATTCCAAACTGGTGAACATAATATGTATACTTATGTGTTGGATTGTCTAGACCAGGGGTGTCCAACCATGTGCCATGGAGAGCCAAGACCCTGCAGGTTTTACCTCCAACCAGTGTCTTCAACAGCAGATTTCTGTGAACTTCTTCCCACTGATTGCTGATAAGTGAAAACACCTGCTGAAGAGACTGGGTAGAAGAGAAAACCTGCAGGGTCTTGGCTCTCCATGGCACATGGTTGGACACCCCTGGTCTAGACTAAACAGAGGAGCATTGTTGAAGATTTGATTTTGTTGGTGGTTGTTGGTGTTTTTTAGTGCATTTTTTTTTTTTTGTAGTACTTTAGTGTTAGTGTTTGATTGTTTGTATCATGCTTGTTTAAAAAAAAAAAAAGGTTCAATAAAGATATTGTGGGAAAAAAAAAAAAGATTTTTGACCGATCGGTAAATTACAACTGTGCGTAGTAGACTGCAGTGCACGAAGTCCGTGCGCCGCGTCCGGATTGTGACCCCCCCCCCCGCTACTCTTCTGTAGCGAGGGGGGGGGGGCGCGGGGACTGTGCGCCGCGGTCACCACATCGCCACATGACTGTTCCGTCATGTAGCGATGGCCGATGTCCGTCCTCTGTAGCGGGGGGTGGGGGGGTGGGAGTTGTTATCTTCTACATTACAAATATTTTAGAATAATTTTTAGTGCACTGTAGGTTATTTTTTCTTGTAAAAAAAAAAAGCCACACATTTTTTACATGGCATGCTTCTTTGTGTGTGGGGGCTTGTTTGTTCATTCATTCATGAATGAATGAATAAACAACCCCCCCACACACAGACACAGCCCTGAGTGTCACCTTTCATTAGAGCCCAAGATGAAGCTTCTATATTGAATCATTCAAAAGTTACAGACGTTTTTCCAAACTGTGCCATTTGACACAATTTGGCACAGTTCAAAAACGCCTGGGAACTACCTGAGAATAAAGCTGTGTAATATATTCATTTTTTGTGGTATTGTTACAAAATTTTGACCTCAGCTGGATAACACTTGGTTCTACATTTCTGTTGCATTTTCCAGCCCGGATCTGAAGTTGTGTGTTATTTGCAAGCATTTGTATCCAAAAAAACACTCAGGCCAAATTTATTTTCTTCAAATTCAGTGTGTTTAGATGACTGTTACTCAGTGGCAGGAGCACTTAGAGAGATTATGACTGTTTTGCCAAAAAAATAAGTGTTTTCTTTTAAATGAGACCAACCCCATGAAGATGCAGCAAAGGGTTGAAGAACAGCTTCTGATTTACTTTCGGTACATTATTTTTTGGCGTTTTTAGGGAAATTGACCAGCGTGCAAGGGGTTAATAAGGCATTTAATTCAATATTAGACTCGATGGGGTTTTCCCAGAAAGTACAAAATTCTACCCATTATCTCCACCACACATTGGACCTTGTTTTGACATATGGCATAGAAAGAGAAAATCTATTAGTGTCTCCTCATAATCCTGGACTGTCAGACCACTGTCTGTTAACCTTTGATTTCACTATCCCTGACTATTTGATTCCTAAAGAAAAATATTACTACAGCAGATGTCTTTCAGATGATGTTGTTACCAAATTTATGCAGATTGTCTCCTCTATGCCATGTGTCAACACAAAGGAAATAAGTGATGGAGAGCTTGCTCCTTCCGTAATTGATAGCATGGTAGATAGTGTTACAGCTTCTCTGCAACAGACTCTAGACTTGGTGGCCCCTTTAAAAAAGAAAAAGTCCAATCAGAGATTTCTAACCCCTTGGTTTAACACAGAAACTCGTAGCTTAAAACAGAAGACCCATCAATGAGAAAGAAAATGGCGTTCCACTAATTTAGATGAAATCTATTCAGCTTGGAGAAATCATCTTTTAATTTATAAAAAATCTCTTAGAAAAGCTAGAACGAGTTATTACTCTGCATTAATAGAAGAGAACAAGAATAATCCCGGGTTTCTTTTCAGTACTGTAGCCAGGCTCACAAAGAGTCAGGACTCTGTCAATCCTCACATCCCCCTAGAACTTACTAGTCAGGACTTTATGAACCTTTCCAATCATAAAATTTCATCTATTAGAGATAAAATCAGTCAGATTCTTCCCACCATAAACTTAAATACAGTAACTGCTACATCTCCTTCAATTGATATCTGTTTGGATAAGTTTACTCTAATTGACCTTTTAGAGTTAGATAAAATAATTTCCTCATCCAAGCCTTCAACTTGTCTTTTAGACCCTATTCCTACGAGGTTATTTAAAAAAGTCTTCCCATTTATTGGTAGCCGTATTCTTCAAATAATCAATTCTTCTTTAAAATTAGGCCATGTACCGAAGGCTTTTAAAACTGCTGTAATTAAACCCTTACTCAAAAAGCCAACGCTCAATTCAGGAGTTTTAGCTAACTATAGACCAATCTCTAATCTGCCTTTCATTTCAAAAATCTTAGAACGAGTTGTTGCTACGCAATTATTTGACCACTTGCAGGGAAATGGTTTATTTGAAGAGTTTCAGTCTGGTTTCAGAATCCTTCATAGTACTGAAACAGCCTTAGTGAAGGTCACTAATGACCTCCTTATTGCATCTGATAATGGACTTGTTTCTGTACTTGTCCTTTTAGACCTTAGTGCAGCCTTTGACACTATCGACCATGATATTCTACTTGATAGATTAGAACACTATGTTGGACTTAATGGAACTTCGCTGCAGTGGTTTAGATCTTATTTGTCTGATAGGCTTCAGTTTGTTCATGTCAATAATGAGCTTTCTTCCAACTCCAAGCTCAATCATGGAGTTCCACAGGGATCTGTGCTAGGCCCTACTCTTTTTAGTTTATATATGCTTCCGATAGGCAACATCATTAGAAAGCACTGTACACATTTTCATTGTTATGCAGATGACACACAAACTTGTCAATGAAGCCAGATGATAGTAATCAATTAGCCAAGTTAGACGCCTGTCTTAAGGAAATCAAAGCTTAGATGACTTGTAATTTTCTGCTATTAAATTCAGATAAGACTGACGTCATTCTTGTTGGTCCAAAAAAACCTTAGAAATACCCTTCCAAATCAAACTCTTAGTTTGGATGCGGTTACTCTTTCTCTGAGTAGTTCTGTGAGGAACCTTGAAGTTATTTTTGATCAAGATCTGTTTTTCAATTCACATATTAAATTTGTTTCTAAGACTGCCTTCTATCATTTGTGTAATCAGGCCCCTTTTTATTTAAAAGATCTGATACTACCCTATCATCCTAAGAGAGCATTATACTCCCAAAATGCTGGATTACTTGTAATACCTAGAATCTCCAAAAGTACAATGGGAGGCAGAGCCTTCAGCTATCAAGCTCCTTTCCTGTGGGACCAGTTACCAATCTGGATTCGGGAGTCAGACTCGATCTCTGTTTTTAAGAATAAGATAAAAACCTTCCTTTTCAATATAGTCTACGATTAGGGAGGGATCATGTGTCTCTAAACCCTCCCTTAGTTCTGCTGCTAATAGAATTAGACTGCCGGGGTCCTCCAATAATGTACTTGGCTTCACTCCTTTAATGTTTGCTCTCTAAATATGTCTGTTCTTTTCATCTTCTCTATCCCCTCACCCCCCAACCAGTCGCAGCAGATGACTGCCCCTCCCTGAGCCTGGTTCTGCTAGAGGTTTCTTCCTGTTTAAGGGGAGCTTCTCCTCTCCACTGTCGCCAAGCGCTTGCTCACAGGGGATCGCTTGATTGCTGGGTTTCCCCTACATTTGAAAGTGCTATGAGATGACTATTGTTGTGAAATGGCGCTATATAAATATTAAAAAAAACAACAGACGAGCCTTTATGTTGTGGTGCACATATGTAGTTTCACGGGCTCACATGTATATGGGTGGGGGTTTTTTTTTGGGGGGGGGGGGTCCACTGCACTATATCAGGGGTATCCGACTTTCAAGCGCTCTCTCTTTTTCTGTAATTTGCAGATGTCGGTTTCGTTTTTATAATATGCAAGAGAACATAAAAGAGTTTCAGACTTGCATTGCAATTTTTAAAAAAAATCATTGATTTTGCCGTTAGAATCGAAACTATTGGTCGTGTCCCCTCCTTTTTCCCAGTTTTTGTGCGACATGAAAATCGCATCAATTTCAAAGTACTGTAACGTGATCTCTGAGTAACTCTTTCTACTCAAAATGCAAGCGATAACAGAGTCGTAATGCAAATTCAAAATAAAACATTCCCCAATGTGATCGGATCTATGGTTTTTGTACGGCGACCCCTGCAAATTTACTCGTACGACGTAAATTTCCGTGTTCCCAAATTTACGCAGCAACATGCAAGTTATTTGGTAAAGTAACCAGAAAACAGGAAGTGCTGATGCTTTTCACTTTGCACCTTTCAAATTCCAAACCATACACGTAAAAAGGAGATCAGTCTTTGTGAAGCTCAGATGTAGAATATTTCAATAAAATCTCAAACATTTATGACACATCGAATATGGTGTCCTTTAAAAAATTTACGTCTTCGGTCTTGGTCGGCCGCGCGCAGCCCCGTCTGGCGAGGTGACCGCCCTGGGAAAGAACTTTTATTTTCTCTACCCCGGATGTGCTCAACCCATGTGTTGAGGATTAACCGTGGTCACTTTATATTGAAGTTATCGAAGGTCCAAACTTCCGTGTCCCGCATTTACGCCTTTTGTGATTTTACGTCTTATCCAACAAACAGGGAAAATTTAAAGGTATGTATACACGTTATCACATCTTAATATGTCATGAAAATGTAGCTGTTGATGAGTTTTGATGCGTGAAAAATACTGGAAGTGTTGAAGTTGTTTCGTGTAAAACGTGTGCCATTGCAAAGTGCATTGGCACACGGGGTGTAGAAGAGCTTGGAAGAACGAGGCGGTGTGATATATAAACCAAAGTTTATTATCAGCTCCTCTAACAAGTCTCATCTAAGTGCAGAAGCAGAAGCAAGAAAAGAGACCGAATACCTCCGGCTCTGTGAACTTATACTTGCACGTAACAAAAGACATGCATATCAAAGGCTGACATCTCTCATTATCTTAATCCCCCCATTGTCTTCGTACTCCCCCTCTTCGCCCTGGGGGGTGAGGGTAGTTCCTCCGGTCTCCACCGCAGTGTCTGGGAAACTCTTTGATCTTCACTGGCGGTTGAGATCCCTTTGTCCTGTTCTGAGGTGTGAAGTCGCCATATGTAATCACCAAACATTCTCACATGCTTCAACATATGTAGGTTATGGAATATATGATAAATATAGACCACACGGGGAAACAAAAGCCCGAGTGTCCCGTTTACGTCTCCATTTACAAATAGTTGAAGTGAGCGCTCATCCTCAAGAGTTCCTGAACGCGAATGCCGTTACGAAAATAGTTAATAGTTTCATAAACCTGACACAATTGGATAGTGATTAGTCAATTTCATGTGCAGATTTGATCAATTTTAAGTCACACATTGGACCCCTAATAAATAAAAACACCCATACGACTGTTCATATGCTCTTATGTATATTCCTGTGTGTTTATTTTGGATTCACGTCTGAAGAGGAACAAAAGGTCTGGACCTCCTAGGGAGATGAGGAGAATGTGAGTGTTGACCTTGTGATATGCAAAGAGATGGACATGAAGGATTTCCTGACCACCGGGGTTTGGGTGAAAGAGATAGGATCTGCAGGGGGGATGCATTGTGTTTGGGATTTAAAGACAATGGGATTTTGTGCTTTGATGTCAGGGGTATAAGACTGGCAGATTTGGGGGGTTCTGCCTCTTGACTGATTTGTATGTTGGAGAGTGTGTTGAGAATAAAATGGAACTTGAGAAATAACTCAGCCTCATCCTTTCCACACATCTCCACACTGGTGACCTTAAGACGTATTATGGCCGGTGACGATTCTCCTGCACCGGACTCATCAGGAGCCAGCCAGGCTAATGCAGCTACCACAGTCCAGCTACCTGATTTCTGGCAGCATAGCCCGCGCTCCTGGTTTAACGCAGTCGAGGCACAGTTCCATCTTCGGAGAGTTTCGGCAGACGCCACGAAATTCTACCATATGGTTGCAAAGCTGGACAGCCACACAGCACAGCGAGTAGAGAGCCTGATTAACCACCCGCCAGACGACGACAAGTATGGCACATTGAAGGCTGCTCTCATCCGTTTTTTCACCCCCTCGCTGGGAGAGCGAGCAGAGAAGCTCCTGGCGTTGACTGAGGGCGAGGTCGAGAGACTTGCAGACCTGATGGCGAAGATGCTGAGTTTGAGAGACTCCGAAGATGATGGTTTTATCTTCGCCCACCTTTTCCTCAGGACACTACCGTCAGCGGTGAGAGTTACCCTGGCCAGTTCACAGCTGCTGGCCCACCGAGACTACCACGAGCTGGGCCAGCAGGCGCAGCTGGGCCAGCAGGCGCAGGCGTCGACTCGTCGACGCCCATAGACGACACACGGCCACGACCGCAGCAGCGGAGCTAGGCGCAACATCCGGAGATGGCAGGGGGCCAGGGCTGCAGCACCAGACTCACCGACGACAGCAGCGGCGGAGGCCAGGAGACGCGGAGCAGACAACGTCCTTTGCCAGTTCAAGCGCCCGGGAAACGCCAAGACCGGGAGTCGATAGCAGCTGCGGCTCTCGGTGAAGAGAACAAGCTGCTCTACCTGAGGGATGCGCGATCGGGGAGGCACTTCCTCGTGGACACAGGCTCCCAGCTGAGTTTCATCACCCCTTCCTACGCTGACCGGCTGGCGCCTTCCAGTGGCCCTGTGGCGTCAGCAGCGAAGGGCTCGGCAATTAAGACCTTCGGGGAGAAGACCCTGTCTCTCTCTTTCCACGGCCGTACATTTGAATGGACTTTGGTCATAGCGGCAGTCAATTTCAACATGTTAGGTGCTGATTTTTTGTGCTCACATGGTTTGTTGGTCGATCTTGTTAACAGAAGCCTGGTTAATGCACTCTCTTTTTCTACTATTCCCTGTAGAGCGCGAGTGACTCCGCCAACAGCACAAGCCAACGTCCCAGCCGCAGGTGGTAAGTTTCACTCACTCCTCAATCAGTTTCCAGCACTCACGGTGCCAACGTTTTCGGCAACCGTGGCTAAACACGGGGTGGAGCATTTTATTACTACCACCGGGCCACCCGTTTTTGCAAAAGCTCGGCGCTTGGATTCAGCTAAACTGGCCATAGCGCGCGAGGAATTTGCCAACCTAGAAAAACTGGGCATCATCCGAAGTTCAAAGAGCCCTTGGGCTTCACCGCTTCACATGGTCCCTAAAACTGATGGCTCATGGCGGCCGTGCGGTGATTTTCGCAGGCTGAACAATGCTACAGCACACGACCGCTACCCAATCCCACATATCCAGGATTTTTCAGTTCATTTGGCGGGGACGCGCGTTTTTTTCTAAGATAGACTTGGTGCGTGGTTATCGTCAGGTCCAAGTACGCGCTGAGAACATACCCAAAACAGCGGTAATAACTCCTTTCGGGCTTTTTGAGTTTTTGCGTATGCCATTTGGGCTTAAAGGCACAGCGCAGACTTTCCAACGCATGATGGACGCAGTGTTGCGCGATCTTCCTTTCGTGTTCGTCTACCTGGACGACATTTTAGTAGCCAGTGCGTCCGAAGACGAACACAAAATCCACCTCACGGCAGTTTTCCGGAGGTTGGCAGAGCATGGGCTAATAATTAACCCAGCGAAGTGTCAGTTTGGGGTGGCGCAGATTGACTTTTTGGGGCATCGCGTCTCTCCCGAGGGTGCAGTTCCTCTGCCTGACAAGGTGCGCGCGGTGGCAAATTTTCCCCAGCCACAAACGGTCAAAGCGTTACAGGAGGTTTTGGGAATGGTGAATTTTTATAACCGTTTCCTTCCCCGCGCGGCGCAGCTCATGCAACCATTGTACGCTGCGCTTAAAAAACAAAAACCCGCAAATAAAATCGAATGGTCCCCCAAGCGGGAGCGCGCATTCTCTGAAGTCAAAACAGCCTTGGCAAACGCTGCGTTGTTAACACACCCAGTCCCAACGGCCCGCATAGCGCTCACTACTGACGCATCAGAGGTGGCCATAGGGGCGGTTGTCGAACAGTATGTGGCTGGAGCCTGGCAGCCGCTCGCGTTTTTTAGCAGGACTTTGCGCGATAGTGAGCGGAAATACAGCGCATTCGACAGGGAGTTGTTAGCCCTCCATTTGGCTGTTCGTCACTTCCAGTTTTGGCTGGAGGGGCGCCGTTTCACCGCGTTCGTTGACCACAAGCCGCTGACTTTTGCGATGGCCAAGATTTCAGAACCTTGGTCGGGCCGGCAGCAAAGACAGCTGGCCGCAATTTCGGAGTTCACTACCGATATCCAGCATGTAGCGGGCAAACTTAATGTGGTGGCAGACTGCCTCTCGCGTGCCGTGGCTGCTCCAGCCCGCGTAGAGGTAGATTTTGCAACTGTTGCCGCGGACCAGGGTAGCGACGTGGAAGCGCGCGCGGCCCCAGTCCGCGTAGGGATAGATTAAGCAGCCATGGCCGCGGAGCAGGGTGGCGACGCGGATGTGCGCGCGCTCCAGTCTGGACCAACAGGGTCAAGGCTGGAGGACAGGGTGCTGCAAGACGGTATGCCCCCCCTAATCTGCGATGTTTCCACCGGGCGACCCCGTCCGATGGTTCCGGCCTCGTGGTGCCGCCGCGTTTTTGACTTGGTTTATTCTCTGGCGCACCCGGGGGTGCGCGCTTCGATCAAAATGGTGGGGAAGAAATTTGTATGGCTGGGCCTGCGTAAACAGGTTAGAGAGTGGGCGGCAGCCTGCATAGCTTGCCAGCGGTCCAAAGTGCATAGACACACGAGAGCTCCTTTGGAGCTGTTTCATATTCCAGCTAAAAGGTTTGATCACATCCACGTGGACCTAGTAGGCCCCCTACCGCCCTCGCAGGGCTGCACACATCTTCTGACAATGGTCGACCGCACCACGCGCTGGCCGGAAGTGGCTCCCCTGTCGTCAACTACAGCCGAGGAGGTGGCGCGCGCTTTTTTAACTGCATGGGTAGCGCGTTTTGGAGTTCCGTCGGATATTACGTCTGACAGAGGCCCACAATTTGTTTCCGAACTTTGGTCAGCGATGGCCCGCAGCCTGGGGGCAACGATTCACCGCACGACCGCGTATCACCCGCAGGCTAACGGGCTATGCGAACGTTTTCACAGGTCGCTGAAGGCGGCTCTCAGAGCGTCGCTTACGGATGCAAATTGGGTTGACAAACTGCCATGGGTTTTATTGGGGTTGCGTTCTGCTCCTAAAGAGGATTTAGACGCCTCCCCAGCGGAGCTAGTGTTTGCACAGCCACTTCGGCTGCCCGGAGAATTTCTCCCTGACAACCCAGCGCCAGAGTTCTCCTTGGCTCAGCGTTTGCAGAATAGCATGGGCCCGAGTGCCCTACCCGGCCCCGTTCACCACAGTTTTCCGCGTGTTTTTGTGCCTAAAGCTTTAAAAAATGCGGAATTTGTTTTTGTCAGGCATGATGCCCACCGCACAGCTCTGCGACCGCCATACGATGGACCATTCAGGGTGCTGGAAACAGGTGATAAGCATTTTTTGCTAGATTTGGGTGGCAGAAAGGAGATGATTGGCATAGACAGACTCAAACCTGCTTGTGATGGCTGACGAAACTGTGCAGTTGGCGAGAGCCCCGCGACGGGGTAGACCCCCTAGGGAGTATTCCCCAGTACACCCTCAGAGATTGACTAACAGTTTTAATCCCCAGACAGCAGCTCCACAGCAGGAGGGCACCGCGGAAGAGGTTAAGCCCGCCTGCAGCAGATACGGCAGACGGTTGAGACCAAGACAGCATGTGGACTAATGTGTGGTGATTTTATTATGACATGCAATCTGTGTTTGGTTGTTCCCTCTTAGACGTTTTTGGGGGGGGGGGGGGGTTTATATGTGGTGCACATATGTAGTTTCACAGGCTCACATGTATATGACTGTTCATATGCTCTTATGTATATTCCTGTGTGTTTATTTTGGATTCACGTCTGAAGAGGAACAAAAGGTCTGGACCTCCTAGGGAGATGAGGAGAATGTGAGTGTTGACCTTGTGATATGCAAAGAGATGGACATGAAGGATTTCCTGACCACCGGGGTTTGGGTGAAAGAGGTAGGATCTGCAGGGGGATGCACTGTGTTTGGGATTTAAAGACAATGGGATTTTGTGCTTTGATGTCAGGGGTATAAGACTGGCAGATTTTGGGGGTTCTGCCTCTTGACTGATTTGTATGTTGGAGAGTGTGTTGAGAATAAAATGGAACTTGAGAAATAACTCAGCCTCATCCTTTCCACACATCTCCACACTGGTGACCTTAAGACGTATTATGGCCGGTGACGATTCTCCTGCACCGGACTCATCAGGAGCCAGCCAGGCTAATGCAGCTACCACAGTCCAGCTACCTGATTTCTGGCAGCATAGCCCGCGCTCCTGGTTTAACGCAGTCGAGGCACAGTTCCATCTTCGGAGAGTTTCGGCAGACGCCACGAAATTCTACCATATGGTTGCAAAGCTGGACAGCCACACAGCACAGCGAGTAGAGAGCCTGATTAACCAGAGAGTGTGTTGAGAATAAAATGGAACTTGAGAAATAACTCAGCCTCATCCTTTCCACATATTGCCACAATGTTCTTTTTGCTCAGCAGTGGTGTTCGTCTTGGAACTCATGCAGGCCATTTTTGCCCAGTCTCTTTCATATGGTGGAGTCATGAACACTGACCTTAACTGAGGCAAGTGAGGCCTGCAGTTCTTTGGATGTTGTTGTGGGATCTTTTGTGACCTCTTGGATGAGTCATTGCTGCGCTCTTGGGGTAATTTTGGTCGGCCGGCCACTCCTGAGAAGGTTCACCACTATTCCATATTTCACCATTTGTGGATAATGGCTCTCACTGTGGTTCGCTGGAGTCCCAAAGCTTTAGAAATGGCTTTATAACCTTTTCCAGACTGATAGATCTCAATTACTTTGTTTCTCATTTGTTCCTAAATTTCTTTAGATCGCAGCATGATGTCGAGCTTTTGAGGATCTTTTGGTCTACTTCACTTTGTCAGGCAGGTCCTATTTAAGTGATTTTTTGATTGAGAACAAGTATGGCAGTAATCAGGCCTGGATGTGGCTAGAGAAATTGAACTCAGCTTTCCAAAGATGTGATAAACCACAGTTAATTTATGTTTTAACGGGGGGGCAATCACTTTTTCACACAGGGCAATGTAGGTTTGGATTTTTTTTCCTTAATAGTGACTAGAAAAGCGCTATATAAGTGCAGGTTAGTTAGTTAGTTAGTAATAATAAACACCTTCACTTAAAAATGCATTTTGTGTTTACTTGTGTTATCTTTGTTCATTCATTCATTCATTCATCATCTTCCGCTTAATCCTTTTCGGGTCGCGGGGGGGGGGGGGGGGGCTGAAGCCTATCCCAGCATCTTTGGGCGAGAGGCAGGGTACACCCTGGACAGATCGCCAGTCCATCGCAGTGTTATCTTTGTCTAATATTTAAATTTGTTTGATGATCTGAAACATTTAAGTGTGACAAACATACAAAAAAATGAGAAATCAGGAAGGGGGCAAACACTTTTTCACACCACTCTGTGTGTGTGTGTGTGTGTGTGTGTGTGTGTGTGTGTGTGTGTGTGTGTGCGCGTGCACGCGTGCGTGCGTGCGCACACAATATATATACTTTGAGTTGAACTAAATCATCAGGTTTTAGTGTGGTAATCAGATGGTGTGACGCAAAGCATAAAAAAAACAGACAATGCCCTAATAGAAATCAACAAAAGCACAGACACAAGGTGGGAAGCATGGTGCAAAAACATGCTGTTGATCATCATAATAGGGCCCTTAAACTTCCAGACCCAGTAAGGTTTCAAATAAGATGGAGTAGTTTGTTTTTCCTTTTTTCTTTTATGGACTTGAATGTTACTCTATTTTGTTTTGAAGACGCAGAGTTACACTACCGTTCAAAAGTTTGGGGTCACTTAGAAATTTCCTTATTTTTGAAAGAAAAGCACCTTTTTTCAATGAAGATAACTTTAAACTAATCAGAAATACATTGCCAATGTGGTAAATGACTATTCTAGCTGCAAATGTCTGGTTTTTGGTGCAATATCTAGATAGTTGCTGGAAATGGGCCGCTATACACCTATCACTCCAGTGTTCTAATGGTACAATGTGTTTGCTCATTGCGTCAGAAGGCTAATGGATGATTAGAAAACCCTTGTGCAATCATGTTAGGTCTGCAATGCTGTAATTGCTGCAAATGGAGGATTCTTTGACGAAAGCAAAGTTTGAAAGAAAAAATTATTATTTCAAATACAAATCATTATTTCTAACCTTGTCAATGTCTTGACTATATTTTCTATTCATTTTACAACTCATGGTGGTAAATAAGTGTGACTTTTCATGGAAAACACAAAATAATTGTCTGGGTGACCCCAAACTTTTGAACGGTAGTGTATATACAACAGCTCTCCATGCTGCAGCAGAAGCTGCTATTTGAATTTTTGCATTTTATTTTGGAGGTTAAAAGACTGCACTTTAATTTCTGTTATCTGTGTTGTTACAAACACTTTTGATTAAGCTGTCACATTCACGTTTCCAACTTGTTTTATGGACTATTATTTTAAGCTATGGGAACTTTTTATAATAGGCTATGTTATATTAAGGCAGAGACTGGCAACAAGGTGATTTTCACGGGTGTGCAAGCTTAAACTGTTGGGGTAAAACATGCACTGGAGCTCCAAACAGGAGCCATGCCAACAGGAAGCTGAGATGGTGGACATGACATGGAAATAATTGTGATTAGTGATTAATAGTAGTTTATAGAGTCAGTGTCTGTTGGTTGGATTGAACATGATTCCACTTTCTTTTTTATAGGCAGTAAGCATTACACAACACTACATCCCTTCACCAGAAAATGGGTGTGGGCATTCATGATTGTTGAGTTCAACATGAACAATCAAGCAGCAAACTAAGCCTTGTGGTGGAGAATGGATCACAACACTTTTACCACCACACAACACACTAAAAATGTAGAACTCAGTTAGCGATGCATCATTAAAATAAATCAGAAATATGTGCAGGACCTGAGTGCATTCAGCAATCTCAGAAACACACTGGTGGCTGGAGAGCAAATGTTCAGGTGTAATGAGAAACTATGGAGTATTGAGTGACTTCTTTATAATTGCTGTCAGATTTTGGAGCCATATCTACAGCCACTAACAGTGAACAACAAACTCTGCAAACTTTGCTCTTACTTCATGTACACTTTTACATGTGGCTGATAAACTCAGCTATTCTTCATTGGAAGAGCAGAGTCAGATGAAAAGGGGAATGTTTTCAATGCACAGTCCATTTATCTTCACTAATGCATTTCATTTAATGGTTATTTTTTTACCTACCATGGCCTTCAACTGCCAAAAAAAGCTGTCCTTCTCAGTGCCATGTAGTTGAAAATAATTGTTTGAGTTGTATAGGGACATTAGCATTGAAGTTTTGGAGGAGTGCACATCTTTTTCTTCTTTAACAGCTTGTGACTACAACTATATAATATCAAAGTGCAGGCATCGGAGTAAGTATATATACTCTAAGTATACTGTACATGTAAGTGCAAGTCAAGCAAGTCTCAAACAAGTCCTAAATTGCTATAGCAAGAATAAAGAAGTCAAGTCATACAAAAATTTTTAGTTCAGAAATATTGTAGGCTTCTTAACAACTATAAAGTGTAAAGAGATCCCAAAAGACCACGTAGATACAGATGATTAAGTCTAGTTTTGACATCACTTGACAGATAAAGTTGCATATTCTGGTCTTGTCCCTGATTTTTTAAGCTACATACTTTGCAACTTCTTAACAACATAATATCCATCCATCCATCTTCTACTGCTTATCCAGGGATCCGAGTCACAGGGGTATCAGTCCAGGCAGAGAAGCCCAGATTTTCACCCAGTTCACATAGCACCATAATCTCCATGATCCCTCCTGCAGGTGCTGAACCCACTAAAGGGCAGATCCATGTGCCTCCTTTGGGTACACTGGGTCCTTAATGTAACCTTCTTCATGGGATCCACTGGACTGCTCTTAGTCTGGTCCTTCACCCAGGACCTGTTTGCCTTGGGAGAGCAAGTTGCCCAAGATAACATAGCTCCTGGGATCATTCAGGCACTGAAACCCCTCCACCACGATAAGGTGGCAATCCAAGGAGGGATTAACAACATAACATAAGATAAGATAAGCCTTTATTAGTCCCACAACGGGGAAATTCCAGGATTGCAACAGCACAGGGATAGCAACACTCAGAGCAACAATCAGAAGGCAAGAAAAAAAGCAAGCAAGCAAGAGCAGCTAATATACATATGTACATATTACTATAAATATATATATACACACACACAGACACACAGTGCAGAGCATTGTAGCTGGATGGAGCACTGTGTGTTTATATACTAATTTTGAACATAACAGTTCAAAATTAGGAGGAACTCATTTTTGGAGTCCTGTCATCGCTACTCCTGCACTAGCACCTACAGTAAATATACTGTATGTAGACTGCTAGCATGGATCCTAAAACCTGTGAAGAACAAACAATGAAAAAATAAACTGGTGTTGTATTTTTAAAAACTATTAAAAAAAATGTTGCACATTTACATGAAAAGAGAACTCACAAACAAATGTTTTTTTTTAAGAACAAGTAAAATTTATGACAAATAAAGATGCTGGGATAGGTTTCAGCCCCCTGTGACCTGGAAAGGATTAACCGGTTGAAGATGAACGAATGAATGAACGAAGTTTCAAATTTATGACCGTCTTAAATTTACATGGAAAATTTCAAATCTAGAAGGCACGTTGTAAATTTGAGAGAAAAACCACAAATTTATGAAAAAAATGTAATTTCCACCACAGCATATCATCTGCTTCCATCTTAAACCATCCTTTACATCCTCTTCTCTCACACCAACCCTCTCCATGTCCTCCTTCACAACATCCATCAGTCTTCTCTGTGGTCTTCCTCTTTTCCTCTTGCCTGGTACAGCAGCTCCATCTCCAACATTCTTTGTCCAATATATCCACTATCCCTCTTCTGCACATGTCCAAACCATCTCAGCTTTGCCTCTCTTACTGTCTCCAACCCACTCAACTTGGGCTGTACTGACGATGTATTGTCTCATTAGTACATTACTATCTGTGTCCTTAATCAACCTTTCCAGCTCAATTTCTCTGTCTAGCCAACCAATACAAGTCTTGATCTCCTTTATGTCCAGCTTCTCATACAACGCACTATGTGCTTTTTCCTTTGCCACCACTCTCTTTGCCATGTGCCTAAACTCCAAGTATTCCTGTCTACCTTCATCTTCCTGACTATCCCACTTTTTCTTTGCCATGCTCTTCCTTTGAATATTTTACTGTACGTCCTCATTCCACCACCAAGTCACCTTGTCTTCTTTCCTCTGTCCAGTGGATGCACCAATGACCTTTCTAGCCATTTCCCTCAATACTTTAGCTGTACTTGCCCTACCCTCTGGTAATTCTTCTCTATCACCCAGAGCCTGTCTCAACTCCATCCTGAACTCTGTGCCACATTTTTCCTTTTGTAACTTCTATCATTTAATCCCTGGTTCTGCCTTCACTCTCTTCCTCTTCTTGCTTTTTAAAATCATCCTACATGAACAGGAAAACTTCAAAAGTGCAGCTCAGCTGAGTAGACATAAACCAAGAGGAGGATAGTCAAAGAGTTTCAAAAATGTTACAGAGCACTATTAAATACTTTAGTTCCAAACTCAACCTATAATATTAATAACCACAACAACACAGGACAGCTTGGTGGCGCAGTGATTAACACTGTGGCAGCACAGCAAGAAGGTCACGGGATCGATCCCACCCCCTGTCCATCAGTCATCCTTCTGTGTGAAGTTTGCATGTCCTGTGTCTGCGTGGGTTTATCTGGGTACTCCGGTTTCCTCCCACAGGCCCAAAACATGCAAGTTAGGTTAATTGGAGACTCTAAAGTGGCCCTAGGTAGGGCTGTCGCAGTAGAGGAATTTCCCCTGCGGTGACGGTGGGCAGCTGCCTTCATGTCTTTATGATGTCATATACAGTGAGTCCATGGCGGAAAGCCTCTTTTTGCTCAGATCTATTTTCATGATCCTATCCATGAACTGGAATTACGACGCACCTATCCCTCAACCAGTGGTCTCAATGAAGAAGAAGAAGAAGAAGAAGATCCACCAGATGGAGAGCAATACAATGACGACAACTGCTGCACATCAGAAAAGATGCCATGAAGATGAAACACCTGAGATTCCAGCAGTACATCGCACCCGTCTGAGACAGGAGGACACCCTTCACCAGCATAGGGTACAGCAGACTTTAAAGCATGTTTCTAGGACATCATAGGATGGCCGATGATCTCTGCCACTCAGGCATCATAGGACAACTCGCCATGCCTACATGATGGCAAATGTGTAACCTTGACGAATGCCAGTCTACACTACAAATGTGTAAAATGCCAAGCAAAGCACTGATTTTCTCCAGGTGCTCCGGTTTCTTGGTTTCTACGGGCATGCACGGGCCTTCCCGAACAGGGTCAAAAGCCACTTTTTCAGGATCGTGCCCATGAACTGGAATTACGACGCACCTATCCCTCAACCAATGGTCTGAACGAAGAAGAAGAAGACCCACCAGATGGAGAGCAATAGAATGAGGAGAACTGCTGGACGTCAGAAAGGATGCCGTGAACATTAAACACCTCAGGTTCCACCAGTATGCCGCAGCCATGACTGTGAACAACACAGCCGTCTGAGATAGGAGGAGACCCTTCAGTGGTCTGAACGAAGAAGAAGAAGACCCACCAGATGATGTCTATATGACAGCACATAGACAGAGCACATGACTCCCTACAAGACATATACTGTATATAGACACAGGTAAGCAACATAACACAGCACAGTGACAGACAGGAGAAGAAGTAACAAGCACGGGCAAACAGCTCCAGATGGCAGGGCATATTTTGTGTGATTTTTATGTTTTGCTGCATATAAAAGCCATCACATGTGATTGCCACTTAGTGCTGTGTTGCTATACCAACGGTCCTGTGACTGGCAAGAATTCTGTTCCAAGTCATCCCCTCTACGGGCATGCACAGGTTTCTACAGGCATGCACAGGTATGCACTAGTGTGGTAAATGAGGGAAGCTGTGAGAGTCTCGCTACAGCTCGCACTCAACTTTATGTGCGTGTGTTACAACTGTGCGGAGCGCCACTCTTTATACAGGCATGAACTGCTGATTCTGTTAAAAAAAAAAGATCATTTTCATAAAGCAGTGGCGGTAACTAAGGGGTGTGTGGACTGGAAACAGCAGCGACATTCAGCTTTTAAGCAGGACAGTCTCCGTACAAGACCCTGCGTGGCTCTTGTCTCTGTGATTTTTGCCGCTGTCCAAAAAATCTTGTTCAAACAAGCTGCTCTCAGAGCTCGTACATGGAGCATACACAGTCAGGATCATACACACTCCGCTCAGAAGGAAATAACACACTTTGTGCCATTTCAGTGCTCACTGTTATGGCTGTATTTAACAAGGGCTCCAAACGCTTTCACCACTAACTGCCTGCTGGACTCTGTCTGGAGAGAGTGCCTCACACGCGGCAGCACCATGTGCTGTGGAAGCTTCTAGAGTACCGAGTGCAAACATGCTGTTGGTAAAAAAAATACACTTCGTTTAGCAATTTATTTAATAATCAATAGGGGCACATAAGTGAACAATGAGATACAGCCACACACACACACAAAAAAGTGAACACAACGGTTGTTGCGGTTGGTCGTTTTCTTCCACGGTAGGCATGTCCATACCGCGGTATTACATAATTGCGGTTATCGTGACAGCCCTTGCCCTCGGTGTGAATGTGTGTGTGTGTGTGTGTGTGAATGGTGAAGGGATTGGCGCCGTACCGTGGCTGCCTCATCCATCCAGGTGGATGCCCTGTAATTTCCCCATTGTGGGACTAATAAAGGATTATAAAAAAAATAAATAAAACACTGCTCCCTGTATTAATTTGGATATTTTAAAACTGGAAAGAATGGGATTTTGTCTTTAAAAAAGCTATTTAAACAAAACTGACCCATGACACACAAAATTTTACTGTTGAGGAACCAAGTGGTACAAAAGTTAAGAAAAGGCAAGAGACAATTCAAAAATATATCTTCAAACAACTTGAACTTAATATCGATGGAAAGCTTACAAATAATCTACCTGAAGTACCAAAAGCTTTTTAACCACTATTTTATTGACTCTTGCTACCACTGCACAATATTTTTTACCCGAATATACAAACGTGTGTGCAGTTAATACAATGGAGCTGTTACGACCCAAGCGCCGGTCCTGTCTGCGCTCAGGCCACGCATAGCTCGCTGCTGGCCTTGAAAGCTGTGGGTTGTATTCTGGCCTCACCGGGCTCTTATTGTGAAGGCACTCGGTGGGGCTTCGGCCTGTCAAGGGCCATCAGCTGGCTGTCATTACTGCTCGTTAGCGTTCGCCTTTATAAGGCGGGCGCTGACGACAGTCCAATTGCAGGAGTATCGTCAAACCTCGTCAAACCTCGTTGAGTTTGGTCAACGTATGTTCGTCAGACCTTCATGTCAGGTTCGTTTTATCCTCGTCATGTCATAGTCTAGCTCGTAGTGGCTGGGGTTAGCCCTACGAGCCCCTGTATCTCATAGTGTGTGTGTTTTTGCCCTAGCGGCTCACAGTTTTGTGTTACGTCCTATTTTATTAATAAATACCATCATTGCAAACTCATCAGTGAACTCTTGGAGTCTCATGGTGATCCGCGAGGATCACCGCATGACAGTATACTCCTGCCACGGACGTCTAAATGGAGACACCACACTGAGACGCCTTTCTTCCGTGAGTTTTGCTATTGTGTGGAGTTTTTCTCTCCTTTAGTTGGACTTGGTAGGGAGATGCCCGACAGCGAGTGTGATTATTTCCCGGAGTGGATGAAGGAGATTGACGGCTATCTGGCGGAAGCCGCCTGTCTCATGCCCACTAAAGCGGCTGGTGATCCCTTATACCTCGCCCAGCAGGCTGTGCACCGTTACCATCTTACCTATATTCCGGAAGGAAAAAAGAGGTTATCTTGGATTTATGCACAGCGCACATTGTGGGACAAGGTGCTCCAGGAAACCCCTCCACCTCCCGCGAGGACAGCATCCGTGGCGAGAGTGGAGATTCGTCGGCTGGAGGGAAAGCCCGACAGGGGACCTATGGATCGGAATCCAGTGCCTGCTGCCCGCCCAGTCCCAGCGTCATGTGTTCCCGGGCCCTTCGCCACTCCATCGGCCAGTAGGCCCCATAGCCGTGCTCCTACCAAGCCCCAACGAGAATCCCGTCCGGATCCAGCTCCGGGTCGTTGGAGGGACACAGCCTCCCTGTTGGCCACTTCATTCACGTCACGACAGAAGGGAATTCCTGCAGCCGCCGCCCACAGGTCATCTGTTCCAGCTGCGCTGTCAGCTCCTCGTGTCCGCATCGCGCCGACTGCCATGTCCTCCTCTGTGACATCACCTCCCGCGGCTGGGAATGCTGTGAGTCGTGCTTCGGCGAGACCTGTCAGCAATCCATCTCGAGCAGCTCCTCCTCTTGGCCCCGAAGAGCCTACTGTTTTCTCCCGGAGGGATAAAAGGAGAACTCCACCTGCTGCAGCAGGCATCATCTTCTCTTCAGGAGACAGGCAAGTGCAAATTGTTTCTTCCCATCATTATTATGATGTGCCTTGTTTGACTCCTGGGGCCAGAGCTCGGGGTTCACAGCCCCCCGAGCTTCCGCCACCTGCTGTAACTGTTATTCCTAAACCTGCTGCCTCTCTGTCTTCCCCTGCCGAGTGGTCTGCGACGCCAGGCCTACGTCGCAGGAGGAGGAGGGGGCCTGCGCGGCTGGAAAGCCTGGATCCGGCCCAGCAGCCACGTCGTGGACAGAGGAGGAGAGCAGACTGCGGCCCGGAACCTGTTCTGACGGAGAAGCGTCCCCGGGTTTCCTCGCCGGAATGGTCTGAATCAGCGGGTCGAGGGTCCCCTGCCCCCACGCCATACGGGTCATTGGCGTGGACAGCAGCGCGGGAGGAACCTCAGGCTGCAGATGTCATCTTGCCAGCTGCGGAGCCCGACGCAGCTGAGTTGGAGCCTGCGGATGAGAGTCGCCACCCTGAACCTGGATCGACGAAGTCCTGGGTAGCAACAGAACCCGAGTGCAGGCAAGTGCTCCCTATTGTGTCTCTGTCCTCTGTTTCGGAGCATTTGTGCCTGCCTCTCGGGGAGGCGAGTGAGGAGCAGCCGCCTGCTGCGCCCGAGCTCGTCTTGCTGGGTTCTGTTGCTACCGGTGATACTGATCCCGGTTTTCCTGTTGTGTATGAGCTTCACTGCAGTGTCGCCAGCATGGAGCGAGTCGGGGTCACTGATTTGGAGGTTGTGGAGATCATCAGCAGAGCTGCACCGACCCAGTCAGGGTCTGTTGTGGAGGCTGCGGTGGCCCAATCGGGGTCAGACGGGGAGGCGCCCGAGACCCAATTGGGGTCCATCGCAGGAGCGGCCTTGGACAATCGAGGTCCGACGTGGGCGCGCCAGAGGCCCAATCGCGGTCCACCGTAGGCGCGGTTCTGGCCCAATCGGGGCCGGACGGGAGCGCGCCCGAGGCCCAAACGGGGTCCATCGCGGGAGTGGCTTTGGCCCATTCGGGTTCCGATGTGGGTACAGCCGGGACTCAATCGGGTTCCAGTGGAGGTGCAGCGCCGGTGTGGTCCGCAGACGGTGGAGGAGCTGCAGACCCTTCGCCGTCGGACGGAGTTCGGGCTCATCTTTGCCTTTTAGTCCCTCTACGGAGCCGTCGCCCCTGTGCATCATCGCCAGGGGCCGTGGGGGTCCCTTCTCGCTCGCCCCGGCTCTCCCGAGCTTTGTCTCCGCCAGGGAGTCCGCCGCGGGCTGTTTTCCCCCGGTACTGGTGGCTGAGGGACGCGGGTCGGCCGCCTGAGGAACTGCTTCCCTGGTTCGGCGTTTTGGGTCGGCCACCCGATGTGTTATGTGTTTTGCTGGGCGACCTGGTTCGGCCACCAGAGGAGTGGACGTGCTGGGCTTTGGACTGTGATGAGCTGCCCGGTCATGTCCCGCCCCCCATGACCACCCATCAGCCGTTGGACGCGGGGAGACCACCTGAACTGTTCCTGTGGCGCCTGGTCTCCGCTGATCGGCATGAACTGTTGGGGGGGTAGAGGTCACTTTTTTTGGTGGGGGTTGATCCAGTGATTGTTCTGTTTTTGTTTTTGTTTTTCTTGTTACCCTGTGTTTTTGTAATGGTTATTTGGGTATCTGTGAGTATTTGTGGTTTACCCTGCAGTTGCCTTATTTTGTAGTTAAGTTTTGTAGTTAAGTTTTGTAGTAGTTGCCTTATTTTGTAGTTAAGTTTGACCCAGTAATTGTTCTGTTTTTCTGTATTTGGTTATTTGAAAATTCACTCGAGCATTCACACAGGTGAGAAGCCATTTTCTTGTGAAATGTGGGCAAAGATTTAATTTTTTCTTGCTGTCCTGTGCTGTTTGCTGTATTTGTTATTTTGGCAGTTAATCTGATCTGAGTGTTTGGTATATTTTTTTTCATTGTGCTGTGTTAGTTTTGTTTCCCTTGCCTGGTCTTGATTGTGTTTTATTGTACTGTTTCTGGGTTTGGTCTCTCTCTCCTCCGGACCTGCCCCCAGCCGCCCACCCTGGAGGGGTGGGGTGGGGGGTAGGGTGGTCCATGGGCGTTCTGGAAGCCCACCTTGGAGGGAGGGTACTGTTACGACCCAAGCGCCGGTCCTGTCCGCGCTCGGGCCACGCATAATTCGCTGCCAGCCTTGACAGCTGTGGGTTGTATTCTGGCCTCATCGGGCTCTTATTGTGAAGGCGCTCGGTGGGGCTTCCGCCTGTCAAGGGCCATCAGCTGGCTGTCATTACTGCTCGTTAGCGTTCGCCTTTATAAGGCGGGCGCTGACGGCGCTGACGACAGTCCAATTGCAGGAGTATCATCAACCATCGTCAAACCTCGTCAAACCTTCATGTCAGGTTCGTTTTATCCTCGTCATGTCATAGTCTAGCTCGTTGTGGCTGGGGTTAGTCTTACGAGCCCCTGTATCTCATAGTGTGTGTGTTTTTGCCCTAGCGGCTCACAGTTTTGTGTTACGTCCTGTTTTATTAATAAATATGAGAGTTTCATTAACCTCTGTTTTCTGAAATTAACTTTCAAATGTTTCCATAAATCAGCACCAGAGCCACTTGCTGGTTTCATCCAAAGACAGGACAGCAGCAGAGCCACCAGGAGTTCTGTTAACAATAACTGTAAAATATTCCACCGCAGAACCACATTTGGACAAACAGCTTTCTCTATAAAGGGCAGTCACATCTGGAACACAATGCCAAATGAAATTAAAATAATAACGGACTTTAAAACATTCACTAAAAAGGTTAAAAACTGGCTGAAAAATAAACAAGAATGTACCCATGTATGAAATGATTGTCTGCAGGGTGAGAGTGAATGAAGGGAAGGAATGAATGTGTTTGTTTATAGTGAGTGACGAAGGGAGGGTGTCATATCCGGCTCTAGGGAGCCGGGCAATCAGAGCCAGGGGCAAGCCAGTGAGTCGTGATATTTTATTCAGGGAAAAGGGGAAGGGATGAGGAGAGCACAGATACTCATGCAGACGTACACTCACAGGTTGCACAGCGCAGAGGTAAGCAGCTCGTACCGGACGTGGGGGTAACAAGACGTACATACTCACAGCAGGATACAAACACAGGAATGCTGCAAGAGGAGTATAAGCTGACACCAGACGAAGGGGCTTCAGCTTAGCAATGTGTTTATGTCGCAGCCCCGAGTCATCGAGGCTGCTCCTATTTATCCTCATTGGCAGCGCCCCAGCTGATGAAGACTAATTGGCCCCAGCCGTCCATAATGCTGCCAGCTGGGGGCCAGCTGAGACGCTGCTCAATGGGAAGCAGGGATGAGGGAAAACATGGGCTGAGTGCCGAGACGGCATCTCAACCCATGGTGACAGAGGGAGGCCTGAAATAGGCAAATGTGAGTCAGGTTGTTATATTTGTGTATTTATAATATTTATAATCTTTATAATTATAATATTTATAATTGTGTATTTATAATGTATTCACAATCTTTTTTGCATTGATGTATGTGGTTATTATTTATTCTGTTTTCATTTTTTCTTTTCCTTATCCTTTTTTCTTTTTACTTGTTTCTCCTTTCTAAAGCCCATCCAGGGACAAGAGTTACAAATTAGCTAATAGCTATACACTCTTTGTGCAACACATCAGATTGATTGTCATTTGATTAATTGTCTATGTTTATTGCACTGTCCCTGTCAAATAAACAAATAATCTAATCTAATCTTATTAATAAATACCATCATTGCAAACTCATCGGTGGACTCTTGGCGTCTCATGGTGATCCGCGAGGATCACCGCATTACAGGAGCCTGCTTTCAGCTTAAGACATGTCACAGAAGAAGTAAGAGTAATGAGATTTCTTAAACTATCTCAAGCAAAAGATATATTTGGTATGGATGCAGTGATGCTTAAAGAGCTGAGTGCAACATTTACTCCTGTTAACAAAATGATTAATCTCGATTTCTCAAGGAACACTTCCAAGTGTTTGGAAATCACCTGTTGTTGTGACAGTATTTATGTCATGATGCAGAGCATGTTTGGGGAACTGTGCTCACACTCTTTTATTAGTTTTATTATTTTCTGTATTTCCCCACTTCTGTTTTGTAGTTAATATGTATGATGATATTTGAGTTGCCTTTGGTTCATTAGTATTTATGTTTCTTAGTTTATTATTCCTAGTTCTATCTACTTCCATCCATCCATCCATCCATCCATCTTCTACCGCTTTTCCGGAGGTCCGGGTCACAGAGGCAGCAATTCAAGCAGAGAAGCCCAGACTTCCCTCTCCCCAGTCACCTGCTCCAGCTCTTCAGAGAGGATACCAAGGCGTTCCCAGACCAGATGGGAGACATAGTCTCTCCACCGAGTCCTGGGTCTGCCCCGGGGTCTCCTCCCAGTGGGACGTGCCTGAAACACCTCAAGTGGGAGGCGTCCAGGAGGCATCCTAATCAGATGCCCATACCACCTCAACTGACTCCTTTCAATGTGGAGGAGCAGCAGTTCTACTCTGAGCCTCTCCTGGATGACTGAGCTCCTCACCCTATCTCTGAGGGTGAGTCCAGCAATCCTACGGAGAAAGCTCATTTCAGCCGCTTGTATCCGCGATCTTGTTCTTTCGGTCATTACCCAAAGCTTGTGACCATAGGTAAGAGTAGCAACGTAGATTGACTGGTAAATCGACAGCTTTGCCTTAGAACTAAGCTCCCTCTTCACCACAACAGACCGGTACAACGTCCGCATCACTGCAGATGCTGCTCCAATCCATCTGTCAAGCTCTCGCTCCATTCTCCCCTAACTCGTGAATAAGACCCCAAGATACTTAAACTCCTCCACTTGGAGCAGGAGCCTGTCCCCAATCTAGAGAGGACAATCCACCTTTTTCCGGCTGAGGACCATGGACTCTGACTTGGAGGTGCTGATTCTCATCCCAGCCGCTTCACACTCAGCGGCAAACCATCCCAGCAAGAGCTGTAGGTCATTGCTGGAAGAAGCCAACAGGACAACATCATCTGCAAACAACAGAAATGAGATCCTGTGGTCACCAAGCATGACACCCTCCGTTCCCTGGCTGCGCCTAGAAATCCTGTCCATAAAAATTATGAACAAGATCGGTGACAAAGGGCAGCCCTGGCGGAGTCCAACTCTCACTGGGAATGAGTCCGACCGAGTGTTGGCAATACGAACCAAACTCTCACAACGGTCGTACAGAGGCCGAAGAGCTCGTAACAACAAGCCCGATACCCCATACTCCCGAAGCACCCCCCACAAAAAACCACGAGGGACGCGGTCAAATGCCTTATCCAAGTCCACAAAACACATGTAAACACGTTGGGCAAACTCCCACAAACCCTCAAGAATTCTCGAGAGGGTAAAGAGCTGGTCCGATGTGCCACGGCCAGGACGAAAACCACATTGCTCCTCCTGAATCCAGGGTTCAACCAACGGCCGGACTCTCCTCTCCAGTACCTTGGCATAGACCTTCCCAGGGAGGCTGAGGAGTGCGATTCCTCTAAAGTTGGAGCACACCCTCCGGTCCCCTTTTTTGAAGAGAGGAACCACCACCCCGGTTTACCATGCCAAAGACACTGCCCCCGACCTCCACGCAATGTTGCAGAGGTGTGTCAACCACGACAGCCCAACAACATCCAGGGCCTTGAGGTACTCAGGGCGAATCTCATCCACCCCAGGGGCCGGCCACCAAGGAGATTTTTAACCACCTTGGCGACCTCAGCCCTTGTGATAGGAGAGTCGTCCCCCTTGTCCACAAACCCTGCTTCTCTGTGGAAGGCGTATCAGTGGGATTGAGGAGATCCTCGAAGTATTCCTTCCACCGCCCGACGATATCCCCAGTCGAAGTCAACAGTGCCCCATCCGCACCATACACAGTGTGGACAGGGAGCTGCTTTCCCCTCCTGAGCCACCGGACAGTTTGCCAGAATCTCTTCGAGGCCGACCGAAAGTCTTGTTCCATGGCCTCACTGAACTCCTCCCATACCCGGGTTTTTGCTTCAGCAACCACCCGAGCTGCACTCCGCTTGGCCTGCCAGTACACCTCAGCTGCTTCAGGAGTCCCACAAACCAACCAAGCTTGATAGGACTCCTTCTTCAGCTTAATGGCCCCCCTCACCACTGGTGTCCACCACTTGGTTCGGGGGTTGCCACCACGAGATGCACCGACCACCTTGCGGCCGCAGCTCTGGGCCGCCACTTCAACAACAGAGGTGAAGAACATGGCCCATTCAGACTCCATGTCTCCAGGCTCCCTCAGAATGTGGCTGAAGTTCTTCCGGATGTGGGAGTTGAAGACCTCCTGGACAGGGGCCTCAGCCAGACGTTCCCAGCACACCCTCACTATATGTTTGGGTCTACCAGGCCTGAATGGCTTCCTCCCCTGCCATCGGATCCAACTCACCACCAGGTAGTGATCAGCTGACAGCTCTGCACCCATCTTGCCTTGAGAGAGAGCAGTCGCATTTTTCTTCCCTCCTCCCCTGCCTTCCTGATCTATTCCCAGCTTTTGCAATGTTGCGTTTTTGTCTGTGTTTAGTCGCTCTTCTTCTGCTGAATCTTAATCTAAACGGAAATTATGGATTTGGAAGCAGCTTAAATGTGCTATTGTCACTATTTTTCAACAAGAATTGAGCCAAGGGGGAGCCCAAGAATTGGAACCTACGAGGAGACTCATGGACATTGGAATTCATGCGTCTATGGAAACATTATTGGTTATGATCTCAGGATTTCTATTTTTGGCTGTGGAGTTCCCTGATGCATCAGAAATTGAAGGAAAGTGAGAGAGCTGATCAAGCGGACCCAGCAAGCTCCTTCATCAAATTCGACCAGTTGGGGAGGGCACGAGTAGCGGCAAACGGTGAACTGAATGACAGTGATTCAGTGAAGGAATACATCTGAAGCCCTGTGCTCTCTATGGAAAAACAGTTTAAGCCTGCATATATAATGGAAGCACAGAACTACACGGATGAGGACAAATTCTATTCTCTGAGTGCACTGTGCTGATTTGATTTGATTTGATTTGATTTGACCTTGTTTGCCCCGTGTTTACATTCCTCCTGACTGAGATAAGCGGAAGGATCGGCTCATATCTCCCCAAACAATCAACAATCAGTTGTTTGTCGTCAGCGAATTGGACCTTCAAGGACAATGCCCATGTGCCTTCTGCAAGCAAGAGAGAGAGAGAGATAGACTCTGGACTTGTTTATAAGTCACATGATTATAACATCTATCCACTGCCAGGAGGCGCCCTCTGCTGCTCACTAACAACTGTTACATTTACACTACACAATGCATACAACACTACATGCATACGATATACACACACTGCTCTCCTTCTGCGTGTGATTTGTCTACTAAATGTCTGCTAAATATGCATTGAGGTTTTTTTTGCCTGCAATCAAAATTTCGCTTACTCATTAAGCGTCAATTTGATAAAACATGTTTTTTTCTCTCGCCTATTGTGTCATATCCTTTCTTTTCTTTTTTTTCCTTTCTTCTTTATGACTGGCGCCTAGCCACTGCCCCAGCCTTGGATGTGCTCTGCAGAGCGTGCCCAAATGCCAAGTCACGTTTCGTTACCTTGTATTCATACATGTGTAATGACAATGTAATGCCAGAAATCTACGGAGCTGCTCATCCGTAAGCTGCCCGTCCAGCGCCTGGTGAGGGAGATCGCTCAGGACTTCAAGACCGTCCTGTGTTTCCTGAGCTTCGCCGTCATGGCTCTGCAGGAGACCTGCGAGGCCCACCTGGTGGGTCTCTTCTTCGCTAAGGGGGCCACCATCATGCCCAAACACTTCCAGCTGGCCCGCTGCATCCGCGGAGAGAGAGCTTAGACTTTCTGCTGCACATTCACCAGCCATAATGCTCTGCACTGTGTGTCTATATATATACATTTATAGTAATATGGACATATGTTTACTAGATGTTGTTTTTTTCTTGCCTTCTGATTGTTGCTCTGAGTGTTGCTATCCCTATGCTGTTGCAATCCTGGAATTTCCCCATTGTGGGACTAATAAAGGCTTATCTTATCTTATCTTACAATAAAGTTGAATCTCATCTCATCTCATCTCTTTACCCGAGTGTCCAAGACATACGGTCGCAGGTCTGATGACACGATAACAAAATCGATCATCGACCTGCGACCTAGGGTGTCAGGGTGCCAGGTGCACATATGGACACCCTTATGCTTGAACATCCCAAGCCTTCCATCTAGTTCATATATTACTATTATCTGCCTTTTTTGACATGAGCCTGCCTTTGCCCTCACCTCTCTCTTTGTATATTGGTTTTCATGTATTTTAGTATTAGCTCCTCTTGGTCTTGTATTTTCTCTCATCCTCACCTTTTGTATTCTTCAGTCCATTTCTTATTTGGTTAGTACTTCATATTTATAGCTATGCTTGTCACCATATTCTCCAATGCTTTTACTTTGACAGTTGTCTGTGATTACTTCCGGGATTTCAAGTTCTGTTCGCGGGCTGTCAAAGCTGTCACCAGTTAAGTTTAATTGTCCTTGCTCATGTTACCCACACCTGTAATCACTTGCCATCATTTGTATCATTTCCTCTGTGCCTATTTAAGCTCCACTGCAACGCAGTCCATTGCAGCATCATTCTCTATGTTCAGACGGGAGTCCCTCGTCTTATTTTCTTTGTATCAGTGTAGTCCTGACGTGCATCCCACGTCTTCTCTGGCGTTCCTATACGCCTTAGCTGTAGTGCTATTTTGGACTATACTACCTCTCATCCCACCTTCTCCAAATCCTGTAAGTTTTTGTGCTTTTGTTATGTTTTGTGATTTTTATTATTAAACCTTGCAAACTCACAGCGGGCGTTTGGGTCTTCGTTCTGCTCTGAGGGGCCAGTTTATGACAATTTATAAGCATTCTACCTATCCTGTCAAAGGTTGGAGAGAAACTGATAGCTCAGCAAATTATCTGCCATCAAGTTCATTTGCCCTGCATCCAATGCAGTTTGGCTTTAGAACAAATTATTCAACGAAGACAGCCAATTCTTATATTACTGAAAAAAGAAATCAAGTCTCTTTTAACTAAAGGTGGGGTTGTTGGAGCTGTATTTCTTGATCTCAAGAAAGCTTTTGACACCGTGAATCATAAAATTCTCATGTCTAAATTATCTAGTTTCCATTTTTCTGATAATACAATTAAATGTATAGAATCATATTTATGAACTCAACCTCAGCATGTTCACATACAGAATCCCCAATCCTCTGCCCTCCACCTGTCCACAGGTGTCCAACAAGGATCAATCATGTGTCCATTCCCCAAGGAAAATAAGACAACTACCTCAACTTAATATGAAAATAAATACATATTTATTTTAGTAACATGTTCAACAGAGCTGTAAACTTCCTTCTTTTAATAGGCTTGAAGGATACCATTTCTGTCACTTTCATTAAAACTGCCACAATCAGGGCAAGAGGAAACATGTAAACAAATGCAATCTGTCCACAGAGATCAACTGTACAGGAACTAAAACAATTTACAAGAACGTAAAAAGTTAGTGTAATATTTATACACTACTGAATAAAGAAGAACAAATAAGTCTCATGTACTTAACAGACTTACTTAAACTCTGCATCATATAAGCTGGATCAAATAGCTTCAAACTAGGAGCTTACTAAGCAGCATCTACTGTATTTCAAACAGTTAACTCAAGTTATGCACCCTCATCGACCCGACACAGGCAGGGTCGATGTGCGTTCCTATTGCATTGCCTGATGTGCACCTCTCCAGAGAAGGAGAGGTGCACATCGGCGGCACAGGCCATAAGAGCTGTGATTGGTTCGCCTTGTCGCCTCCTTCACATTTCCTGGTTCTTGTTGCTGCTTCGCTCTGCCTGTTCACAGCAGCACAACTTCCAAGGCGAGTCTGTTAAAACAACGGTCCAAATTTAAAAGAATATCGAGGAAGCATATACAGAGCATTTAGTGGCTTATCATAACTCCAGTAATTACACAGATTGTCAAATAATGACAGTGGTTGCATGCACCGTTTTCTCCGACTTCTTTTTCACTGTGCAACGATCGTATTAAAAGTTGCTTTTTTCACATTTAGCTCCAGCTTCATCACAATCTGATCTTGTCTGTCACTATTTCATAAACAAAAACACACAACGAACACAAATCACTATACACATTGGCTGAAACCCATTAACGGAACAAAACATTTCACCCAACACACAAGAAAAAAATTGCTGATCACTGCACCTGTGATGGACGTCGGTAATGGTGTCAACGTGATGTGGGTGCTTTGGGGATGTCAATGATTAATTGACTTTCGATTAATTGTCAATAAGAATTTAGTCGACGAAATTAAATTAGTTGCCAATTAATTGATAACTCACCAGTCCTTTTCAATGGGAGCTTATTCGATAAAATGTAGTGGCGTTGCCGTCCAGATGGAGGCCCACGCAGCCACCCACTGCCGCATTTCAACCAAAAAAGCAGAATTGGACGCCAAGCCCCCAGAGTGCATGCACTGTGCAAAGCGAAAAAACTCGCCCTTCCGGGTTACATCAGAAAGCCACAACAAGCTCCAATAGACCACGAGCTTGAAGATCCACCCACCTGCTTCAAATTAACACAGTGGAGAAATGGAGCAGAGCAAAGAAAAAGACTACACGAGAGCAAAAACCCATCCCTGCTGCCTTCAGCTTGCCGCAGGACAGGAAAGCAGACCAGACTCAAGTTACCACTGAGGTAACAGACAGCAGACGGAGCCCAGCTCGTACTGGGCTTGCCGAGGTACTGTTATAATGTTTAACATGCAACAGATGAAGCAACTCACAATTTATTTTCCTGTTAAAATAGTCTACGAGTGCATCTCAGAAAATTAGAAAGTGAAAGTTATTTTTTTTTGTATTATAACTAAAAAAAGATACATTTTATGATATTGGTAATAGTTTTGTACAATGAATTAAAAATCATGACATTTGTAGTTTACTGAGGTGTACCAGTACATAGTACACACTATACAGTACAAAACTTATTAAACTACAAAAAATGCCATTGTCTGTAGTAGGGCTGTGCTATATGATATAGTATATCGGACGACGATATAAAAATGTCTACCGTTTCATAGAATATGAATACTCTATTGTTTATATTGTGACTTAAAATGCACATACTCCCGTTTATTCAGTAAAGCTCCTTCCCACTACTTGTCAGCGCCCCGTCTCTTCCCCGCAGTGTGCGACTGCACGCAGCAGAGCAAGTATGTGGTGGGTGGCTAGGCTTCAGTCCGGTGGGTGCTAATGCTTACTCCAAGCTACTGGTTCAGATAGCTGCTACTCCTGTTTGCCAGAGATGTGGGACTGTTTTCCATCATGCTACGTCAGATAGGACAGTTTGCTAACCTCATTTTAATAGGAGGTAAGTAACGTTAACACCATGTCTAATTATAAAATGCTAAATGACGATGCTAAGTTGTGCCAACTGAAAACCGTAGCAGACCATTGTTTCTTTGGTTTAAATTACTGCCGAGTTTTGTAGTTTTGTCTGAAAAAATTTATTAAAGCTGCAAAAGTGCATGACGGTGGAACATACATGCAAAATAAATAATAAGTAAATTAAAATGGGTCGGAGGAGCAAGTTGGCTCTTAATGTAATTTATTTGATTTCTAATAATTTTAATTAGTCAAGTAGCGATAATGAATAAAGTTAAAGTCATCACATGTATTTTATTACCTGTTGTGTCTTTGAGTTTCAGATCATGACCAATCTGAACTATTTTTACTAAGAAGCAAACAGGTTAAATCAGGCAAGAATGGCTATGTTCAGGCTGCTTTAAATAAACAGCTAATTTATATTGGTCGATGGCTAATTTTCTCATTTTCAGTTTTTTGCTATTCTCTGGCTCAGGAAATATTAACTTATTGATGTTTACTTTTTATTCATATATGATTTAAAAGAAAAACCTGAAATTTATGAGAATCAAGTCTCAAATACACATTAGAAAACTATTTTATAACAACACTGCAAAATTATGAGGGAAAAAGGTACATGTAAAAAATGTTTTTTTTAAAAAAAGGTGGTCCTTTTTATGTGATTATCTAAACTGTAGAATTTATAGAAAATGTATATTGTGATATATATTGTTGTTGTGATATAAGGTGACTTATATTGTGATAGGAAATTTTTGTCATATCGCACAGCCCTAGTCTGTAGTAAAAAAAACTATGCAAATGGTACAATAAATCATTGAGGAATATGATGTTCATGTTTTATTCAGTATATCAAAAAGAGTAATTAACATTTTATATGTTAAAGATAGACCGTATTGTACCGAGGGAAATTCAGATTCTCAGGAAAATGCCGCTTATCAATTAATTGTTAATCGATCGATAAGGTGAATCAACTAATGATTAATAAATTAATCGATAACTTGCATCCCTAGAGTACATAAATCCAGCTTAACGTAGAACCACCTCAATGTGATGTTAAAAAATTACAGCTTGTAACTTGGGCAATGCTGAATCTGAAAAGTACCTGCATCTGGGCGTTTGTGGTGAGGCTCGATGCAGTACAGTCCATAGGTCTGCCTACCATCTTTGGCGGCTGGTTTTCGGGAGCAGTGGACACCATGGGATTCTAATTGGTTCATTTGGCTTTTGATGCAGTCCGTAGGTCTGCCTGACATCTTCAGAGACTGGTAGCAGGCTGGTTTTCATTAACAAAGGACTCTATGGGTTTCTGAGTGGTCACGGTCTTGTTTTTTTCTGTTTGGGTGTGGTGGAGGAGGCTGCTTCTTAATTTTTTTTTCTTCGCTGTTTTTCTTTCTCTTGCTGGGCTTTGTGGATTAAATTGCTCGTGTTGTTTACTCCTCTCCTGGCCATGCGAGCCAACATGTTTGCTTACCTACCTTGCATTGCTGAAAAAGCATAACATCACAGCCAAGCGTCACTCCTGGTGCTTGGTTGTAATATTATTGTATCGGCTGTAAATATAAATTTTTGCAGATGCCAATAAGTAATTTTAAATGCATAATCTGCCAGTACCGATAGTGTGCCGATATACTGTATATCGTGCATTGCTACCTACACCTAAATGTATGCAGAAAATACTGTAATTTATATACACTGGAGCAGTATGACACAGATTGCTAATGAACTTACAAACACCTTGATTCACCTAACAACATAGTTAAAGCAAACCTGTCAGCAGCTAAATGTCTCTAAAACTGTATGCATGTTTCTCACCAAGACAAATACTGTAACATTAACAATGTAGAGCCAGATGTCTTTCAGGGGAGAGGTTCAAATATTGGAGTTATCATAGATTCTAAACTTACTTTCAAGACTCAAGTGAAGAAAGTCTGTAACAGTGTCAAATTTAATCTATCAAATTTCAGATTTACTTGAAATTACATGTCAGTTGAAGCAGTTAAGATTAGGGCTGCAACAATTCAGTGAATAATTCGAGTAATTCGATTGTAAAAATTCATTGATTCAAAATTCATGCTTTGACACGTCATTTAATGTAGCACTTCCGGTCTGTATGACCTTCTTCCGGTCACACTACGTAAACAAGACATGGCTTTGCTTAATGGCGCCATGTCGGAGTGACATAGTGACGGCAAAAAGGAAGAAAGTCAGAAAAGGCTGCCCGTTGCAGCAGCCTTTTTTTTATCTTCCTTCTTCTTTCTACACCTTTCACTCTGTATATATATCACGGACGCACGGATCGCCCCGGGGGTCTCCCGGGTCGGCGGACGGAGCCACGGTTTGCAGCGGGAGACGTTACAGCGGGGAGGAGCTAGTGCTAGCTAGCACTTGGCCGCCGCCCGGTGCTAATGGGAAACTCGACATACCGGGAGCTGTAGCGAAAACGATGCGGGTGCCGGGCTGGAGTTTAGGCGGCGTGCAAGAAATATAAGACAGAATAATAAAGAGCGATGGCAAGAACCAAGCAGACCGCCCGTAAAATCTACTGGAGGAAGAAGCCCCCCACGAGACAGCTAGCCACCAGGGCTGCTCGGAGAGGCGCTCCGGCCACCGGCAGAGTGAAGAGGCCTCGCCGTCACAGGCCCGTGGCTCTGAGAGAGATCCGTCGCTACCAGAAATCCACGGAGCTGCTCATCCGTAAGCTGCCCGTCCAGCACCTGGTGAGGGAGATCGCTCAGGACTTCAAGACCGTCCTGCGTTTCCTGAGCTTCGCCGTCATGGCTCTGCAGGAGACCAGCGAGGCCCACCTGGTGGTCTCTTCTTCGCTAAGGGGGTCACCATCATGCCCAAAGACTTCCAGCTGGCCCGCCGCATCCGCGGAGAGAGAGCTTATAGACTTTCTGCTGCACATTCACCAACCAACCATAATGCTCTGCACTGTGTGTCTATATTAGGGATGGGCATTCGGTGAAATTTTCTTCACCGATCGTCGGGAGAATTAATGATTAATAATCGGTTAATCATTAACATTTTTAGGTACGTAACAAGGCAGGTAGACTACATTAGAACATCAGGAATCAGCACGGAGAGCCCTCTCTCTGTTCTCGTGTTGGCTCGGCTCGGGAATCTCGCAAGCTGATTGGCCGAGACGTTTCACCCCGCAAGCTGATTGGCCGAGACGTTTTACGCAGCTTCTGTCCCTGCCGAGCGGCCACTCAACAAACGAAGACCGCATTCATTGCTCTATCGCTCGTGTTACTTAGTCTAGCCGCGCAGAACTTTTTGCTGTTCTCTTGTGCCATTTTGTGCGAAATAGTCTTCCTGTCGAGCCACTACGCCGCCTCCTGCAGCTTCCCTCGACGTGTGTACACCGAATCTTCATGACCTTCTCAATAAAGTTTCTGAAAAAAAAAAAAAGAATCTTCACGACCGCCATTACTCAGCGCGCAACCACTGTTGGCGGTTTCTTCGCGTAATAAGGGTGTTCCATGGACCCTGTCAATGAGGTATATTTGTATGCTGCATTGCAGTGATTGCAGTACACCTGGTCATTTTTTAAATTGAAATGGTCCCACGCAACACTTCGCCGTAACCGCTTCATGATTTGGCGATTGCCCTACGGAAGCCCGCATGTATCAACTGAGGCACGCCAGGGTACGGCGATGGTGTAATGTCGCCCCCTGGTGCCCAAATTTTGCCATTGCATTGTTTGAGGACGGCCGTGCACTAGGCCTAATAACGTCGGATTGTTTAAAAAAAAAAAACGGTTTGTCGACGAAAATGAACTTCCTCGGTGAAATTCTTAATGATCAATTATCGGTTAATCGGTAAATTATGCCCATCCCTAGTCTATATATATACATTTATAGTAATATGGACATATGTTTACTAGATGTTGTTTTTTCTTGCCTTCTGATTGTTGCTCTGAGTGTTGCTATCCCTGTGCTGTTGCAATCCTGGAATTTCCCCATTGTGGGACTAATAAAGGCTTATCTTATCTTAAAAAAGTATCAAGTCTGGGATCATTTCAAGCTCAAACTGAAGGAAAACATTGTGCAGAGTGTACATGGGAAAGCCGAGCAGCGAGCTAGCATCCTACAACATTGATGTTACAGTATCTCAGTAGAAAACATCCCACATGATGTACGGCCACTGCACCCGAGACAAGGTATGTGATTGAGATTTTAAATTAAGATGAAGAGAATGTAGTTAGCTATGCTAATTATGCTTATATGGCCAAAGAGCATATAGCCACCACCACTAGCATCCGCAAGGCACCGCTAGCAGCAGTAGCTGCTATGCTGCGAAATGAACCCAACACTACAAAATGGAACTTTACGGTGTAACAGAACGTTTAAAGTTACGTTCTATGCAATAAGCATTGCAATAAATGTGTACCTGTGTTATTGAGTGTTTGGCACAATTACTACTGCTCTTTAGGAAAGAGTTCCGCACATGTTGGTCAATGCAAGTTTCTTTAAAAAAACTATCCGATTACTTGAGTAATCATCGATTAGAGTAGCTGATTACTCGAGCCGTAAAATAGTTGTTAGCTGCAGCCCTAACTAAGATGTACATGCACTCTATGTTTTTTTCTCATAGAACTTATTGTTTAACAACATGGTTACAAACTAGCATCACTACTCTCAAACCATTAGTCAAATACTTAAAGTTCTTGACAGGAAACTGGTACATTTTCATCATGGTCCCAATATTTAAAAAAAAAAAAGACAATTTGTTGAGCTGGGAAAACTTTACTGAATATGTAAATGCTAATCTTTTGTACACTGTCTTCCAAATTATTATGCAAATGATATTTGTCTCTGATTTTCCTAAATAGTCGATGCAAATGACAGTCAGCATAATTTTCAAGTAATCAACTGTCAGAGCATAATTCAAATTTTATTGAACAAACCTCCCAGTGATAACTGCTTTTTTTGGCAAAAATAACTCAAAATGCACTGTTCCAAATTATTATGCACAACAGAGTTTCAAAACATTTTACTGGCTGTAAAGAACTGAAAATGGTTATTTGTTGAATTTGCAGCATTAGGTCACATTTACTGAAATCAAAAGCTATTTCAATCAAAAACATCTTAACAGGCCAAGTTACATGTTAACATAGGACCCCTTCTTTGATATAACCTTCACAATTCTTGCATCCATTGAACTTGTGAGTTTTTGGAGAGTTTCTGCTTGAATTTCTTTGCAAGATGTCAGAATAGCCTTCCACAGCTGCTGTTTTGATGTGAACCGCCTCACACCCTCATAGATCTTTTGCTTGAGGATGCTCCAAAGGTTCTCAATAGGGTTGGGGTCAGTGGAGGGTGGGGGTCACACCATGAGTTTTTCTCCTTTTATGCCCATAGCAGCCAATGACACAGAGGTATTCTTTGCAGCATGAGATGGTGCATTGTCATGCATGAAGATAATTTTACTACGGAAGACACGGTTCTTCTTTTTGTACCATGGAAGAAAGTGGTCAGTCAGAAACTCTATATACTTTGCCGAGGTCACTTTCACAGCTTCAGGGACCCTAAAGGGGCCTACCATGTGGTTGTGGCGCAGGTGTAGTGTGGCCGACAACTGATGGGAGGGTCAGGGGTTCGATTCTCGCTTTGTCTGCAGTTTGCATGGCGAAGTGTCCTTGTGCAAGACACAGAACCCCACTTGCTCCTGGTGGGTCAGGCCAACACCGGTGTAGCTCTGCCACCATCAGTGTGTGAATGTGTGTGTGAATGGGTGGATAGCAGGATCTGTAAAGTGCTTTGGTCATCTAGAGATGAGAAAAAGTGCTATATAAGTGAACGCCATTTACCAGCTCTCTCCCTATGATGCTGGCCCAAAACATGACCCCACCACCTCCTTGCTGACATCGCAGCCTTATTGGGACATGGTGGTCATCCACCAACCATCCACTACTCCATCCACCTAGACCATTCAGGGCTGCACGGCACTCATCAGTAAACAAGACTGTTTGAAAATTAGTCTTCATGTATTTCTGGGCCCACTGCAACCGTTTCTGCTTGTGAGCATTGGTTAGGGGTGGCCCAATAGTAAGTTTACGCACAACTGCAAGCCTCTGGAGGATCCTACACTTTGAGGTTTGTCGGACTCCTGAGGCACCAGCAGCTTCAAATACTTGTTTGCTGCTTTGTAATGGTATTTTATCAGCTGCTCTCGAATACGTCTGGCAGAAACCTTCCTCATTATGCCTTTATCTTCACAAACCCATCTCTGAATCTGCCACAAATTTCTTCACAGTACGATGATCATGCTTAAGTTTTTGTGAAATATCTAATGTTTTCATACCTTGTCTAAGGTATTGCACTATTTGACGCTTTTCAGCAGCAGAGAGATCCTTTTTCTTTCCCATAGTATAACCTGTGGCATGCTTAATAATGTCTAACATCCTTCTTAAGTAGTTTTCCTTTAATTGGGCTCACCTGGCAAACTAATTATGACAGGTGTCTGAGACTGATATCAGTGATCCAAAGAGCCCTGAGACACAATGCCATCCATGAGTTTAATTGAAGAACAAAAAATTGAATGTTTATGACACTAAAAACCTATGTGCATAATAATTTGGAATGTAGTGTATAAGATTATTCAAAGCTTGACCTCTCCTCCACTCAGAAAGTTTCTTAACATACACATAGCTGAATATTGTGTCACAAGAGGTGCAGCAAGAAGGGACTGCATTATTCTACTCAGAAAAAGTATTTTCAGTCAATCTGCATTCTCTGTCAAAGCTGCATGAGAATGGAATTCTATCCCAAAGTCTATCCAATAATTAGATCAATGCAAATTATTTAAAGCTCTTGTAAAGAAGTGGCAAACTGACAATCAGCTCTGCCAGCACTAAAACTACGTGGCACTTTTAATGGCCTCAGTGTTTCTGTGAACTTGCTGCCACCTGTTGCTGTCTTAGTCTGTCTTTATATGACTGCATGTATGGCTTATTGTTGCTTTGTTTTATGTTCATGTTCATATTGTTGTTGCTTCTGCTTTGCATGTCTCTTTTGTGTTTAATAATTTTGCTTACTGTATGTGGTCTTAACTTGGTTCATATTTTAACTAACATCAGCATCTCTCATTGTCTTGCATGATTTGCATTGTTTGGTGCATGCTCTAAATGTTAACTGTTTTAACTGCATGTTTTTGATAATATAGTATACTACAATTTAAATAATGGTAGTACTAACGTAATAAATGTCAATATTAATGCCAAAATTTTCTTTTATTAGTTCTCCTGTATACAGACGTGGACAAAATTGTTGGTACCCCTCTGTTAATGAAATAAAAACCCACAATGGTCACAGAAATAACTTGAATTTGACAAAAGTGGTAATACATAAAAATTCTATTTAAATTAACCAATGAAAATCAGACAGTGCTTTTGAATTGTGGTTCAACAGAATTATTTTAAAAAAAACAAACTCATGAAACAGGCCTGGACAAAAATGATGGTATCCTTAACTTAATATTTTGTTGCACAACCTTTTGAGGCAATCACTTCAATCAAACAATTTCTGTAACTGTCAATGAGACTTCTGCACCTCTCAGCAGATATTTTGGCCCACTCCTCATGAGCAAACTGCTCCAGCTGTCTGAGGTTTGAAGGGTGCCTTCTCCAGATGGCATGTTTCAGCTCCTTCCACTGATGTTCAATAGGATTTAGATCAGGGCTCATAGAAGGTCACTTTAGAATAGTCCAATGTTTCACTCTTAGCCATTCTTGGGTGTTTTTAGCTGTGTGTTTTGGGTCATTAACCTGTTGCAAGACCCATGACTTGTGACTGAGACCAAGCTGTCTGACACTGGGCAGCACATTTCTCTCTAGAACACCTTGATAGTCTTGAGATTTCATTGTGCCCTGCACAGATTCAAGACACCCTGTGCCAGGTGCAGCAAAGCAGCCCCAGAACATAACACAACCTCCTCCATGTTTCACAGTAGGGATAGTGTTCTTTTCTTGGTATGCTTCATTTTTGCGTCTGTGAACATAGAGCTGATGTGCCTTGCCAAAAAGTTCCAGTTTTGTCTCGTCTGTCCATAGGACATTCTCCCAGAAGCTTTGTGGCTTGTCAATATGCAGTTTGGCAAATTCCAGTCTGGCTTTTTATGATTTGCTTTCAACAGTGGTGTCCTCCTTGGTCGTCTCCCACGAAGTCCACTTTGGCTCAAACAGTGACGGATGGTGCAATCTGACACTGATGTACCTTGACCCTGGAGTTCACCATTAATGTGTTCAGAGGTTGTTCTGGGCTCTTTTGTTACCATTCGTATTATCCGTCTCCTCCTGCAGCCACGTCCAAGGAGGTTGGCTACAGTTCCGTGGATCTTAAATTTCTGAATAATATGTGCAACTGTAGTCACAGGAACATCAAGCTGCTTGGAGATGGTCTTATAGCCTTTACCTTTAACATGCTTGTCTATAATTTTCTTTCTAATCTCCTGAGACAACTCTCTCTTTTGCTTCCTCTGGTCCATGTTTAGTGTAGTACACACCATGTCAACAAACAGCACAGTGACTACTTGTCACCCTTTAAATAGGCCGACTGACAGATTACAAGTTTGTACACACCTGTGATGTTAATTAGAGGACACATCTTGGTTGAACATGTCCCTATGGTCACAATATTTTCAATCTTTTCTAGGGGTACCATCATTTTTGTCCAGGCCTGTTTCATGAGTTTGTTTATTAAAATAATTCTGTTGAACCTCAATTCAAAAGCATTGTCTGATTTTCATTGGTTAATTTTCATAGAATTTTTATTTACTACCACTTTTGTCAGATTCAAGTTATTTCTGTGACTATTGTGGGTTTTTCTTTCATTAACAGAGGGGTACCAACAATTTTGTCCATGTCTGTATGTCTTGTAATTTTATCAATTTGTTTCTAGTTTACATGGTGACTTGTAACATTTGCCTAGTGACTACAGATGAAAAACAGCCTTTGACTAACTCTGGCACATTTACAAAATTGTTTATTAATGTGCACTGTCCCTGTTAAATTAACCAATACAATAAAAAATATATGGAGTACCATTCAATACTGCCACAGGAGTGGTGGCCTAGAGGTAAAGCATCTGCCCCACAACTGGGAGGTCATGGGTTCAAGTCCCGGCCGGGTCATACCAAGGACCATATAAAAAAAGTGGTACTTCCTGCCTTCTAACTTGGTGCTCAGCAAAAATAGAATGGAGGAAAGAAAGTTACTCAGCCACAAGGGGTGCACAAGCCAGTGAACTCCCAGTGCCAGTCCCAAGCCCGGATACATGGGCAGGGTTGCATCTGGTGTAAAAATCCTTGCCAAATCAACATAAGATATAATAATACATTTTATTTGTATAGCGCTTTCCAAGGCACTCAAAGACACGTTACATTAAAAAAAAAAAAAATAAAAAAAAAATTAAAGATTAAAAGCAAATCTAAACAGGTGGGTTTTGAGTAATGATTTGAAGTAGTTTAAGTCTGTGCAGTCACGGATAGATAAGCCTTTCTTAGCCCCACAATGGGGCAGCACTCAGAGCAATAATAAACAAGATAATAAGATAATAATTTGTTAGCCAAAGCAGTAAATAAATTTACATATTGTATGTACAGTCACCACTCTCTCCCCTCTGGGAACACTGTCTACCATTTCATCCAACTTACTGCAGAATTTCTCTTTTTCTTTGACCTGACATTCAACTTGTGAGGCATACACACAAACATTTAACATAACACCTTCAATTTCTAACTTCAAACTCATGCTCTTGTCTGACTCACTCTTTACCTCCTGAACACTCTTCACATACAGTGGGGGAAATAATTATTTGATCCCCTGCTGGATTTGTAAGTTTACCCCCTTACAAGACAGGAAGTAAAGCTGGAGGTGGCAGAGTTAAAGATGCGAAGATTTTCATTGTGAGTGACAGGAGGAACAAGATTAGAAATGAGTGTACCAGAGGGACAGCTCATGTTGAGCGGTCTGGAGACAAAGTAAGAGAGGCAAGGCTGAGATGGTTTGGACATGTGCAGAGGAGGGATAGTGGATATATTGGACAAAGGATGTTGAAGATGGAGCTGCCAAGCAGGAGGAAAAGAGGAAGACCACAGAGAAGATTCATGGATGTAGTGAAGGAGGACATGGAGAGGGTTGGTGTTACAGAGGAAGATGCAAGGGATAGGGTGAAATGGAGACAGATGAGCTGCTGTGGCAACCCCTGAAGAAGAAGAAGAAGAACAAGAACAAGAACAAGAACAAGAACAAGAAGATTATTTCTGGCAACTATACCCACCTCTGATAATATAATTTAAGTATGCATGATTAAATTACTATTATGAATGTTTTTTCCCTTCTCTTATCTACTCTTCCTCAATGGAAAAAAGAAACACGATAATAATAATACAAAAAATATACATATTTGCGTCATTTATGTAAAAATCATGACCAAAAAAATCATGCAGGACAAAATGTGACACTTGGTATTTTCTAACCTGTTTGTATACCACCACAGACAGAGACAGACCCTGAATTAGACAGGGCTCAGCGAGGGCAAGATGAGGAGCCAAGGAGAGTAAAGTGTTCAGGCAGAGGGTGCAAGAGAGGAAGGAGAGAAAGATGAAACTAATAAAAAGTCCAAACACAGTACGTCTGGGTGGGACCCCAACCGGCCCAAGATTACAAGATTCAAGCCTTGATTGTACAATACTTCAAATGGTAACTTCTATATGCAAAGTTACTGTGCAAAATTTTAAAAAAGAATAGTATAAAATTAACATACTCCCGGAGTGTCATGTGTTTTCTGACACACACCCCCGCCAGGAAAAGTGTGTTACCACCACGCCAAGGTTTTTAAGCCAGAGGAAACACTGTACAGGCTCATCTGAGGTTTGTCAACAAACACCTGAATGATTCTGAGAGGGCTTGGGAGAATGCGGTGTGGTCGGATGAGAACAAAATTGAGCTTTTTGGCATAAACTCCACTCACCGTGTTTGGAGGCAGAGAAATGCTGAATGGAGGGTATGCATATGATGTCACCGAACAGAACTCATGGCAGTTAAGAAACACTGAGTGACAAACATGAGCGGCAGCATTAGGGTGTACTAGTGCATGCCCGTAGAAAGCAAGTATTTCTGTCTGAAACAGGTAGCCCATTAAGGCTTTACAGGCCCAAATGTAGGCTGTGTTTGAAAGTTGAATACTAAGAGGTGTAGCCTATATGTGGGCAATCACACATGTTAGACTTTGACAAATACAGTGGTGTGAAAAAGTGTTTACCCCCTTCCTGATTTCTCATTTTTTGTATGTTTGTCACACTTAAATGTTTCAGATCATCAAACAAATTTAAATATTAGACAAAGATAACACAAGTAAACACAAAATGCAGTTTTTAAATGAAGGTCCTTATTATTAAGGGAAAAAAATTCCAAACCTACATGGCCCTGTGTGAAAAAGTGATTGCCCCCTAAATCTAATAATGTCACAATCTGAGTACAGGGGGATCCCACCGTGCTCTGTCTCTTTGCCTTTTTTCTATATTTGTATGGTGTTGTATTTTTGAGTCTGAATTTCTGTTATTCTATCTTTGGTTGGTTTTCACTTATTCTGTATTGTTTCTTAGTATGATTTATTTTCCTGTTTACGTTCATTGGAGTTTTGTTATTTACATATTTGAGACTACCAGTCTTTATTTGCCATTACATCATATTGGTCTGGCCAGGGTGTACCCTGCCTCTCGTCCAAAGATGCTGGGATAGGCTCCAGCCCCCCCACCCACGACCCGAAAGGGATTAAGCGGAAGAAGATGGATGGATGGATGGATGGATGGATGGATGGTATCCTGGGGTGTTTTCTCTCTCCCTCTCCGGGGCTGCGGCTGTCACTGGCACTTCCAGGTTTTATGCTCTGTTGTGGGCGGTGCTCCTGTCAGCTGTCAGTCCCGTCTTCTCCCTCTCATTACTCCCAGCTGATCTCTATTGTAATCATTGTCACCCTTTGCCCACTCATGTGATCCACACCTGCATCCAGTTGTGTTCATTGACTCTATGTCCTATTTAAGTTCCTTGTTTCTGTCATTCATTGCTGGAGCCTCTGCTTTCTGTCGCTGTGCATCAGAACCCATTCCTCGTTCTCGTGCAATTTCCTGACTAATCCCTCCTTCTCTGTTACCTTCCCTGCCTGTAAGTTATTTTGTGCACTATTGGGATTTTTGTGTTTTGTGCACTGTTTGGATTTTTTGGTTCCCTTCAATAAATATCACAACTACAGGTCAGCATGTGGGTCTTCGTTCCTGCCTTGAGGGGCAATTCATGACAGAAGGCTCCAGCCAGTTGAACACCCAGCTGCTGTAGGTTGTGGTATTTCTGTTTTTTTTTGTTTTTGTTTTTTTTTTTTACTCACTTGTTTGTGGAGTCTACATCATGTCCTCAGTACGCCAACCTCCACCAAGCAAAGGGAGATCGGCAGCAGGGATTCTGAGTGTTGAGGAGCAGTGGGCCGCCAAGTTCATCCAGGGCTTCGTAGATGAAGCTCTTGCCTCCCGCAGCCCAAAGAAGATCTGGGAGAGTGTGAATTTGGCGACCGTTATTGTCGAGGTGCACCCTGGGTTGTGGAGGTTCCCCCAGTTTACGGAGTTGCTGGCTACGGTCTCCGTATTACAGCAGTCTTTCCCCGGGCCGCCTCCAACAAGCCTAAAGCTGACCCGCGCTCCGCGGCAGACGCCCTGCTCTACCTCCAGTTTGCCCATTCTTGCTTCTGCTTCATCAGCTCCAAGATGCCGCCACCCAGCTCCGGACTGCCGGAGGAACACCCCAACCTTTCAGGCAGCAGTTTTTCCTTCACCGAGGTCAAAAACTCCTGCAGCAGTCCCTTTACCCAGTTTTTCTTCTCCGGCTGTCTCGCCTGCCTTCTCCTCCACTGCTGCTGCTTCTCCCTAGTCCTCCACGATTCCTTCCGCTGCTGAGGGTCTGGCTGTTTCCTCTCTGGCTCCGCCCGTCACTGTGGCTGCAGGGGCAGCTCCTCAACGTTCCCCTGGGAGGCCCTCTTCTACCAAAGTAACGGAGAGGGTTGATCCAACACCTGTTGCAGTGGAGAACACAGTGCCCTGGGAACTCAGGCAAGTGTTGTTTCATTCTTCGACATTTTATGATGATATACCTTGCCTGATCCCCGGTAGTGAGGCTCAATTTACGCAGTCCCCCGAGTCCTCACCACCTACTGCAGCCCACACCACCTTACCCGCTTTCTCCGTCTCTCCTCCTATTCTCCCCGAGTGTCCGCTGGTCCCAGGGATGAACTGCCGGGCGGTGGAGGAGCCTGCGGCCCTGGTGGACCTGGAACCAGCCCCGCAGCCATGGTCTGGATGGAGGGAGAGCGCTGCCTGTGATCCGGAGCCTGCGCCGACGACTGAGCGTCCCCGGGCTTCAACAGTGCAGGATTCAGTGCAAGCAGAAAACTGACCTCCTGGGTCCACGCCGGATGAGCCACCAGCGTTGGTCACTTTGCTGAGGGGTCCCGGAACTGCATCAACCACCAAGCCTGCTGAAGGGGCTGCTGCAGCAGAGCCAGAGTTGGACCTCCAGAAGGCTGGGCCCAAGACGTCACCGCCTGGATCAACGGAGTCCTGGACGGCGTGGAGCTTGACCTCAGACAAGTGCTCTCCTTTGTTTTTGTTGTTTCCGTGTTGGAGGGGTCTTGTCTGGCTCTTGTGCAGCCGTCAGCTGCACCTGAGCTCATCTCGCCGGGCTCCACTTCTGCCGGTGACCCTGACCCTGTGTCTCTGTCCCTCTTATCTGAGCCTTTCCCCAGGGTCACCGAGATTCATCCAACTTCACCTGAGGTCTCCATGGGTTCGGGCTCGGCGCCTGAGGTCTTCATGGGTCAAGCTCCTCCTGCTGAGGTCGTCGCGGGTGCTCCATCCCAACATGGTGCCTCCGAGGGTGCTGCGTCCCAGCTAGTTGAGGTAATCGCGGGTGCTCCGTCCCAGCCTGGGACCTCCGTGGGTGCAGCTCCTCCTCAGTCAGGGGCCATCGTGGGTGCTACGCCTGAGCCTTAATCCAATGTGGGTGCTACACTCCAGCTTGGGTCCACCGTGGGTGTTGCGCCCCAGCCTGGGGTCCACCCAGGGTCCAGTTCTGACCCAGCCCGGGTCCACCCAGGTTGAAGCTTTGGCCCAAGCCGGGACCACCGTGAGTGCAGCTGTGACCCAATCTGGGTCCACCGTGGGTGCAACGTTGCTCCAGCCCGGGTCCACCGAGGGTGCAGCCTTGCTCCAGCCAGAAGCTACCGCAGGTGATGCCTTGCTCCAGCCTGGAGCCACCGCGGGTGCTGCCTTGCTCCAGCTCAGAGCCACCGTGGGTGCAGCCTTGCTCCAACTCAGAGCCACCGTGGGTGCAGCGTTGCTCCAGCATGGAGCCACCACGAGTGCAGCGTTGCTCCAGCCCGGAGCCACCGCAGGTGCAGCTTTGCTCCAGCTTGGAGCCACCACGGGTGCAGCTTTGCTCCAGCTTGGAGCCATCGCGGGTGCTGCGATGTCCCAGTCCGGGACCATCGGGGGTGCTGCGGAGGAGTCCGAAAGGGTTCCCCCTCCTCTGCCTGACACCATTGTGGTCCCCCCTCCTCTGCCAGACACCATCGTGGTCCCCTCTCTTCTGCCAGACGCCGTTGTGGTTCCCTCTCCTCTGCCAGATGCATCGTGGTTCCCTCTCCTCCGCCTGAGGCTGTCATGGCTCCCTCTCTTCCGCCTGAGGCCGTCATGGCTCCCTCTCTTCCGCCTGAGGCCGTCATGGCTCCCTCTCCTCCACCCGAGGCCATTGTGGTTCCCTCTCCTCCACCTGACATTGTTGTGGTTCCCCCAACTCCTCTGTCCCCTCCTTCATTGGGCTTCCCCATGGGGCAGCCGCCTCCTGGGCCACCCCTTCTGTTTAGGAGGCTGAAGAACCCTGGCCGATCGCCTGACAGACTGTGTCACTGGGCTGGGTGGCCCACGTTCTCCGGCAGGCCACCCGATTCGTTCCATCATGCCATCTGCAGGTCTGGGACTTTAGCTGACCTCCCGATCTGTCTAGCTCTCTGGTCCAGGGTGTTTAAGTGCCTGGTTCTGCGTGGGTGTGGGTCCTGAGCGGGTTTTTATGTTTTTTGTTCCCTCCTAGTCTGGGTTTGCTGGGGTGTGAGTTATGAGAATTTTTGTTATTTTTTCTGGTTTGTTTTGGTCCCTCCATGCCTGGGTCCCCCTCCTCCTGCATGGGGTGGGGTTGTTTTCTTGTTTTTGGTGGGGTGGGTTCTTTGTGTTTCACTGCTAGCCACTGTTGGTAAGATTCTCTCGCGTGTACGACTTAACAGACTCAATGAACATATCTCACAGAATGTACTACCGGAAACCCAGTGTGGCTTTAGAAGTGGAAGAAGCACAATGGACATGATTTTCTGCTTGAAACAGGTCCAAGAAAAGTGTTTCAAACAGAACATGCCGCTTTATGTAGTCTTCACTGACTTCAGTAAAGCCTTCAATACTGTATCGCGACAAGGACTTTGACAGGTACTCAAGAAATATGGCTGTCCAGAGAAGTTTGTCAACCTGATCGAGGCACTCCATACAGGTATGCAAGCAAACATGGCAATGGGTGGTTCAGTGTCTAAAGACTTTTCAGTAAACGGGGTGAAACAAGGGTGTATGCTGGCACCTACTCTCCTCGCTATATCTGTCAGCCATGCTTGAGGTGGCCTTCAAAGACACTTCAGAAGGAGTATACATTCAAACAAGGAAAGAAGCAGACTTGTTCAGTGTGGCACAGTTTGAAGCCAAGAGTAAGACATCGATAAAGGTAGTAAGAGAAATGCTCTTTGCTGATGACAGTGCTCTAGTTGCATACAGTGCAGAAGATATGCAATCTGTAGTGGAGAAATTTGCAAGAGCAGCTTGCTAATTCAGCTTAAAAATCAACATCAAGGAGACAGTGTGTCTCTATCAACCACCAAAGTTCCAGCTATCAACATCACTACCAGAAGAGATCAGCATTGGTACAGAGCCACTAGTCAAGTGCAAGACTTTCAAGTATCTCAGGAGTACTGTTTCAGAGAATGCGAGGCTGGAGGATGAACTAGCTCTCAGAATGGGAAGAGCGAGTGCTGTGTTTGGAAACTTGAGGGAGAGACTGTGGAACAATCGACATGTGTCTATCCGTGTGAAATGCAAAGTGTACAGAGCGACAGTACTGGCTACTCTATTGCATGGTGTAGAAACTTGGACTGTCTTCAGGGTGCAGGTCAAGAAACTCCATGTGTACATGATGAGACACCTTCAAGCCATAATGAATATCTCATGCAAAGACAAGATAACCAACATAGAAGTGCTGAAACAAGCTGGTCTACCATCAATGGAGGACATGCTAATGCAGATGAACCTGAGATGGCCCAGACATGTTGAGAGGATGGATCACCAGCGTCTCTCTCGGCAGTTACTCTACTCACAGTTATGTGAGGACAAACGCAATCAGGGTAGACCAAGGCTCAGATTTAAAGACACTGTAAAAAGAAACCTGAAGAAGTTGGATATAGACAGGAGTTCCTGACAGTGGAAGGCGAAGGACAGAGCTGTGTGGAGCAATCTGATCAGACCTAAATGAAACAGTCATTGTCGCCCCCGACAGACTGCTATGATGGGTTCTTTGTGTGGCTGGGTCCTTTTCTTTCGATGTTGCTAAGATTGTCAGATATCCACCCCGGGGGGGGGGGGGGCCTCTGGCACAATCTGAGCATGAGGGGATCCCACTGTGCTCTGTCTCTTTGCCTTTTTTCTATATTTGTATGGTGTTGTATTTTTGAGTCCGAATTTCTGTTATTCTATCTTTGGTTGGTTTTTCACTTATTCTGTACTGTTTCTTAGTCTGATTTATTTTCCTGTTTACGTTCACTGGAGTTTTGTTCTTTACATATTTGAGGTTACTTGTCTTTATTTGCCATTACATCATATTAGTATCCTTTAGTGTTTTCTTTCTCCCTCTCCAAGGCTGCAGCTGTCACCGGCACTTCCGAGTTTTTTGCTCTGTTGTGGGTGGTGCTCCTGTCAGCTGTAAGTCCCGTCTTCTCCCTTTCATTACTCCCATCTGATCTCTATTGTAATCAGTAGCTACGGTTACATGGGCAAAATTTCTTCAATCTGATTACAATTCAGATTAGAACTTTACTGTTTACATGGATCCTGAAAAAGCTGATCCGATTAGGACGTGCGTTTCCATGTGTCACACGTTTGAACGGATTAAATGATTTTGACATGTGCACGTGACATTTCGACATTCCAAAAATAGTACAAGAAGAAGCAACTTCCGGTGTTAGCAAGCCCTGCTTCGTGTCTTTCTCTTTATGAAATGGACCTGTATTGTGTTGTTTTTTTTTTTTTTTTTTCCGGTTCCGGTTCCGCCGGACCGGCGGCGCCACACGAGTCGGCTGCCTGTTGCAACAGCCTTTTTTTTTTATCTTCCTTCTTCTTTCTACACCTTTCACTCTGTATATATATCACGGACGCACGGATCGCCCCGGGGGTCTCCCGGGTCGGCGGACGGAGCCACGGTTTGCAGCGGGAGACGTTACAGCGGGGAGGAGCTAGTGCTAGCTAGCACTTGGCCGCCGCCCAGTGCTAATGGGAAACTCGACATACTGGGAGCTGTAGCGAAAAGGACGCGGGTGCCGGGCTGGAGTTTAGGCGGCGTGAAAGAAATATAAGACAGAATAATAAAGAGCGATGGCAAGAACCAAGCAGACCGCCCGTAAAATCTACTGGAGGAAGAAGCCCCCCAGGAGACAGCTAGCCACCAGGGCTGCTCGGAGAGGCGCTCTGGCCACCGGCAGAGTGAAGAGGCCTCGCCGTCACAGGCCCGTGGCTCTGAGAGAGATCCGTCGCTACCAGAAATCCACGGAGCTGCTCATCCGTAAGCTGCCCGTCCAGCGCCTGGTGAGGGAGATCGCTCAGGACTTCAAGACCATCCTGCGTTTCCTGAGCTTCGCCGTCATGGCTCTGCAGGAGACCAGCGAGGCCTACCTGGTGGGTCTCTTCTTCGCTAAGGGGGTCACCATCATGCCCAAAGACTTCCAGCTGGCCCGCTGCATCCGCGGAGAGAGAGCTTAGACTTTCTGCTGCACATTCACCAGCCATAATGCTCTGCACTGTGTCTATATATATACATTTATAGTAATATGGACATATGTTTACTAGATGTTGTTTTTTCTTGCCTTCTGATTGTTGCTCTGAGTGTTGCTATCCCTATGCTGTTGCAATCCTGGAATTTCCCCATTGTGGGACTAATAAAGGCTTATCTTATCTTATCTTATCTTATTCAGACTGTACTTTTGCTTCTGCTGGCCTCCGTAATGAAGCTACAAGTACATACTTCTGCATATGACGAACAGAGGGAGACAGCAGGACGATACAGACCAGTTTTGTTTTACTCCCGCTATGTTTTCCGATAGCTGCTGTAAAGGCGGAAATATGCCACGTCGACGTGTGGCTGACGCACAGACATGCGAAGTAAACATATTTTCTGCCCAACCTTCGGAATAAGTGTTTATATGCACACCATTCGGATTAACAATCGCATAACCCACCCGTCTCAATCGGAATGAAATTTTGATCCGAATGAGCATGATCGGGTCAGAATATTCAAATTGGCGTGTTTACATAAAGCATTTTTATTCCAATCAGGCTTTAAATCGGGTTACTTGTGTCCATGTAAACATGGTCATTGTCACCCTTTGCCCGCTCATGTGATCCACACCTGCATCCAGTTGTGTTCATTGACTCTATGTCCTATTTAAGTTCCTTGTTTCTGTCATTCATTACTGGAGCCTCTGCTTTCTGTCGCTGTGCATCAGAACCCATTCCCCGTTCTCGTGCAATTTCCTGATTAATCCCGCCTTCTCCGTTACCTTCTCTGCCTGTAAGTTATTTTGTGCACTATTGGGATTTTTGTGTTTTGACCACTGTTTGGATTTTTTTGTTCCGTTCAATAAATATCACAACTACAGGTCAGCATGTGGGTCTTCGTTCCTGCCTCAAGGGGCAATTCATGACAGAAGGCTCCAACCAGTTGAACACCCAGCTGCTGTAGGTTGTGGTATTTCTGTTTTTTTTTTTTTTTTTACTCACTTGTTTGTGGAGTCTACATCATGTCCTCAGTACGCCGACCTCCACCAAGCAAAGGGAGATCGGCAGCAGGGATTCCGAGTGTCGAGGAGCAATTTCAGTTCAGCGTGTGGGTCTTCATTCCTGCCTCGAGGAGCAATTCATGACAAATAACTGGTTGGGCCACCCTTAGGTTTACCCTTTATGTTTCTTTTGCTCAGAAGTGGTTTTTGTCTTGGAACTCTGCCATGCAGGCCATTTTTTCCCGGTCTCTTTCTTATGGTGGAGTCTGGAGTGAGGCCTGTAGTTCTTTGGATGTTGTTGTGGGGTCTTCTGTAACCTCTTGGATGAGTCCTCACTGTGCTCTTGGGGTAATTTTGGTCAGCCAGCCACTCCTGGGAAGATTTACCACTGTTCCATGTTTTTGCCATTTGTGGATAATAGTTCTCACTGTGGTTCGCTGGAGTCCTAAAGCTTTAGAAATGGCTTTATAACCTTTTCCAGACTGATCTGTTCCTGAATTTCTTTGGATCGCAGCATGTCGAGCTTTTGAGGATCTTTTAGTCTACTTCATTTTGTCAGGCAGGTCTTATTTAAGTGATTTCTTGATTGAGAATAGATGTGGCAGTAATTAGGCCTGGGTGTGGCTAGAGAAATTGAACCCAGCTTTCCAAAAATGTGATAAACCACATTTAATTTATGTTTAATGGGGGGGGGGGGTCACTTTTTCACACAGGGCCATGTAGGTTTGGATTTTTTTTTAACCCTTAACAATAAACGCTTTCATTTAAAAACTGCATTTTGTGGTTACTTGTGTTATCTTTGTCTAATATTTTAAATCTGTTTGATGGTCTGAAACATTTAAGTGTGACAAACACACAAAAAAAGAGAAATCAGGAAGGGGGCAAACACTTTTCGACACCACTGTATGAAAGGGACTGAACTGAGATTTATTTGATTGTCTGAATATTAATTACAGAATAATTGAAAATGAATGGGACATCCAATATTAACCACTGTTTAAGAACCACCTGTTTATTGTTTTGACAGATCACGTATTTGTGTGATCTTTTAGAAGTTATATTCATAATAGTGTATCTTGCACTATTATGCTGGAGAAATGGAGTTGTTCAGTCACCATTATAAATAGGGCCCGAGCCACTGACAAAGTCAGTGGGCGAGAGCCCTATTGTAATTAGGGCCCGAGCCACTGACAACGTCACTGGGCAAGAACCCTATTGTAATTAGGGCCGGAGCCACTGACAAAGTCAGTGGGCGAGAGCCCTATTGTAATCGTTAGAATTTTTTTTTTCCTTCTCCATCTAAGATCTCATTTTTGGGGTAGTCAACGTGCATGAAAACTCACCACTTTTTGCAGGGACCTCAAGACTGGAAAAAAAAATTAATATTTCTTCTTCTTCTTCTAGATTTGATTGGCGGTTGGCAACCAGCCTACAAGTGCATTACCGCCACTGACTTGATTATCATCACGCTACATCTTTCCATAAGGAGTTCTGAACAACTTCTTATTGTGTGAAAAAAATATCCGTCCTTGGACTGTGTCCTAGGTGCGGCTCCAACAGCATAATATTTTGGAGGAAATATGAATGACCCCACAAAAATGGCTCTACAGCGCCACCTAACATGTGAAGTCAAAGGGGAGTGGCACACGCGTACTTTCGCATAGAAAGATGAAAATCGGGTGAGATGTTTATCATGTCAAGACAAGCAAAAAACTCCATAGAAGTGATGGTCTATACCCAACAGGAAGTTGGACATTTTGGCAGGAAATGGAAGTGACCTGATTTCCACCTCGCGCAATTGACGCGCATTTGATCGAACCCCAGGATTTCCTCTGGTAACATTTTTCAGTGGCGACCCGCTACGCCAGAAATTTTAACGCCACCCCAAGGCGATATGAATTTATTAAGAAAAATATATGAAGCAATGACTTTCCGGAAGCGCGCACACAACACGCATGGCCGTCATCCGCGCGGAGTTTAGAAGTGCCCCGCTCACACAAATTTTCCAGTCAGTCAGCAAACAGTGTCTCGCTAAGCGTGACTGTCCGACAGAAAGCACTGGCGTTTATCATGGTTTTAACCCACTGGAAACGGGGGCAATAATGGAAGAGTCGCTTAGCTAAGAGATGTGGTTAGAATTCATATGCAGCCGGCTTCATATGAAGGGAAAGCCAAGGGGTACGGATGAATTGCTGGGGATATATTTCATCAGCCACTACAATATTAAGTTACAGTATGTTCTGTAGGAATTGCAGGAATGAAGAGACTGGCAATTTCTCTCTTTTCTCGCACGAGCAGGCGTGCCGTTTTTATTCTCCAGTGGCAGTAACAAAAAGAAGCAGCTAAAAACGCTAGCTCTATTTTCACTCTAAACTGAGGTCCTTCAGCGGCTGCCTAGAGAGGTGTCTGATGAGAAAGTCTGAGCGCACAACTATAAATGCCTAAACAGATCATTTTGTACATGAACACATATTGTGGTGAATTATGTCTTTAGAGTCCGCTACAGTTCCCTATTATGTACCTGGCAGGTTAAGATGACCGAAATTCACGAAGTCAGTGACTTTAATCTGTCGCCAGCCTTTAGACAAACTAAACATGTCAACATTTGATTTCAAAATAAGGGAGGTTTTTCCTGCTGTCTGGGTGGTGAGGAGATTTCTAAAAAAAACAAACTATAAATATAAAGAAATATTATAACAGAAATAACGGCATCCTTGGTCATTTAAATTAATTTATTTCATTAAATACAATTTTATTAATATTTTTTCTTTGTAATCAGAGTTAACCTGTTGCACTTCCGTGTACCACGGGCGGACACGTCTCTGCGTCCTAGGGCACATGACTGTGCGTCCTAGGAGGCACTGAAAAAAAAAAAAAAAAGCTGCATTTCCGTTCTTCCACTACAGACACAGCCGCAAACAGAAAGCCAAAGGAGTGCTTTGATTGGTTTAGATGTGATTGACCTCTCATTCGACTAATAAGAGCCTTGAATTGGGTTTCTGAAACCTTGAAGAACCAATGACTGAAAACCTAGCAAGAAGAACCCGCCTACCAACAGCTGCGAATACAGCGAGCCAATTGAAGCACAGTAGTTCGAAAGCGTGCCTCCCTTGCAAAATCTGTTTTGTTTTAGCCGCTGGGTGACACACACGCATTCACCAGTCTTTTTTTCTTACTACTGTTCTTATTTGTTTTGAAAAAATCGTTCGCCAAAACCGCAATCATAGAAGCGCAAAACCGCAATAATGGAAATATGGTTTGACCGGGTCGCGTGACCAGAATCACAAGTCCATAACAAGCGGACCAGCGTCATGTTCGTCTGACAATGAGGAAGAGAAGTTCGCCAGCGACACTGCTGTTGTGGACAGGTAAGTGTTATAAGCTAAATTATTCTTTATCCCTGAAAATTGTAATCCAAAATGACTTTTGACCGATCTGTAAATTACAACTGTGCGTAGTAGACCGCGGCGCACCGGGCGATGTCCGTCCTCTGTAGCAGGGGGTGGGGGGGGTGGGAGTTGTTATCTTCTACATTACAGATATTTCAGTATAATTTTTAGTGCACTGTAGGTTATTTTTTCTTGTAAAAAAAGCCACACATTTTTTACGTGGCATGCTTCTTTGTGTGTGGGGGCTTGTTTGTTCATTCATTCATTCATGAATGAATAACCCCCCCCCACACACCCACACACACAGCTCTGAGTGTCACCTTTCATTAGAGCCCAACATCAAGCTTCTATATTGAATCATTCAAAAGTTACAGACGTTTTTCCAAACTGTGCCATTTGGCACAATTTGGCACAGTTCAAAAACACCTGGGAACAACCTGTGAAGAAAGCTGTGTAATATATTCATTTTTTGTGGTATTGTTACAAAATTTTGACCTCAGCTAGATAATACTTGGTTCTACATTTCTGTTGCATTTTCCAGCCCAGATCTGAAGCTGTGTGTTATTTGCAAGCATTTGTATCCAAAAAAACACCCAGGCAAAATTTATTTTCTTCAAGTTCAGTATGTTTAGATGACTGTTACTCAGTGGCCGGAGCACTTAGAGAGATTATGACTGTTTTGCCAAAAAATTCAAAGTGTTTTCTTTTAAATGAGACCAACCCCACGAAGATGCTGCAAAGGGTTGAAGAACAGCTTTTGATTTATTTTGGGTACGTTATTTTTTGGCGTTTATAGGGAAATTGAGCAGAGTGCAAGGGGTTAAACTATTGTTCTGTTCTGACTGCAAAATTGTGGTCAAAAATGTAAATTGTTATAAGGAAAAAGTTAAAAAAAAATCACCACAGTCTGTTTCAAATTTATCTAAAAAAAAAAAAAATTGTAATTTTTTTTCCACAATATTTTTTATTGAACTTTTTTTTTTTTTTTTTTTTACAAACATAACACAAGCAATCAAACACTAACACTAAAGTAATTTTAAAAAAAGTACTAAAAACACCAACAACCACTAACAAAGGCAGGTCTTCAACAATGCTCCTCTGTTTAGTCTAGGCAATCTATTACATAAGTATACATATACATTCACCAGTTTGGAATTTACAAGGTCCACACACATCATTCACCTTCTTCTTCAAAAGATATGTTTAAATTCTTTACATAATCAATAAAAGGTCTCCATATATTCTCAAACACAATTTCCTTTAATTTCAGTATGTATGTTATTCTTTCTAGTGGAAGGTTTGTTAACATCTGTCTTAACCACTGACTCACATCTGGTCTATGAGTCTTTTTCCACAATAGTGCAATACATTTTTTGGCATTGAGCAAACTGAGGTCTATGAATGCTTTTTCACTCTTATTAAAGTTATGTTTTTCTGGATACAGACCCAACAAAAACAGTTTAGGATTCAATATGATTTGTTTTGAAATTATTTTTTCAATTGTTACCCTCACCTCTTCCCAAAACATTCTAATTTTTCTACATTCCCATAAACAATGTAACAGGGTTCCTTTACTTTCCATACATTTTCTGCACGTATCTGGTATGTTTTTGTTATATCTATTTAACTCCACCGGTGTAACATACATCCGCATTAACCATTTAAAATGTATCAATTTAAGACGTACATTTATTGATTTGGTTTGAGCTTCTGTACAAGCCAATTCCCACTGTTCCTCTGAAATTTCAGTTTGCAGGTCTTCTTTCCAATAATTCAGTCTTTTCTGTGAGTTTTCACTTGAGGATAATGTCAATGAGTTATAAAACTCTGAAATAATACCCCTTCTCTTACTATCTTTCGTCAAAATTTTTTCCAAGGATGAATAAGTAGGTCGGATGAGAGCATTATTTTGATTTGATCGAATAAATTTCCTAAGCTGAAAATATTTAAAAAAATATGTTCTATTACGATTAAATTTGATCCTCAGTGCTTCAAAAGACATTATGTTATCTGAACATAAAATCGTAATTTTATTTTAAAAAACAGACAAAAATTAGTCATAAAATAATCCACAGATTTATAATAAAGTTTCAAATGTACAAGAAAAGCCAATTTTACAAGAGGAAATTACCAATTTCAGGAACATGGTTTCAACTTTCGATAGATTTACAGAGAAAAGTAGAAAACTATAAGAAAATTGTTAAAAAAAATTTGAGAAAAACTTCAAATTTATAACAATTTTAATTGGCCCAGAATTCCTCCATACACTGGTACTATCACTAAAGTGTGCAGTGTCTTCTGCAGCGGAACATCCAGCAATACAGTCTTCAGTAAATAAAATAATTGTTTTGGTTACTTTTTCTTAAAAATGAACCATTACTTTCAAAGTCACCGATAAATGGTTTGTACTGTTGACTCTTTTCCCACCGGTGCCTTAAAAGACAAAATAGAAAATCATGATGCAAACACATAAGTCACTAAATTGTTTATTACAATCAGCAGCAAATTCCAGATTATTCAGAATGTGCAAAATTCAAACTGTAAAACAAAAAACAAAAAAACCCAACAACTTAGAATGGTCACACACGCCAGCCACGCTGCCTCACTGAGGAGCAGCTGGGATGTGCCGCACACACTGGTCCCAGTTCAGCAGATCTTCAGCCAGCATCTCTATAAATAGTGAGGCAAGGTCCGGGTTGGGGTGGATCATTTTCCTCTTGCCTAGACAAAAGACAGAAATGGGTAGTGGTTAATTAATGCAAGTTTAAAACATATTTGGGAAATACACTTGTTGCTAAAAGCCAGTGGTGGAATGTGACAAAAAAAGTGTTTCATTGTTGTATTTAACCACAATTTTCATGTTGCTGTGCTTCAGTAAAGTAGATTTTACAAGGGCTGGGTTATGTTTAAAATCAGTTGTTTTTACTGTGGCCTCAGCAATCAGAATGAATTAATACATTCACTCAAATGGAATATAGTACTTTAACTGAGGGTGTGCATCACCGAGTATGGAGTCGCTCAGTCAAAATATGGAATTCTTATCAATAAAAGTTTAGCCACTGCTCTGTCACCACTGTGTCTCTTTTTGCCCTGGTTTGAAGTGTGGGCGGTCTTTTGTACTTGTTTTGCTAAAATATAAAAGGATGCACTACAATGGGTCTCAAATATTTGTAATGTGTCCTGCTATTATAATACTGCATTAGTTTATTGATGACAGACTATAAACTACAGATATAAACTAAATTATATTGATGATTGAACAACTCCCATTCCCCAAAGTGCAACATACAGTTACGAACACAACTCACAAAGGATCACACAAGTGATCTGACAAAAAAATAAATACATTAACAAGCAGTTTATTTTACAGTTGATGTGCCATTCATTTTCAGTTATTCTGTAATTAATATTTACACAATCAAATAAATCTCAGTTAAGTCCCTTTTATATTACATGGAATTTGTGCTACTTTAGTTTTGGCACTTTACCTATAAAAGCCAAGGATTTCAGTACTTTCAACAGTGGCAAGGTCTGTTGTGGGGTGGCTGCTTTTCCTTTCCTCTTGCCTAGACGAACGACAAAAATGGATGGTGGTTAGTTCAAGCAAGTTCAAAACATATACAGGTACATCTCAAAAAATTAGAATATCATGAAAAAGTTCAATATTTTTGTCACTCATTTCAGAAAGTGAAACCCATATATAGATTCATTACACAGACACTGATATATTGCAAGTGTTTATTTATTTTAATTTTGATTATTATTGCTTACAGCCCATGAAAACTCCAAATTCAGTTTCTCAAAAAAATAGAATATTACATAAAATATATTTTACAAAACAGTTTTTACCAACATTTCAATGGCCAACATTTTTATTTAAAACCTATTTTTTAAAATTAATTTTATGCAATATTCTAATTTTTGGAGAAACTGAATTTGAGGTTTTCATGGGCTTTAAGCAATAATCATCAAAATTAAAATAAATAAACACTTGCAATATATCACTGTCCGTGTCGTTTCCCTGACAAGTGAGCACCCCAGGATCCACTCTGTAAATGTACAAGTACATTTTCAATACAGGGATTTGTGGTGGAACAGAAACAGCACGACAACACTGTTCCAACACTTTTTTTGGAAAATCCACAAAATAGGTGTGTGGGTCTATTATGAGGCTTTAGAAAATTCAATTCAATTCAACTTTATTTATATAGGGCCATTTCACAACAACAGTCATCTCATAGCACTATCAACTGAAGGGGGAACCCCCACAGTTGCAGAAAGACCCCAGCAATCAGGCGATCCCCTGTGAGCAAGCACTTGGCGACGGTGGAGAGGAAAAACTCCCTTTTAACAGGAAGAAACCTCCAGCAGAACCAGGCTCAGGGAGGGGCAGTCATCTGCTGCGACTGGCTGAGGGGTGAGGGGATAGAGAAGAAGAAAAGAACAGACATGTAGAGAGCAAACAGCACGATGGGGACTCAATCTATGGGAGAGAACAAACAAATGTTAATGACCAGCAAAAAAATATATTTCATTGAGAGTGAGGAAAGGAGTGAGGCCCAGTGCATTACTGGAGGTCCCCCGGCTGACTAAACCTATTAGCAGCATAACTAAGGGAGGGTTCAGAAACACATGATCCCTCCCTAATTGTAGGCTATATCAAAAATGTAGGTTTTAGCCCTATTCTTAAAAACAGAGATCGAGTCTGACTCCCGAATCCAGATTGGCAGCTGATTCCACAGGAGAGGAGCTTGATAATGAATGAATGAATGAATGAATTTATTTCGGATAGTACAGTACAGGTTAAAAGAAACTGAATAATATAACAACAAGGTCAAATTAGACAAAGACTCCTCTGATTATACAATTCCACGTAAGTTATCCGAAATGGGTGATGGCTGAAGCCGCAGCTTATATTGCCCACCCATATTCCATCCAGGAATTCAAAAGAGAAAAAAGAGAAAACAGTCAAGAGCAATTACAATTCAAAACAAAGCTAAGACAAAATGTGACTGAGAGAAAAAAAAAAGAAAACTAAGCTAGGCTAAGTTAAGCGGTTACTATTCAAAAACAAATCTAAGACAAAATGTGACAGAGGAAAAAAAAAACTAAGCTACAACACAACACAGGCTGGATATGTCAATCCTTATGTGAGTTTACATGTCGTCTTGTAAATATGTTTGGAGTATTTCTTCCTTTAGTTTTTGTTTAAATTGTCCAAGCGTTGTACATGATTTTAATTCAGGTTCAAAATCGTTCCATAATCTGACTCCTTGCACTGAAATACAATGTTGCTTGGTGGTTGTTCTCACTGTAGGCTTTTGAAATATACATGTTCCTCTGAAGTGATATCGTTTCTCCCTTGTTTGGAACAACTTTTGGATATTTGCGGGCAGTGATAAATTCTTCACTTTGAACATTATTATTGCAGTTTTAAAGTCAACCAGATCTTTCAACTTGAGAGTTTTTTGTTTAAGAAAAAGTGGGTTTGTTGGTTCCCTGTAAGCTGCTTTGTTTATTATTCTAATAGCTCTCTTTTCAAGCATAAAGGGTGGATATATGTTTGTTTTATATGTATTTCCCCATACTTCATTACAATATGTCATGTATGGGAGTATTAATGAATGATACAAGGTGTATAGTGTGGGTTGATTCAGCAAATATTTCACTCTGTGTAATATTGCAATTGATTTGGATACTTTACCTTTAATATAATTAATATGTGACTTCCAACACAGTTTGTTATCAATTATTACTCCAAGAAATTTAGTTTCAGATACCTTTTCAATCTCTACACCATTTACACTGAGTTTAGGTACTGGGTTGTTGTGATGGTTGTTAAAGACTATAAATTTTGTCTTACTTAAATTAAGCGTTAATTTGTTTTAATCAAACCACAGTTTAAGCTTTCCTAATTCCTTTCCGAGTGTATCCAGAAGTTGTTCCAAGTTGTTTCCACTGCATAATAGATTAGTGTCATCGGCAAACAATATTAAGTCCATTTTTTCTGAAACTTTACATATATCGTTTATATACATATTGAATAATAATGGTCCCAAAACTGAACCCTGGGGGACTCCACAGGTGACCTTCAGTAACTGTGAGTTTTTGTTGCTAACACATACATACTGATATCTATTCTTTAACTAACTACTTAACCAGGACAGTGCTACCCCTCTAATACCACAATTTTGTAGTTTCTTTAATAATAAATTGTGATCTACTGTATCAAATGCTTTTTTAAGATCCAGGAATACTCCAATTGAATACTCTTTATTTTCAATGGCTGTTGATATTTTTTCTGTAAATTCCATTAGGGCATATGTAGTTGTCCTCTTGTGTCTGAACCCATATTGCTGCTCACACAATTAATCATTCTTCAGTATGAAGTTGTCAATTCTCTCATAGAATATTTTTTCAAGTATCTTGGAAAATTGCGGTAAAAGTGAAATTGGTCTGTAGTTTGAGAGTTCCCCTCTGTTGCCCGTCTTGTATATCGGAATTACTTTAGCTATTTTCATTGCATTGGGAAATATACCTGTTTGGAGAGACAGGTTACAGATATACGTCAGTGGTTTTAATATGCATTCGATAACAGTTTTGACTAATAGCATGTCAATACCATCACAGTCCGTAGATGTTTTACCTTTTTTTTTTCCACAATATCTTTATTGAACCTTTTTTTTTTAAACAAACATGATACAAACAATCAAGCACTAACACTAAAGTACTACAAAAAAAAAATGCACTAAAAAACACCAACAACCACCAACAAAATCAAATCTTCAACAATGCTCCTCTGTTTAGTCTAGACAATCCAACACATAAGTATACATATTATGTTCACCAGTTTGGAATTTACAAGGTCCACACATATCATTCACCTTCTTCTTCAAGAGTTATGTTTAAATTTTTTACATAATCAATAAAAGGTCTCCATATATTCTCAAACACAATTTCCTTTGATTTCAGTATATATGTTATTCTTTCTAATGGAAGGTTTGTTAACATCTGTCTTAACCACTGAGTCACATCTGGTCTATGAGTCTTTTTCCATAATAGTGCAATACATTTTTTTGCATTAAGCAAACTGAGGTCTATGAATGTTCTTTCACTTTTATTAAAATTATGCTTTTCTGGGTACAGACCCAACAAAAACAGTTTAGGATTCAATATGATTTGTTTTGAGATTATTTTTTCAATTGTTACCCTCACCTCTTCCCAAAACATTCTTATTAATCTACATTCCCATACACAATGAAATAGAGTTCCTTTACTTTCCATGCACTTTGTGCATGTATCTGGTATATTTTTGTTATATCTATTTAACTCCTCCGGTGTAACATACATCCGCATTAACCATTTGAAATGTATCAATTTAAGGCGTACATTTATTGATTTGGTTTGAGCTTCTGTACAAGCCAATTCCCATTGTTCCTCTGAAATTTCAGTTTGCAGATCTTCTTTCCAGTAGTTTAATCTTTTCAGTGAATTTTCACTTGAAAATAGTGTCAATGAGTTATAAAACTCTGAAATAATACCCTTTCTTTTACTATCTTTCATCAACATTTTTTCCAAGGATGAATAGATAGGTCGAGTGAGAGCTTTATTTTGATTTGATCGAATAAAGTTTCTAAGTTGAAGATATTTAAAAAAGTGTGTTCTATTGAGATTAAATTTGATCCTCAACTCTTCAAAAGACATTATGTTTTCTGCACATGGCAAATATAAATCCTGAATCTTTTGTATCCCTTTTAAATTCCATACTTTAAATACAGCGACCGCTCTCCCTGGTTTAAAATATTGATTACCCCATATTGGACTAAATTGTGACAATAACTGTGGTTCTTTTAAATAGTTTTTAGCTTCACACCATATTTTGATCATATGCTTTACAAATGGATTTTTAACTTGTTTTTTGTAATTTTTTTGCCGAATCTGAGTATATGAATATGGGAAGAGGTAAAGGTAAATTGTATGATTCCATTTCAGTCCAGTGAGGGAGATCATTTGATGAAAAATAATATGTCATAGACCTCAGTTGTGCCCGACCAATAATACAACATAAAATTTGGACATTTCAGACCTCCACGATCAAATGGTAAATATAATAAAGACAGACGTAATCTAGCCCTCCTGTTGTTCCATATAAATTCCACTAACTTTTTTTTAATTCTTGAGAATAAATCTAAAGGTGGTGGTAAGGCAATGTATTGAAATAAATAAAGTATTTAGGTAAGATATTACTTTTAAGTATATTAATTCTCCCGATCATCGACATTGGTAGTGACATCCATCTCTGAAGTAACTCATCAATATCTGTCATTAAGGCTTCATAATTGACACTGGCGATTGATTCTAGCTTAGGCACAATTTGGATTCCTAAATATTTAAACTGATTTACAACATTGAATTGATTTACCTCAGGGGCTGGGTAATTTCTCTGGGTCTCATTTAGCATTAATATTGAAGATTTAGTTTTATTTATTTTATATCCTGATATTTCCCCCAAATTCTTTATTAAATTCAACAAGGTCGGAATTGATTTTTTAAGATTCGACATAAACAAAATTATGTCATCGGCATACAGGGAGATTTTATGTTCTGTTGGTCCAACTTTAATTCCATATATTTGTGACTGTAGACGTATCGCTATCGCTAAAGGTTCAATTGCCATAGTAAACAGTAAAGGTGAAAGTGACAGCCTTGTCGACATCCTCTATTGATTTTTATTGGTTTTGAAATATTGTTTATTTGTTAGAATTTCTGCAGTAGCATTATTATATATTATCTGAACCCATTTTATGAAATTATTTTCCAAGTCCAAACCGTTGTAAGACTTCAAAAAGAGAAGGGCCATTCAACTCTATCAAAGGCTTTTTTTCGGCATCCAGTGATAAGAGAGCTGTATCCGGTGCTTCTTTATTAGAATAAATAATATTAAATAGTCTTCTTACATTATGGAAGCCTTGTCTTCCCTTTATAAAGCCATTCTGATCTCGACTAATAATATTTGGGTAAAATTTCTTGTATTCGTCTTGCTAAAATTTACAGATTATCTTAAGGTCGGCATTAATAGGCCTTATTGGTCTCATATTTTCACATTTATTAGAGGGCTTACCTGGTTTTGGCATCAGTATAATTAAGGCATTATTCAGTATATGATGGTAAATTACTATTTTGAAATGCTTCTAAAACCATTTCCAAAAAAGGTTTTTGTTAATTTATTCTTAAATTTTTTATAAAGGTCAACTGAAGACCATCTGGTCCTGCACTTTTTCCTGATTTCATATTATCAATGGCTAGTCCAACTTCTTCTTGACTAATTTTAGACTCCAGTATCTCCCTATTTTCATTTGGAATACACGGTATAAATAGTTCATTTCAAAACCCTTGTAGTTTTGTTAAGTCAGATTCATTTTTGGTATCATATAATTTTCATAGGTAATCTCTAAAGGCTCTATTAATTTCTGAAGGATCTATAACTACCTGTCCGTTACTTATAATAACTGGTAATTGGTGTTTTTAAATTCTAATTGTTTAATCTGCCATGCCAATAACTTTCCTGATTTTTCACCTTGTTCATAAAAAGATTGTTTCAATCTTAGAAGACTCGAGGCAGCTCTAATCGCTGATTTTTTGTCATATTCAGCTCTCAAAATCAGTAATTCGTTCGCTCAACCTTGAATCTCTTCCTGCATATACTCTTTCTTGAAGAATTTTTATTTTTATGTTCCAACTGACTCTGCTCCTCTCGAGTCTTCTTAGATTTTGAACCTGTAATACTAATAATATGTCCCCTAATAAAAGCTTTGAAAGCCTCCCACTTTACACATGCTGATGTTTGTGTAGTATTGATATCAAAGAACTCATCTATCTGTTTTCTATATACTTAACAAATTCCTCATCCTGAAGCCATTTATGCTGAAATTGCCATCTACCTGGTTCCTTTGTCAATTTCTTATCTACATATATTAGACAGCAGGGTGCATGATCAGAGATCACAATGTTTATCATAAAACAGTTTTGAATCTTGACCTTAATTCTGTGGAGATCAAAAATAATCTATACGTGAGAATGTCTTGTAGGTTATTGGAATAACAAGAGTATGCTTTAACTTGTGGTTTCATTTTCTCTCCATATATCTATCAATTTCAATTCTTTCATAAAAATGATTAATGGTCATCCTACAGCCATTGTGCGTACAGTCCAGTCCTGTTGATCTATCTATACCGGGATTCAATGTACAATTAAAATCCCCTGCTATTATAGTGTTGCCCTGTAAGTGATGATAAGATAAGAAATAAATTAGCAAAGAACTTTTGATCATCTATATTGGGACCATATAAGTTCACCAAGATTTATGTTTTCTATAGCAAAGATCCTTGAATGATTACATATCTTCCTAATTTGTCTCCATTACATTTTTCACTTGAAAGTGGGACTGATTTATGTATGAGAGTCATAACTCCCCTGGCTCGGGATGAAAATGATGAGGTGAAAACATTTCCTTGCCATCTACTCCTAATTCTTTTTACATCTTCCTCTATTAGATGAATTTCTATGTAAAAACACAATTTATGAACCCATGTCTTTTATTTTATTCATAACTTGTTTAAGTTTTTTTAAATTTTGTAGACCTCTGCAATTCCATGATGTTAAATTAAGATTAACGCTTTGATTTATGATCAATAGGGAGTTTGGGATTACCTTGCAGTGTAAACATGCTCAAACAGAAAAGCAAAAAAATGAGTTGGTTGAACATTCACCCTACAAACTACACACAAACAAATTCCCCCTTCCCACATTTGTGGGCAATCCCCCACCAAAAACAAAAGAAAAATTTCCGTCTCCCGATATAGCCATCCGACGCGTTCCACACCCACGAGGAACAGCCAAAGCCACTCCTTCTTCATCCTCCCAATCACCCTAACTCTACTGCTTTTAATAACGTAACATTAACTCACTCTGTAATTTTCCAATTTAACTCCAAAATTTTTTAGCAATTTTGTACTCTTTTTTTTTATAGGTAATACATTCTATATTTTGTAATCTTGGTTAGATGCTTCTAATCAGTTAAATGCTCAAATATTCTACCCTATATTCTGTTCATGCTTAGCTCCCACCAGTCTCTTCCTGGATCTTCTTGATGAGCTCCTGCGCCGCCTCTGGGGTCTTGAAGATGCGTGTTCTGCCCTCATATGTGACCAGAAGTCTTGCAGGGTGAATCACTCCATGACGAATCTCAAGGTTGCGCAGTTCTTTGCGGATGGGGTCAAACTGCTTCCTTAATTGTTGGATTCCTGTGGGCCAAATCTGGGTAGAACCGCACCTGCTGATCTTGGTATTTAATTTCTCCTTTGGCCCGCACCGCGTTGGAGATCGTCATCCTGTCCTCTGTAGCTGAGGAAACTTCATAATTAACGTCCTCGGGTGCTGCCTTGTTACCTCTCGTGGGCCAATTCGGTGGGAGAGCTTTCCAAGACGACTGATGATTTTAGCTCCGCGTTGTTCAGCGCCTCCGGGATCCACCCCTCCAAAAAGGAGCATGAATCACGACCTTCGGCTCCCTCCGGTAAACCCACCAGCCTCAGGTTGTTCCGTCTGGACCGGGATTCCAAGTCCAGAACGCTATTTTCCAGACCTTTATTTTTTTTTTCCAAAGTGCGCACCTTTATTTGAAGTCCGCTGATTTCATCCTCCGCACTTGAAACACGAAGCTCCGCCTGCGTCACTCGCTCCACGCAGTCACCCAACTCCTTTCTCATTGCATCCAACGCTGCCATAATCCCATCAAGTTTAGCGGAAAAGTCTGCTCTCATTGAGCTAATGGCAGCCAGCACTGCACCTGTGCCGCAATCGTCAGCAGCAGCAGTTACCGCACCACCGCTAGTTTCATCCGCCATATCCGCAGCTTTTTCTACTGCGCCACAAACTTTAAAGTCCGTTAATTTGGACTGCTTCGGCGATTCAATTTTTCCCCCTTCTGATTTCCCAGCCTTAGTCTTCACCGGCATATCCTCACCCAAACGCTGGGAAAAGTTCTGTTCCAAATGAGAGAGTTATTTGCCGAATTTTTATTTCCAGGAGCAGAGCAGAGTGATACGTGTCCTTCTAGGCGGGCCGCCATAACCGGAAGTCTAGATGTTTTACTTTTGAACGATTAACAATTTCAATGACCTCTCTTTCGTCTGTGGTCTCTTATGAAGATGGAGTCTTTTACAGCAGTGGTTATTGCATATTGGTATCGCCTGTAGGCACCATAGTGGGGTATTTCCTCGGGCCAGATTAGGTCCAATGTTAACAAATATTATTAAATTCATCTGCAGGGTGAAGCTATATTCACACTCCGAGTCGTTTTAGTTATTTTTTGGAATATTAGTTGGGTTGCTTTTTTATTTCTGCTTTTATTTCCAAGGAGGAACTGTTGAGTATTGTCATGTATTTTTAATAATGTCTTGGTTTTTCTCCAGTTCTTTACTGTAATAGTCTCTTTTACTACATCTTATTATATATGTTAATTTATTTTTGCATGTTTTATACCGCTGCTCTGCTTCTTTTGTCCTTTTCTTTAGGAAAGCTTTATATAATAAATTTTTCTTTTTAACACGCCTTTTGTAGTCCTTTGGTTAACCATGGCTTATCAGCAAATTTGTGTTCAAGCTTTTTTTTTACTAATGGGCAGTTTTTTTCATAAAGAGTGGTTACAATGTTTATAAATGTGTCATAGGCTTCATTTACATCTGATACATAGACTTCTGTCCAGTCTTGCTTCAGCAAGTCCTCTTTAAAAGAATTGATTGCATTTGGTGATTTGTATCTGAACGATTTTGAAATTTTTTCTGCGTTGGCCCCCGTGTGGCCATGGATAAGTGCAAAGGTTGGCAAGTGGTCACTTATATCATTTATCAATAATCCACTTTCTATTTTCTTATCGATAACATTGACAAACAGGTTGTCAATAAGTGTAGCAGTGTGAACTGTGATTCTACTGGGATGTGTTATTGTGGGATATAGACTCATGCTGTACATAGAGTTCATGAACTCTGTAACTACATTTTGTTGATGTGGATTTAGTAAATCAATATTGAAATTTCCACAAATTGCTACCATTTTCTTACTAGTAATATTATTGTACAGCTCGATTAATTTATCTCTGAATGTCTCAATGCAAGTTCCCGGCGTTCTATATATACAACTTATGATTAGATTTTTTGTTTTGTCTAGGTCAATCTCGACAGTGACACATTCCAAGATCCCTGGTAGTGCGAAGGACATTTCATTTACAAGCTTACACCTATACAGGTCATCAATATACAGTGCAACACCACCACCCTTTTTTTGAGTTCTGTTAATATAAAACATCTGATATCCCTCTATTGCCATCAGGGGAGCCTGTTCTTCATTAAGCCAGGTTTCAGAGACTGCAATAGCTGTGAATTTTCTGTCTAGCTGTTTTAAATAGTCCTGAATCTGTGGAAAGTTTTTGTTGAGACTTCTGCTGTTGAACTGTATTATTGACAGTTTATCATCTAATTGCACTTGATTCATAATTCATAATTCAAAATTCATAATTCATAACAAGTGATTCATAATCATATGAATCACTTTATAAATCAGTTTGTATATGTTTGTATATGTTGAGATTTTGGAGCCTGGGGTCCTCTTGACCTGTATCCATATCAACATGCTGAGGGAGGTGGACCCCTGGCATGTGGAAACACATTCTAGAAAGAAATTACACACAACTTAATGCACAGCACCAAAGTGCAACACATACACAAACCAAGACTTTAACCAGGATTAACATATTTCATTGTTTTGCACTCACAAGAGAATACTTCGGATAAAGCAAGCACGAATCAGCATAGTTGGCTACTAGCTAGCTAGCTACTAGCTAACACTCGTTAGCCAGCACAGGATGGCGTATTGCTCAAAAAAAGTGAGCTTACCACCAACAGGACAAGTAAGCGAAAATATGCACAATATCACCAATCACTCACCATCAATGGTTCTCTCACTTTCATCTTCAGCTTGTCCGTAGTCCGGTTGGTTCTATGTTGGGCTGCCATCTGTTTCGGTGCGGGTTGCTCTGGATCTGCCACCAAGCACAGAAAATTCCGCACCTCTTCGTTGGACCACGGTGTATATTTCCGCAAAACCTGAGAAGGCATCTCTATTAATATCGTCTTTACTCCATGAACTTCTGCAAATGGTGGTGTGGAAATTCTGCAGAAGACGAGACGCTTTCATGACATTACGCATTACGACCTGACCAATCAGTGGCCTACAGTCTGTTGACGTCACATTTTCGGTCCTACTCAGCGCGGCTGTACCCTGGCCTCGATAGGTACAAAAAAAGTACCTGGTACCAGGTACTAATGGAAAAGGGTACAAAGCGAGCCGAGTAGAGTAAGGCCGACTCGGTACTAGTGGAAAAGGGGCTAAAGTCAGTGGGCAAGAGCCCTACTGTAATTGTTAGAATTTTTTTTTTCTTCTTCTCCATCTAAGATCTCATTTTTAGGGGAGTGAACGTGCATGAAAACTCACCATTTTTTGCAGGGACCTCAAGACTGGCGAAAAATTGAATATTTTGGAGGAAATATGAATGACCCCACAAAAATGGCTCTACAGCTCCACTTAACATGTGAAGTCAATGGGGAGTGGCACACGCTTACTTTCACGTAGAAAGATGAAAATCGGGTGACATGTTTATCATGTCAAGACATGCAAAAAACTCCATAGAAGGGATGGTCTACACTCAACAGGAAGGTGACCATTTTGCCAGGAAGTGGCAGTGAACTGATTTTCACCTTGCGCAATTGACGTGCATTTGATCAAACTCGTCCTAGGGTTTTTGTCCGATTGAGCTCATTTGTGGTAACAATCATCTATAACCACGTGCCATTAAAAGTTATTGAAAACTTTTCTTAAAGTTCGACGGTTTGGCCGTAGGGGCATAGCAAAGTTTGATGCCTTGCCATGATCATTCTATGACCATTCTGACAGCAATAACTCTGGTATGCATTGTCGCATTTCAACCAAATTTAATATTATCAGGTATGTGATTTGGGGTCGGTGAAATTATCTGAAAATTATCTGAAAAAACCTAGGAACTCCTGGGTTTTTATGATTTTTAAGTACCAGAACTGTGCTTAAATGACATAAAACAAACAGCTGAATGCCACTTATTACTGTATAATATTAACTTATGTTCCAAGAAGATAGCATTCCTAAAATATTCCAACAAGCATTATCCATCACATGCTTTAACACTTGATCAAATCAAAATCAGTTAATTTTATCTATTCCATAATGGAAATAAAATTCCAACATACCATTACTTTTTATAATTTCAGCATTCATTTCAGATCACCAGTTTCAATCTCCATTGATTCTTGAGCAGTTCATTTTGCACAATCACTGATGTAGCTCAGTCTTGGAAATATTCAAAAGTTATGAGTCAATGTCCACTGTGCACTGTCAATTTCAAACTGTTTGGAATCATAAAAGTAAACTAACTAAATTGTTTTGCTATTTTTTTCTTTCACAATATTTTTTATTGAACCTTTTTTTACAAGCATGGCACAAACAGTCAAACACCAACACTAAAGTAATTTAAAAATTAAAACAAAAACACTCACAACAACAAAAAAAATGTACTAAAAACAACAACAACCATTAACAAAAGCAAGTCAACAACAATGCTCCTCTGTTTAGTCTAGGTAATCTATTACATAAGAATACATAATATACATTCACCAGTTTGGAATTTGCAAGGTCCAAACTAGGGATGGGCATAATTTACCGATTAACCGATAATTGATCATTAAGAATTTCACCGAGGAAGTTCCTTTTCGTCGACAAACCGTTTTTTTTTTTTTTTTTTTAAACAATCCGGCCGTCCTCAAACAATGCAATGGCAAAATTTGGGCACCAGGGGGCAACATTACACCATCGCCGTACCCTGGCGTGCCTCCGTTGATACATGCGGGCTTCCGTAGGGCGATCGCCAAATCATGAAGCGGTTACGGCGAAGTGTTGCGTGGGACCATTTCAATTTAAAAAATGACCAGGTGTACTGCAGTCACTGCAATGCAGCATACAAATATACCTCATCGACAGGGTCCATGGAACACCCTTAGTACGCGAAGAAGAAACCGCCAACAGTGGTTGCGCGCTGAGTAATGGCGGTCGTGAAGATTCTTTTTTTTTTTTTTCAGAAACGTTATTGAGAAGGTCATGAAGATTCGGGTGTACACACGTCGAGGGAAGCTGCAGGAGGCGGCGTAGTGCCTCGACGGGAAGACCTATTTCGCACAAAATGGCACAAGAGAACAGCAAAAGTTCCACGTGGCTAGACCTAATCAATACGAGCGATAGAGCAATGAATGCGGTCTTCGTTTTGTTGGGTGGCCGCTCGGCAGGGAGAGAGCTGGTGTGAAACGTCTCGGCCATCAGCTTGCGGGGTGGTGAGAACGTCTCGGCCAATCAGCTTGCGAGATTCCGAGCCGAGCAAACACGAGAACCAGAGAGAGAGAGAGAGATTTGAGAGAGAGAGGTAGATTTGAGTTGTGCGGCTCTCCGTGCCCTCCGTGCTGATACTGATGTTCTAATGCAGTCTACCTACCTAAAAATGTTAATGATTAACCGATTTATTAATCCTTAATTCTCCCGGCGATCGGTGAGTAAAATTTCACCGAATGCCATCCCTAGTCCAAACATATCATTCACCTTCTTCTTCAGAAGTTATGTTTAATTTCTTTACATAATCAATGAAAGGTCTCCATATATTCTCAAACACATTTTCCTTTAATTTCAGTATATATGTTATTCTTTCTAGTGGAAGGTTTAGTTAACATCTGTCTTAACCACTGAGTCACATCTGTCTATGAGTCATTTTCCACAGTAGTGGCAATACATTTTTTGGCATTAAGCAAACCGAGGTCTATGAATGCCTTTTCACTCTTATTAAAGTTATGTTTTTCTGATAGCAGACCCAACAAAAAAGGTTTAGGGTTCAATTGTGAATTGTTTTGAAGTTATTTTTTCAATTGTTACCCTCACCTCTTACCAAAACATTCTGATTTTCCTACATTCCCATAAACAGTGAAATAGGGTTCCTTTACTTTCCATACATTTTGTGCATGTATCTGGTATGTTTTTATTATATCTATTTAACTCCACTGGTGTAACATACATCCGCATTAACCATTTAAAATGTATCAGTTTAAGACGTACATTTATTGATTTGGTTTGAGCTTCTACACAAGCCATTTCCCATTGTTCCTCTGAAATTTCAATTTGCAGGTCTTCTTTCCAATAATTCAGTATTTTCTGTGAGTTTTCACTTGAGAATAGTGTCATTGAGTTATAAAACTCTGAAATAATACCCTTTCTCTTAATATCTTTCGTCAAAATTTTTTCCAAGGATGAATAAGTAGGTCGGGTGAGGGCATTATTTTGATTTGATCGAATAAAATTTCTAAGCTGAAGATATTTAAAAAAAATGTGTTCTATTAAGATTGAATTTAATCCTCAGTTCTTCAAAAGACATTATCTGAACGTGACAAATGTAAGTCTTGAATCTTTTGAATCCTTTTAAATTCCATACTTTAAATACAGCATCCGCTCTCCCCTGGTGTAAATACTGATTACCCCATATTGGGCTAAATTGTGACAGTAAGTGTGGTTCATTTAAATATTTTTTTGGTTCACACCATATTATTGATCATGTGCTTTACAATTGGCATTTTTAACTTGTTTCTGTAATTTTTTAGCCGGTCTGAGTATATGAATAATAATAATAAATAATAATAAAATTGTATGATTCCATTTCAGTCCAGAGCGAGGATCATTTGATGAAAAATAATATGTCAATAGAACCTCAGTTGTGCTGACCAGTAATACAACATAAAGTTTGGACATTTCAGACCTCCACGATCAAATGGGTAAAATATAGTAAGGACAAACGAAATCTAGCCTTCCTAATTGTTTCATATAAATTCCACTAACTTTTTTTTTTTAAATTCTTGAGAATAGATCTGAAGGTGGTGGTAAAGGAATGTTTTGAAATAGATAAAGTATTTTTGGTAAGATATTACTGTTAAGTATATTAATTCTCCGATCATCGACATTGGTAGTGATATCCATCTCTGAAGGAACTCATTAATACCTTGTCATTAAGGCTTCATAATTGGCACTGGCGACTGGTTTACTAGCTTAAGGCAAAATTTGAATTCCTAAATATTTAACTGATTTACAACATTGGATTGATTTACTCAGGAGCTGGGTGATTACTCTTGGGTCTCATTTAGCATTAACATTGAAGATTTTGTTTATTTATTTTAATATCCTGATATTTCCCCAAAGTTCTTTAGTAATTTAACAAGGTTGGAAGTTGATTTTTTAAAATTCGACATAAACAAAATTAGTCTTCGCATACAGGGAGATTTTATGTTCTGTGGTCCTACTTTAATTCCATATATTTGTGGATGTAAACGTACTGCCATCGCTAAAGTTTCAATTGCCATAGTAAACAGTAAAGGTGAAAGTGGACAGCCTTGTCGACATCCTCTATTGATTTTTATGATTTTGAGATATTGCTGTTTGTTAGGATATCTGCTGTAGCATTATTGTATATTATCTGGACCATTTTATGAAATTATTTCCAAGTCCAAACCTTTGTAGGACTTCAAAAAGATAGGGGCCATTCGACCCTATCAAAGGCCTTTTCGGCGTCCAATGATAGGAGAGCTGTACATGGCCGTTGTTTGTGTAGTATAATATCAAAGACTCATCTATCTGTTTTTCTATGTACTTAACAAATTCCTCATCCTGAAGCCATTTATGCTGGAAAATGCCACCTACACTGGATCCTTTGTCAATTTCTTATCTACATATATTAGGACAGCAGGGTGCATGAGCAGAGATCACAATGTTATCAAAGAAACAGTTTGAGATCTTGGACCTTAATTCTGTAGAGATCAAAAAGTAGACAATACGTGAGAATCTCTTATAGGTATTAGAATAACAAGAATACGGCTTTGACTTGTGGTTTCATTTCTCTCCATATATCTAGCAATCTCAATTCTTTCATAAAATGATTACTAGTCATCCTACATCCATTGTGCGTACAGTCCAGTCCTGTTGATCTGACTATACTGGGATTCAATGTACAATTAAAATCCCCTGCTATTATATGTTGCCCTGTAAGTGATGATAAAGTGAGAATCAATTAACAAAGAAGTTATGAATCAATACTGGGGCTGTATAAGTTCACACCAGATTTATATTTTCTTATAACAAAGATCCTTGGATGATTAGATACTTCCAAATTTGTCTCCAATTACATTTTCACTTGAAATGGGGACTGTTTTGTGTATGAGAATCATAACTCCCCCTGGCTCGGGATGAAAATGATGAGGTAAACACGTTACCGTGCTCATCTTCCCTAATTCTTTTACATCCTCCTCTATTAGATGAGTGTTCATGTAAAAATACAATTTTTGAATCTATGTCTTTTATTTTATTCATAACTTGTTTAAGTTTTTTTAGATTTTGTAGACCTCTGCAATTCCATGAAGTTAAATGAAGATTAACGCTTTGATCTATGATCAATAAGGAGTTTGAGATTTACCATGCAATATGAACATGCTCATACAGAGCAACAAAAACATGGATGATAGAAATTCATCCTACAAACAAACCAAAACCAAAAAAAAAAAAAAAACAAATTCCCCTACCCCACTCTTGTTGGTAATCCCCCCAAAATCATAAAAAATTCTGCCTCCCGTTATAGCTAGTGGACGGTTCCACCCCTAGGAGGATCAGTTAATCCACTCTCTCTTACTCCTCGCAATCACCCTGAACTCTACATTTTTATGACATGACATTAACTCTCTTCTGTAGTTTTTTCAACATAACTTCAAAGTTTTATAGCAACTTTGTACATCATAGCTTTTTTTTTTAATATAGTCTGTATTTTGTAGACATATGTATTCAGATCAATCAGATGCCTGTACAAATGCTTAAATGTTAATTACTTTGTCATGTTCATGCTTAGCTCCCACCAGTTTCCTTTTGGATCTGCTTAATGAGCTCCTGCGCCTCTTGAGGGGTCTTCAAGATGTGGGTTCTCCCTTTATATGTGACCAGCAGTCTGCCGGAGTGAATCACTCCGTGACGAATCCCGAGGTTGCGCAGCTCTTTGCGGGCTGGGTCGAACTGCCTCCTTAATTGTTGAATTCCTGTGGCCAAATCTGGTAGAACCGCACCTGTTGATCCTGGTATTTGATTTCCCCTTTAGCTCGCGCCGCGTTGGTGACCGTCATCTTGTCCCTGTAGTTGAGGAACTTCATAATTAGCATTCTCGATGGTGTCTTATTATCTCTCGTGGGCTGATTCGGTGAGCTCTCTCTAAGATGACCGATGACTGCAGGTCCGCGTTGTTCAGCGCTTCTGGAATCCACTTTCCAAAAAGGAACATGAGTCCCGTCCCTCCGCTCCCTCCAGGAGGCCCACCAGCCTCAAATTATTCCGTCGAGAGCGGGATTCCAAGTCCAGGACGTTATCTTCCAGACGTTTCCATTTTAATTCCAGTGTTTGCAACTTTGATTGTAGGCTGGTGACGTCATCTTCAGCACTTGAAATTCGGAGCTCTGCCTGCGATACTCGTTCCATACAGTTTGCTTATTTCCTTTCTCATTCCTTCTAATCGCTGCTATAATTCCATCAAATTTAGACGAAAACTCTGTTCTCATGGAGTTGATGGCAGTGAGCACTGCGTTTGTCCCCTCTTCAGCAGTTCCCGCTCCGCCGCTGGCTCCATCCTCCGCCATCCTCTCTATTTCACCTCGAGCGTGGAAGTCTGTTAGCTTGGCTTGTTTTTGTCGAATTACTTTTTCCTCCACCTAATTTCCCAGCCTTGGTCTTTACCATATCCGCACCTAAACGCTGGGATGGGTTTTTGTTCCAATTAAGAGAGTTTTAGTAAACTTTTTATTTTTAGGAGCAGAGCAGTGTGAAACACGACTTCCTACGTGGCCGCCATAACTGGAAGTCGTTTTGCTATTTTTTTCTCCTCAACCTCAATGTCAGGGCGCTGCGGGACTTTTGGGGGATGGTTAACTTTTATTACCGTTTCCTCCCCCACGAAGCCCAGCTCATTACAGCCGTTGTACACCGCACTCAAGAAACGGAAACCGGCGGACAGAGTCGACTGGACTCCTGAGCGGGAGCAGGCGTTCTCTGAGGTTAAAACAGCTCTGGCGAACGCTGCACTACTGGCGCACCCAGACCCGGTGGCTCGGATAGCGCTCACTACGACACCTCGGACATGGGCATAGCGGCCATCGTGGAGCAATGCATTGCCAGTTCTTGGCAGCCGCTCACCTTTTTTAGCAGGTCTTTGCACGACAGTGAGCGTAAATACAGGGTGTTCGGCAGAGAGTTACTGGCTCTTCACCTGGCCATACGCCACTTCCAGTTATGGCTGAAAGGGCACACGTTCCCTGCGTTCGTGGACCACAAGCCGCTAACGTACTTAATGTACTTCCGCTTTTTTTTTTATCTTCCAGCAAGATAAAAAAAAAGGCGGAATTCCGCGAATTAGCGGAAAAATCACATCCCTGTATTATGGATATCAGTCCAATTCAAAACAGTTCTCTAGAACAATATTTATAGAAATCTATAGCGCCACCTAGTGGTTAAAGGAAGAATTGCTGAAAACTGTTATTTATTACTCATGCACCACGTGCCACAATGACGTGAAATTTTCTGAGATTCATCAGACCACAGGGATGATCATAACTGCACATCAACTTTACCATGACGTCACACTTGTTAGGTGACTGTCATATGTAGTCCTATATGGGTCAGCAACACATAACTGATCGGGAAGTGTTGCCATGGCGACATGGCGAAGGCTGAGTCCTCGCCATCGAAACTCAAAAAGTTGCAACTGGGACAAACTTCATCAGATTTTCACCAAATTTTCTACGGTGGATATTAGTCCGACCCCGCACGCTCCTACGTAAAAATGGTTGATAAAACGTACAGCACCACCTACTGCTAATGGGAAGTACTGTGCCACTCGCATTTGAACGAACTCCTCCTGGGGGCCTTCTCCCATTGAACTCGTTTTCACATGGCGGCATCTAAAGGCATTGGCCATAAAAAGTAGTCAAATGTGAGTCGCAGTCTCAAAAGGCGTGGCCACGACACCATGGCGAAGTTTGTCTCCTCCGCTGACAACATCAAACAGCTGTAACTCAAGCAAAACTTCTCCGATGTCCACCAAAGTTTCCATGATCTAAAACAATCCCACCCCGAACGCATCTGCATAAAAATACCTGACAAAAGATATAGCGCCACCTAGTGGTTAAAGGAAGAATTGCTGAAAACTGTCTTATTTATTAGTCACGTGCCACTTGCAAGAATGACGTGAAATTTTCTGAGGCTTATCAAACAACATGGTTGATCATAACTGCCCATCATCTTTAGCATTTCGTCACTGCTGTTACCATGGACACGCCCTCCTCACCATTCAATCCGTGATCTTGTTGGGATGGTTGGGAACGCCCTGGAGTCATGAAATATGAAACATAGGTTGAGGTGACTGTCATATGTAGTCTTATGTGGGTGGGCAACACATTACTGACAGAGACGTGTTGCCATGGTGACATGGCAAAGGTTGACTCCTCGCCATGGAACATCGGAAAGTGGTAACTTCGTCAGATTTTCACCAAATTTTCTACAATGGATATTAGTCCCACCCCGAACGCATTGATGTAAAAATAATTTACAAAAGTTATAGCACCACCTTGTGGTTAGAACAACAGACACTTGTAAATTGGACAAACTTTGTACGATTTTCACCAAATTTTCTAAGATTGATATTAGTCCCGCCCCGAATGTGTCTATATAAGAATAATAAACAAAAGTTATAGCACTACCGAGTGGTTAAAGAAAGAATTGCTGAAAACTTTTTTATTTATTACCCACGCGCTGCTTGCCAGAATGACGTGAAATTTTCTGAGGGTTATCAGACTACCTGTTTGATCATAACTACACATCACCTTTAGCATGGTGTCACTGCTGTTACCATGGACACGCCCTCCTTGCCATTTAATCCATGATCTTGTTGGGATCTTTGGGAACGAACTGGACTCATGAAACCTGGAACATAGGTTGAGGTGACTGTCATATGTAGTCCTATATTGTGGACAAGACATAACTGACAGGGAAGTGTTGCCATGGCGACATGGCGAAGGTTGCCTCCTCGCCATGGAAAATTGTAACTTGGACAAACTTTGTCTGATTTTCACCAAATTTTCTACAATGGATATTAGTCCCATCCTGCACGCTCCTCGGCAAAAATAATTTACAAAAGTTATAGCACCACCTTGTGGTTAGAACAACAGACACTTGTAAATTGGACAAACTTTGTACGATTTTCACCAAATTTTCTAAGATTGATATTAGTCCCGCCCCGAATGTGTCTATATAAGAATAATAAACAAAAGTTATAGCACTACCGAGTGGTTAAAGAAAGAATTGCTGAAAAACTTTTTTATTTATTACCCACGCGCTGCTTGCCAGAATGACGTGAAATTTTCTGAGGTTATCAGACTACCTGTTTGATCATAACTACACATCACCTTTAGCATGGTGTCACTGCTGTTACCATGGACACGCCCTCCTTGCCATTTAATCCATGATCTTGTTGGGATCTTTGGGAACGACCTGGACTCATGAAATCTGGAACATAGGTTGAGGTGACTGTCATATGTAGTCCTATATTTGTGGACAAGGACATAACTGACAGGGAAGTGTTGCCATGGCGACATGGCGAAGGTTGCCTCCTCGCCATGGAAAATTGTAACTTGGACAAACTTTGTCTGATTTTCACCAAATTTTCTACAATGGATATTAGTCCCATCCTGCACGCTCCTCGGCAAAAATAATTTACAAAAGTTATAGCGCCGCCTTGTGGTTAGAACAAAGGACACTTGTAAATTGGACAAACTTTGTACAATTTTCACCAAATTTTCTACAATCGGTATTCGTCCCACCCCGAATGAGTCTATATAAAAATAATAAACAGAAGTTACCGCGCACCCAAGTGATTAAAGGAAGAATCGCTGAAAACTGTTTTCTTCCTTTTTCCTCTCACCAGCTGAAAAAATTAATGACGAGGGCTCATTGGCAGTACATTGTACATAGTACAGAACTGTTTTCCATGGTGACCAGCATGCTTCAATGGCTTCCTTGACATGCAAACATGACAGTTAAAGCTCAGACAATCCCTGTCTTATTTGGACCAAACTTAGCACAAATCATATTAATCCCACTCTGAACATGTCTGTATATCAATATTCACAAAACTGTCACACCAGCACCTACTGCTGACAAGAGGTACGGCACAAATTGTATCAAATTTGCACAAAGACCAGTGGTCAGAATGACATGACATTTTCAGTGGTTTCTCAGAGTGCACTGGACTACTCTGAGCGGAAGTCACTTTTGTTCTGTGATAATCGCAGTTGCCATGGAAACTCACTCCTTGCCATTCAATACGTTTTATACTTTGGAGGGTTGGGAAAGTCCAAGGGTCACCAAATGTGGAATGTAGTCAAGCTGACTCTCTTCTGTAGTTCTGCATTGGTTTGGCAACATCTACTTAAAATGTTAAGTGTTACAATGGCCACATGTCCAAGTTAACCTTTATCGCAAACGTAGGACAGTTGTGAATTGGACAAACTGTTTTGGATTTTAACCATAATTGCCATGATGGACATTAGTCCCACTCTGCATGCACCTACATAAGAATATTTGACAAAAGTTACAGCGCCACTTACTGCTTAAAGGAAATTCTTGCCGAAAGGTTTACTTTATTACTCACGAAGCCCTTGCAGCGACAACGGCAAATTTTCCGAGCCACCAAGGAAAGATAAGATAAGATAAGCCTTTATTAGTCCCACAATGGGGAAATTCCAGGATTGCAACAGCACAGGGATAGCAACACTCAGAGCAACAATCAAGAAGACAAGAAAAACAAGAGCAGCGAATATAGATATGTACATATAAATATATAAACATATAAACACACAGTGCGGAGCATTGTAGCTAGATGGAATAAATATATAACTATTTATTCACAAAGTGCGGAGCATTGTAGCTAGATGGAATAAACAGCATAACCGTCTACTTAGTTATCCTACATAGTATGAATATGTACAGTGGGGAAAAAAAGTATTTAGTCAGCCACCAATTGTGCAAGTTCTCCCACTTAAAAGATGAGAGCGGTCTCCAATTTTCATCATAGGTATACCTCAACTATGAGAGACAAAATGAGAAAAAAAAAATCCAGAAATCACATTGAAGGATTTTTAATGAATTAATTGGTAAATTCCTAGGTAAAATAAGTATTCGGTCAATAACAAAAGTTCATCTCACTATTTTGTTATATACCCTTTGTTGGCAATGACAGAGGTCAAACGTTTTCTGTAAGTCTTCACAAGGTTTTCACACACTGTTGCTGGTATTTTGGCCATTTTATGCATATCTCCTCTAGAGCAGTGATGTTTTGGGGCTGTTACTGGGCAACACAGACTTTCAACTCCCTCCAAAGATTTTCTATATCGGGTTGAGATCTGGAGACTGGCTAGGCCACTCCAGGACCTTGAAATGTTTCTTACGAAGCCACTCCTTCGTTATCCGGGCAGTGTGTTTGGGATCATTGTCATGCTGAAAGACCCAGCCACGTTTCATCTTCAATGCCCTTGCTGATGGAAGGATGTTTTCACTCAAAATCTCACGATACATGGCCCCATTCATTCTTTCCTTTACACGGATCAGTCATCCTGGTCCCTTTGCAGAAAAACAGCCCCAAAGTATGATGTTTCCACCCCCATGCTTCACAAGTAGGTATGGTGTTCTTTCTCCTCCAAACACGACAAGTTGAGTTTTTACCAAAAAGTTCTATTTTGGTTTCATCTGACCATATGTCATTCTCCCAGTCCTCTTCTGGATCATCCAAATGCTCTCTAGCAAACTTCAGACGGGCCTGGACATGTACTGGCTTAAGCAGGGGGACACGTCTGGCACTGCAGGATTTGAGTCCCTGGCGGCGTAGTGTGTTTCTGATGTAGCCTTTGTTACTTTGGTTCCAGCTCTCTGCAGGTCATTCATTAGGTCCCCCCGTGTGGTTCTGGGATTTTTGCTCACCGTTCTCATTATCATTTTGACCTCACGGGGTGAGATCTTGTGTGGAGCCCTAGATGGAGGGAGATTATCAGTGGTCTTGTATGTCTTCCATTTTCTAATAATTGCTCCCACAGTTGATTTCTTCACACCAAGCTGCTTACCTATTGCAGATTCAGTCTTCCCAGCCTGGTGCAGGGTCTACAATTTTGTTTCTGGTGTCCTTTGACAGCTCTTTGGTCTTGGCCATAGTGGAGTTTGGAGTCTGACTGTTTGAGGTTGTGGACAGGTGTCTTTTATACTGATAACGAGTTCAAACAGGAGCCCTTAATACAGGTAACGAGTGGAGGACAGAGGAGCCTCTTAAAGAAGAAGTTACAGGTCTGTGAGAGCCAGAAATCTTGCTTGTTTGTAGGTGACCAAATACTTATTTTACCAAGGAATTTACCAATTAATTCATTAAAAATCCTTCAATGTGATTTTCTGGAATATTTTTTCTCATTTTGTCTCTCATAGTTGAGATATACCTATGATGAAAATTGGAGACCTCTCTCATCTTTTAAGTGCGAGAACTTGCACAATTGGTGGCTGACTAAATACTTTTTTGTCCCACTGTACCCATACATATTGTCACCCTCCGTAGCGACTGATATTGTCCTAGTTGTATACTGGAGGGGACCATTGTGTAAGTCTATTGCATCTTTTGCATTCAATACTATTAGGTTGTCATGTTTTTTTGCTATCTCTGCGAGCAGCCCTGCTTAGGTTGTACAGTCTGACAGCCGTTGGTAGGAAGGACCTGCGAAACCTCTCGGTTGCGCACCTAGGATGATGTAGCTTGCTGCTAAATGAGCTCCTCAGTGCGTTCAGTATGTCCTGCATAGGGTGGGACTCGGACTCCAGCAGAGATGACAGTTTAGCCACCATCCTTCTCTCTCCTATCTCCTCCACTGGGTCAAGGCGCTGCCCCAGGACAGAGCTACCTTTCTTGATCAGTTTGTTCAGTCTCTTCCTATCAGCCACTGTAATGCCACTTCCCCAGCAGACCACTCCAAAAGTGATGGCTGATGCCACCACCGTGTCGTAGAATGTCTTCAGCAGCACCCCTTGTACACCAAAAGACCTGAGTGTCCTCGGTAGGAACAGCCTGCGCTGTCCCTTCTTGTAGAGCGCGTCGGTATTGTGTGACCAGTCTAGTTTATTGTTCAGATGAACACCCAGGTACTTGTAGGATGTCACCATCTCAATGTCTGTTCCCTGGATGTTTACTGATGCTGTGAGGGGTTGTCCTTGCCTGCGGCAGTCCACCACCAGCTCCTTAGTTTTCCTCGCATTGATCTGGAGGCAGTTCCGATGGCACCAGTCCACGAAGTCCTGGATAAGTCCTCTGTACTCAACTTAATCTCCGTTGGAGATGAGGCCGACGATCGCAGAGTCATCAGAGAACTTCTGTAGATGGCAGTGTGTTGTGTTGTGTGAGAAGTCCGCAGTATAAAGGGTGAACAGGAAGGGAGTCAAAACCGTTCCCTGGGGGCCCCCGTGCTACTGATGATCGTGTCGGACACACAGTCCCGGGTTCTCACAAACTGTGGCCGGTTAGTGAGGTAGTCCAGGATCCATGATGACAGGTGCTGGTCCACCCCTGCACACAGCAGCTTGTCCTTCAGGATCATCGGTTGGATGGTGTTGAAAGTACTGGAGAAGTCAAAGAACATGATCCTCACCGTGTTCCCGGGCTTCTCCAGGTGGGACAGAGAACGGTGAAGGAGGAAGATCACTGCATCCTCCACCCCAATGCCATGCTGGTAGGCGAACTGGAGTGGATCCATCGCTGGTCCCACCAGGGGGCGGAGGTGAGCAAGGAGCGGTCTCTCCAGGGGTCTTCATCATGTGGGACATCAGGGCCACTGGTCTGTAGCTGTTCAGGTCTTTGGGGTGGGAAGTCTTTGGTACAGGTACCACACAAGATGTTTTTCCACAACTGTGGTACCCTCCCCAGCTTCAGACTCAGGTTGAAGATGAGCTCCACAATCCCACACAGCTGGTCTGCACAGGACTTGAGGAGCTTTGCGCTGATGCCGTCCGGTCCCAACGCCTTCCTCGCCTTGTTCTTCCTCAGCTCCGTCCTTACCTGGGTCTTAGTGAGGGTCATGTTGGGGGGGCTGTGTGCTGGGAGTGGGGGGGGTGTTGGTGGAGTGGGGTGTGGGCAGCAGGACTCGATGTCTTTAGAGGCAGCAGTGGTTGTTGTGCAGTCGGGGGGGGAGGGCGGTTGGTCAAAACCTATTAAAAAACAGGGTTCAGATTGTTCGCGCCACTCCCTGCCCCCCATGGCCTGGAGGGAGGTATTCTGGAGCCCAGAGATGGTTTTAAGGTTTCTCCAGACCCCACCGATGTTGCTCTGTTGCAGCTTGTCCTCCATCTTCTTCCTGAAGCTGTCCTTGCCTTCTCTGATCTTTCTCCTCAGCTCCCTCTGTACGGACTTCAGCATCTCCCTGTTCCCCGACCTGAAGATCCTCTTCTTCTCTCTCAGAAGTGTTTTAATCTCAGGGTTGATCCAGGGTTTGTTGTTCGAGCAACACCGTATGGTCTTGGTGGGTACGGTGTTGTCCACACAGAAGCTGATGTAGTCCGTGATGGTGTGAGTGAGGCCATCGATGTCCTCACCATGTGGATCGCTGAGCTGCTCCCAGGCAGTGGTTTCAAAACAGTCCTTTAGAGCGTCCATTGCCTCCTCAGACCATAGCTTCACTGTGCGCATGACTGGAGGTTGTCTGTGCACTAGGGGCTTGTACACCGGCAGGAGATGAACCAAGTTGTGATCCGATCTCCCGAGTGGGGGGGGAGTGGTGATGAGGTGTACGCCTCCTTAGTGTTTGCGTAGAATAAGTCCAGTGTTTTATTTAAGGTTCGTACCTTAAATAAAACACTGGACTTATTCTATTCGGCACTGGGTTGCGTGGGTGGCGAAGGTCCACCTTACACCTGCTTGCAGGTTTTGTGTTTTTTTTTTCTTCTTCTCCAGCTAAGAGCTCATTTTTGGGGTAGTGGAACGTGCATGAAAACTCACCATTTTTTGCAGGCACCTCGAAGACTGGCGAAAAATTGAATATTTTGAAGGAATATGAATGACCCCACAAAAATGGCTCTATAGTGCCACCTAACATGTGAAGTCCAATGGGAGTGGCACACACTTACTTTCGCGTAGAAAGATGAAAGTCGGGTGAGATGTTTATCATGTCAAGGACATGCAAAAAAAACTCCATAAAAGTGATGGTCTACACCCAACAGGAAGTCAGCCATTTTGGCAGGAAGTGGCGGTGACCAAATTTCCACCTCGCACATTTGATCGAACTCGTCCTAGGGTTTTTGTCCAGTTGAGCTCATTTGTGGTGACAATCATCTATACCCATGTGCCATTAAAAAGTTATTGAAAACTTTTCTTAAAGCTCGACGGTTTGGCCATAGGGTCATGGCAAAGTTTGATGCCTTGCCATGATCATTCTATGACTATTCTGACAGCAATAGCTCTGGTATGCATTGTCGTATTTCAACCAATTTAATATTATGGATATCAGTCCAATTCCAAACAGTTCTATTGAACATATTCATAGAAATCTACAGCACCACCTACTGGTTAAAGGAAGAATTGCTGAAAACTGTTTTATTTATTACTCACGCACCACTTGCCAGAATGACATGAAATTTTCTGAGCTTCATCAGACCACAGGGGATGATCATAACTGCACATCAACTTTAGCATGATGTCACACTTGTTTCATGGACACGCCCTCCTCGCCATTCAATCCATGATTGTGTGGGGAGGGTTGGGAAGGTCTGGAGTCCTGAAATTTGGAGCATAGGTAGAGGTGACTTTCATCTGTAGTCCTGTATGGGTCACTAACACATAACTGACAGGGAAGTGTTGCCATGGCGACATAGCGAAGGTTGACTCCTTGCCATGGAACATCGAAAAGTTGCAACTTGGACAAACTTGATACGATTTTCACCAAATTTTCTACGATGGATAGCAGTCCGACCCCACATACTCCTAAATAAAAATGGTTGACAAAACTTATAGCACCACCTACTGCTCACAGGAAGTACTGCGCCAAACGATTTTCTTTATTATTCACGCAGCACATGCCGTGACGATGGGAAATTTTCCGTGCTGGCTGGGTCCAATGGGTGCCAGGTTCTGCGGGTGCATGGGGGGCAAGGCCCACTTACCGCTGCTTGCAGCTTTAATTGTTAGAATTTTTTTTTCTTCTTCTTCTCCATCTAAGATCTCCTTTTTGGGGTAGTGAACGTGCATGAAAACTCACCATTTTTTGCAGGGACCTCAAGCCTGGCAAAAAATTGAATATTTTGGAAGAAATATGAATGACCCCATAAAAATGGCTCTATGGTGCCACCTAACATGTGAAGTCAACGGGGAGTAGCACACGCTTACTTTCACGTAGAAAGATGAAAATTGGGTGAGATATTTATCATGTCAAGACATGCAAAAAACTCCATAGAAGTGATGGTCTACACCCAACAGGAAGACGGCCATTTTGGCAGGAAGCGGCAGTGACCTGATTTCCTTCCACCTCACGCATTTGATCAAACTCGTCCGAGGGTTTTAGTCCCATTGAGCTCATTTGTGGTGACAACCATCTATACCCATGTGCCATTAAAAGTTATTGAAAACGTTTCCAAAAGCTTGACGGTTTGGCCGTAGGGGCATGGCAAAGTTTGATGCCTTGCCATGATCATTCTATGACCATTCTGACGGCAATAACTCTGGTATGCAATGTCGGATTTCAACCAAATTCAATATTATGGATATCAGTCCATTCCAAACAGTTCTATAGAACAATATTCATAGACAACTACAGTGCCATCTATAGGAGGCTGAAAGTATTGCATCAGAAAGTTTGCATCATGTTGTTTTTTTAATTCCTCGGGAATAGATTGTCGGATTGGCACCAAGATGAGTATGATGTATAAGGGTATGCCTCCGAACAATTACAGCTATGAATATTCATGAGTAGCAATAGCGCCCTCTCTTGGAGACATGAAGGTTACACCAAGGGTTTTCTTCAATATCTCTGAAATAAATAGTCTGATTGGTATCATTTATGGTGACAATCATCTATCTATACCCATGTGCCATCAAAAGCTGTTCAAAACTTTTCCCTCTGCCCAACGGTTTGGCAGAACTGGCATGGCCAAATTTGCAGTATCGCCATCACCCTTCCAATGGCTTTTACTCTGGCATACATTGACTGATTTCAACCAAATTTTGTGTGGTGAATAGGTAGCCAATACTGATGATTTCTATTATAAAGAATGACACATAACGACAGTGCCCCCTACTGCCAATGGACAGGAAGTTGCCATAACTCACATGTCATAACGCACTGCTTGCCAGAATGACGTGCAATTTTCTGAGGTTTATGAGACCACCTGGTTGATCATAACTGTACATCAGCTTTAGCATGCCGTCACTGCTGTTACCATAAACACGCCCTCCTCACCATTCAATCCATGATCTTGTTGGGATGGTTGGGAACGACCTGGAGTCATGAAATCTGAAACATAGGTTAAGGTGACTGTCATATGTATTCCTATAAGGGTGGGCAACACATAACTGACAGGGAAGTGCTGCCATGGCGACATGGCAAAGGTTGACTCCACGCCATGGAACATCGGAAAGTTGTAATTTGGACAAACTTTGTCTGATTTTCACCAAATTTTCTACGATGGATATTAGTCCCGCCCCACACGCGCCTACATAAAAATGATTGACAAAAGTTATAGCGCTACCTACTGCTCACAGGAAGGACTGCGCCAAATGGTTTACTTTATTATTCAAGCAGCGCTTGCCGCGACAACGGGAGATTTTCTGAGCCAGCTAGGTACAACAGGCACCGGGGTCCATGGTTGTGCGGGGAGCGAGGGCCCACTTACAGCTGCTTGCAGCTTTAATTTAGTTTATACTTGTGCATCCCCGAAGAAAGCAACTATTCTGGTCTGAAAACAGGTAGGCCAATTAGGCTTTCCAGGCCCAAATGTAGGCTGTGTTTGAAAGTGGAATACAAAGAGGTGCCGCCTATATGTAGGCTATCACACATGTTAGACTTTGACAAATATGAAAGGGACTGAACACTTAGGTTTATTTGATTGTGTGATTAATTACAGAATTACTGAAAATGAATGGGACATCCAGTATTCGTGAGTGTTTAAGAACCCTTGTTTATTTGTTTGTCAGACTTATTTGTGTGATCTTTTATGACTTATATTCCTAAGTGTTGTATCTTGCACTTTGGGAAACTGGAGTTGTTCAGTCATCATTATAATTGTTTTAGTTTATATGTGTAGTTTATAGTCTATCATTAATAAACTCATGCAGTACTTTAACAGGACACGTTTACAAATATTTGAGACCCATTGTAGTGCATCATTTTATATTTTAGCAATATTATAGGTACAAAACACCCAACATTATTATTCTAAGAAGAGTGACTGTAATGTGCTGCAACTGTTGCATCAGTGTTGCTCATTTTACAGTAAATAAAAAATTATTTATTTCGTTATTTGGGTGGTTTTTGTCACAGTCATCATTTAGTCAAAACGTACATACAGTGGTGTGAAAAAATGTTTACCCTCATCCTGATTTCTCATTTTTTGTATGTTTGTCACATTTAAATGTTTCAGATCATCAAACAAATTTAAATATAAGACAAAGATGACACGGGTGAACACAAAATGCAGTTTTTAAATAAAAGTGTTTATTATTAAGGGAAAAAAAATCTAAACCTACATGGCCCTGTGTGAAAAAGTGATTGCCTCTAAACCTAATAACTGGTTGGGCCACCCTTAGCAGCAACAACTGCAATCAAACGTTTGCGATAACTGGCAATGAGTCTTTTACAGCGCTGTGGAGGAATTTTGTCCCACTCATCTTTGCAGAATTCTTGTAATTCAGCCACATTGGAGGGTTTTCGAGCATGAACCGCCTTTTTAAGGTCATGCCACAGCATCTCAATTGGATTCAGGTCAGGACTTTGACTAGGCCACTCCAAAGTCTTCACTTTGTTTTTCTTAAGCCATTCACAAGTGGACTTGCTGGTGTCTTTCGGATCATTGTCCTGCTGCAGAACCCAAGTGTACTTCAACTTGAGGTCACGAACAGATGGCCGGACATTCTCCTTCAAGATTTTTTGGTAGACAGCAGAATTCATAGTTCTTTTTACCACAGCAAGTCTTCCAGGTCCTGAAGTAACAAAACAGCCCCAGACCATCACGGTGGCGCAGTGGTTAGCACTGCAGCAGCACAGTTTACTCTCGGCCGGGGGATCGCGGGGATCATGAGATCGTGGGTTCGATCCCTGCCCCCGGCCAACAGTGATCTGTGTGGAGTTTGCATGTTCTCCCCGTGTTTGTGTGGGTTTACTCCGGGATTTCTCCGGTTTCCTCCCACATGCCAAAACATGCAGGTTAGGGAGTTAAGGGGCGCTTGCGCACGCAGCGACCGGCAGCTGGTGGCTTGTCACTGGACTGCAGAACAAATCTACCTACGGGTACAAAATAAGTAAAAAAAAAAAAAAAAAAAACTACCACCACCATATTTTACTGTTGGTATGATGCTCGCCCAAAGATGCTGGATAGGCTCCAGCCCCCCCGCGACCCTAAAAGGATTAAGCGGAAGAAGATGGATGGATGATGTTCCTTTTCTGAAATGCTATATTACTTTTACGCTGGATGTAATGGGACACACACCTTCCAAAAAGTTCAACCTTTGTCTTGACATTCCACAGAGTATTTTCCCAAAAGTCTTGGGGATAATCAAGATGTTTTCTGGCAAAACTGAGATGAGCCTTTATGTTCTTTTTGGTCAGCAGTGGTTTTGTCTTGCAACTCTGCCATGCAGGCCATTTTTGCCCAGTCTCTTTCTTATGGTGGAGTCATGAACACTGACTTTAACTGAGGCAAGTGAGACCTGCAGTTCTCTGGATGTTGTTGTGTGGTATTTTGTGATATCTTGGATGAGTCGTTGCTGTGCTCTTGGGGTAATTTTGGTCAGCTGGCCACTCCTGGGAAGGTTCACCACTGTTCCATGTTTTCGCCATTTGTGGATAATGGCGCTCACTGTGTGGCACTGGAGTCCCAAAGCTTTAGAAATGGCTTTATAACCTTTTCCAGACTGACAGATCTCACTTACTTTGTTTCTCATTTGTTCCTGAATTTCTTTGGATAGCAGCATGATGTCTAGCTTTTGAGGATCTTTTGGTCTACTTCACTTTGTCAGACAAGTCCTATTTAAGTGATTTCTTGATTGAGAACAAGTGTGGCAGTAATCAGGCCTGGGTGTGGCTAGAGAAATTGAACTCAGCTTTCCAAAGATGTGATAAATCACATTTAATTTATGTTTTAACGGGGGGGGAGGGTGTCCCTTTCTCACACAGGGTCATGTAGGTTTGGATTTTTTTTTTATTTTTACCCTTAATAAATAAACGCCTTCATTTAAAAACTGCATTTTGTGTTTACTTGTGTTATTTTTGTCTAATATTTAAATTTGTTTGATGATCTGAAACACTTAAGTGTGACATACAAAAAAAAAATGAGAACTCAGGAAGGGGCCAAACACTTTTTCGCATCACTGTATGTGTCCGTATATGATATGCAATTGATCTGGCCATTCCACTCCACAATCATGGTGCCATTATTAACTTTTCATTTTTAGATAGCTGTGCACCGGGAGGAGCGCCATGTTGAACCCACAGTGCCGCAAAGGACAGCAGTGGCACGGGTGAAGCAGCAGCCGAGACTGTGTCCCGTTAATCGGGGAGGCTGAGCTTGGCTCCCCAGGAAGGAATGTGATAACCCCCCCAAAAACACACACACACACTCGCACCTCGTGTTCGCCACATATCGATGGCCGAAACCCAAAACCTTCTATCTGAAAAATTCACTTTTTTTTTTTTTTTGAGAAAACTAAAAAAAAAAAAACCTTTTTGTTTTCTTGCAGAATGCTATGCTATTTTTTTTTTTCCATCAGAATAATTTTCTGTCACAAAGGGTGGGACTGTCTTGCAGACAGATATGAACAGCCTTCCTTGTTCTCATCATCCAACGTGAAATCCGCAAATCAGAAAATCCTGCAGATAGGAGGTTTTGCATTTCAGCCATTGGCATGCCGAATTATCCTTCAGAGCTACACAGTGGCCAGAACTCATGGTGTGCTGTTTAAAGGGAAAAAGGAATTTGCAGCATCCAGCAAATGTGCTGGTGAGCTGGATTCATGCTGCACTTCTGCTGTCCACGTACTTGCAACCGGAAACCTCGTGTGACGAAATTTATGTCATCATCTCCAGTCCGCTAGTGTCCGCAGGGCCCTACTGCGGGCTCTACAGCCCAAATTTTATGACTGCATGGCCTGCCCACGACCTGAACGTATTGACAGAGCATGTGCAAGACTGAACGTCCCATTCACGAGGTGGCGCTACCAACACAGCATACAAAGACAAAGTACGTAGATGAGGAAGACAAAGATAAGATAAGATAAGCCTTTATTAGTCCCACAATAAGAAACATACATGAATCCTTTTGCAGCAGCAGCAGCTTGAGGGGAGAAAAGCACTGGAAATGGTCATTCCTTCTTTTCCTTGAAATGACACCATTGTTGTTGCTACAAAAAAAAAAAAAAAAGTGCATCGCTCTCTTGTTTATAGCAGGTGAACAAACTGGCGTGTTAGCACATTTGCACTACCCATAGGGCTGGGCTGAAACTACAAATAACAGTTGTGCGCATACGTGAACTGCTTGGCCTGGTAGACGAAAAAAGTGAGCATGTACAATGCTGCGTGCACACCGGGTTCGTCCAAAGCACATGCGAACCAAAGCGGACCAGAGGGGAAATGCAGCATGAATAAGGCTTTACGTGCCTGCTTGTCTGACGGTTTCAGCCCCCTGCTGAAATTTTGAAGTTGTTTTGCAGTCGGAACCAACAAAATTACTATCCATTGATAAAGGGAATAACTGAATGGGTTTCTAACTTGGAGCTACCTTATAGTGGCATATTTGCAGCGTTTGTTCATAGGAAAAACCCTACAGCGCTCTGCTCAGCTCTGCTGCCTGCAGCGCACACACACACACACACACACACACACAGCTAAACCCTGCCCACACTTCCTGAAGCCAGGGCATGAAGACAGAGTGGTGACAGAGCAGTGACTAAACTTTTATTGATAAAAATTACATATTTTCACTGAGCAACTCCATACTCGGAGATGCACACCCTTGTAACCTCAGCAAAGCACTTATAAAATCTGAGGTCAGTCTGACAAACGGTTTGAGAGATATGTGAAGAACACACACAGACACACACACAAAGAGACAGAGCTATCTTGCATTTTATAGATAGATCAGGTTCTGGTTCAGGTTACTTTATTTGTACCCATAGGTAGATCTGTTTTGCAGTCAGGTGACATCCATATTTACAAACCACAATTACATTCAACATGAACACAAACACAGGCACACATGAAGCTGACTATAAACATGATAAAAGTACTCAAGGCTCCACCAATCAGGACATAGGACAAAGAGATAAGAGAAAAAACAAAGAAATAAGAGAGAAGGGTCATATTAAAAAGTTAAAGACTAGTCAAAGAGGTTAAAAACTCAAAAGTCTAAAACCCAATAAAAGATTAAGAACCCAAATAAAGAACCTACAAAAATAAGTAAATATAAAATAAAATTAATAAATAGGTAGGTAGTAGCAGCAGCAGGAACAAAGCTGTTTTTGTAGCGCTGGGTTTTACTTTTTGGGGCAGCAAACCTCCGTCTGGAGGGAAGAAGCTGAAAGTGGCAGTGCAAAGGGTGGGAGTCATCATTTAAAATGGAGGTAGCAATCCTCTGTACCTGTCTGGTGTACAGGGATGTCAGGCTCAGCTGTGACTCACAAAGCAAACGACTGGACCATCTAACAACCTGATCCAAGGATTTCCTCTGTTTCAGTTTTGTCTGAAAAAACCATGGCACTAAAGAAAAGGATAAAACAGATTCAATAAAAGCCCGATAAAACATCGTTATTATGGTTCGGTCAATTTGGAAGCGTGCAAGTTTCCTTACACAATGCAAATGTTGCTGACCCTTTTTGCACACCCTTTCACAGTTCTCTTCAAAGTTTAAATTACTATCAATAATCGTCCCAGATATTTGTAGGATTGTACACATTCATTGGTCTGGCCTTTTAGTACAGTGACTTTGTGCCTGGGAGTTTTCCTCCTAAAGTCAATAATCACATCTTTAGTTTTTGTCGTATTCAGCTACAGGTAGGAATCCTTACACCAGTGAACAAAATCATCAACTACTGGGCCGTGGCCACTCTCACCATCCTGGAGGAGACTGACAACAACTGAATCATCAGCATACTTTATAATATGTCTGTTGTCATGTCTGCTCCGACACATGATTGTGTACAGGATGAAGAGTAGTGGTGACAACACACACCCCTGAGAAGAGCCAGTAGAAGAACACTTTTGGTCAGACAAAGTACCATTGACCCTTACTTTCTGTGTCCTGTTGGTTAAAAAATCCAGAATCCAACCCACCAGATTATTACTCAGATCAAATTGTTGCAGGAGCCTTTCAGCTAAAATACAGCCGTGGACAAAATTGTTGGTACCCCTCTGTTAATGAAAGAAAAACCAACAATGGTCACAGAAATAACTTGAATTTGACAAAAGTGGTAATAAAAAACGATTCTATGAAAATTAACCAATGAAAATAACACAATGCTTTTGAATTGTGGTTCAACAGAATTATTTTAAAAAACAAGCTCATGAAACAGGTCTGGACAAAAATGATGGTACCCTTAATATTTTGTTGCACAACCTTTTGAGGCAATCACTGCAATCAAACAATTTCTGTAACTGTCAATGAGACTTCTGCACCTCTCAGCAGGTATTTTGGCCCACTCCTCATGAGCAAACTGCTCCAGTTGTCTCAGGTTTGAAGGGTGCCTTCTCCAGGCGGCATGTTTCAGCTCCTTCCACTGATGTTCAATAGGATTTAGATCAGGGCTCACAGAAGGCCACTTTAGAATAGTCCAATGTTTTGCGCATAGCCATTCTTGGGTGTTTTTAGCTGTGTGTTTTTGGTCATTATCCTGTTGCAAGACCATGACCTGCGACTGAGACCAAGCTGTCTAACATTGGGCAGCACATTTCTCTCTAGAATACCTTGATAGTCTTGAGATTTCATTGTACCCTGCACAGATTCAAGACACTCTGTGCCAGATGCAGCAAAGCAGCCCCAGAACATAACACAACCTCCTCCATGTTTCACAGTAGGGATAGTGTTCTTTTCTTGGTATGCTTCATTTTTGCATCTGTGAACATAGAGCTGATGTGCCTTGCCAAAAAGTTCCAGTTTTGTCTCTTCTGTCCATAGGACATTCTCCCAGAAGCTTTGTGGCTTGTCAACATGGAGTTTGGCAAATTCCAGTCTGGCTTTTTGATAATTTGTTTTCAACAGTGGTGTCCTCCTGGGTCATCTCCCATGAAGTCACTTTGGCTCAAACAACGACGGATGGTGCAATCTGACACTGATGTACCTCGACCTTGGAGCTCACCATGAATGTGTTTAGAGGTTGTTCTGGGCTCTTTTGCTACCATTCATATTATCCGTCTCTTCCATTTTTCATCAAGTTTCCTCCTGCGGCCACGTCCAGGGAGGTTGGCGACAGTCCCCTGGATCTCAAATTTTTGAATAATAAGTGCAACTGTAGTCACAGGAACATCAAGCTGCTTGGAGATGGTCTTATAGCCTTTACCTTTAACATGCTTGTCTATAATTTTCTTTCTAATCTCCTGAGAACAACTCTCTCCTTTGCTTCCTCTGGTCCTTGTTTAGCGTGGTACACACCATGTCACCAAACAGCACAGTGACTACTTGTCACCCTTTAAATAGGCCGACTGACTGATTACAAGTTTGTAGACACCTGTGATGTTAATCAGAGGACACATCTTGGTTGAACATGTCCCTATGGTCACATTATTTTCAATCTTTTCTAGGGGTACCATCATTTTTGTCCAGGCCTGTTTCATGAGTTTGTTTTTTAAAATAATTCTGTTGAACCACAATTCAAAAGCACTGTCTGATTTTCATTGGTTAATTTTCATAGAATTTTTATTTATTACCACTTTTGTCAGATTCAAGTTATTTCTGTGACCATTGTGGGTTTTTCTTTCATTAACAGAGGGGTACCAACAATTTTGTCCACGTGTGTATGAGGTTGGATTGTATTAAAGGTGGAAGAAAAGTCCACAAATAAAAGTCTGGCGTGTGTTCCATTAAAATCCAGATGTTTAAAAAGCATGTTAAACAGAGTGACAGTGGCGTCCTCCACTCCTCTGTGAGGCCTATAGGCAAACTGCAAAGGATCCAATGCATGCTCAGTCTGCTTTAGGACCTCAAATCTGACCAGTTTTTCAAAAATTTTCATTAAAATTGAAGTCAAAGCAACTGGTCCAAAATCATTAACCGTTTTAAGACAGATGGATTTTAGAACAGGGACAACCACAGCATCTTTCCAGATCTTAGGCACATGTTGTGTAAGGACTTACTGAAAATGTAGAGAAACACAGGACTCAGTTCATGTGTACAGGACTTTACCAAGCGCCCACATACAGTATATTATCAGGGTCCTGACTTTTGTTCACTTTTACAGCACAGAACACCCTTTTAACATCCTGCACCTCAATATTAAAGTGCTGATTGTCTTTGAGTTTCTGTTTCAAATTATGGGTTTCTGTGCTAAAATCAAAGGAATCAAAATGACCATAAAAACAATTAAGAACATTAGCCAGCTGTGTGTCTGAACTAAAACCATCTAAAAACACACGATTACTGTGCTCTGTAGGCCTGCAATAGTTTTCATACTGGCCCAGGCTGAACCAAGCTTCTTTTTTTTTCCCACAATATCTTTATTGAACCTTTTTTTTTATTTAAACAAACATGACACAAACAATCAAACACTAACACTAAAGTACTACAAAAAAAATGCACTAAAAACACCCACAACCACCAACAAAATCAAGTCTTCAAAAATGCTCCTCTGTTTAGTCTAGACAATCCATTACATAAGTATACATATTATGTTCACCAGTTTGGAATTTACAAGGTCCACACACATCATTCACCTTCTTCTTCAAGAGTTATGTTTAAATTTTTTACATAATCAATAAAAGGTCCCATATATTCTCAAACACAATTTCCTTTGATTTCAGTATATATGTTATTCTTTCTAATGGAAGGTTTGTTAACATCTGTCTTAACCACTGAGTCACATCTGGTCTATGAGTCTTTTTCCACAGTAGTGCAATACATTTTTTGGACATTAAGCAAACTGAGGTCTATGAATGTTCTTTCACTTTTACTAAAGTTATGCTTTTCTGGGTACAGACCCAACAAAAACAGTTTAGGATTCAATAATGATTTGTTTTGAGATTATTTTTTCAATTGTTACCCTCACCTCTTCCCAAAACATTCTAATTATTCTACATTCCCATACACAATGAAATAGGGTTCCTTTACCTTTCTATGCATTTTGTGCACGTATCTGGTATATTTTTGTTATATCTATTTAACTCCTCCGGTGTAACATACATCCGCATTAACCATTTAAAATGTAGCAATTTAAGACGTACTATTATGATTTGGTTTGAGCTTCTGTACAAGCCAATTCCCATTGTTCCTCTGAAATTTCAGTTTGCAGATCTTCTTTCCAGCAGTTAATCTTTTCTGTGAGTTTTCACTTGAGGATAGTGTCAATGAGTTATAAAACTCTGAATAATACCCTTTCTTTTACTATCTTTCATCAACATTTTTTCCAAGGATGAATAAATAGGTCGAGTGAGAGCTTTATTTTGATTTGATCGAATAATGTTTCTAAGTTGAAGATATTTAAAAAAATGTGTTCTATTAAGATTAAATTTGATCCTCAGCTCTTCAAAAGACATTATGTTATCTGCACATGGCAAATATAAATCTTGAATCTTTTGAATCCTTTTAAATTCCATACTTTAAATACAGCATCCGCTCTCCCTGGTTTAAAATATTGATTCACCATATTGGGCTAAATTGTGACAATAAGTGTGGTTCTTTTAAATAGTTTTTAGCTTCACCCATATTTTGATCATATGCTTTACAAATGGATTTTTAACTTGTTTTGTAATTTTTTGCCGAATCTGAGTATATGAATATGGGAAGAGGTAAAGGTAAATTGTATGATTCCATTTCAGTCCAGTGAGGGAGATCATTTAATGAAAAATAATATGTCATAGACCTCAGTTGTGCCGACCAATAATACAACATAAAATTTGGACATTTCAGACCTCCACGATCAAATGGTAAAATATAATAAAGACAGACGTAATCTAGCCCTCCTGTTGTTCCATATAAATTCCACTAACTTTTTTTTAATTCTTGAGAATAAATCTAAAGGTGGTGGTAAGGGAATGTATTGAAATAAATAAAGTATTTTAGGTAAAATATTACTTTTAAGTATATTGATTCTCCCGATCATCGACATTGGTAGTGACATCCATCTCTGAATTAACTCATTGATATCTGTCATTAAGGCTTCATAGTTGACACTGGCGACTGATTCTAGCTCAGGCACAATTTGGATTCCTAAATATTTAAACTGATTTACAACGTTGAATTGATTTACCTCAGGGGCTGGGTAATTTCTCTGGGTCTCATTTAGCATTAATATTGAAGATTTAGTTTTATTTATTTTATATCCTGATATTTCCCCAAAATTCTTTATTAAATTCAACAAGGTCGGAATTGATTTTTTAAGATTCGACATAAACAAAATTATGTCATCTGCGTACAGGGAGATTTTATGTTCTGTTGGTCCAACTTTAATTCCATATATTTGTGAATGTAAACGTATCGCCATCGCTAAAGGTTCAATTGCCATAGTAAACAGTAAAGGTGAACGTGGACAGCCTTGTCGACATCCTCTATTGATTTTTATTGATTTTGAAATATTGTTATTCGTTAGGATTTCTGCTGTAGCATTATTGTATATTATCTGAACCCATTTTATGAAATTATTTCCAAGTCCAAACCTTTGTAAGACTTCAAAAAGAAAGGGCCATTCGACTCTATCAAAGGCCTTTTCGGCGTCCAGTGATAGGAGAGCTGTATCCGGTGCTTCTTTATTAGAATAAATAATATTAAATAGTCTTCTTACATTATGGAAGCCTTGTCTTCCCTTTATAAAGCCATTCTGATCTCGATTAATAATATTTGGTAAAATTTCTTGTATTCGTCTTGCTAAAATTTTATAGATTATCTTAAGGTCGGCATTTAATAGGCTTATTGGTCTCATATTTTCACATTTATTAGAGGGTTTACCTGGTTTTGGCAACAGTATAATTAAGGCATTATTCATGTATGATGGTAAATTACTATTTTGAAATGCTTCTAAAACCATTTCCAAAAAAGGTTTTATTAATTTATTCTTAAATTTTTTATAAAGGTCAACTGGAAGACCATCTGGTCCTGCGCTTTTTCCTGATTTCATATTATCAATGGCTAGCCCAACTTCTTCTTGACTAATTTTAGACTCCAATATCTCCCTGTTTTCATTTGGAATACACGGTATAGATAGTTCGTTCAAAAACCCATTTAGTTTTGTTAAATCAGATTCATTTTTGGTATCATATAATTTTTCATAGTAATCTCTAAAGGCTCTATTAATTTCTAAAGGATCTATAACTACCTGTCCATTACTTATAATACTGGTAATTGGTGTTTTAAATTCTAATTGTTTAATCTGCCATGCCAATAATTTTCCTGATTTTTCACCTTGTTCATAAAAAGATTGTTTCAATCTTAGAAGACTTGAGGCAGCTCTATTCGCTGATTTTTTGTCATATTCAGCTCTCAAAATCAGTAATTCGTTCTCCAACCTTGGATCACTTCCTGCATACACTTTTTCTTGAAGACTTTTTATTTTATGTTCCAATTGGGCTCTCTCCTCTCGAGTCTTCTTAGATTTTGAACCTGTATAACTAATAATATGTCCTCTAATAAAAGCTTTGAAAGCCTCCCACTTTACACATGCTGATGTTTGTGTAGTATTGATGTCAAAGAACTCATCTATCTGTTTTTCTATGTACTTGACAAATTCCTCATCCTGAAGCCATTTATGCTGAAATTGCCATCTACCTGGTTCCTTTGTCAATTTCTTATCTACATATATTAGACAGCAGGGTGCATGATCAGAGATCACGATGTTATCATAAAAGCAGTTTTGAATCTTGGACCTTAATTCTGTGGAAATCAAAAAATAATCAATACGTGAGAATGTCTTGTAGGTACTGAAATAACAAGAGTAGGCTTTAACTTGTGGTTTCATTTCTCTCCATATATCTAGCAATCTCAATTCTTTCATAAAATGATTAATGGTCATCCTACATCCATTGTGCGTACAGTCCAGTCTTGTTGATCTATCTATACCGGGATTCAATGTACAATTAAAATCCCCTGCTATTATATGTTGCCCTGTAAGTGATGATAAGATAAGAAATAAATTAGCAAAGAACTTTTGATCATCTATATTGGGACCATATAAGTTCACCAAATTCATATTTTCTAATAGCAAAGATCCTTGAATGATTACATATCTTCCAAATTTGTCTCCAATTACATTTTTCACTTGAAATGGGACTGATTTATGTATGAGAGTCATAACTCCCCTGGCTCGGGATGAAAATGATGAGGTGAAAACACTTCCTTGCCATCTACTCCTAATTCTTTTTACATCCTCCTCTATTAGATGAGTTTCTTGTAAAAACACAATTTTTGAACCCATGTCTTTTATTTTATTCATAACTTGTTTAAGTTTTTTTAAATTTTGTAGACCTCTGCAATTCCATGAAGTTAAATTAAGATTAACGCTTTGGTTTATGATCAATAGGGAGTTTGGGATTACCTTGCAGTGTAAACATGCTCATACAGAGAAGCAAAAAAATGAGTGGTTGAACATTCATCCTACAAACTACACACAAACAAATTCCCCCTTCCCACATTTGTGGCAATCCCCCCAAAATCAAAAGAAAAATTCCGTCTCCCGATATAGCAATCGACCGCTCCACACCCATGAGGAACAGCCAAAGCCACTCCTTCTTCATCCTCCCAATCACCCTAACTCTACTGCTTTTAATGACGTAACATTAACTCTCCTCTGTAGTTTTCCAACTTAACTCCAAAATTTTTAGCAACTTTGTACATCATAGTTTTGTTTTTTTTTTAATATATAATACAATCTATATTTTGTAAACTTGCTATTTGCTTCAAGTCAGTCAGATGCCTGTGCAAATGCTTAAATATTCTACCTTATATTTTGTTCATGCTTAGCTCCCACCAGTCTCTTCTTGGATCTTCTTGATGAACTCCTGCGCCTCCTCTGGGGTCTTGAAGATGTGGGTTCTGCCCCCATACGTGGTTAACAGTCTCGCAGGATAAATTACACCATGACGAATCCCAAGGTTGCGCAGCTCTTTACGTACGGGATCAAACTGCTTCCTCAATTGTTGGATTCCTGTGGCCAAATCTGGGTAGAACCGCACCTGCTGGTCCTGGTGTTTAATCTCTCCTTTAGCTCGTGCAGCGTTGAAGATCTTCATCCTGTCTCTGTTGCTGAGGAACTTCATAATTAGGGTCCTCGGTGGTCCCTTATCTCTCCGTGGGCCAATACGGTGTGCGCTTTCCAGAACCACTGCTGATTGCAGCTCCGCGCTGCCCAGCGCCTCCGGAATCCACTTTTCCAGAAAGGAACATGAGTCCCGACCTTCGGATTCCTCCGGTAGACCCACCAGCCTCAAGTTGTTCCGTCTCGACCGGGACTCCAAATCCAAGACATTATCTTCCAGACATTTATTTTTTTTTTTCCAAAGTGCGCACCTTTAATGAAGACAGGTGACGTCATCTTCAGCACTAGAGACACGAAGCTCCACCTGCGCCATTCGTTCTACACAGGTCACCCAATTCCTTTCTCATTCCTTCCAACGCTGCCATAATCCCATCAAATTTAGAGGAAAAGTCTGCTCTCATTGAACTTATGGCAGCTAGCACCGCACCTGTGCCGTTTCCCACAGTACCGCACCGTTCTAGCTTCCTCCGCCATATATGGAGCTTTATCTGCTGCGTCACAGACCTGAAAGTCCGTTAATTTGGACTGTTTCGGCGGCTCGCTTTTCCTCTACCTGGTTTTCCAGCCTTAGGTTTCACCGACATATCCTCGCCCAAACGCTGGATACGTTCTGTCCCAAATGAGAGAGTTATTTGCCGATTTTTTTTTCTCCAGGAGACAGAGCAGAGTGAGACATGTCCTTCTCACGTGGCAGCCATAACGGAAGTCCGAACCAAGCTTCTTTGTTGCCATCTTGCTTTCCAACTCTGATTTATAATACTGTTTTGCGCTTAAAATTTCGGCCTTCAGTTCTTTTGTGGCAACCTGCAGCTCAGAAACAGACCCCTGTTTAAAGGCAAGTGCTTTCCTCTGTAAGCAGGATTTAACTGATTTTGTAAGCCATGGCTTGTTGTTGGGATATATTTTGACACGTTTACGTGGAACGATCATGTCTCTGCAGAAAGCCATGTATGAGCATGTCCACGTCCACTAAAGAGTCCAAATCTTCTCTCCGCAGGCGAGCGTGAACACCTCCCAGTCCGTACAGTTAAAGCATTCCTGGAGGCCAGTGCACTGAATCCTCTGTTCACACGTCTATGTCTCTGGTCTTTGCCTTGTCTCTTTCTGAGAGCAGTTTTATATGTGGGCAGCAAATGTACACCGTTTGTGATCTGAGGATCCTAAAGGAGGAAGGGGAATAGTTTTTCGGCCCTCTCAATGGATCCATAGCACAGGTCCAATGTCTTTTTTGCCTGGTTGGGCAGGAGACATACTGAAAAAAAGTTTTTAAGTATCTTCTTTAAAGAAACATGGTTAAAATCCCACTAGGATAAAATTTGGAGCCTCTGGGGAAATCGACTGCAACTGCTGTAACCACATCAAAGACGTGCTGGAGGCGGCGGCAGCATCTGCCCTCGGGTGAATGTACACAGTCGTTTGAAAAGTTGGGGGAACTCGCGGGGCAGATAAAAGGGGCATAGTGACATGGACAGAAGCTCCACATCTGGTGTACAGATGCGCTCTCTGACTGTGACAGATGTACAGTACTGTTTATTAATATACAAACATACAACCGCCCCCTGACTTTTCCCCCGTTACCTCTTCCTGCCGATCCAAGCCAAGTGGGGCTCCAAAGCCGTCAATCCACAGTCCGCATCCCAGTCATGCGCCGTAAGCCACGTCTCCATGTAAGCCAAGGACACAGCAGTCTTGAAATCCTTCTGATAGCATACATTTCCTTGAATTTCAATCCACTTTATTTCTCAGGGAATGCATGTTCCCCATAATAATGGAAGGAAGAGGAATGCGGTTAGCTGACGCCTCCTCAGAATTATATCTTACACCTCCACGCTTTCCGCGTTTCCTCTTCTTGGCTCTCTTTCCATCGCTGTGTCTATGAAAATCTCTTAAAATAAAGTCCGGCAGTTGCGGCACAGATTCAAACACAGATGCTGAATTATCCATGTTTAAATGCAGTAACATGTCTCTAGAATACTGTATTCTTCCCAGCATGATCGCAATCGAGCTTACCTCCAAGACAAAAGAGCCGGTAAGAAAGAAACGACAGTGCAAAAACAAGAAGGAAATCCATACTGATGGAACCAGGGAGCTCTTCGTATATAGTCCACAAACATTCAAGGATAAAAACGGCACAGAGAACTGCATTAAAGCACATTAAAGTGCATAAAAACAGAGACACAGATGTTGAACTTTTTGCACCCGCTGCCGGTCGCTGTGTGCGCATGCGCCCCATCTCATAGATACTGTAGATGTATTAAAACACAAAAAATACACACTAAAAAAATACAAAAATCAATCACAGCAGTACAAAGAGTACCTGCTTGCATTTTGGATAGCTAATCTTATCATTCCATCTTGTATTAATTAGCAAAAGAAATACATAAATAATTATTAAATTTATTTAGTTTTTGATTTAACCTTCATTTACAGTGTGGAAAAAAAGTATTTAGTCAGCCACCAATTGTGCAGTTCTCCCACTTAAAAAGATGAGAGAGGTCTCCAATTTTCATCATCGGTATACCTCAACTATGAGAGACAAAATGAGGGGAAAAAAAATCCAGAAAATCACATTGAAGGATTTTTAATGAATTAATTGGTAAATTCCTCGGTAAAATAAGTATTTGGTCAATAACAGAAGTCCATCTCCATACTTTGTTATATACCCTTTGATGGCCATGACAGAGGTCAAACGTTTTCTGTAAGTCTTCACAAGGTTTTCACACACTGTTGCTGGCATTTTGGCCCATTCCTCCATGCACATCTCCTCTAGAGCAGTGATGTTTTGGGGCTGTCGCTGGGCAACACAGACTTTCAACTCCCTCCAAAGATTTTCTATGGGGCTGAGATCTGGAGACTGGCTAGGCGCACTCCAGGACCTTGAAATGCTTCTTACGAAGTCACTTCCTTTGTTGCCCGGGCGGTGTGTTTGGGATCATTGTCATGCTGAAAGACCCAGCCACGTTTCATCTTCAATGCCCTTGCAGATGGAAGGAGGTTTTCACTCAAAATCTCACGATACATGGCCCCATTCATTCTTTCCTTTACACGGATCAGTCGTCCTGGTCCCTTTGCAGAAAAACAGCCCCAAAGTATGATGTTTTCATCCCCATGCTTCACAGTAGGTATGGTGTTCTTTCTCCTCCAAACACGACAAGTTGAGTTTTTAACCAAAAAGTTCTATTTTGGTTTCATCTGACCATATGACATTCTCCCAATCCTCTTCTGGATCATCCAATGCTCTCTAGCAAACTTCAGACGGGCCTGGACATGTACTGGCTTAAGCAGGGGGACACGTCTGGCACTGCAGGATTTGAGTCCCTGGTGGCGTAGTGTGTTACTGATGGTAGCCTTTGTTACGTTGGTCCCAGCTCTCTGCAGGTCATTCACTAGGTCCCCCCATGTGGTTCTGGGATTTTTACCTCCGCCAGGCCGAAAGGCCAGGAGGAGGTAATGTTTTTGCCGGGGTTTGTCTGTGTGTTTGTCTGTCTGTCTGTTTGTCTGTTGGTTAGCAAGATAACTCAAAAACTTTTGGACGGATTTCAATTAAACTTTCAAGCGTTGTTTGGAAATGGTACAAGGAAGAACTGATTAAATTTTGGGGATGTTTCACATCACCGTCTGCATACAGGAATTTTTTAAAGCATTTTTCCACACTGTGACATACGGCCATTTTCAACATGTGCGCAGGCGCAATGGAGGGCGCTGGGCGTCGTGTCTGACCAACACAAACTCCGCCTTCTTCAACGTTTTAGCCACAAAAGCATGCGGAAAAACACTGCTGGCCTGGGCCCGCCGGCGTGCCTGTGCCAGCCATAGGCGCTGCGCACATTGCGCTGGTTGTCGTGTCTGACCAACACAAACTCCGCGTTCTTCAACGTTTTAGGCACAAAAGCGCGCGGAAAACACTGCTGGCCTGGGCCCGCCAGCGTGCCTGTTTTTGCGCCACGCTGCAAAACCTGACACGGCCACCCCTGTCCCGCCGCCCGATTATTTGCCACAAATTCCCCCGCCCACTATAGGCGCTGCGTAAAAAACGACCTCTCTGCCGGGGAAGATTCTAAATTCTGTTTTGCCGCGGAGCGCAACCCCAATATAATATAAAACCCACGGCAACCTGTCTAACCAATCTGCATCCGTCAGTGGAGGAGATGGACACACCAACACTTCAGTTTATTACCTCCGCCAAGGAGGCAATGCCTTTACTACCGTAAAACGGGGCTATAAGGGACGGCGGGGTAATATGGGACACTTTTCTAAATGTAATTCTGCTTTTTTAATTTTGCTTCCGCCTAGATTTGATGAAGGATTCATGGATATTTGACAATAACAACACAACTCAGCGTCCTGCTCAAAATAAAAAAAGCAGAATTACATTTAAAACATTTCCCAGAAAAGTGTCCCTTATTAACCCGCCGTCCCTTATAGCCCCGTTTTACACTACTGAACCACTAATCCTATCACTATCACATTGATTGTCATTCATTAATTGTCTGTTTATTGCACTGTCCATGTCAAATAAACAAATAATCATTGTGAATCCAATTGCTAGTCATATCTTTTCATGCTCAGGGAATCTGAAAACGTACACACAAACACTGTATGGGGGGAACTGTGCCGCTTGGCGGAGGTCTGCGCTCTCCGAGTGCTTTTCTAGTTGTTCACTGTTCTTGTGATAATTTTGACCCCACGGGGTGAGATCTTGCGTGGAGCCCCAAATCGAGGGAGATTATCAGTGGTCTTGTATGTCTTCCATTTTCTAATAATTGCTCCCACAGTTGATTTCTTCACACCAAGCTGCTTACCTATTGCAGATTCAGTCTTCCCAGCCTGGTGCAGGTCTACAATTTTGTTTCTGGTGTCTTTTGACAGCTCTTTGGTCTTGGCCATAGTGGAGTTTGGAGTCTGACTGTTTGAGGTTGTGGACAGGTGTCTTTTATACTGATGAGTTCAAACAGGTACCATTAATACAGGTAACGAGTGGAGGACAGAGGAGCCTCTTAAAGACGAAGTTACAGTTCTGTGAGAGCCAGAAATCTTGCTTGTTTGTAGGTGACCAAGTACTTATTTTACCAAGGAATTTACCAATTAATTCATTAAAAATCCTTCAATGTGATTTTTTGGATTTTTTTTTCTCATTTTGTCTCTCATAGTTGAAGTATATCTATGATGAAAATTGGAGACCTCTCTCATCTTTTAAGTGGGAGAACGTGCACAATTGGTGGCTGACTAAATACTTTTTTTCCCCACTGTATACAGGCAATATAAGAGGCAACCTATCTTTTCCAAGGACGCCCTGTTCACATTCACACCAGGAAGCTGCCCAGTACAAACACACACTGACCTGTGGCCACTGAGCAGCTCCACTGAAGCAGTTGGGGTTAAGGGCCTTGCTCAAGTGCACCACAGTGGGGTTAAAGAGAGTGAGGCAAATACTGCTCTGTTATCTGTCCCACCCAGATCTAATTCTACCGGTCCACAGATCCAACCCGCAACCCTCCGCTCATCAGTCCACATCCCTAACCATTATGCCAACCATTAGGCTCTGAATCAGTTCTTCACTTACCATGTGCTCCTTGGTCTTAACCCACACGTCACTACAGTTAAGTAAACAGTGTGGTGCTAGCATGTAATGTAAAAAAGGTACTCTGTACACTGCTGTGACTAAATATTTTGTGTGATTTTTATGTTTTGCTGTATACAAAATAAAGCTGTCAAACACGACTACCACTCAGTGCTATGGTAACTGTCCTGTAACTGCCAAGAATTCTGTTCCAATGCACCCCCTCTATAGACCCCAAGAACACCATCCCCATTGTCAAACATGGAGGTGGAAACATTCTGCTCTGGGGCTGTTTATCTGCTCAGGGTACAAGAAGACTTCACCACATCGAGGGCTGATGAACGGGGCCACGTACTGTAAAATCTTAGATGAGAACCTCCTGGCCTCAGCCAGAATACTGATGATGGGTTGTGGATGGGTCTTCCAGTATGACAGTGACCCAAAACATACGGCTAAGGCAACAAAGGAGTGGCTCAAGAAGAAGCACATTAAGGTCCTGGAATGGCCTTGCCAGTCTCTGGACCTTAATCCCATAGAAAATCAGTGGAGGGAGTTGAAACTTCCTCCACTGATAGGGTCTCCCAAGACAAACTGGTCCTGGGTGAAGGGCCAGACTAAGAACGATCCAACAGACTCTCATGATAAATTGTATATCAAGGATTCAGTGTACCCCGCCCGGTATGGGGTTACCGGGGCCCCACCCTGGAGCCAGGCCTGGGGGAGGGGCTCGAAGGCTAGCGTCTGGTGGCCGGGTTTCCACCCATGGGACCCGGCCGGGCTCAGCCCGAAGGAGTTACATGGGTCCGCCCTCCAGTGGGTTCACCACCTGCAGGAGGGATCATGGGGGTCCGGTGCTATGTGGATTAGGTGGCGGTCAAAGGCGGAGACCTTGGCGACTGATCCCAAGCTTTCTAAACTGGCTTTTGGTACGTGGAATGTCACCTCTCTGGTGGGGAAGGAGCCTGAGCTGGTGTACGAGGTTGAGCGATACCGGCTAGATATAGTCGGCCTCACCTCAACACACAGCTCCGGTTCCGGAACCAGTCTCCTGGAGAGGGGCTGGAGCTTGGCCTTTTCTGGAGTTGCCCCGGGCGAGAGGCGACGAGCAGGGGTGGGTATTCTTGTATCGCCCCACCTTGCTGCCTCTATATTGGAGTTTTCCCCGGTGGACGAAAGGGTTGCTTCCCTACGCCTTCGGGTTGGGAAACGGGTCCTGACCATCATTTGTGCCTATGCACCAAATGATGTTTCAGAGTACCCACCCTTTTTGGAGTCTGTGACTGGGGTGCTGGAGGGTACTCCTCCTGGAGACTCCATTGTCCTACTGGGGGACTTCAATGCGCATGTGGGCAACGACAGTGAAACCTGGAGAGGGGTGATTGGGAGGAACGGCCTGCCCGATCTGAACCCGAGTGGTGTTCAGTTATTGGACTTCTGTGCTAACCACAGTCTGTCCATAACGAACACCATGTTCAAGCACAAGGGTGTCCATATGTGCACCTGGCACCAGGACACCCTAGGTCGCAGGTCGATGATCGATTTTGTTATCGTATCATCAGACCTGCGACCGTATGTCTTGGACACCCGAGTAAAGAGAGGTGCAGAGCTGTCAACTGATCACCACCTGGTGGTGAGCTGGATCCGATGGCAGGGGAGGAAGCCATTCAGACCTGGTAGACCCAAACGTATAGTGAGGGTGTGCTGGGAGCGTCTGGCTGAGGCCCCTGTCCGGGAGGTCTTCAACTCCCACCTCCGGAAGAACTTCAACCACATTCCGAGGGAGTCTGGAGACATTGAGTCTGAATGGGCCATGTTCTCCACCTCTGTTGTTGAAGCGGGCGGCCCAGAGCTGCGGCCGCAAGGTGGTCGGTGCATCTCGTGGTGGCAACCCCCGAACCAAGTGGTGGACACCAGTGGTGAGGGGAGCCATTAAGCTGAAGAAGGAGTCCTATCAAGCTTGGTTGGCTTGTGGGACTCCCGAAGCAGCTGAGGTGTACCGGCAGGCCAAGCGGAGTGCAGCTCGGGTGGTTGCTGAAACAAAAACGCGGGTATGGGAGGAGTTCGGTGAGGCCATGGAACAAGACTTTCGGTCGGCTTCAAAGAGATTCTGGCAAACTGTTTGGCGGCTCAGGAGGGGAAAGCAGCTCCCCGTCCACACTGTGTATGGTGCGGATGGGACACTGTTGACTTCAACTGGGGATATCGTCGGGCGGTGGAAGGAATACTTCGAGGATCTCCTCAATCCCACTGATACGCCTTCCACAGAGGAAGCAGGGTTTGGGGACGAGGGGGATGACTCGCCTATCACAGGGGCTGAGGTCGCCAAGGTGGTTAAAAATCTCCTTGGTGGCCGGGCCCCAGGGGTGGACGAGATTCGCCCTGAGTACCTCAAGGCCCTGGATGTTGTTGGGTTGTCATGGTTGACACGCCTCTGCAACATTGCGTGGAGGTCGGGGGCAGTGCCTTTGGCATGACAAACCGGGGTGGTGGTTCCTCTCTTCAAAAAAGGGGACCGGAGGGTGTGCTCCAACTTTAGAGGGATCACACTCCTCAGCCTCCCTGGGAAGGTCTATGCCAAGGTACTGGAGAGGAGAGTCCGGCCGTTGGTCGAACCTCGGATTCAGGAGGAGCAATGTGGTTTTCATCCTGGCCGTGGGACATCGGACCAGCTCTTTACCCTCTCGAGAATTCTTGAGGGTTCGTGGGAGTTTGCCCAACCAGTTTACATGTGTTTTGTGGACTTGGAGAAGGCATTTGACCGCGTCCCTCGTGGATTTTTGTGGGGGGTGCTTCGGGAGTATGGGGTATCGGGCTTGTTGTTACGAGCTATTCGGTCTCTGTACGACCGTTGTGAGAGTTTGGTTCGTATTGCCAACACTCGGTCGGAGTCATTCCCAGTGAGAGTTGGACTCCGCCAGGGCTGCCCTTTGTCACCGATCCTGTTCATAATTTTTATGGACAGGATTTCTAGGCGCAGCCAGGGAATGGAGGGTGTCATGCTTGATGACCACAGGATCTCATCTCTGTTGTTTGCAGATGATGTTGTCCTGTTGGCTTCATCCAGCAATAGGGGTGGGTTCAAAAGATCAATATATCGATATGGATCGATACATGTTTGACTGAGCCGATATCGATCCACAAAATCCGCGGATCGATCTTTTAATATTAATATGTTTTAATATAATATTTTTACGTTTGTGAACGTCTGCTGAGTATAATCGGGTTGAAACCGGGTCAGTGAGCCAGTAACAATGGCCGAGAAGCATAAACAGCCGACGCGCTAACGGAGCTAGCAAGCTAACGGATATGCTAGTTCTTCTTCTGTGGTGTTACAACGGTTCTCATCCAGCAAGTAGTAGTAGTAGATTAGTTTATTTGACAGGGACAGTGCAATAAACATAGACAATTAATCAAAGACAATCAATCTGATGTGTTGCACATAGAGTGTATAGCTATTAGCTAATTTGCAACTCTTGTCCCTGGATGGGCTTTAGAAAAAAGAATCAAGATAAAAAATATACACAGTAACCACATACATCAATGCAGAAAAATTATAAATACACAATTATAAATATTATAAATACACAAATATAACAGCCTGACTCACATTTAACATAAATATTATAAATATTATAAATACACAAATATAACAGCCTGACTCACATTTAACACATATAACATAACTCACATTTGCCTATTTCAGGCCTTCCTCCCTCCGTCACTCACTATAAACAAACACATTTATTCCTTCCCTTCATTCACTCTCACTTTGCAGACAAATAATTCATACATGAGTACATTCTTGTTTATTTTTCAGCCAGTTTTTAACATTTTTAGTGAATGTTTAAAAGTCCGTTATTATTTTAATTTCATTTGGCATTGTGTTCCAGATGTGACTGCCCTTTATAGAGAAAGCTGTTTGTCCAAATGTGGTTCTGCGGTGGAATATTTTACAGTTATTGTTAACAGAACTCCTGGTGGCTCTGCTGCTGTCCTGTCTTTGGACGAAACCAGCAAGTGGCTCGGGTGCTGATTTATGGAAACATTTGAACGTTAATTTCAGAAGACAGAGGTCAATGAAGCTCTCAAAACTCAATAGGTTGTATTTTTTTAAAACATTACAGTGATGCCACCTAATGGGCTTTTTGTCCAAGATTTTTAGGGTTTGATTATATAATGAACCTACAGTATATGTCTTATTGTGGAAGGGGCTGCTTGAGCCCAGACTGTCAAGCAGTATGATATATGAGAAAAAACCATAGAATGCATATACAGTGCAGCTGCTTCATAAGGTATGTAATATCTAATTAATTTAAAGCAGTTCAGATTTTTTTTTACTGTTTTTGAAATTTTCTTTATATGAAGATTAAATTTGAGTTGAGGATCTAGTACAATGCCAAGGTATTTGAATTCTGTAGCTAAACTGATGTCATGATCATGTATATTAACTTTAAAATGTTGCAGGTTACATTTTTTGATTGAAAAGCACATTGAGACTGTTTTCTGAAGGTTCAGCAATAGATGGTTCTTGAGGAGCCACTCTTGGACATCAACCATACTTGTAGACAGTACATCTGCAGCCTGTGCTGGAGTCTTGGCAGCTGTGTAAATAACTGCATCATCTGCATAAAGTTGGCATGTTGCAGCTGAGCAGTGTAACGGCAAGTCATTAATAAAAATGCTGAAAAGTAAAGGACCAAGAATGGACCCTTGTGGGATACCCATGCGGTTGTTTAAAAATGAGGATTTATCCTGGTGAACTTTTACACACTGTTCTCTATTCTGGAGATAAGATGCAAACCATTCTAATGTATTTGGGGAGAAGTTAAAAGATACCATTTTGGATAAAAGCAAACTGTGGTTTACAGTATCGAAAGCCTTTTTGAGATCTAGAAAAACAGCTCCTACCACATTACCCCTGTCCAAGGACTGTTTGACGTTTTCAATAAGGCAACAATTTGCTGTTTCTGTTGAGTATCCTGGTCTAAAACCAAATTGATGTGGATGAAGAAGTTGACTGTCTTGTAAGTAGTCTATCAGCTGTGTAGCTACAACTTTTTCAAGAACCTTAGATAGGACTGGTAAAATAGAGATTGGGCGGTAATTGCATATATCGTCTTTACTGCCTGATTTATGAACTGGTATGACGACAGCTTTTTTCCAGCCAGATGGAAATATACTAGACCTAATGGAGAGATTAATGAGATGAGTCAGTGGTTTGATTAATATTTTGCTGTGCATTTTGAGAAAGGAGGTGCTCATATTGTAGATATCATTAGTTTTTGAGTTTGACAGTGTTTTAACAATACCAGCAATTAACTTCTCATTTACCTCATCGATGTGAAAAGTATCTGTTGGAAGTATGGAATTTGTGTTGTTGAGCACATTTGGACATTGTTGAGCACAAGAGTTTCCTGCCGCGCGTGCTCTTTCGTGTTTACACGAGCGGAGATAATAACGTGCGTCTCTTAATTTAGCAACAAAAGTCACCGTAAAGATTGTCCTCAACAGCTTCTGAATATTTTTCATAAATAAAACTTCTGTGTTCCCTGCGGCGCGTGCACACATCTTTTGTGTTTACATGACGCGGAGTTAATAACGTGCGTCTCTTCATTTAGCAGCAAAAGTCACCGTCTGTCCGTCTGACTGTCCTCAACAGCTTCTGAATATTTTTCATAAAGCGGGGATAAACGGACTTTTACTCCGTGCAGCGCTGTGTTGGAACATCAAGTTGACGACTGATAAACGGAAAACGCGCGGAGGCTGAAACCCGTGAAGCAGAGACTTGGAGCTGTTGAGACTGTAAGTATAATATTTGTTTGTTTTAACATTTGTGTCGTCAATTAATAATTTATCTGGCATGATGGTGGTTTCTTTTACAAACTATGGACACAGCGAGAACTGTTGGTTAAGCGCCGTGAATAAATGCAGAATTAAGGTATATTTTATGAGATTATGGACTTCTGCCACTTAAGCGATGTGAAGAGAATAAATCACAATAAAATTAATAAAGGCTGCAGTACAACAAGCTATTTTTACTCAGTAGAACTAAATTGAAATGAACAAACCTTCTCAGGAAATGAACTGAAACCCTTTTCCAACACTGAAAGTTAATTTGTAGTTAAAATATTAAAAAAAAAAACTAAATTATTAAACCCTACTGTGGTGTGGCGATCTAAAAATATGAATGTTAATTTTACTGTGAAATCTGTTCTTTTTATCTGCCTTCAGATGTGTGAAGACTGGAAGCTTCATCCTCACTGAGACCTTCTGAAGGTCAGAGGTGGTCAGTGGAGGAGCATCCCTGCTTCATGTGGATTTCAGCACAGAAGAAGACCTTCAAATTCAAGATTCAAGGAGGTGCTGCCATCATTTTCTCCACACTAACATGCATTCAATGCAATTTAGTTGTTGTAATGACAAATTCTTTTATTTCTTTTTAAAGTTCTCAGCAAGAACACAATATTGGTCTTTTTTTTTTTTTTTTACAGTTTTACTGAGCATTTAATTCTAAATAAATCACTGTTTAACAAGAAATCTTTGGCAATCCTGTACTTTTCTTGTGGTGTTACATAGAATAGCATCACTGTAAACTATGGAAAAAGCAGCTGCTTTAAAATTTGTACTTCCTCACACAACTTTGAGTGCAAAAAAACTCTAAAAGTGCCATAACTTTTTGGAAAAGCTCCCACAAATCCAGGCTTTTTGGGCCACAACAATCACAAAAACAGCTGACAAAATCCTGGAGGGACTGAAATACAGTGAGATTATGTCTGCATGGTTCATGCATTGAATTTGTTTACTTACTCTGGGTGCTGAACTTGACACGACACACCCTTTGCACTAAAGAAAGCACCTGTGAGCACTTTATGAAATGATAAGTTAAATAATAAAAAGTGCATTATTGTAACTGATTTTGGGTCAGTTCTGTATGTGATAATTTATGTATTAACAAAGTTAGAAGATTCTTGGTACAATTTGCAGCATTAGGTCTCGAAGATTTTTGTTTCATGGGAAGTAAAATGGCTATTAAAATGGTAATTCCCCAGATCGAATCGGGATTGAATCGGAATCGGAATCGAATCGATTCAGAATCTCAAGAATCGGAATCGAAACGATTCTGGAAATTAGGGATCGTTCCCAGCCCTATCCAGCAATGACCTACAGCTCTTGCTGGGACGGTTTGCTGCTGAGTGTGAAGCGGCTGGGATGAGAATCAGCACCTCCAAGTCCGAGTCCATGGTCCTCAGCCGGAAAAAGGTGGATTGTCCTCTCCGGGTTGGGGACAGGCTCCTGCCCCAAGTGGAGGAGTTTAAGTATCTTGGGGTCTTGTTCTCGAGTGAGGGGAAAATGGAGCGAGAGATCGACAGACGGATTGGAGCAGCATCTGCAGTGATGCGGACGTTGTACCGGTCTGTTGTGGTGAAGAGGGAGCTTAGTTCTAAGGCAAAGCTGTCGATTTACCAGTCAATCTACGTTCCTACTCTCACCTATGGTCACGAGCTTTGGGTAATGACCGAAAGAACGAGATCGCGGATACAAGCGGCTGAAATGAGCTTTCTCCGTAGGATTGCTGGACTCACCCTCAGAGATAGGGTGAGGAGCTCAGTCATCCGGGAGAGGCTCAGAGTAGAACCGCTGCTCCTCCACATTGAAAGGAGTCAGTTGAGGTGGTATGGGCATCTGATTAGGATGCCTCCTGGACGCCTCCCACTTGAGGTGTTTCAGGCACGTCCCACTGGGAGGAGACCCCGGGGCAGACCCAGGACTCGGTGGAGAGACTATGTCTCCCAGCTGGTCTGGGAACACCTTGGTATCCCCTCTGAAGAGCTGGAGCAGGTGGCTGGGGAGAGGGAAGTCTGGGCTTCTCTGCTTGAACTGCTGCCTCCGCGACCCGGACCTCCGGAAAAGCGGTAGAAGATGGATGGATGGATGGAGTTGAAACTTCGAGTTGCCAAGCAACAGCCTCGAAACCTTCAGGGTTTGGAGAGTATCTGTAAAGAGGAGTGTGTGGCACACATATTTGAGATGCTTAAGCTGCATATGTATATTACTTTTGAGATGCTTAGGCTGCATATGTATATCACTGATACCTCACGTCTTAGAAGGAACAATAAGTCTGGACCTCCTGGGGATGACAGGAGGGTGTGAAATGTGTCTTTAGAAATGGCTCTGAGAAGACTTCCTGACCACCAGGGTTTAGGTGGAGAAGAGAGGACCTGTGGGGGGGGGGGGGGGGTGATGTATTGTCTCTGGGGGAGTGAATGACAATGTGATTCTGTACTCTGATGTCCCGGGTATAAAAAGGGGAGATGTGGGAAGTTAGTTCTCTTTCTGTTTGAGAAGATGTTGGAGACACGTGATGGTTAATAAACCTGAATTGAGAAATAAATTCAGCCTCTTCATTTCACGCTCTCCACACTGGTGACCTTAAGACGTATAATGGGCAGAGACGATTCCCCCGAACCAGACTCGCCAGGGACCAGCCGGGCAAGCGCAGTCTCAGTCAAGCTACCAGAATTCTGGCAGGACAACCCGGACTCATGGTTCCTCCTGACTGAAGCCCAGTTCGCTCTCGGGGGAATAACAACAGATGACACAAAGTTCTACCACGTCATCGCCAAACTCGACAGCCGCACAGCTCGACATGTGCGGAGCCTGGTGCAGCGCCCACCCGCTGGCAACAAATACGGCGGGTTGAAAGCTGCCCTCATCCAGCGTTTCACTCCCTCAGCCCAGGAGAGAGCTGAGAGGCTCCTGGCCCTGCACGACTTGGGAGAAAGCATGCCTGTTGACCTGATGGAAGACATGCTGAAGCTGAGAGGCTCAGACAACGACGATTTCCTCTTCACTCACATCTTCCTGAGAACTCTACCGTCGCAGACGAGGGCGACCCTAGCGGGCTCCCAGTTTGTGACCCAGCGGGACTTCCGCGCGCTAGCCCAGGAGGTGCAGCGGATCCTCAACGCCAGCAGACGGCACACGGCCACCACAGCAGCGGCAGATCTCGGCGCGACTACCGGGAACGGCAAAGGGCCAGAGGCGACGGAGGCAGTTACACCAACAACGGCGGCGGCGAAGCCCCGACACCGCGGAGGAGACGACCTCTGTTTTTACCATCGTCGCTTCGCAGAGAGGGCACGCAAGTGTATACCGCCGTGTCAGTTCCAGAGCTCGGGAAACGCCAGGACCGGGAGTCGGTAGCAGCTGCGGCCCTCGGTGAACAGAACAAGCTGCTCTACCTGACAGATGCGCGTTCTGGGAGGCAATTCCTCGTGGACACAGGCTCCCAAGTGAGTTTCATCATGCCAACCTACGCTGACCGGCTGGCGGGCCCCGGGAGTCACAGGGCATCAGCGGCGAACGGCTCGAGCATTAAGACCTTCGGTGAAAGGACCCTACTTCTGTCCCTGCACGGCCGCACATATGAGTGGACATTTATTATAGCGGCGCTCGAGTGTCCCCACCCACAGCACAAGCCAACGTCGCCACAGCAGGCGGTAAGTTTCACACACTCCTCACTCAGTTTCCAGCACTAACGGTTCCTACTTTTTCAGCAGCCGTTGCTAAACACGGGGTGGAGCACTTTATCACTACCGCTGGTCCCCCCCGTTTTTGCAAAAGCTCGGCGCTTGGATGCAGCTAAACTGACCATAGCGCGCGAGGAATTCGCCAACCTGGAAAGGTTGGGCATCATTCGGCGTTCGAATAGCCCATGGGCTTTCCCGCTCCACATGGTCCCTAAGGCTGATGGCTCGTGGCGACCTTGCAGTGATTTTCGCAGGTTGAACAACGCCAGAGCGCACGACCGCTACCCAATCCCCCCTATTCAAGATTTTTCGGTTCATCTGGTGGGGGCGCGCATTTTTTCTAAAATAGACTTAGTCCGCGGTTATCATCAAGTCCCAGTACGCGCTGAGGACATTCCCAAAACAGCGGTAATAACTCCATTCGGACTTTTTGAGTTTTTGCGCATGCCGTTTGGGCTTAAAGGCGCCGCGCAAACTTTCCAGCGCATGATGGATGCGGTGTTACGCAATCTCCCTTTTGTGTTCGTCTACCTGGACGACATTTTGGTAGCCAGCGCGTCCGAAGAAGAACACAAAAAGCACCTCACAGCAGTTTTCCGGAGGTTGAGGGAGCACGGGTTAATAATCAACCCAGCGAAGTGCCAGTTCGGGGTGGCGCAGATTGATTTTTTGGGGCACCACGTCTCCCCAGAGGGAGCAGTTCCGCTGCCGGACAAAGTGCGCGCAGTAGCAGATTTTCCCCAGCCACAAACAGTCAAAGCACTACAGGAGTTTTTGGGAATGGTGAATTTTTATAACTGTTTCCTCCCCCGCACAGCGCAGCTCATGCAACCATTGTATGCCGCGCTTAAAAAACAAAAACCCTCAAATGCAATCGAATGGTCCCCGGAGCGCGCATTCTCGGAGGTAAAAAAAGCCCTTGCGGACGCTGCGTTGTTGGCTCACCCAGACCCAACGGCCCGCATAGCGCTCACCACTGATGCGTCAGACATGGCCATAGGGGCGGTAGTGGAGCAACAGGTTGCCGGGGCTTGGCAGCCGCTGGCCTTTTTCAACAGGACCTTGCGCGAGACCGAGCGAAAATACAGCGCGTTCGACAGGGAGTTGTTAGCGCTCCACTTAGCCATTCGTCACTTCCAGTTCTAGCTGGAAGGTCGGCGTTTCACCGCGTTTGTCGACCACAAACCGCTCACTTTTGCGATGGCCAAAGTTTCGGAACCATGGTCGGGCCGGCAGCAGAGGCAGCTGGCTGCAATTTCAGAATTTACTACTGATATTCAACATGTAGCGGGTAAACTTAATGTGGTGGCAGACTGCCTCTCTCGCGCCGTAACCGCTCCAGTCCACGCAGAGGTAGATTATACTACCGTGGCCGCAGAGCAAAATAGCAGCGCGGAAGCGTACGCGGCCCCAGTCCACGTGGGGATAGATTACGCAGCCATGGCTGCGGATCAAGGTAGTGACGCGGACGTGTGCGCGCTCCAGTCTGGACCAACAGGGTTAAGGCTGGAGAGCAGGAGCTTGCAAAACGGTATGCCCCCCCTAATCTGCAATGTCTCTACAGGACGACCGCGTCCGGTAGTGCCGGCCGCGTGGCGCCGCCGTGTTTTTGACTCGATTCACTCTCTGGCGCACCCGGGGGTGTGCGCGTCGGTAAAAATGGTAGGAGAGAAGTTTGTTTGGCCGAGCCTGCGCAAGCACATTAAGGAGTGGGCAAGAGCCTGCATGGCTTGCCAGCGGGCCAAAATACACAGACACACAAAAGCCCCCTTAGAGCCGTTTCACATCCCAGCCAAGAGGTTCGATCATGTGCATGTCGACCTCATAGGCCCCCTACCCTCGTCGCAGGGGTGCACACATCTTTTGACAATGGTGGACCGCACCACGCGTTGGCCTGAAGTGGTCCCACTGGCATCAACCACAGCCGCAGAGGTGGCCCGCGCATTTTTAATGGCTTGGGTAGCGCGTTTTGGGGTCCCGTCGGATATTACGTCCGACAGGGGGCCTCAATTTGTTTCTGAGCTTTGGTCAGCGATGGCCCACAGCCTGGAGATAACAATCCACCGCACTACTGCGTACCACCCCCAGGCTAATGGTTTATGCGAGCGTTTTCATAGGTCATTGAAAGCAGCCCTCAGAGCGTCGCTGACGGATGCAAATTGGGCTGCACGGTGGCGCAGTGGTTTAGCACTGTGGCAGCACAGTTTACCCTCGGCCGGGGGATCGCGGGGATCATGAGACCGTGGGCTCGATCCCAGCCCCCGACCAACAGTGAGCTGTGTGGAGTTTGCATGTTCTCCCCGTGTTGCGTGGGTTTACTCCGGGATTTCTCCAGTTTCCTCCCGCATACCAAAAACATGTAGGTTTAGGGCGCTCGCGCACGCAGCGACCAGCAGTCGGTGCCTTGTCACCAGACTGCAAACCGAATCTACCTACGGGTACAAATAAGTAACAAAAAAAAAAAAAAAAAAAAAAAAATTGGGTAAACAGACTACCATGGGTTTTATTGGGGTTGCGTTCCGCACCTAAAGAGGACTTAAAAGCCTCCCCTGCTGAGTTGGTGTTTACACAACCACTCCGGCTGCCAGGGGAGTTTCTTTCTGATAACCCGGCGCCAGAGCGTCCCCCTGCTCAGCGGTCACTGAACGACACGGGAGCGGACATGCTTCCGGGTCCCGTTCATCACACTTTTCCGCGTGTTTTTGTACTTAAATCTTTAAAAAACGCCGAGTTTGTTTTTGTCAGACACGAGGCTCAGCGCCCAACCTTGCGACCACCTTATGACGGCCCATATAGAGTGCTGGAAACAGGTGATAAGCATTTTTTGCTAGATTTAGGGGACAGGAGGGAAACAATTGCTATAGACAGACCTAAACCTGCTTTTGTGATGGCTGGTGAAACTGTGCAAGTGGTGAGGGCTCCTTGACGCGGCAGACCCCCCAGGGAGCAGGCCCCAGAGCCCTCTCAGGGATCGACTAACAGTTCTCATCCTCAGATAGCAGATTCACTGCAGGATGGCGCCACGGGAGCGGCGAAGCCCGCCTACAGCAAGTTCGGGAGAAGGTTGAAGCCTAGACAGCATATGGACTGATGTTGTGATTTTATCATGTTGTGTAGACTATGATGTATTGTTTCATCTTCGACGTTTGGGGGGGGGGGGGGGGGGGGGGGGTTATGTGGCACACATATTTGAGATGCTTAAGCTGCATATGTATATTACTTTTGAGATGCTTAGGCTGCATATGTATATCACTGTTACCTCACGTCTTAGAAGGAACAATAAGTCTGGACCTCCTGGGGATGACAGGAGGGTGTGAAATGTGTCTTTAGAAATGGCTCTGAGAAGACTTCCTGACCACCAGGATTTAGGTGGAGAAGAGAGGACCTGGGGGGGTGATGTATTGTCTCTGGGGGAGTGAATGACAATGTGATTCTGTACTCTGATGTCCCGGGTATAAAAAGGGGAGATGAGGGAAGTTAGTTCTCTTTCTGTTTGAGAAGATGTTGGAGACACGTGATGGTTAATAAACCTGAATTGAGAAATAAATTCAGCCTCTTCATTTCATGCTCTCCACAAGTGGACCAAAATCCCTCCTGAGATGTGCACAAACCTGGTGACCAACTACAAAAAATGTCTGACCTCTGTGCTTGCTAACAAGGGTTTCTTCACCAAGTACTAAGTCATGTTTTGCTTGGGGATCAAATACTTATCTTCCTTGGTCAAATGCAAATTAATTTATAACCCTTATTTAATTTTTTTCTGGATTTTTTGTTGATATGCTGTTTCTCTGTTAAAATAAACTTACCGTAAAAATTACTGTATGGATTGTTCATTTCTTTGTAAGGGAGTAAACGTACAAATTCAGCAGGGGATCAAATAATTATTTCCCCCACTGTACACTTCCTTCAAGATTACCCCTAAGCCATTTCTCTTCCTATCTACACCATGGTGGAACAGTTTGAATCCACCTCCAATGCTCCTTGCCTTGCTTCCCTTCCATCTGGTTTCAAGTACAGTACATCTACCTTCCTTCTGTCTTATCATATCAGCCAATCCTTGGTCTAAAGTCTGAATGAATACAAACTACCAGAGGTCCTACAAGTCTCAAGTCCTAAAATTTGTGAATTAAGTGAAGTCGTGTGACTGAAATCTCCTAACTCTGCAATAGTCAACAGTCCAAAGTTCAAGATTCAAAGATTTTATTTGTCAGCACTACTATATGTACAGGACATACAGGAGAATTGAAATGGCATCGCTCTCTTCAGTGGTATGCACAGTATATATAAAAAAAGAAAGGAATAAGGCTGGAAAAACAACAACAGCAGTCAATGTACAGTCATGCTACCCGTAGTGCAAGTGGCAACAAAAGACAGACCCAGATATCCCATAGTGCAAATAAAGATAAAAAATGAAACCCAGCAATCCTATATACAGAAAAGCAGAGCAGTCATACTCGTAGCTGCAAGTTCAATGCAGTTGTGTAGGTGCAGTGACAAATAGGACTGCACATGATCAGTATTGCAATAACAGACACAGACAGCAGCAGATATGGCATTTGTGCAAATGGTTGCAGTAAAGTGCAGAGACATACAGCAGCAGATGTACTGTATTACTGTTGGTGTGCCAGTAGCTGAGGTAGTTATTGTGCAGGTGAGTGTGTTATGGGAAGGGGGGTTACTGGCATTGCTGCTGGTTCTTCTCACAAGTAATATGGATGTAATGGACCCACTATAATTGGATATAATGTATATGGTATATCTTATATTCTACTTCTCAGACTTTACTCACAATTGTGTTACTTACCATCTGGTATCTGATGATTAGCACTGGTTATTCTGCACTATGGGTGAGAAATGTTCTTTCAGTTCTGTTATGGCAAAAGTGACAATTAAGCTGACTAACTTTTAATATTAAATAATAGCCAATATCATTAAGTCAAACAAAAATTTATATTTGCCATGAAACAATTGCAAATTTACCTTGGTTTCAAGATGAAGTTTAAATTTAAAAAAAAAATAGGAGGAAATGTCACTTTTTTTTTTCAAAAAAGGGACAACAATTTAGTTTAAAAAAAAATACTAAGAACAAAGTGCAGCAGTAACAAGAATGATTGAGTTAAGTGATTTTATGGACAAAATTCAAATTTCTGAGGAAAGGACCAGAAATTGGCAAGAAAAAAAAAACAAATTTGTGAGAGAGATAAAAAAAAAGTCGCACATACACCTCAAAAATCAAATCACAAATATATGACAGTGCAAACTGACACGAAAATGAAGAAGTCCTACATGTAAAAAAACCAAGAAATATTGCCATTGGTCCTTGTTAACAGTAATGACAAGTCCACCAAACGTTAGCTAATATCTGGGTGTTAGATTAGGGCAACAGTGTTTTGTAGGAAGTAGTTAGCTGATGTAAAATTTTGCTATGGTAGTTATTTCCCACAAATGAGCTTTTGTTTTGTAAATGCACCTGGGACGATGTGAAGAAAACAGGGCGGTAGATACTGTTGCTACGCCACCATGCTGGATAGACGTAGCCTTTAAGTCCAAACACGAAGCTAAATCATAAATAAAACAGCAGCCTCATAACCTATACATCTTTAACGGTCACAAGTAACAATCTTCAATTCAGGAAGAACCGTGGTCACTGAATCGCCCTCCACACATGGCAGAAGGCGGCCACAGCTTACCGTAGGACTGGAGGACACCACGCAGAAAGTTGACTTGCATGCAGGCCGTGCCGTGTGCGTCACCATGGTCCGCCCAGTGACCGCAGCACCACGTCCAATCTGCTGCCGCGGAGGAACACGGCTTGTTTTTCAAAATATTGGCGCTCGTTAAACTAGCTCTCATGCTAGTTGGGGTAGTTTTGATCTAAAACGAGACTACGTACGTCTTGTCGGAAGAAGTTACGATGGGCCTGAAATGAAATATAGCCGCTACTGGAAAAGGTGAGTCATTGCAGTGTTGTGGCGATAAAGGCAACAACAACAAAAAAGCGTAGCAAACCGTGTAAGCGCCAGTTGGCTAATAGGGACTAGCTAGCCACATACGTATCTGACACATACGATAAGCATATGAATGCTTATCGTATGTGTCAGATGTATGGCACATACGAAACAAATGCATGTATGCTGGCATTTAAAATCTTTATGATGTCCATAAATGATCTTTCATGACTTGAAATGTAACACCTATAATGCCGTATTTGAATATACTATATCGTTATTAAAACTCGTCCCCCGCCTTCACAGATTTTTTTATGGACATCAGGGTATCTACGGGTCCTTCGACAGTCTTAATTATTCGTGTTGCCAACTTTAATGCTGTGTTCGAAATGTTCACTCGTTCCCCATGTAGTGAATCAGCCATTCTGTAGTGCTGTTCGAAATCTTAACTGAAAATTTCATTCACAATGGGTGTTTCTCAAAGTCAAGGATCCTTCCTTGGTAGTACATGTCCTTCCAAGTCGAATCCTTGGTAGAGTCCTTCCTTGGCGTCAGAGAATGGCAAGGAATGGAGCCAGTGTTGCCAGATGGGAAATGTTGAAGTGTTATACCAGCGGGTTAAAATTTATCGTATTTTGAGGAAAATTGTCATACACACCCAGTTTTCACGCTGACATGGCTCAGGACCATCTGCTTCAGTAACATATTATCACAGATCGTGCATATTCTGGCCTTTCACACCGTTTTACCTTTAAATAATCTAACCGGTTGAAAAAAAGCGCTTCTTGGAGACCAGCGCCTCTACCTGTGTGGAGTGCAGGATTAGCCCCTGGCCTGCATGAACAGCCCAGAATATCAGTAATAACACTGGTCAACACCAAATTTATTGTCTAAGTTTTTTAGCTGATTTAGGACAATTTTGATGAGATGAATCCAAAAATCACATTTGTTTTGCTCAATCAGGTCAACTTTTTGAACAATGGCCACGTTTTCTTACGTTTTTGTTTACATGTACAGGTATTTTCACTTTATATGATGCAAAATTATTTTTTAGTTCTTGAAATTCTCTGAATTTTGAACAATGATGATGTAACATTCAATTTACATGTACTTACCTTTATCAGTGTCTACTATACAATTTACTGTACACCTGTACAACTGCTGTACAACTATTTATAACTTAACATAAAAAACCTGACCTGATCGAGAGAAATGGATATCATTTTCGGATTCAGCGGTGCAAAATTGTCGTACATCAGTTGAAAAAACAGACAACTTACAAAAAAATTATCTTTGTTATGTTGTGTAATTAACTATCTTCTATATGTCTTCTGTTGAATCATCATATATCAAGGTCTCGCCACATAAATATTTTAAGATAAGTCTTTATTAGTCCCACAATGGGGAAATTACAGGATTGCAGCAGCAAAGGGATAGCAGCACTCAGAGCAATAGTAAATAAGATAATAATAGGTTAGCCAAAGCAGTAAATAAATATACATACACTACCGTTCAAAAGTTTGGGGTCACTTAGAAATTTCCTTATTTTTGAAAGAAAAGCACTGTTTTTTTCAATGAAGATAACTTTAAACTAATCAGAAATACACTCTAATATCTAATATACATTGCTAATGTGGTAAATGACTATTCTAGCTGCAAATGTCTGGTTTTTGGTGCAATATCTACATAGGTGTATAGAGGCCCATTTCCAGCAACTATCACTCCAGTGTTCTAATGGTACAATGTGTTTGTTTATTGTGTCAGAAGGCTAATGGATGATTAGAAAACCCTTGTGCAATCATGTTAGCACAGCTGAAAACAGTTTAGCTTTTTAGAGAAGCTATAAACTGACCTTCCTTTGAGCAGGTTAGTATCTGGAAAAAAATATTATTTCAAATACAACTCATTAATTCTACTTGTCAATGTCTTGACTATATTTTCTAATCATTTTACAACTCATGGTGGTAAATCAGTGTGACTTTCATGGAAAAACACAAAATAATTGTCTGGGTGACCCCAAACTTTTGAACGGTAGTGTATGTACACAGTGCAGGTGCATTGCAGTAAGAAGGACTTTGAGAAGGATTTTGAGAAGTAATCTGTTTATACATTAGGGATAAACATCAAAATCAACCCATCTAAGCTACTGCTAAAATGCCTCTGATAATTTAAGTAGAAATTGGTTGTAGTTTTATTGAGAACCACAATCCAATGACATTTTTGCAGACACTTGCACATTGCAACAGCAACAGAAAACTTTAGTGCTAATACCAACAACAGGTTTGAACTACCCAGTAAAACTGGGGTCCCCCCCCCCCCCTTTCGTTTCTCACCCTGCTGGTGATGTTGCTTACTTGTTGAGTCTGCTGTGCCTGCATTCCTGCTGTAACGTACGTAAAGGATTCGATCGTGTGTACTAGTTTTTATGGGTGAACGTACTGTATGAATTACTCACTGGAACTGTACTGGAAGCCAGGGCTCACCAGCTGAATCACGCCTGAGCAGCAAACAAGCCCTGTCCACTCGGTTCATCTGACTCTCAGTTCAGTGAGTGGTAGACAGAGCTCCAGTACAGCACTGAGTGATTCGGTGTACCACAAATCTTTTTAGCTTGACTCAATACATTTCAGTGAACTGTGGATCCCATCACTAGCCTCTCTGCTGCTTCTCTGCTCTCCTACCGTGATGCGTCTTCTTTTCCACGCAGCCCAAGCACGTGAGATGATGCATAAAAACAAGCGTAGTATGTATGAGCAGGATCCGTATTCTGATTGTGTTTGCTAATATATTAATTTTGCCACGTGGAGAATTTCGCCAAGTGCAGAATTGTGCACTTGTAGCTTCATTACGGAGACCAGCAGAAGCAAAAGTACAGTCTGAATAACACAATACAGGTCAATTTCAAAAAGAGAAAGACACGAAGCGGGGTTTGTTTACATCGGAAGTTGCTTCTTCTACTATTTCTGGAATGTCGGATAATTGTGCGCATGTCAAAATCATTTAATCCATTCAAACATGTGATACATGGAAACGCACATCCTAATGGATCAACTTTTTCAGGATCCATGTAAACAGTAAAGTTCTAATCTGAATTGTAATCAGATTGAAGAAATTTTGCCCATGTAACCATGGCTACTGAATGGAACAGCGCTTACAAGCAGTGTTACCAGGTCTCGCGAGAGAAACAAGAAGCCAGCTCTATGGAAACAAGCCCAACAGCCAACCTACCAGACTGTGTAAAAGAGAGGCTGCTTGATAACAGTATAGATATATTGATTTATTATTGTTTGCAGTGACTTGACTGTGTAACACAGTCAGCATTGAATAACTGAATTTTATAAACTCTTAATTAAAGGAAAATACATGTGCATTCAGCATAAGCAACAGCAAATTTATAGTAAATGCGGTCAACATGAAAACTTTGAATAACTCAAATTCTTAAACTCTGATCAAAAGAAAAGACATGCATTCTGCATAAGGAAAAGCAAATTGACAGTAAGTTGACAGTCAACAAAAAAAACTGAAAAACTAATGTGTTTAGTGATGTGGGATGATTGTTGTCTGCTAGTCGTTTAAACAAAAACTAAATATTGCTCTGTTATTATTCAATAGCCGACAACTTTAATTACGTGGAAGACTATCTTTTAAATTGACAAATATCATACGCGTAACTCGTGGCAAAATTTGATCGGCATCAAAAGATAATTTCTCTCTTGCCATTCATTTCAATGGAGAATTTTTTTGATTTAAGGTCCCAAATGCGATAAATGTATAAGAAGCGTTATGTAGACAGTGGGAATTTCTACAGGTCAATGTTTTAGGGCAGCCCAGTATCAAGGGTTAAATTGGCAACAAATTTGGTCAGTTAGTGATTTTTTTTTTAATTTTTTTTTTTTTTTTCAAGGAAAAGGAAGTTTCTCATAAAATTTTGCATCGTATATACCCTGTTAAATATTTATTTGAAAGGTTTGGACTCGAAATAGATTGTTCTTCTGTTTTTTGTGGACTGGAAAGACAGTCAATCTCTCATCTGTTTGTTAATTGTATTTACACAAAGAAGTTTTGGACAGTTGTTGAACAGTTTATTTTGCAGACAACTGGACAAAGAATTCTGTTTAAAGAAAGAGACATCATTTTTGGATTTGAACAAAAATCAATGGACAAGGACTTAGTTTATTTCATACAATTGTTATTGCTTTCAGGAAAGTTTCACATACAAAAGAAGAAGTGGACAAACTCCAGAATGAAACCAAACTTTGAACATTTTTATTTTGAACTGAAATAATATGGCACAACTATTGGCAGCAAAAAGTAAGAAAGCTATTAAGATTTAACTATTGTAGATGTAAAGATGTAAATATTGTTTTAATTTTATTTTTGTATTGCAACCTTGGCTTGAAGCTTTTCTGAATTATTCCCCTGGCATTAACAGTTTTGTTGTAAAAATTGTGTGTTCTAATAACATTTTAAAAAAAGGTTCCATATGGAGAGCTGTCACACAGACAGTAAAGCAAGCCCAAATAAGCAACTACATATTAAAAAAACAAGCCCTAAAACCCAAGACTGATGACATTTGCAAGCGACTTTAGAGAAAATCAAGCCCAAAGTCTCTTATAATAGCAGACTTGGCAGCAATGCTTACAAGTGTACGAGCTACGTCACTTTTGCTTTCAGGCTACCTTTTTGCTCTTTTTCAACTTTTTTCCCTGAACTTCATGAAAATAAAAACAGATCATCACGAACAGGCAGCAAGATATTCGGAGGAGGCGGCTGTACTGCCTGTACCTCTGCAGCCGATGTGGTCAGGTAAGTTAAATTTATTGTATAAATGGCTAACTACCTCATTAGTTATTAATTAGCATACTGGATGGATGTTAAATATTACTACAGGAGCTGAATGTTGCTCTAAACAACTATGAAACACCGTAGGTTTTTGTGAAAATCTTATAGCCTCTAGTGTCGTGTGCGTTTTAAAATTTCTAACAATTGCCATTGTTAGAAAAAAAAATATTTTGATATTAGCAGATCTGTAAGTTATATTTAATATACGGTGATATTACCACATCAGATATTACACAATTGGCAAGGTATAAATTATAGTAGATGAGACAACAAAAGCACAAACAATATATTGTTACAGCATGAACTTTGTTTAAAAAGTATGGAAAAAAACTTAGCCATCTCCCTGCGTTGTTGAATTACTGCTCCATTTCATTTAAAAGGATTTCATATTCACATTTTTCCTAGCATAATTTCCCAGAGAATATATTTAAAATGGAGTAAACAATTAATAGGGTAAGAAGGGTTAAACTGGGCAGTTAAATCTATTATTTTTTTTTAAATGAGCACATTTTCACATTTAGTTTTGTAAAATCTGATTAAAACAAAATTGCAAACATTACTTAAGAGTAAAAGTTTTGGCTTACTTTGGAGATTTATAACTGTAGTGTAAGCAAAGCCCCCCCCCCCCATTTACTTGAGGCAGAACCAAAAAAAAAGGAAAATAGATTTCCAGAAAAAAAATTAAATGGTGTTTCATTTATAATAATTATTTGGAGGTAATTATATGATGTAATTCTGTACAAGATGATGGTCCATCTCAACTTGTTCTGTACTTTGTTGTGCAGGTCTGTGATTACTGCTGACTGAGGCATGTGGTACCAGTTCTACAGAGGAACTTCAGTGGAGATGACACACATCCTGACATCTGACTGAGTCGTGTGGACATTAACCAGATCCTGGTGTCTGTGGTGATGAACCGGCACCAAAAACTTTTTATTTGCACAAGGTGGCATGTGAACATGCAGCAGCCTCTCTTCTCTCTTCATGTTTTGTGCCATTTAGTGTTGTTTAAATTACGCCTAAATGTATATTCATGTGTTTAATGTACATATATGATGCTGCGCACAAGCTACAGTCGCCACAGCCTTCTGGAGATAAGGAATATAACCAAACATGACTTCCTGGATCAGAGCATTACAGAGGAATTCCGTGGCCTAAGTCTTCTCCACCAGAGCCCCACACCCCCGGACTCAACTGCTGTGTCTCATCCCAAATGGAGATGCCGTAGATGGTGTGAGCGGTGACAAAAGAGAAGTAAATGTGGAGGTATCCGAATGAAGCTAAACGCTAACCCACACAAATTCCCGATTCCTTCCCTCATTCTGGCCAATGTACGCTCACTAGACAACAAAATAGACCACATACAGCTCCTGAGAGCTACACAACATGATGTGCGGAACTGCTGTGGTTTTATCTTTACGGAAACATGGTTAAATTACAATACAGCGGACTCTGCCATCCAGTTAGCAGGGCTGTCATGCTACCGGAGTGACAGAGTGCTCACAGAAGGAGGGAAAACACGAGGTGGTGGGGGTCTGTATCTACATCAAAGACGCCTGGTGCCATGATGCTGCTGTTTTACATAAACACTGTTCTCCATTAGTGGAGTTTATGATCATCACGTGCCGACCCTTTTACATGCCAAGAGAATTTTCATCTGTCCTACTAGCCGCCGTGTATGCCCCGCCCACCGTCATCGGTGAGAGAAGTAAAGCACTAAAAGAACTCTATAAGGCCATCAGTGAGCCACAGATAGCGCATCCAGACGGATTCCTCATCACAGCAGGAGACTTCACCCATGCAGATTTAAAGGCCCTCCTACCAAATCGACACCAACATGTAGACTTTCCAACAGTGATCTGTGTGGAGTTTGCATGTTCTCCCCGTGTTTGCGTGGGTTTACTCCGGGATTTCTCCGGTTTCCTCCCACATGCCAAAAACATGCAGGTCAGGGAGTTAAGGGGCGCTTGCGCACGCAGCGACCGGCAGCTGTTGGTTTGTCACCAGACTGCAAAACAAATCTACCTACGGGTACAAAATAAGTCAGAAAAAAAAAAAGAGGAGACAATTTGCTGGCCCTGGTGTACACAACTCACAAGAAAGCATACAGAGCCTCCCTCCTTCCTCACCTGGTCTCTCTGATCACATTACCATCTTGTTAAGGCTGGCATACAGACCCAGAGTGAAAACAATCAGACCAACAAAAAAGCAGGTACGTGTGTGGCCAGAGGGGGCCTCTGATGCTCTGAAAGACTGCTTCAGCACTACAGACTGGGACACTTACAAGCACGCAGCCACTCACAATGGACACACAAACCTAGAGGAGTACACCGAGGTAGTTATAGCACACATAGCCAAATGCGTTGATGATGTCACTCACTGCAAAACCATAACTGTTAGTGCCAACCAAAAGCCATGGATGACAGCAGAGGTTCACAGGCTCCTGAGGGCTCGGGACGCAGCCTTCAGGGCCGGTGACACTGCAGGAGTAACAACAGCTAAAGCCAACCTGTCCCGTGGCATCAAGAAGGCAAAACCACAGTAAAGCAAGAAAATATCCGGCTACTTCAGGAACACCAGAGATTCACGTTCCCTCTGGTGTGGCATTCAGACCCTCACCAACTACAAACCTCCACCTCAGACCAGTGCGAGTGACATCACATTGCTTAACGACCTAAATGACTTCTTTGGCTGCTTTGAAGCACAAAACAGCACATCAGCACATAAGACCACTCCTCCTCCAGACGAGCAGGCCATGAGTCTGGATCCAGCTAGCGTGAAGAGGACCCTCTGCAGGATCAACCCACGCAAGGGAGCTGGTCCAGACAACATACCAGATTGCGTTCTGAAGGACTGTGCGGAGGAGCTCAAGAATGTCCTGGCCAACATCGTCAACATCTCCTCCCCACATGTTTCAAAACTGCAACCATAATACTAGTCCCAAAGAAGCCCGTCCCATCCAGCTACAATGATTACTGGCCCACAGCACTGACCCCCATCATAATGAAGTACTTCGAGCGGCTGGTCATGCAGAACATTAAGTCCATCCTCCCTTCCTCCCACGACCCATCTTAGTTTGCATACAGGTCAAACAGATCCACAGAGGATGCCATCGCTGCTACTCTCCATCAAGCCCTCACCCACCTGGACTCAAAGAACTCCTATGTGCGAATGCTGTTCTTGGACTTCAGTTCAGCATTCAACACAATCATCCCCCAGTACCTAATACAAAAACTCAGACACTTGAGACTCAAAACCTCTCTCTGTAGCTGGGTGCTGGACTTTCTCACAGGGAGGCCACAGAATGTGCGGGTTGGCAGCAACACATCCAACACCATCACACTAAGCACAGGGGCTCCACAAGGGTGCATGCTCAGCCCGCTGCGCTTCACCTGCTGACCCCTGACTGTGTACCAGCCTACATCACCAACCACATCATCAAGTTTGCGGATGACACAGTGGTGGTGGGCCTCATCACCAACAACAAGGAGGCCAGCTACAGAAATGAGGTGAGCCAACTGGTCCAGTGGTGTAAAGACAATAACCTCTTACTGAATGTGGGACAAACCAAGGAGATTGTGGTCAACATCAGGAGAGGACACACACAGCACCCCTCTGATCATCAATGCAGCAGCTGTGGAGAGAGTGAGCAGCACCAAGTTCCTGGGGGTGCACATCTCTGAAGACCTCACCTGGTCCAACAACACCACATCACTGGTCAAGAAGGCTCAAACTCACCTCCACTTCCTCCGCAAACGGAGGAGAGCATGAGTCCCACCCCCCATCATGTGCTCATTGTACCGAGGCGCCGTTGAGAGCATCCTCACCAGCTGCATCACAGTGTGGTATGGAAGCTGCACCGCCTTCTTCCGGAAGATGCTACAACATACAGTGAAAGCAGCCTGCAAGCCCCCCCCCCACCCCCGGACATCTATCTCACCTACAGAGCCATCAACATTGCATGCGACACCTCCCACCCCTCACACTCCCTCTTCAGCTCCCTTGCCCTCAGGGAAAAGGTACCAGAGCCTCTGGGCCCACGCCACAAGACTGCTAAACAGCTTTGTTCATCAGGCCATCAGGACCCTTAACTCTGTCTCTCTCTCTCTCACACACACACACCTTCTCGGACCATAACATACTCACCCACACAATAACTACCTCAGTTGTTGGCACAGAAAGACTGGCAAACCAACAGTAATACATTTGTTGCTGTATGTCTCTGCAATTTACTGCAACCATTTACACAAATGTCATATCTGCTGCTGTCTGTCATTGCAATATTGATCATGTGCAGTCCTTTCTGTCACTGTCTGCACCTATACTACCGCATTGAACTTGGTACTACGAGTATTACTGCTCTACTTTTCTGTATATAAGATTGTTGGGTCTCATCATTTATCTTTATTTGCACTATGGGAGGTCTGGGTCCATCTTTTGTCGCCATTTGCACTAGGGGTAGCATTACTGTACATAGACTGCTGTTGTTGTTTTTTCAGCCTTATTCCTTTTCTTTTTATATTGTGCACACCACTGAAGAGAGAGAGAAATGCCTTTTCACTTCTCCTGTTATGCCCTGTACATATATTAGTGCTGACAAATAAAATCTTTGAATCTTGAAAAACTTCTACAGCCTCACCACAATCATCGGACAATTTACACAAACACTACTCGTTCACACATACTGGTTCAAAGACATGCACATTTGTTCTTAAATTAAATACATTTTAAATATATATTTTCATTCTTCTTAAGGTGTGTTCAGACCAAACGCGAATGGGCGGTGCAAATCCATACAAAATCAATGGAAAGACGCGAGCACATGCAAAATTTTGCATTCGCGCGTTCACGTCCAAGGTAATATACTCGCTTTGAGATTCTGCCGTCACCAGAGTATAAGTATTAACACTGGAGAGTAGACTAGTGTGAAAATGAGACTCACTCACCTAGAGACAGGAGGACCGGGAGCTCTTCAGCTGAATTAGGATTTCGGAGTTATTTACCCACTGTTTCCTGCCACGGACGTGCTAGCAATGAAAACACTCATCATCTTATAAAGTTTTGGAGACAGGGACAACTTTTTCAGGTGAGCCCTCCATCGGATAATGTAAACCTAAAGCATGACGTTATTTTGGGGATTTCTACAGTAGGCTGAACACTGCTGCAAAAGTTATAAAGGCAACTTCACCTGTCTGCATCTCACTCAGATGGTGAATTCATGTTTATTTGCGCATTTACATTGAGTTATAACGTAATCGCGCCACCCGAAAAATTCACCCATTCGCGTTTGGTCTGAACGCACCTTTAGTAACCTTTTATGCACATTTATAACTGAAGTGTTTAATAACTTTACCAGATGTAATAAATATAATAAATTTACTAGATGTATTGTCATTTGTTATATATTTATAACTTCAGTTTCAAACCAGTTCATTGTGTTAATGTTTTAAATTTGTAAATATCTCTTAATCATCTGTATCCACCTGTGTTTGAATCATCATCGTCTGTTGTCTGTCTTGCTTCTTTTCTATGCCAGTCCACATTGTAGCATACATTGTAAAAATCAAGTAACACAGTTGGACTCAAAACATTTTATTAAACAGTATAAGCAAAAACCATTTCAAACAACAATACCAGAACAAAAATAACAATTGTTTCTCGGTTACCCTTTCCAGCAAACAAAAATATTTGTCAGCGCTCTGCCTGGCCTCTTCCTGTTTGTTCCTTTGTACCTGTGAAAAACACAAAATATAAAGTTTATCTAAGAGAGTGTAATTTACTATGTAGTGTAATTAATTCAGCAGTTTTTCTGCTCATTTCTGAGATACATTTGTGGCTTATTTTATGGAAAATTTAAAGCTTTGCCCTTAAATTTGTAAATATTATTGCAACTTTTCTCTTTTTACGTCTAACTATTGAGAAGCAAATTTACAACTTTTTCCACACATTTTTTACTTTATTCTTTTGATTTTTTTCTTCAAAGTGTTAGTCTGAAGAGAATAAAATACAGTATAAGCATGTTCCTCTTAATATCATCCAAATACTTCTACCAACCTCTGTCCTTAAACAGCAAAATTGCTAAAATTATGCATATTATTTTAAGGGAGAAAAAACAACAAATTTAAAAGGAAAATCCCAAGTTTAAAAGACAAATGTATTGAATTTAAAAGAAGGAAAGTCACACGTTGATGAGGAGAGTCAGATTTAGCAATAAGGTTATACAGCTCCATGGATTTAGGAGTGAAAGCCATAACCTCATACTAAAAGTATTTTTTCAGTAATTAGTAAGTACTTTTTTGCTATTTAAATGACTGTTTTTGCATACATCGGGTAACTTGAGTACAATTTCTGATAACTTTTGGTTGTGTCAGGTGGAATGAAATATTACTTTTAAATGTATTGTGGGAATGTGAAAAGGATGAGACTGATCTCTCTCATAACAGCTTTATTCACATTCGCCATCATCTCAACGAAGAAAGAGAATATCACAGGAAACTCTCGTCCCTTAAATACCCGGGACTCTCACAGCTCACAAGTCAATTTGCATCACAAGTCACATCGCATTATAATCACGTCACTTTGCATCACAAGTCACATTGGATTATAATCACCAGCAACAATGCATCTCCTCTATAATCTCTTAATATCACCCCCACAGTCTCAGGCCCTGCATACCAAAGCTAACACCTTCCAGCTTCCTGTTATCTCCAAGGAAATTCTGTCTTTGTTCTTATCTCAAATGTGAGGCCTTAAATAAGTCACAAAGTAGGTCACATGTGTGGCCACCCCCCCCCCAAACATTTAGATCGAACAACAGAATAACAGTTTGCATGCTGTGATAACATCATTGTACATCAATCCACATGCTGCTTGGGCCTCAGTCTTCTCCCGCATCTGCTGTAACCAGGTTTCACCGCCTCCACGGCGCCGTCATGCTGGGGAGCTGCTGTCTGAGGGTGCAAACTTTCTGTCAGTCTCTGCGGGTGATCCGGGGGAATATTACTCTGGGAAACACCCCGTGGTGGCCTGTCGCGTCGAGGGGCCCTTGCCAACAGCACTTGCTCGTCCGCCACCACAAAAGCGGGTTTGAGTCTGTCTATGCCAACCTTTTCCCTCCTACCCCACAAATCTAGCAAAAAATGCTTGTCCCCAGCTTCCAACACTCTGAACGGCCCATCATAAGGTGGTCGCAGTGGTGTGCGATGCGCGTCATGTCTGATAAAAACAAACTCCGCGTTTTTCAAAGCTTTAGGCACAAAAACGCGCGGAAAACTGTGGTGCACGGGGCCGGGCAGCGTGCTTGATTCTATGTTACTCCACAACAGCTGAGACGGGGAGGTGTCTGGAGCTGGGTTATCTGGGAGAAACTCCCCAGGCAGCCGAAGTGGTTGTGCAAGCACGAGCTCCGCTGGGGAGGCTTCTAAGTCCTCTTTAGGTGCAGAACGCAACCCCAATAAAATCCATGGTAACTTGTCTACCCAATTTGCATCCGTCAGTGACGCTCTGAGAGCTGCTTTCAATGACCTATGAAAACGTTCGCATAACCCGTTAGCCTGCGGATTGTACGCAGTTGTGCGGTGAATTGTGACACCCAGGTTGCGGGCCATTGTCGACCAAAGTTCGGACACAAATTGAGGGCCTCTGTCGGACGTAATGTCCGACGGAACGCCGAAGCGCGCCACCTAAGCTGTTAAAAACGCGCGTGCCACCTCCTCAGCCGTGGTTGATGCCAGCGGGACCACTTCAGGCCAGCGCGTGGTGCGGTCCACCATTGTCAGAAGGTGTGTGCACCCTTGTGATGGCGGGAGGGGGCCCACAAGGTCCACATGAACGTGATCGAACCTCTTGGCCGGAATGTGAAACGGCTCCAAAGGAGCCCTCGTGTGCCTGTGTACTTTGGCTCGTTGACACGCCGTGCAGGCTGCTGCCCACTCTTTAACTTGTTTGCGAAGACTCGGCCACACAAATTTCTCTCCCACCATTTTGACCAACGCGCGCACTCCAGGGTGCGCCAAAGAATGAATCGAGCCAAAAACGCGGCGGCGCCACGCGGCCGGTACTACTGGACGCGGCCGTCCAGTGGAGACATCGCAGATTAGAGTGGGCATACCGTCTTGCAGCACCCTGTTCTCCAGCCTTAACCCTGTTGGTCCAGACTGGAGCACGCGCACATCCGCGTCACTAACCTGCTCCGCGGCCATGGCTGCGTAATCTATCCCTACGCTGACTGGAGCCGCTACGGCGCGCGAGAGGCAATCTGCCACTACATTCAGTTTGCCTGCCACATGCTGAATATCAGTCGTAAACTCTGAAATCGTGGCCAGCTGTTTCTGCTGCCGGCCTGACCACGGTTCGGAAACCTTGGCCATCGCGAATGTTAGCGGCTTGTGGTCAACGAACGCGGTGAAACAGCGTCCTTCCAGCCAGAACTGAAAATGGCGGATGGCCAAATGGAGAGCCAGCAGCTCCGTGTCGAACGCACTGTATTTACGTTCACTATCGCGCAAGGTCCTGCTGAAAAAGGCGAGGGGCTGCCAAACCCCGGCTACGTGCTGCTCCACGACCGCCCCTATGGCCACATCAGACGCGTCAGTAGTGAGCGCTATGCGGGCCGTTGGGTCTGGGTGTGCCAACAACGCAGCCTTTGCCAAGGCTGCTTTAACCTCCGAGAACGCTTGCTCCCGCTCCAGGGACCACTCGACCTTATTCGCGGGTTTCTGTTTTTTGAGCGCGGCATACAGCGGTTGCATGAGTTGCGCCGCGCGGGGGAGAAAACGGTTATAAAAATTCACCATTCCCAAAAACTCCTGTAACGCCCTGACCATCTGCGGCCGGGGAAAATCTGCTACCGTGCGCACTTTGTCAGGCAGCGGAACCGCTCCTTCGGGGGAGACGCAGTGTCCTAAAAAATCAATCTGCGCCACCCCGAACTGACACTTCGCTGGGTTGATTATTAACCCGTGATCTCCCAACCTCCGGAAAACTGTGGCTAGGTGGTTTTCGTGTTCGTCTTTGGACGCGCTGGCTACCAAAATATCGTCTAAGTAGACGAACACGAAAGGGAGATCGCGTAGCACCGCGTCCATCATGCGTTGGAACGTCTGTGCGGCCCCTTTAAGCCCGAATGGCATGCGTAAAAACTCGAATAGGCCAAATGGAGTTATTACCGCTGCTTTGGGTATGTCCTCAGCACGCACTGCGACTTGGTGGTAACCGCGGACCAAATCGATCTTAGAAAAAACACGAGCCCCTGCCAAATGAATGGAAAAATCTTGGATATGCGGGATTGGGTAGCGGTCGTGCGCTGTTGCGTTGTTTAACCTGCGGAAATCCCCGCAAGGTCGCCATGATCCGTCAGCTTTCGGGACCATGTGTAGCGGGGAAGCCCACAGACTTTTTGAACGCCTGATAATGCTCAACCTCTCCAGGTTGGCGAACTCCTCACGCGCTATGGCCAGTTTAGCTGCGTCAGCGCCGAGCTTTTGCAAAAACGGGCGGTCCGGTAGTGGTAATAAAATGCTCCACCCCATGTTTAGCGACTGTTGCCGAAAATGTGGGGACCGTGAGTGCTGGGAACTGAGTGAGCAGTGTGTGGAACTTACCGCTTGCAGCTGTGACGTTGGCTTGTGCTGTAGGCGGGGCCACTCACGCTGTACAGGGAATAGAATCAAAAGAAAATGCATTAACCAGGCGCCTGTTAGCGAGATCAACCAATAAACCATGTGAGCACAAAAAATCAGCCCCCAACATATTGAAATTAACTGCTGCTATAACAAAAGTCCACTCAAATGTACGGCCGTGTAGAGACAGAAGCAGAGTCTTCTCACCAAAGGTCTTAATCGCCAAGCCGTTCGCTGCTGTCACCCCGGGACCCCTGGAACCTGCTAGTCTGTCCGCGTAGGAAGGTGTGATGAAACTCAACTGAGAGCCTGTGTCCACAAGGAACTGCCTCCCCGAGCGTGCGTCCAACAAGTAGAGCAGCTTGTTCTCCTCCCCGAGGGCCGCGGCTGCTACCGACCCCCCCGGTCTTGGCGTTTCCTGAACGCTGAAACTGGCACGGTGGTACACACTTGCGTGCCCTCTCTGCGAAACGGCGATGGTAGAAACAAAGGACGTCTCCTCCGCGTTCCCTGGCTCTCGCCGCTGCCGTCGTCGGTGGGTCTGCTACTGCTGCCCCTGGCCCCCTGCCATCTGCGGTCGGTGCGCCGAGTTCCACTGCTGCAGCCGTGGCCGCGCGCTGTCTGCTGGTGTTGACAATTCGCTGCGCCTCCCGGGCCAGCGCGTGGTAGTCCCGCTGGGTCAACAACAGCGAACTGGTCAGGGTCGCTCTCGTCGCTGACGGTAGGGTCCTGAGGAAGAGGTGGGTGAAGATGAAGTAGTCGTCATCTGACCCTTTCAACCTCAACATCTTCTCCATCAGATTAACGGGCGTGTCATCTCCCAACTCAGTCAGCGCCAGGAGTCTCTCTGCTCGTTCCTCGACGGAGGGGGTGAAGTGCTGGATGAGTGCAGCCTTCAACGCGCCGTATTTGTCGCTGTCTGGCGGCTGCTCGATAAGGCTCTCCACGTGCTGAGCCGTGTGATTGTCCAGTCTTGCGACCACATGGTAGAATTTTGTGTCGTCTACCGATATTCCCCAGAGGTTGAATTGTGCCTCAACCGAGTGGAACCAGGAGCGCGGATTGTTCTGCCAAAAGTCCGGTAGCTGGACCGTAGCGGCATTCGCTTGGCTGGGGGCTCCTGACGAGGCTGGCCCCGGGGAACTCTCCTGTTGTTGCATGCTACGTCTTGGGTCACCAGTGTGGGAATGTGAAAAGGATGAGACTGATCTCTCTCAAAGCAGCTTTATTCACATTCGCCATCATCTCAACGAAGAAAGAGAATATCACAGGAAACTCTCGTCCCTTAAATACCCAGGACTCTCACAGCTCACAAGTCAAATTGCATCACAAGTCACATCGCATTATAATCACGTCACTTTGCATCACAAGTCACATTGCATTATAATCACCAGCAACAATGCATCTCCTCTATAATCTCTTAATATCACCCCCACAGTCTCAGGCCCTGCATGCCAAAGCTAACACCTTCCAGCTTCCTGTTATCTCCAAGGAAATTCTGTCCTTGTTCTTATCTCAAACACGGAAAAAAAAAAAAAAAAACAAAAGTATCTAAGCAGAGGAGGCATTTATGGTGGGTTTTAACCTGCTGGTAACAGGAACAATAATGAAGAGTCACTTAACAAACAGGTGTGGTTAGGCCTCATATGCAGCCGGCTTCATATGCAGGGAAAGGCAAGGGGGACTGATGAATTGCTGAAGATTTATTTCACCAGCCACTACATTAACTAAGTTATGTTCACTATTCAGGGATGAGAATTTTCCGCGGATCTGCGGAATTCCGCGGATTTGATCATGTCTAGGGTCATTTTCGTGAATCGTCTAAATTCGAGGAGAAAATTTTAGTGGGGGGGTGAGGTATGTTATGACTGGCGAGTTGTATTTTCGATCGGCTGCTAAAATCCACCGAGCAGAACGCACTACCCAGCGAGATCAGTAATGTAATGTAACAAGGCCACTGATTGGCTGATACTTATTGAAGCAACCAATCGGGGATTTTGTTAATTTCCTTTGTCATATCCAACACGTGGAGCGAAATGTAAATGGCGGACAGTTCAAAATAATCAACCGAGTTTTCCCGATTTCGTGAAAATGGTGAACCTAAAACTCACGAAAGACAACGGAGCAAGAATTTTAGAAATCGACAAAGGGATAAGGAACAAGTTTCGTTGGGAATGGCTCGAAAAAACTGTGTCAATGACTGTAAAAATTGGTAAAAATACCGAAGTTGTGGTTGAAAAGTTTATCACAATCGGCCCCGGTTACAGCAATTAGTGATCGGAAGACACATTCCAAGGTAAGATTTTTTTCTTGTTATAAGTAATGTACTTGACATTTTCCGTGTAATGAATTTGTTATGAAATACCATGTGTAAGTTGTGATGTCATGCCTGTTTTGAAACACTAATTGCATTTGAATGCTGATCGTCTAAATTCGAGGAGAAAATTTTAGGGGGGGGTTGGAGGTATGTTATGAGCGGCGAGTCATATTTTCGATCGGCTGCTAAAATCCACCGCGCAGAACGCACTACCCAGCGAGATCAGTAATGTAATGTAACAAGGCCACTGATTGGCTGATACTTATTGAAGCAACCAATTGGCGATTTTGTTATTCCTTTGTCATATCCAACAGGCGGAGCGAAATGCAAATGGCGGACAGTTCAATCAACTGAATTTTCCCGATTTCGTGAAAATGGTGAACCTAAAACTCACGAAAGACAACAAAGCAAGAATTTTAGAAATCGACAAAGGGATAAGGAACAAGTTTCGTTGGGAATGGCTCGAAAAAACTGTGTCAATGACTGTAAAGATCGGTAAAAATACCGAAGTTGTGGTTGAAAAAATGGCCAACTTCATAGCGAAATGCGAAGTACCAGGGAAAGCCCAGTGTGTTTATTGCAACGATTCTTGAGTTACGGATCTCGTGGTTGTTGCCTTAGTTGAACACTGTTCAAAACAGGAACATCTCAAAATTGTGGCTACAAGAGATCGAACTACTCGCTCGTGCTGCATTCAAAACGATCAATGGACACGGTCAAATTCAGATACCAGTCAATCAAAGTTCATCACAATCGGCCCCGATTACAGCAATTAGTGATCGGAAGACACATTCCGAGGTAAGATTTTTTTCTCGTTATAAGTAATGTACTTGAGAATTTTCGCGTAATGAATTTGTTATGAAATAGCATGTGTAAGTTGTGACGTCATGCCTGTTTTGAAACACTAATTGCATTTGAATGCTGATTATTGATTGTTAATAGATAAATGTTATTATTACCTCCGCCAAGGAGGTTATGTTTTCATCGGCGTTGGTTTGTCTGTCTGTTTGGTTGTTTGTTTGTTAACAAGATAACTCAAAAAGTTATGGACGGATTTTCATGAAATTTTCAGAGATTGTCAGAAATGGGGTATCCTACAGATGATTAGATTTTGGTGGTGATCCGGATCACTGTCCACAAGAAAACCGCCATTACGCAAAATGCGATTTTCGTGAATAACTACTGAACCACTAATCCTATCATTGTGAATCCAATTGCTAGTCATATGTTTTCATGGTCAAGGAATCTGAAAACGTACACACAAACACTGTATGGCGGGAACTGTGGCGCTTGGCGGAGGTCTGCACTCTCCGAGTGCTTTTCTAGTTACATATTTTCTCACAATTTGAAATGCAGTCTAAGAATTTTGAATATAATTTATCATTTTTTGTTTCACTAGGAGGAGTTACATAATGCATGTGTAAGTTTTTTTGTCATGAGTGGTGATGGGTTGCCTTTCCTAAGATATCTTTGCTTTTATTAGTAAACATAATTTCTTCATGGTCATTGCATAAAAATATTAAACATCTTTTAGGTTTTACTTACTTTCTTAGATTATCTTTCAGATATTAAAATATACTAATATGCAACTTTTTTTTATATTCCTAGTAACACTAACAAATGCACACATTAATAAATCAAAATGTTTGCAGAATGTCAGTATATTTTAATAAATGAGTGATGGACTTGGTGATGGAATTTTGTTAATATTTATAATTTATTTTACTTGGTTAAATTATTTTGTCTGTTCTAGAACTATGTAAATGTAATTCTGTGTCAGTTCTAAACATATTAAATAGTAGTAAAATATAATTTAGTATTATTACATCAACATACCATTCAGATATCATAAATTTACACATGTGATGCAGCAGCAGATTAAAAAGGTAAACTATAAATGCATTTGTACTTACTTATAACTTTAAATATAAGACCGCATTTGAGCATTCTAAAACACCAGATTTTGTTAGCTTCTGGGGGGCGTTGCCCCCCTAGACCCCCCCTCCCCACCAAGGCTCTGCCTGCATCCCCCAACACCTCTGGCTTAGTTTCCTCTTTTTTTCCCAAACCCCATTCTCATCCCTGTTAACTTTTTTCAGTATGTAATTTAAAATGTCAAAAAGGAGATGGTCCTTTTATTGGTTATTGTATATAAACTATAGAATTTACTGGAAATGTACTGTATATCGTGATATATATTATCGCCAAATACTGTAAGATTACTTATATTGTGATATGAAATTTTGTTCATATCGCACAGCCCTATTCTTGTATATTTGAGACTTTATTATAAAGTTGTGGATTATTTTAGAGCTAATTTTTGCCTTTTTTTTATAAAATTATCGGGTTTTTATATATAAATTTGAAATGGACATTTTTAAAATTTGGACTTTCCTTTTCCTTCTACAATTTACACTTTTAACCATGATTTTGCAGAACAGAACAATAATTTAACTCTGATTTCAAAGAAAAAAATATTAATAAAATTGTATTTAATGAAATAAATTAACTTGATTCCATTATTTCTATTATAATATTTCTGTAGATTTATAGTTTTTTAGAATTCTCCTTACCAACCAGACAGCAGGAAAAACCTCCCTTATTCTGAAATCCAAATGTTGGTACGTTTAGTTTGAAGGCTGCTGACGGATTTAAGTCATTGACTTCATGAATTTTGGTCCCATCTTAACTTGCCAGGTACATAATAATGAACATAAATTTCAGTGGTGTGAAAAAGTGTTTGCCCCCTTCCTGATTTCTCATTTGTTTGTATGTTTGTCAAACTTAAATGTTTCAGATCATCAAACAAATTTAAATATTTGACACTGTTATGGATGCCCCTTGCAGGGTCATCAGTGAGACGCTATAGACAACCGATGAGTTTGCATTTTTATTAACACAAGACATGAATAACAAAGGATGACAAAATAATGAGCCACGAGGGGCAAAACACGCACATAAACTCTGACACAAGAACTCTGACTCTGGAGATAGACTAGGGAAGGCAGCGAGGACGGAGCCTACGCTGAACAGTAAACACGGGAGGATGAATAACAGAATCACAAGAGAGACTGGAGTTGGGCGTAGGAACTCCAGCTACATACACGGTGGTGCACGATGTCGTAAGGTGTAGGTCGCAGCGAGGATTAAGCCTCAGCTGCACCCTTAAATGGAAAACAAAACCCAATCAGGAAAAGGGGAAAATAATTAATGACAAGACCATACAGCTGTCTCGGAGCGGCTTGGCTTTGACAGCCGGAAGTCCGCCAAGACGCTGTCAAAACAAAAAGCCTCGGAGGAGGCCATAAGACGAGACCCGGAATAGGATAGAACCGGGGAAATACTGGACAACCCGAGCACGGACGGAATCGGCACTCAGACCATCACAAAGATAACACAAGTAAACACAAAATGTAGTTTGTTTGTTTTTTTTCCACAATATCTTTATTGAACCTTTTTTTTTTTTACAAACATGACACAAACAAACAAACACTAACATTAAAGTACTACAAAAAAAAATGCACTAAAAACACCAACAACCACCAACAAAATGAAGTCTTCAACAATGCTCCTCTGTTTAGTCTAGACAATCCATTACATAAGTATACATATTATGTTCATCAGTTTGGAATTTACAAGGTCCACACACATCATTCACCTTCTTCTTCAAGAGTTATGTTTAAATTTTTTACATAATCAATAAAAGGTCTCCATATATTCTCAAACACACTTTCCTTTGATTTCAGTATGTATGTTATTCTTTGTAATGGAAGGTTTGTTAACATCTGTCTTAACCACTGAGTCACATCTGGTCTATGAGTCTTTTTCCACAGGAGTGCAATACATTTTTTGGCATTAAGCAAACTGAGGTCTATGAATGTTCTTTCACTTTTATTAAAGTTATGCTTTTTTGAGTACAGACCCAACAAAAACAGTTTAGGATTCAATATGATTTGTTTTGAAATTATTTTTTCAATTGTTACCCTCACCTCTTCCCAAAACATTCTAATTATTCTACATTCCCATAAACAATGAAATAGGGTTCCTTTACTTTCCATGCATTTTGTGCATGTATCTGGTATGTTTTTGTTATATCTATTTAACTCCACCGGTGTAACATACATCCGCATTAACCATTTAAAATGTATCAATTTAAGACGTACATTTATTGATTTGGTTTGAGCTTCTGTACAAGCCAATTCCCATTGTTCCTCTGAAATTTCAGTTTGCAGATCTTCTTTCCAGTAGTTTAATCTTTTCTGAGTTTTCACTTGAGGATAGTGTCAATGAGTTATAAAACTCTGAAATAATACCCTTTCTTTTACTATCTTTCATCAACATTTTTTCCAAGGATGAGTAAATAGGTCGAGTGAGAGCATTATTTTGATTTGATCGAATAAAGTTCCTAAGCTGAAGATATTTTAAAAAATGTGTTCTATTAAGATTAAATTTGATCCTCAGCTCTTCAAAAGACATTATGTTATCTGCACATGACAGATATAAATCTTGAATCTTTTGAATCCCTTTTAAATTCCATACTTTAAATACAGCATCCGCTCTCCCTGGTTTAAAATATTGATTACCCCATATTGGGCTAAATTGTGACAGTAAGTGTGGTTCTTTTAAATAGTTTTTAGTTTCACACCATATTTTGATCATATGTTTTACAAATGGATTTTTAACTTGTTTTTGTAATTTTTTTGCCAAATCTGAGTATATGAATATGGGAAGAGGTAAAGGTAAATTGTATGATTCCATTTCAGTCCAGTGAGGGAGATCATTTGATGAAAAATAATATGTCATAGACCTCAGTTGTGCTGACCTGTAATACAACATAAAATTCGGACATTTCAGACCGCCACAATCAAATGGTAAATATAATAAAGACAGACGTAATCTAGCCCTCCTGTTGTTCCATATAAATTCCACTAACTTTTTTTTAATTCTTGAGAATAAATCTAAAGGTGGTGGTAAAGGAATGTATTGAAATAAATAAAGTATTTTGGGTAATATATTACTTTTAAGTATATCGATTCTCCCAATCATCGACATTGGTAGTGACATCCATCTCTGAAGTAACTCATTAATGTCTGTCATTAAGGCTTCATAGTTGGTACTGGCGACTGATTCTAGCTCAGGCACAATTTGGATTCCTAAATATTTAAACTGATTTACAACATTGAATTGATTTACCTCAGGAGCTGGGTGATTTCTCTGGGTCTCATTTAGCATTAATATTGAAGATTTAGTTTTATTTATTTTATATCCTGATATTTCCCCAAAATTCTTTATTAAATTCAACAAGGTCGGAATTGATTTTTTAAGATTCGAATGAAACAAAATTATGTCATCGGCATACAGGGAGATTTTATGTTCTGTTGGTCCTACTTTAATTCCATATATTTGTGGCTGTAAACGTACTGCCATCGCTAAAGGTTCAATTGCCATAGTAAACAGTAAAGGTGAAAGTGGGCAGCCTTGTCGACATCCTCTATTGATATTTATTGATTTTGAAATATTGCTGTTTGTTAGGATTTCTGCTGTAGCATTATTGTATATTATCTGAACCCATTTTATGAAATTATTTCCAATTCCAAACCTTTGTAAAACTTCAAAAAGAAAGGGCCATTCGACCCTATCAAAGGCCTTTTCGGCATCCAATTATAGGAGAGCTGTATCCGGTGCTTCTTTATTAGAATAGATAATATTAAATAGTCTTCTTACATTATGGAAGCCTTGTCTTCCCTTTATAAAGCCATTCTGATCTCGGTTAATAATATTTGGTAATATTTCTTGTAGTCGTCTTGCTAAAATTTTACAGATTATCTTAAGGTAAGCATTTAATTGGCTTATTGGTCTCATATTTTCACATTTATTAGAGGGTTTACCTGGTTTTGGCAACAGTATAATTAAGGCATTATTCATGTATGGTGGTAAATTACTATTTTGAAATGCTTCTAAAACCATTTCCAAAAATGGTTTTATTAATTTATTCTTAAATTTTTTATAGAGGTCAACTGGAAGACCATCTGGTCCTGCACTTTTTCCTTATTTCATATTATCAATGGCTAGCCCAACTTCTTCTTGACTAATTTTAGACTCCAGTATCTCCCTGTTTTCATTTGGAATACACGGTATAGATAATCCTTCCAAAAACCCATTTAGTTTTGTTAAGTCAGTTTCATTTTTTGTATTATATAATTTTTCATAATAATCTCTAAAGGCACTATTAATTTCTAAAGGATCTACAACTGGCTGTCCGTTACTTATAATACTGGTAATTGGTGTTTTAAATTCTAATTGTTTAATCTGCCATGCCAATAATTTTCCTGATGTTTCACCTTGTTCATAAAAAGATTGCTTCAATCTTAGAAGACTCGAGGCAGCTCTATTCGCTGATTTTTTTGTCATATTCAGCTCTCAGAATCAGTAATTCGTTCTCTAACTTTGGGTCACTTCCTGCATACACTTTTTCTTGAAGAATTTTTATTTTATGTTCCAATTGGACTCTCTCCTCTCGAGTCTTCTTAGATTTTGAACCTGTATAACTAATAATATGCCCCCTAATAAAAGCTTTGAAAGCCTCCCACTTTATACATGCTGATGTTTGTGTAGTATTGATATGAAAGAACTCATCTATCTGTTTTTCTATGTACTTAACAAATTCCTCATCCTTAAGCCATTTATGCTGAAATTGCCACCTACCTGGTTCCTTTGTCAATTTCTTATCTGCATATATTAGACAGCAGGGTGCCTGATCAGAGATCACAATATTATCATAGAAGCAGTTTTGAATCTTGGACCTTAATTCTGTGGAGATCAAAAATTAGTCAATACGTGAGAATGTCTTGTAGATATTAGAATAACAAGAATAGGCTTTAACTTGTGGTTTCATTTCTCTCCATATATCTAGCAATCTCAATTCTTTCATAAAATGACTAATGATCATCCTGCATCCATTGTGCGTACAGTCTAGTCCTGTTGATCTATCTATACCGGGGTTCAATGTACAATTAAAATCCCCTGCTATTATATGTTGCCCTGTAAGGGAAGATAAAATAAGGAATAAATTAGTAAAGAAATTTTGATCATCTATATTGGGACCGTATAAGTTCACCAAATTTATATTTTCTAATAACAAAGATCCTTGAATGATTAGATATCTTCCAAATTTGTCTCCAATTACATTTTTCACTTGAAATGGGACTGATTTATGTATGAGAGTCATAACTCCCCTGGCTCGGGATGAAAATGATGAGGTGAATACACTTCCTTGCCATCTTCTCCTAATTCTTTTTACATCCTCCTCTATTAGATGAGTTTCTTGTAAAAACACAATTTTTGAACCCATGTCTTTTATTTTATTCATAACTTGTTTAAGTTTTTTTAAATTTTGTAGACCTCTGCAATTCCATGAGGTTAAATTGAGATTAACGCTTTGGTCTATGACCAATAAGAAGTTTGAGATTACCTCGCAATGTAAACATGCTCACACAGAGAAGCAAAAACATGAGTGGTTGAACATTCATCCTACAAACTACACACAAACAAATTCCCCCTTCCCACATTCGTGGTAATCCCCCCAAAATCAAAAAAAAAATTCTGTCTCCCGCTATAGCCATTGACTGCTCCACACCCGCGAGGATCAGTCAAAACCACTCTTTCTTTCTCCTCTCAATCACCCTAACTCTACTGCTTTTAATGACGTAACATTAACTCTCTTCTGTAGTTTTCCAACTTAACTCCTAAATTTTATAGCAACTTTGTACATAAATATATAATACAATCTATATTTTGTAAACTTGCTATATGCTTCAGATCAGTCAGATGCCTGTGCAAATGCTTAAATATTCTACCTTATATTTTGTTCATGCTTAGCTCCCACCAGTCTCTTCTTGGATCTTCTTGATGAGCTCCTGCGCCTCCTCAGGGGTCTTGAAGATGTAGGTTCTGCCCTTATACGTGACCAGCAGTCTTGCAGGATAAATCACTCCATGACGAATCCCAAGGTTGCACATCTCTTTACGGGCGGGGTCGAACTGTTTCCTTAATTGTTGGATTCCTGTGGCCAAATCTGGGTAGAACCGCACCTGTTGATCCTGGTATTTAATTTCTCCTTTGGCTCGCGCCACGTTGGAGATCGTCATCCTGTCTCTGTAGCTGAGGAACTTCATAATCAGCGTCCTCGGTGATGCCTTGTTATCTCTCGGTGGGCCGATTCGGTGGGCGCTTTCTAAGACGACGACGAAAAGGAACATGGATCCAGACCCTCCGTTCTCTCCGGGAGACCCACCAGCCTCAGGTTGTTCCGTCTCGACCGGGATTCTAAATCCAGAACATTATCTTCCAGACGTTTATTTTTTAATTCCAATGTGCGCACCTTTAATTGTAGGCCGGTGACGTCATCCTCAGCACTGGCAATTCGGAGCTCCACCTGCGACACCCGTTCCATACAGTCGCTTAACTCCTTTTTCATTCCTTCTATCGCTGCAATAATCCCGTCAAGTTTAGAGGAAAAGTCTGCTCTCATTGAACTAATGGCAGCGAGCACTGCACCTGTGCCATCTCCAGTAGTCACCGCTCCTCCGCTAGCTTCCTCCGCCATATTTGGGGATTTTTCTGCTTCGTCACGGATGTGAAAGTCCGTTAACTTGGACTGTTTCGGCGATTCAGTTTTTCCTCCACCTGATTTCCTAGCCTTAGGCTTTACCGGCATGTCCTCGCCCAAACGTTGGGATAGGTTTTGTTCCAATTGAGAGAATTATTTGCCGATTTTTAAAAAAAATTTTTTTTTTTAGTAGCAGAGTAGAGTGAAGCACGTCCTTCTACGCGGCGGCCATAACCGGAAGTCTTGTGCAAGCTTTTTTAAAAAAGTTGCAATGTTTTTGTTTTGGTTTTGTTTTTTAATTTTCGGACGGCAGTTTGTTCACAAAAGTACAAATGATGCAATCTGCTGACCATTAGCTTTTACATAATATGGAAAACTTTGTACAGATTGGGAGAGCAAGTGCACATTTCACATGAGATAAAAACAAATAGAACCAATCAATCATTTAATACCTCTACAAAGTCCAGTCTTATGAGTTTAACAAAACTGACCCATGGTTTCCATAGACTAACAAAGACATTTTTTTTGAGACGGAGTGAGATTGTAATCCTTTCCATGGTATAAATATCATTAACGATGCCAATCCACTCTTGAATTGTCGGGGGCTCAGGAAGCAACCAGTGTCTTGTAATTGCTTTCTTGCTGGCCGATATTAAGCGGAAGAAGATGGATGGATGGATGAAAGTAGAAAATGCAAGGGCAGTTCAAAACCTAAAATATTTTTTAGCACTTTATAAATTTATTCCCAAAAGGGTTTTATCATTGGACATTCCCAATGGTTTGCTTCCTTAGACCCACACTGCAAGTTGCGATGTTTTGAGTTTGTTTTTGTTTTTTTTTTATTTGCACTAAAAGTTGTGGGAAGAATTACAAATTTTAAAGCAGATGCTTTTTTCCATAGTTTACTGCAATGATTTTCTATAACGCCACAAGAAAAGCACAATTGTCAAAAAATTTCCTATTCAACAATGATTTGTCAATTAAGCAGAAACTTCTGCTGTACAGAAAATCTCTTTTGTGCAACAGCAAATACAGACTTTAACACAATATTTATTACAACAGCTAAATTGCATTGAATGCATCTTAAAGAGTATAGATTTTGAAGTTATTGGCAGCACCTTCAATTGAAAACTCCCTAACCACAACGGTCCCAAACCACTCAATACCAAGCGCAGAGGAAAAAAGAAATAATTTATTCTGTTGCTCTGTATTATCTATCAGTCTGTGTTTTTCTGAAAAAAAAAAAAAATTACAGACAATATTTTCTTTTTCCATGCCTAATGCCTACCTGTCTGTCTATCTGCTGCGCATCTTGACACACACCTCATCAGATACTGATTTTTCATTTCCTGGTAGTCCTGGCGGGGTCCGTGTCCAGACTGGAGATTCACAGCTCTAAAGCTCATTGACAAGATGTAGTAATGATTTTACCTCTAAAGCTGTATACAATGTTCAAACAGTGGCTGTAGTGTTAGATTTGCTTGTTTTTGTGGTTTTACGGCATCTCTCCTCATGCATGCTCCCACGACGGGGTGGTTTTCAGGCAGGTGGACATTTTGCAACACAAACCCAGCACTTCTTACATGCGGTCAGGACGGAGAAGTGGTGAGACGTCCACTGGCAGGCTGGGGGAGATGGAGGAAGAGACGGTGTGGGAAAACTCGCGGGTGAGGGTTTTTTTTTTTAATCGCACACTGTTTTTTGCAGAAGTGAGTGCGGTGCAGCGACCCGTTTGATTGGTTAGACTGAGCTTTGGAGCACTACTCTGGGACAAATTTGATTGGTGAAATTGGCAGAAGTTGACAGGGATTGGCCAAAATTGTGGGAAAGTTGCAGATTGGACAAAGTTGCAAGGCTGCAAAATAGATGTACTGATTGGCCGATTTCGCATGAATTGACGCAATCACAACATTGCGAAATCCTGGAGGTACTGATTAAAATACAGATTCATTCAAGAACATGCACCTTTTTAACCAGCATCAACACATTCACTTGGAACTTATTTTTTGTACATGATGTGACCAAAAGAAACCTCCATCATAAGGAAGGAAGGATATAAAACTGCAGTTGGTGTTTTCCTGCAAGGACTTGGCTTTACTATTGGGACTGGATGTGTCAAAGAAATAACATTCCTTAAAGGCCAAGTGTCACGTAACAGGGTACTTTAAATAGCTTGAAACTAGATATAAAAGGGAACCGATCCGTTCGGGTCTTGGTGCATATGCTTCAGTAACAACGGAATATTCGTTAATTTAAAACTGCCGCGCTTGGCCTGACACGGCCCCTGGAATCGCCTGGGGAAGAAGGCAGAAGTGACGAAATCGATTGTACCCTAGTTTGATGCTTGGGGTATTTCAATTGATTGTTTATATGGAGACTGGAAGGTTGAAGTGAGCAACAAGAAAGAAAAAAATTGGATATTTCACCCATACCTTAAAACGGGACTATCAGGGACAGCTGGGTAATAAGGGACACTTCTCTGGGAAATGTTTTCATACCTGTCAAGTGAGACGTTTTCGCCGTACTTCAACACCGTAAAAAGCGGCTATAAGGAACGGCGGAGCAACAAGGGACACCTCTCTGTGAAATGCCCCAAATGCAACTCGTGTTGTTATTGTCAAATATTTTAAGGATTCATGGATATTTGACAATAACAAAACAACTGAGCGTCCGGCGCAAAATAAAAAAAAAAAAAAAGCAGAATTCTGTATTTGTCAGGCGATCTCTGTTCCGCAACCGCTGCACAGCTGAACGTGTTAAACCATTGTCCTAATGACTTCTCATGGTAGTGAGAATAGCTCAAGCTGAGCGATCAGCCCGCCCAGACAATTAAACTAATGATTGACTCCACACTTCGAACAGTAGTGAGAATAGCTCAAGCTGAGCGATCAGCCCGCCCCAGCTGTGAGTGATCACACACAGGAGTGCTCCTCAAGACACTCAGTTTTTTTTCCAGTATATTTTTTCTTTTGGGCGTACAGAAATGGCAATACGCCCGTTTTTGCTAAAATTGCATTTTCCCCGTATTTTCCTTAAAATATTTGACAATAACAACACGAACTACATTTAAAACATTTCCCAGAAAAGTGTCCCAAACCACTCTGCCGTCTCCCACAGCCGCGCTTGGCACCAAAATACGGCGAAAACGTCTCACTTGACAGGTATGCGCCTCCATTTTCATATTGATCTGGTCAATTTCTTGACAGCAGCGGCTCTCCTCCACTGTAATAATAATGGCTTCCGAAAAATCAATATTTATGGGGCGCCCTGGACAGACCCCCTTCGGCTTCGCAATTCTGGAGGCAATTAATGTCCAGTTCAATGACATTTTCCACTGGTTCTGCCCTCTGGTCATCGTTGGAACTGTTGTCATCAGACAAAGCATCTGATTCCGTCTCGGACGGCTCGAACCTGTAAGGTTCTATGCCTCTGTCACTGTCTGAACCACTGACAAAAAAAAAGACAAAAAAAAAAAAAAAGACAAAACTAAACTAATTTGTTCACAATCGCTGTCACTTTCCGTCATGATTGTCCAATGTTGATAAGCGTGAATGTGGATAGGCAGGGCAGCCAGGGTACAACTGGTGATGTCAAAAACATGGGCGTGGTCTGGACTGGCTGTCACAAGCCAGCAAGCAAGGTGGGGCCTTCACCTGGTGTATTTTGTGCAATTATGTAAATACAGGTGGGTGATATGGTCTCCGGTATGAATATTTGGTTTAAGCTATGTGTATTTTATCTAAATTCGTTGTCATTTAGAAAAAAAAATTACGTGACATTTGGCCTTTAAAAATGCTATAATAATGTCTGTGTAATCAAACTTGCAGAACTGTTATCAGCCCTATGGCACTGGAAAGGACATCTCTTTGTGACAGTTGAAGGCCATGGAAGATGGAAAATAATCACAAAAGAAGATGCATTACTATTAATAAATAAACTGAGGTGAAAATATTCAGTTTATTCATGTACTTGTGCTCTCTAGGTGAAGGGTGGCTGGACTTCCGGCACAAAATTATACTATTAAGACTATACTACAGCTCTGGAAAAAAAAATAAGAGACTACTGCAAAATCTTTCCTAAATTAGCATTAATTTGAGTATCTGTTGAATTCCAACACAAGGACACCTCAGTCTACTTAAAGGGAGAATATGCAATATTTTCTACTTTCACATATTCCAGAAATACCTAAAAATGTTATTAGAGTGTAAAGAAACATTTCTTTTGCTGTCATACCAAATATGATCATTTATGATATTGCAGAGCTGTGAATTTATTTATGATTTTTTCCGGGCTGACAAAGTGCCAGTTTTCAACTTGGAGTCAAAAATCCTGTGTTTTAAGTTAATTACATTGATTTCTAGAATAGGGTAGAACTAGGGCTGGGCGATATGGAAAAAAATCTAATCACAATTTTTTTTTTCATATTGATCGATATCGATATACAGTATATTGCAATATAAATCAAATCACCAAAACTGGTCGACTTGAAAGCGATGGTGTTTGTTAGCTCTTCGTGCCATTCGCTCCCAGTGTCTGTCGGGGGCGAGTAGGGTGATTTCTCCCTTGGGTTACCCGGGTAAGACAAATGGCACGCCCTGGCGTAGTGATTCAAGCGTCCACATCTGCTACAACATTTTACTCTAGCCGGGCTTTTCTTAGCTTTCTTGTGGTGCGGGGCAGACTTTTGACTGGCAGCATTGATTTCCCAAAAATCTTTGTGTGAGCTATCCTGGCTATCAGGGTCCGCAACATTAGCTGAGGCAAGCAACTCCAGCGTCTTCTGTGGCTTTCACCAATTTCGCTCCACAGCCAGCTTATCAACGGCATCCAACCAAAGGGCTAGCTCTATTGCTGTAACTAACATTAAGTCATTAGGCACCACTGATAGCCTAGCACACAGCTCAGCATTAGACGTGTGCTCTGCTTGTTGGTCGCGTACCATTTCATCTTCAAGCAGTCCAAAATGACACTCGCTGGCTAGCTACTTCACGTCAATGACATACTGGCGGATAGGCTCACCTATCCACTGGCGTCTCTGGTGAAAACGAATTCTCCGAACAGTCACGTTATCTGGGCTTTAGAAACGTGTAGCTAGCAGTTCTACAACTTCCTCGTATGAGTCCACTGTGCCGAGCATCCACAGGACCCTCCTGCCCTAAATACCCAGGTTGTGAATGAGAAGCGCCCGTGCTCTCACCCCACCGAGCTTCCCGAGGTCCAGCACTGTAATATACGTCTGATAGGCCTCCAGCCAATGCGGCCATAAAACTGGTGGTTCGCCCGTGAGCTCGAGAAAGGAATGAAGCGGTGTAATGCACACCTCCATGAGTTAATCCTCGATAGCCAAATGTTATGTATGGAAATACCTGGGTGAAGGATGAGGTAAGATGATGGTTGACGAATACAGCTTTATTAAATGTTGAAGCACACAGCAGATACACGGCAGGCACCAGCATGGGCATCCAGCAAAAAAGGCCGTAAAATCAGTCCCTCCAGGATTTCGCAGGATTTTTTTTTCTATTGTTGCGGCCAGTTGCGGGGCTCTCCTTGGGAATTGCCTGAATCGTGCATTGGCTCATATCCAGACCAGAGAGTCACAACTTTAAAACTCATTGACAAGATGTAGTAGTGACTTTTACCTCTAAAGATGTATAAACTGTTACAACACTTGCTGTAATATTAGATTCAATTGTTTTTTGTGTGGTTTTACGGCGTGTCTGAGCGCACGCGCTCCCGAGACGGAGGTGCTTTCAGGCAGGCGGACGTTTTTCAACACAAACCCGGCACTTCATACCTCCCTTATTTTGAAATTCAAATGTTGGCAGGTTTAGTTTGTCTGAAGGCTGGAGGATGTTGATGGATTAAAGTCACTGACTTTGTGAATTTCGGTCATCATAACTTGCCAGGTACATAATAATGAATATAAATTAGTTATTAATATTGTATTGAATTTTTTGTCTGTTTTTAAAATAAAATTACTGTTTTTTTTTAATACATTTGAAACAGACTGTGGTATTTTTTTTAAACTTTTTCCTTATAACAATTTAATTTTTGACAATAATTTTTGCAGAGCCAGAACAGAACAATAGTTTAACTCTGATTTCAAAGAAAAAAATATTAATAAAATTGTATTTAATGAACTAAATTAACTTAAATGACCAAAGATGGAGTTATTTCTGTTATATTTCTATCCACCTTATTCCTAGGCCCCATGATGCCTTGTGTGAATTATGGTGGCAACTGTGGCTCACATATTTTGACTGCATATGCATAGCACAGTGAGTGAGATGCTTAGGACTGCATGTGTATTTTGTGACCTCACGTCTTTGAAAGAACAATACGTCTGGACCTCCTGGGGATAACAGCAGGAGGTGGAGGTGCCTTTGGCGAGGACTCTGAGAGGACTTCCTGACCTCCTGGGGTCAGATGGAGGACGAAGGGACTTGGGGGGAGAATTATTGTCGATGGGGGGTTTGATGACAATGTGATTCTGTTCTTTGATGTCCCAGGTATAAAAGTGGGGGTTTGGGGGAGTTCAGTCTCTTTTTTGCTGTTGAGAGCATGCTGGAGATGTGAGATCGTCAATAAACCTGAATTGAGAGATAAATTCAGCCTCTTCATTTCACGCTCTCCACAGCAACTTCCGGTACTAGTTTAGAATGTATTGTTGTCACTGAAATAGGACGCTTTTCCTTGTTAAAAAACAATGACTTCGGCATCAGAAATGCGGGAACACAGCCTCTTGCACCTCAAAACAGTAACATAATCATACCACTTCCCACGACTATCGAGGGATGGAAAGATGACCTTAAAAAGTGGCCTCATAGACAGTAGCTCCGTTAGTTAGCGCCGCTGCTAAGATGCTAACGATGTAAACAAATGACTCTTGCTGGTAAAATGAGTCACTTTGAGGACATTTTCAAAACTGATGTAACATTATTTCCATATTCTGTATGGAAAGACCTTCAAAATGATATTTAATTTGTAGGTAGTGTGCAAAAACTGGCCGAGAAAAAGATGATTTGTTTATATTTTAGCTAGGTTGACTACTCGCATTTGGTCAGTCAGGAGTTACGTCTTCTGCAAAAACATAGGTATTTTTAGAAAGTACAATTTCTAAGCTTTACAATGATATCAGACACTCATGGGGGTTTCCTGGGACTTTGCCACTACCAAAGAAAGAAAGAATCATGATTTATGACTTTTTGTGCCTGGAGCTCGTAGTGACACGGTGCACATTCTGACTCATTTTGCCAGCACGGGTCACGTATATCAATGTCTCCACCGCAATAAAGTCGGCTGCATTTTGTTAGAATATGTTGGACATAATCAAATTTACCTTAGAGCAGACGTACGCCACAGCACCATGCTTGGATGTCGTCTGTCACCGTGTGGTGAGAAGCCTCCATTCGTCCAGTCTGGCACAACCAGGAACACCAGCAAGTGCCAGAACGACGCCAAAACATTTAAAAAATACAAAAACTAGAAGAGCTGAAATTAGCTGCCACTTGAGTGGAAAACACGTACGTGGCCTATACATTAAAATGTATTTGAAAAACTTTTAAAAGCGCTATTTTAAATGCCCCTGCTACTCCGCTCTTACTGACTGATTTAACACTACTGCAGCCGAAACCGAAAGTTCCGTCCGTAATCATTCCTACAGCAAAACCCCCTGGAATAAGGTGGATATATTTATAGTTTTTATTAGAAATCTCCTCACCAACCAGACAGCAGGAAAAACTTCCCTTATTTCAAAATCCAAATGTTGGTACATTTAGTTTGTCTGAAGGCTGCTGACGGATTAAAGTCACTGACTTCGTGAATTTCGGTCATCTTAACTTTCCAGGTACATAATAATGAACATAAATTAGTTAATTATTTACTAAGGTAAAGGTAAAAACATCTCCTTTTTATTGTCTGAAATAAGAAAAACAAATAACTAACCACACACGTTAGCTAAGCCAAGGGTTCCCAAACTTTTCAGCTCACAACCCCCTAAATAACGAGGACAGAGAGAGACTGGCAACCCCCACTATCCCGGAGGTGACTGGTGCATAAGAAAACGTGCTCACAGTGTGATACATCTGTAAATTCATCTAACTGCAAAGCATATTTCCCTTTCTTCACTCTGTCAATCAGCTGACACTTTATAGCCTGGGCTAACTCTGTCAATCAGCTGACACTTTATATCCTGGGCTATGTCCATAATGCACCAGGATATGATCCCGTTAGACAGTGGTACTGCTTCCAGCTCCTGCGCCTGTTTATCCCCATGCATTGTTCGACTCACAGCGATAGCAGCGGGTTTTATAAGGGTTTTTCTGATTGTGTGTGGCGTTTTTGCCTGTGCAATTAAATATGCCACCTCTGCGCTTTGGTAGTGGTTGTTGTTTGATTAGCTATGACTTTCTTTTCGCCTTGCAATTCTCTCTCCTTTTGGCGGAAAAAAAATCCTCTGGTTTAGCAGCAAGAAATGGGTGCTTAGTTTTCAAGTGTTTGAGCATTTTTACAGGCTTTAAACTCTCATGTGCAAGCACCTCGGTACACACTACACATTGGGGATGTTGTACTTCACTGATAACAATGCATGAATCCATACTGAATATATTTCTTTCGATATGTGCGACACCTGACGGCTGCTCCGACTGCTTATGGAGCCCTGTACGGTGCTGTCCTCCTCCTCCTCCTCCTCCTCTCCCTGCGCCAGAAGTCGATGGGCTTTCTGACAGCATTTTTCCGCTCTCTGCTGCCATCTCCACTCGCCTCTCTGTATTGTCTTTGGTCGGTATTAACCACCATTTCATTTTTAAAAATAATATCCTAGGCTTAAAGCGTAGTGTGTTGATTTGAGCTGTTCAGACAAAATTTACAGGTGCACGCTGACCTGTATGTGTCCTGTGACATTTACTGTGACGCAGTTAAAGTGACATGTCACCTGTGTAATCACCTCAGGAGGATTCTGAAACCCCCACCCCCCAGCGTCTCGGGACCCCCACTTTGGGAATCTCTGAGCAAAGCGACTCTTCCATTATTGCTCCCAATACCAGCGGGTTAAAACAATGATAAATGCTTTCACTGCTTACATACCTCTTCTGATTTTTTTTCTGCGTTTAAAGCATTTTAAAAAGCTCATGCTTCTCTCGGACAGCGATGCTCATAGTGAGACACTACCTGCCGACTGGAGCACGCGGGCGGGATGCTTCTGAACTCCGTGCGGATGACGGTCACGTGTGTTGTTTGTGTGCGCTTGCGAACCATCATTCCTTCATATTTTTTTTTCTTAAATTTATATTTCCTGATAGAGTGGCGGAAATTTTTCAGGTGTGGCGGGCCGCCACCCAGAAATGTTACCAGAGGAAACCCTGCTTCACAATAATGTGCCATTTTTAATACATAATATGTACCATTTCCCCCTGTTCGTTCATTCATTCATATAAAAAATAATAAAATAATGCATAGAATCCAACACTAAGTCCGCAATTAAAATGTGGATGGAATAAAAATAGTTAGTGAATCACTGTGTAAATAAAATGATGGGTGATTATCTTTAGACTGCTACAGCTTGTGATAAATATAAAATGGCACAATATTGTGAAATGCGGTGTAGTGACGTGCACTTCCCGTCACGTCACTGCACCACCCTTTTTAAGGCAGAGGACATCCATATTCCGCCTCTAATGCTGGATGCCCATGCTGGTGCCTGCCGTGTGTTGCACTGTGTATAGTTCCTCTAATAAATGTGTTTGCCAACCATCATCCTGCCTCATCCTTCTCCCAGGTATTTCATACATAACATTTGGCGATCGAGGATTAGCCCATGGAGGCGTGCATTACACCGTTTCGTCCCTTTCTCAAGCTCCTGGGTGAACCACCGGTTTTATGGCCGCATTGGCTGGAGGCCTATCAGATGTATATTACAGCGCAGGGCCATGGGAAGGTCGATGGGGCGAGAGCGCGGGCACTTCTCATTCACAACCTGGGTATGGAGGGCCGAAGGGTCCTGGGGACGCTCAGCACAGCAGATTCATACAAGAAAGTTGTGGAGCTGCTTGCTAAACGTTTCTCCACCCCAGACAATGTGACTGCTTGGAGAATTCGTTTTCACCGGAGACACCAGCGAGTAGGTGAGCCTATCCGCCAGTATGTCATTGACATGAAGCAGCTAGCCAGCGAGTGTCATTTTGGACCGCTTGAAGATGAAATGGTACGCGACCAACTAGCAGAACATAAGTGTAACACTGAGCTGCGTGCTAGACTATTAGTGGCGCCTAATGACTTAACGTTAGCTAAAGCAATGGAGCTAGCTCTCCGGTGAGAAGCCGTTGATAAGCTTGCTGTGGAGCTAAATTGGTGCCAGCCACAAAAGAAGTTGGAGCCGCTTGCCTCAGTTAATGTTGCGGACCCTGATTGCCAGGATAGCTCGGACAAAGATTTTTGAGAAATCAATGCTGTCAGCCAAAGGTCTGCCCCAGGAAACTCCTGTTGCAGGGGTTGTGGGTCCGTGACGCACCACAAGAAAGCTAATAAATGCCTGGCTAGAGGAAAAAGTTGTAGCAGATGTGGACACTTGAATCACTACGCCAAGGTGTGCAGTTTGTGTTACCCGGGGAACCCAAGGGATAAATCACCCCGCTCACCCCCCGACGGACACTTGGAGCGAACAGTATGAAGCGCTAATAGACGCCACGGCGGTCAAGCAGGACCACTTTAACTCAGGTTCGGCGCAGGTGGGTCTTAGTGCCGGCGCTCGGGACATGATAGAGGGGGTTACCGAGCATGGCGTCGGCGAGTGACACCGAGGTGCTCGCCCCAGATGCCCCGGTGCTTGGCAGCACATCAGGCCGAGTAAAATTCCACTCTGGGTTATGGACTTGGTTCAGGTTCGGGGCGAAGGACATCCATGACGAAGATGGGCCAAACGACAGTCAGCAAAACATCTGGGGTGTCTGCGCATAGTGGCTGAGCTGGGCGAAGCATACTTGAGGTTGTCCGACGGCTCGTCGAGGCACGCCAGTCAGCTTTGGCTTGTCCAGGAAGACGCTCCAGGTGGTGCGACTGGACAGGCGTCAGTGATGGCGGTGTGGGTTCCAGGCTCCTTCATCCAGAGGATCGGCCATCGCTCTGGGGGTCTGTGGTCTCCAAGGGCTGCTGAGGGGCTGCCCTGGACCCCCCTCCCCCCCCATGCAAGTTCCAACTTTTTCACACAAATGACAATGATAGTTTGTATGTTTTTTGCATGTATGTTATGATATGGGATTGTTTTATGTGTTTTTAGTTTAGGAGCACAGCGTGTATTTTAGTTTTGCAAATGGACTTTTCTTTATATATGGGTGGCAGAATAATTCACCCCGCCATGCAGGCTGCATGGTAGTCCACCCGTCAGCCCTATTTTAGGTTATTTTGTGTGAATGTGTTAGGCCAATTAGTTAGAGTGGCACATTAGTGTGAAGTGCAGTGTAGTGACGTGCACTTCCCGTCACGTCATTGCGCCGCCCAGTTTAAGGCAGAGGGCATCCATATTCCGCCTCTTATGCCGGATGTCCATGCTGGTGCCTGCCATGTGTTGCACTGTATATAGTTCCTCTGATAAAGCTGTGTTTGCCAGCTATCATCCTGCCTCATCCTTCACCAAGGTATTTCATACATAACACGACTCTCTCCATTAAAATAACATAAAATCCTGTTAAATGTCATTAGTTTTTGACAACACATCAGCGCTGTATGATTCCCACAATGGAAGCCAAACCAATAAATCCTGGAGAATGATTATCCACGGAGCAAAAAATTAAGAACAGTAAATTTTTCAATGAGGAGATTTTTTTCTTTTGGGTGTCACATTTTTGGGAGATTGTGTGTGTGTGTGTGTGTGTGTGTGTGTGTGTGTGTGTGTGTGTGTGTGTGTGTGTGTGTGTGTGTGTGTGTGTGTGTGTGTGTGTGTGCGCTCGCGCGCAGTATCTCAAAGTGAGTACACCCCTCACATTTTTGTAAATATTTTATTATATCTTTTCATGAGACAACACTGAAGATACGACACTTTGATACAACGTAAAGTAGTCGGTGTACAGTTTGTATAACAGTATAAATTTGCTGTCCCCTCAGAATAACTCAACACACGACCATTAATGTCTAAACTGCTGGCAACAAAAGTGAGTACATCCTTAAGTGAAAATGTCCAAATTGTGTCCAATTAGCCTTTTTCCCCTCCCCAATGTCATGTGACTCATTAGTGTTACAAGGTCTCAGGTGTGAATGGGCAGCAGGTGTGTTAAATTTGGTGTTATCGCTCTCACACTCTCTCATACTGGTCACTGAAAGTTCAACATGGTACCTCATGGCAAAGAACTCTCTGAAGATCTGAAAAAAAAGAATTGTTGCTCTACATAAAGATGGCTTAGGCTATAAGAATCAATCATCAATCAATCAATCAACTTTACTTATAAAGCACTTTAAAAGTAACACTCGCTACACAAAGTGCTGTACAACAAGAGAACATAAAAGCAGGGCACTAACACAAAGGGAACTAACACAAGAACCACAGTAAAAAAATAAATAAATTCATAAATAAAATAAAAGGTAAAATCAATAAATAAAAATCCAAAATCAATGTCTCATACTGAGTTGAATGCCAGGGAGTAAAAGTGTGTTTTAAGATGGGTTTTAAAAATGGACAGTGAAGATGCTTGTCTGATGTCCAGGGGCAAATCATTCCATAACCTGGGGGCCATGATCGAAACGGCTCTGTCCCCTCTGAGCTTGCGCCTCGCCTTTGGTACCCCCAGAAGCAGCTGTTCAGCTGACCTGAGGGACCGGGTGGGAGCGTAGGGATGCAGAAGCTCAGAGAGGTAAGGTGGAGCAAGACCGTTCAAGGATTTAAAAACAAATAAAAGAATTTTAAAATGAGCTCTAAAATGCACGGGCAGCCAGTGGAGCAGATTGCTAACACCCTGAAACTGAGCTGCAGCAGAGTGGCCAAGACCATAAAGTGGTTTAACAGAATCAGAATCAACTTTATTGCCAAGTATGTTTACACATACAAGGAATTTTACTTATCACTAAGGTGTGCTCGTTATCTAAGCGCTCCCTAATGACGCGGCAGCCATACAAGGCGCCTCATACAGTGGGGGGTAAAGAGGGGGAGGGGAGGGGGTGACACATTGGGCAGAGAGAAAAAACAAAGTTATCAAAATAGTGCTCGAGTGAGCAAGATTGTGATCACATAGAAAAAAAAACCTCTAATTGCACAATTAGCAGACAATATACAAATCCACACATTAACAAAGCAAGAGCAAGAGAGAGACCAGTGTGTGTATGTCAGTCATATGATATCAGTGTGAATGCAGTGTGTGAAGTATCAGTTACTGGTGGACAACAAAAATCCTCTCTCAAGCAACGGCTAGATGTTATGTCCTTAGTGTCCTAAAACATAGATAACATGTCTACAGAGTTCATCTCTCTTCAGTTCATGCCAGATGGTAAAATTCCATGTTAGTCACAAGGCTGTCCTTGGAGAGTTCAGATTGTTGCACATCAGCAATTGTTTGGGTTAGAGAGAAGCCAAGCCAAAACTCCCTTCTGCTTTATCTCTTCTCCTGGAGGAATGAGTTCCCAAGGACGCCGAATCAAGGCCTGATGAGCACAGTTCACTTAGAGCAGAGAAATTTCCTCTCTCATGCGATTTTGTGCAGCACAATTTAACATTCACAGGCTTTAAAATCATTCCCTGGAGAGCACCCAGCGACTCCAAGATGTTTCCCACCTTTCCGATTCAGTTCGCCATTGCCGCTATCAGTGCTCTCCCCAGCTGGTCGAAATTGTTGAAGGAGCTTCGCCGGGTCCGCATTTTGATTAGCTCTTCCAACTTCTTTAATTTCCGATACACCAGGAAAACTCCAGAGCCAAACAGCAGAAATCCTGTGATCATGAAGCCAAAACAGGTAGATGTCTTCCACATCTTCAATCGAATCACACAGACACATGAGTTCCAATTGTCCCATGAGTCTCTCCACTTGGGCTCCCCCTGGTCCGATTTTCTGTTTAAAAGTGGTGTCAATTGCATTAAAGCCCAGCTCACCAATTTCATCATTTCCATTTGGGTCGAGATGCAGCAGAAGAAGAGCAAGACACAGACAGGACACAACAAGCTGGGATCAGTAAAGGGAGGAGGAGAAGGGAGAGGAGAAGAAATGCGTCTCCTCTCTCTGATAGTCGGAAGAAGAAGAAGGACAGGTTCCACTCAGAACAGGCCTCGCCATGGTCAACCAAAGAAGTTGAGTACACGTGCTCAGCGTCATATCCAAAGGTTGTCTTTTGAAAATAGATGTATGAGTGCTGCCAGCATTGCTGCAGAGGTTGAAGGGGTGGGGGATCAGCTTGTCAGTGCTCAGACCATACACCGCACACTGCATCAAATTGGTTTGCATGGCTGTCGTTCCAGAAGGAAGATCCTTTTAAAGATTATGCATAAGAAAGCCCGCAAACAGTTGGCTGAAGACAAGGAGACTAAGGACATGGATTACTAGAACCATGTCCTGTGGTCTGATGAGACCAAGATAAACCTGTTTGATTCAGATGGTGTCAAGCGTGTGTGGTGGCAACCAGGTGAGGAGAACAAAGACAAGTGTGTCTTGCCTACAGTCAAGCATGGTGGTGGGAGTGTCATGGTTTGGGGCTGCATGAGTGCTGCCGGCACTGGGGAACTACAGTTTATTGAGGGAACCATGAATGCCAACATGTACTGTGACATACTGAAGCAGAGCATGATTGGAAACTTGGTTGCAGGGCAGTGTTCCAACATGATAACCACCCCAAACACACCTCCAAGACGACCACTGCCTTGTTAAAGAAACTGAGGGTAAAGGCAATGGACTGGCCAAGCATGTCTCCACACTTAAACCCTACTGAGCATCTGTGGGGCATCCTCAAATGGAAGGTGGAGGAGCACAAGGTCTCTCATACCATGATGTTGTCATGGAAGAGTGGAAGAGGATTCCAATGGCAACCTGTGAAGCTCTAGTGAACTCCATGCCCAAGAGAGTTAAGGCAGTGCTGGAAAATAATGGTGGCCACACAAAATATTGACACTTTGGGCACAATTTGGACATTTTCACTTAGGGGTGGACTCACTTTTGTTGCCAGCGGTTTAGACATTAATGGCTGTTTGCTGAGTTATTTTGAGGGGACAGCAAATTTACACTGTTATACAAGCTGTACACTGACTACTTTACATTGTATCAAAGCGTTATATCATCAGTGTTGTCCCATGAAAAGATATAATAAAATGTTTACAAAAATGTGAGGGATGTACTCACTTTTGTGAGATACTGTATACTGTATATATGTTGCAGGCAGAGAGTAGACAGACTCTGAAAATTTCACTAAAAAAAACCCAAAAAAAAAAACCCAACTTTGTTCCACGGCCCAAAAAAGTTTTTTTTTCAGACAGCAAAGAAAAAAAGATCAACGTCTCGGTTGTTGTTTCCAAGGCAACAAGTACTGACAAAAGACAGCACGGCCTAGTGGTAGAAAAATAACGCTTCGAAGACACAAACTCCCAAACCACTCACCAGACCACACCCATCACCTGGAGGAAACAAACCCACAAATAGCTCAAAACTAATCAAATGCCTGTAATAAATAAAGTATATATATATATACTATGTGTGTGTGTGTGTGTGTGTGTGTGTGTGTGTGTGTGTGTGTGTGTGTGTGTGTGTGTGTGTGTGTGTGTGTGTGTGTGTGTGTGTGTATCATCATTATCATCATAGCAGTCTGTCGTGGACAACAATGACCGTTTCATTTAGGTCTGATCAGATTCCTCCACACAGCTCTGTCCTTAGCCTTCCGCTGCCAGGAACTCCTGTCTATATATATATATATAAAATGTGTGTGTGTGTATTATCCCGTAGATTAAAAAAAACATGTCATACACACCTTGTTATCACCAAACAAATACTGTACATTGTCCTCTTTCATATAGATTTTATTTTTTTAATTCCCCCTTCTCTTTATTTCTCTTTCGTCTGTGCATGTCTGAAGTGAGTTTCGATCTTAAAGTATCTATTTTTACCAGCATTTCAGTCAACGTTTGCCAAAGGAGCTTAACTTAGGCTGACTTACGCGAACTCTACATAACTTAGCCCAGCATTCAGGAACTTTTACACACTGAGCACAACTTTCACCAACGTTTATTTTCAAACATCGGAAAATTTTCAACATGCTGAAAATTCTCAACGAAGACAACTTTCGCCAGCGCTTGCCAACAAACACCAACTATCATTAATTTTTGTCAACTTTTGACAGCAGAGTCAGACATTTTCCAAAATGTCAGTAAAAGTTGGTCCAAACTTTGTAGTGTGAATCCACCCAAAAAAGCAGGTCCAGGACGGCAGGAAGCCTCCACAAATGCTGATCTTTATATGAGCGTTGCCTGATGCTGATGTCAGCTGACCTGCGCTGAATATTCTTAGCTTAAGTTAACCTAAGTTGTCAACTGCTTCACATACGCTAGTCTAAGTTGGCAAAAGTTTGACAATGCTGAATGTAGCGCTGGGAAATGCTAGCAAAAGTTTGTAAAAGTAATTTCACCAACGTTTGGACTGATTTCTCTGATTTTTCAAAACGTCAGTAAAAGTCAGTCCAAACGTTATAGTGTGAACCCAGCTTAAGCAGTGCTGGGCAAGTTACAAAAAATTTGTATCTAATTAGTTACTAGCTACCTCTTTACAAAAGTAATTTAGTTACTTTACCAATTATTGTCATGATGAAAGGAATTAGTTATGGGGAAAAGTAACTTTCATATTACTTTTAAATGCATACCTAAATCATCTTTCACACATCCATCTATAAATGCACAAAATCTCTGTCTGTTTGTGGGTCTGTCAGTGTGTGTGTGTATGTGTGTCTGTCTGTCTTCCTCAGATACGTATCTCAAACCGTTCGTCAGACTGACCTCAGATTTTATAAGTGCTTTGCTGAGGTTACGAGGGTGTGCATCCCCGAGTATAGAGTTGCTCAGTGACAATAAGTAATTTTTATCAATAAAAGTTTATCCAGTGGGTGGGGTTTTGGATTGACTCCTTGGGTAATACGGCATCACGACCAGTCACCAGAGCACTCCACAAACAAAACAAGGAAGTGAAAAGCGACAAATTTGACCAGAAAAAGAGAATACTGACGATTTAGGTTGTGTGTCCACCAAACATGGGGGGGGAGGGGGGGTTCACTGTGGGTGAGACTATTTTCTATTCACTCTCTATATAGTCCAGCGTCTACAGCGCTGAAACGCTCTCAGCAGTGGCCACTTTTTATCACAGCATTCAGAGCTGAAAAAATTTCAACTTTTCAGACTACAGCTGAGCTTGTCAATGTCAGACCTTTCTTAGCAGCCAATCAGAATAAGGAAGGGCGGGACATAGGATGCCAGTACAGTCTGTACTCAGACTCCTGCTTTCCTTGTCATCATATTTTGCATCCAGAGCTCCTACCTGACATAATTGGCCCTTTCAGGGCAGAAATGAGGCACCAATCACTAGCAGTGCGATGCCAAGCACGGCACAGACCCGCGCTCGGCATCATTACAGTGCCCCTCCCTTAAGGGGTGGGGCCCAGACACCCCACCGTAACAACAAGGGAAGAAATTAACCCCCTCCCCCCAAAAAAAGGAACTACCAAAAACATGGTGATGGGAGGATCCAGGCCTGGGGGGAGTGACACAAACCCAACAAAACAAACAAACATGATCACAAACCAAACCAAAACAGGAGCCAAAAAAGTCAAGCGGAACAAGTTAAACAATGGATGAGTTCAGGTCGTCTCCCGGAGTCCTGGCTCCACCCGACCATCAGGCGGAAAAGGTAGGGCGGCTTACCAGGTCTCCAAAGCCACCAAAATGGATGAATGAGTCCATCAGGTGGTCTTCCAGGACTCCGAATCCACCCAAGCCTCCCCACGTCTCTGGGCCAGCGGGTCACGGAGCACGACACACCTCCTCCTGGAGGCGGCAGCTGGAACCAGTGCTCACCGCCGACCCCCGGACCCAGACGATGGGCACCCAATGAGGAAGATGGTGGTAGGAGAACCACGACGGACCTGGATGTGGACAGAGGACCCACTGCAGCCTTGGACATAGGCGCAGCCCCCTCAGTGATCCCGGACTGGGACAGAGCTGCACCCTCGGAGGCCCCGGACTGAGGCATTGCAGCACCCTCGAAGGCCCTGGACTGAGGCATAGCAGCACCCTTGGCCGGAGGAGCTGGACCCATGAAGACCTCAGGCGGTGGACTCGAACCCACAGAGACCTCTAGCGTAGCTGGATGATCCCCGGTGACCCTGGTGGAAAGCTCAGATGGAAAGGAAGGAAGGACAGGGTCAGGGTCACCGGTAGCAGTGGAACCCGGTGAGGCAAGCTCAGGTGCAGCTAACAGCTGCACCCGCCTGTTCCCACCAAGAGCCAGACAAGATCTTTCCAAAACAGAAACAAAGAAAACAAAGGAGAACACTTGCCTGAGCTCAAGTTCCACCACTGTCCAGTACGCCGTCGATCTGGATGACAATGTCTCGGGCCCGGCCCCCTGGAGGTCCAGCTCGGGCTCTGCTGTGGCGGCCCCAGCAGCAGGCATGATGGGCAAAGCAGTCCCGGAACCCCCTGGTGATGTGACTCACGCAGGTGGCTCACCCAGTGTGGCGACAGGAGATCCGCTTTCTGTTGGTGCTGAATCCAGCATTGTTGAAACCTGGGGATGTTTCCTCGTCTGCGCAGGTTCTGGATTGCAGGTAGCCCTCTTCCTCTGTCCAGACCGTGGCTGCGGGGCTGGATCCAGGTTTTCCAGGGCCACCGGCTCCTCCTCTGTCCGGCGGCTTAATCCCAGAACCGGCGGACTCTCGGGGGAAATTGGAGGAGACACAGAGAGAGCAGGTAAGGTCTTTGTAGCTGCAGCAGGTGGTGAGGACTTAGTGGACTGCACTAACTGAGCCTCACCCCCGGGAATCATGCAAGGTAATTCATACGATGGTGAAATAGAGTGAAAAAGCACTTGCTTGTTTTCCCAGGGTACTGTGGTTCCTGCTACAGCAAGCCCAGTTTCTTTCAGAATTTCTTGTGTGGAGTTTGCATGTTCTCCCTGTGCTGCGTGGGTTTTACTCCGGGGGCTCCAGTTCTCTCCCACAATCCAAAGACATGCATGTTAGATTAATTGGTTGTTCTAAATTCTCCCTAGATATCTGTCTCCCATAGGCCCTTAGAGTAGAGGGTTTGTACTAGTGAAGCGCTTTGAGTGGTCTTTGAGACTAGAAAAGCGCTGTATAAGTACAGGTCCTTATCCCCCTTCCTTTCCGTGACTGCGGTGGTCATGGGCCCCTCTGGAGAACATGGAGGAGCCGCCCCTACAGACACGGTGATGGGCGGAGCCGGGGAAGAATCAGCTGGGCTCTTAGCAGCGAGAGAAGGTGCTGTGGAGGAGGGCGAAACAGCTGCAACGACCCAGGGAGGGGGAGCTGATGAGACAGTCAGCGAGGGAACCCTAGAGGCTGAAGCTGCTGTAGTTCCTTTCTGACATGGCGATGGCAAAACCGCTGGCTGAGAGACAGAGGAGTTCCTGTAGCTGGTCAATGGCGGCCTGTAGCTGGGCAATGGTGGAGGAGTTGTGGCAACTGGACCTAGTGACTGTCTTCCATCTGCTTCTGTACAGATGGGTCACGGGGAGGAGTAGAGTTCTGCGCCAGGAGGTGGCATCTTCAGGCTGGTGATGATCCAATCGCAAATCCCGGAAATCGCTGTTGGAGAGCGGAGACGGTGGACAGCAGCTCAGCGAACTCGGGATAATTACCTAACCCGGGATGCGCTTCCACAATCCCAACTGCTGCCACCACGCTCTCCAGAACCTTCTTCGGGCCGCGGGAGGCAAGGGCTTCAGCAACATAACTCCGGATGAACTCAGCTGCTCACTGCTCATTCATGCTGGGACCCTCGGCTGCCAGCCTCCTTCGGCACGCTAGGGACATACTGACAACCTCTCCTTCCAGCCACGACAAAGGTGAGTGAAAGAACAAAAAAGAAAAAAGGCAAACCCACCGCCGCTGGCACCTACTGGCAGTGACCTACTGTCATAATTGTCCCTTTCAGGGCAGAAATGAGGCACCAATCACCAGCAGTGAGTTTGCACATTTAATAAAGAATAAACACAAAATAACAGCCATGAAGGCAACTTCCAAAAAGGCAACAACAAAGGACCACGAAGGGTGATTTACAAAAGGCTATTTACAAAGACCATGAAGGGTGATTACAGAAAAATACTAATGAAAAAAAAACCCACAAAAGGTAACTTACATATAACAGGTGAGGTAGGGAACAAAGCAGAAGAAACACTGGAATTGAACGTAGGGATTCCATTCAGCACAAGACGAGGTCGCTGCGAGGAATAATCCCCGCAAGCGAGCTTAAATAGTAATACAGGGACTGAAACATGAATCAGGTGTGGAGTGAAAGTGATTAACTAAACACAAACAGCTGTGACAACCGTGAAAAGACTTGACAGCCGGAAGTCACAAACTGCGCTGTCAAAATAAAAGCACAAAGCATAATGGACGAGAAATCAAGACTAAATACAAATACAGAAAAAGAGAAAAACCACAAAGACCCGAATGCGGCACAGACCCGCGCTCGGCATCATTACACTACCAGTGATAGAATACGTTTCCTGTCCATTGTTATTTCAAGACCGCTATTAAAAAAATAAGTAGAAAGTCTGACCATAAGAAAAGCAGAAGTGCTTAGCTGTGAGTGACAAGCTGTTGCTGGGATACAGGGCAGACTTTTTTATCCAGAGCGCAGTGCACAAGCGCTGAAAAAAAGACGTTCAGGGCGGTCAGGCGACAAAAGACGCATTTAAAATTATATTTCAGCGTAGGGCTGCAGCTAATGACTATTTTATGGCTCGGGTAATCACCCACTCTAATCGAAGATTACTTGAGTAATCTGATACTTTTTAAAAAAAAAGAAACTTGCATTGACCAACATTTGTGGAACTTTCTTTCCTAAAGAGCAGTAGTAATTGTACCAAACACTCAAAACAGGTACACATTTATTGCAATGTTTATTGCATAGAACATAACTTTAAACGGTACGTTACACCATAAAGTTCCTTTTGCTAGCCATTACCGTCTGTTAGCATCCGCTGTTAGCATCCAGATGCTCACGGTGGTGGCTAGATGTTCTTTGGTCATATAAGCATAATTAGTGTAGCTGACTACATTCTATTCATCTTAATTTTAAATCTCAATCACGTCCCTTATCTCGGATGTGCTGGCTGTGCATGATGTGGGATGCTTTCTATCGAGACTCTATTAACATCAGACGTAGCATGCTAGCTCACCGCTCAGCTTTACCATATACACACTGCACAATGTTTTCCTTCAATTTGAGCTTGAAGTGATTCCAGACTTGAGATACTCTTGTCATTTTTTAAAATTTTCTTTATCTTTGCCAACCCATCACTATGCCACTCAGCACTGTTGAACAAATCTGCATTTTGTTTAGGTAGCATGACCAGAAGAAGGTCATATAGACCGGAAGTGCCACATTAAATGACACATCAAGGCATAAATTTTGGGTCGAGAATTTTTTGTAACTGAATTATTTGGATTATTTGAGTAATCGTTGCAGCCCTATTATAAGAACAAAACACCGAACATTATTATACACAGCAGAATTGCCCTCTTGGCTGCAACTGTTGCATCAGTGTTCCCATTTGTCAATAAATAAAAAATAATTTATTTCGTTATTTGTGCATTTTTGTGTGCTTGGTCACACGCTTGGTTGTCATTTAGACAAGTGTGCATATGTGTCTGCATATGATATGCAATTGATCTGGCCATTCGGCTCCACAGTCATGGTGGTATTATTATGAAACTTTTAATTTTTAGATAGCTGTGCACCAGGAGGAGCGCCATGTTGAATCCACGGTGCCGCAAAGGACAGCGGTGGCACACAGGTGAAGCAGCAGTCAAGACTTCCATAGGCTGGGCTGCACCCCCTCCCCTCCGCGCACCTCATGTTCTTCACATATGGCGAATTATCCTTTAGAGCTATGCAATCACAGCAACATTATAGTATAATTTTTTAAGCATTAAATCTTCAGTATTCTCTTTTTCTGGTCAAATTTGTTGCTTTTCACTTCCTTGTTTTGTTTATGGGGCGCTCTGGTGACTGGTCGTGATGCCGCATATTATCCAATCAGTACGGAGTCAATCTGAAACCCTGCCCACACTCCTAGAGGCCATAGCATTAGGAAATGGAGTGGTTGCTAAATTTTTTTTGATACAAATTTCATATTTTGACTGAGCAACTCCATACTCAGGGATGCACACCCTCATAACCTCAGCAAAGCACTTATAAAATCTGAGGTCAGTCTGACGTATGTTTCGGGAGATATCTGAGGAACAGACACACAAACAGACAGAGATTTGTTGCATTTATAGATAGATATCATTGCAGTAAACTATGGAAAAAACCATCTGCTTTAAAATTTGAAATTCTTCCCACAACTTTCAGTGCAAAAAAACTTTTCAAAACATTGCAACTTTTTAAAATAGCTCCCACAAATTCAGGCTTTTTGGGCCACAACAATCATAAAAACATCCCGCGAAATCCTGGAGGGACTGTCTAATGAAAGGTGACACTCAGGGCTATCTTACCCCATATCCAGATACACTTTCAGTAGTAATGACACAGAGTAGCTAAAGTATAAACATTAACCCCAAGGTTGGTAGAAGTGACTCAGCTTTGTAGAATTAACCGAGCATTATGCATGGGAGATGCACGGGCTTTATCGGGGCGTGTGTGACGTAGGGCTGCAACGATTAGTCAGTGATGTCAACGTCAATCATAAAAATTTCCATCCATCCATCTTCTGCCGCTTAAGCCTTTCGGGTCGCGGGGGGGCTGGAGCCTATCCCAGCATCTTTGGGCGAGAGGCAGGGTACACCCTGGACAGGTCGCCAGTCCATCGCAGGGCCAACACAGAGAGACAGACAACCATTCACTCTCACATCCACACCTAAGGACAATTTAGAATCCCCAGTTGATTCCAATTAACCTAACCTGCATATCTTTGGCATGTGGGAGGAAACCGGAGTACCCGGAGTAAACCCACGCAGACACGGGGAGAACATGCAAACTCCACACGGAAGGGTCACCGATGGTCTGGGGGTGGGATCGATCTCACAATGGTCAAGGGTGGAATCGATCCCATGACCTTCTTGCTGTGCTGCCACTGTGCTAACCACTGCGCCACCATGCTACCCTCATAAAAATTTGTTGATGCAAAATTTTATTGTCGTTTAATTTTAAAGTTTATGGAAATGCCATGGAAATGTTCAGTTGTAGCTGCAGTTAATTACCCACGGACTCCTGCCACAGACGTGCTAACAAGGCTAGCAGGCTAAACAACCATCATCCAGGTGAAATTTTGGAGGCCCGGACATTTTTTTCAGGTGAGACCCCCGTTGGATAATGTGAACCTAAGCATGACGGTGTTTTGGGGATTTCCACAGCAGGTTGAGCACAGCTGCAGAAGTTATAAGGGCAACTCCACCCATCTGCAACTCACTTAGACAGTGAAATCACGACTATTCACGTGTTTACATTGAGTTAAAATGCAATTGTGCCGCACGAAAAATATGCCTGTACGCATTTGGTCTGAACACACCTTTAGGCATTTTTAGGGAAACTGGCTGGAAACTTTAAGAAGTCATAATGTGTTATCAGTAAAGAAAACTTTATCAAATTTGCTTTAGCTTAGATGATGATGAAGGTTCATTACTGCCATCTGGTTTTGCCAGTAATCAATCTGCAAGTGTCCAACTTTAAGGAGGTACTAATTAGGTGGTCATCTAAGCACAGTAAGATACATGAAAGCTATGAATAAAAATCAGTTTTAGTGCATTTGGAAAGTATTCACAGTGCTTCACTTTTTCCACATTTTGTTATGTTACAGCCTTATTCCAAAAGGGATTAAATTCATTTTTCCCCTCAAAATTCTACACACAATACCCCCCAGTGACAATGTGAAAAAAGTTTTGTTTTTTTGAGATTTTTGCAAATTTATTAAAACTAAAAAAAAATTTAAAAATAAAAATCACATGTACATAAATATTCACAGCCTTTGCCATGAAGCTCAAAATTTAGTTCAGGTGCATCCTGTTTCCACTGATCATCCTTGAGATGTTTCTGCAGCTTAATTGGAGTCCACCTGTGGTAAATTCAATTGATTGGACATGATTTGGAAAGGCACACCTGTCTATATAAGGTCCCACAGTTGACAGTGCATGTCAGAGCACAAACCAAGCATTAAGTCAGAGGAAATGTCTGTAGACCTCCAAGACAGGGTTGTCTTGAGACACAAATCTGGTGAAAGGTACAGAAACATTTCTGCTGCTTTGAAGGTCCCAATGAGCACAATGGCCTCCATCCGTAAATGGAAGAAGTTCGGAACCACTGAGACCCTTCCTAGAGCTGGCCGTCCATCTAAACTGAGCAACCGGTGGAGAAGGGCCTTAGTCATGGAGGTGACCAAGAACCCGATGGTCACTCTGTCAGAGCTCCAGCATTCCTCTGTGGAGAGAGGAGAACCTTCCAGAAGGACAACCATCTTTGCAGCAATCCACCAATCAGGCCTGTATGGTAGAGTGGCCAGATGGAAGCTACTCCTTAGTAAAAGGCACATGGTAGCCCACCCGGAGTTTGCCAAAAGGCACCTGAAGGACTCTCAGACCATGAAAAACAAAATTCTCTGGTCTGATGAGACAAAGATTGAACTCTGTGGCATGAACGCCAGGCATCATGTTTGGAGGAAACCAGGCACCGTTCGTAACCATGCTAATGTTGGTAGTAGCATCATGATGTGGGGGATGTTTTTCAGCGGCAGGAACTGGGAGACTAGTCAGGATAGAGGGAAAGATGAATGCAGCAATGCACAGAGACATCCTGGATGAAAACCTGCTCCAGAGCACTCTTGACCTCAGACTGGGGCGACGGTTCATCTTTCAGCAGGACAATGACTCTAAGCACACAGCCAAGATATCAAAGGAGTGGCTTCAGGACAACTCTGTGAATGTCCTTGAGTGGCCTAGCCAGAGCCCAGACTTGAATCCAACTGAACCTCTCTGAAGAGATCTGAAAATGGCTGTGCACCGACACTTCCCATCCAACCTAATGGAGCTTGAGAAGTGCTGCAAAGAGGAATGGGCGAAACTGCCCAAAGATAGGCGTGCAAAGCTTGTGGCATCATATTCAAAAAAACTTGGGACTATAATTGCTGCCAAAGGTGCATCAACAAAGTATTGAGCAAAGGCTGTGAATACTTATGTACATGTGATTTCTTAGTTTTTTTTATTTTTAACAAATTTGCAAAAAATCTAAAAAAAAAAACCCAACCTTTTTTTCACATTGTCATTATGGGCTATTGTGTGTAAAATTTTGAGGAAAAAAATAAATTTAATCCCTTTTGGAATAAGCCTGTAACATAACAAAATGTGGAAACAGTGAAGTGCTGTGAACACTTTCTGGAGGCACTGTATTACACAAATAAGAGATTTGAGTTCTTCCAAAGTTGAAACTTACGTACATATACACATATGTCTAAACGGTAAAATCAGATAAAGTGATAATTTTGTAGTGGTTTCTTTGGTCTCTCTCTTTTTTTTTTTTCAGAGCAGTATTTTGACTGTTTTTTTTTTTTCTTAAAATACTATGTTGACATTTTTTTGTCAAAATTTTGAATTTATTAGCAAAATGCAAAACTTTTTTTTTAATGTGGCCTATTACCCCTTTGTATTTTAACCCCTTGTACTCCGGGCAATTTTCCTAAAAATGCCAAAAAATAACGTGCCCAAAGTAAATCGAAAGCTGTTATTCAACCCTTTGCAGCATCTTCATGGGGTTGGTCTCATTTAAAAGAAAACACTTTGAATTTTTTGGCAAAAAAAACATAATCTCTCTACGTGCTCCGGCCACTGAGTTACAGTCATCTAAACATACTGAACTTGAAGAAAATAAATTTGGCCACGGTGTTTTTTTCGATACAAATGCTTGCAAATAACACACAGCTGTCCGATCCGGCTGGAAAATGCAACAGAAATGTAGAACCAAGTGTTATCAAGCTGAGATCCAAATTTGGTAACAATACCACAAAAAAGGAATATTTTACACAGCTTTGTTCTCAGGTAGTTCCCAGGCATTTTGGAACTGTACCAAATTGTGCCAAATGGCACAGTTTGGAAAAACGTCTGTAACTTTTGAATAATTCAATGTAGAATCTTCATTTTGGGCTCTAATGAAAGGTCACATTCAGGGCTGTGTCTGTGTGTGGGGGGGGGGCGGTTGCCCCCCCCCCCCGCTACAAAGGACGGAGTTCGGCCCTCGCTACATGACGGATTACACTCGTTGCATGTTTCCACAGCGACACTGTCACAGCGGCTTCCCCCCCCTCGCTACTGTTTGTGTGTGGGGGGGGGTTGTCCCCCCCCCCTCGCTACTGTATGTGTGTGGGGGGGGGGGTTGTCCCCCCCCCCTCGCTACAGAGGACGGCCATCGCTACATGACGGAATAGACTCATATGCTTCCCCCTGCGGACCGGGGGGCGTTTGAACCGTGAACGCCCCCCCCCCCCGCTCCTCTTCTGCAGCGGGGGGGGGGGGCGTTCACGGTCCGAACACGGCAAAGGAACCGTTTATCGCGGCGCACGCACTTCGTACTTCGTGCGCCGTACAGTTGTAATTTACCGATCGGTCAAAAGTCATTTTTTGATTACAATTTTCAGGGATAAATAATAACTTATCTTATAACACCTTACCTCTTCACAGCAGCAGAGTCCTGGCGAACTTCTCTTCCCCATTGTCAGACGAACGCGACGCTGGTCCGCTCGTGGATCCCGGTCAAAACATAATTCCATTATTGCCGTTTTGGCGAATGATTTACGACTTTTGTCGTCGGCCTCTGTCGGTCTATGATGACGGAAGAGAATCCTAAACGTCTATTCTGCTGGAATGAGTGCAGGTCCCACTTGTGGGTGTTCTCCATGCTGCTGGGTCTGTAGCAGGTTCGTCCAGCGTCCTTTTTTTTCATCAGCTGCAACAGTAAATCTCTCTTCACCCAGCCCGAACTTCTGTGCTTCAATTGGCTCCTGCATTCACAGTAGGCGGGTCCTCCTTCCTAGGTTTTCATTCATTAGTTCTTCAAGGTTTCAGAAACCCAATTCAAGGCTCTTATTAGTCGAATCAGAGGTCAATCAGATGAACTAATCTGTCCGCGGCTGTGTCTGCAGCTTTTTTTTTCAGTGGCGCTTGAAGGCCACACCACCTACATCACTACCATCAGTATCTCTATCATGCGTCATGCGTCCGAGAACGCACGAGTGCGCTCTCGTGCGCCCTCGTGCGCCCTAGGATGCAGAGACTTGCCCGCCCGCGGAACAACGGAGCGCAAGTGGTTAAGTCATGATCTAGCACATAGTTGTTTTATGTTCTGATGTCATAGTCCTCTGTCCATGTTTGTTGTTTAAAATAAATGTAATCCCCTTGTAATTACAATAGTTTTTGTATTGTGGGAGATGTAGTTAACGTCTTTCTTTTTTGTTTTGCAGCAATATTTCAGTCACTGCAGAGGAATAGCAATGGAGAAGACTGATGTGTGTAGCCACGTAAAAGTGGTTGTTCGAGTGAGACCCGCAAATGAAAACGATAAGCATGAGAATTGTCGCAATGTGGTCCAAGTTGTTGATAAGCACATGCTTATATTTGACCCAAAGGAAGAGGACCTATCATGTTTTGGGCCACAGAGAGTAAGAAACAGAAATATCCACAAAAAGGTTAACAAAGACCTAAAGTTTGTTTTCGACCACGTCTTTGATGAGAACGCTACTCAGGTTGACATTTTTGAGAACACCACTAAAGGAGTGCTGGATGGTGTGATGCATGGATTCAACTGTACAGGTAGGAATCCAATTAAAAACTGCTAATATGTTAACATCTATCCACAGTCTGTCACAATAAATTCTGTACATACATACAGGGGGGGAAAATGAGGATGCATTGAGACCAGGATAATCCGGGGATCTCGGTTCAACTGGGCAGGGAATGCCGAGAATTTTCACACCTTTGTTTGGTTTGGTTTGCATTCACACTGCAGCGGACCAAACTTCCTGGACAGTGTCACGCGGTTACAACAACTGCTTGTTTAGGGAGCTATTGCCAAAACCACCACTAACCAGGAAGAAAAAATCTTGGCAAAGAAGAAAACTCAGGCTCATCGATTGGCCAGGACCGAAAACGGAAATCCATTCCCTTCAGCCGGGTTGTTTGTCCGCCACAAACAAAACATTTGTTAATTTTTCTCCTCGGCTTTTTCCGGTAAAAGGATTTCTCGGATTCACGCGGTTGTCTTTATTGTTATTTTCTACCCAAAATGTACTACGGTAAACACCACTTCCTCTTCTCAGACTGTGTGTCGCTATGGTTACACAAACGCTGAGGGGCACTTCCACCCTTTGGTCCGCTGGATAGTCCATTTGGATTCACACTGCATGCGGAGCGCACCAGACTTCATTTGCAAAAGAATTGAGACCCCTGTTTTCAGGGGGACCAGACTTCGCTTGTTTGGTGCGCACCGCGTTCAGACAGCACCAAATGAACTAAACTATCTGCGGAAGCCACTGTTTGGTCCTTTGGTCTGGATCAAACAGTGGTCGTCTGAATGCGCCCTAAGTATTGAACATGTCAAGATTTTTCTCATTAAACATATTTCTGATGGAGCCATTGACCTGAGATTTTCACCAGATATTAGGAACAACCCAAGTAATCCATACATCCAAAGAAATCAAGGCAACTGTGTTCACAAAACAAGTTGTACTGAATAAATTGTAATGACACAGGGAATAAGTATTGAACACACTTGGTGAAATTCATTTAATATTTAGTAGAAAAGCCTTTGTATGGAATAACAGCTTCCAGACGCCTTCTGTATGGAGAAACTAGGCGCAGGCATTGATCTGTCTGTCACCATGTGCTGAAAAACACCCCACACCATGATGCTCCCACCTCCAAACTTCACTGTTGGTATGGTGTTTTGGGGCTGATGTGTAGTGCCATTTCGCCTCCAAACATGCTGTGTGTTGTGGCATCCAAAAAGTTCTGACCAGACTATATTCTCCGAGTATTTTACTGGTTTGCCCAGCAAACTTTAAATGACCTTCAACATTCTTTTCTTCAGCAATTGAGTCTTGCGAGGTGAGCGATCATTGAGCCTATATCATTACCTATATAGCCTATGGCATTTCTTATTGTTTTCTTTGAAACAGCAGTACCTGCTAACTCCAGGTCTTTCTGGAGCTCTCCACGAGTGGTCTTTGTCTCTTGGATAACTCTTCTGATAATTCTTTTGACTCATCTGTCAGAAATCTTGCAAGTAGCACTTGGTCATGGCCGGTTTATGGTAAAACGATGTTCTTTCCACCTCCGAATGATGGATCCAATAGTGCTCAATGGAACATTCAGCGGTTTAGAAATGCACCTGTAACCAATGCCATCATTAGGTTTTGCAACAATAAGACAAGGCAAGTTTATTTGTTTTGCACATTTCGTGTACAAGACAATTCAAAGTGCTTTACATAAAGCATTACAGCAAGTTGGAAAAGGAATACATAATTTAAAAGCAAACTAAAAAGTAAATTGAAGAGAAACAAAAACAAACTAAAATAGAACAAGACAGAAATAAAAGTTACAGTACATTACAGTACAGTACATTAACAATTGATCTACTGAAAGGCTGTGGCAAATAGAGTTTTTAACCTTGATTTAAAGCAGCTGAGAGTTTCAGCAGCCCTGATGCTTTCTGGGAGTTTGTTCCATATGTGAGGGGCATAAAAACTGAATGCTGCCTCACCATGTTTTGTTCTAACTCTGGGCACAGATAGTAGGCCTGACCCTGATGACCTGAGGGCTCTGGGTGGTTCATAATGGACTAGCAGATCTATTTTATATACATATATTGTATACTTTATTGATCCCCAGAGGGAAATTCAGGGCATCCACATGGATGGATGAGGCAGCCACGGTGCGGCGCCAATCTCTTCACTATTTGCATACACATTCACACCTAGGGCCACTTTAGATTCTCCAGTTAACCTAATTCCTGAAATCTCAAGATCTGAAATGTATTTTGGCCCGAAACCATTCAGAGCTTTATAAACCAACAGCAGTATTTTGAAATCTATTCTTTGACAGACAGGAAGCCAGTGTAAAGATCGTAGGACTGGAGTTATATGATCCACTTTATGTGATCCAGCTGTCTGATGTACTTTTTTAGCAGACCTGTGAGGACAGCATTAACTACTAACTAACTAACTAACCTGCACTTATATAGCGCTTTTCTAGTCACAAAGACCACTCAAAGCGCTTTCACTAATACTAACCCTCTATTCTAAGGGCCTACAGTGATCCCTCGCTACTTCGCGCTTCACCTTTCGCGCCCTCAGTGCATCGCGGATTTTTCAAAAATATTCATCAAAAATTCAAAATTGAGAAATAATGGGCGGGCGCTAGCAGAAGGCAGGGAGACTACATTAGACCATCAGGTATCCACACGGAGAGCCGCACAACTCTCTGTTCGCTGTTGTCGTGTTGGCTCGGCTCGGAAATCTCGCAAGCTGATTGGCCGAGACGTTTCACCCCGCAAGCTGATTGGCCGAGACGTTTCACCCACCTCCTCTCCCTGCCGAGCACCCATGAAGGGAAGGAAGACCGCATTCATTGCTTTTTATCGCTCGTGTTACTTAGTCTCGCCGCGTGGAACTTTTTGCTGTTCTCTTGTGCCATTTTGTGCGAAATAGTCTTCCCGTCGAGCCACTACGCCGCCTCCTGCAGCTTCAGCTCTATCGGAAGCTGCCCTCGATGATCCTGCGCCTCCAGCACCTCACGATGAGGCGTCACCTGAGGAGCAGTAAAGCTCTCATTAACCTGTGCAGTAAATCATTTTCATCTTGAGTTACGCATCTTGTTATAAGAATAAAAGAGTTCTAAAAACATATTTATGTACACTTTGTTTACATCTACGTATGTATGTACACGTACACACACACACACGTATCATATGAGAGAGAGTGAGTGAGAGAATGAACGTACGTATTATTTATGGATGACGTCATTGGGGTGACGCTACTTCGCGGTTTTTCACTTTTCGCAGTTGGTTCTGGAACCCATTAACCGCGATAAGTGAGGGATCACTGTATAGGAAACAGATATCTAGGGACAATTTAGAACAGCCAGTTAACCTAACATGCATGTCTTTGGATTGTGGGAGGAAACCGGAGTCCCCGGAGTAAACACACGCAGCACAGGGAGAACATGCAAACTCCACACAGAAAGGTTCCAACCCCTGCCAACCTGGGGATTTGAACCAGGAACCTTCTAGCTGTAAGGCAACAGTGCTAACCACTGCACCACCGTGCTGCCCACAACAGTAGTCCAGTTTACTGAAGATAAATGCATGGACAAGTTTTTCTAGATAAGGTTGCAAAGGGCTAAAGAGAGCTTTTTGCTTCTACCCATCATGAGTTCTTAGTGCCGTGACAATCTGATATTCACAGATCTTTTTAAAGGCTATCAGTGAGGACTTAACCAGCTGAAATGAATTTGCACTGATGGAGGATGGGATTGCTTCCTAAATTCTGATGAATAAAGTCTTGATTTCTTTGTATGTATGGACACTTGGGTTGTTACTGATATCTGGTGAAAATCTCAGGTCAGTGGCTCCATCAGAAATACATTCATTCATTCATTGATCTTCTTCCGCTTAATCCTTTTTGGGTCGTGGGGGGGCTGGAGCCTATCCCAGCATCTTTGGGCGAGAGGCAGGGTACACCCTGGACAGATCGCCAGTCCATCACAGGGCTAACTCAGAGAGACAGACAACCATTCACTCTCACAGTCACACCTAAGGACAATTTAGAATCCCCAGTTTTGATGCCAATTAACCTAACTTGCATGTTTTTGGCATGTGGGAGGAAACCGGAGAAATCCCGGAGTAAACCCACGCAGACACGGGGAGAACATGCAAACTCCACACAGATCACTGTTGGTCGGGGGCTGGGATCGAACCCAGGATCCCTCGGCCAAGGGTGAGTTGCTGTGCTGCCGCAGTGCTAACCACTCTCCCACCGCGCTGCCCATCAGTGGTGTGAAAAAGTGTTTGTCTCCTTACTGATTTCTCATTTTTTTGTATGTTTGTCACACTTAAATGTTTCAGATCATCAAACAAATTTAAATATTAGACAAAGATAACACAAGTAAACACAAAATGCAGTTTTTAAATGAAGGTGTTTATTATTAAGGGAAACAAAAATCCAAACCTGCATGGCCCTGTGTGAAAAAGTGATTGCCCCCTAAACCTAATAGCTGCTGGGCCACCCTTAGTAGCACAACTGCAGTCGAGCATTTGCGATAACTGGCAGTGAGTCTTTTACATTGCTATGGAGGAATTTTGGCCCACTCATCTTTGCTTTGCAGAATTGAATTCATGGTTCCATTTGGCGCAGCAAGTCTTCCAGGTCCTGAAGCAGCAAAACATCCCCAGATCATCACACTATCACCACCACATTTTACTGTTGGTATGAGCTTCCTTTTCTGAAATGCTGTGTTACTTTTACGCTGGATGTAATGGGACACACCCCTTCCAAAAAGTTCAACTTTTGTCTCGTCAGTCCACAGAGTAGTTTCCCAAAAGTCTTGGGGATCGTCAAGATGTTTTCTGGCAAAACTGAAATGAGCCTTTATGGTCTTTTTGCTCAGCAGGGGTTTTTGTCTTGGAACTCTGACATGCAGGCCATTTTTGCCCAGTCTCTTTCTTATGTTGGAGTCATGAACACTGACCTTAACTGAGGCAAGTGAGGCCCGCAGTTCTTTGGATGTTGTTGTGGGGTTTTTGTAACCTCTTGGATGAGTCGTCACTGCACTCTTGTGGTAATTTTGTTCGGCCGGCCACTCCTGTGAAAGGTTCACTACTGTTCCATGCTTTCGCCATTTGTAGATAATAGCTCTCACTGTGGTTCGCTGGAATCCCCAAGCTTTAGAAATGGCTTTATAACCTTTTCCAGACTGATAGATTTCAGTTTCTTTGTTTCTCATTTGTTCCTGAATTTCTTTGGACTGCAGCGTGATGTCCAGCTTTTGAGGATCTTTTGATCTACTTCACGTTGTCATGCAGGTCCTATTTAAGTGATTTCTTGACTGACAACAGGTGTGGCTAGAGAAATTGAACTCAGCTTTCCAGAGATGTGATAAACCACAGTTAATTTATGTTTTAACGGGGGAAACAATCACTTTTTCGCACAGCATTGTATATTTAATGAGAAAAATGTTGATGAGTTCAATACTTATTTCCCCCGTTTGCTGTTAGAGTTTACTGTTACATTCTCATATCTTGAGGTATAGTTTTATGCTTTCTGACATAGAGAATGAGTTTTAATTTATTGTTTTATTGCAGAACTTTAAAAATGGAGGTCTGTAAACAATATATTTCAAAATACAGTAGTTTGTCCTCATGTTTGTTTTGATTGAATTATACAACCCAACCAACAATGTAATTTGGTTCAGTCATTGGTTCAGTAGATTTTCAGTAAAGAGTCCCTATTGTGCATTTTGGGGTTTCCCTTTTATTTTTGTAGGTTTAAGAACGACTTGTGACATTATGTTGTCTGCAAAATCAAACAGCCTGGAGTTCTGTCCCACAGAAACTAGGACTACAGATCTTCCGGAAATGCCTTGTTTGGGTTTGCTGTTCTCTTCCTGGCTAGTCTGGTGTGCCCTCTCTTGGGGGAGAAAAGGGAAAAACATTTCCCACTGAACCTCAGAACTCGCATAGCTATAGTTTAGCTAGCTTAACTATCAAGCTAGCTTGGCGTCTTTTCTGAAAATTCTAGTCACCCCACAAGATATCTGTGGTTCCAGCTTGTTCATTAATCCACAGTCAGTAATATACTGTATATCACATCATTCTGGCCTGTTTTATTATTTTTTCTGGCATGGCATGGGCACCAGGGTTGTGAGTTTTGCTTGCTTCATCAGGACAACCAGGTATTTTAAGACTCTCTTTTTGGTTTAGTTGTTAGTCAGTTGTATATCTTGCACCGTTCTTACTTATTTTATTATATTTTTGCTGTGATCGCCAGGTTTATTTGGCTGGTAATATTAGCTGATATGAGCAGCCACAGCCAGGATTTGTGACCATCTTCGAGGTCAACTTGCAGTGTATAAATGGTAAAATAAAAATGGTAAATGGCGTTCACTTATAAAGCGCTTTTTAGTCACCTCCGGATGACCACAGTACTTTACAGATCCTGCTATCCTTCCACTCACACACTGATGGCAACAGAGCACTGGCCTGGCCCACAAGGAGCAACTGGGGGTTCATTGTCTTGCTCAAGGACACTTTGACGTGCAGACTGCAGACAGAGCGGGAATCGAACCAGTGACCCTCCGATCAGTAGTCGGCCACACTACACCTGTGCCACAGCCGCCCCACAAGGCCAGCCACTAAACGTCTATTTATATCCATTTTCTATCTATTTTGTCCATTCTCACTAGACACCCATTTTCCCAGCTGGATCATCAACCAGTTCTTGACCATGTACAGCTCTGTTTGAAAGTTTACATACCTTCAGGGTGTATAATTTTATCAGTACAACTCCATGAATGCCACTGATTATTCACACACACTTTTGGCTGTCCCCTATTTGGGGTCACGACAGCGGATCATGGGTTTGCATATTGATTTGGCAAGCATTTTATGCCGGATGCCCTACCTGGCGCAACCCTCCCCATTTACCCGGGCTTGGCGTCAGCACAGGAAGTACACTGATTTTTGTGCTTCCCCTGTGGCTGGGTAGCCAACTTTCCTTTCCTCATTCTGTATATTCTGAGCACCAAGTCAGAATGCAGAAAGTAACATTTTTATGGTCTTTGGTATGATGCGGCTTGTGCTTGAACCCACATCCTCTCAGCTGTAGGGCAGATGCTCTACCACTGATTACTATTGGTAATAAAATACGAGTGTGATATTAAATTTACATACCTCCAGGGTGTGTAAACTTTCAAGCACTTTATATTCATATTGTTTTAGCTCCTTTTATTATATTTTATTCTTTGCACTGGACACCTCCTCAAAAAGCAACAGTTAGCTGCTGTTAGCAGAGTTAGTCATTCACTCCTTCGGAGTTGTTTCTGTGCTCCACGGGGACAGGTCATTGTTATTTACCACTCAAACTACACAACCCTGCCTTTGATAATTGTTTATTCGGGTATTTAAACTAACATTCAGCCAGTCTTTGTTAGTATGTTACTTTGTCTGACAAAGGAGGCTAAATGCTAACATTAACCTCAAACATTCACTATTGTCAGACATTACAAACCATAATATACAGTACAGTGGTGTGGAAAAAGTGTTTGCCCTCATCCTGATTTCTCATTTTTTTGTATGTCACACTTAAATGTTTCAGATCATCAAACAAATTTAGATATTAGAGATAACACAAGTAAACACAAAATGCAGTTTTTAAATGGTGTTTATCAGTAAGGGCAAAAATAATCCAAACCTACATGGACCTGTGTGGAAAAAGTGATTGCCCCCTAAACCTAATAACTAGTTGGGCCACCCTTAGCAGCAACAACTGCAAGCAAGCATTTGCGATAACTGGCAGTGAGTGTTTTCCAGTGCTGTGGAGGAATTTTGGTCCACTCATCTTTGCAGAATTGTTGTAATTCAGCCACATTGGGGGGTTTTTGAGCATGAACCGCCTTTTTAAGGTCATGCCACAGCATCTCAATCTGACTCCGGTCAGGACTTTGACAAGGCAACTCCAAAGTCTTCATTTTGTTTTTCTTAAGCCATTCAGAGGTGGACTTGCTGGTGTGCTTTGGATCATTGTCCTGCTGCAGAACCCAAGTGCGCTTCAGCTTGAGGTCACCAACAGATGGCCGGACATTCTCCTTCAGGATTTTTTAGTAGACAGCCGAATTCATGGTTCCATTTACCACAGCAAGTCTTCCAGGTCCTGAAGCAGCAAAACAGCCCCAGACCATCACACTACCACCACCATATTTTACTGTTGGTATGATGTTCCTTTTCTGAAATGCTGTATTACTTTTACATTTGATGTAATGGGAGACACACCTTCCATAACGATCAACTGTTGTCTTGTGAGTCCACAGAGTATTTTCCCAAAAGTCTTGGGGATCATCAAGATGTTTTTTGGCAAAACTGAGATGAGCCTTTATGTTGTTTTTTCTCCGCAGTGGTTTTCGTCTTGGAACTCTGCCATGCAGGCCATTTTTGCCCAGTCTCTATCATGTGGAGTCATAAACACTGACCTTAACTAAGGCAAGTGAGGCCTGCAGTTCTTTGGATGTTGTTGTGGGGTCTTTTGTGACCTTTTGGATGAATCATCGCTACGCTCTTGGGGTAATTTTGGTCGACCGGCCACTCCTGGAAAGGGTTCACCACTGTTCCATGTTTTCGCTATTTGTGGATAATGTCTCTCACTGTGGTTCGCTGGAATTCCAAAGCTTTAGAAATGGCTTTATAACCTTTTTTCAAACTGATAGCTCTCACTTACTTTGTTTCTCATTTGTTCCTGAATTTCTTTGTATCGCAGCATGATGTCTAGCTTTTGAGGATCTTTTGGTCTACTTCACTTTGTTACGCAGGTCCTAGTTAAGTGATTTCTTGATTTAGAACAGGTGTGGCAGTAATCAGTGCAGTTGTGCTACTAAGGGTGGCCCAGCAGTTAATAGGTTTAGGGGCAATCACTTTGTCACACAAGGCCATGCAGGTTTGGATTTTTGTTTCCCTTAATAATAAACACCTTCATTTAAAAACTACATTTTGTGTTTACTTGTGTTATCTTTGTCTAATATTTAAATTTGTTTGATCTGAAACATTTAAGTATGACAAACAAAAAAAAAAAAAGAAATCAGGAAGGTGGAAACACTTTTTCCAGACCGCTGTATTTAACTCATAATGCACAAACCAAAATGGCAATTTTTTTATGTTTTTGAACCTGAATTTTTTTTTTTTTCCTGGAAATTAATCCGCAGGTGATTAGTCGACTATCAAATTAGTTGTTGATTAATTTTCTGATGATTTACTAGTCAATTAGTTGACTAATCGTTACAGCACTAAAACGAAGATGTCAAAAAATTGATGAAAGAGGGAGTGAAGGGTGAACTGTTGTTAGCATTTAACACAATATTCCACAAAATTTAAAAGAATATTCCACAAAACATACAACTTTGAGAAGTCCTCCGTCCCAGTGTTTAAAATGGTACTACAGTAATTGAATCCTGTAGTGTTTTGATCAAAGCATGTGACAGACATTTCATTAACACACCTGGGAGCGGTGTCAACGTGGGAAAAAGTGCATAATAAGATCTCTTTAAGGATCTACTCAATAAGACTGACGAGCTAGCGGCTATCTCCCGCTATGAGAGCGTCTTCAGAGAGATTAGCTTGATGTTGTTTACTGAGACGTGGCTAACAGAACTAGCAACAGATGCTAACATCAAACTGGAGGGTTTCCACACAATACGGGCAGCCCGGACACCAGACAGTGGGAAGGCAAGGGGCGGAGGTAATGTATGTCAATAACAGCTGGTGCAGACCGGGACGTATCACGGTTAAACAACAACACTGCAGCAAAGACATTGAGTTGCTAGCTGTTAGCATGCGGCCTACCTATCTCCTGAGGGAATACTCACATGTGATCTGCATTGTTATTTATGCAAATCCGATGGCGAACTCTGGGACAGCGCATGACACCAACCACTCAGTAACTGGCAGGCTGCTGACAGAACACCCAGAGGCTCTCCTCCTCATCTCAGGTGTTTTCAACCATATTTCACTGTCCCCCATTCTGCCCACCTTCACCCAGTATGTCACATGCCACACTAGAGACGATAAAACACTGGACTTATTCTATGCTAACACTAAGGAGGCGTACACTTCATCACCACTCCCCCCACTCGGGAGATCGGATCACAACTTGGTTTATCTTCTGCCGGTGTACAAACCCCTAGTACACAGACAACCTCCGGTCATGCGCACAGTGAAGTTTTGGTCTGAGGAGGCAATGGACGCTCTAAAGGACTGTTTTGAAACCACTGCCTTGGAGCAGCTCTGCGATCCACATGGTGAGGACATCGATGGCCTCACTCACACCACCACGGACTACATCAACTTCTGTGTGGACAACACCGTACCCACCAAGACCATACGGTGTTGCTCGAACAACAAACCCTGGATCAACCCTGAGATAAAAACACTTCTGAGAGAGAAGAAGAGGATCTTCAAGTCGGGGAACAGGGAGATGCTGAAGTCCGTATAGAGGGAGCTGAGGAGGAAGATCAGAGAATGCAAGGACAGTTTCCAGAAGAAGATGGAGGACAAGCTGCAACAGAGCGACATCGGTGGGGTCTGGAGAAACCTTAAAACCATCTCTGGGCTCCAGAATACCTCCTCCCAGGCCACGGGGGGCAGGGAGTGGGCAAACAATCTGAACCTGTTTTTTAATAGGTTTGACCAACCGCCCTCACCCCCGACTGCACAGCAACCACTGCTGCCTCTAAAGTCATCGAGACCTGCTGTCCACACCCCACTCCACCAACGACCTGCCTACTACAAAATCCCGCAAATTCATCTATGCAGACGACATCTGTTTGGCATTCCAAGCACCAGACTTTGAACCACTGGAACGGGTGCTCACGGAAGATCTTGCTAAACTGGACCAGTTCTGCAAAATCTGGCGCCTAAAACCAAGCCCAGCAAAAACCGTCTCCAGTGTATTTCATCTCCACAATGCAAAAGCTGCCAGAGAACTAAACATCCACCTGAGCGGACTCAAGCTTAAGCATGCCCCAAATCCAACTTATCTTGGAGTGACCCTTGATAGGACCTTATCCTTCAAGGAACATCTAAAGGGGACGGCTGCTAAGGTGAAAGTACGAAAACAACCTGCTCTGCAAGCTCGCTGGTGCAAAATGGGGGGCGGCAGTCTCCACCCCTGCGCACCTCAGCACTGGCCCTTTCATACTCTGTAGCAGAATATTGTGCCCCTGTCTGGTCCAGGTCATCTTACACACACCATGTAGACACCCAGCTCAACTCAACCATGAGAACTATAACTGGAACAATCCGCTCAACACCACTCCCCTGGCTCTCTGTACTGTCAAACATAGCCCCTCCACACATCCGGCGAGCAGCATTAACTCAAAGGATGCTCCAAAAAGTTAAAGATTTTCCTCACTTACCAATCCATGCAGATATCTACACCCCACCCACTGCCCGACTTTCATCCAGACGGCCGCCGATTTGGAAAAACCCTCCCCCAGCTGACTTTACCATCCAGACAGCTTGCAAGAGGAATGGGAAACCAAGGAGGTCCCAAACAAACAGCTGGTGATAAACCCCAACCAACAGGTCCCGGGCACCAACCTCCCAAGGAGACAGTGGTCTACACTCAATCGCTTCAGGACTGGACATGGGCCCCTGCTTGGCCAGCCTTCACAGATGGGGCAGTAGCCCTAGCCCACTGTGCGCATGTGGAGAGGAGCAAACAATGGAACACATCATAGAGGCTTGCCCGCTCCAAAGACTGGAAGGAGGATTACACACCCTCCATACAGCAAACCAGGAGGCAACTGCTTGGCTTAAGGACTTTGCATTCGCTAAATAAATAAATAACTCCACCAACACCCCCCCAATCCCAGCACACAGCCCCCCAATCTGACCCTCACTAAGACCCAGGTGAGGACGGAGCTGAGGAAGATCAAGGTGAGGAAGGCGTCGGGACCGGACGGCATCAGCGCAAAGCTCCTCAAGTCCTACGCAGACCAGCTGTGTGGGATTGTGGAGCACATCTTCAACCTGAGCCTGAAGCTGGGGAGGGTACCACAGTTGTGGAAAACATCTTGTGTGGTACCTGTACCAAAGACTTCCCACCCCAAAGACCTGAACAGCTACAGACCAGTGGCCCTGACGTCTCACATGATGAAGACCCTGGAGAGACCGCTCCTTGCTCACCTCCGCCCCCTGGTGGGACCAGCGATAGATCCACTCCAGTTCACCTACCAGCATGGCATTGGGGTGGGGGATGCAGTGATCTTCCTCCTTCACCGTTCCCTGTCCTACCTGGAGAAGCCCGGGAACGCGGTGAGGATCATGTTCTTTGACTTTTCCAGTGCTTTCAACACCATCCAACCGATGATCCTGAAGGACAAGCTGCTGTGTACAGGGGTGGACCAGCACCTGTCATCATGGATCCTGGACTACTTCACTAACCGGCCACAATTTGTGAGAACCCGGGATTGTGTGTCCAACACGATCATCGGTAGCACGGGGGCCCCTTCAGGGAACGGTTTTGGCTCCCTTCCTGTTCACCCTTTATACTGTGGGCTTCTCACACAACACAACACACTGCCATCTACAGAAGTTCTCTGATGTCTCTGTGATCGTCGGCCTCCTCTCCAACGGAGATGAAGCTGAGTACAGAGGACTTATCCAGGACTTCGTGGACTGGTGCCATTGAAACTACCTCCAGATCAACGCGAGGAAAACTAAGGAGCTGGTGGTGGACTGCCGCAGGCAAGGAAGGACAACCCCTTACAGCACCAGTAAACATACAGGGAACAGACATTGAGATGGTGACATCCTACAAGTACCTGGGTGTTCATCTGAACAATAAACTAGACTGGTTACACAATACCGACGCACTCTACAAGAAGGGACAGTGCAGGCTGTTCCTTCTGAGGAGACTCAGGTCTTTTGGTGTACAAGGGGCGCTGTTGAAAACATTCTACGACACGGTGGTGGCATCAGCCATCACTTTTGGAGTGGTCTGCTGGGGCGGTGGCATTACAGCAGCAGATAGGAAGAGACTGAACAAACTGATCAAGAAAGCTAGCTCTGTCCTGGGGCAACGCCTTGACCCAGTGGAGGAGATAGGAGAGAGAAGGATGGTGGCTAAACTGTCATCTCTTCTGGAGTCCGAGTCCCACCCTATGCAGAACATACTGAACGCGCTGAGGAGCTCATTTAGCAGTAGACTACATTATCCTAGGTGCGCGACCGAGAGGTTTTGCAGGTCCTTCCTACCTACGGCTGTCAGACTGTATAATCTAAGCAGGGCTGCTTGCAGAGATAGCAAAAAACGTGACGGCCTAATAGTATTGAATGCAAAAGACGCAACAGACTTACACAAATGATCCCCTCCAGCATACAACTAGGACAATATCAGTCACTACGGAGGGTGACAATATGTATAGTTACATATTCATACCATGTAGGGTAACTAAGCTGACGGTTATGCTGTTTATTCCATCTAGCTACAATGCTCTGCACTGTGTATATATATTTATATATTTATATATATATTTATATATATATCCATCCATCCACATTTGATGGGAATCACTACTCCTAGGCATTTACCCCCGTGCTCACCAAACTCACTCACAAGGATCCTCAGGCAGGTCTGCATCCAGGTTGAGGTCAAGCTCATTGTCAAAGGTCAGGAGATCTGGGCACTCACAAAAAAATGTTACTCGTCTTACCCAGTATTTCCACTGATTCTGGATCAGGTCTGTTATGGCTGCGATCTGGTTTCCGTAGCAAATAGTTCCCATTCTAGTTAATGCTCTGCTCCCCACCTAGTCCGGACCTTTGCAGAACGGATCGCAAAAAATATGCAACGAGTCCATTTATGACAAATGCCAATTCCAGTCCACAAGGAAATGCCCTGGTATCTACTGTATTTAATAGCTGTTTGCTCATTAAAAACTATTTAAGGATCATGCATTATTTTCTGAGGTCTGCTCCTCCACCACTATCAGAAGGTAAAAACTTTGACATAACATAAAAACACCACAGAATTAAAATTAATGGGCTGCTTACACATTATTAGAGCACACAAATCCAGGTGGAGAGCCGGTACATCACGCTTCCTTGTTATCACATGATTGCACTCGGTCTTCCTCGGTCTCTCTCAGGTCTTTCTCAGGCTCTTGCATTGTTTTATATAATTCTCACGTGGTCTCGTAATTCAAACCGTGTTCTTATCCATGCCACTTTAAAACACAAACGGAGCTAGTAGGGATGAACGCAAGGCTCCGGCCGCACTGCATCTGCAACGGACCACATCTGGAGTAAGTGGGAATCCTGGATTTGGCCGTTGACCTTGACTTTAGACACATCCAAGATGGGTCTTATCTAGGCTGTGCTTAAGGCACTCTGGGGGAATTTTCATCAGACTGGAATGAGTTACTCCATCATTATTTGTTGTTGGTGGTAGTAGTGTTTTTTGTTAGGTTTTGGGTGTGTGTGTGTGTGTCAGATTAGATTTTCCTGTCATGATAGTTCACGTTCACCATTACAAGTGAATTTTACATGACTCCACGTCTGTCCTCTGACTACATGCATGCATGCACACATCATAAACAAAAAAATGTTAGCTTGGTGTAATCACACGTTCTTTTTAAGCAGAGAAAAGAGATGCATTTTTATTAGTAAATATATTCTTGGGATTTTGCTCTGGAGGACTGCTGGCAGTTAGCTGCTTGTATGTGATGAGGTCCAGAAAAAGGAAGGAAGCCAGATGGCAGCACAGAGAACTGCTTTAGCAGCAACTACTGGCACGGATGCTAACAATGGAGTTAAGCAACAACGTCAGTGCCTTACACATGCTCAGAGGTTACAAGTCACATGAATCCTGATCTTTTTGTTATCAGTCAGATTGCATGGCCACATATCTTATATCCAGTTTAGTAGCATAAAAGAAAGTGGTTTAGATCCAGTCTGAAAGATCAAATTTTAATTCAGATTTGTGCAGCCAAATAGCCCTAAAAAATCAGATCTGTCACATTAGGGTAAAATAAAAAAAATCAGATTTGAGTTACCCCAGGCTTGTAGTGTCAACTTGGACTTAGGTAGAGCTATAACTGTTTTTGCAGCCACGTACTGTTTCAAAATAACCTCTTCATGGTTTTCAGTGTTTGCCTATGGTGCTACCGGAGCAGGCAAGACCCATACTATGTTAGGCTCACCAAATGACCCTGGAGTCATGTACCGCACTATGAAGGAGCTGTTCAAGCGAATGGAAGATGTGAAGGAAGAGAAAGAGTTTACTGTTGCATTCTCATATCTTGAGGTAAATATATAAATCTTTCTCCATTTTCTTTGTGGTCAGAATTGGTGCAGGACTTTTTATTAAATATTATAATTCCAATGTTTTTATATCCCATGCTGTTTTTATTTTAAAACCATTGCAGCTGTTACAGAAGATTTTGATACCACATTGTACACTAAGACATTTCAGTGGCATTAGTCCAAATATGCATTTTTTTTTTTCTTTTTTACACAGGTTTACAATGAACAGATACGAGACTTGTTAGCTAATGCAGGTCCTCTTGCTGTCAGAGAGGACAGTTCAAAGGGAGTGGTTGTTCAGGGACTCACACTACATCAGGTTAGTAGCAACACATTAGTTTTTCTCAACTGCTTTAGCAATACAATGTAATGTTTTGTTTTGTTTTTCCAATTAGAAGATTGCCTTTCTTTGTGTATGTTTGTATTTGTATACTGTATATCAACGATGGTCTATATTGTATTTTTTTTAATTCTATACAGCCTAAATCGGCAGAACACATTCTTGAAGCTTTGGATTCTGGCAATCGAAATAGGACACAGCACCCCACTGATATGAATGCCACTTCTTCACGGTCCCATGCTGTTTTTCAGGTATGTCATTCACATTCTGTAAATTCATGATAGACAACTATATAACTATCCTGCATGACTGTATCACAATATTGTATCCAGTGGTATGAACATTATACAACTTCCAATTTTTTTCCTCAGAATTTTAAAAAAATATATACAGTATGTTGTATCATTATAAACATCTACCAGTGCCTCACAGCCTAGATGTTGATGGTCAACTGACTACTTTGCATTCTATTCTCCCAGATATATTTAAGACAACAGGACAAAACTGCCAGCCTCAATCCTAATGTCTGCATTGCAAAAATGAGCCTTATTGACCTTGCTGGCTCAGAGAGAGCAAGTGCCACAAATGCAAAAGGGATGCGTTTGCGAGAAGGAGCCAACATCAATCGTTCACTTCTTGCCCTTGGAAATGTTATCAATGCTCTTGCTGATCCAAAGGTGAGTTTATATTATCCTCTGTACAGTATATATGCAACCTAGCATAGATGTGTCACTAATTCAAAATTTTCAAGTATTATAAAAACATTATGATCTGTTAGCCAACGGAAATCCTTTATTGGCCAAAAACGTGGGCTGGCAGGGTTTCCGCTGGTAACATTTCTACGTGGTGGCCCACCATGCCAGAAACTCAGCCACCACGGTAAGAAAATAAATAAAGGAATGATGCTTCGCAAGCGCACCCACGAACATTGCACGTGACAGTCAACCTGCACATCGGAGTTCTGGAGCATTCCACCCGTGTGACTGTTCCAGTTGGCAGGCAGACCCACAGACCTATCTAGCGTTGCTGTCCGAGAGACAAACCAGATTCTGCGTCAGAGTAAAGCAGAAGCTTATTTAAGTACTTCAAACGAGGGGGGGGGGGGGAGCAGAAGAGGTATGTAAGCAGTGAACACATTTATCGTGGTTTTAACCCGCTGGTAACGGGAACAATATTGAGTTGATTAGCAAACAGGTGTGGTTATCAAATCAAATCAAACTTTGTCATATTGCTGTACATACAACTGTAGTGCAGGCAAGATGAAATTGCGTTTCTCTCGGCATTCATATAAATAGAAGCAGCATGATTTAAGACACACTCACACATATCTTCACCCCCCACCCCCACCCCCCCATCCATTCACACATCCCTGAGACATACTTGGGAAAAAACTAACTAACTATAATATACAAATAATATACATAATGTCCGTAGGTGCAGTAGTGTGTATGAGAGATTCCGGGTCAACTGTTCAGCATCCTGACAGCTTGTGGAAGGAAGCTGTTGATCAGTCTGGTGGTTCTGCCTCTGATGCTCCGGAATCGTTTACCAGATGGCAGAAGTTCAGAGTGTTTATGTAGAGGATGAGAACGGTCCTTGACAATGATCAGTGCCCTGCTCCTACAACGGTTCTGAAAAAGTTCTTGGACAGAGGGGAGGGAGACTCCAATTACCCTCTCAGCTCCCTTGACTATTCTCTGCAGGGCTTTTTTGTCTGACATATTGCAGCTGGAGTACCATGTAGCAATGCAGTACGTCAGAACACTCTCCACCACACCTCTGTAGAAGGTCCTGAGGATGCAGATGGGGAGAGAGGCCTGTTTGAGTTTCCTCAAGAAGTGCAGTCTCTGCTGAGCCCGCTTCCTGATCCCCAAGGAATTCTTGCTCCAGGTCAGGTCCTGCAAGATCTGCACTCCGAGGAACTTGATGTTCTCCACTCTCTCCACTAAACGACCGCCGATGCTGAGGGGGACGTGCTCAGGCTGTGACCGCCGGAAGTCGATAATCATCTCCTTCGTTTTGTCCACGTTGAGCACCAGATTGTTCTTCCTGCACCAGCCCTCCAGGTCTCTCACTTCTTCCCTGTACATTGATTCCTCATCCCTCTGAATAAGTCCCACCACCGTGGTGTCATCTGCAAACTTAATAATCTGGTTCCCCTCGTGTCTGGATACACAGTCATGTGTTAGAAGTGTAAACAACAGTGGACTGAGTACGCAGCCTTGAGGGGATCCGGTGCTCAGCGTGACAGAGTTGGAGATGTTGTTTCCAACCTGGACAGACTGAGGTCTCTCAGTCAGGAAATCCAGGATCCAGATACATGTGGCGGTGTTCAGACCAAGAAGGAGTAATTTCTCCATCAGTCTCTGGGGAATAATGGTGTTGAATGATGAACTGAAATCAATGTACAGGAGTCTGGCGTAGGTGTCTTTCTGGTCCAGGTGGGTGATGACAGAGTGTAGGGTGGTGACTATAGCATCCTCCGTGGAGCGGTTTGAACGATATGCAAACTGGAGCAGGTCGTGTGATGCAGGGAGGCAGGCTGTAATGTGTGGTATGACAAGCCGTTCAAAACACTTCATCACAATTGGTGTCATTGCAACAGGACGATAGTCATTCAAACAGGACACAACTGGTTTCTTTGCCACCGGTACAATGATATAGGTCCTGAAGCATCTGGGAACGATGGCCTGACTCAGGGAGATGTTATAAATGTCAGTCAGGACATCCGCCAACTCGCTCGCGCAGTCTCGGAGCACACGTCCCGGGATGTTGTCCGGACCTGCAGCTTTACGTGGGTTGACTCTGGTTAGGGTCCTCCATGTGTTCGCTGTGTTGATGGTAAAAGCTGGTCCGACTGATGGAGGGGGTGGGCCAGCCCTCCCTCTGGTTGTCGGGTTTGATGCTTCAAAACGTGCAAAGAAGTCGTTGAGCCTGTCTGGAAGCGAAGCGTCGTCATCATCGACCCCCTGCCTAGACTTATAGCCCGTCAGTGTCCAAACTCCCTTCCACATCCGCTTGGTGTTCCTAGTGTCACAGAGGTGTCCCTGGATTTTCTCCGCATAGGCACGCTTCGCCGCCTTAATTCCCTTTGAGAGCGCAGACCTGGCTGAGCGGAGGGTGATCCTGTCCTTCGCTCTGAAGGCTGCATCTCTGGCTGTAAGCAGCGAGTGCACCTCTGCGGTCATCCAGGGCTTGTGGTTTCCCCGCATAGTGATGGTCTTCACTGTAGTGACATCCTCTGTGCACTTCGCAATGTAGCTGGTGACCGTTTCAGCATACTCCTCCACATCTGTCTTGTCTTCCTGGGAGGCTGCTATTTTGAAGACCTCCCAGTCTGTGTGCAGAAAACAGTGTTTCAGTGCAGAGGTTGCACTCTCTGGCCAAATCCTGATTTTACCAGTTAGGTTTCATATGCAGGTTAATTGAGGGAAAGGCAAGGGTGACTGAATTGCTGAGCATTTTTACTTCACCAGCCCCTACAATATTAAATAATTTATGCTCATTATGTACCTGGCAATTTAAGATTACATAAATTGATGAAGACGGTGACTGATTCGTCAACATCCTCCAGCCTTCAAACTAAACCTGCCAACATTTGGATTTCAAAATAAGGGAGGTTTTTCCTGTTGTCTGGGTGGTGGGGAGAGTTCTAAAAAACTGTAAATATATTGAAAAATTATAACAGAAATAACTGCATCTTTGGTCATTTTATTTTGTTAATTTCAATAAATATAATTTTATTAATAATGATATGTCTTTGAAGTCAGAGTCAAAATTATTGTTCTGTTCTGACTCTGCAAAATTACGGTCAAAAGTTTAAATTGTATGAGGGGAAAAAAAGTCAAAATTTTACCACAATCTGTTTCAAATTTATATTAAAAAAAGGTAATTTTATTTTTTTTTAAAATGGACAAAAAATTAGTCATAAAATAATCCACAAATTTATAATAAAGTTTCAAATATACAAGAAGTCATAATTTTACAAGAGGAAATTACAAATTTGAGTGGGTGCTTTTTGTACTTTTACACAACTAGAATTTTTTGGGTGTCTACTTTTAATTATTAATTTCATAAGATAACACTGCTTTTACATGAGTAGAATTTCTGGCTACTATACCCACCTCTGATCATGTAATTTAAATATGCATGAGTAAATTACTGTTATGAATGTTTGGGGGGTTTTTTTCTCTTTCCTTCCTTTTCTCAATGAAAAAAAGAAACACTATAATAATGAAAGCACCAAGGTACTGATGCCTTGGTGCCAGAGCATTGGCGGAGGTATGTGTTCTCGGATCATCATCAAAATGTTATGGGTTCTTCTCTAGCCACAGGACCACCTCTGGTAAAAATTTCACCCAAATCCATCTAGTAGTTTTGTAGTATTCTTGCTAACACACTGTGAGAAGATAAGAGCCTTGGTGGAGGTATGCATACTGGGATCATTACCAAAATGTTATGGATTCCTCTCTAGCCCAAGAACCACCTCTGGTAAAAATTTCATCCAAATCTATCTAGTAGTTTTGGAGTACACGCATGTGCAGTGAAAATAATCTGCAGTTCACATGCCCATACTGTCGGCTTCAGCCAAGAGCCACCAAACTGATTTGAACAGCTGCAAGCACAGAAGAAGGGCACGTGGCAGATGTTTTAAATGGTGGAAGCGATGGAGGTATGTGAATACAATGACAATCAAGACGAACAGGAGCTTTTGCTGTTTTGTGGTAGAGAAAGAAAACAGATAGGCAAAAAGACAGACATTTGTTCACCCAGTATTGGCTGATTACTGAGTAATTTCCTCTGGCGGGAGTTTCCGGGAGCATACACAGTACCGTTCCATTGACGGTAAAGGTGAGATATTTTTGTGTTTATTTCAAAAACAAAGGGTTATTTCAAAATTTTGGCAAATTAAGTCGAGAAAATATGGTGATACAATGATACAAGCCTTTAGGTCCACTTAATTTTGACCGGGCGAGCTGAAACAGAGAGGTGGACGGACAGATGCACACAGTCACACACAGACGCACTAACTGACTACCGTATTGCCTCTCACTGCGGTATAATTAATAGATAAACCAACCAGAGTCACAAGCCGGTCAAAAACCAAAATTGATTTACTTTTTACAAATAGACCTGAAAGAATCTCTCCGACTTACAACCTTTTAGCAGGCCTGTCCAACCACAATATAATACTGGTAACAAGAAAACTTCCATGGAAGCAGCTTTCAAATCCATTTAAAAAGTCATCATTTGACTTCCGGTCTGGACGCCATGGCGACTGCAGCTTAACACTGAAGTTCTCAGACCCAATCCAGGATAACACCTTGAAAATCAAACTTAACGGATTTTTGGAGGAGTGAAAATCAAAAGACAAAATCATCATGTCTAAAGGAAAACAGAAGAAACTGAAATTCTCCAGGCCAGGACACGTATCGGCCGGAGAATCCGAACTGGAAGATCTCCGTTCAGAAGACGAGGAACTGGTGATAGCTAACAAAAGGGTTAGCCTGAAATCACTATTTGAGGAGCTACGACGATTTCGCCGAGATGTTACGGCCGAATTTTGGGAATTCAGAGAAGAATTGAAAAGGACAAACAGCAGAGTGGACCAGGCCGAGAACCGAATCTTGGAAACAGAGGATCGAATAAAAGTGCTCGAAGATTCTGTGCTAGACCTACGCAAAAGACAAGCAGCTATAGAGGCTAAGCTAACCGACCAAGAAGGAAAACAAAGAAGAGACAACATAAGAATTCATGATCTGATAGAAGGAACCGAAAATGGTTTTAACTCAATGGCAGAATGCGTGGAATCCTTACTAAGAGAGAAATTGGATATTCCACAAACCACCGACTTGAAGATAGAAAAGGCACATCGTTCATTAGCCGCTAGGCCGGCGGCGGAAGCGCCCCCACGTTCGGTGTTGGTAAGATTTTCCAATTTCAAAATAAAACAAGAGGTTGTAAGACTGGCCTGGCAGAAAAAAGGATTTATGCACCAGGAGAGAAAAGTCTACGTGGAACACGATTACGCCCGGAGGTCCTTAAAAGCGCAGGGAATACAATGACGCGAAAAAGGTGTTAAGAGAGAAGAAATTGCGCTTTCAGACACCATTTCCTGCGAAGTTAAGGGTCTTCTACGGCGATGAAACGTGTCTCTATAATTCGGCGGAAGAAGCAACAGCTGACATGGCGAAAAGAGGCCTCCCGGTAACGATATTTAAACCCCCAGCAGACCCGAGTGAGAAGATCAAAACGCAAACATGGACAACACAAAGACCTTCAAAATCCACGGACCAGCAGCGGGAAACCCAGCACCAGAGCGTCGCGGATAAACTATCCGTTTTCAGGTTGGAATAGCGACCTTTTTTTTTTTTTTTTTTTTTTTTTTTTTTTTTTTCTCTTGAATCAATCCGCACATCCAACCCCCCTCATACAAGGTAACAAACATTAAAGGAGATGCATATTCAGCATGTGGTAAAACATTTCATGGAACAATCATATTATTTGAAACAAATAAGTCTTTGTAATAAAAAAAAAAACAACTTGTTAAAATAGAAATGTGACAATAATCCACATGTTCTCCTCATACTAACAAATACTGTTTTTGCGTGAATGTTTGATGTGATGGGGGTGGGAGGGTGCACACAATTTCACAGGGTTTAGGCATAAAAGGAAAAAAAAAAAAAAATCATTACAAGTTTGGATTGGGTTCTGAAACTCACGTTAAAAGCATGGGACTACTTTCAGTGGTAAGAGAGGGCCCTCAACACGTAACAGAGTTTGAGGAATTTCCCTCAGAGCCTTCACTCCATCAAGGCTCTTACAGGGTCTTTAAAAAGACCTCAGCTCAGGAAGTTCTTATGACAGCTTTTTGTTTTAAAGTTTTTTTACACTATGTTCTTAATGTTTTTCTTGTTTTTAATGTTCTTTCAGTTTCTGAGTAGCACAAAAGAGGGCCACCACACAGTTATACTAAACAAAACAACACAATGGAGAAACAGGGTGTAACCAAAATAATTTCATATAATGTAAAAGGAATCCTGAATCCAGTTAAAAGATCCAAGATTCTAGGCAAAATGAAAAAAGACAAAGCAGGAATAATACTTTTACAAGAAACCCACCTAACAGACGTGGAACACAATAAACTCAGTAGACAAGGGTTTAAAATGATCTCTTCATCTTCATATAAATCAGGGAGGAGGAGGGGAGTAGCGACATTGATATCAACCAAAATTACATTTGAAAAAAAATCAGAACACAAAGATAAAGAAGGGAGATACAGTTTGGTAACTGGGCAGCTAGAGGGAGAAGATATCACCCTGCTGAATGTGTATGCTCCCCCAGGGGCTAACTGGAAATTTTATAAAAATGTATTCGACCTAATGATAACTAAAGCTCAAGGTTTAGTGATATGTGGTGGGGACTTCAATCTTAGACTGAATCCATACTGGGATGCTTCTGGTAATTCCCCACATCAAAATAACACCCAAAACAGGAAGACTCGGATGCTACTAAAAGAATTGGGAATCTGTGACGTGTGGAGGGAACTCAACCCCAGTGTAAAAGACTATACATTTTACTCAACTCCACATTCATCTTACTCAAGGATTGACTATTTTTTTATGTTTAATAGAGACATTGGAAGAGTAAAAACATGTAAAATAGGACTGATGGATCTCTCCGACCACAGTCCGATCTACATGGACTTAAATATCCAAAAATACACAAATAATACATTTTCTTGGAGGTTAAATTCAAATGTCCTGAAAGGATCACTGAAAGATGAATTGGAATCAGATATTCTCAGATATTTGGAAGATAACGATAATGGAGAAGTATCCCCTTTAATACTGTGGGATGCATGTAAAGCTGTAATAAGAGGAAAGATTATTGCAAAACTGGCAACCCAAAAGAAACTAAGACAAGAAAAACTATCCACATTAGAGTCAGAACTTAGGAACCTAGAAAAAGAACACAAAGGCAACACTCATTCTACTGACTCGCTCAAGATTAAGGAAATTAAAAACCAAATAAATGAGATCTACACAATAGAAATCCAGAAGAAACTTACATTTCTGAAACAAAAATACTATGAAGCAGGCAGTAAATCGGCAAAATTGCTAGCCTATAAATTGAGGAAACATCAAACAGAAAGAGCAATCTACAAAATCAGAGACCCAGTATCAAAGGAAATAAAATTCAGAATTCAGGATATTCTTAAAAACTTCGAGAATTACTATAAGAACTTATACTCCCACAAAAAACATAAAAACGCATCCGAGGCATTCCTAAACACATTAAACCTTCCCCAACTTACGGAGTCACAAAATAAAACACTACTGTCAGAAATACATCCTAAAGAATTGGAAAAAGCAATTATGAAACTTAAAGCTAACAAATCCCCAGGAGCTGATGGCTATACAGCAGAGTGGTACAAAACCTTTAAACAGCAACTATCTCCTCTCCTCCTGAAAACATTTAATTATGTCCTCCACACAGGGGAAATCCCCCCCCCCCTCCTGGAGAGAAGGGGTCATTGCAGTTATACCTAAACCTGAAAAGGATAAACTAGAGTGCTCCAACTACAGACCAATCAGTGTACTAAATCAGGACTATAAGCTTTTTACCATTATCCTTGCCAAAAGGTTAGAAAATATACTGACAGACCTAATTCATTTAGACCAAACAGGTTTTATAAGACAAAGACAGACACAAGACAACATTCGACGCACTTTACACATAATTCATCATATAAAAAAATATAACTTAAATGCAGTCATATTGGGATTAGATGCTGAAAAAGCATTTGATTCGGTTGACTGGTCTTTTCTATATAGAATCTTATCCAGTTTCAATTTTCATAACTTCATTAGAACTATACAGGCATTATATAAAAAACCAACAGCTAAAATAAGGATTAACGGTAATTTATCATCATCTTTTGAACTGGAAAGAGGATGTCGTCAGGGCTGCCCCCTGTTTCCACTGCTCTTTGCAATCTTCATAGAACCTCTGAGCCAATGGATAAGACAAAACCAAAAAATTCAAGGTATTACACTTGGTCAGAAGGAACATAAAATAGCACTCTTTGCTGATGACATTTTAATATACCTAGGGCAGCCGGACACTTCTTTACCAGAACTAACCTCAGTTTTTTCAGAGTATGGAGATTTATCGGGGTACAAATTAAATATGCATAAAACCCAAGTTTTAACATTCAACTATGACCCAAATCATTATTCACTAAGCAAACTCAAAACTAACTGGGAGTCGGAATCTATGAAATATCTGGGGGTCAATATCCCGAAACAACTCAACAAAATTATATCACTAAACTATGATCCACTGGTGACAAAAATAAAATCTGACCTAGCAAGATGGAATATGATACCATTCTTGGGTACTGCACAAAGAATTGAAGCAGTCAAAATGAATATACTTCCACGTCTTCTATACCTTTTCCAAACAATACCGGTAGAACCTCCCAAAAAAACATGGCAGGAGCTGGACAGAAGGATCTCAAGATTCATATGGCAGGGCAAGAGACCTAGAATCAGATATAGAACCCTACAGCTAAACAAAGACAAAGGTGGGCTCGCGCTGCCAAATATCAGGGACTACTTTAAAGCCGCACAAATTAAAACTTTAGTAGAGATATGTAACCCAGTCTACACTGCACAATGGAAGGAGATCGAATGCCAAATAACAAGTGACATCCCCCTACAGGCGATAATAGGGAACAATGTCTTACCTCAGCTTTTGAATAACACTAACCCGTGGATAGAGACCCCGCTAAAAATTTGGTTTAAGATAGTCAGAGAGAATCAAACTAAAGAGCCCTATCGACTTCTGCAATGGATCGCCTATGATCAGGACTTTACTCCTAATAAAACAGACACCAGATTTAAAAAGTGGAAGGAGAAAGGGCTGATAAAATATTACGATTTTTTTAAAGGGCAAATCTTAAGAAGTTTTGAAGATTTGAAAAAACAAGGCCTAATAAATCAAGACCTTTACAGGTTCTTCCAGCTTAGACACCACATAAACAATATACTTAAAAAGGAGGTTTTGGAAAGGGCCCAGTCAGGTGTTCTGAAGGTCTTCTTAATGGCATATAAAGGGATCCCAGGGATCAGATACATTTCTAAAATATACCAAGGTCTTCAAGACTTAAAAGGAGACAACACATCTTATATAAAAGAGAGATGGGAAAAAGAGGGGAATTTCACTTTACAACTGGAAATATGGGAAAAGCTAAATAAACAGCAATGGAAAAGTACCTCATCCCTGCAGTGGAGAGAATTTGGATGGAAAAACTTGGCAAGATTTTTCAGAACACCTGCACAAAACAAATTTACCCATAAGGGATTGAACTGTTGGCGCTTGTGTGGTGAAAAGACTGCAAATCATTTTCATGTGTTTTGGTCATGCCCAGTTATCCACCAATATTGGACCAAGGTACAGACAATATTGGTGAAAATATTCAAAATTACAGTTCCCTTTTCTTTTGTAACTTTGTATTTGGGTTTACTACCGGACTCACTGGAAAGACAAGGAGAAAAATACTTATTCAATGTTTTAATATTGGCAAGCAAAAAAGCTCTAACTAAAAAATGGATGTTGAAGGACTGTCCTACACCTGAAGATTGGACTAACGTGATCCAAGACATTTACTCGATGGAAAAGTTGACATTCGCACTGAGACAGGACATGGATGTGTTCATGAACTTTTGGCAACCCTGGACCGCATATGTGTCTTCCATTAGATCTAATCTTTGACAAATACCATTTCAATAATGGTTCCGCTCTTTGTTCCAACACTACTCAGATGCTCTTTTATCTTTATTTACTTACTTTTTCTTTTTGTTTGTTTTTTACTGGTTTGTTTGTTTGTTTTTTGTTATTTGTTTCTTGTTTTTTTTTTTCTCTTTAATTTCACTTTTTCTTTCACTTTAAAAAAAAAAAAAAAAGGGGTGTTGTAAGAATTAATCTTCCAATGTTGTCAGATATCAGAAAATAAGGGAACATGTGATGAAAATGTAAACACTGCATTGCTGTAACGACCTGTATACCCTTTACAAAAACTTAAATAAAAAAAAAAAAAAAAAAGTCATCATTTAACACAGTAAGTTGTATAATACCAAAAAAACAACAATAAAATATAACAATGGAAATAAACGAAATTGAATGGAAGGAAATCACCTCTTCAAATGAGATAAATTACAGAAATGAATTTTTTTATAAGGAAAATCAGAGGTTATTGTGGCATTTTCAAAAAAAAGAAAATAACAGAAGAAAAATCAATTTACTGTGGCTCAACTCCGAATGTCTACAACTAATGAAGACCAGAGATCAACTTCTTAAAATGGCTCTAAAATCAGGTTTAACAACAGACAGATAAAAATTTACGTTTGCTTGAAATAAGGTAACACAAACTCTGAGGAAGGCTAAGGCAAACTTTTTATGCAAAATTTCTTTATTGAAGTTTTTATAGTATACAAACAAACAGATCTACATACAAATGGCTGTGCACAGCATGTCAGAAGGTGTCATAGCACAGATCCACATTATTCAAATTGGGCCTACACTACACACCAGCCACCCATACACACAGACACCGGGACGGTGTCCCTATGATGTCCTATGAACGTGACAGACACACACACAGACAGACACACACACAGAGATTTCTTGCTTTTATACTGTGATAAATTTATATATATATAGATCACTATATTTATATACATCACTATATTTATATAGTGATGTATAGTGTTGTATATAGTTGTAGTAAGTTTTTTTCTGTCTGTAGTTAAGAGATAAGAATCCATCATCAACTCCAGTGGACGATTAGGAAAATGGGAGTATTGGGACTTCACAAAATGTCTAATCTGAAAGAATGGGAATAAATGCGTGTTTGGAAGGTTAAATTTACTAGATAGGTCAGTAAAAGATGGAAAAATGTTATTGATATGAAGGCCATCTATCGTCGTTAGACCTTTGTCATACCAAGTCCAGAAAGCCAAATCAGAGCAGGAAGGAAGAAATAAATGATTTTGAAAAATCGGGGAAAGGCTCAAGAATGCATGCAAACCAAAAACCTTTCTAAACTGACCCCAAATCATCAGTGTATTGTAGACTATTGGAGTAAAACTGATTTGTCTAGGAGAAAGGCAGCTGAGAACAGACAACTGACCAGCGTGATGGGTGTGCAGAGGAGATTTCAAGCTGAACCCACTGAGGGCTCTCTTCCTGTTTTTCACACGTATTCCAAAAAAGGAGTTTGCCTATATTACAGGCCCAGTAGTAGTAACAGAGAATCTGGAGTCCTAGCCCAACCTACCCATCCAACCTACGCTATGTAGAAAAGGGAGTTTAAACAACCAGTAAGTAATAGGGATTCCAGGAGTTACTAAAATCCATGATAATTGCACTCCCAACGTTTCACTGGATATGTATCACTCCATTTCACAGGTGTTCATGTAACCGTTAATTACAAACACTAATTTACTGTCAACTGTCAGTGACAATTGGAATACTGTGTTGAATACCTTAATTTCCACAGTGAGGTGCTATTTGAAAAGATTTCTTACCTGAGCCAGAAGTCCCACCCTTTTGAAAAAAGCTTTATTCAGTTTTAAGTCTGCCCTTGTATAAACATTGTGAAGCTATTTCACATCTGTTTAAAAAATAGGCACTGCTAGAGTTGGATTTATTGTCTTGATTGACAAACCACAATACCTTTGTGGTGATCGACTCTTTGTTTCATCTGAAAATGCAAAGAAAAGTGAGCAAGGTGTGCTAAATCGCTAACTACTAGCCACTGGCTAGCTACCAGCATTGGCTACATTTTGATCTCATGTCTTCTGCAGTACCGACTCAACAGGTATATGATTTATAAAGACTTAGTACTTTTGCACTTGACAATATTTAATTTGTTTACATGGAGTGAAATGACAATAGATGTCTTCATGCTGATTGAGAAGTTTAGCAACAGTTACTGGCTACATTTAGAAAGGACTGGCTTTCTCTCAGCTGCACAAAATAACTGGTTAAACAAACAAATCATAATATTTTGTCCAGTATTGCTGTCATTTAATAAATGGGAAGAGCACGCGCTGTGTTTGGAAACTTGAGGGAGAGACTGTGGAACAATCGACATGTGTCTATCCGTGTGAAATGCAAAGTGTACAGAGCGACAGTACTGGCTACTCTATTGTATAGTGCTGAAACTTGGACTGTCTACAGAGTGCAGGTGAAGAAACTCCATGCGTACATGATGAGACACCTTCGAGCCATAATGAACATCTCATGGAAAGACAAGATAACCAACATAGAAGTGTTGAAACGAGCTGGTGTACCATCAATGGAGGACATGCTAATACAGATGAACCTGAGATGGCTCGGACATGTTGAGAGGATGGACCACCAGTGTCTCCCTCGGCAGTTACTCTACTCACAGTTATGCGAGGGCAAATGCAATCAGGGTCGACCAAGGCTCAGATTTAAAGACACTGTAAAAAGAAACTTGATGAAGTTGGACATAGGAGTTCCTGGCAGCAGAAGGCTAAGGACAGAGCTGTGTGGAGGAATCTGATCAGACCTAAATGAAACGGTCATTGTCGCCCACGACAGACTGCTGTGATGATAATAATAAATTGTGCTTGCAGAACTGTTGTATAAAAGCAATATTACACTTGAGGTTGTTACAGTATCATGAATGTACTAACTACGGGTGTGATACGTCTAATGGAGGGCATTAGAGTTACTCTAGTCATTGATACTGTACTCCCTCTCATGTAACCTTTATAAGATTCGGGAGGCTGAAGACCACCTTGACACCATTATTCTCGGGCGAACATTGGCTCCGGCAACCGACTCGCAGCTGGCAGAGACGGCTACTTACTTGTGTGAGCTCAGTGCATCTTCGTCCACCTCTACCCCCGCTCCAGCCTCTGCAGATGTCCATGACCACAGCAACAATCACTGGCTTCGTCTCAGGGCTAAACCCAAAGCCCCGGTTGGTTCCTCTCATCCTCAACGCGCGCCCTGGACCTTGGCTCGACCAGCTAGCAACCATCGTCGATCAAACAGACAGGGCTGCACCTCTTCTCTTCCCATGTCCTTGGAAAATAGATTTGACATTCTTTCTTTGGAGGATTTTCCCCACCTGGACGCTGGCTGTCCGCCCATGGACGCTCCTCATCCTCCCTCTTCTCCTTCAGTGGCGGCTGAGGTCCGCAAACCCCAGACGACCACTCTGGGTGTGTCAAATTGCACACCAGCTCCAGATAGAAGAGAGCGCATCACCCCGCCTTCGCAACAACAACATCACCCTCTTCAAAATTACTCTCCACGTCAGAATCCACCGACAAAACTCCCCCAGACGATGCTGGTAATTGGTGACTCGATTATGAGGAACGTCAGAAGCAGGTACTGTATCACTCGATTTTTTTCCTGGGGCTAGAGTCTCTGACATTGAGGCTCTTATCCCTGACCTGCTAAATGAATTCCCCCACGTTCAAACTGTTGTTGTATATGTTGGATGCAGTAACATCCCAGATGAAGTGTCGGAGATTTAAAGAGCGACTTCAGGAGCCTTCTGTCCACTCTTATGAACTGTGGCAGACGTGCGCTTATCTCTGGGCCTTTGGCACCTCTCAGACGAGGCTGCAGTTATTTTAGCAGTACTCTTAGTCTTAATACTTGGCTGTGTTTTACTTGTTCTGTTTTTAACATTGGTTTTCTAGACAATTTTAACTTGTTTTGGAACCACCCATCACTTATGAGGCCTGATGGCATCCACCCAAATAGACTTGGTGCACGTGTTTTAAGAAACAATCTGTTCTATTCCATTCAGTGTTTTTTGGTGCAGTGACTGAAACTTGGTGTGTTTACTCACTCTGAAGCTTCTGGGTTTGCCAACCTGCCCTTTTTTGGTTCTGTTTCCACTTCTCGTATTAATCCCATTAATTCAAATAATCTTCACCGTTTGGATCAGCCTTCAATTTATAATTCTGCAGCAGTTGTGTCTGTCTCCCGTTGCCCTAAATATTGTAACCCAGGACAAATACAACACAACTTGGAAAAATACACGCACTTCTGCAGCTCCTCCTCATCCATCACCCCTCAACTTTGCCCCTCTCTTCTCCCTAAGAGAACCTTTTTCTGCTCCCCCCCCAAAGTTAATAAAAAAGTTAATAAAAATAGAATGCATAAACATCCCAAATTGATTAAACAAAATGTTGGTAAAATTCAAATCCAACCTCAAGTCCCTAAATTTAATAAATTGGCCTCTGTTCCTCCGCAAAATTTAAAAATTAAATGTGGTTTATTAAATATTAGGTCTCTAACTCCTAAGTCTCTTCTTGTTCATGATCTATTAATCAATCATTAGATCTATTTATTATCCCTCACAGAGACTTGGCTTGGGCAAGATGACTATGTTGGTTTGAATGAATCAACTCCCTCTGGTTATTTAAACTGTCATAACCCCAGAGGTTCTGGTCGTGGAGGTGGAGTGGTGGCAATTTTCCATTCTAAATTACTAGTTAATGTTTAGCAAAAATCATGTTTTAATTCCTTTAAAGGTTTGGTCCTCAGTGTGGGGCGTGTTGGCTATCTTGGCTTGAAGCCAGTTCTTTTTGCCATAGTTTATCGTCCTCCCTCGGCCTATTCAGAGTTTCTATCCGAATTTGCCGAATTTTTAGTTGATTTAGTGCTGAAATCTGATAGAATAATTATTGTAGGGGACTTTAATATACATGTTGATGTAGAGTGACTGTCTTAATAAGGCATTCAATTCCAATCTTAGACTCAATGGGATTTTCCCAGAAAGTAAAAAATTCTACCCATTATCTCCACCATACACTGGACCTTGTTTTGACTTATGGTATAGATATAGAAAATCTGGTAGTGTCTCTTCATAATCCTGTACTGTCAGACCATTGTCTGTTAACTTTTAATTTCACTATCTCTGATTACTTGTTTCCTAAAGAAAAATACTACTACAGCAGATGTCTTTCTGATGACGTTGTTTACCAAATTTTTGCAGATTGTCTCCTCTATATCATGGGTCAACACAACAGAAACAACAGAAATAAAAGATGGAGAGTCTGCTCCATTCGTAATTGATAGCATGGTTGATAGTGTTACAGCCTCTCTGCATCGGACTCTAGATTTGGTAGCCCCTTTTAAAAAGAAAAAGTCTAACCAGACATTTCTAACCCCTTGGTTTAACTCAGAAACTCATGGCTTAAAACAGAAGACTCGTCAATTGGAAGGGAAATGGCGTTCTACTAATTTAGATGAATTCTATTTAGCGTGGAGAAATCATTTCTTAATCTATAAAAAATCTCTTAGAAAAGCTAGATCAAGTTATTATTCTGCATTAATAGAAGCGAACAAGAATAACCCCAGGTTTCTCTTCAACACTATAGCCAGGCTTACAAAGAGCCAGGACTCGGTCAATCCTTGCATCTCCCCTGAATTTTCTAGTCAGGACTTTCTGAACTTCTTCAATCATAAAATTTTATCTATTAGAGATGAAATCAGTCAGATTCTTCCTACCTTAAACTCAAGTACATTAACTACTACAACTCCCTCAATTGATATCTGTTTAGATAAGTTTACTCCAATCAACCTCTTAGAGTTGGATAAAATAATTTCCTCATCTAAGCCTTCATCTTGCCTTTTGGACCCTATTCCTACCAGGTTATTTAAAATTATCTTCCCAATTATTGGTAGCCGTATTCTTCTTATAATTAATTCTTCTTTAAGTCTGGGTTATGTACCACTGGCTTTTAAAGTTGCTGTAATTAAACCCTTACTCAAAAAACCGACGCTCGATTCGGTAGTTTTGGCCAACTATCGACCAATCTCTAATTTGCCTTTCATTTCAAAAATCTTGGAAAGAGTTGTTGCTGCGCATTTGTTTGACCACTTGCAGGGAGTTGGTTTGTTTGAGGGGTTTCAATCTGGGTTCAGAGTTCATCACAGCATTGAAACTGCCTTAGTGAAGGTCACTAATAACCTCCTGATCACATCTGATAATGGACTTGTTTCTGTTCTTGTTCTTTTAGATCTTAGTGCAGCCTTTGACACTATCGATCATGCCATTCTACTTGATAGATTAGAACACTATGTTGGACTAAATGGAACTCTGTTGCAGTGGTTTAGATCTTACTTGTCCGATAGATTTCAGTTTGTCCACATCAATGATGAATTTTCTTCCAACTCTAAGCTCAGTCACGGAGTTCCACAGGGATCTGTGCCAAGCCCTACTCTTTTTAGCTTATATATGCTTCTGTTAGGCAATATCATTAGAAAGCACTGTATACATTTTCACTGTTAACACAGACGACACACAACTATACCTGTCAATGAAGCCCGATGATTGTAATCAATTAGCCAAGTTAGACGCCTGTCTTAAGGACATCAAAGCTTGGATGACTTGTAATTTTCTACTATTAAACTCAGATAAGACTGAAGTCATTCTTGTTGGCCCAAAACATCTTAGAAATTCCTTCTCAAATCATGCCCTTTATTTAGATGCCACCACTCTCACTCTGAATAGTTCTGTGAGGAACCTTGGAGCTATTTTTGATCAAGATCTGTCCTTTAATTCACATATTAAATTTGTTTCTAAGACTGCCTTCTATCATCTGCGCAATATTGCCAAGATTGGGGCATCTTGTCTCTGAATGATGCTGAGAAACTGATTCACGCCTTTGTCAGCTCTCGATTAGATTATTGTAATTCGCTATTATCTGGTTGTCCTAAAATATCCTTAAAAAATCTTCAGTTGATTCAAAATGCTGCAGCTCGAGTTTTAACTGGTTCTAGAAAAAGAGATCATATCTCCCCGGTTCTGTCCTCCCTTCATTGGCTTCCCATAGAATTTAGAATCAAGTTTAAAATCCTTCTTCTCGCTTTCAAAGCTCTTAATAATCAGGCCCCCCTATATATAAAGGATCTGATATTACCTTACCATCCTAATAGAGCATTATGCTCCCAAAATGCTGGACTACTTGTGGTGCCCAGAATCTCCAAAAGTATATTGGGAGGTAGAACCTTCTGCTACCAAGCTCCTTCTCTCTGGAACCAGTTACCACTCTGGGTCCAGGAGTCAGACTCAGTCTCTGTTTTTAAGAACAGGGTAAAATCCTTCCTTTTTAATATAGCTTACGATTAAGGAGGGATTTTGTGTCTCTTAACCCCATTTTTGTTCTGCTGTTATTTGATTCATACTGCTGGTTGACCTCCAATAATGTACTTGGCTTCTCGATGTTATGTTCTTTATGTCTGTCCTCTCCACCCTCTCTATCCCCTCACCCCCAGCCAGTCATAGCAGATGACTGCCCCTCCCTGAGCCTGGTTCTGCTAAAGGTTTCTTCCTGTTAAATGGGACTTTTTCCTCTCCACTGTTGCCAAGTGCTTGCTCATAGGGGATCGTCTGATTGCTGGGTTTTTCTGAGATTGTGGGGTTTTCTCTGCATTTGTGGCGCCGCGAGACGGCTTCTGTTGTGATGTGGTGCTGTATAAATAAAGCTGAATTGAATTGAACTGAATTGAATTAATATTGCTTCAGTAACTGTCTTGTGAAATCAACTCGTCCTACAGTTTTGCCTCAGATGTTTGAAATGTGGCACCAGAATTTGATCTACACCAGTGAGGTGCGTATTATAGTTCGACTCTGATCTGATGATTTTTTTTTTTTTTTACATGAATTATAAACCTTGAGGTCAAAGGTCAGTTTTTCCCTAAATACTATAAATGTGATAACTACTGAAAGAAATTATGTAGGCTTTTCAAATCGATACCATAGTTATTTCTAAGACAAATCTTGGATAGCTTACACCCTGACTTGACGATGGGTTTGGGGTGAAAGGTCACAGTTATTCTGTTTGCACTCTTAGTATAAAACAAGTAAGATAAGATAAGCCTTTATTAGTCCCACAATGGGGAAATTTCAGGATTGCAACAGCACAGGGATAGCAACACTCAGAGCAACAATCAGAAGGCAAGGAAAGAAAAAAAAAAGCAAGAGCAGCTAATATACATATGTACATATTACTATAAATATACTGTATATATATATATATACACACACAGACACACAGTGCAGAGCATTGTAGCTGGATGGAATAAATATATGAGTATATTAACACACAGTGCGGAGCATTGTAGCTAGATGGAATAAATATGTAGATATATAAACACCCACAGTACGGAGCATTGCAGCTAGGTGGAATAAATATCTAAATATATAAACACACAGTGCAGAGCATTGTAGCTAGATGGAATAATATGTAGATATATAAACACACAGTGCTGAGCATTGTAGCTAGATGGAATAAATATATAGATATATAAATATAAAAGTAAAAGTAAAGCTAGGGCTACCAAACGTGGTACACGGTTTCACCCCATGACCCTGAACTGTGACTGAGTTTGGGGTCAAAAGATCAAAGGTCAAGGTTGGCATTACGTATGCCCTATTACTATAAAATGAGAATGAGTAAAGCTAGGGTCACCAAACTTCGTACACAGGTTCACCCTGTGACCCTGAATAGTGACTAAGGTTTTTTTGAACACAAGGTCAAAGGTCAGTGTCAAAATGGCATGCAAACTATATCTCAACAACAAAGAAGGCTAGGTTCACCAAACTTGGTACACAGATTCACCCTGAGACCATGACCTCTGACTATTGGTTTGGGCTCAGAAGGTCAAAGGTCACTGTTGGCATTCTCCCTGCCCTCTTACTATAGAAGGTGTGAAGCTCTCTAGGGTCACTAAACTTGCTGCACAGGTTCACCTTGGGATCCTGACCTACCTATGGGATCCTGACCTATGAGTTGTATACAACAACAATTCTTGTTGTATATTCATGGATGATAGGTTTATCATTTGGTTCTGCCCCAATAATTACATGGAAAAATTAAAAATTGCTCTCCTTCAGTATATATTGGGATCTTCAAAGAATATGGAGGCAGGGGATATTGCAGTCTCCCCAGAGTACTCTTGTTTGTTATTTGTAAAGGTAACTAACCTCTAGCATTTATATTGAGCAAAGAGCCTGGAAAATGTAGAGTCAACTGAGTATTTGGGTGTTATTTCATTCTAGTTTCATACATTAACCTGTTGAGCAGTTGTCTCATTTTACACACCAATCTCAAGGGATGAGGCAACCTTGTAACCTACAAGGAAACCTTGTATAAACCTACTTCAGCTATGTTGAAATGTAATCCATGTTTAACTGGTTACTTCATTTTTAAGTTAGAGCTGAGTTCTTAAGTGTGTGGAAAACCCCATCAGTCCTTTTCACACTCATGGACGGATTGTTTGATCTACTGGTGTTTTACGTTGTTTTTATGGTGTTTATTATTTTATATATATGACAATTTGGTCAGTGTTCATTGCCTTTAAATGTGCTTTAGAAATAAACTTGACTACTCAGAATACAGTCAACACTCCTCTGTCACCCTATTCCATGATTATTGCTCTAGTGTTTACTGCTGGCAGACCAGGAATTCATGTTGTGGTCATTGTTAACAGGAAAGAATGTCCCCACTTGTGTCTGGGATGCCATTCGTTTGAGAAAAATGTTTCCTACTTCTGTCTCAATGTGTCATCTTCATGCTATGCTGCACAGAGGTTTTTGTTGTACAGTGTTTCCCTTAGGCAATGTCCAATCTAATGCAGATAGTTTTGACGAAGCACCCCTTCTCTTTCACTTGGCTGTCATGCCACACAAGGCCAGTTTTCCCTAATGATTAAAAAGGGACTTTCTGAAGTCATGAAACATGAGTGACATTAAGCAGTGATGGTTGAAGGGATGGGAGGAAAAAAAATCCACTCTGCACATCCTCAATTATCTTCCTCTCTTTGTAGCCCAACTGTCTATTAGAGGAGAAAGATTGGTTAACAAAGTTAGTTTATTACCTCCACCAAGGAGGTTATGTTTTTACCGGCGTTTGTCTGTCTGTCTGTTACCAACATCACTCAAAAAGTTATCAACGGATTTTGATGAAATTTTCAGGAAAGGTGTGTAATGGCACGGTGAACAGATGATTAGATTTTGGTGATGATCTGAGAGTGCATACCTCCACCAAGGGCTTTGTTTGTATTTGTGCAGCAGGATTACACAAAAACTACTGGATGGATTTGGATGAAATTTTCACCAGAGGTGGTTCTTGGTCTAGAGAGGAACCCATTACATTTTGGTGATTGAGAATGCATACCTCAGCCAAGGCTCTTATCTTCTCACAGTGTGTGAGCAACAATACTCCAAAACTGATGGACAGACTTTGATGCAATTTTCACCACAAGTGGCTATAGGCCTACACACAAACCCATTACATTTTGGAGGTGATCCATGAGAAATGGAAGGAGCCTTGGCGGAGGTATGTGCTCTATGAGTGCTTTTCTAGTTATTATAGGTTTTAATATTTTACATTTTGTGTTTTTGCTTAATGAAACTATTACCTTTTTTCCCAATTTCACTGGGTATATTTTTGCAATTATGACTGCTGATTTTGTCAATTTTCCAGCTTGATTGGCCACTTATGTAACCAGACAAGTCAGTTAAAATGAACATATCTGATGGATAAATAATATCTCTTCTGTTGGATTAAAGGTGTTCGAGAAAACATTCTGACCGAGCTAGTCAGCCTCACGCTTACTTTTGCACTAACTGCTGGGTAGAGGCATGTGATATCAGCCCTTTTATACTGTTGGCTGTGTCCCACTGTGACATCTTTACCAGCCATAGATATGTAAACTTTAGATAGGACATGACTAGCTGCTAGGCTAGTCATATTTCATATACATAGCTTAGTTATATGATTTTGACTGTGGTGCAGGTGTAGTGTGGCCGACTGCTGGTCGGAGGATCAGTGGTTCGATTCTCACTCTCTCTGCAGTCTGCATGTCGAAGTGTCCTTGAGCAAGACACTGAACCCCCAATTGCTCCTGGTGGTTCAGGCCAGCACCTGTGTGCATGGCAACTCCACCACCATCAGTGTGTGAATGTATGTGTGAATGGGTGGATAGCAGGACCTGTAAAGTGCTTTGGTAATCTAGAGATGAGTAAAAAGCACAATATAAGTGAATGCTATTTGCAATAAATAATTGCTTCTGTATCCTGTTATCACAATGCTGAAGGTGCTGTCAACCATTATAATTACCTACAGAATATGGTGCCTCCATTTGCCATGAAAATGTTAGATATGTCCTATCTTAGTTAAGTTAATTCCCTTCCACAGCATGTGGGACACTTTGTGGTGTATAGGGACGGCGCCTTTCTCCGTTTCTCTGACCCTAGGCCACACAACTACTGTAAGTAGTGAAAGCTACAGTGGGAGGTCAGTCCTCTGGTTGCTCTGTGCGTTAACTTTTCTTTCCCCGTTCTATTATGCCAAGTACCAAACTAGAAGGTGGAAAATACCATTTTCATATGGTCTTTGGTATGACCCGGTTGTGGGGCGGATGCTCTACCTCTCAGCCATCACTCCGGTTATGTCCTATCTAGCGTATCATATATCTGTTACTGGACACCATAGTCTCGTCATCCAACTGCTCAGATGTAAATATTATGATTGTTTCTGTCCCATAAAAAATTTTTAAACTATGTTTCATCAATATATTATTTTTTCAAGAACGTATGGGCTGCACGGTGGCACAGTGGTTAGCACTGCGGCAGCACAGTTTACCCCCGGCCGGGGGATCGCGGGGATCATGAGATCGTCGGTTCGATCCCTGCCCCCGGCCAACAGTGATCTGTGTGGAGTTTGCATGTTCTCCCCGTGTTGCGTGGGTTTACTCCGGGATTTCTCCGGTTTCCTCCCACATGCCAAAAACATGCAGGTTAGGGATACGGGGCGCTTGCGCACGCAGCGACTGGCAGCTGGTGGCTTGTCGCCAGACTGCAAAACAAATCTACCTACGGGTACAAAATAAGTAATAAAAAAATAAAGGCTTTAGTTCTACAACATTCTGAACACTTTGTTGATGTGTTATTTTTTTTTTTAATCTTTGCTTTCATGAAAATACAATTCATTTCACCTTTAAGACTAAAATGTGTGTGTAAATGACTTCATTATCACACAGTTTAACAGTTAATGATGCAACTCTTTCTTTGGGGGAAAAATGGATTTTCTGAAGATGTGATATGAAATTGTCCTCAAACATCAAGTGCTCTGGGGTCATTTTAGGAGACTTGTACAGTATGTGGAGTGTGATGTTTATTTTTACATTTATTAAATCACCTTGTAGGCTACTTTGCTGACAAATATTTGATCTCTACCACTACTGCAACCTGGTGGAATGTGTTGAAGGTGTAGGATTTACCTCAACCATCTTTGCTCAAAGTCGTTATGGTTACATGCAATATTGCAACTTTTGCTTAATGGTGTGCGTGCATGCCTGTGCAACTAGTAATAGAAGCTACTGTGGGAAATCAGTAGTCTTGCAGATCTGCATGTTAAACTCCCTTCTCTATAGTATTTATGTTGTCTATCAACTGAGAAGAAAATATCTTTGGCATATGATCTTTTGCATGACCTGGTCAGGCAGTGATCACTTGTCCTCTTGGCTATGAGGAGGGATGTCCAAATAGATCACCCAGGAAAAAAAATTGTGGAATCACCACTCTTTGAGGATGTCTATTCAGCTGTTTTATTTTGTAGAGAGAGATGGAGAAAAAGTTGCAGATATGAAACAAAACTATTATTTTAACAGTCGAAAATTATTAACTTAAAAGAATAAACAAAATTCCTCTATTGAATGGGAATTTTCCCCCAGATTAATTGGAGGCAAAAAACCATGGAATATTCTAATTTGAGGGAAAATTATGGAATCATCTTGTAATTTCCATTAATTAAACAAATACCTCCACAAATCTAAATGTGCAGATTAGTCTACAGTTAAGAGTCCTTGCAGACTTTAGCAAGTTGTTGCACTTGGCTGAATGACAGGAAACATGGCCCCAACAAGACAGCCTTCAGTTCAAATAATGGATAGGATTAAAAATTCCTTCAAGAACATAATTCAAAACAAAGTGTGGTTAAAAAAAATATTGACTGTTTGTGGTCAGCTTTGTCTAAATTTTGGAGCAAATATATACAAAATGGGATGTGTGTAGAAGGGAATTATACAGATAGACCAAGGAAGATGTAAAAACGTCAGAACAAAAGTCTTCAAACAGCATGCCTTGAAATTAGAAATGAACAACAAAAAAAATGGAACCTCTGTTTGTGACTGAATTGTAAGACATTAACTGAAGGAAATGAGACTGCATACAGAACAGCAAAATGTAAACTATCATTCACACCTAAACAAAAGAAAAGGATAGTGAGTTAAAGAGAAACAGTCATGGACTCTGGATGATTGGATGAAAGTGATATTCAGTGATAAATCACAAATGCACATTGGACAAGAGGATTATGCTGGAACTTTTGTTTGTGAAATGGCGCTATATAAATAAAGTTGAGTTGAATTGAAATGATGCCTTCCCAATGAAACCTATAAAGGGCAGTGGCAATCTAATGGTTAGGGATATGGACTTGTGACTGGAAAGTTGCTGGTTTAATCCCTGGACTGACAAGATCAGATCTGGGTGGACAGATGATAGTGTGGAGAGTGTGGAAATGATGAGGCCAAGTTGCGATCAGACGAAGTTTATTCACACTCTCACAACATCATACACAGAAAGCACTGAATAGCCAAACCAGGTTTCATCCCTTAAAACTCCACAGATCATCTCACATCTGCATGACATTTCACCTCCACCATACATTTTCTTTAACCCCCCAGCTCTCTCTTCCTGCCAACTCCCCATGAGGTCCTTGCCTATTGTTCTCTTGTGTCTAACCACTGCCTCCTGACTGAGACGCTGTCTGCTGACACAACCACAATATACACTGCTATATCACCAATATGCATCGCCATAATCACCCCCCTCCCCAGACAGAGTTTCAGTGGGCACGTCTTTTGGGCTTCAGTCTCCTCCCATATCTGCTGTAACGGGGGTCTCTGTGCCGGCGGGGGGCTGCTGGATGTGTGTCTGACTGCGGGTGGGCCAAGGGGAGGGGGGGAACTTTGCTCTGCCCGTGTGGCTGTCCTGGTGAATCGTTTGCCTGGGGAGCTCTCAGTGGGGGTCTTCCACGCTGAGGGGTCCGAGCCAGCAGCACTTGCTCGTCCGCCACTACAAAGGCGGGCTTAAGTCTGTCTATGCATATTTTCTCCCGACGCCCCCCCAAGTCTAGCAAAAAATGCTTGTCCCCTGTTTCCAGCACTCTGAACGGGCCATCATAGGGTGGGCGCAATGGCGGGCAGTGGGCATCGTGTCTGACGAACACGAACTCCGCGTTCTTCAAAGTTTTTGGCACAAAAGCGCGTGGGAAACAGTGGTGGGCCGGGCCGGGCAGCGTGCCTGCGTCTGCACTACGCTGCAAACGCTGAGACGTGCAGCTGTCCGGCGCGGGATTATCTGGCAAAAATTCCCCGGGCAGCCGCAGTGGCTGAGAAAAAACAAGCTCCGCCGGGGAAGCCTCCAAATCCTCTTTTGGTGCGGAACGCAACCCCAATAAAACCCAAGGTAACCGGTCAACCCAATTTGCATCCGTCAACGAAGCCCTGAGTGCTTCTTTCAGTGACCTGTGAAAACGCTCGCATAACCCATTTGCCTGTGGGTTGTACGCGGTTGTGCGGTGAATTGCAACACCCAGGGTGCGGGCCATCGTGGACCAAAGTTCGGAAAAAAACTGAAGGCCCCTATCGGACGTGATGTCCGACGGGATTCCAAAACGCGCCACCCATGCTGTCAAAAAAAGCGCGCGCCTAGTCCACGGACGTGGTTGCCGCCAGCGGGACTGCTTCTGGCCAGCGTGTGGTGCGGTCCACCACTGTCAGAAGGTGTGTGCACCCCTGCGACGGCGGGAGGGGGCCCACGAGGTCCACGTGAACATGGTCGAATCGTTTAGCCGGTATCCTAAACGGCTCCAAAGGAGCCTTGGTGTGTCTGTGTACTTTGGCTCGTTGGCATGCTACGCAGGCTGCAGCCCACTCTTTCACTTGTTTGCGCAGGCCTGGCCACACGAATTTCACTCCCACCATTTTGACTGACGCGCGCACTCCTGGGTGCGCCAAAGCGTGAACCGACTCAAACACGGGGCGGCGCCACGCAACCGGGACCACCGGGCGCGGGCGTCCCGTGGAGATGTCGTAGATTGGGGGGGTGGGGCTGCCGTCTTGCAGCACTCTGCTCTCCAGCCTTAACCCTTTTGGTCCAGACTGGAGCGCACGCATGTCCGTATCGCTAATCTGCTCTGCGGCCATGGCTGTATAATCTATCCCTATACAGACCGGGGCCACTACCGCGCACGAGAGGCAGTCCGCCACCACATTCAGTTTACCCAACACATGTTGAATATCGGTCGTAAACTCCGAGATCGCGGCCAGCTGTCTCTGCTGCCAGCCCGACCATGGTTCCGAAACCTTGGCCATCGCGAACGTCAGCGGCTTGTGGTCCACGAACGTGGTGAAGCTGCGCCCTTCCAGCCAGAACTGGAAGTGGCGTATGGCCAGGTGGAGAGCCAGCAACTCTCTGTCGAACGCGCTGTTTACGCTCACTGTCGTGCAAAGCCCTGCTGAAAAAAGCGAGCGGCTGCCAAGAACCGGCGACACGTTGCTCCACGACGGCCCCTATGGCCACGTCCGAGGCGTTGGTAGTGAGCGCTACTCGGGCCGCCGGGTCTGGGTGCGCCAACAGTGCGGCGTTTGCCAGAGCTGCTTTCACCTCAGAGAACGCCCACTCTCGCTCCGGAGTCCATTCGACTCCATCCGCGGGTTTCCATCTCTTTAGCGCGGCGTACAGTGGCTGCATGAGCTGAGCTGCGCGGGTGAAGAAACGGTTATAAAAATTAACCATCCCCAAAAATTCCTGCAGCGCCCTGACTGTCTGAGGCCGGAGGAAGTTCGCCTCAGCGCGCACTTTGTCGGGCAAGGGTATCGCTCCCTCCGGTGAGACGTGGTGCCCCAAAAAATCAATCCCCGTCATGCCGAACTGGCACTTCGCCGGGTTGATTATTAACCCGTGCTCCTCCAACCTCTGGAAAACCGTCCTGAGGTGGGTTACGTGTTCGTCTTTGGACGCGCTGGCTACCAGGATATCATCCAGGTAGATGAACACAAATGGGAGATCGTGCAGCACCACTTCCGTCATGCGCTGGAATGTCTGTGCTGCTCCTTTTAATCCAAAAGGCATGCGCAGAAACTCGAACAAGCCGAACGGAGTTATTACCGCAGTTTTGGGTATGTCCTCCTTGCGCACTGAGACCTGGTGGTAACCGCGGACCAGGTCTATTTTAGAAAAAATGCGTGCTCCGGCGAGGTGAACGGAAAAATCCTGAATGTGGGGAATCGGGTAGTGGTCGTGTGCTGTGGCGTTATTACCTCCGCCAAAGGGGGAGGTTATGTGATCATCGGCGTTGGTTTGTCTTTGTTTGTTTGTTTGTTTGTCTGTTAGCAAGATAACTCAAAAAGTTATGGACGGATTTTCATCAAATTTTCACAGATTGTCAGAAATGGGGTATCCTACAGATGATTACATTTTGGGGGTGATCCGGATCACCGTCCACACGAAAACCGCCATTACGCAAAATGCCATTTTCGTGAATAACTACTAAACCACTAATCCTATCTTTGTCAATCCAATTTCTAGTCATATATTTTCATGGTCAAGGAATCTGAAAACGTACACACAAACACTGTATGGGGGGAACTGTGGCCGCCATTATGGAAAATGCCATTTTCGTGAATAACTACTCAACCACTAATCATATCATAGTCAATCCAATTGCTAGTCAGATGTTTTCATGGTCAAGAAATCTGAAAACGTACACACAAACACTGTATGGGGGGAACTGTGGCCGCCATTATGGAAAATGCCATTTTCCTGAATAACTACTGAACCACTAATCCTATCATTGTCAATCCAATTGCTAGTCATATGTTTTCATGGTCAAGGAATCTGAAAACGTACACGCAAACACTGTATGGGAGGAACTGTGGCCGCCATTACGGACAATGCCATTTTTGTGAATAACTACTGAACCACTGCTTGTCAGACGTTTTCATGATCAAGGAATCTGAAGACTGTATGGGGGGAACTGTGGCGCTTGGTGGAGGTCTGCGCTGTCCGAGTGCTTTTCTAGTTCAACCTGCGGAAATCGCCGCACGGTCGCCACGGTCCCTCAGCCTTAGGGACCATGTGTAGCGGGGATGCCCATGGGCTGTTTGATGGCCTGATGATGCCCAGCCTTTCCAGGTTGGCAAACTCCTCGCGCGCTATGGCCAGTTTAGCTGCGTTCAAGCGCCGAGGTCGTGCGAAAACAAGCGGACCGGTGGTGGTGATAAAGTGCTCCACCCCGTGTTTAGCGATGGCTGCTGAAAACGTCGGGACCGTGAGTGCTGGGAACTGAGTGAACAGTGTGTGGAACTTACCGCCTGGAGCTGTGACGTTGGCTTGTGTTACTGGCCCGGCCCCTCGAGCTGTACAGGGGAGAGAGTCAAAGGACAGTGCATTAAACAGGCGCCTGTTAGCAACATCAACTAATAAACCATGCGCACACAGAAAATCAGCTCCCAGGATCGGGAAACTCAGTGCTGCTATGACAAAAGTCCACTCGTACGAGCGGCCATGTAGAGATAAAGCCAGTGTTCTCTCACCAAAGGTCTTAATGTCCGAGCCGTTTGCTGCTACCAGCCCGGGGCCGCTGGGTCCTGCCAGCTGGTCAGCGTAGGTCGGCAGGATGATGCTCTTCTGGGCTCCAGTGTCTACAAGGAAACGCCTCCCTGAGCGCGAGTCCGTCATGTACAGCAGCTTGTTCTCTTCGCCAGCGGTCACAGCTGCTACCGACTGCCGGCTCTGGCATTTCCCGAGTGCTTGAATTGGCACGGTGGCGTACATCTGTGTGCGTTCCCTCCAAAACGGCGGTGGTAGAAACAGAGCGTGTCTCCCTAGCGCTTCTTGGCCCCCGCTGCCGCTACCGTCGGTGGCTTCTCGCCTCCTCTGGTCGTCTCGCTGGGTTCTGACGCCGCTGCGTTCACCATGAGCGCTCTGGTGGTGAGGATGATCCGGTCTGCCTCCTGGGCTAGCACACGGTAGTCACGCGCGGCCAGCAGCAGCGAATTGGCCAGGACCACTCTCGCCTCTGTTGGAAGGTTCCGGAGGAAAAGGTGGGCAAACAGAAAATGCCCGTCGTCCATCCCCATTAACGCCAACATCTTCTCCATCAGATCGACGGCCGAACCATCTCCTAACTCAGAACGCCTCAGGAGCCTCTCTGCTCTCTCACAGTCCAAGAGCGTGTAGCGCCGAATCAGCGCAGCGTTGAGAGCCTCATATCTGCCGTGGGCTGGGGGCTGGTCGAGCAGGCTCGCTACCTGCTGAGCTGTGCGAGCATCCAGCGCTGCAACCACATGGAAAAACTTGGTGTCGTCTGTCGTTATTCCCCGGTGGGCAAACTGGGCCTCGGTGTGGTGGAACCAAGAGCGCGGGTTGTGCTGCCAAAAGTCCGGTAGCTTGACTGCAACAGCACACGCGTTGCTGGGGGTTCCCGTCCGGGCCGTCTGTGGTATGCCTGCCGCGTTTCTGGGGCTTCCCGTCCGAGCCGACTCCGGGGTTCTTGCCTCGTGTTCCATAATACGTCCAGGATCACCAGTGTGGAGAGTGTGGAAATGATGAGGCCAAATTGCGATCAGACGAAGTTTACTCACACTCTCACAACATCATACACAGAAAGCACTGAATAGTCAAACCAGGTTTCATCCCTTAAAACTCCACAGATCATCTACATCTGTATGACATTTCACCTCCACCATACATTTTCCTTAAACCCCCAGCTCTCTCTTTCTGCCAGCTCCCCATGAGGTCCCTGCCTATTGTTCTCTTGTGTCTAACCACTGCCTCCTGACTGAGACGCTGTCCGCTGACACAACCACAATATACATTGCTATATCACCAATATGCATCGCCATAAGAGCAGTGTTTCCCCACTCTCATGAAACCCACTGTGGTGCACTTGAGGAAGGCCCTTAACCCCAACTGCTCCAGTGGAGCTGCTCACTAGCCACAGGTCAGTCTGTGGTTGTACTGGGCTGCTTCCAGCTGTGAATGTGAACAGGGCATCCTTTAAAAAGAGAGGTCGCCTCTCAGTATACCTCCCCTGTATAAATAAAGGTTAAAAAGAAAAGGGGGCAGCCTTAATATATTGTGTGTCACAATACAGAATGAAAGCACCAAACATTATGGTTGTGGCATAGTAGCATGGGATAGCCAAGTATTGTGTCAGTCCAAAACTGCCAGCGGCACATACATATGTCAGTCACACCCCATTCACACACATGTGATGCTGACGTCACCATTACAAAACACACAAACTGCACCTCATTGGTCAACACATCCCACAGTGGGTGGTCGGCTCAAGTCTGCCTGCATCCCCTGACTAAATAAAAGTTACTTCTAAAAGGTGACTGCCTAAGAAAACAAGCACATTTATACAATCATTGATAACATAGGGTTACACATTAGGTAAAGGGCCAGGTTAGATGGCAGTTATTACTTCACAGTAAATGCTTTGGTGGACACAGGGATATTTTGGACCCTCACCTTCCAACCAGCCCCGACCTGAGCCTGGTTCTGTTGGAGGTTTCTTGTTATGGCAGAGTTTTGTGGCAAGGAAAAACATGGCCAAGCAAGCCCTTGCTCCCAAGTGTTATCCTCATTAGAGTCACTTGATTGTTGGAGCTTCTCTCTGCTTCTTTGCGTTATGTGATTCATGTCTTTTACGTATTTAGCACCTTGAAAGTAAAGTTGAAGTCAAAGGTTTCTCATGCCATCAACTGAAAGTTGGTTTGGTGATGACAGTCATTCAGGATGATAATGCATCTTGCCACAGAGCAAAGGGGTTCAACACTTTTCTTCAGGACAGACGTATCAACTCAGTGAAATGGTCAGCAATAGTCTGGATCACAATCTGATTGAAAATTTACATTGGAAATTGGAAGAAAATTGATAAGGCTTCACCCTGCAAAGCAGGTCTGTCAATTGCTATATGAGAAAGTTGGAACAAGATTAAAGAAGAATGCTTTTCATATGTGAAGTACATGGCTCAAAGAAACCAGCGAGAGGAGGTGCCAATAAGTACTGAATGAGATGTTTTTGATGGATGAATCCACATTTATTTATTTATTTTAGATTGAATGATTCCATAATGTCTTTCTTCTACTTGATCTGAAAGGTAAAATTCCATTAATTATCATTGTAATTAACTAATTACAACATTTTATTTGGTTTTAAGGTTTGTTTTACAAAGCCAGAATGTTCAGCTGTTAGATAAAAAAAATAGTTTTGTGTCATAAAATAAAACGGCTTAATGAACATTGCGGAAGAGTGGTGATTACATAATTTTACCAGGGCTTGTTGCAGAAGAAAAAATGATAGGTATTTTTAAAAATTTGATTAGATTTGCCTCACCTACATTTTCAAGTGTTAGTTTAATGAAATACAGTCATTTCCGTGTTATATAGCAACCTTGGATTAACTTTGCAGCCTGTTCTCATTAAAATGACGATTTTTCCCAAATGGCACAGTTGTACTGAAATTCCATTAACCTGACCTGAACTGTAGCTGTGATCTTAGAATCCAGATGTAGATTCACTTTTTTGCAGAAAAGTGAAGGCACAGCTGTAATCCCTAAAAAAGATCCTTTTACACCCCTTTGCTAACTTAGCTTTCTACAATCCCCATCATACCCATGGGACGGTAGTTCACCTAAGCAGCTGTAGTTTATTCACTGCCATTATGATAAAAGGGGTTGGTTCTTGGGGCAGCTGCAGATGGGTTTCAACTCTAAAATGAACTCTGTGTTGTATTTGGTTTCCCTTTACGTTTATTGGTCCCAACCAAACTTAGGTGTCCAAATAAAGGTATGCATTACATATATGCTTACTCTTTTATATAATGAAACCACAAAAGTTTGTCTGTGTATACTACAAGAAAATTCAAACATTTATTTTTGGCTAATGTTTTTTTTTTTCCCCTCCACATCTGTTTTAGAGTAAGAAAGCTCACATACCATATCGGGACAGTAAGCTGACAAGGATACTTAAAGATTCCTTGGGGGGAAACTGCAGGACGGTAATGATTGCCAACGTTAGCCCCTCTTCCAAGTCATATGATGACACCCACAACACCCTTAAGTACGCCAATAGAGCCAAGGATATTAAGTCCTCGGTTAGTATTGAAGATATTTTCTTTTCTTTGTTTTTTTTACTAAATGCTGTGATATCTTGGGAATTTTCATCTTCTTTTGTGTTATACTGTCTTCAACTTCTTCTATGGTATCTGCAAGAGCAAGGATGTGTGCTTCGCACAGCTGGTCTGCGCTGCCATTCTCCACAGCTCTGTGAACCAGATACACCTATGTATTTAACTACGTATTAAATCTTTTTTTTACTCACCAGCTAAAGAGTAATGTTGTAAGCTTGGACAGTCACATTGGTCAGTATGCAGTGATTTGTGAGAAGCAACAGCAAGAGGTAATAAAAACCACTACTTTGCAAAAATGAAAACCTCTGTTAATTGTTTTTCTATTACTGGGTTATTTTTTGTATTTTGATATTATTGTGATCAATTGCTCTTTTCTGATTTGATTTTCAATTGAATCCCGAAAGATTTTACAGTTGAAACAAAAACTAAAAGAATATGAGGCGAAGAACACTGCACCTGGGGTTTCAAACACCGTCTCTTCCCAGAAGCAAGAAGAATTCACAAGGTAAGCATATCCTGTACATGAGTGGGATTCGGAGTGCAACTTGTATATCGTCAGTTGTTAAACTTGTATGTCATAACCCCTTTTATGTAAGTCTTGTAATTGAAATGGAGACTCCACTTCAGACAGAGGGAGCATTAAGCCTATATTTTGAACCGGGTTTTTCTGAGAAGATGCATTCATTGGTTTTAGAAGTGATAATGGTGGTATTATAACTATTATATTTATGACTAGGACAGTAGACAAGGAGTATGGTGTGAGGACAATCAAGAATCATGAGTGTTTCTTTTTAAAATACATTTTCTTAATCTATTAAAAATTGTAAAACATAAGCATTTCAGTGTTTAGCTGATAATGAATTAATCACATCATGACATTATGTTTTATAGATGATTGGTGCCGGTTTTTATCCCCCGCTGGTTGAAGCCCAAGGGGGTATTATGTTATGGGTCAGTCCGTCCGTCTGTCCCACTTTTGTGAAATCAACTCCTCCGACAGTTTTGGTCCGATTGTTGTGAAATTTGGTACTGTGGAGTGTGTAAATAACGAGGCGGATTTGACTCAGACAGTTTATTACACATCTCACACAGAAGCATAGTCAGAAAGAGGGCATCTCAGACAAGACTCTTCTCTTAAATACTAAGGCTTTCCTTCAGAAGCTTCTACACATAAAAGGTCACATTGCATTCACTTCCTTAATCCTTTAACATCCTCCTAGCAGTCTCTGATACACAAAAGATCACAGTGCAGTCATCCTTCACACCTCCCTGTTATCTCCAAGGGAAACTCTGCTCTTTGTTCTAGTCTAAGATGCTATACCCTTATGCACTCCCCAGAGTACCATGGTTTGATATACACTGAGGATGTACATATTGCAATTTGGCTCTGATTGGATGATTTTTGCAGGAATTGTAGCCACTCACCTATGACCTCCTGTTTCACCTCACTTCATAGACAGTAACTGTCTTGTGAAATCAACTCCTCCTACAGTTTTGGTCCGATTGTTTTGAAACTTGTACCATGGTTTGAGATACTCTGATGATGTGCATATTGCAATTTCACTCTCATCAGATGACCTTGAGGTCAAAGGTCAGAGGTCAGATTTTTCCCTAAATCTTCTAAACACAATAGCTACTGAACGAAATGATGTAGACTTTTGAAATCGATACAGCAGTTGTGTCTTGGACAACTTACACTCTCACCTAACTATGGGTTTGGGGTCAAGCGGTCAAAGGTCAAAGTTTACATTGCAGTTGCACTATGGTAAATGCTACATTTACTATTACTATAAAATGAGTAAAGCTAGGGCCACCAAACCTGGTATACAGGTTCACCTTGGGATCCTGACCTCTGACTATGGGTTTGGGGTCAAAAGGTCAAGGTTAACATTCCTTATGCCTTATTACTGTACAACACATAAAGCAGGGGTGTCCAATCATGTGCCATGGAGGGCCAAGAACCTACAGGCTTTACCTCCAACCAGTGTCTTCAACAGTAGATTGCACTGAATTTCTTCCCACTGATTGCTGATGGAGAAATTTGCAAGAGCAGCAAGCCAATTCAGCCTCCAAATCAACATCGGAATGGGAAGAGCGAGCGCTGTGTTTGGAAACTTGAGGGAGAGACTGTGGAACAATCAACATGTGTCTATCCGTGTGAAATGCAAAGTGTACAGAGCGACAGTACTGGCTACTCTTGTTGGTGGTGGTGGATTGCTGATAAATGAAAACACCTGCTGAAGAGACTGGGTAGAAGAGAAAATCTGCAGGGTCTTGGCCCTCCATGCCACATGATTGGACACTCCTGGTATAAAGCTAGGGCCACCAAACCTGGTACACAGGTTCACCTTGGGATCCGCCTCAGAATATGGGTCTGGGGTCAAGAGGTCAAAGGTCAAGGTTAACATTCCCTATGCCTTATTACTGTACAACGAGTAAAGTTAGGGTCACCAAACTTGGTACACAGGTTCACCCTGTGACCCTGAAGTGTAACTATGGTTTTGGGAGCGCAAAGGTTGTTTGTGATGCTAACTTGGAAACTAAAGGAAGGGCTTGTTGGTTTGTGATGTCATAACAGACTTGTACTTAATAAAACAAAATCTTGTGTTATATAATTTGGAACCAGACAGAAGCTGAAACAGAAAATTTCCCCTCTGATTATAAATACAAAAGATGGTATTGGACTCGTCATTGTTGATAAATTTAAATATATGGGTATTTGGCTTGATCCTGGATTGTCACTTAAATCACACATTCATTATATTCTTCAAAATAATGATTTTTGGATCACCAATCTCCGTCGCTCCCGTATCTGTTTTACTCGCACAATTCGTTTGAAACTTGCGTCTCAATTAATACTTGCTGTTTTTGGTTGTTGTGACATTACACAGTGCATCCGAAAAGTATTCACAGCACTTCACTTTTTCCACATTTTATGTTACAGCCTTATTCCAAAATGGATTAAATTCATTTTTTGCCCTCAAAATTCTACACACAGCACCCCATAATGACATTGTGAAACAAGTTTTTATTTTTATTTTTATTTTATTTTATTTTATTTTTTTTGAGATTTTTGCAAATTTATTAAAAAATAAAAAACTAAGAAATCACATGTACCTAAGTATTCACAGCCTTTGCCATGAAGCTCAGAGTTGAGCTCAGGTACATCCTGTTTCCACTGATCATCCTTGAGATGTTTCTACAGCTTAACTGGAGTCCACCTGTGGTAAATTCAGCTAATTGGACATGATTTGGAAAGGCACACACCTGTCTATATAAGGTCCACAGTTAACAGTGCATGTCAGAGCACAAACCAAGCATAAAGTCAAAGGAATTGTCTGTAGACAGACCTCCAAGACAGGATTGTCTCGAGGCACAAATCTGGGGAAGGGTACAGAAAAATTTCTGCTGCTTTGAAGGTCCCAATGAGCATAGTGGTCTCCATCATCCGTAAATGGGAGAAGTTTGAACCACCAGGAGTCTTCCCAGAGCTGGTCAGCCGTCTAAACTGAGCGATCGGGGAAGAAGGGCCTTAGTCAGGGAGGTGAACCCGATGGTCACTCTGTCAGAGCTCCAGCATTCCTCTCTGGAGAGAGGAGAACCTTCCAGAAGGACAGCCATCTCTGCAGAAATCCACCAATCAGGCCTGTATGGTAGAGTGGCCAGACAGAAGCCACTCCTTAGTAAAAGGCACATGGCAGCCCACCTAGAGTTTGCCAAAAGGCACCTGAAGGACTCTCAGACCATGAGAAACAAAATTCTCTGGTCTGATGAGACAAAGCTTGAACTCTTTGTTGTGAATGCCAGGCATCATGTTTGGAGGAAACCAGGCACCGCACATCACCAGGTCAATACCATCCCTACAGTGAAGCATGGTGGTGGCAGCATCATGCTGTGGGGATATTTTTCAATGGCAGGAACTGGGAGGCTAGTCGGGATAGAGGGAAAGAATGAATGCAGCAATGTACATAGACATTCTGGATGAAAACCTGCTCCAGAGCGCTCTTGATCTCAGACTGGGGCGGTTCATCTTTCTGCAGGACAATGACCCTAAGCACACAGCCAAGATATCAAAGGAGTGGCTTCAGGACAACTCTGTGAATGTCCTTGAGTAGCCCAGCCAGAGCCCAGACTTGAATCCAATTGAACATCTCTGGAGAGATCTGAAAATGGCTGTGCACCAACGCTTCCCATCAAACCTAATGGAGCTTGAGAGGTCCTGTAAAGAGGAATGGGCAAAACTACCCAAAGATAGGTGTGCCAAGCTTGTGGAATCATATTCAAAAAGACTTGAGGCTGTAATTGCTGCCAAAGGTGCATCACCAAAGTGTTACGCAAAGGCCATGAATACTTAGGTACATGTGATTTCTTAGTTTTTTAACCCCTTGCACTCCGGTCAATTTTCCTAAAAACGCCAAAAAATAATGTGCCCAAAGTAAATCGAAAGCTGTTCTTCAACCCTTTGCAGCATCTTCATGGGGTTGGTCTCATTTAAAAGAAAACACTTTGAATTTTTTGGCAAAACAGTCATAATCTCTCTAAGTGCGCCGGCCACTGAGTTACAGTCATCTAAACATAGTGAACTTGAAGAAAATAAATTTGGCCTGGGTGTTTTTTTGGATACAAATGCTTGCAAATAACACACAGCTTCAGATCCGGGCTGGAAAATGCAACAGAAATGTAGAACCAAGTGTTATCCAGCTGAGGACCAAATTTTGTAATGAATATATTACACAGCTTTTTCCTCAGGCTGTTCCCAGGCGTTTTGGAACAGGTAGTTCCCAGGCGTTTTGGAACTGTGCCAAATTGTGCCAAATGGCACAGTTTGGAAAAATGTCTGTAACTTTTGAATGATTCAATGTAGAAGCTTCATAAGCTTCATAAGCTAGCTTCACAAGCTTCAGAAGCTGTTATACATTGCTTCATTTTGGGCTCTAATGAAAGGTGACACTCAAGGCTGTGTCTGTGTCTGTGTGTGTGTGTGTGTCCATCCTCGCTACAGAGGATGGACATCGGCCATCGCTACATGACGGATTAGCCTCATGTGGGATGTGGGACAGCAGCTCAGCCACCGCGGCTCTCCCCCCCCCCCCCCCCCCCCCCCAGCTACAGAAGAATAGTCAGGAATAAAGAATAATTTAGCTTATAACACCTTACCTCTTCACAGCAGCATCCTGGCGAACTTCTCTTCCCCATTGTCAGACGAACGCGACGCTGGTCCGCTCGTGGTTCTGGTCTCGCAACCCGATCAAAACATAATTCCATTATTGTGGTTTTGTGCTTCCATGATTGCGGTTTTTGGCGAACGATTTTTCAAAACAAATAACAGTAGTAATTAAAAAAAGACTGGCGAAGGCGTGTGTGTCACTCAGCCTTCGTCGTCAGCCTCCGTCGGTCTATGACCATGGAAGAAATCATAACGTCTACTCTGCTGGAACCAAAACAAAATAAGCACCACCTGTGGCCGAACATGCCGGTTTATTTATTTAGCGAATGCAAAGTCCTTAAGCCAAGCAGTTGCCTCCTGGTTTGCTGTATGGAGGGTGTGTAATCCTCCTTCCAGTCTTTGGAGCGGGCAAGCCTCTATGATGTGTTCCATTGTTTGCTCCTCTCCACATGCGCACAGTGGGCTAGGGCTACTGCCCCATCTGTAAAGGCTGGCCAAGCAGGGGCCATGTCCAGTCCTGAAGCGATTGAGTGTAGACCACTGTCTCCTTGGGAGGTTGGTGCCTGGGACCTGTTGGTTGGGGTTTATCACCAGCTGTTTGTTTGGGACCTCCTTGGTCTCCCATTCCTCTTGCCAAGCTGTCTGGATGGTAAAGTCAGCTGGGGGAGGGTTTTTCCAAATCGGCCGTCTGGATGAAAGTCGGGCAGTGGGTGGAGTGTAGATATCTGCATGGATTGGTAAGTGAGGAGAATCTTTAACTTTTTGGAGCATCCTTTGAGTTAATGCTGCTCGCCGGATGTGTGGAGGGGCTATGTTTGACAGTACAGAGAGCCAGGGGAGTGGTGTTGAGCGGATTGTTCCAGTTATAGTTCTCATGGTTGTGTTGAGCTGGGTGTCTACATGGTGTGTGTAAGATGACCTGGACCAGACAGGGGCACAATATTCTGCTACAGAGTATGAAAGGGCCAGTGCTGAGGTGCGCAGGGTGGAGACTGCCGCCCCCCATTTTGCACCAGCGAGCTTGCAGAGCAGGTTGTTTCGTACCTTCACCTTAGCAGCCGTCCCCTTTAGATGTTCCTTGAAGGATAAGGTCCTATCAAGGGTCACTCCAAGATAAGTTGGATTTGGGGCATGCTTAAGCTTGAGTCCGCTCAGGTGGATGTTTAGTTCTCTGGCAGCTTTTGCATTGTGGAGATGGAATACACTGGAGACGGTTTTTGCTGGGCTTGGTTTTAGGCGCCAGATTTTGCAGAACTGGTCCAGTTTGGCAAGATCTTCCGTGAGCACCCGTTCCAGTGGTTCAAAGTCTGGTGCTTGGAATGCCAAACAGATGTCGTCTGCATAGGTGAATTTGCGGGATTTTGTAGTAGGCAGGTCGTTTATGTAGAGGTTGAACAGAGTTGGAGCTAGAACTGAGCCTTGTGGGAGTCCGTTTTTCTGCATTCTCCATGCACTTGTCTTCTGACTGAGGTGGACTCTGAACCTTCGGTTGGTCAGCAGGGTTTTTATAATTGCTGTTGCCCAAGCAGGGATCGCCTTTATAAGTTTCAGGAGGAGGCCTTTGTGCCAGACCGTATCATAGGCGGCTGTAAGGTCGAGAAACACAGCCCCTGTCTTCAGTCTGCTCTCGAAGCCATTTTCGATGAAGGTGGTTAGGGCCAGTACTTGTTCTCCTGTACTGCGGTCCTTGCGGAAACCTGCTTGAACATGCCGGTGCGCGAATGGCACTCCCTGTCACACAGGTTGCATTTGTGGATGGTCTCCGTGCTGCTGGGTCTGTGGGGTTCTTCCTGCGGGTCCTTTTTTGATCCGCTCCAGCAGTCAGTCTTCACCCAGCCTTAAAAAAAAAAACAGCTCGCGAACTTCTCTGCTTCAGTTGGCTCACTGCATTCACAGCCTTGGTAGGCGGGTCCTTCTGGCTAGGTTTTCAGTCATTGGTTCTTCAAGGTTTCAGAAACCCAATTCAAGGCTCTTATTAGTCGAATGAGAGGTCAATCAGATGAACTAATCTGTTCGCGGCTGTGTCTGCAGCTTTTATTTTCAGTGCGCGCTTGGACGCCATACACCACCTATATCACAATCTCTATCATGCGTCCTAGAGTGCACGAGAGCGCCCTCGTGCGCTCTAGGACGCAGAGACTTGCCCGTCCGCGGTACAACGGAGCGCAAGAGGTTAATTTTAATAAATTTGCAAAAATCTCAAAAAACCTTTTATTCATGTTGTCATTATGAGGTATTGTGTGTAGAATTTTGAGGGAAAAAATGAATTCATTCCATTTTGGAATAAGGCTGTAACATAATAAAATATGGAAAAAGTGAAGTGCTGTGAATACTTTCCGGATGCACTGTATACCAAAATGCAGCTAAATCAAACTTGATTTCACTTAATGTAGTTTATAATAGACTCTGTAGATTTGTTCTTGGTTGTTCTTTTTTCACTCATTGCTTATTGTACACTTATTGTACAAATTATTCAAGTGGCCATCTCTAACTACAAGAAGGCAAATCCTCTGGTTCCTTTTTTATTTTCAAATGCTTTCATTTTAGTTCCATCCATCCATCTTCTTCCGCTTAATCCTTTTCGGGTCGCGGGGGGGGCTGGAGCCTATCCCAGCATCTTTGGGTGAGAGGCAGGGTACGCCCTGGACAGATCACCAGTCCATCGCAGGGTCAACACAGAGAAACAGACAACCATTCACTCTCACAGTCATACCTAAGGACAATTTAGAATCCCTAGTTTGTTGCCAATTAACCTAACTTGCATGTTTTTGGCCTGTGGGAGGAAACCGGAGAAATCCCAGAGTAAACCCACGTAATTATCCTGTTTATTTGAAGGAACGCCTTATACTATTTTCATAAATTATAATTTTAGACATTTCTCTCAGCCTTATTTTTTTCATCCCGTTTGTAAAAAAAAATTGATTGGTAAAAGAGCTTTTATGTTTAAAGCACTTGGAATAGTCTACAATCTCATATTTTTTAAATAACTTTTTTGGTCAGTTTAAAAAATATTTGTCTACTCAGAGATAGATTGCCTGTTTTAACTGACTGTTACTGTGTATGTATACATATAGGTTTTTGTAATTGTTATTTATTTTGTGTATGTTATACATATATTTATATGCATACACATATGAATTTGCTGTAGCATTCCAAGTGTTTCTGTGTTTAATGATTTGGTGTTATGTGTTTTGTCTGTTGTCCTGTTTTGATTTAATATTTGTATTTTACTATATTTTACTTTTAATTTTTGTTATGTGCTGTATGTTGGGACTCCCTTGAAAACGAGATGTCATATCTCAAGGGGCTTATCCTAATAAACAAATTTTCTGTATAAAACCCAGGAAGTGCAGTCCGCTGTTTTTTGTTTTGTTTTTTTTTAGTTTAATTAAACATAGACTGTGTACTTCTTTGTGAAGTGAGCATTTTAATATTTTAACAGTGACCCATGGTCATAGTTTATAAAATTAAAACCAATTAAAAAAAACAGTTTTGCACAATATGGGACCTGTAAAGCTATACAATGTATAATTATTTCTCTCCCCAAAGATTGTTTGGACTGTTGTTGTTCATATTCACTCCTGCAGTAAATAAACCTCACAAATATACATATATATGTTGGAACAACAGTGTTGGATCAAAATGATAGGATTAGCATTCAGCATTAAGAATCATATTTACTTTTAATATCGAGTTGAAATCTTGTCATCTGTGCCTCTAATGCCATTTTAATGATATAAGTGCATTTATTTATTTTATTTAAACCATATCAGGCTCCTACTATGTAGTCATCTTTTAGGCATAAAGTGGCATCTGTCTGTGTATTTGGCTGGGGGAGGGGGAAAAAACTGAATGAGTCTGACTCCCACACACTTCATTCACTGGCATCAGAATTCACAACTCGCACAGTGAGAGGCTCTGAATAGAGGCTGCACGCTTCTCACACTATTAAAAATTCAGCAGTCTAGCAAGGCCACGACGTCTCCTACGTCACTGGAGTTACATTGAAGAGTGCAGTCACATTTCAGCGACAGCTCTCTGGTGTTATTTACCTGCATACCTCTCCTGTCTCCCCACCTGCTTTAATATAACCCAACAGTCATTTGCATCCAGCCTGGGTATCACTCTACCTCTCTTTCAGAAATACATACATGCTTCATATAGCAAAGAATATCTTTTAGGCACAGCAGATTTGGCATCTTACAGCTCCCAACTCTTTTCCTCAATAAGTTGTATTCAGATTTATAAATTCCAGACTTGAAAGAGCCCTCAAGAGCATGCGCTGCCGAGCTGACTGACGTTCTCACAGCAATCTTCAACCTCTCCCTCAACCAGAACATAGTCCCTTTCTGCTTCAAAACGACACCCATCATCCCCCTCCCCAAAAGGAGCCTGCCGACCTGTCTGAATGATTACAGACCGGGAGCACTCACTCCAATCATGAAGTGCTTCAAGAGAGTGGTGCTGCCCCTTATTCAGGACAGCATACCAGGCACCCTGGACCCCCTGCAGTACGCCTACTGCCCCAACAGGTCCACCTCAGATGCCATCGCTGCAGCACTCTATTCTGTCTCCCACCTGAAAGATAAAGACTCCTACATTAGGGTGCTCTTTGTCGACTACAGCTCCATCTTCAACACAGTCATCCCCCACAAACTCACTGACAAACTGTCTTCACTTGGCCTGCACCCCACCCTCTGCGACTGACTACTGGACTTTCTAACTGGCAGGCCCCAGTCTGTCAGGATGGGTAACAGGACCTCAGCCAGCATCATCACAAACACAGGTGTCCCACAGGGTTGTGTTCTCAGCCCCACCCTCTACAGCCTCTTCACCCATGACTGTGTTGCCTCCCACAAGGACAATGTCATCCTAAAGTTCACGGATGACACAGCAGTGATAGGACGCATCACTGGTGATGACGAAGCATCCAACAGGAGGGAGATGGCCAGCCTGGTGTCATGGTGTGAGGACAACAGCCTCACCCTCAACATGGACAAGACAAAGGGGATGATAGTGGACATGAGGAAAGGGAGGAGGAGACCCCATCGGCCGCTGTTCATCCGGAAGCTTGAGATGGAGAGGGTGAGCAGCTTTAAATACCTGGGCATCCACATCAGCGAGGACCTTAAGTGAACACACAACACCACAGAGCTGGTTAAGAGAGCAGCAACTGTACTTTCTGAGGAGGCTGAAGAAGTTCGGCATGTCCTCCAGCATCCTCAACAATTTCTACAGCTGTATCATCGAGAGCATCCTGACCAACTGCATCACTGCGTGGTACGGCAGCACCACTGCCCTGGACCGCAAACGCCTGCAGAGAGTGGTGAAGACAGCGGAGAAGTTCATCAGGACTCCAATCCTCTCTCTGCAGAGCATCTACCACCGCAGAGTCCAAAGAAGAGCTGACACCATCCTCCGGGACCCCACCCACCCCCAGCACAGAATGTTCACACTTCTACTCTTAGGCCGGAGGTACAGAAGTGTGAAATGCAGGACAACCAGACTGAAGAACTCCTTCTTTCCCACTGCCATCAGACTCCTGAACAGATAACAACTCCCAAAACTCCATAACACAGCTTTGCATATAGGAACTCACACACCGGCCGCTAAATTTCCACATTGCTCACCTGTACAGTAGCTATAGTCTCACTCGTCTGATGTCCATATCATCTCTGCTGCTAATTATCATGCACAGTCTACTGGTACTACCGGTACAGAAATTAGCACCGGGTTCTAATTTGTAATTATACACTGCTCGTTGCACAATGCTCATTTGCACATCGTACATAGGTTCATGCCACCTCATGTTCACATCATCTCTGATATCAATACAGTGGGGTAAAAAAGTATTTAGTCAGCCACCAGTTGTGCAAGTTCTCCCACTTAAAAGATGAGAGAGGTCTCCAATTTTCATCATAGGTATACCTCAACTATGAGAGACAAAATAAGAAAAAAAAATCCAGAAAATCACATTGAAGGATTTTTAATGAATTAATTGCCAAATTCCTCGGTAAAATAAGTATTTGGTCAATAACAAAAGTTCATCTCAATACTTTGTTATATACCCTTTGTTGGCAATGACAGAGGTGAAACTTTTCTGTAAGTTTTCACAAGGTTTTCACACACTGTTGCTGGTATTTTGGCCCATTCCCCCATGCAGATCTCCTCTAGAGCAGTGATGTTTTGGGGCTGTCGCTGGGCAACACAGACTTTCAACTCCCTCCAAAGATTTTCTATGGGGTTGAGATCTGGAGACTGGCTAGGCCACTCCAGGACCTTGAAATGCTTCTTACGAAGCCACTCCTTCGTTGCCTGGGCGGTGTGTTTGGGATCATTGTCATGCTGAAAGACCCAGCCACGTTTCATCTTCAATGCCCTTGCTGGTGGAAGGAGGTTTTCACTCAAAATCTCACGATACATGGCCCCATTCATTCTTTCCTTTACACAGATCAGTCGTCCTGGTCCCTTTGCAGAAAAACAGCCCCAAAGTATGATGTTTCCACCCCCATGCTTCACAGTAGGTATGGTGTTCTTTCTCCTCCAAACACGACAAGTTGAGTTTTTACCAAAAAGTTCTATTTTGGTTTCATCTGACCATATGTCATTCTCCCAGTCCTCTTCTGGATCATCCAAATGCTCTCTAGCAAACTTCAGACGGGCCTGGACATGTACTGGCTTAAGCAGGGGGACATGTCTAGCACTGTAGGATTTGAGTCCCTGGCGGCGTAGTGTGTTTTCACACTACGCCGCCGATGGTAGCCTTTGTTACTTTGGTCCCAGCTCTCTGCAGGTCATTCACTAGGTCCCCCTGTGTGGCTCTGGGATTTTTGCTCACCATTCTCGTGATCATTTTGACCCCACGGGGTGAGATCTTGTGTGGAGCCCCAAATCGAGGGAGATTCTCAGTGGTCTTGTATGTCTTCCATTTTCTAATAATTGCTCCCACAGTTGATTTCTTCACACCAAGCTGCTTACCTATTGCAGATTCAGTCTTCCCAGCCTGGTGCAGGTCTACAATTTTGTTTCTGGTGTCCTTTGACAGCTCTTTGGTCTTGGCCATAGTGGAGTTTGGAGTCTGACTGTTTGAGGTTGTGGACAGGTGTCTTTTATACTGATAACTAGTTCAAACAGGTGCCATTAATACAGGTAACGAGTGGAGGACAGAGGAGCCTCTTAAAGAAGAAGTTACAGCTCTGTGAGAGCCAGAAATCTTGCTTGTTTGTAGGTGACCAAATACTTATTTTACTGAGGAATTTACCAATTAATTCATTAAATCCTTCAATGTGATTTTCTGGATTTTTTTTTTCCTCATTTTGTCTCTCATAGTTGAGATATACCTATGATGAAAATTGGAGACCTCTCTCATCTTTTAAGCGGGAGAACTTGCACAATTGGTGGCTGACTAAATGCTTTTTTGCCCCACTGTATACCACTATCACTTTAGTCATCCAGTGAATTTTCAGTTTCACTCCTCTTGTCTGACTGCTTTCACTGTTCAAACTGCCTAGTGTGTGTTACTAGTACTCATTAGTTTTAGTATTTAGTATCAAGGTGGGCTTAAGGAGTCCTAACTGCCTAACTGTGTGTTGGTGTGTGTGTTATTAGCATCCATTCATTAATATTAGGATTAAGTTGCTGTGTTAGTGTGTCATGACCTTATTAGAATTGTTGTTTATGTACCTATTACCTTGGTATTCGTTTGGAGAGCAAAGTAAGAATTTCATTGCTCACTAAATGCAACATTTCTTAACTGTACATATTTCAGCTCCTCAACTTTTAATATTAAAGTTAACCCGAGTAAATAGAAAATGCAGTTTTTAAATGATGATTTTATTTATTAAGGTAAAAAACTATCCACACCTACCTGACCCTTTGTTTAAAAAAAAAAAAACGAAAAACAATTGTTCCCTGAACCTAACAGCTTTTTGTGCCACCCTTGGTGGAAATGACTACAATCAAGCATTTGCAATAACTGGCATTGAGTCTTTGACATAGCTTTTGAGGAATTTTGGCCCACTCTTCTTTGCAGAGGGCTTGAGCTTAAGGTCACGAACTGATGGCCAGACATTCTCCTTCAGGATTTTCTGATAGAGAGCAGAATTCATGGTTCCATCAATTACGGTAACTCGTCCAGGTCCTGAAGTAGCAAAGCAGCCCCAGACCATCACACTACCACCACCACGTTTGACTCTTGGTATCATGTTCTTTTTATGAAATGCTGTGTTAGTTTATGCCAGATGTAACAAGATGCATACATTCCAAAATGTTCAACTTTTGTCTCATCAGTCCATAGAATATTTTCCCAAAAGTCTTGCATCATCAAGAGTTTTTTTTTGCAAATGTGAGACAAGCCCTTTTGTTCTTTTTGGTCAGCAGTTGTTTTCGCCTTGGAACTCTCCCATGGATGCCATTTTTCCCCAGTCTCTTTGTTATTGTTCCATTATGGACCAGTGTCCAAACTGAGGCAAGTGAGGCCTGCAGTTCTATAGATGTTGTTCTGGGTTTTTGTTTCGAATCTGTTCTTGAATTTCTTTAGCTCACAACATGATGTGTTGCTTTTTGAGATCTTTTGATTTTACTTCACTTTGACAGGCACTATTTAAATGATTTCTTGATTCAGCAAGTCTGGCAGTAATCGGGCCTTGGTGTGGCTAGTGAAATTGAACTCAGCTTTCACAAAAATGTGGTTAATCTTTCATGAGGTAACAAGGGGAGACAATTGCTTTTTCGCATAGGGTGAGGTAGGTTTGAATAGCTTTTTTTTCCCCTTAAAAAAATGAAATCATTTAAAAACTGCATTTTGTGTTTACCCAGATTGTCTTTGTGTAATATTAAAATTTGACAAATATGCAAAAATATAACACATCAGGAAGGGGACATGTACTTTTTCACAGCACTGTATATGATTCAGAGTGACCAAACCAATATTTTGACATAATTCACAACAATAACACTTAAGCCAAAAAATAATTTAAATGAAAGATGACTTCTCTGAACCTACCATCAAAGCATGAGCATTAAAGCGGCACAAGGACTCAACTTATTATACGTACAGTATTGTATTAATGTGTAATTGCTTGCTTAAGAGTCCACAAGAGTATACCATATATACAATATGAAGTATATAGTTGTATTTATATGCATTTATATTTGTGTTTTTTTTAATAAGCAATGACCCTGTGTAATTTTCATGAAATCAAATATCAGTACTTTAAATAATTCATGTTATCTTAAATGGTTGAGGTGTTAAAGCAAAGCTTGTAATAAAACTCTTTCTCCAGGGTGTCTGAAGTGCTGCAGCAAATCTTTTCAAGACGAGTCCAAATCAGGCAGGAACAGCTGGATCTGGAGAGACAACTGAAGGAGAATGAGCTGCGCCAGCGCTACAGTGAGGAAGACTACCTGCAGGTCCAATACCTCTGTGCCAAAGAAAAGACGGAGAAGGTAGCTGATGCTTACACTGCTATCCACAGATTCCAACATCCCTGCAGTAAAATGGCTACTGAGTCATCATTTTACTTCTCTATAGTTGTCCTGGCATCTCATTTACACCACTACAGGAAAGGGTCACTTTTTTTTGGTTCTTGAATCTTCTTTGCTATTTGCATCACAATGTTTGTCCCAACTGTGTCTTCATTTATTATATATATCTTCTTGTAATAGTCAAATTGTAATCATGCCAGTCATGTTATGTATCATCAAAAGTCATATTGTATGATCAGCATTTTTGTTATTACTGAGGCTCAATTTTTCTTTCTTTGCTTTCACCGGTAATTATTTAGACCATTTACACTGATAATGTGTGTAACTATAATTCCTGGAACCCCTTTTTGTTTCCTGATGTTGTGTCCAATAGGCCACTTGCAAGCATGAGCGGAAGATTGCAAGCTTACGCACTCAACAACAACACATTTGCAAACGCTTGAAGCAGGCAGAAGCACATTTCCTGGAAAACGATGGCTGGCTTCATCGTGTCGAGAACGAAATTAAGTTGCTGAAGTCAAATGATCAAACCGTAGTGGTAAGTAGAACCTATTGACCCATTCACATTTACTCAGGCTGAAAGCAGCAGAGTGACTGACTGGCAGATTTCTGCTTTCTGATGTAATAGAAGAAAAAACGCATATAGATGTCAAAATGTTTTCTAATTATTTTAGCTAATTTAAACTATATAAACCTAATACCATGTTTAGTTAACTTACTGCAGCACTTTGTATTGACATTGATGATTCTTTATTTTTTGTTCAAGCTTTGAACAACAAAATCATTCAAGCCAAATAACTGCCTAATTGCATAACTTGTAGACAGGTTAAACAAGCTTGATTATTGGGAGAAATTTTACAATATGGGTTACAGCCGTCAAAAATCATTGTTTGTGTTTTTTGTTTGTTTATGTTGGAAGGTGGGCTGTGTCTCTTCTGGTGTCGTGACTGTCTTTGTTTTCTTCCCATCTGTTCTCCCAGTAATTAGAACTGTGCTCATTTTATTTCTCTAGCTCACTCATAGATCACTGAAGAGAATAAATCAATACCCTTTGCTCATCCCTCACACAGCAGCCAGTTACCTAAAACGATGCCCATGTTAGGTTTTTTTTCTTCTTCTTCTTTATCCTTTATTCCAGGAACTGACCCAGAACTATGACGCACCCACTGGTCAAATGTTCTCTCTGCTGTTTTTTTCGTACTTTCTTTACGTCAGAGTTCTCCCCCCCCCCACACACACACACACACCCCTCTTCCTTTCCCTGAGCTGACAGCTTTTCTGATGAAACATGGATGAACACAGAACTTTGGATATTTTCTCTGGTATCCTGACCCCACCCCCCCCTCCTTTTTTTGTTCTAATTCTGTTTACTTGAGTGCTAATTTTATATGCGGTCAGTTAGGAGCCATTGTCGTACTGATTCTTCTGTCTGACCACACTTTTTCCACTTTTTTAGGCCTTAGAGAAAGACCTGAAGTGCCACAGACTAGAGCTGCAGGTGAATGACCTTAAGCAACACATCAAGCAGATGGTTCAACTCACTACGCTGCAAGATCAGGAGAACAAGCGCATACAGAAGTAAGAGGATTTAAAATTAATACTATTAAAATAAAACAACTTTTAATATAGTGCACACAAAGAAAGTTCAAGCCATTTCTAAACTGCTTTTTTCTCTGTATGAAATATTTTTCTGTTGCTTTTCAGAATAGTGAACATCTTGTTGCCAGCTTATAGTCGGCACTACGATGTTTTACGTTGGGCTGGGCTGACCACAGGGGCAGATGAAATGTTAAACCAAGAGCTTCACCACCTTGTGTTGAGGGACAAAGGTGTGGTCTGGGCAGATCAGGAAGAGGCGGGGCTGCAGAAACATGGAGGAGATAGTGTGGAGTCACATCAGACAAATGAGGCTGGAAGCACTGGTCTCTGCAGTGATCTGGCACCTGTCCTGTCTTTCTCACATCTGCAATACCACAAGAGTAGCCCCTGCAGTAAGTCCTCATACTTCGTCCTATCTACTCTGCAGCTGTTAGTGTAGTATATAACACAAGAAGAATCTTCATTAATTCATTCTTTCAGAACTAAAATTTAGACCCAAATAGCATGGCAGGAAAAGTTAGCCACAAAAAAGTTGAACCACAAAAACCTTAAAGTAAATGGTGACCTATTCAAAAGAAGACATCTCCTGTCTTTTAAATTCAAAGAGCAGCTTAGAAGCCACACCTTAGCCCCTGACTGAGGTCATATTGAAATAGAAGACAAGTTTTAACATGAGAAGTGGATCAGGTAGTCCTAAAAATTCAATATGAGTGATTGATCCCTTAGTTTATCATCCATAAAACAACAATCTTAACACTTTCATAATTTAAAGTAGAACTGAACTGAACGGCATTGAACGGCACTGGGTGATAGTACATACAATTATAAAGATAATTTATCATTGGCACCCCCTCCACAAATCCCGGAATCTTGGAGAAAATCGCGATTTAGAATTTCCCGCCCTGAAAAATCAGACAAATCCGCCGAAGCGCAGCCAGAGTTCCGCGTGACGTCACGAGTGTGACCCAGTCCTCATGTTTACCATTGCGAGCACGTCGACACTGGTTGTTTTTGGTGCATTTTGTCGTGATAGTCGACTACAAAACACTTCCAACACCTGGGAAGATCTGTTCAGTGGCCAAGGACAGCTGTCATGGCGACGAAAGAAAAGAAAGGGGGAGGAAAAGCGACCGGAAAGCGATGCGTTTCTAGATATACAGTGATCCATCACTTATCGCGTTTAATGGGGACCAGAACCGACCGCGAAAAGTGAAAAACCGTGAAGTAGCGTCACCCCCCCCCCCAAGGGCGTCACAAGCACTGTTTTGCACAAAAAGGCACAAGAGAACAGCGAAAAGTGCCACTAAGCAACACGAGCGATAAAGAAGGCGCTCGGCAGGGAGAGAAGCTGGGTAAAACATCTCGGCCAATCAGCTTGCGAGGTGAAACGTCTCGGCCAATCAGCTTGCGAGATTCCCGAGCGGTGAAGAGGTGGGCGGAGAGGAGTGGAGCGGTGGTCAGAGAGGTAGATTTTGAGCTGTGCGGGCTCTCCGTGTTGATACCTGATGTTCTAATGAGAAGGCAGGGAGACTACATTAGAACATCAGGTATCAACACGGAGAGCCCGCTCTCCCCGGCTCCCCAGCCCGCTCGGGAATCTCGCAAGCTGATTGGCCGAGACGTTTTACCTCGCAAGCTGATTGGCCGAGATGTTTTATCTCGCAAGCTGATTGGCGGAGACGTTTTACCCAGCTTCGCTCCCTGCCGAGCGCCTATACCCAGCGAAGGAAGACCGCATTAAACGCGATAAGTGAGGGATAACTGTAATAAGTTGGAAAAATGCTGATGTTTTTTTTTTCCCTTTCTTTTTTATTGTTAATTTTCCTTATCCTGACACCCCAAACATGCCAAAGTAAAGACTCACCATTCTGTATTCAATAAGCGACTCTCCTCCCCGTCACTGCTGCGGTCTGAGTCGGTGCTGGAATCCCCCGAAAATTCTGGCTCTAATCTGTACGGTTCGATGCCTCCCTCGCTCTCTTCCTGTTCACTTGACACTCCTGCATCCTCCTCTGTCTCGTCACCGATCCTGAATGCCTCTTCACTCTGAAAACTCTGGCTGCACGGTGGCGCAGTGGTTAGCACTGCAGCAGCACAGTTTACCCTTGGCCGGGGGATTGTGGGGATCGTGGGATCGTGGGTTCGATCCCAGCCCCCGACCAACAGTGATCTGTGTGGAGTTTGCATGTTCTCCCCGTGTTGCGTGGGTTTACTCCGGGATTTCTCCGGTTTCCTCCCACATGCCAAAGACATGCATGTTAGGTTAATTGGCTGTTCTAAATTGTCCCTAGATATCTGTTTCCTATAGGCCCTTAGAATAGAGGGTTAGTATTAATGAAAGCGCTTTGAGTGGTCTTTGTGACTAGAAAAGCGCTATATAAGTGCAGGTTAGTTAGTTAGTTAGTTAGTTAGTTTTCTTGACTGCTGGAACTGCTATCATCTGCCATTGTTGTTTTGATAAGGGTCACACTCGTGACGTCACGCAGCGTCGTCTGCACTACTTCCGGTTTGTTTGGCACTGCCAGCCAGAGGCAAAAGTTTATCGGCTTATAGCTTGGCCATCGCACGGCCTAAAAATTTCTTTTATGTGTTGAAAAATACAATAGGTAATAAGGAATTAATCTGCTATTCTACTTTTTTGGCAAAAAGGTGAGTTCAGTTCACCTTTAAGAAAATCACATTAAATAAACTGTATCACACAAGTCAAAGAAAATATAATCCATTCACTCCTCTTGGATGGCTATGTTATATTTTTAATACCCTACTTCTAGTGGGGTTTTTTTCAACCAGGGTGCTCTGGCACATTCAGGTTTCTGTGGGAAATTATCTAATTTCACTTCTTAATTGGTCCCAAAAATGCAAATAATTTACCATTGTAAGCATGAGTGCACTTAATGTGTTTCACTCAAGATGAATCCAGCATCTGACATGATGTACTACAGCTTCAGGGATCTTTTCATTTGTGTTGGCTCCCCTTAAGCTGGGTTCACACTATAACGTTTGGACCGACTTCTACTGGCGCTTTGAAAAATCAGAGAAATCAGTCCAAACATTGGTGAAATTAAGTCTGTGAGCACACACCAACTTTTACAAACTTTTGTGAACTTTTGCTAGCATTTCCCAGCATTGCATTCAGCGTTGTCAAACTTTTGCCAACTTAGGCTAGCGTATGTGTAGCAGTTGCCAACTTAGGTTAGCTTAAGCAAACGAATACTCAGCGCAGGTCAGCTGGCATCAGCGTCAAGCAACGCTGATATAAAGTTCAGCATGTGTGGAGGCTTCCTGCCATCCTGGACTTGCTTTTTTGGGTGGATTTATTTATTGATTGATTTATTTGAACATCAAGACAAAAAAAATTAAAAACAAGGAATTAAAACCAAAAAAATAAATAAATAAATAAATAAACATAACAAAAAAATGACTTGTTCAAAAGGAGTGGGAAGAAACCAACGCTTATATAGTCCCACCCCTTCTCCATACCCAACAAATTATATCATTCTAGGCATTATCCATCCCATAATTACATTCATTATACAATACCATAGATAGATAGATAGATAGATAGATAGATTTGTTTATTTGACAGGGACAGTGCAATAAACATAGACAATTAATCAATGACAATCAATCTGATGTGTTGCACAGAGTGTATAGCTATTAGCTAATTTGCAACTCTTGTCCCTGGATGGGCTTTAGAAAGGAGAATAATATATAATATAATATATAATGTATCTTATAATTAAATTATGCAATAGAAATAATACAACAATGATAGTTTATAGTAGCAATAATACCAACATCTAATAATAACTGTAATAATAATAAGTAAATACTTCTGGTATGTTTAATATAATTATAGACAATATTATCATTATCATAATCACCATATATACCACCATATACCCCCACATGGCTTACAATACCTAGGCGCAATAAGTAACCATATAATAACCACAATAATAGGTAGCCGTATAGTAGTTACAATAACAACAATAACTAGAAAAGCACTCATAGAGCGCATACCTCTGCCAAGGCTCCTTCCGTTTCTCATGGATCACCTCCAAAATGTAATGGGCTTGTGTGTAGGCCTATCGCCACTTGTGGTGATAGGCCTACACACAAAAATTGCATCCAAGTCTGTCCATTATCCATCCATCCATCCATCTTCTACCGCTTTTCCGGAGGTCCGGGTCGCGGAGGCAGCAGTTCAAGCAGAGAAGCCCAGACTTCCCTCTCCCCAGCCACCTGCTCCAGCTCTTCAGAGGGGATACCAAGGCGTTCCCAGACTAGCTGGGAGACATAGTCTCTCCACCGAGTCCTGGGTCTGCCCCGGGGTCTCCTCCCAGTGGGACGTGCCTGAAACACCTCAAGTGGGAGACGTCCAGGAGGCATCCTAATCAGATGCCCATACCACCTCAACTGACTCCTTTCAATGTGGAGGAGCAGCGGTTCTACTCTGAGCCTCTCCCGGATGACTGAGCTCCTCACCCTATCTCTGAGGGTGAGTCCAGCAATCCTACGGAGAAAGCTCATTTCAGCCGCTTGTATCCGCGATCTCGTTCTTTCGGTCATTACCCAAAGCTCGTGACCATAGGTGAGAGTAGGAACGTAGATTGACTGGTAAATCGACAGCTTTGCCTTAGAACTAAGCTCCCTCTTCACCACAACAGACCGGTACAACGTCCGCATCACTGCAGATGCTGCTCCAATCCGTCTGTCGATCTCTCGCTCCATTTTCCCCTCACTCGTGAACAAGACCCCAAGATACTTAAACTCCTCCACTTGGGGCAGGAGCCTGTCCCCAACCCGGAGAGGACAATCCACCTTTTTCCGGCTGAGGACCATGGACTCGGACTTGGAGGTGCTGATTCTCATCCCAGCCGCTTCACACTCAGCGGCAAACCGTCCCGTCTGTCCATTAGTTTTGGAGTTTTGTGGCTGACATACTGTGAGAAGAGCCTTGGCTGAGGTACGCATTCCCAGATCATCCCCAAAATGTAATGGGTTCCTCTCTAGGCCAAGAACCATCTCTGGTGAAACAGACAGACAAACAGACAAATGCCAGTAAAAGCATTACCTCCTTGGCGGAGGTAATAAACTCAAGTGTTGCTGTTGTGTCCATCTCCTCCATCTCCAGACTCCCAGGCTGCGGGCGTTGCAATTCATCGCACAACCGCATACAACCCACAGGCCAATGGTTATGCGAGCGTTTTCATAGATCACTGAAAGCAGCACTCACGGGTTCACTGACGGATGCAAATTGGGTAGACAGGTTGGCGTGGGTTTTATTGGGATTGCACTCCGCGCCAAAAGAGGATTTGGAAGCTTCCCCGGCAGAGAGCTCGTTTTTGCGCAGCCCCTATGGCTGCCCGGGGAATTTCTGCCAAATAATCCCGCGCGGGTCAGCTGCCCGTCTCAGCTTTTGCAGCGTAGCGGAAACACAGGCACGCTGCCGGTCCCGGCCCACCACTGTTTTCCGCATGCTTTTGTGCCTAAAACTTTGAAGAACGCGGAGTTCGTGTTCGTCAGACACGACAGCCAGCGCCCTCCATTGCGCCTGCAGACATGTTGAAAATGGCCCTATCTCACAATGTTAAAGAATCGTTTAAAAAATTCCTGGATCCAGACGGTGATCCGGATCATCCCCCAAATTTAATCAGTTCTTCCTTGTACCATTTCCAACAACGCCTGAAAGTTTCATCGAAATCCGTCCAAAACTTTTTGAGTTATCTTGCTAACCAACAGACAGACAGACAAACAAACGCCGGCAAAAACATTACCTCCTGCGGCCTGCGGCCTGGCGGAGGTAATAATAATACCACCTGGCCTATATAATACTTTAAATCATTCCATCTTAAACAGCAATCAGAATAGTATAATACCGCTGTAATATTCTAGTAATAATGATATCGATAAAGTGTATGCAGGAAGTGACCCAAGGTTGGAGAATGAATTACTGATTTTGAGAGCTGAATACGACAAAAAATCAGCGAATAGAGCTGCCTCGAGTCTTCTAAGATTGAAACAATCTTTTTATGAACAAGGTGAAAAATCAGGAAAATTATTAGCATGGCAGATTAAACAATTGGAAATTAAAACACCAATTACCAGTATTATAAGTAACGGACAGGTAGTTATAGATCCTTTAGAAATTAATAGAGCCTTTAGAGATTACTATGAAAAATTATATGATACCAAAAATGAACCTGATTTAACAAAACTAAATGGGTTTTTGAACGAACTATCTATACCGTGTATACCAAATGAAAACAGGGAGATATTGGAGTCTAAAATTAGTCAAGAAGAAGTTGGGCTAGCCATTGATAATATGAAATCAGGAAAAAGTGCAGGACCAGATGGTCTTCCAGTTGACCTTTATAAAAAATTTAAGAATAAATTAATAAAACCTTTTTTGGAAATGGTTTTAGAAGCATTTCAAAATAATAATTTACCATCATACATAAATAATGCCTTAATTATACTGCTGCCAAAACCAGGTAAGCCCTCTAATAAATGTGAAAATATGAGACCAATAAGCCTATTAAACGCCGACCTTAAGATAATCTGTAAAATTTTAGCAAGACGAATACAAGAAATTTTACCAAATATTATTAATCGAGATCAGAATGGCTTTATAAAGGGTAGACAAGGCTTCCATAATGTAAGAAGACTATTTAATATTATTTATTTTAATAAAGAAGCACCGGATACAGCTCTCCTATCATTGGACGCCGAAAAGGCCTTTGATAGAGTTGAATGGCCCTTTCTTTTTGAAGTCCTACAAAGGTTTGGACTTGGAAATAATTTCATAAAATGGGTTCAAATAATATACAATAATGCTACAGCAGAAATCCTAACAAATAACAATATTTCAAAACCAATAAAAATCAATAGAGGATGTCGACAAGGCTGTCCACTTTCACCTTTACTGTTTACTATGGCAATTGAACCTTTAGCGATAGCGATACGTTTACATTCACAAATATATGGAATTAAAGTTGGACCAACAGAACATAAAATCTCCCTGTACGCCGATGATATAATTTTGTTTATGTCGAATCTAAAAAAAATCAATTCCAACCTTGTTGAATTTAATAAAGAATTTTGGGGAAATATCAGGATATAAAATAAATAAAACTAAATCTTCAATATTAATGCTAAATGAGACCCAGAGAAATTACCCAGCCCCTGAGGCAAATCAATTCAATGTTGTAAATCAGTTTAAATATTTAGGAATCCAAATTATGCCTAAGCTAGAATCAGTCGCCAGCGTCAACTATGAAGCCTTAATGTCAGATATCAATGAGTTAACTCAGAGATGGATGTCACTACCAATGTCGATGATCGGGAGAATCAATATACTTAAAAGTAATATTTTACCTAAAATACTTTATTTATTTCAATACATTCCCTTATCACCACCTTTAGATCTATTCTCAAGAATAAAAAAAAAGTTAGTGGAATTTATATGGAACAACAGGAGGGCTAGATTACGTCTGTCTTTATTATATTTACCATTTGATCGTGGAGGTCTGAAATGTCCAAATTTTATGTTGTATTATTGGTCGGCACAACTGAGGTCTATGACATATTATTTTTCATCAAATGATCTCCCTCACTGGACTGAAATGGAATCATACAATTTACCTTTACCTCTTCCCATATTCATATACTCAGATTCGGCAAAAAAATTACAAAAACAAGTTAAAAATCCATTTGTAAAGTATATGATCAAAATATGGTGTGAAGCTAAAAACTATTTAAAAGAACCACAGTTATTGTCACAATTTAGTCCAATATGGGGTAATCAATATTTTAAACCAGGGAGAGCGGACGCTGTATTTAAAGTATGGAATTTAAAAGGGATACAAAAGATTCAGGATTTATATTTGCCATGTGCAGACAACATAATGTCTTTTGAAGAGCTGAGGATCAAATTTAATCTCAATAGAACACATTTTTTTAAATATCTTCAACTTAGAAACTTTATTCGATCAAATCAAAATAAAGCTCTCACTCGACCTATTTATTCATCCTTGGAAAAAATGATGATGAAAGATAGTAAAAGAAAGGGTATTATTTCAGAGTTTTATAACTCATTGACACTATCTTCAAGTGAAAATTCACTGAAAAGATTAAACTACTGGAAAGAAGATCTGCAAATTGAAATTTCGGAGGAACAATGGGAATTGGCTTGTACAGAAGCTCAAACCAAATCAATAAATGTACGCCTTAAATTGATACACTTCAAATGGTTAATGCGGATGTATGTTACACCGGAGGAGTTAAATAGATATAACAAAAATATACCAGATACATGCACAAAATGCATGGAAAGTAAAGGAACCCTATTTCATTGTTTATGGGAATGTAGATTAATAAGAATGTTTTGGGAAGAGGTGAGGGTAACAATTGAAAAAATAATCTCAAAACAAATCATACTGAATCCTAAGCTGTTTTTGTTGGGTCTGTACCCAGAAAAGCATAATTTTAATAAAAGTGAAAGAACATTCATAGACCTCAGTTTGCTTAATGCCAAAAAATGTATTGCACTATTATGGAAAAAGACTCATAGACCAGATGTGACTCAGTGGTTAAGACAGATGTTAACAAACCTTCCATTAGAAAGAATAACATATATACTGAAATCAAAGGAAATTGTGTTTGAGAATATATGGAGACCTTTTATTGATTATGTAAAAAATTTAAACATAACTCTTGAAGAAGAAGGTGAATGATGTGTGTGGACCTTGTAAATTCCAAACTGGTGAACATAATATGTATACTTATGTATTGGATTGTCTAGACTAAACAGAGGAGCATTGTTGAAGACTTGATTTTGTTGGTGGTTGTTGGTGTTTTTAGTGCATTTTTTTTTTTTTGTAGTACTTTAGCGTTAGTGTTTGATTGTTTGTATCATGTTTGTTAAAAAAAAAAAAAAAGGTTCAATAAAGATATTGTGGAAAAAAAAAATAATGATATCGATAATAATAGTACTCAGCATATATATTCAACAATAACTCAGCATATATATATATATATATATATATATATATATATATATATATATATATATAAATAACAATAATAACCTTTCTTCATTAAAGACACATAGTATTATTACTGTCCTTTATTTTTATATTGTTCAAAAATAATTACCTCCGCCAGGCCGAAAGGCCAGGAGGAGGTAATGTTTTTGCCGGGGTTTGTCTGTGTGTTTGTCTGTTTGTCTGTTGGTTAGCAAGATAACTCAAAAACTTTTGGACGGATTTCAATGAAACTTTCAGGCGTTGTTGGAAATGGTACAAGGAAGAACTGATTAAATTTTGGGGATGATCCGCATCACCGTCTGCATACAGGAATTTTTTAAAGCATTTTTCCACACTGTGACATACGGCCATTTTCAACATGTGCGCAGGCGCAATGGAGGGCGCTGGGCTTCGTGTCTGACCAACACAAACTCCGCCTTCTTCAACGTTTTAGCCACTAAAGCATGCGGAAAACACTGGTGGCCTGGGCCCCCCAGCGTGCCTGTGGCAGCCATAGGCGCTGCGCACATTGCGCTGGTCGTCGTGTCTGACCAACACAAACTCCGCGTTCTTCAACGTTTTAGGCACAAAAGCACACGGAAAACACTGCTGGCCTGGGCCCGCCACCGTGCCTGTTTTTGCGCCACGCTGCAAAACCTGACACGGCCACCTGTCCGCCGCCCGATTATTTGCCACAAATTCCCCGCCCAGCTATAGGCGCTGCGTAAAAACGACCTCCCTGCCAGGAAAGATTCTAAATTCTGTTTTGCCACGGAGCGCAACCCCAATATAATATAAAACCCACGGCAACCTGTCTAACCAATCTGCATCCGTCAGTGGAGGAGATGGACACACCAACACTTCAGTTTATTACCTCCGCCAAGGAGGCAATGCTTTTACAACCGTAAAACGGGGCTATAAGGGACGGCGGGGTAATATGGGACACTTTTCTAAATGTAATTCTGCTTTTTTAATTTTGCTTCCACCTAGATTTGATGAAGGATTCATGGATATTTGACAATAACAACACAACTCAGCGTCCTGCTCAAAATAAAAAAAGCAGAATTACATTTAAAACATTTTCCAGAAAAGTGTCCCTTATTAACCCGCCGTCCCTTATAGCCCTGTTTTACACTACTGAACCACTAATCCTATCACTATCACATTGATTGTCATTCATTAATTGTCTGTTTATTGCACTGTCCATGTCAAATAAACAAATAATCATTGTGAATCCAATTGCTAGTCATATCTTTTCATGCTCAGGGAATCTGAAAACGTACACACAAACACTGTATGGGGGGAACTGTGCCGCTTGGCGGAGGTCTGCGCTGTCCGAGTGCTTTTCTAGTTTCTTTATAATTCACCCTAGAATGTTTGGACCAACTTTTACTGATTTTTTGGCAAACGTCTGGCTCTGCTGGCAAAAGTTGATAAAAGCTAATGATAGTTTGTGTTTGTTGGCAGAAGTTGTATTTGTTGAGAATTTTCAACATGCTGAAAATTGGCCGACATTTGGAAATAAACGTTGGTGAAAGTTGTCCTCAGTTTGTAAAAGTTCCTCTAAGTTATGGAGAGTTTGCCTAAGTCAACCTAAGTTAAGCTCCTTTGGCAAACGTTGACTGAACTGCTGGTGAAAACAGATGTTTTTAGATCAAAACTCAGTTCAGACTTGCAGGAATGAAAGAGAAATAGAGAGAAGGGGTAATTATAAAAAAAGAAAATATATATGTAAGCGGACAATGTACAGTATTTGTTTGGTGATAACATGGTGTGTATGACATGTTTTTAAAAATTTTGTAATCTATGAAATATGTGTGTGTGTGTATATATACACTACCGTTCAAAAGTTTGGGGTCACCCAGACAATTATTTTGTGTTTTCCATGAAAAGTCACACTTATTTACCACCATGAGTTGTAAAATGAATAGAAAATATAGTCAAGACATTGACAAGGTTAGAAATAATGATTTGTATTTGAAATAATAATTTTTTCCAGATACTCAACCTGCTCAAAGGAAGGTCAGTTTTATAGCTTCTCTAACCAGCTAAACTGTTTTCAGCTGTGCTAACATGATTGCACAAGGGTTTTCTAATCATCCATTAGCCTTCTGACGCAATGAGCAAACACATTGTACCATTAGAACACTGGAGTGATAGTTGCTGGAAATGGGCCTCTATACATCTATGTAGATATTGCACCAAAAACCAGACATTTGCAGCTAGAATAGTCATTTACCACATTAGCAATGTATATTAGATATTAGAGTGTATTTCTGATTAGTTTAACGTTATCTTCATTGAAAAAACAGTGCTTTTCTTTCAAAAATAACGACATTTCTAAGTGACCCCAAACTTTTGAACGGTAGTGTATATTACGGACATTTGATTAGTTTTGAATTGTTTATGGGTTTGTGGGATTTTTTGCAAACTCTCGGCGGTGGCTGCTTTTTGTCGAGGTGTTCAGAGTTGAAAAAAGTTCAACTTTTCAGACTGCAGCTGAACTGTCAATGTCAGACCTTTCTAAGCAGCCAATCAGAATTAAGGAAGGGTGGGACATATTATGCCAGTACAGTCTGTACTCAGACTCCTGCTTTCGGTGTCATCATATTTTGCATCCAGAGCTGCTACCAATGCTAGAATACGTTTCCTGTCCATTGTTATTTGGAGACTGCTACTTAAAATAAGTAGAAAGTCTGATCATCGGAAAAGCGGAAGTGCTGAGCTGTGACTGACCAGCTGTTGCTGGGATACCAGACACAGACTTTTTTTTTTTTTTTTCCCAGAGTGCAGCACACAAGCGCTGAAAAAAGACATTCAGGGCGGTCAGGCGACGAAAAACGCATTTGGTGGACACTTGGCTGTGTGTAATCTCCCAAAAAATGTGACATCCCAAAGAAAAAAAAATATCATTGAGAAATTTGCTGTTCTTAATTTTCTGCTCAGTGCATAATCATTCTCCAGGATTGGTTCTCTTCCAGTGTGGGAATCAAACAGCGCTAATGTGTCAAAAAGTAAGTGACATTTTATAGGATTTTATGTTATTTTAATGGAGAGAGGTGTAAGTCAAAATATAATCACCCGTCCTTTTATTTATATCATGATTCACTAAATAGTTTTTTATTCCATCCACATTCACATTTTAATTACAGACAGTGTTGGAGTCTGTGCATTATTTTATTATTTTTTTAGATAAATGAATGAACAGGGGAAAAGGGTATGCAGAAGTAAGAACATAGGAATATCAAAGGAAAATAAATACTGAAACATATGCCCAAGGGAGATGTGTTCACTCCAGAAGCAGGAAGGCAGGAAGCCTCCACAAACACTGATCTTTATATGAACGTCAACCTGACGCTGATGTCAACTAATCTGCGCTGAGTATTTCTCTGATTTTTCAAAAAGTCTGTAAAAATTGGTCCAAACGCTATAGCGTGAACCCAGCTTTAACTTAGGCTGACTTATGTGAACTCTGCATAACTTAGCTCAGCGCTCAGGAACTCTTACAAACTGAGCACAAATTTCACCAACGTGTATTTCCAAACTTCGGCAAATTTTCAGCAGGGTCAGTGTATGCCAACAAACACCACCAATCATTAACTTTTGCCAGCAGAGCTAGACGTTTGCCAAAACGTCAGTAAAAGTCGGTCCAAACGTTGTAGTGTGAATCCACCTTTACAGACAGCAAAAATAAACTTCAGTATGTTGAACCTTTACAGAACAGCCCACAAATACTGGGTTTCCATCCAAATTATTCATGTTTTAAATGTGTTTCTGATCATTTGACTGAGTAAGATTAAAGCAAATTCAGCTTCAGCTATGTTAATGATCTAGGAGGGCAACTATGTTGTAAATAATGTAATGTTCTATAGACCAAAAAACATAACTATCTTTGAAATAATAATAGCTTTGAAATAATCTCAAACTGATGAAGGTTTAATGGCATATCTTATAGTTTATATCATATTTATCACATACTGTATCAGACTTTGCTTTAATCGATTCAGTGAAATATTTTATATAATTAAACAGTAAAATTGCATGGACAAAAAAAGATGGTACCTTTAAATTTAATATTTTGTGGCACCTTTTGCAGCAATCACTGCCAACAAGTGATCTCTGTACTTCACAATAAGACGTCTGCATTTGTCAACAGGTAGTTTTGCCCACTCTTTCTGCGTAAACTGCTTTGAAAGAAAAGTACATCATAACTACAGTGAAACGTAAAGTTGGCTTGGTTTTGATATGGGGTTGCTTTATTGCATCTGGCATGGGGGACCTTGAATCTATGCAGGGCACAATGAAGTCTCAAGACTGCCAAGGCATCCTGAAGCAAAACATACTGCCCAGTATCAGAAAGCTCAGCCCAAGTCGCAGGTCATGGGTTCACCAACAGTATAATGTCCCAAAACATACAGCTAAAGGCACTCAAGAATGGCTGAGAAAACGCACTGGACCATTCATAAATGACCTTCCCTGAGCCCAGATCTTAATCCGATTGAAGATCTATGGAAAGATTTGAAAATTGCAGTATGGAGATGTGACCCTTTAAACCTGAGACATTTTGTGCAGGAGGAGTGAGCCAAAATACCTGTTGGCAAATGCAGACATCTCATTGTCAAGAACAGAGATCGCTTGTTTTGTTTTATTGTGGAAGGGTACCAACAAACCTGTCCACATCTGTATGTAATCAAATATTGACAGATAGAGTGCCTGGGAGGGCTTTACCTGTATTAAACATATTCAATTAACAGAGAGACGTGAAATTGGATAAAGAGCAGGGGAGAGACATGCAGGAAAGATCATGCTGGCCAGGAACTGAACCAGGGATCACTGAGCTTGAGCAGTCAGTTGTACAGCAATGACATCATTAATATTTATCAGCTGTGTCCATCCATATTTTTTTCTGTTCCATCTGAATTGTTTCAGCAGTTATTCCACCTGTGCTAAAAGCTTAATTTTCATGCGTTTTCAAAAATTTTGTCTGTATGTATATCAGAGGTGTCCAATCATGTGTCATGGAGGGCCAAGACCCTGCAGGTTTCCTCTTCTACCCAGTCTCTTCAGCAGGTGTTGTCACTTATCAGCAATCAGTGGGAAGAAGTTCAGTGAAATCTGCTGTTGAAGACACTGGGTGGAGGTAAAGCCTGCAGGGTCTTGGCCCTCCATGGCACATGATTGGACACCCCTGGTGTATATTGTTAATTAATATTATTATACCCCCTATAACGAAGCTGCAAAGGGTATAATATTTTTGACCTGTCCGTTTGTCTATTTGACACTTTATGCTGTCATGACTATAACTTCTACATGTCTGATCAGATTGACTTCAAATTTCTACAGAAGCTTGAACTCATCAATATCTTGGATGCATTTTCAGACGCATCTAGTGAGGGGTTACATTTATTTTTGGGAGGGGTCTTTTTTTCTGTTGTCTCCACTATAGCTTCTACATTTCTAATTAGATTCACTTCAAATTTATACATCTATTCAGGGATCCATTTTTTTGTACTTTTTCCACTCCATTGTATGTTGTCACCACTATAGCTTCTATAGTGGTGACAACACTATATCACGGACTTCCCACTTATATCACGGACACACAGATCGTCCTAAATGTCTCCTGAGCCGGTGGACGGAGCCACTGTCTATAGCAGGATACGATACAGCAGAGAACAGCTGCTAGCATTCAACCGCCACCCGGTCCCATTGGAAATACTCGACATACCGAGAGAACTGAGGCGAAAACGCCGCGGCTGCCGGGCTGGAGTAAGGCGGAGGACAAAAAATATAAGGTACAGACCCTCCCTTCCATCTGTTGTCATGGGAAATGTACGGTCGATACTGGGAAAGTTAGATGAGCTAGCGGCTATCTCCCGTTATGATAGCACATACCGGGAGTGCTCTCTCCTTTTGTTTACTGAGACGTGGCTAACTGAACTAGCAGCAGATGCTAACATTGAGCTGGAGGGTTTTCACATGATACGAGCTGACCGAACACCAGACAGTGGCAAGGCTAGGGGCGGTGGAGTGATCATGTATGTTAACAACAACTGGTGCAGACCGGGACATATCACTGTTAAACAACGACACTGCAGCAAAGACATTGAGTTGCTAGCTGTTAGCATGAGGCCTACATATCTCCCGAGAGAACACTCACACGTGATCTGCATTGTTGTTTATGCAAATCCGACGGCGAACGCTGGGACAGCACGTGACGTCATCCATTCAGTAACCAGCAGGCTGCAGACAGAACACCCAGATGCTCTTCTCCTCATCTCAGGCGATTTCAACCATGTTTCACTGTCTCCCATTCTACCCACGTTCACCCAGTATGTCACATGCCACACTAGAGACAATAAAACACTGGATTTATTCTACGCAAACACTAAGGAGGCGTACACCTCATCACAACTACCCCCACTCGGGAGATCGGATCACAACTTGGTTCATCTCCGGCCGGTGTACAAACCCCTAGTGCACAGACAACCTCCGGCCATGCACACTGTGGAGTTATGGTCTGAGGAGACAATGGACACCCTAAAGGGCTGTTTTGAAGCCACCGCCTGGAAGCAGCTCTGCGATCCACATGGTGAGGACATCGATGGCCTCATTCACACCTTCACGGGCTACCTCAGCTTCTGTGTGGACAAATCCGTTCCCACCAAGACCATACGGCGTCACTCAAACAACAAACCCTGGATCAACCCTGAGATTAAAACACTTCTGAGAGAGAAGAAGAGGATCTTCAGGTCAGGGAACAGGGAGATGCTGAAGTCCGTACAGAGGGAGCTGAGGAGAAAGATCAGAGAAGGCAAGGACAGCTTCAGGAAGAAGATGGAGGACAAGCTGCAACAGAGCGACATCAGCGGGGTCTGGAGAAACCTCAAAACCATCTCGGGGCTCCAGAATACCTCCCCCCAGGCCACAGGGGGCAGGGAGTGGGCGAACAACCTGAATCTGTTTTTCAATAGATTTGACCAACCGCCCTCCCCCCTGACTGCACAACAACCACTGCTGCCTCTAAAGAAATCAAGTCCTGCTGCCCACTCCCCACTCTACCAACACCCCCCCACTCCCAACACACAGCCCCCCATCCTGACCCTGACCAGGACCCAGGTGAGGACGGAGCTGAGGAAGATCAAGGCGAGGAAGGCGCCGGGACCGGACGGCATCAGCGCAAAGCTCCTCAAGTCCTGTGCAGACCAGCTGTGTGGGATTGTGACGTATATCTTCAACATGAGCCTGAAACTGGGGAGGGTACCACAGCTGTGGAAAACATCTTGTGTGGTACCTGTACCAAAAACTTCCCACCCCAAAGACCTGAACAGCTACAGACCGGTGGCCTTGACGTCCCACTTGATGAAGACCCTGGAGAGACTGCTCCTTGCTCACCTCCGCCCCCTGGTGGAACCAGCGATGGATCCACTCCAGTTCGCCTACCAGCATGGCATTGGGGTGGAGGATGCGGTGATCTTCCTCCTTCACCGTTCTCTGTCCCACCTGGAGAAGCCCGGGAATATGGTGAGGATCATGTTCTTTGACTTCTCCAGTGCTTTCAACACCATCCAACCGATGATCCTGAAGGACAAGCTGCTGCGCGCAGGGGTGGACCAGCACCTGTCATCATGGATCCTGGACTACCTCACGAACCGGCCTCAGTTTGTGAGAACCCGGGACTGTGTGTCCGACACGATCATCAGTAGCACGGGGGCCCCCCAGGGAACGGTGCTGGCTCCCTTCCTGTTCACTCTTTATACTGCGGACTTCTCACACAACACAACACACTGCCATCTACAGAAGTTCTCTGATGACTCTGCGATCGTTGGCCTCATCTCCAATGGAGATGAAGCTGAGTACAGAGGGCTTATCCAGGACTTCGTGGACTGGTGCCATCGGAACTGCCTCCAGATCAACGCGAGGAAAACTAAGGAGCTGGTGGTGGACTGCCGCAGGCATGGGCAGCCCCTCACAGTACCAGTAAATATACAGGGAACAGACATCGAGATGGTGACATCCTATAAGTACCTGGGTATTCATCTGAACAATAAACTAGACTGGTCACACAATACTGATGCACTCTACAAGAAGGGACAGCGCAGGCTGTTCCTGCTGAGGAGACTCAGGTCTTTTGGTGTACAAGGGGCGCTGCTGAAGTCATTCTATGACACGGTGGTGGCATCAGCCATCACTTTTGGAGTGGTCTGCTGGGGCAGTGGCATTACTGCAGCCGATAGGAAGAGACTGAACAAACTGATTAAGAAAGCTAGCTCTGTCCTGGGGCAGCGCCTTGATCCGATGGAGGAGATAGGAGAGAGAAGGACGGTGGCTAAACTGTCATCTCTGCTGGAGTCCGAGTTCCACCCTATGCAGGACATACTGAATGCACTGAGGAGCTCATTTAGCAGCAGACTACATCATCCCAGGTGCACAACCGAGAGGTTTCGTAGGTCCTTCCTACCAACGGCTGTCAGACTGTACAACCTAAGCAGGGCTGCTCGCAGAGATAGCAAAAAAGACGTAACAAACTAATAGTTTTTTTGAATGCAGAAGATGCAATAGACTTACACAGTGGTCCTCTCCGGCATACAACTAGGAGCATGCCGGTCGCTATGGAGGGTGAGAGTGTGTATGGGCACATAATCATACCATGCAGGATAGCTGGGTAGACGGTTATGCTGTTTCATTCCATCTAGCGGCAATGCTCTGCACTGTGTGTGTTTATATATTTGCATATTTGTTCCGTCTAGCTGCAATGCTCCGTACTGTGGGTGTTTATATATTTATATATCTACATGTTATTCCATCTAGCTACATTGCTCCGCACTGTGTGTGTTTATATACTTGCATATTTATTCCACCTAGCTGCAATGCTCCGTACTGTGGGTGTTTATATATTTACATATTTATTCCATCTAGCTACAATGCTCTGCACTGTGTGTTCATATATTCATATATTTATTCCATCCAGCTACAATGCTCTGCACTGTGTGTCTGTGTGTGTGTGTATATATATATTTTATAGTAATACGTACATATGTTTATTAGCTGCTCTTGCTTGCTTGTTTTTTTTTTTTTTCTTGCCTTCTGATTGTTGCTCTGAGTGTTGCTATCCCTGTGCTGTTGCAATCCTGGAATTTCCCCGTTGTGGGACTAATAAAGGCTTATCTTATTTTTGATCAGAAATGTAACTAACTAAAAAAAAAAAAAAAAAAATTACCAAGACTGGCTTCCTATTTAAACAGAAGCTTTGACTCAAATGAGGGATTCCATTTTGGGGGAGGGGGACTTATTTTTTTCCCAGCTATTTTAAGTTGATCACAGTTCTCTTTAGGGGCTCCTGACATACAGATCCATGGGGGGTATATGAGGTTGCTCACCAAGGTTCTTTCGTTATCATTAGTATCACCAGACAACAGAGAGGAGGCTGCCAGAGGAGCCCCTAGCATTTCAAGTGGCGTTGTTTTCACTGACTTCATTCGTTTTTGTTGACTAATGATGTTGACTAACATACAGCTAACTACCTCTGAGATGTAGTGTCATGAATATGAAAGCATAAATCTTTTCTTTGCTTCTTTTCACTGTTACGATCACTGCAGTAGCATCTGCTTTTGATCAAATAATGCAAAGAAAACAAGTTCATGTTCATTCTTAAGCACTACAATACTTAAGTTTTAACTTGGGAAGAACTCAGAAATCTGTATTTGTGGAATAACTCTGATTTTTATTCATAGTTTTCATGATTCTTGCCATGCTTAGATGATCACCTAATCAGTGCCTCCTTGTGTAGATTCAACAGGGATGGCAATTTTCTGCCGATCCGCGGATTTCCGCCGATTTATTTTCAAATTGATCATTTCTGTGAATCATCTAAATCCGTTGAGAAAATTTTAGGGGGGGTAAGGTACCTTATTGTTACCGATTTTAGCGAAAATCAACATGATTACATAAGCGCTCTGCGCTTCCCCGGAAGTCGTCTCCCGCGATAACCCGGATGTGTTGTGTTCAAGCTACTGCTGTATTGTAAACAGCCCTGCGATTGGATAGTTGCAAACGATTGGACCAATCAAATGGCTCGTTGTATGCTTTTTCAAAAATTCATGGCGGCATGTTCTCAGGGATGTGATTTTCTGCTAATTCACCGAATTCCGCTTTATTTTATCTTCCAGGAAGATAAAGTACGTTAAGTACGTTAGCGGCTTGTGGTCCACGAACGCAGTGAAAGTGCGCCCTTTCAGGCAGGACTGGAAGTGGCGTATGGCCAGGTGGAGAGCCATTAACTCTCTGTTACTGGCGGCGTACAATGGCTGTATGAGCTGGGCTGCGCGGGGGAGGAAACGGTAATAAAAGTTAACCATCCCCTTTTATGATTCCAAACAGTTTGAAATTGACAGTGCACAGTGGGCATTGACTCATAACTTTTGAATATTTCTAAGACTTGGCTACATCAGTGATTGTGCAAAATGAACTGCTCAAGTCTCAATGGAGATTGAAACTGGTGATCTGAAATGAATGCTGAAATTATAAAAAGTAATGGTATGTTGGAATTTTATTTCTATTATGGAACAGATAAAATTAACTGATTTTGATTTGATCAAGTGTTAAAGCATGTGATGGATAATGCTTGTTGGAATATTTACGTCCGCCAAGGAGGTTATGTTTTCATCGGCGGTGGTTTGTCTGTCTGTTTGTTTGTTTGTTTGTTAGCAAGATAACTCAAAAAGTTATGGACGGATTTTCATGAAATTTTCAGAGATTGTCAGAAATGGGGTATCCTACAGATGATTAGATTTTGGTGGTGATCCGGATCACCGTCTGGATCCAGGAATTTTTTTACTTATTGGGATTTCCAAAACGGGAATCACAGTAATTTGCATAATACATGACAAGTTTTCAACAGCTTCTACAAGACATTTAAGACCTAAGGAAATGGAATAAATCTGGATAATGATGCAAAAAAATTAAAAAATAGGGAACCTTTGAAATTTTTAAAAGAACAAATGAAGCTATAAACACGCAACAAGCATCACAGTATAGCTAATATATGCCACTTGCGAATGGCATTTTTTTCATGGTCAAGGAATCTATAAAGTTACACAAAATAAATGGAGGATTAATATTTATGATGTTAAACACTGTATGGGGGGGAACTGTGGCGCTTGGCGGAGGTCTGCGCTCTCCGAGTGCTTTTCTAGTTTAGGAATGCTATCTTCTTGGAACATAAGTCAATATTATACAGTAATAAGTGGCATTCAGCTGTTTGTTTTATGTCATTTAAGCACAGTTCTGGTACTTAAAAATCATAAACCCCCGAGCCCCCGCCCCCACCAGGGCTCTGCCCCGGACCCCGCTGGGGGACTATGTCCCCCAGACCCCCTGCTGAATTTTCAGATAATTTCCCCAACCCCAAATCACATCCCTGGTTCATGTTGGAATTCTGAGCTTTTGGTATTGTTTTCAGCAGAATTATGAGATTTTTATCGAAGGATCAGGAGTCATCAGTGCTAGAAATAGACAAAAGTGTCAAAAATAAGTTCCGATGGAATTGGCTTGAGAGAAAAGTTCAGGTTCAGGTTACTTTATTTGTACCCGTAGGTAGATTTGTTTTGCAGTCCAGTGTAAATAGTGTAATAAACTCTTATAGAACTGTTAAATATGTTGGACTAAAGACAGTGAGACAACATTGAAGAAAAAGTAAGTTAACTTTTCATTAAATTTAATGATTTATCTAAGTCTAGTATTTCATTTTTTTAATTATTTTTTTCAGTCTAAATTACTTCTGTTTTACTGAAAACCTCCCAGCTTCAGGGGGGCTGCACCCCCCCAGCCCCCCCATAAGTCAATCGACCAAATTAGATTTCAGCTGAAATCAGAATTTCCTGTTGCCATCCCTGATTCAAGTGTCCTTGTGTTGGAATTCAACATACTCAAATTGAATGGCTGCCACGCGCATAGAGATGCTAATTTGGGAAAAAAAATTTGCAGTGGTCTCTTATTTTTTCGCCAGAGCTCTGTATTTAACATTCCCACCTCCAAGTCTAGTATGTTTTATGGGATCCGTGAACACTGAATAGTTTGTTTTTAACTGTCATTTCTGCATGGCCTGTCATAACATATACAGTAAGCCATGACAGTAGAGCAGGAATCGAAGTTGGTCAGCAATATTTACTTACTATGATGGTGTCAGTTGTTTGTCAGCCAATAAAAGCTTGCTCCTCTACTGATTTAACAGTGTTTCTGACTTTTTGTAAAATTTCCTTCCCAGTAAATCAAAAATATTAATTTGTGGATATATATTGTTGTGCACACCTTTGTATCACAGTTTAAACCTTTAAGATGCTGATGACCCCCAGACATTAGTCTTTTGGGTTGTTCTCGTGGAATCCATTATGCCCTTTTTTCAAACTACCAACATTCCTACTGTCATTACATCTCTGTCAGATCTTGTCATGCTTGGCCTCTGTATAAGATTCCATTTTCTTGAACATTTTACTCCCACCAGATTGCCTTTTTATTAAGATGTGTGTAGCAGATTGAACATCTGTGTATCCTGAGCAATGACATCTTAATCAAAGCTTTTTTCTTTGGCAGATGTTAAAGTAAATGAGGTATTTCTGTCAAAAATGCTATTGAACTTGGACTGACTTTAGATTAAATTTTTGTTAAAACGAGGCAAAAAAAAATCTGTTTTTTTTTACAGCTGTGATAATGTGTTTTGTTTTGTTTAACTTCTCAGGTTCAGAGAGACCCACTAAAAGTAATGCTGCGCCATCACCAAACGGTAAATTAATTTCTTCTTCACTCCCCTTCTGGCTAACAGATTTTAGTCATCTAAATGAATCTTAGTCATTAATCCTTCATTCTCCTATTTGCTATCTCCTTGTTGCCTTTCACCAAGTCATCAAGCTCACACAAACACACTTGAGACAATTAGACATGTCACTGAAGCATAAAGCTGTGTTTTTAAATAGCCTTATAAACTTGAAATAGTTACGTGTTTATGAACTCAGTAACTTTTTTCATGTTGTGTTTTTTAATTTGTTGAACATGTTTTTGTTTTGTTTTTTTACTTTTAGCTATAAAGAACTTGTTTGGAGGAGTAAAATACACAATAAAATTGAGACGTGTAATATAATTTGATTTATAGTTGTGCTGCAGACACTCTGTCCTGGCCAAACCCGGAATAATGAAATGAGGTGAATACCCACAAGTAACACAAAAACCTTTATGAAATATGGCTGTTCAAGCCAGATGTAATGATTTTTATTGCAGGTGGTCTACGTTTCATTGAAACATATTATGGGAAATGTGACTCTTGAAGAAAATACTTTTGCCAGATGACCAGGGTGTCTTGAAATGAAATTCAATTCAAGAAAGCTCCAGGGAGTTTGTTGCCACTGGTATTACATTTCCCTGCAACTTACTGTCATGTGTTTAGTTTAAAGTTGCTTTTTTCCCCCCTGATATAAAAAGTCTCACTCTGTTTGATCAACATTTATTTTTTACAAGTCAAGCAAGTTGTTTTATTGTTTTTCCCATGTGGTCATTTATTGTTAGTCTCTCATAATTGGTCTTTTCTTGGCTCGTCTACAAGTACTGAGACCTGAACATACTCCAACTTTTTTACGATAGTGAACTTTACGTTCTGCAATTTGTCAGACACTCATTCATCCAGTTTAATGCCATATTTGACACACCCACAGTAAAGCTTTCATCTAGTACAAAACTACAGAACATATTTTCCTTTCATTCGGACAGTACACTGTACTTTAGTCAATATTGGAAAAAAAAAAACGAATCAACACAGTTGTCACTCTTGCTTCATCTTTTTGATGCATTAAGACACGTTGTTATGACCCATCATGGCATGGTCACAAGATCTCTGGGGCTGTCCTGTGAGATCTGGCTGTGGGACATTGCTAGGCTAGTTGATATTTTGGTTCATGTAGGGTGGAGCTCGCATGCGTCAGGCTTGTTCTGCTGCAGGCTGCAGATGCTTCATCACTCTGGGGACTTTAGAGACCCAGTCAAGAACTGCTTGTTGTGTTAGGGTTATTCTGCTGGGCATGGCAGCTGTGTCAGAAAGTTGCTGCCATAAGAATGTGATAGCGAATGGGGTGGGTGACAATGCCTAAAAATTATATCACAATATCCCTGTGAATTTTCATGGTAATGATATTATTAACAATATCACAAAAAAAAAATCTTTTTTGATTTTTGTGAATAGTTTCACAGGTCAGTGTGAGATAATTTAAAAAAAAAACTTAATTTCTCTACTTCATAAACTGTAGCTCAAGTTTAGTTTCAAATTCCCTGTCAAATATTGAAATTAAATAACTTAAACCACCACAACAATAGTGCACCTTTAGTTGTGGTGGCTTATTTGCTGAACCGGTTTACGTTTACTTACACTAGGAGTTGCTGTTGCTGAGACCTCTACTTGGACTTTTTTGGCCCTTTTTCTATTAAAAGATGTGTTTATTTGTCAGGTTACAGGTGCCTGAATAAATTTAACATATGTCCACATATGGTCAACAAATGCTGGTAGCAAATTTTATATATGACTGTGGTTTGATCAACATTTGCTCTTTAAGACTGTTTCACACCCATCACGGCTTTTCGTCCGGGGCGGGGGAAAAAAGGCACAGAACAAATTCTTGTTACCATAATTCCTCTGCTGTGGAACATTCATGCAGGTGAAAAAAATATACTACAAACCTCACAAGTACTACAAAAATACTGCAAGTGCAGCCAGTGGGCAGGGCATAACAACCTTATTGTAACATTGCAATACTGACACAATTCAGTGTCCAACTTTACTCATGTAGTGAACATCCACTGTTTATGACTGTTTATGACTGTATGTAGAAGCATGCAATGGTGATTTCCTCATCTCAAACAATTTATTGAAACAAAAGCCAACAGCAGTGGTGAGTATTAAGTTAAGTTAATCCCTTCCACAACACATGGGACACCATGTGGTGTATGGGGCGCCGCCTATCTCCATTTCAGTGGTGGGTATACCACAACAAAAATGTCAGTGTCTCAATAACTTGTCATGTGCCCTTGAGCATCAATAACAGCTTGACAACAATGTCTCATGCTGTTCACAAGTTGACTTATTGTCTGCTGAGGTATGGCATTCCATTCTTCTTGAAGGGCAGCCCTCAGGTCATTGAGGTTGTGGGGTGCAGGGTTACGAGCTTCTACATAGCGACTCAGCTGATCCCATAGGTTTTCTATGGGATTCAGATCTGGAGAAAATGCAGGCCACTCCATTTGAGGTACCCCAGCCTCCAGCAGCCGTTCCCTAATGATGTGGCCTCGATGAGCTGGAGCATTGTCGTTCATGCAGGGGCACAATGACTGGATTAATGATGTTATTCAGGTAGTATCGACTTGTACCATTCACAACTTGTAGGGCAGTTCTGTATTGACTAGACACATCTGTCCAGACTGTAACATCACCACCAAAGGCTTGTCTGGCTGATGTGTAATGCTGTCCTTGATGTCTCCAACATCGTTGGTGGCCATCATTTCTGCTCAACGGGAATCGACTTTCATTAGTGAACTGCGCTGAAGACCACTGGTCCCTTGTCCAGCGTAAATGCTCCCTGGCACATGCAAGACGATGACACCTGTGCCTGGTGGTGTGGTCAGGTACCCTTGCAGGTTGTCTAGCATACAGACCATGCTGATGTTAACGGTTTTGAATGGACTGACGTAACACTTGGGTGTCTCACGCCTTCTTTAAATGTGCCTGGAGTTGAGTAGCATTCATCATCTGGTTCCGCAGAGCACTGTTTACAATAAAGCGGTCATCAGCGTGGGATCTGGCCAAAGGACGTCCACTTCTGTGCCATTCTGTGACTCTTCCAGTCTCTCTGTATCTCTGTTGCAACCTGCTGATGACACTCTGTGGCACTCTAAGCTTAGTGGCCACCCTCTGAGAACATCTTGTTTGAAGCCTTGCAACTGTTGATCACTTGTTGGGTATCGTCTTAGTCTCATGATGTTAAAATGTGAACAGCATGATGAAGAGGACTGTTTAAATAGCAGTTCTAATTGAACCAGAAAATGTATTGGTTGATTCATGGATCAAACACCTGTTCTGAATTTTGCCGTTAAGCAACTTGTTACAGAACACCAAGTTATGCAAAAAAAAAAGTACTGAAATATTCAACTGCTGGACATGTGCATTCAAAAGGTTAGAGAAGGTCAAATTAAGTTCACCTGTAAAGGTTATAGTGCATTTTAGGTGCATCCTGAAAATTTACCCTAAACCCAAATATCCCTAACTTTTTATGAGTAGTGTATATTTAAAAAAAACCTTTCACGTTCTAATTTACTGAGATGCACTGGTAGACTGTTTTAACGGGAAAATAAATTGTGGGCTACTTCATCTGTTGCATGTTAAACATTATCACAGTACCCTGGCAATCCAGGCAAACCCAGTACAATCTGGGCTCCCTCTGTTGTCTGTTACCTCAGTAGTAACTTGAGTCCGGTTTGCTTTTCCGTCTAACGGAAGGTTGAAGACAGCGGGAATAGGGTTTTGCACTCGTGTAGTCTTTTTACTTGCTGCAGTCCGTTTCTCCGCCCTGTTGATTTGAAGTAGCTGGCGAGTGAACATTGGAATGTGCCACTGGAACTTGTTGTGATTCTCCGACGTAACCCGGAAAAGTGAGTATTTTTCACTCTGCACAGCACATGCGCTCTCGGGGCTTAGCATCTTTTTCTGCTTTTTCGGTTGAAATGCGGCAATGGGTGACTGTGTGCGCCCCCACCTGGATGGTGACGCCATTACATTTCATAGAATAAGCTCCCATTGAAAAGGACTGCTGAGTTATCAGTTAATTGACAACTAATTTAATTTAGTCAACTAAATTGTTATCGACATTTAATCGAAAGTCAATTAATCATTAACATCCATAATACATACATGAGTTATGTGTTTATTACCACCACCAAGGCAGCTATGTTATAGAGGGGATGCATTGGGATAGAATTCATGGCAGTTACAGGATAGTTACCACAGCAACACAGCACTGAGTGACAATCACATGTGACAGCTTTAGGCTGTGTGTCCACCAAACGTGGTTTTTGTTGCTGGACTGCCCTGAACCTCTTTTTCTTAACAGCGCTTGTGCGTGGTGCTCTGGGGAAAAAAAAATCTGTGCCCTGTATCCTAGCATCTCACATCTCAGCACTTTTGCTTTTCCAATCGAGAATTTCTACTTATTTTTTAATGGCACTGTCAACAGTCTCTAAATAACAATAGATAGGGAATGCATTCTGGCATTGGCAGCAGTTCTGGATGCAAAATATGATGACACGGAAAAGAAAACAAGAGTCTGGGTACATGACATCAACTGGTTGAGGAAACAGCTGGGGGAGTACCACCAACTTGTACATGAGTTGCATTTTGATGATGCTCGTTTCAAGAAGTATTTTAGATTGACTAGGAGTCAGTTTGAATTGGTTTTGGAGAAGATCAGCCTATCAATTTCTTGGATGCAGACTAATTGGAGAGCCCATCTGCCCTTCTGAGGTGAGTCTGTGGTCAGAGTTTTGTTTATTTTTACGTCTATTTTCGTAAAACTCACAATGAGGTATGCTCAACACATGGTTTCCTAAACTTATAAATGACTGTCTATTATCACATTTCACAATGGAGGTATTTCCAATTTTTTATTTTTTTTTTACAGTCATCAGCTGTACAAATTCACATAGTATCAGTTAACTGCATTATCTACTGCAACAAACTTGTAAGAAATATGAGTGGCAAAGGCACAAACACTCACCTGGCATGCCGACAGATGTGGACGCTTTCCTTCAAGCATTTGCTTTCAAATTTTGATCATGTATCCTTTTAGTGTCAGATCAAAGAGTACTGGGTTGTCTGGTGCAGTGAGGATCAGGCTCGTCTCTGCCATCTTTAGAAGTAAAACCCTTCTCTTCTTCCTGTTCCGGCATCCTATGTCCCGCCCTTCTTAATTCTGGTTGGCCAGTTAGAAAGGTTTGACAGTGATGATTGCAGCTGTACTCTAAAAAGCTGAACTTTTTTCAGCCTTCAGCCCTCTCTCTGAGTGCTACAATAAAAAACTGTCACCACTGAGAGCGTTTTAGCGCCGAGGGTACTTAGTGCTTTGTATGCTGGACTACGGAAAGAATGAATAGAAAATAGTCATCCACAGGGACAAAAAAACATGTTTGATGGACACGCAGCCTTATTTTCCATCCATCCATCCATCCATCCATCTTCTTCCGCTTAATCCTTTTCGGGTCGCTGGGGGGGCTGGAGCCTATCCCAGCATCTTTGGGCGAAAGGCAGGGTACACCCTGGACAGATCGCCAGTCCATCACAGGGCCAACACAGAGAGACAGACAACCATTCACTCTCACAGTCATACCTAAGGACAATTTAGAATCCCCAGTTGATACAAATTAACCTAACTTGCATGTTTTTGGCATGTGGGAGGAAACCGGAGAAAACCCAGAGTAAACCCACACAGACACGGGGAGAACATGCAAACTCCACACAGTTTGTATGCAGAAAAACATAAAAATCACACAATATTTAGTCACAGCAGTGCACAGAGTATCTTTTTTTTTTTTTTTTTTTTTTTTACTTTAGATGTTAATTAATACCACACTGTTTACTTGACTGTAGTGATGTGTGGGTAAAGACCAAGGAGCACATGGTAAGTGATGAACTGATTCAGAGCCTTTAATTAAGTATTTGTTTAATTTTTTGCCAATTAATACAAGACGGAATAATAATAATTATGCATCAGATTTATATAGCACTTTTCATAGACATTCAGATGCTTCACAGTGGATACATTATTCATTCACTCCACAGACAATGGTAGTGGTAAGCTACTAGTGTAGCCACAGCTGCCCTGGGGCAAACTGATGGAAACATGGCTGCCAATCTACGCCAATGGCCTCTTCGACCACTACCGAACATTTATACACATTCATGCCCAGTGTCATGGACACTGGAGGCAAGGTGGGTAAAGTGTCTTGCTCAGGCACACAACGGCAGGATGGCTGGGGAGAGCAGGATTCAAATTGGCAACCCTCCAGTTATTTGACGACCTGCTGTACCTCCTGAGTCACTGCCGCCCACATTTCCCTCCTCCGTTCCATTTTTGCTGAGCACCAAGCTGGGCAGAAGGAAGTTCCTTTTTTTTTTTTTTTTTTAATATATATACTGTATGGTCTTTGGCATGACCCGGTCGGGACTTGAACCCCGACGTCCCAGTTGTGGGGCAGATGCTCTACCTCTAGGCCATCTGAAATAACAAGATTAGCGCTCCACAATGCAAGCATGTACTCTGTGTTCTGCTGTGGTTGAATATTGTGTGTATTTTTTGTGTTTTAATGCATACACCCTAATGCTGCCACTCTGTTTTTGAGTGCCATGAGTTCTGTTTGGTGACATCCTACGCAGACCTTCTGTTGGACCAGTTACCAGAGGTGCAGCTTGCCTCAACTTAGAAGTGATTAATTTGGAGTCAATCTAGAAAATGATCATCCAGGATTTTATTTTTTGTCAGCCTGACAGATGTGTGCAGTCTTAGATTGCTCTTGTATGTGAAATGTATGTACATCTACAACTGTTGAAATGGTGCTGCTGTCTGTGTCCAGTGACTGCCATAAATCCTAGATTCAGCTGTTAACTGAGGTTTTACATGACTGAAAAATGTAAATTTGACTTAAAGACCAGGCCCAATTATTTTTCAGCAGAGCATTGCATTGTAGCGAGACAAATATTTTTGCCCCGTCAGTATTTTAATGTTGCCGCTGAATTGCATGAAATCTTTTTAGACTTCTGATCAGTTAAATTCAGCTGTTAAATGACCACATGTGCGTAACATTTTCTAATATTGTTATGCACTAGCTACAGTTTTGCCTTTGTTGTTAAACTCTGTGTGCATGCTCGGTGGTAATGCACTGACTCACATTTGCAGCCTTGAAAATCACTGTCCACACTTGCATGACACAACAGCATTTACAAATGGGAGAAACATTATACTTGCTCTCCAGCTGTGTTAGCTATAAAAATTTGTTTTAATTTACAAATCTAAAGCTAAAGGTGAAGCAGCATGGTGTTTTAATAAAAAGGCTTGTTTTTAACATTTAGACCAACTGTTCTGATCCCAGCCTGATGTTTGTTGTTTGCCAGTCCGTCACTGCTTCCTCAGCTCTTAATGGTGGTCACTGCAGCATGTTATGAGAAATAGCTCCACCCTGCAGGGTACAAAGCCAATCAAATTTCATTGGTTTTAGAGAGGGTTGTGGATTTGAAAGAGCATTAACTCTTTGTAGGCTGCATTTTAATATCAAATCACACAAGCATGATCACTGTGAAGGAAGATTTTTGCATTTCACACTTCAGTTTTTTTATTACATGTCCACATATTTATTTTTTAATAAATTTTTACTGATTTATCACCCAACTATCTTCACATCTAGTCTTTTTATTATATCTACATGTGATAATCTTCAACCTTAAAAGACTTCACTTTATTTCTCCCTTAGATTTTGATAACTCTTTTTCTTAACACATCTGTTAGGTGCCATTTGTCCTCCATTCTACCTTTCTCTTCTCCCACCATCACATGTTTTCATCTCTGTCTGTCTAGCGTCTAACCCTTCCCAATCCCTTTTGAGCCCCATTCATGAAAATGCAGATCCACAGCGGGGCAGGGAAAAACGTCAACAGACGTAAACTCCCCTGCTCCACCAACCAGAAAAGGCGCGCTATAAAAAACAGGCAGCAGCAACCAGGCGACCCTAATTCCGTGCAGCCTCCACCAGAAATAGCAACTCATGCATGTATTAATCTGCTACAAGCCAAAAATATGTGATTGAAGGAACTCTGCTGACATTTATTGCTGGGGACAACTTCTCTGCCACAGGAAAAGAGCTATTTATCATTCTTTCCTGCACGGTGTGCTGTCTTAAAGTCTGACTCACATTTGCTAAATATTGCATTTGATATTTAGGGAAATGTATAAATCACTTATTCACCTTTGCATTTAGTGTTCTCACTTCCTGTATGTGCTGGCTTCTTTCCTTTTTAGCCTCCTCCCTCACTCTCACCACACCACACTATAGGAAATGTCATGAGTGTTCTAGTGCTCCTAATGGGATGCAGACACCTTGATTTAGCCTCATTCCACTCAGTAATCCCTTCACTCTTTGTGCTGTTTTTTAAATGAACTAGATAGTGAAGCAAGAAAATATGATAGATGAAATATATTGCATAATGAAATTGACTTGATCTTGCAATGCTATAATGTTCAGTTTATGTAGTTAGTTGTTATCATGTTGTCTGAACATGTACAGTGGTGTGAAAAAGTGTTTGCCCCTTCCTGATTTCTCTTTTTTTTTTGTATGTTTGTCACACTTGAATGTTTCAGGTCATCAAACAAATTTAAATATTAGACAAAGATAACACAAGTAAACACAAAATGCAGTTTTTAAATGAAGGTGTTTATTATTAAGGGTAAAAAAAAAATATCCAAACCTACATGGCCCTGTGTGAAAAAGTCCCCCCCCCCCCCGTTAAAACATAAATTAACTGTGGTTTATCACATCTTTAAAAATCGGAGTTCAATTTCTCTAGCCACACCTAGGCCTGATTACTGCCACACCTGTTCTCAATCAAGAAATCACTTAAATAGGACCTATTACTTTCCGGTACTTTACTTTCCGGTTCCGGTTCCGCCGGACCGGCGGCGCCACACGAGTGGGCTGCCTGTTGCAACAGCCTTTTTTTATCTTCCTTCTTCTTTCTACACCTTTCACTCTGTATATATATCACGGACGCACGGATCGCCCCGGGGGTCTCCCGGGTCGGCGGACGGAGCCACGGTTTGCAGCGGGAGACGTTACAGCGGGGGGGAGCTAGTGCTAGCTAGCACTTGGCCGCCACCCGGTGCTAATGGGAAACTCGACATACCGGGAGCTGTAGCGAAAACGACGCGGTGCCGGGCTGGAGTTTAGGCGGCGTGAAAGAAATATAAGACAGAATAATAAAGAGCGATGGCAAGAACCAAGCAGACCGCCCGTAAAATCTACTGGAGGAAGAAGCCCCCCCCCCCCCCCCCCCCCCCCCCCCCCAGGGCTGCTCAGAGAGGCGCTCCGGCCACCGGCAGAGTGAAGAAGCCTCGCCGTCACAGGCCCGTGGCTCTGAGAGAGATCCGTCGCTGCCAGAGATCCACGGAGCTGCTCATCCGCAAGCTGCCCGTCCAGCGCCTGGTGAGGGAGATCGCTCAGGACTTCAAGACCGTCCTGCGTTTCCTGAGCTTCGCCGTCGTGGCTCTGCAGGAGACCAGCGAGGCCCACCTGATGGTCTCTTCTTCGCTAAGGGGGTCACCATCATGCTCAAAGACTTCCAGCTGGCCCGCTGCATCCGCGGAGAGAGAACTTAGACTTTCTGCTGCACATTCACCAGCCATAATGCTCTGCACTGTGTGTCTATATATATACATTTATAGTAATATGGACATATGTTTACTAGATGTTGTTTTTTCTTGCCTTCTGATTGTTGCTCTGAGTGTTGCTATCCCTATGCTGTTGCAATCCTGGAATTTCCCCATTGTGGGACTAATAAAGGCTTATCTTATCTTATCTTATCTTATCTTACCTGACAAACTGAAGTAGACCAAAAGATCCTCAAAAGCTAGACATCATGCTGTGATCCAAAGAAATTCAGAAACAAATGAGAAACAAAGTTATTGAGATCTATCAGTCTGGAAAAGGTTATAAAGCCATTTCTAAAGCTTTGGGATTCCAGCGAACCACAGTGAAAGCTATTATCCACAAATGACAAAAACGTGGAACAGTGGTGAACCTTCCCAGGAGTGGCCGGCTGACCAAAATTACCTCAAGAGCGCAGCGATGACTCATCCAAGAGGCCACAAAAGACCCTACAACAATATCCAAAGAACTGCAGGCCTCACTTGCCTCAGTTAAGGTCAGTGTTCATGACTCCAACATAAGAAAGAGACTGGGCAAAAATGGCCTGCATGGCAGAGTTCCAAGATGAAAACCACTGCTGAGCAAAAACAAGATAAAGGCTCCTCTCAGTTTTGCCAGAAAACATCTTGATGATCCCCAAGACTTTTGGGAAAATACTCTGTGGACTGATGAGTCAAAAGTTGAACTTTTTGGAAGGTGTGTGTCCCATTACATCCGGCGTAAAAGTAACACAGCATTTCAGAAAAGGAACATCATACCAACAGTAAAATATGGTGGTGGTAGTGTGATGGTCTGGGGCTGTTTTGCGGCTTGAGGACCTGAAAGACTTGCTGTGGTAAATGGAACCATGAATTCTACTGTCTACCAAAAAATCCTGAAGGAGAATGTCCGGCCATCTGTTCGTGACCCCAAGCTGAAACACACTTGGGTTCTGCAGCAGGACAATAATCCAAAACACACCAGCAAGTCCACCACTGAATGGCTTAAGAAAAACAAAATGAAGACTTTGGAGAGGCCTAGTCAAAGTCCTGACCTGAATCCAATTGAGATGCTGTGGCATGACCTTTAAAAGATGGTTCATGCTCAAAAACCCTCCAATGTGGCTGAATTACAACAATTCTGCAAAAATGAGTGGGCCAAAATTTCTCCAAAGCGCTGTAAAAGACTCATTGCCAGTTATCACAAACCCTTGATTGCAGTTGTTGCTGCTAAGGGTGGCCCAACCAGTTACTAGGTTTAGGGGGAAATCACTTTTTCACACAGGGCCATGTAGGTTTGGATTTTCGTTTCCCTTAATAATAAACACCTTCATTTAAAAACTGCATTTTGTATTTACTTGTGTTATCTTTGTCTAATATTTACATTTGTTTGATGATCTGAAACATTTAAGTGTGACAAACACAAAAAAAAGAGAAATCAGGAAGGGGGCAAACACTTTTTCCCCACCATTGTACATGAAATATAGTCATTTAACAGTGGTCTTTATATTATACCTTAACAAAACAATCCTCAGGAAGTTTATTTTATCTGCAAATAATTTTCAAATGCAGTAATTAGGGTTGGGCGATATGAAAAAAAAAAAAAAAATCCAGTCATGATAAAAAAAAAAATCATATTGATTATCAATCTATATTGTGATATAAATCAAATCACTATTTCTGTCAAGCTTAAAGGTTTCTTTTTACTCCTAAGCAGAGTTGGGCAAGTTACGAAAAATCAGTAACTAATTACAGTTACTAGTTACTTCATTTCAAAAGTAATTGAGTTACTTTACCAATTACTGCATGATTAGAGTAATTAGTTACTTTGAAAAGTAGCTTTTTACATTACTTTTAAATGCATACTTAAATCATCTTGCACACATAGCAAGATAATTTAATTAATGGATTACATTAAAGGCTTATCAATGGCAGGCTGAAAACGGACTGTTTCAGTCAGAACTTCACAGACAGTTTTTTATGTTGGTGTAGCTGAACATGATGTCAGTGTGTAGGACATAAAACTGTCCATGTTTATCTTACCCTTATGGTTATGGATTAATCCGATGTGCAGTGATCCAAAGAAAACGTTCATTATCCACAGTCCAAATTTCTGCTGTGACAAAGACATGATCCAGGCAGTCCCTCAAATGTCTTTTGGAGATCAAAATCCATTATTGAATAATCTTTATCCAGGTAGCAGGTAAATGCTTTTTAACTTCAGTGGACTGCAGTCTCAGCTGTCTGAAGGAAAGTGATTGTTGATATCATGTCTACAGTCTTTCACGACGTATCTGGCAATCAGTCGGTTTAATTTTTGCTGGGTCACAAACTGTCCAGATTAGGGATGAGCTGAGCCGATCCGCAGTATTGGTAAGGAATAAAAGTAATTTACCAATTCGATACATTAATAATATTAAAATGAAGGTGCGGTCACCATTCTCAGCCACGCTATGCGCAGCTTCCGTAAACAAAGGCAATGAGTGCCACATGTCACTGGAGCCTGTTTTTAGGACTCACCTTGGTGTGTTTGCTGTGTGAAATTACACAGCTGTTTCGTGGGGTGGTACCAGCATTGACAATTTTAACACCACCAACTTGATAAAACACTTGCAAAAGTATCACGGTAAAGGAGTATGCCGAATTCTGTCAAGAACTGAGCAGAAAGAAGTGTGTCACGCATCACCAGCCACTGCTTTTCCAGCTTTGAGGCTGGAAGATGCTAAAACTGAAATGTAAACAAAAGAACGAAACTTAAGTACAAACCAGACGGGAACATGGAAAACAACAAGAACAAAGACAAAACATGGGTTTACCTTTCGGCGGATAACGATTTACAGCTAATGAGCGTTGGGTAACAGAAACGTAAACAGCAAATCGTAACGGGGAACTGGAAGGACTACAACAAAAAGACTACAGGAAATGGAACAGGAATGACTTTAAAATAAGAGCAAACCTAAAAACTGAGACTGGACAGAAATTTTCAGAAACCCTACTAAATAAACCGAGGACCAGGGGAATGCTCAAAGGGTTAGTCCCTTAATTTTCAGATCAACAGCGTTTTTTACCTCATGCATAAAGTGGCACTTTGAATTTCATCTGAATGTTTCCTTAAATACTCAGCTTTAAAGTTTTGAATAAACTTGTACTTAAAGATTGAAAGATTTTATTTGTCAATACTGCTGTACGTACAGGACATACAGGAGAATTGAAATGGTGTTTCTCTCTCTCTTCAGTGGTGTGTACAATATGAAAAAAGAAAAATGAATAAGGCTGGAAAAGCAACAGCAGTCTATGTAGTGCAAATGCCGACAAAAGATAGACCCAGACCTCTCACAGTGCAAATAAAGATAAACGATGATGAAACCCAATAATCCTACATACAGAAAAGCAGAGCTGTAATACCCGTAGTCGCAAGTTCAGTGCGGTAGTGTAGGTGCAGACAGTAACAGATAGGACTGCACATGATCAGTATTGCAATGACAGCAGCAGATACACACATGGACAAAATTGTTGGTACCCCTCTGTTAATGAAAGAAAAACCCACAGTGGTCACAGAAATAACTTGAATCTGACAAAAGTGGTAATAAATAAAAATTCAAATTAACCAATGAAAATCAGACAATGCTTTTGAATTGTGGTTCAACAGAATTATTTTAAAAAACAAACTCATGAAACAGGCCTGGACAAAAATGATGGTACCCTTAACTTAATATTTTGTTGCACAACCTTTTGAGGCAATCACTGCAATCAAACAATTTCTGTAACTGTCAGTGAGACTTCTGCACCTCTCAGCAGGTATTTTGACCCACTCCTCATGAGCAAACTGCTCCAATTGTCTCAGGTTTGAAGGGTGCCTTCTCCAGACGGCATGTTTCAGCTCCTTCCACAGATGTTCAGTAGGATTTAGATCAGGGCTCACAGAAGGCCACTTTAGAATAGTCCAATGTTTCGCTCTTAGCCATTCTTGGGTGTTTTTAGCTGTGTGTTTTGGGTCATTATCCTGTTGCAAGACCCATGACCTGCGACTGAGACCAAGCTGTCTGACACTGGGCAGCACATTTCTCTCTAGAATACCTTGATAGTCTTGAGATTTCATTGTACCCTGCACAGATTCAAGACACCCTGTGCCAGATGCAGCAAAGCAGCCCCAGAACATAACAGAACCTCCTCCATGTTTCACAGTAGGGACAGTGTTCTTTTCTTGGTATGTTTCATTTTTGCGTCTGTGAACATAGAGCTGGTGTGCCTTGCCAAAAAGTTCCAGTTTTGTCTCGTCTGTCCATAGGACATTCTCCCAGAAGCTTTGTGGCTTGTCGACATGCAGTTTGGCAAATTCCAGTCTGGCTTTTTTATGATTTGTTTTCAACAGTGGTGTCCTCCTTGGTCGTCTCCCACAAAGTCCACTTTGGCTCAAACAACGACAAATGGTGCAATCTGACACTGATGTACCTTGACCTTGGAGTTCACCATGAATGTGTTTAGAGGTTGTTCTGGGCTCTTTTGTTACCATTCGTATTATCTGTCTCCTCTTGCGGCCACGTCCAGGGAGGTTGGCTACAGTCCCGTGGATCTTAAATTTCTGAATAATATGTGCAACTGTAATCACAGGAACATCAAGCTGCTTGGAGATGGTCTTATAGCCTTTACCTTTAACATGGTTGTCTATAATTTTCTTTCTAATCTCCTGAGACAACTCTCTCCTTTGCTTCCTCTGGTCCATGTTTAGTGTGGTACACACCATGTCACCAAACAGCACAGTGACTACTTGTCACCCTTTAAATAGGCCGACTGACTGATTACAAGTTTGTAGACACCTGTGATGTTAATTAGAGGATTCATCTTGGTTGAACATGTCCCTATGGTCACATTATTTTCAATCTTTTCTAGGGGTACCATCATTTTTGTCCAGGCCTGTTTCATGAGTTTGCTTTTTAAAGTAATTCTGTTGAACCACAATTCAAAAGCATTGTCTGATTTTCATTGGTTAATTTTCATAGAATTTTTATTTATTACCACTTTTGTCAGATTCAAGTTATTTCTGTGACCATTGTGGGTTTTTCTTTCATTAACAGAGGGTATCAACACTTTTGTCCAGAGCTGTATGGCATTTGTGCAAATGGTTGCAGTAAAGTGCAGAGACATACAGCAGCAAAACTTCAGAATGGATATTTCATGGTCCTGATCAGTGAAATGCTGCCAATGTTACAAAGTTTAAAATAAAAAAGCAGCAACATTGCTAAACTGAGTCAAATTTGTAACTTTTTTTGTATTTTGTATACTTTATTTTTTTTTCCACAATATCTTTATTGAACCTTTTTTTTTTTAACAAACATGATACAAACAATCAAACACTAACACTAAAGTACTACAAAAAAAAAAAAAAATGCACTAAAAACACCAACAACCACCAACAAAATCAAGTCTTCAACAATGCTCCTCTGTTTAGTCTAGACAATCCAATACATAAGTATACATATTATGTTCACCAGTTTGGAATTTACAAGGTCCACACACATCATTCACCTTCTTCTTCAAGAGTTATGTTTAAATTTTTTACATAATCAATAAAAGGTCTCCATATATTCTCAAACACAATTTTCTTTGATTTCAGTATATATGTTATTCTTTCTAATGGAAGGTTTGTTAACATCTGTCTTAACCACTGAGTCACATCTGGTCTATGAGTCTTTTTCCATAATAGTGCAATACATTTTTTGGCATTAAGCAAACTGAGGTCTATGAATGTTCTTTCACTTTTATTAAAATTATGCTTTTCTGGGTACAGACCCAACAAAAACAGTTTAGGATTCAATATGATTTGTTTTGAGATTATTTTTTCAATTGTTACCCTCACCTCTTCCCAAAACATTCTTATTAATCTACATTCCCATAAACAATGAAATAGGGTTCCTTTACTTTCCATGCATTTTGTGCATGTATCTGGTATATTTTTGTTATATCTATTTAACTCCTCCGGTGTAACATACATCCGCATTAACCATTTGAAATGTATCAATTTAAGGCGTACATTTATTGATTTGGTTTGAGCTTCTGTACAAGCCAATTCCCATTGTTCCTCCGAAATTTCAATTTGCAGATCTTCTTTCCAGTAGTTTAATCTTTTCAGTGAATTTTCACTTGAAGATAGTGTCAATGAGTTATAAAACTCTGAAATAATACCCTTTCTTTTACTATCTTTCATCATCATTTTTTCCAAGGATGAATAAATAGGTCGAGTGAGAGCTTTATTTTGATTTGATCGAATAAAGTTTCTAAGTTGAAGATATTTAAAAAAATGTGTTCTATTGAGATTAAATTTGATCCTCAGCTCTTCAAAAGACATTATGTTGTCTGCACATGGCAAATATAAATCCTGAATCTTTTGTATCCCTTTTAAATTCCATACTTTAAATACAGCGTCCGCTCTCCCTGGTTTAAAATATTGATTACCCCATATTGGACTAAATTGTGACAATAACTGTGGTTCTTTTAAATAGTTTTTAGCTTCACACCATATTTTGATCATATGCTTTACAAATGGATTTTTAACTTGTTTTTGTAATTTTTTTGCCGAGTCTGAGTATATGAATATGGGAAGAGGTAAAGGTAAATTGTATGATTCCATTTCAGTCCAGTGAGGGAGATCATTTGATGAAAAATAATATGTCATAGACCTCAGTTGTGCCGACCAATAATACAACATAAAATTTGGACATTTCAGACCTCCACGATCAAATGGTAAATATAATAAAGACAAACGTAATCTAGCCCTCCTGTTGTTCCATATAAATTCCACTAACTTTTTTTTTATTCTTGAGAATAGATCTAAAGGTGGTGATAAGGGAATGTATTGAAATAAATAAAGTATTTTAGGTAAAATATTACTTTTAAGTATATTGATTCTCCCGATCATCGACATTGGTAGTGACATCCATCTCTGAGTTAACTCATTGATATCTGACATTAAGGCTTCATAGTTGACACTGGCGACTGATTCTAGCTTAGGCATAATTTGGATTCCTAAATATTTAAACTGATTTACAACATTGAATTGATTTACCTCAGGGGCTGGGTAATTTCTCTGGGTCTCATTTAGCATTAATATTGAAGATTTAGTTTTATTTATTTTATATCCTGATATTTCCCCAAAATTCTTTATTAAATTCAACAAGGTTGGAATTGATTTTTTTAGATTCGACATAAACAAAATTATATCATCGGCGTACAGGGAGATTTTATGTTCTGTTGGTCCAACTTTAATTCCATATATTTGTGAATGTAAACGTATCGCTATCGCTAAAGGTTCAATTGCCATAGTAAACAGTAAAGGTGAAAGTGGACAGCCTTGTCGACATCCTCTATTGATTTTTATTGGTTTTGAAATATTGTTATTTGTTAGGATTTCTGCTGTAGCATTATTGTATATTATTTGAACCCATTTTATGAAATTATTTCCAAGTCCAAACCTTTGTAGGACTTCAAAAAGAAAGGGCCATTCAACTCTATCAAAGGCCTTTTCGGCGTCCAATGATCGGAGAGCTGTATCCGGTGCTTCTTTATTAAAATAAATAATATTAAATAGTCTTCTTACATTATGGAAGCCTTGTCTACCCTTTATAAAGCCATTCTGATCTCGATTAATAATATTTGGTAAAATTTCTTGTATTCGTCCTGCTAAAATTTTACAGATTATCTTAAGGTCGGCGTTTAATAGGCTTATTGGTCTCATATTTTCACATTTATTAGAGGGCTTACCTGGTTTTGGCAGTAGTATAATTAAGGCATTATTTATGTATGATGGTAAATTATTATTTTGAAATGCTTCTAAAACCATTTCCAAAAAAGGTTTTATTAATTTATTCTTAAATTTTTTATAAAGGTCAACTGGAAGACCATCTGGTCCTGCACTTTTTCCTGATTTCATATTATCAATGGCTAGCCCAACTTCTTCTTGACTAATTTTAGACTCCAATATCTCCCTGTTTTCATTTGGAATACACGGTATAGATAGTTCGTTCAAAAACCCATTTAGTTTTGTTAAATCAGGTTCATTTTTGGTATCATATAATTTTTCATAGTAATCTCTAAAGGCTCTATTAATTTCTAAAGGATCTATAACTACCTGTCTGTTACTTATAATACTGGTAATTGGTGTTTTAATTTCCAATTGTTTAATCTGCCATGCTAATAATTTTCCTGATTTTTCACCTTGTTCATAAAAAGATTGTTTCAATCTTAGAAGACTCGAGGCAGCTCTATTCGCTGATTTTTTGTCGTATTCAGCTCTCAAAATCAGTAATTCATTCTCCAACCTTGGGTCACTTCCTGCATACACTTTTTCCTGAAGACTTTTTATTTTATGTTCCAATTTAGCTCTCTCCTCTCGAGTCTTCTTAGATTTTGATCCTGTATAACTAATAATATGTCCCCTAATAAAAGCTTTGAAAGCCTCCCACTTTACACATGCTGATGTTTGTGTAGTATTGATGTCAAAGAACTCGTCTATCTGTTTTTCTATATACTTGACAAATTCCTCATCCTGAAGCCATTTATGCTGAAATTGCCATCTACCTGATTCCTTTGTCAATTTTTTATCTACATATATTAGACAACAGGGTGCATGATCAGAGATCACGATGTTATCATAAAAGCAGTTTTGAATCTTGGACCTTAATTCTGTGGAAATCAAAAAATAATCAATACGTGAGAATGTCTTGTAGGTACTGGAATAACAAGAATAGGCTTTAACTTGTGGTTTCATTTCTCTCCATATATCTAACAATCTCAATTCTTTCATAAAATGATTAATAGTCATCCTACATCCAATGTGCGTACAATCCAGTCCTGTTGATCTATCCACACCTGGATTCAATGTACAATTAAAATCCCCTGCTATTATATGTTGCCCTGTAAGTGATGATAAGATGAGAAATAAATTAGCAAAGAACTTCTGATCATCTATATTGGGACCATATAAGTTCACAAGATTTATATTTTCTAATAGCAAAGAACCTTGAATGATTACATATCTTCCAAATTTGTCTCCAATTACATTTTTCACTTGAAAAGGAACTGATTTATGTATGAGAGTCATAACTCCCCTGGCTCGGGATGAAAATGAAGAGGTGAATACACTTCCCTGCCATCTACTCCTAATTCTTTTAACATCCTCCTCTATCAGATGAGTTTCTTGTAAAAACACAATTCTTGAACCCATGTCCTTTATTTTATTCATAACTTGTTTAAGTTTTTTTAAATTTTGTAGACCTCTGCAATTCCATGAAGTTAAATTAAGATTAACACTTTGGTCCATGATCAGTAGAGAGTTTGGGATTACCTTGCAGTGTAAACATGCTCATACAGAGAAGCAAAAACATGAGTGGTTGAACATTCATCCTACAAACTACACACAAACAAATTTCCCCTTCCCACACTTGTGGCAAACCCCCCAAAATCAAAAGAAAAATTCTGTCTCCCGATATAGCCATCGACCGTTCCACACCCACGGGGAACAGCCTAAGCCACTCCTTCTTCATCCTCCCAATCACCCTAACTCTACTGCTTTTAATGACGTAACATTAACTCTCCTCTGTAGTTTTCCAACTTAACTCCAAAATTTTTAACAACTTTGTACATCATAGTTTTTTTTTGTTTGTTTGTTTTGTTTTTGTTTTGTTTTTTTAATATATAATACAATCTATATTTTGTAAACTTACTATTTACTTCAAGTCAGTCAGATGCCTGTGCAAATGCTTAATTATTCTACCTTATATTTTGTTCATGCTTAGCTCCCACCAGTCTCTTCTTCTTCTTTGATCTTCTTGATGAACTCCTGCGCCTCCTCTGGGGTCTTGAAGATGTGGGTTCTGCCCTCATACGTGGTCAGCAGTCTCGCAGGATAGATTACACCATGACGAATCCCAAGGTTGCGCAGCTCCTTACGTACGGGATCAAACTGCTTCCTCAATTGCTGGATTCCTGTGGCCAAATCTGGGTAGAACCGCACCTGCTGGTCCTGGTGTTTAATCTCTCCTTTTTTAGCTCGTGCAGCGTTGAAGATCTTCATCCTGTCTCTGTTGCTAAGAAACTTCATAATTAAGGTCCTCGGCGGTCCCTTATCTCTCCGTGGGCCAATACGATGTGCTTTTTCCAGAACCACTGCTGATTGCAACTCCTCGCTGCCCAGCACCTCCGGAATCCACTTTTCCAGAAAGGAACATACGTCCCGACCTTCTGATTCCTCTGGAAGACCCACCAGCCTCAAATTATTCTGTCTCGACCGAGATTCCAAATCCAAAATATTATCTTCCAGAGATTTATTTTTTTTTTCCAAAGTGCGCACCTTTAATTGAAGACGGGTGACGTCATCTTCAGCACTAGCGAGACGGAGCTCCATCTGCGCCGTTCGTTCTACACAGTCACCCAATTCCTTTCTTATTCCTTCCAACGCTGTCATAATCCCATCAAATCTAGAGGAAAAGTCCGCTCTCATTGAACTCATGGCAGCCATCAGCGCATCTGCGCCATTCCCCGCAGATATCGCACCGTTGCCAGCCTCCTCCGCCATATATGGAGTTTTGTTTGCTGCGTCACAGACCTGAAAGTCCGTTAATTTGGACTGTTTCGGCGGCTCGCTTTTTCCTTTTCCTGGTTTTCCAGCCTTAGGCTTCGCCGACATATCCTCGCCCAAATGCTGGGATACGTTCTGTCCCAAATGAGAGAGTTATTTGCCGATTTTTTTTCTCCAGGAGCAGAGCAGAGCGAGACACGTCCGTCCTACGTGGCAGCCATAACCGGAAGTCTTGTATACTTTATTAATTCCAGAGGGCAATTACAGGGCATCCACCTGGATGGATGAGGCAGCGACGGTGCTGCGCCAATCCCTTCACCATTCACACACACATTCACACCTAGGGCCACTTAACCTCTTGCGCTCCGTTGTACTGCAGACGAGCAAGTCTCTGCGTCCTAGAGCGCATGAGGGCGCTCTCGTGCGCTCTAGGACGCATGATGGATTGTGATGTAGGTGGTGTATGGCGTCCAAGCGCGCACTGAAAATAAAAGCTGCTGACACAGCCGCGAACAGATTAGTTCATCTGACTGACCTCTCATTCGACTAATAAGAGCCTTGAATTGGGTTTCTGAAACCTTGAAGAACCAATGACTGAAAACCTAGCCAGAAGGACCCACCTCCCAACGCTGTGAATGCAGTGAGCCAATTGAAGCAGAGAAGTTCGCGAGCTGTTTTTTTTAAGGCTGGGTGAAGACCGGCTGCTGCAGCGGATCAAAAAAGGACCCGCAGGAAGAACCCCACAGACCCAGCAGCACGGAGACCATCCACAAATGCAACCTGTGTGACAGGGAGTGCCATTCCCGCATCGGCATGTTCGGCCACAGGCGGTGCTTATTTTGTTTTGGTTCCAGCAGAGTAGACGTTATGATTTCTTCCATGGTCATAGACCGACGGAGGCTGACGACGAAGGCTGAGTGACACACACGCCTTCGCCAGTCTTTTTTTAATTACTACTGTTATTTGTTTTGAAAACAAAATTTTGATTTTTGTTTTGAAAACAAAAATCGCCAAAAATCAGAATCAGAATCAGATTTATTGCCATTGTTCATGTAGTACACAAACTAGGAATTTGTCTCGGTGCCATGCTGCAACATTAAAAACATGATGAGATAAAGAGATAAACTAAAAAACTAAAGGACTAAAAATGTGCAGTAAGTGTAGAAAAATAAGTAGTAGTAGTAATAATAATAATAATAATAATAGTAATAATGAGTAATACTAGTCAAGGCAGTTTTAAATAAATTAGCAAGTAGCAGATAATATGGGGTACCACAGTGCAGTTGATAATGCAACAGAAAAACAGTGATGAATGTCATGAGTGTGGTTGAGCTGCTGTACATAGTGCACGAGAGTCAATAAGTCACTTAATGTTCAGCAGTCTGATGGCAGAGAGGAAAAAGCTATTCATGTGCCGGGAGGTTTTAGTCCAAATGGACCGAAGTCTTCTACCTGAGGGGAGGGGGGCAAACAGTACGTGACCAGGGTGTGAAGGATCGGCTATGATCCGGCCAGCACGCCTCCGGGTCCTGGAGATGTACAGGTCCTGGAGAGATGGGAGCTTGCAGCCGATCACCTTCTCAGCAGTGCGCACGACGCGCTGCAGCCTTAGTCTGTCCCTGGCAGTGGCTCCTGCATACCACACAGTTATGGAGGAGGTGAGGATGGACTCGATGATGATGAAAAACTGCAATCATGGAAGCACAAAACCGCAATAATGGAATTATGTTTTGATCGGGTCGTGAGACCAGAACCACGAGCGGACCAGCGTCGCGTTCGTCTGACAGTGAGGAAGAGAAGTTCGCCAGGACTCTGCTGCTGTGAAGAGGTAAGGTGTTATAAGCTAAATTATTATTTATCCCTGAAAATTGTAATCCAAAATGACTTTTGACCGATCGGTAAATTACAACTGTGTGGCGCACGAAGTCTGAAGTTCGTACGCCGCGGTACAAGGGGTTGTTCGCCGCGTACAGACCGTGAACGCCGCCCCCCCCACCCCCGCTATTCTTCTGTAGTGAGGGGGGGAAGCCGCGGTGACTGCGCTGCTGTCCCACATCGCCACATGAGGCTAATCCGTTGTGTAGCGATGGCCGATGTCCATCCTCTGTAGCGAGGGGGGAGGGACAAACCCCCTCCCCCACACACACACGCAGACAGTCCTGAGTTTGGCCTTTCATTAGAGCCCAAAATGAAGCTTCTACATTGAAGCATTCAAAAGTTACAGATGTTTTTCCAAACTGTGCCATTTGGCACAATTTGGCACAGTTCCAAAACGCCTGGGAGCTACCTGAGGAAAAAGCTGTGTAATATATTCATTTTTTGTGGTATTGTTACAAAATTTGGACCTCAGCTGGATAACACTTGGTTCTACATTTATGTTGCATTTTCCAGCCCGGATCTGAAGCTGTGTGTTATTTGCAAGCATTTGTATCCAAAAAAACACCCAGGCCAAATTTATTTTCTTCAAGTTCAGTATGTTTAGATGACTGTAACTCAGTGGCCGGAGCACTTAGAGAGATTATGACTGTTTTGCCAAAAAATTCAAAGTGTTTTCTTTTAAATGAGGCCAACCCCATGAAGATGCTGCAAAGGGTTGAAGAACAGCTTTTGATTTAATTTGGGCACGTTAATTTTTGGAGTTTTTAGGGAAATTGACCGGAGTGCAAGGGGTTAAGAGTCTCCAATTAACCTCACTTGCATGTTTTTGGCCTGTGGGAGGAAACTGGAGTACCTGGGGTAAACCCACACAGATTAGATTATTTGTTTATTTGACAGAGACAGTGCAATAAACATAGACAATTAATCAAATGACAATCAATCTGATGTGTTGCACAAAGAGTGTATAGCTATTAGCTAATTTGCAACTCTTGTCCCTGGATGGGCTTTAGAAAGGAGAAACAAGTAAAAAGAAAAAAGGATAAGGAAAAGAAAAAATGAAAACAGAATAAATAATAACCACATACATCAATGCAAAAAAGATTATAAATACACAATTATAAATATTATAAAGATTATAAATATTATAAATACACAATATAACAACCTGACTCACATTTGCCTATTTCAGGCCTCCCTCCCTTCGTCACTCACTATAAACAAACACATTCATTCCTTCCCTTCATTCACACTCACCCTGCAGACAATCTTTTCATACATGGGTACATTCTTGTTTATTTTTCAGCCAGTTTTTAACCTTTTTAGTGAATGTTTTAAAGTCCGTTATTATTTTAATTTCATTTGGCATTGTGTTCCAGATGTGACTGCCCTTTATAGAGAAAGCTGTTTGTCCAAATGTGGTTCTGCGGTGGAATATTTTACAGTTATTGTTTACAGAACTCCTGGTGGCTCTGCTGCTGTCCTGTCTTTGGATGAAACTAGCAAGTGGCTCAGGCACTGATTTATGGAAACATTTGAAAATTAATTTCAGAAAGCAGAGGTCAATGAAACTCTCAAGAGACACGGGGAGAACATGCAAACCCCACACAGAAGGGCCACCGATGGTCAGGGAGTGGGATTGAACCCACGATGGTCAGGGGTGGAATCGATCCCGTGACCTTCTTACTGTACTGTCACAGTGCTAACCACTGCACCACCGAGCTGTGGTTATATTCTTTGACTTTTAGATTTATGTTTTTACATGTGTGCAAAATGCAACCAGTCATTACCAAAGCTGTACTTTTGTTGTTTTAAATAAGATTGATGTATCAGGTTTGGATCGTTATCGGCCAATACACAAAGTCACAGTATCGGTATCGGACTTGAAAAAGTGGTATCGGCTCATCCCTAATCCAGATGCATACCCATGTTTGAAATCCAGCCGTGGGTGTTCAGATAGCATAGATCCACTTCACAATGTTAGCTGTTGGCATAACTAGCCGTTCCTTAGCGCTAGCTTTGTAGGAACTTGTTGCTGTTTGATCAGGGGTTTCTGAAGATTGCAGTAGAACTTGATCTGCACTTAGCTTGCAACCCACCAATATGCTTTTGTCCTTAACCGCAAGAAAGGAAAAATAATCTGTATTGTGCTCTTACGCCGTTGTGTGCATCAGTCAAACGCAACTAACTGTATTCCAGCTTGGTTGATTGCATGATTGGTTTGGTGCGGTGTATTCTCATTTTCATTGGCTTTTCGTGTTATCTGTCAACACCAAACGAATGATTTTTATCGACCATGTTTTATGTCTGTATCGAGGAAAAGTTATTTCGCGATAATTATTGTTATTTTATCGCCCAGCCCTAACAATAATTCAGATTGTCAATAAGTTGTGTAATTTACTGACAATTTGTGCAGGCAAACATTTACAACTACAGTAAGATAAATTATGTATTTAGATATGGGCCAATGACACTTTTTTTTCACTGAGTACTTACTCATCAATACTGAGTAATATATTTTTAGTAGTGGTCTTGGACAATTAAAATACCTAATCGCGATTAATCTCTTGGAACGTTGAGTTAATCATGATTAATAACGTGTTAATCGCGTGTTTTTCCATTCAGATACAGTGTACCTTAAGATGGTAATTTTTCAAGTTTCTCATACTGTTATAAACATGGAAGTGGACAAATATACTTGCTTTCTTCACCTGCAGGTTTATTAAAGCCCTCAACATACCCAAAATGACAAAAACTATCCAGTATATTCTCCAGAAATAATATTTCTGGTACACACCGCGTCATTATAAGCTACAGGCATGGGAAGTGCATAAATCATAAGTCATGACTCTTTCTTTGTTTGCTAGCGGCAAGTCCCGGGAAAACTCCCATGAGTGCCTGGTATCATTGGAAAGCTTAGAAATCGTACTTTCTAAAAAATACATATGTTTTTGTGGAAGGCATAACTCCTGACCGATCGAACGCAAGTTTTCAACCTAGCCAAAATATAAACAGATCATATTTTTCTGGGCCATTTTGGCACACTTCCTACACATTAAATATCATTTTGAAGGTCTTTCAATACAGAATATGGAAATAACGTTACATCAGTTTTGAAAATGTCCTCAAAGTGACTCATTTTGCCAGCACGGGTCATTTGTTTACAGTGTTAGCATCTTAGCAGTGGCGCTAACAAATAGAGCTATTATCGTGCTCGTGACGACATCCCAACGGGCTACAAAAATGGCGAGGGAGTGAATGGATATTCCAAACACAGCTTGAGAATTTTTTTAAGACTGGTACTCACCAACAGTTGGACCTATGGGGATGAAAACAGGCGAATTTCTGTCCGTCTCAGCAGTTGGAGATCAGCCGCAACCTAGCATGTAGCTACTAGCTACGAGCTAGCTAGCTTCCACAAAAGAACAACACAACATCCAGGCGAAGTTTTAGAGGAGGCTATAACAATAATCCAGGTGAGAGCTCCGACAGATAACGTTGTAAACTTAAACGTGACAGCACTTTGGTGATATCCATGGCTGTAATCCAGCTTGTCTGAATGGCGCACACAGTGTCAGTGGCCACAACGGCCTTGGTGTGGAGAGCAGCTAGGCCAAAAAGTACTGTTTGTGCTTTCTGCCGTTAACCGCGATCACAAAGTTTGTCGCTATTAACGGGGGCAACACATTAACGGGCGATTAACGTGATAACGCCAACACCACTAATTTTTAGTTTTTCATCATCTTTTACTGTAGATTAATTCCACATTTTTGACACTTATCGAACTTTGCTGTACTCACCAGCTAAGTGACAGTGAAACAGGAGTTATAAGACATGGCTCCTGTTTCATTAGCATGTGCACTGCAGATGCATTGACACAAATTTAAAAATATGAGTGCTTGTCATAAATAAATGTACAAAAAAGTTACAAATAAATAGACATAATAAAAAGGCTTCTTCTGCCTAAACGAAAGTAAAATAATTAGGCTGGAGCTTGTGAAACAGTACATGCAATAACATGCCATACTTTACATTTTATTAAATAGCAGGAGTGCATTAATACTTAAATAAGTAATTTCTGGTGCCTGTTTGTTGGGGTGGGTTTTATTTTTTTTAAAAATCAACAAATTTGCCTGAGGGTTCACACCTGTCCCATACTTGTCATATATGACTTCAAGGGGTCATTGACTGAAAAATGGTGTGTTTGTAGGTTTTAACTGTCTGAAATGAGTCTACTGGTCACCTAATTATCCAAAAATTTTCAAAACAGTCAATTCTCTTAAAAACACATACACACAGCTTTTATCTCGTTTTTCTCTCCCAGAAACACCAGAAACGTTTTTGACTTTTTTGTGGAATTCTTATAGGTCTTGTCTAGAAAAAGCCATCCCACCGCCGTCCTGGAGACCAGCCCACTGCTCTATTATTGGCCCGCCTAGCTGTCTGTCATGTAGATGGAAGGGTGCTAAAGGTAGTCTATTAGCCCCCAAGCTAATACTGGTAACAGGAAGGTCAAACCGAACGTGGTTTATATTGTTATTTTCTTCAGGTCTTAAGCACCCTAATAACCATCCCTGTTACCGCCTGGTTCACCGGTCCGTGGTTCACCATGTGCCTCGCGTCACTCTGGCCTGTCTCCTGGTGGTGTCGCTGTGGTTCCATGGCAAGTCGCCGGTGCTAGCATGCCGGTCATGGGGAGCTGAGAGCCAGCAGCTCCAGGCAGCATCCCCGGGTCGATGCCTGGAACTGCTGGCTCTCAGCTCCCCCACCATCCTCCGGGCATACTCTCACGGGTAGCATGGGGGAGCCACTTCATGATGGGGCAGACCCTCCGGCTGGCCATGGGAGAGGAGCGGAGTACCGCGGAGCGAGACATTACCCTTTGAGATCCTGTGGCTCAGCCAATGGCCTTGGGTTGCAGCAATCGGTGGATCACCTGGCGCTGGTGATTTTATTGTGGCGTCTTGGCGGGGTTGTTGGGGGGTGGGCCAGGATGATGCGAAATGCACAGACGACTGCGGATCGGTGAACCAGCGCTACTCATCCAAGCTAAAAGAAGGCTAGAAGCTAGTCAGCTAATGGCTAACTGATGTAAGGGGGAGGAGTTGAACAGCTGAAGGATGTTTCTTAAAGTGACAGGCTTTAAATTGGAGCTTTTCAAGAAAGCCAAGAGGAAAAAAAAAAATTTGCTTCAATAATTAAAAAAATAAAGAAAATGTGAACAAAATATGTCACAAACACTTCACTCAGACATGTGTGAGCTGTTAAAATGTGGAAAAAGTGCAGTCAATGACAATGAACTGTGTGTCAATGACACACATTTTCACAAAGGCTTTGAGTACATTTGCAAAAGAGGTTCTGGGAGCTGCCAGATATGCATACCTAATATTAAAGGAAAATATTAATAACAAGCGCACACTATGTTGAGTCATATTAGTAATTAGATGTGGAATTGTTAGTTAAGATTAGCATTGGGTACTGTGCTGACCTGTCAGATATTGGGTGGGGTTATGTTCCCTCTAGTGGTGGTTTGCGTTACTGCACCTTTAATTGTAGCTACTTCCTGTTTCCTATATAAACCCTTTTTCTGTTCAATCTGCCATGATGAAAGCAATGTGAAAATGTGCTCGCCAGAAATTTGGTTGTACTAACCTAGGAGTGGAACCAACAGTAAGTTAATGCTGAAAATTGTTGTAATACTTGTTTAAGACGACTATAGTTTGGAATATGATGTTAAAAAAAACGCTAAATTTAAGCTATAAAAAGATCGCGATTAAAAGGTGTTAATGGCTAATCATTGCAATGGTACTTAGCTAACTGCTGAGTCATTTAGCCCTTGTTAGCCCAAGTTATATTGTGTTGTAATGGTGCTTTGTGTGAAAGCTAGTTAGCTATTCATTTGGCTATGCTTACCTGCTTACTTAGCTGTGTAGCTGTCCTCTGTAAAATAAAAATGTATTAGTATAATTTCGTAATACTTACCTGATTTAACTTACCTTAACTTTGAAGCCTGTAAAAGAAATACTACTTACCTTAGTTTGAATCTGTAAAGCAAATTACTTACCTGAGTTAAGTGCCTGTAATAAGAGAAACTGTTTATATACAGAGTGTTGTATTATTATTTCTTATGTAACATTCTGTACTATGTATATTTCATTGTGTTTCAGTTTTACAAAAAGACAACAAGACAAAAACGATTTCAGTAAATCAGCCAACCTGGAATCAGCCTGCTGTCTTTATTGTTCGCTATCTGTCTACAATACCCAGCCGTATTATCAGGACAGAATAGTAAAATGTTGACCACGCAGCGGGGATAGGCAGCTGAAATACGGTGAACAGCATACAGAAGCAAGCCAAGATGAGCCACGCTGGTGAGGAGGACCGTCCGTCTCAGTTGGAGACAAGGTCTCAAGCCTCAAATTCACACAAGTCCTCCAGAGCATCAACCCGGTCATCTGCCAGCATCGTTGCAGCAAGAGCCAGAGCTAAGGCTGAAGCAGCTAAAGTTAAACCATCCTTTGCAGAGAAGGAGGCAGTCATGATGAAACAAAGGGCTTCAGTAGAGGCTGCCATGATTAAAGAAAGGGCTTCAATAGACGCAAATCTTCACGTGCTGCAACAAGAGAAAGAAGCAACTGCAGCATCAAGAGAGGCAGCTATATTGGAAGAAGCTGCAGCATCAGAGCTCGATCCAAGACACAGCAACTCTCTTGGTGAGCTACAGAATCTAGCCCTTGATGATCCAGTGAGACGCACACAACGCTACGTGGAAACACAGCCATTCCTTAAAGAACTAGATTCACTGTATGAGTCTTTCGTGGACAGAAATGAACACAGGCCCATGATGGTTGGACACAACGTTCCTCATTCTGCCCCAAAGCCATTTGTTCCAAAGCAGGAACATTCACCTGTTCTCCCTGACATTAAAAGGAAAGACACTGCAGCTAACCCTCCAGCCTCTCATCCCAACCAGGGAAACAAATCCTCACCTCCATCAACACAAACCCATGTCTTGGCCCAGTATCTCATGAGAAAAGAGATGGTGAGCTCAGGACTCCTTACCTTTGACGACTGCCCAGAAAACTACTGGGCGTGGAAGGCCTCCTTCCTAGCAGCCACAAAGGAGCTTAACCTCTCGGAGCAAGAAGAGCTCAACCTACTGATCAAATGGTTGGGGCCCAAGTCGTCAGCTCAAGCCATGAGGATCAGGTCTGTGCATGTAAACAATCCTAGACTAGGTGTGTGGACGGTATGGGAGCGCTTGGAGGAAACTTATGGAAGCCCAGAGGTGATTGAAAGTGCCCTAATGAAAAAATTGGACGCCTTCCCAGTCATCTCTAACAAAGAGACACACAAGCTCAGAGAGTTAGGAGACTTGTTAAAAGAGCTACAAGCTGCTAAGTCAGAGGGATTCTTACCTGGGCTCATGTATCTTGATACAGCTCGAGGGGTAAATCCAATTGTGGAGAAGCTTCCATTCTCACTTCGTGAACGCTGGATGACACAGGGATCCAGGTACAAGGAAGTTTATCATGTGCCTTTCCCACCATTCAGCTACTTTGTGGAATTTGTATGTTCTCAAGCTAAGACTCGCAATGACCCCAGTTTCGCATTCAACCTTTCCTCTGCTCCCAATCAGTCAAAAGGTGAGAAAGACCAAAAACACATCTACAAATCCGCTGTAACAGTGAGGAAAACTGATGTCACAGCCGCAGGTGGTGCATCTCAGGACAGCACATCTGTGAAGAAAACTGAACCGGACAAAGAATGTCCAATCCACAACAAACCACATCCGCTCACAAAATGCCGTGGGTTCCGAGAAAAGCACCTGGATGAGAGGAAAGCGTATTTAAAGGAGAACTCGATCTGCTTTAGATGTTGTGCCAGCACCAAGCACATTGCCAAAGACTGTAAGACCGCACTCAAATGCAGAGAGTGTGAGAGTGACAAGCACACTTCAGCGATGCATCCTGGTCCAGCACCATGGTCGCCTCATGGGCAGGCTGGGCGCTCACCTGGGAATGACCAGAGCGGGGAGCAAGGAAGGGAGCAAAGCGGGGAGAGTGAAGTTGCAGCAACTCCTGTTGTCACTTCTAAGTGCACAGAGATATGTGGCGATGCACCCCAGCCTAGATCCTGTTCTAAAATCTGCTTGGTCAAGGTTTCCCATGCTGATAATCCAAGCAAGTCTCACATAGTATATGCTGTACTCGATGACCAAAGCAATAGGTCTTTAGCGAAATCTGAGTTCTTCAGTCTGTTGGGTATTAACAGCAGGGCATCCCCCTACACGCTAAAAACATGCTCAGGCAGAGTGGAGACTGCAGGAAGGAAAGCAACCAACATCATTGTGGAATCTCTCGATGGGAAGACCAAGGTCACACTGCCCACATTGCTGGAGTGTGAATACTTACCTGGTGACCGGTCAGAGATCCCGACCCCTGAGTGCGCACAATATTTCCCTCACCTCAGACCAGTGGCTGACAAAATCCCTGCACTTGACAACAGTGCACCCATTCTTCTGCTACTAGGCCGAGATGTTTTGAGCTTGCACAAGGTGCGAGAGCAGCGCAACGGACCACACAACTCGCCATACGCTCAGCGCCTTGATCTCGGCTGGGTCATAGTGGGAGAGCTGTGTCTGGGTGGCGCTCACAAGACTCAGGAAGTCAATGCTTATAAGACCCATGTCCTCCAAAATGGACGCCCTTCCTTCTTTAAGCCCTGCACTAACAGCATTCACATCAAGGAGAGACCCAGTGAACCGATTCAGTGCAGCCTCCAGTTCCCAACTCGCAGTGAGGAAGCCATTCCAGAGACATGTAGGGATGGTCTTGGTGAAAGTGTGTTCCAGACAACACCAGCCGACAACAAACCAGCCATGTCAGTAGATGACAGTGAGTTTCTGAGAGTAATGGAAGACGAGGTGTATATGGACAATGAAAACCACTGGGTGGCGCCACTACCCTTTCATACTCCTCGTAAGCGTCTTCCGTGCAACAGAGAGCAGGCCGCTCAAAGACTCCAATCCCTCCAACGCTCATTCAGGAAGAAACCTGACATGAAACAGCACTTCTTTGATTTTATGCAAAAGGTCATTGACAACCAACAGGCCGAGCCAGCTCCTCCACTACAGCTCGGGCAGGAGTGCTGGTATCTGCCGACATTTGGCGTATACCACCCCCAGAAGCCGGGGAAAATAAGAGTTGTATTTGACTCCAGCGCGGAGTACAAGGGGACATCATTGAATGATGTGCTTCTTAGTGGACCCAACCTGAACAACACACTAATAGGAGTCCTATTACGGTTCAGAAGAGAACAAACTGCTGCTACCGCCGACATAGAGCAAATGTTCTATGGGTTCAAGGTCAGAGAGGACCACCGCCACTTCCTCAGGTTTCTCTGGCACAAAGACAATGATCCAGACAAGGACATCGTTGACTACTGGATGACTGTGCATGTATTCGGCAACAGCCCGTCTCCAGCAGTAGCGACTTATGGGCTGAGGAGAGTTGCAGAGCAAGGAGAAGCTGAGCATGGTAGTGATGCAAGGGAGTTCATCTTCAGGAACTTTTACGTCACGTAGGACTCGACGTCTTTGGCCCATGGACTGTCACCACTCGGCGGACACGAGGTGGTGCCGCTGAGAGCAAAAGGTGGGCAGTCATCTTTACTTGCCTGAGCACCAGAGCGGTGCACCTTGAGGTTATTGAATCCATGTCGACCTCAAGCTTCATCAACGCCATGAGGCGTTTCCTATCCATCCGTGGACCTGTCAAGCACTTAAGGTCGGATAGAGGCACTAATTTCATTGGTGCATGCCGCGAGCTTCAAATCAACACTGACGATCCTGAGATCAAGAACTATCTGCAAGAGCAGGGATGTACATGGACCTTCAATGCTCCCCATTCTTCACACATGGGTGGAGCCTGGGAGAGGTTAATTGGAGTGGCAAGACGCATACTGGATGGACTGCTTGCGAAGGATGGTGCTACCCGACTGTCTCATGAAGTTCTTACAACCTTGATGGCTGAGGTTATGGCTATCATGAATGCACGCCCACTAGTCTCAGTCTCCAACGATGCAGAGGTACCTGAAATCCTCTCACCTGCCACTCTGCTCACCCAGAAGGCGAGTGTCAGTCCTGCACCCCTGGGAGACTTCGACCTGGATCACCTCAGCCAGGTCCAGTGGCGCCAGGTCCAGAGCTTGGCGGACTCCTTCTGGAAGAGGTGGCGGTCGGAGTACCTGGCCACACTTCAACCACGGAGGAAGTGGACCTCCGAGAAGTCCAGTCTCCAGGAAGGTGACATTGTTTTGATAAAGGACAATCAAGCAAAGCGCAACATGTGGCCTCTAGGGCGAATAGTTAAGGCCATTCCTAGTTCAGACAACAAGGTCCGTAAGGTCACAGTTAAGACCTCTAGCCAAGGGGTAGTTAAAGAGTACCTTAGACCCATCTCTGATGTTGTGCTATTGATGTCACTAGAGAAGAGTAAATAGTGGTATACATGTATACCAAGCGGGGAGTGTGCTGACCTGTCAGATATTGGGTGGGGTTATGTTCCCTCTAGTGGTGGTTTGCGTTACTGCACCTTTAATTGTAGCTACTTCCTGTTTCCTATATAAACCCTTTTTCTGTTCAATCTGCCATGATGAAAGCAATATGAAAATGTGCTCGCCAGAAATTTGGTTGTACTAACCTAGGAGTGGAACCAACAGTAAGTTAATGCTGAAAATTGTTGTAATACTTGTTTAAGATGACTATAGTTTGGAATATGATGTTAAAAAAAACGCTAAATTTAAGCTATAAAAAGATCGCGATTAAAAGGTGTTAATGGCTAATCATTGCAATGGTACTTAGCTAACTGCTGAGTCATTTAGCCCTTGTTAGCCCAAGTTATATTGTGTTGTAATGGTGCTTTGTGTGAAAGCTAGTTAGCTATTCATTTGGCTATGCTTACCTGCTTACTTAGCTGTGTAGCTGTCCTCTGTAAAATAAAAATGTATTAGTATAATTTCGTAATACTTACCTGATTTAACTTACCTTAACTTTGAAGCCTGTAAAAGAAATACTACTTACCTTAGTTTGAATCTGTAAAGCAAATTACTTACCTGAGTTAAGTGCCTGTAATAAGAGAAACTGTTTATATACAGAGTGTTGTATTATTATTTCTTATGTAACATTCTGTACTATGTATATTTCATTGTGTTTCAGTTTTACAAAAAGACAACAAGACAAAAACGATTTCAGTAAATCAGCCAACCTGGAATCAGCCTGCTGTCTTTATTGTTCGCTATCTGTCTACAATACCCAGCCGTATTATCAGGACAGAATAGGTACATTTATCAGTCCATGAGTTTCTTAATTCCCTTAGTAATCTTGAAGAGCATCAAAAAACTTAGTGCTGTATTAAATTTGATTAAAAATTACTTGTAAAAATGTACAGTATATTCTCATCTTTAAAACAAAAGCTGACAATAGTCAGAGTTGTATCGAGAGAACTGCATCTTTTCCTGAGTTTTAAAGGGTGGATGTGAAATCTTTCCTCTTTAATGTATTTGTTTCAATAAAATGTGATAATGGCCAAATAATAATAACCAAGGAGAAAGATAACTACAGTTTGGAACATCTGTGTATTTACATTTAAATTTCATTTTAATCAATGAAGTATTTACCATTAACACACAAGAATGAATATTTGCAGTACGTGTTGTTTTAAGTAATGACTGTCATTGAGCTGCTTTTTGTCTGTGTTTACAAATAATTATTTTTGGCGTTTCATAAAATTTTGTTTTAATTTATTTTCTGTTTTACAAGTAAACCAAGGACTGAACAGATCCTATGGGGAAAATAGGTTTCATGGTGAATATATAGATAATTACAAAAATTATTGAAAATAACAATGGGATTAATTGGCCTACAGTATCTCACAAAAGTGAGTACACCCCTCACATTTTTGTAAATATTCTATTATATCTTTTCATGGGACAACACTTAAGCTATGATACTTTGACACAATGTGAAGTAGTCAGTGTACAGCTTGTATAACAGTGTAAATTTGCTGTCCCCTCAAAATAACTCAACACACAGCCATTAATGTCTAAACCGCTGGCAACAAAAGCGAGTACACCCCTAATTGAAAATGTCCAAATTGTGCCCAAAGTGTCAATATTTTGTGTGGCCACTATTATTTTCCAGCACTGCCTTAACTCTCTTGGAGTTCACTAGAGCTTCACAGGTTGCCACTGGAATCCTCTTCCATTCCTCCATGATGACATCACGGAGCTGTTGGTTATTAGAGACCTTGCACTCCTCCACCTTCCATCTGAGGATGCCCCACAGATGCTTAATAGGGTTCAGGTTTAGAGACATGCTTGGCCAGTCCATCACCTTTACCCTCAGTTTCTTTAGCAAGGCAGTGGTCGTCCTGGAGGTGTGTTTGGGGTTGTTATCATGTTGGAATACTGCCCTGCGGCCCAGTTTCCAAAGGGAGGGGATCATGCTGTGCTTCAGTATGTCACAGTACATGTTGGCATTCATGATTCCCTCAATAAACTGTAACTCCCCAGTGCCGGCAGCACTCATGCAGCCTCAAACCATGACACTCCCACCAGCGTGCTTGATTGTAGGCAAGACACATTTGTCTTTGTACTCCTCACCTGGTTGCCACCACACAGGCTTGACACCATCTGAACCAAATAAGTTTGTCTTGGTCCTCATCAGACCACAGGACATCGTTCCAGTATTCCATGTCCTTTGTCTGCTTGTCTTGAGCAAACTGTTTGCGGGCTTTATTGTGCATCATCTTTAAAAGGAGCATCCTTCTGGGATGACAGCCAGGCAGATCACTTTGATGCAGTGTGCGGCATATAGTCTGAGCACTGACAGGCTGACCCCCCACCGCTTCAACCTCTGCAGCAATGCTGGCAGCACTCATAGGTCTGTTTTCAAAAGACAACCTCTGGATATGACGCTGAGCACGTGCGCTCAACTTCTTTGGTCAACCATGGCGAGTCCTGTTCTGAGTGGACCCTGTCCTGTTAAACCGCTGTATGGTCTTGGCCACCGTGCTGCAGCTCAATTTCAGGGTGTTGGTAATCTTCTTATAGCCGAGGCCATCTTTATGTAGCGCAACAACTGTTTTTTTCAGATCCTCAGAGAGTTCTTTGCCATGAGGTGCCATGTTGAACTTCCAGTGACCAGTATGAGAGAGTGTGAGAGCGATAACACCAAATTTAACACACTTGCTCCTCATTCACACCTGAGACCTTGTAACACTAACGAGTCACATGACACCAGGGAGGGAAAATGGCTAATTGGGCACAATTTGGACATTTTCACTTAGGGGTGTACTCACTTTTGTTGCCAGCGGTTTAGACGTTAATGGCTGTGTGCTGAGTTATTCTGAGGGGACAGCAAATTTACACTGTTATACAAGCTGTACACTGACTACTTTACATTGTATCAAAGTGTCATATCTTTAGTGTTGTCCCATGAAACGATATAATAAAATATTTAGAAAAATGTGAGGGATGTACTCACTTTTGTGAGATACTGTATATCCCTACAATATGGCATTCCATCCATCCATCCATCTTCTACCGCTTTTCTGGAGGTCCGGGTCACGGAGGCAGCAGTTCAAGCAGAGAAGCCCAGACTTCCCTCTCCCCAGCCACCTGCTCCAGCTCTTCAGAGAGGATACCAAGGCGTTCCCAGACCAGCTGGGAGACATAGTCTCTCCACCGAGTCCTGGGTCTGCCCCGGGGTCTCCTCCCAGTGGGACGTGCCTGAAACACCTCAAGTGGGAGGCGTCCAGGAGGCATCCTAATCAGATACCCAAACCACCTCAACTGACTCCTTTCAATGTGGAGGAGCAGCGGTTCTACTCTGAGCCTCTCCCGGATGACTGAGCTCCTCACCCTATCTCTGAGGGTGAGTCCAGCAATCCTACGGAGAAAGCTCATTTCAGCCGCTTGTATCTGCGATCTCGTTCTTTCGGTCATTACCCACACATTACCCATATCCCCCTCATGGATCGTCACCTTATCGTGGTGGGGGGTTTGCGTGCCCCAGTGATCCCAAGAGCTATGTTGTCCGGGGCAATTTGCCTCTGATAGGGTCACCCAAGACAAACTGGTCTTGGGTGAAGGGCCAGACTAAGAACGATCCAACAGACTCTCATGATAAATTGTATATCAAGGATTCAGTGTACCCCGCCCGGTATGGGGTTACCGGGGCCCCACCCTGGAGCCAGGCCTGGGGGAGGGGCTCGAAGGCTAGCGTCTGGTGGCCGGGTTTCCACCCATGGGACCCGACTGGGCTCAGCTCGAAGGAGTTACATGCGTCCGCCCTCCAGTGGGATCACCACCTGCAGGAGGAATCATGGGGGTCCGGTGCTATGTGGATTAGGTGGCGGCCAAAGGCGGAGACCTTGGCGGACTGATCCCAAGCTTTCTAAAACAATATGGCATTCTTCAAGGAAAATCTGTACGTGACAGCTCCATTTTTGAATTGCAAAGCCTATGTTTATATATGTATCAAGGTCAGTACAATTTTAATTAGCTAGTGCTATACAAAATATCTGCATAATATCTAACACAAATATCTAACATAATGGTCGCATTTTGCTGCAACTTGAGAGAATGAACATCTCATCTGTCTGCTTTGGGGTTTTTGTTGTTGTTTTGTTTTGTTTTGGGGTTTTTTGCACACTTACTCAGGGCTGCAACATGAGCACGTTATTTTGGGGAGCAGTGTCTTTACTACCACTCTGCCTACTTTTTTAAAGAGGTTTGTTTTGCTTTTCTTCCAATGACAGTAATAACTGCTAGATTGAAATGGATTTTAAAGCTGGGATCTGGAAAAAAAAACAAACAAAACTTAAAATAAGTGATATTGTCAGTTCTCAATTACTTTTCAATGACCAAAAGTGAGGGTGGCTTACATTGTAGTATGGTGCGAAGGTCTGTTGACAGAATGATTAAAAGTCCTGCCCTCAAAAGTAACTCGGTTGCTAAGTGTCAGTCAGTCAGTGCAGGTGGGACTTGAAAACATATTTCGGGGGGGGGGGGGGGGGAATGACGCAGCAAGATGTTCGGACCTGATAGCCATAACATTTTGTAGAATATACTCTGCAACCAATATTGTTTCAATTCAAACACCATAGTCACAAAATAACATGCATATATTGTTGACATACATACATCATCCTACATCTTTTGACATTTTCACCTGCAGATACACAACACATACACACTGTCGGAAGTAATAAAGACTGGACACACAATGTGCAGGTGGAAATTAAATCCAGGATGTAGGAACTAGCATAGAGGGGCACTCCCCGTTCAGTTTGCTGTTGACCATTCTCAGTCTAATTTAACTCTCATCTGTATTGTTCAAATATTTGTTGTTTGATTATTAACCTTATAAATCAGTAATCTTTTATATGGAACAAGTCCTCTGCAAACAGATCTTAACAGAACTTGTCTTGCTCCGTTAAAGGGGTTATTGACTGAAAAAATTGTGTTTTTGTCTGATTTAACCTTCTGAAATCCCTCTATTAGTCATGTGATTATTGAAAAATATCAAAATACTTAATTCTCTTTTTTTTTAAAAAAAAAACAGCCTTTATTTTTCTCTCTTTCCCTCTCCAAAAAGCCATTTTAACTCATTTGGGTGTTTTCTTGTACATCCAGAAGTGGAAAACGTCACTAAAAGGTAAATCTCACCAGTAGTGTTTTCGTCTAGACCAGACCAAGACCTATTCGAGACGAATATCACTGTGTATGTAGGTCTTGGTCTCGACTTGGTCTTGAGAGACTCTGGTCTTGACAAGATCTTGACCACAACAGTCACTAACCTTGATACCTGTCTGCTGCTCAATTATTGGACAGTCTAGCTGTCATGTAAATGGGCTAGGAGCCAAAGGTGTTAGCTTAAGAGCTAACAGCGGTACTAGGAAGCTTGCGTTTATATTGTTGATTTCTTTGAATTTCAGTCACTGTTACAGATATTGCTGTTTAAACTTGGTTTACTAAATCACAGTCAATAATATAGCCATCATCATTCTGACTTATTTTGTTATATTTTGCTGGGATGCTACATCGAACTGCTAGCATCACTAAGGCAGCTAACTGAAGCTTGCAGTTTAGCTGCTAATCTTGGCTCATTGATGAATGCTTCTGTGCTTATTGTACTCCAGGGGCCAGTCGTATCTTATCGACCACTGAAACCACACACCCCTGTCTTGCAGTGATGCCTAAGATTAGCAATAGTGACATAAGAGGGAGTATGGACTTAAATGTGGCCTTCGAGGTTTAAAGAGACATGCACTAAAACCAGCCATTCTCAGAAAGGCTACAAGATGATTGACAATTAGGTTGCGATAATTAAAGAAATTTTGACCAAAATATGTCAAAAATATTTCATTAAGATGTGTTTGAGCTGTTAAAATGTGGGGAAAAGTGCAGTCAGGGGCCCCTTTAGAAAACATTTTTGCACAAACAAGCTACTGTCAAAGAGAAATTTGAAGATGCGTTTTAATAGAATTTTCAGTAAATTATTTAAAGGTCTAAATACCCAATCTGCTTTTGGGTATGTTTTTGATTGTTTTGAATGATGATAGACAAAACTGTAAAAAATAAATTTTAGATTTAGTATACTTTATTGATCCCCAGAGGGGAAATTGAGGGTCATCCACCACCTGGATGGATGAAGCAGCCACGATACGGCGCTATCCCTTAACCATTCACACACACATTCACACCTAGGGCCACTTTAGAGTCTCCAATTAACCTAACCTGCATGTTTTTTGGCATGTGGGAGGAAACCGGAGAAATCCCGGAGTAAACCCACGCATGCACGGGGAGAACATGCAAACTCCACACAGATCACTGTTGGTCGGGGGCTGGGATCGAACTCACTATCCCACGATCCCCATGATCCCCCGGCCAAGGGTAAACTGTGCTGCCGCAGTGCTAACCACTGCGCCACCGTGCAGCCCATTTTGATCCTAATATTATATTTTCTCCACTCAGCTCCACCCCCTTTAAACCAGTAAAAGCTAAAATCAACTTTGGTTGGTGTCGGCACTTGAAACTCCCCTTGGGACTATGTTCATCTTTTCTGTGCTGCTTTTTCATCGTTTGCTTTCAGATGAATTTATTGAATTGCTGTTTTGTTTCTTTCAGTATAGTTAACTGTTGATTGTTTTCTTTTCCAGGTCGAGAAAATCAAACCAATTTGAAACAGGAGCCACGCCCCAAAATGCCCATTAGGAGAGATTTATCTGCATTTCTTCCACCACGAAGCCCACAGACAGTTGCCACCAATCATGTGTTTGAGGAAGGCATGTTTCCACTGCAGTGTACACCAGAACCTGTTCCAAAGACTATTCAGGCCCGGTCACTGAGAGACCACAACACTATGTTTCCCAGCATGGATCCAAACGTGACCTTTGAGATTATGAATGATGATCAAACTGCGAGTAATGCAACCATCATTATAAGCAGTGGCAGTCCATGCCAGGAATCAAAGTCTACAGACGTCTCAGATCCCAGTGAACGATTCCATCCTCCCATGGCCAACGAGGTTACACAGGTTACTACCAAAAGGTGAGAAATTTTTCTTTTTTAACAGAAGCTTAGAAAAATGGTGTAGGGTATGCACATTCAAAAACTTGTATAGGTGCTGGACCCAAAAGGGGGTATAGACCAACAAAAAATAAATCCACACACTACAATAAACCATTCTTTTTATATTTATGGCCATGCGCTATGGACAGCTTACCACATTGTCCTGATGATTGTGTGCAAGGTGGTATCAACCAAAATGGTGATAAGACTAAGAAAATGGATGCAGTCACTGTGACATTGCCTACTTGTTTATGAGGTTTTGATTTAAAACCTTGAATTGAGCCCTTTCTCAATCAGCATCTTGCTGATTTGAAACTGGCTGTGATGAGTGAGAAATGGTAAAGTGAAGTAAAATTTCAGAAATGTCCAAAGCCATGACATTATCATCTGGACTTTCCCAGATTGTTTAAAGGTTTAGCAATCTTAGTGTATTCAAACTTCCATCTTTGGAGAAAGTGATAAAAAAAAAAAATTCTCTAAAAATTATTTAGCAAATATAAAAAAAAATTTTGCAAATAAATTTTGGTAATCCTAACTGAACTAAAACAGGGAAAGTTTAGTCTGATTTAATGTCAGTGAGGGGGAAAAAGGTTGTGTCTTTTTTATACAGTGTATGTAAACTTCTGGTTTCAGCTGGATATCTGACATTTAAAGTGACACTTTAATGTTACAGACATTATACTGTATGTTACATGTTACAGACATGTTAAAAAAAACAAGTTTTTTTTAATATGTCTGTAACATGTTTTTATGACTTACAAGACATATCAATAAAGAAATCACTTAAATGTCTTGTTTTTGTTGTTGTTGTTGTTGTTGTTGTTTTTGTTTTTGTTTTTTTGCTTTAAAAATTTACCGAAGCCCTGCTCCCTGCAAAAAGGCGAGTTGAGACGGAACATTTCTGGTGACGTAACTATGCATGACACCGGCACCTGGGTAATGTTGAGCCAATCAGGATTACCTGGCCTAACTGATGTTAGCCTCCAGCCAGTTAGCATTTTGGGGAGTGAAAAGATTTTGACATGAAACTGTAAAATAATTAAAGGTTTTGTTTGTAGAAAAAAGTGCATAAGATACCAGTGTTTCCTCTAGGTTTACAGCCTTGGGGGGTGAAGGTTGACAACAACAAACTCTTAAAGGAATCATGGTGTTCATAAGTTTCTTTTAATAACAACAGTTTCTTTTAAAGGGGTCATTGACTGAAAAATGGTGTGTTTGTAGGTTTTAACTGTCTGAAATGAGTCTACTGGTCATCTAATTATCCAAAAAAAATTTAAAACGCTCAATTCTCTTAAAAAAAAAAAAAAAAAAAACCACACAGCCTTTATCTCATTTTTCTCTCCCAGAAACATTTTTGACTTTTATGGAAATCGTTAACATCACGTCTAGAAAAAGCCAACCCACCGCCATCCTTGAGACCAGCTCACTGCTCTATTATTGGCCTGCCTAGCTGTCTGTCATGTATATGGAAGTGGTGCTAAAGGTAGCCTATTAGCCCCTGCGCTATTAGCCCCCAAGCTAACACTGGTAACAGGAAGCTCAAACCGAGCGCAGCTTATATTGTTATTTTCTTCACATCTTAGTCACCCTAATAACCATCCCTGTTACCACCTGGTTCACCGGTCCACAGTCCACAACGTGCCTTGCATCGTTCTGGCTCATCTCCCTGTGGTTTCGCTGTGATTCCGTGGCGGGGCACTGGCATGCTAATCACAGGGAGCTGGGAGCTAGCAGCTCCAGGCAGCATCCCCAGCTCTGGTAACTGCCTATGCCAGCACCCGGGGCGCAGCACAGGCAGTCTCGGCAACTCGGGGATGTTGCCTGGAGCTGCTGGCTTAGCTCCCCCACCATCCTCCAGGCATACTCTCACGGGTAGCGTGGGAAAGCTGCTTCTTGACGGGTCATTTCCCGGCTGGCTGTGGGAGAGGAGCGGAGTACCGCGGGCCGAGACATTGCCCTTTGAGATCCCATGGCTCGGCTACTGGCAATCAGTGGAGCGTGCGGTGCTGACAATTTAATGTGGTGTCTCGGGATGACATGAGATGCATCATCCAAGCTGGAAGGAGCCGGCTAGAAGCTAATCAGCTAATGGCTAATTGATGTAAGAGGGAGGGCGGAGTTGATTAGCTGAACTCTGTTTCTTAAAGTGACAGGCTATAAATCAGGGCGTTTGAAGAAAGCCAAGAAAAATTAAGAAAAAAACAAAAAAACAAATTTGTTTCAATAATTAAAAAAATTAAAGAAAATGTGAACAAAATATGTCATGAGCACTTAATTAAGACATGAGTGAGCTGTTAAAATGTGCAAAAAGTGCAGTCAATGACCCCTTTAATAACAGCAGTCAGTATAAATAAAAGCTGTAAAAAACAAACAATTATTGAACAAAACATCAGAATATTTGAACAATAATGAACGAAATATCTGAACATTTGTTTATATGGCATTTATCCACAAAGTGTGCAGCTTTTGTCACTGCAGTGTATTTTTCTGGGCTTCTGGAAGAAAATTTCAAGAGCCTCTTGATATGGGAAATCTGACATATCTGGCCCATTTATTGAGCTTTACATGCAGGCTGCAAGATGTTCTGGGTCAAAACCTGCCGTCCGGTGATAACCGGACTTTTGCTGCTTGTCGGGGGTAGGGCATGCAGCACTTGGGGTTTTTTCTACACTTGGACCTGGAGCAGGAGAGCTACTTCGGCTGCTACTAGCAGGAGAGCTAGTGTTGCAACCTTTGTCATCCTGGGTGCGTTTAAAAAAAACAGATTTTTTTTTTTTCTGCTTCTCAGCTGGCTGACACAACATGCTTTCCTATGCGCTCTCTCTCCATTGGTGCGACTGTGTTCTCCTGTAGGGCTGTGTCTCATTTCAGGTGTTGCAGCCTCATAGACTGCGGCCTTAGAGGCCAGAACACTCAAAGGTCAAGTAGGCTGCATCTAAAGGCTGATTTATGACTGTTAAATGAGACAGTCTAGTCTTTGGAGGACGTATTGTATGTTTGCATGACTACACTCTAGGGGTGGGCGATATGGCCTTTCACAATATTTCTGTGAATTTTCACGATAACGATATTCTTCACGATATCAAGGAATATAGTTTTCTCTTTTAAATTTATAAAGGACAGTTTCACAGACCAGCGTTAATTAGGTTCAACGTATTCAGTGAAAACAAAACAACCCTTATTTCTCCAGTTTATAAAGAGCAGTTTAGATTGCGTTTATAACTTTTTTTTAAAAAATTCTGTATCAAATATTACCAGAAAGTATTATAAACCACCACATCTTAAGCACACTGAGGGGCGAACTGGGACAAAAATTCATGGCGGGAATTTGACTTCATCCTAGTGCCACCCTGTTGTTGGAAACCAGAAACCACCACAGTTTTAGTAGGTTAATATTTTAAAATAAGAGCTATCAAACTAGTTATAAATGTAATTATAACCTTTGAGTGGGACGAAAATTATAAATTTGGATTGTAATAGTCAACTGATCTATTGATTATTAAAACAACAGACTGACTAATTTTAATTTAAATCTGGTGCTGTGTCTCATTTCTTCACCTTTTCAGAGTAAAAATACAAGGTAAGAGGCTTTAGCTAAAAAGTTACAATTCTGTATGAAAAAGGTCACAAATTTGTGACCAAAAACTGTATCTTTATGAAAAGATGTTTAATGAGAAAAAAAATTTTTAGGAGAGAACGGGAACAAGCAGATGAGAGTAAAGTTGGTACTGCAGACTACATATAGCCTGTAGTTTCAAAAATTGTGCAGATTTTTTTCTTAAAACATCTGAATAGTCCTGAAAACATTGCCTTATGAATGTAAGAGCAATTTATCTATGGTTAATACAACCTATTTATTACATAAAAAAACATAAACCCTAAACTACAGTAAGCAGCTACAGCAGTATAACCACAGACACGCTTTCACCACATTCCTTCTGTCTTTATCTCGTTTCTACGCTCTGGGATATGAGGGGGGTTTTGCTGCTTTTAACATGTTAAATTAATTTAGTCTAGTATGCTATTTCACCGGGTCAGGAAGAGGGTCTAAATAAAACGGGGAGAGAGTGGGCTTATTTAAAACTATTATTATTTTATCATATTAAATATATGCTGCCCTACCTGTCGTTTCCCAAGATACTTCTGCTGGTAAGACCTCCCGTCTCTCTCTCTTTCTCTCAGTTTACCTGTGTTAGAAATCTCCATTGCACAGACAAGTCCTGGGGCTGTTAACAGATTTTTTTTTTTTTTCTTCCGGTTGGTTGAATTAATCATGCTGGAGCAGCCACAATGGAACGAAAATAAACATCTGGACACTTCGGACATCAGCAACACTGCTTCAGGGCAAAGTAAAACTTTTCCCCGAAGTGGCATTGTTGACATGTAGAAAAAAATGCGGGCAGATTATCCGCATCACTGCACCATTTTTTTTTTTAAAAGATGGCAGCAGTCTGAAACGGCCTTAAAACTAAATTACTTTCTCACAACCAGACGAAGATGTCCGAGCACGGAGCACCACTTTTCCCGCACCATGTTTTTTTTTGTTTGTTTGTTTGGTTTTTTGGGGTTTTTTTTGCCTGTTTCTATGGTAACATGCAACTTCTGCTGGCAGCATAATGGGCCCCAAATATCGTGATATTCATTTTTACACTGGTATCAAAATTTATACTGGTATTATCGTCAGCAATACGATATGGCACACCCCTACTACGCACTACCCCCATTGCCTAGCAACCATGACAGCGTCAGTTGTTTATTTTTTCTGACATTTTTGACAGAGATAGAACTTTTGTTTATTATTATTATTGCATTTTCTTTACCTTTTACTGGAGAACCTTCACCAGATAGAGAGAGGACCATGACCAGATAAAATACGACTTTAACTCATGTTAAAGTCAGCAGGTAAAATTAAGGTAAATTAAAACCACAAAATAGATAAATTAATTTTTATTACTACCTCCACCAAGGGAGGATGGAGGTAATGTTTTTAGTGGCGTTGGTTGGTTGGTTTGTCTGTTGGTTGTTGGTTTGTCTGTTAGCAACATAACTCAAAAAGTTATGAACGGATTTTGATTAAATTTTCAGGAAAGGTGTGTAATGGCACGGGGAAGAGGTCATTAGATTTTGGTGGTGATTCGCATCACAATGTGGATGCAGGAATTTTTAAACTATTATTTTGTATATTAATCTGGCACTTTTCATGTACTGCCCCTTTAAGACGTGTCAACTCAGTTATGTGTGTGGTCACGCCATAGGACCACGTGCCTCGGGAACCCGGAAGCCAAACACTGCAGAAAAAGTATGAGGAGGCATGTCCACCAAACTCATTTTTCCTGCTGTGGGCAACTATTTTCTGTTCATTCTCTATGTAGTCCAGTGTTCACAGCACTGAGCGCCCTCTGTGCTGAAACGCTTTGAGTGGTGGCCGCATTTTGTCTCGGTGCTCAGGGCTAAAAAATAAGTTCAACTTGTCAGACTACTGTACAGCTGCGCTCGTCAATGTCAGACCTTTCTAAGCAGCCAGTCAGAATTGAGGAAGGGCGGGACATAGAACGCCGGTACAGGAGACGAGAACGGGAGGTGGGGGTGGAAACTGAACTTTGCTGCATCAAACAATGTGAATTTGTAGTTGATAACTGCAAAAAATGGTATGATGCCACACTGTTGTGCAATATTGTTTAATAGTTATGAACCTTGTCAGTAAAGTGTAATGGAGAAGAGAGGAGGAAAAAAAAAAAACGAAAACCGACCTGAAAGATTCAGTCAACCATGATGTTGATTTAAGGTGGAATTGTCCAGCCCCAATGTATGGTCAATACATTTATGACAGTCTTATTATTATTATTATAATGTAGTCATATCGTTTTTGGTGTCATTTTTCTGTCTGTTAGTAATAATAATAATAATGGATTGCATTTATATCGTGCCTTTCATTTAAATTTTCAGGAAAGCTGTATAATGGCACACTGAGCACATGATTAGAATTTGGGGATGATCTCAAAATGCATACCTCCGCCAAGGCACTTATCTTCTCACAGAGTGTTGGCAACAATACTCCAAAACTACTGGATGGATTTTGATTACATTTTCACCAGAGGTGGCCCTTGGCCCAAAGATGAACTCATTAGACGTTGGAGGTGATCTGTGAGTGCATACCTCCACCAAGGTCCTCTCTTGCAATGTACAGATGGATGGCGATATGGACGGACAAAGGGACGGAGGGAAGGATGGAGCCTTGGGGGAGGTATGGGCTCTCTGAGTGCCCTCTAGTTTTAAATATGTACAACAGTTAGATTGAACTCTAAAATATATTCTTAATTACATGACCATTGAAAATATGACCATTTACTGTTATCATTTATGATCATTTATTAACATTATAGAATAGAATAGACTTTATTGTCATATACAGTTGTACAGTACAACGAAATTGTGGGTGCTCTACTAGGTTACTGTGCAATTAAGTATGAGAGAAGGATTAGATAAAACACAGTTACAGAACACATGATTAAACACATGACTGAAATAAAAATAGCCCAGGATTATGGAAATATACACAGGTATGGTAGTGGCTTCACGGACAAAATAATGTACATAAAAGTACAGAGTGCAGAACACACGACTGAACACACGATTGAATAAAATGGCCTAAGGATTATGGAAAATACACATAGGTATGGCAGTGGTTTCACGGATGGATCAATATACATGAATGTGCAGAGTGCAAAGACAGGTGTGTTGTTGTGATAAATAAAAATTATGTAGCTAAATAATTAGATGTTCTGTCTTGTATCAGCTCTGACATTTAGTTTTTAATTTTCTAAAGCAAACTACAGTCCTGTGCTGTAGGATGATGACCCTCAATGATTTTCAGCAGTGGTAGAACAGATTCCATCTTCAGCTTTCATCTAAGTTGTACCTTGAAAAAAAGAGGTTGCCTCTCAATGGAACTACCCTGTATAAATAAAGGTTAAATAAATAAATAAAAAAGTACCAGTACATCTCAGTAAATGAGAAAATCATGATTTGTCATTTAATTTTAAAACTATAATCATTATCAATATTAAATCAGGTTTAAAATGTTTCACTCTGTGTGTAATAAATATATGAAAGTGGTTTTAGAATTATCTTGCAAAAAATCATCTTTTTCAAAAAACTACTTCATTGAAGTGCAGTTTTTCTATTAACAGTAAACATGCAATATTTTTATTTAGCTTTTTTCAGTTTGCAAAGTAAACTGCTAAAAAAAATCACAAGCAGTAAAACAGTTCATTAAATCTTTTTTTTTTTTTTTATTGTGGTTATTTCAGTCAAATATCAGTTAAATAAATAAATAAATAACATCAACTTCCCAATGTCTCTACGGGACTTTAAAAGTTATCTTAAAGCAAGTTATTTCAACCATGTCATACTGCATTTTTATATTACTGACATGAATGGGGAAAAAAGGTTTACTTTCAGAAAAAAATAACAGTTCAACATGTTTAATACATTAAACAAAGCATACAGCGCATCAGAAAAAAATAATCATGTAACACAAGCTTAAATAATCAGATGTTGCCATTTTCTCGATTATTGGTGTTTTCACATTTAAACCGCTGCATAATTCAAGCAAATACTTACTTTGGACTGTTTCTGCTTGAGCCGAGAGAGGGGAAAAAAAAAAAAAAACAGGCGCTGAATGCTGGCACGCACGTGTGTTTACGCACAGCGGAGTTCCACCCCATTGCACGATACAGACGAGAGGAAGAGACAGAAATGAGCTGCTGTTGTGTAATTAAGATCAATAACATAAGGACATTTTTGTTTAATAAAAGGACAAGGTAAAGACTTGTTCTATAGTGAATGCATCTTAAAATGACTTCTGTTGTGATCTGGCGCTATACAGAAAAATAAAATTAACTTGACACTGGGTTTCCGTTGGGGGGGAGGTGCCCTCCTCCCCTTCCAAATATAATGGTAGGAGAAACACTGAATACCATTTTAGACAATGTGGATTTGTTTTTATAGAGGATTTATACAGTATCTCACAAGAGTACACCCACTCACATTTTTGTAAATATTATATCTTTTTATGGGACAACAATGAAGATATGACACTTTGATACAAGGTAAAGTAGTCAGTGTACAGCTTGTATAACAGTGTAAATTTGCTGTCCCCTGAAAATAACTCAACACACAGCCATTAATGTCTAAACCGCTGGCAACAAAAGTGAGTACACCCCTAAGTGAAAATGTCCAAATTGTGCCCAAATAGCCATTTTCCCTCCCCAATGTCATGTGACTCGTTAGTGTTACAAGGTCTCAGGTGTGAATGGGGAGCAGGTCTGTTAAATTTGGTGTTATCACTCTCACACTCTCTCATACTGGTCACTGGAAGTTCAACATGGCACCTCATGGCAAAGAACTCTCTGAGGATCTGAAAAAAAGAATTGTTGCTCTGCATAAAGAGGGCCTAAGCTATAGAAGACTGCCAACACCCTGAAACTGAGCTGCAGCATGGTGGCCAAGACCATACAGTGGTTTAACAGGACAGGTTCCACTCAGAACAGGCCTCGCCATGGTCGACCAAAGAAGTTGAGTGCACGTGCTCAGTGTCATATCCAGAGGTTGTCTTTTGAAAATAGACATATGAGTGCTGCCCGCATTGCTGCAGAGGTTGAAGGGGTGCGGGGTCAGCCTGCCACTGCTCAGACCATATGCCGCACACTGCATCAAATTGGTCTGCATGGCTGTCATCCCAGATGGAAGCCCCTTTTTTAAGATGATGCACAAAAAAGCCCACAAACAGTTTGCTGAAGACAAGCAGACTAAGGACATGGATTACTGGAACCATGTCCTGTGGTCTGATGAGACCAAGATAAACTTATTTGGTTCAGATGGTGTCAAGCGTGTGTGGCAGCAACCAGGTGAGGAGTACAAAGACAAGTGTATCTTGTCTACAGTCAACCATGGTGGTGGGAGTGTCATGGTTTGAGGCTGCATGAGTGCTGCCGGCACTGGGGAGCTACAGTTCAACATTTACTGTGACATACTGAAGCAGAGCGTGATCCTCTCCTCTTGGAAATTGGGCCGCAGGGCAGTATTTCAACATCATAACAACCCCAGACACACCTGAAACACGACCACTGCCTTGCTAAAGCAACTGAGGGTAAAGGTGATGGACTAGCCAAGCATGTCTCCAGACCTGAACCCTATTAAGCATCTGTGGGGCATCCTTAAATGGAAGGTGGAGGAGCGCAAGGTCTCTAACATCCACCAGCTCCGTGATGTTGTCATGGAGGAGTGGAAGAGGATTCCAGTGGCAACCTGTGAAGCTCTAGTGAACTCCATGCCCAAGAGAGTTAAGGCAGTGCTGGAAAATAATGGTGGCCACACAAAATATTTACACTTTGGGCACAATTTGGACATTTTCACTTAGGGGTGTACTTGCTTTTGTTGTCAGTGGTTTAAACATTAATGGCTGTGTGTTGAGTTATTTTGAGGGGACAGCAAATTTACACTGTTATACAAGCTGTACACTGACTACTTTACATTGTATCAAAGTGTCATATATTCAGTGTTGTCCCATGAAAAGATATAATAAAATATTTACAAAAATGTGAGGGGTGTACTCACTTTTGTGAGATACTGTAGCCACCGGAGTTCTTCTTATTAAAAATATAATGTATAAGCATCCCAAAGTGATAAAGCAAAATATTGGTAAAACTCAAATTAAACATAAAGCCTCTAAATTGAATGATTTGGCCTCTGTTCCTCCTCATAATTTAAAAATTAAATGTGGTTTATTAAATATTAGGTCTCTAACTCCCAAGTCTCTGTTAGTCCATGATCTGTTAATTGATCATCAGATTGATTTAATTTCCCTTACAGAGACTTGGTTAGGACAAGAGGATTATGTTGGTTTAAATGAATCAACTCCCTCTGGTTATTTAAACTGTCAAAATCCCAGAAGTTCTGGTCGTGGAGGAGGAGTAGCAACAATTTACCATTCCAAATTACTAGTTAATGTAAAGCAAAAAACATGTTATAATTCCTTTGAGGGCCTGGTCCTCAGTGTTGGGCACTTTAGCAATTTCAGGTTAAACCCAATTTTATTTGCCATAGTTTATCGTCCCCCATCAACCTATTCAGAATTTTTATCCGAATTTGCTGATTTCTTAGCTGATTTAGTGCTGAAATCTGATAGAATAATTATAGTAGGGGACTTTAATATACATGTGGATGTAGATAGTGACTGCCTTAATGTGGCTTTTAATTCAATATTAGACTCGATTGGGTTTTCTCAGAAAGTAGGAAATTCTACTCATTACCTCCACCATACATTGGACCTTGTTCTGACATATGGCATAGAAATAGAAAATCTTGTAGTGTCTCCTCATAACCCTGTACTGTCAGACCATTGTCTGTTAACCTTTGATTTTACTATTTCTGACTATTTGGCTCCTAAAGAAAAATATTATCACAGTAGATGCCTCTCAGATGATGCTGTCTCCAAATTTATGCAGATTGTTTCCTCTATGCCATGTGTCAACACAACAGAAATAAGCTATAGACAGCTTGCTCCTTCTGTAATTGATAACATGGTGGATAGTGTTTCAGCTTCTCTGCATCAGGCTCTAGACTTGGTGGCCCCCTTAAAAAAGAAAAAGTCTAATCAGAGATTTTTAACTCCTTGGTTCAACACAGAAACTCGTAGCTTAAAACAGAAGACTTGTCAATTAGAAAGAAAATGGCGCTCTACTAATTTAGATGAAATCTATTTAGCTTGGAGAAATCATCTTTTAATTTATAAAAAATCTCTTAGAAAAGCTAGAACGAGTTATTACTCTGCATTAATAGAAGAGAACAAGAATAATCCCAGGTTTCTTTTCAGTACTGTAGCCAGGTTGACAAAGAGTCAGGACTCTGTCAATCCTAGCATCCCCTTAGAGCTTACTAGTCAGGACTTTATGAACTTTTTCAATAATAAAATTTCATCCATCAGAGATAAAATCAATCAGATTCTTCCCACAGTTGACTTAAATACTGTAACTACTACAACTCCTTCTATTGATGTCTGTCTTGATGAGTTTACTCCAATCGACCTTTGTGAGTTAGACAAAATAGTTTCCTCATCCAAACCTTCAACTTGTCTTTTAGACCCTATTCCTACCAGGTTATTTAAAGAAGTCTTCCCACTTATTGGGAGCTTTATTGTTCATATAATCAATTCTTCATTGACTTTAGGCCATGTACCGCAGGCTTTTAAAACGGCTGTAATTAAACCCTTACTCAAAAAGCCAACGCTAGATCCAGGAGCTTTAGCTAACTATAGACCAATCTCTAATCTCCCTTTCATTTCAAAAATCTTAGAAAGAGTTGTTGCTACGCAATTATTTGACCACCTGCAGGGAAATGGTTTACTTGAAGAATTTCAATCTGGGTTTAGAATCCATCATAGTACTGAAACAGCCTTAGCGAAGGTCACTAACGACCTCCTCATTGCATCTGATAATGGACTAGTTTCTGTACTTGTCCTTTTAGATCTTAGTGCAGCTTTTGATACTATTGATCATAATATTCTACTTGATAGATTAGAACACTATGTTGGACTTAATGGAACTTCGTTGCAGTGGTTTAGATCTTATTTATCTGATAGGTTCCAGTTTGTTCATGAGTTTTCTTTCAGCTCAAAGCTTAGTCATGGAGTTCCACAGGGATCTGTGCTAGGCCCTACTCTTTTTAGTTTATATATGCTTCCGTTAGGCAACATTATTAGAAAGCACTGTATACATTTTCATTGTTATGCAGATGACACACAATTATACCTGTCAATGAAGCCAGATGATACTAATCAATTAGCCAAGTTAGAAGCCTGTCTTAAGGAAATCAAAGCTTGGATGACTTGTAATTTCCTGCTATTAAATTCAGATAAGACTGAAGTCATTCTTGTTGGTCCAAAAAACCTTAGAAATTCCTTTCCAAATCAAACTTTCAGTTTGGATGCGGTTACTCTTTCTCTTAATAGCTCTGTGAGGAACCTTGGAGTTATTTTTGATCAGGATTTGTCCTTCAATTCACATATTAAATTTGTTTCTAAGACTGCCTTCTATCATTTGCGTAATATTGCCAAGATTAGGAGCATCTTGTCTCAGAGTGATGCTGAGAAACTGATCCACGCTTTTGTTAGCTCGAGATTAGATTATTGTAATTCTTTATTATCAGGCTGTCCTAAAACATCTTTAAAAAGTCTTCAGCTGATCCAAAATGCTGCAGCAAGAGTTTTAACAGGTACTAGAAAGAGAGATCATATCTCTCCGGTTCTGGCCTCCCTTCATTGGCTTCCCATAGAGTTTAGAATTAAGTTTAAAATCCTTCTTCTTACTTACAAAGCTCTAAACAATCAGGCTCCTTTTTATTTAAAAGATCTGATACTACCGTATCATCCTAACAGAGCACTACGCTCCCAAAATGCAGGATTACTTGTAATACCTAGAATCTCCAAAAGTACAATGGGTGGCAGAGCCTTCAGTTATCAAGCTCCTCTCCTGTGGAATCAGCTGCCAATCTGGATTCGGGAGTCAGACTCGATCTCTGTTTTTAAGAATAGGGCTAAAACCTACCTTTTTGATATAGCCTACAATTAGGGAGGGATCATGTGTTTCTGAACCCTCCCTTAGTTATGCTGCTAATAGGTTTAGTCAGCCGGGGGACCTCCAGTAATGCACTGGGCCTCACTCCTTTCCTCACTCTCTATGAAATATTTTTTTTTTTTTTGCTGGTCATTAACATTTGTTTGTTCTCTCCCATAGATTGAGTCCCCATCGTGCTGTTTGCTCTCTACATGTCTGTTCTTTTCTTCTTCTCTATCCCCTCACCCCCCAGCCAGTCGCAGCAGATGACTGCCCCTCCCTGAGCCTGGTTCTGCTGGAGGTTTCTTCCTGTTAAAAGGGAGTTTTTCCTCTCCACCGTCGCCAAGTGCTTGCTCACAGGGGATCGCCTGATTGCTGGGGTCTTTCTGCAACTGTGGGGGTCCCCCCTACAGTTGATAGTGCTATGAGATGACTGTTGTTGTGAAATGGCGCTATATAAATAAAGTTGAATTGAATTGAATTGAAATTGAATTGAATTCTTTAAGGCTATGGTCACACTGCAGGCAAAAGTGGCCCAAATCAGAGTTTTTTGCACACATGTGACCCAGAACTGATTTTTTTTTTTTATGACAGTCTGAACAGCACATATCAAATTTTTTTTTCACTCCAGACCCAGGCCACTTTCATATGTGGTTCTAACATGTGGTCACCACTCCAGTAGTAGTTCAGGGGCTCATTTACTTCCGTAAACACAACACTGTCTGATTTCATGTCTTCTTCTGTGCATGCAGATCACTTCATAGCTGTAGACCGTTCACACTGGAGTTGCATTTAAATTATAATGTGAATGCCCACGCAAAAAAAAAAAAAAAATCGGATTTCAGCAAAAAGTCGGAATTGAGCATTAAGACCTGCAGTGTGACCATAGCCTAAGTGTGGTTTTTGGAGGTGTCTGTTGGTCTGATGGTTATGACACTTACCATAAGGTCATGGTCCTCAACCAGTGATCTATGGTTCAATTCATGGCCAGAACAATTTTGTTCTGGCCATTCTGCTCTCCACCCCAATTTCCTGTTTTTCTCTTAACTGTATCTCTAAAAAAGAAAAAAATGTAAAAAAAAATAAATAAATAAAACTTATTGTATTTTTGTAAACCGTGTAAGTACTGTAACTGCATTAAGGGTGGGTTAGAATAGAATAAAATAGACTTTATTGTTATTGTACAGTTGTAAAGAAAACACAACGAAATTGTGATCCGATCTGCCAAGCTACTTCCAAATGTGGAACACATTCTAACCACAATGAACACAAGTGTAAATGCAGACATGTTGGAAATGCGTAAAAGCTGGAGAGGCAAAAAGGTCAAAGAGTGGCATTCGTAACTCCACTCTCGCTTCTGCATTCACCGACTGTTTCTGTGGTTTCTTGCTCTTTGTTGAAAAGTAAGCAAGCATCCATACAAAAGTGTGACTTTACAAGTTATGTTGAGTTGCGCAGAGAGGAGAGGGAGATGCGACGGTGTAGCAGGCTGTCTACATGCTCAGATTGCAATCAAGTCCCAGAGGATGCTGACGGCACCTAATAATACCGGTTATCAATGTATGCGGTCAGGTGCTATTTGATAGCAATCTGGTTACAAAAAATTGCATTTGAATACCAGATGCAAATGTGGCAGATGATGTATAACTAGAAACAGAGGTTGTAAACCCACCAGGATTTATGATGTTTAATGAAAGCTGATATATCCCTACATACTTGCATAGAATTGTACTCCTGCTGCAGCCACAGGAGCCACTAAGTGCTGGTCAGTAAAAGAAATCAGGCTTTATGGAACTTCTGCATTGGCCTCTCAGTTCTGACAGTCAATGGATAAGGCATACGCCAGTCTGTCCTGCATTATTTATGTTCCACTATTGTGTAAACTATAAGGTGAGTATCTTGTTAGTCTTGCCTGTATTCTGTATACATTACTTTAAAAAAATGATATAATCTTTCCCTTTGTAGTTTTTAAATTAATTAATCATTTTGAGCTCATTTGGGCCTTTACTGTGAATCAATGAGTTTTTTTAATGTAGTAAAATAATGTTTCTGTATTTTTGCATTGTTTTAGTTCATTATAATTCACATTATTGATGATTCATTTTGTCTGTATAACAAAGGTGTTTCATGTTTCCACAGCTGATTACAAACTTTGACAAAAATCTGAATAACATGAAACTTTAGTTGGAAAATGTAAGCACATGTTTGGGATCCTTGTCTTTTTGCAGTACAGCTCTTTATGCCACATTTTGAATTGATTTACAAATCAAAAAAATACTTAATTGTATGAATCAGAGACAAAAACAGATCCTTCCCATGAGAATTTTCCAAACTGCTTTTTGAAGTCCTCTCTCTGGTGGTCCAGAGAATGTTTCAAAGCATCCAGTGTACTGTAGATTGTAAGTAAACCAACCAAAAATGGTAAATCCTCCAAACCCTATTCAAAACAAGATGGAGACCACAGAGCAGCCATAGTAAGTATTCTTACCAGCAGCAAGCCTTCAGACTGGAACACTGGGCCAAGGGGCTTATATCGGCTGAGCAGAGCTGAGCTGAGCAGTGGCTTTGGTTTTCAGCTAAAAGTGGAAATAAAAATGGGAATCACTTTATTTGCTAGACATTTATTTCAGACCAACATCAAAACACTTCCCCTCAAACAATAACATTTCTCAAAAAGCAAACTACTTTGCTTCAAAACAGCTGTTACCTGATAAGCGGACTGCATCATGACAAGCTGTTTTCTTCAGATACTCAAGATTATGCACTTAGGAACACATAACACCTGACTATTTTGTTGGCCTGAAGCAGGGTCAGCTCTCAAAGGGAACTGACTGCTTTTAGACTGAAAGAAAAAAATCTTTTAAAACATCTATAGATTTTGCAGTCTGATGCTATAAAGGCCTGAGTATAGAATTTGACAAGAATTAAGAAAATAAGGTTAACTATAGGTTACTGCGGGGATGGGGGGCAGCACCAACTGAACTGCAGCACCATTAATTTCTAAAATTCTGAAGAGAACTGAGGGTGAAATTGAGTGAATGAGGCGGAAGTTCACTTAGTGATCACTAGGTGTCACTAAAATTAGTTTACAAAAGCTCCACACAGTACCTTTAAAAGCGAGACCTCTTGTACCAGATAGTGTAACTGTTCTTTAGCCAATGTTAAAGGTCCCATTCACTGAAAAAAAGTGTTTTTGTATGTTTTAACCTCCTGAAATGCATCTGTGGCAATGTCATAATAAAAAAAAAAATCAAAATGCACACTTCTCTTAAAAAAAACAGAGCCTGTATATTAATTCAGACTTTGAGCAGCCAATGTCACTCTTCCAGGTTTTTTCCTGTACATCAAGAAATGGGAAACCCAGCCTTGATCCCGCCTGCTGTTTTTTATTGACTGCAATGGCCAGCCTACCTGTCTGTCTGTAAACAATAATTACATTCGGCACTGAAAGGATAGAGTGCAACCCCGGAGTTGCTTACCAAGCATGGTATATATGATTTTCTTTGGATTTCAGTCACCCTAATAAACATCCCAGTTTCCACTTGGTTCACTAATCCACAGTCAATAATATACCTCACATCATTCTGGCATTTTTTGTTGTTAGTTTTACCTTGATGCTATGTCGATCCATTAGCAGGCGGTTGGTGTCAGTCAGTAACGTAGCATTAGGAGCTCACCACAGCAGGGAGGAGTGATAGCTGGGCCATGTGGCCACTGTTTTCAGTAAACTCTAATCACTCTTGCTGGAATCCTTGATCATGTACAACACTTGACCATATACGTCGTTCTTCAACATCATTTTTGCTTATAGTTTATCTTCTCTCACCAACACGAAAGGCTGCTCACTAAGCAGACAGTTTAGCCACTCATTCACAAATGCTTCTGTGCTTATTGTACTCCGGGGACAGGTCATATCCTGTTGAACACTAAACCACACACCCCTGTCCAGCAGTGATGCATTATTTAATTCATTCTTTAAAAGTGACAGAGACAACATTCTGACCTCCTGGCCAGTAGGTGTCCCACTTACTCTTGCCCCCAACTGCTTGATAGAGACGCATGACATCAGCCTAGTTATGTATGCTGTTGGCTGTGACATCCCAGCACCAGTTGACATCATACTTACCGGCCAGAGATATACAGTGGAGACCAAAATTAGAGAAGAGTGTAGTAATACTTGATTTAATCTGAAATACTGTTGTTCAACATGCTATTCCTACTTTATAGCATGTTGTTGTTGTTTTTACATAACCAAGGCACTTCAGCACAAACATTGGGAAACAATATGTTTGGCATCAAACGGAGGAAAGACTGAGCCCAAAGTGTGTCAAGAAGTCATTTAAATTTGGAGGAGGAAGTGTCGTAGTTTGAGGGATGTTTTCTGCAACAGGAGTTGGGCCTCTTGTACAGCTGATATAGTATCTAATATATCTATGTTACCGGCCACCAGAGTCTCGTCATCCAAGTGCTCAGATGTAAATATTTTTATTTTAGACCCGTAAAATTTTGAAGTACTTTTTGAAGAATTCTAAACATTTTTTGATATATTATTTTAAAAGATGTTTTCATGAAAATGCTGTGTAGTTTTTTTTCCACAATATTTTTTATTGAACCTTTTTTACAAACACAACACAAACAATCAAACACTAACACTAAAGTAATTTTTAAAAAAATAAATAAATAAAAAAATAAATAAAAATTGTACTAAAAAACACCAACAACCACTAACAAAGACAGGTCTTCAACAATGCTCCTCTGTTTAGTCTAGGCAATCCATTACATAAGTATACGTATTATACATTCACCAGTTTGGAATTTACAAGATCCACACACATCATTCACCTTCTTCTTCAAAAGTTATGTTTAAATTCTTTACATAATCAATGAAAGGTCTCCATATATTCTCAAACACAATTTCCTTTGATTTCAGTATGTATGTTATTCTTTCTCGTGGAAGGTTTGTTAACATCTGTCTTAACCACTGAGTCACATCTGGTCTATGAGTCTTTTTCCACAGTAGTGCAATACATTTTTTGGCGTTAAGCAAACCGAGGTCTATGAATGCTCTTTCACTCTTATTAAAGTTACGCTTTTCTGGATACAGACCCAACAAAAACAATTTAGGATTCAATATGATTTGTTTTGAAATTATTTTTTCAATTGTTCCCCTCACCTCTTCCCAAAACATTCTAATTTTTCTACATTCCCATAAACAATGAAATAGGGTTCCTTTACTTTCCATACATTTTGTGCACGTATCTGGTATGTTTTTGTTATATCTATTTAACTCCACCGGTGTAACATACATCCGCATTAACCATTTAAAATGTATCAATTTAAGACGTACATTTATTGATTTGGTTTGAGCTTCTGTACAAGCCAATTCCCATTGTTCCTCTGAAATTTCAGTTTGCAGGTCTTCTTTCCAATAATTCAATCTTTTCTGTGAGTTTTCACTTGAGAATAGTGTCAATGAGTTATAAAACTCTGAAACAATACCCTTTCTCTTACTATCTTTTGTCAAAATTTTTTCCAAGGATGAATAAGTAGGTCAGATGAGAGCATTATTTTGATTTGATCGAATAAAGTTCCTAAGCTGAAGATATTTTAAAAAATGTGTTCTATTAAGATTAAATTTGATCCTCAGTTCTTCAAAAGACATTATGTTATCTGAACATGACAGATATAAGTCTTGAATCTTTTGAATCCCTTTTAAATTCCATACTTTAAATACAGCATCCGCTCTCCCTGGTTTAAAATATTGATTACTCCATATTGGGCTAAATTGTGACAGTGAGTGTGGTTCTTTTAAATATTTTGTGGTTTCACACCATATTTTGATCATATGCTTTACAAATGGATTTTTAACTTGTTTCTGTAATTTTTTTGCCGAGTCTGAGTATATGAATATGGGAAGAGGTAAAGGTAAATTGTATGATTCCATTTCAGTCCAGTGAGGAAGATCATTTGATGAAAAATAATATGTCATAGACCTCAGTTGTGCTGACCAGTAATACACCATAAAGTTTGGACATTTCAGACCTCCACGATCAAATGGTAAATATAGTAAGGACAGACGTAATCTAGCCTTCCTATTGTTCCATAAAAATTCCACTAACTTTTTTTTAATTCTTGAGAATAGATCTGAAGGTGGTGGTAAAGGAATGTATTGAAATAAATAAAGTATTTTGGGTAAAATATTACTTTTAAGTATATTGATTCTCCCGATCATCGACATTGGTAGTGACATCCATCTCTGAAGTAACTCATTAATGTCTGTCATTAAGGCTTCATAGTTGGCACTGGCGACTAATTCTAGCTTAGGCACAATTTGGATTCCTAAATATTTAAACTGATTTGCAAAATTGAATTGATTTACCTCAGGAGCTGGGGGATTTCTCTGGGTCTCATTTAGCATTAATATTGAAGATTTAGTTTTATTTTACAAAATTATGTCATCGGCATACAGGGAGATTTTATGTTCTGTTGGTCCTACTTTAATTCCATATATTTGTGGATGTAAACGTACTGCCATCGCTAAAGGTTCAATTACCATAGTAAACAGTAAAGGTGAAAGTGGGCAGCCTTGTCGACATCCTCTGTTGATATTTATTGATTTTGAAATATTGCTGTTTGTTAGGATTTCTGCTGTAGCATTATTGTATATTATCTGAACCCATTTTATGAAATTATTTCCAATTCCAAACCTTTGTACAACTTCAAAAAGAAAGGGCCATTCGACCCTATCAAAGGCTTTTTCGGCGTCCAATGATAGGAGAGCTGTATCCGGTGCTTCTTTATTAGAATAGATAATATTAAATAGTCTTCTTACATTATGGAAGCCTTGTCTTCCCTTTATAAAGCCATTCTGATCTCGGTTAATAATATTTGGTAATATTTCTTGTAGTCGTCTTGCTAAAATTTTACAGATTATCTTAAGGTCAGCATTTAATAGGCTTATTGGTCTCATATTTTCACATTTATTAGAGGGTTTACCTGGTTTTGGCAACAGTATAATTAAGGCATTATTCATGTATGGTGGTAAATTACTGTTTTGAAATTCTTCTAAAACCATTTCCAAAAATGGTTTTATTAATTTATTCTTAAATTTTTTATAGAGGTCAACTGGAAGACCATCTGGTCCTGCACTTTTTCCTGATTTCATATTATCAATGGCGAGCCCAACTTCTTCTTGACTAATTTTAGACTCCAGTATCTCCCTGTTTTCATTTGGAATACACGGTATAGATAATCCATCCAAAAACCCATTTAGTTTTGTTAAGTCAGTTTCATTTTTTGTATTATATAATTTTTCAGAATAATCTCTAAAGGCACTATTAATTTCTAAAGGATCTACAACTGGCTGTCCGTTACTTATTCTGGTAATTGGTGTTTTAAATTCTAATTGTTTAATCTGCCATGCCAATAATTTTCCTGATTTTTCACCTTGTTCATAAAAAGATTGCTTCAATCTTAGAAGACTCGAGGCAGCTCTATTCGCTGATTTTTTTTTGTCATATTCAGCTCTCAGAATCAGTAATTCGTTCTCTAACTTTGGGTCACTTCCTGCATACACTTTTTCTTGAAGAATTTTTATTTTATGTTCCAATTGGACTCTCTCCTCTCAAGTCTTCTTAGATTTTGAACCTGTATAACTAATAATATGCCCCCTAATAAAAGCTTTGAAAGCCTCCCACTTTATACATGCTGATGTTTGTGTAGTATTGATATCAAAGAACTCATCTATCTGTTTTTCTATGTACTTAACAAATTCCTTATCCTGAAGCCATTTATGCTGAAATTGCCACCTACCTGGTTCCTTTGTCAATTTCTTATCTGCATATATTAGACAGCAGGGTGCCTGATCAGAGATCACAATATTATCATAGAAGCAGTTTTGAATCTTGGACCTTAATTCTGTGGAGATCAAAAAATAGTCAATACGTGAGAATGTCTTGTAGATTTTAGAATAACAAGAATAGGCTTTAACTTGTGGTTTCATTTCTCTCCATATATCTAGCAATCTCAGTTCTTTCATAAAATGATTAATGATCATCCTGCATCCATTGTGCGTACAGTCCAGTCCTGTTGATCTATCTATACCGGGATTCAATGTACAATTAAAATCCCCTGCTATTATATGTTGCCCTGTAAGTGAAGATAAAATAAGGAATAGATTAGTAAAGAAATTTTGATCATCTATATTGGGACCGTATAAGTTCACCAAATTTATATTTTCTAATAACAAAGATCCTTGAATGATTAGATATCTTCCAAATTTGTCTCCAATTACATTTTTCACTTGAAATGGAACTGATTTATGTATGAGAGTCATAACTCCCCTGGCTCGGGATGAAAATGATGAGGTGAATACACTTCCTTGCCATCTTCTCCTAATTCTTTTTACATCCTCCTCTATTAGATGAGTTTCTTGTAAAAACACAATTTTTGAACCCATGTCTTTTATTTTATTCATAACTTGTTTAAGTTTTTTTAAATTTTGTAGACCTCTGCAATTCCATGAGGTTAAATTGAGATTAACGCTTTGGTCTATGATCAATAAGAAGTTTGGGATTACCTCGCAATGTAAACATGCTCACACAGAGAAGCAAAAACATGAGTGGTTGAACATTCATCCTACAAACTACACACAAACAAATTCCCCCTTCCCACATTCGTGGTAATCCCCCCAAAATCAAAAAAAAAAAATTCTGTCTCCCGCTATAGCCATTGACTGCTCCACACCCGCGAGGATCAGTCAAAACCACTCTTTCTTTCTCCTCTCAATCACCCTGACTCTACTGCTTTAAATGACGTAACATTAACTCTCTTCTGTAGTTTTCCAACTTAACTCCTAAATTTTGTAGCAACTTTGTACATCATAGGGTTTTTTTTTAATATATAATACAATCTATATTTTGTAAACTTGCTATATGCTTCAGATCAGTCAGATGCCTGTGCAAATGCTTAAATGTTCTATCTTATATTTTGTTCATGCTTAGCTCCCACCAGTCTCTTCTTGGATCTTCTTGATGAACTCCTGCGCCTCCTCAGGGGTCTTGAAGATGTGGGTTCTGCCCTTATACGTGACCAGCAGTCTTGCAGGATAAATCACTCCATGACGAATCCCAAGGTTGCGCAGCTCTTTACGGGCGGGGTTGAACTGCTTCCTTAATAATAACCGGACGGCATCAGCGCAAAGCTCCTCAAGTCCTGTGCAGACCAGCTGTGTGGGATTGTGACGTATATCTTCAACATGAGCCTGAAACTGGGGAGGGTACCACAGCTGTGGAAAACATCTTGTGTGGTACCTGTACCAAAAACTTCCCACCCCAAAGACCTGAACAGCTACAGACCGGTGGCCTTGACGTCCCACTTGATGAAGACCCTGGAGAGACTGCTCCTTGCTCACCTCCGCCCCCTGGTGGAACTAGCGATGGATCCACTCCAGTTCGCCTACCAGCATGGCATTGGGGTGGAGGATGCGGTGATCTTCCTCCTTCACCGTTCTCTGTCCCACCTGGAGAAGCCCGGGAATATGGTGAGGATCATGTTCTTTGACTTCTCCAGTGCTTTCAACACCATCCAACCGATGATCCTGAAGGACAAGCTGCTGCGCGCAGGGGTGACCAGCACCTGTCATCATGGATCCTGGACTACCTCACGAACCGGCCTCAGTTTGTGAGAACCCGGGACTGTGTGTCCGACACGATCATCAGTAGCACGGGGGCCCCCCAGGGAACGGTGCTGGCTCCCTTCCTGTTCACTCTTTATACTGCGGACTTCTCACACAACACAACACACTGCCATCTACAGAAGTTCTCTGATGACTCTGCGATCGCTGGCCTCATCTCCAATGGAGATGAAGCTGAGTACAGAGGGCTTATCCAGGACTTCGTGGACTGGTGCCATCGGAACTGCCTCCAGATCAACGCGAGGAAAACTAAGGAGCTGGTGGTGGACTGCCGCAGGCATGGGCAGCCCCTCACAGTACCAGTAAATATACAGGGAACAGACATCGAGATGGTGACATCCTATAAGTACCTGGGTATTCATCTGAACAATAAACTAGACTGGTCACACAATACTGATGCACTCTACAAGAAGGGACAGCGCAGGCTGTTCCTGCTGAGGAGACTCAGGTCTTTTGGTGTACAAGGGGCGCTGCTGAAGTCATTCTATGACACGGTGGTGGCATCAGCCATCACTTTTGGAGTGGTCTGCTGGGGCAGTGGCATTACTGCAGCCGATAGGAAGAGACTGAACAAACTGATTAAGAAAGCTAGCTCTGTCCTGGGGCAGCGCCTTGATCCGATGGAGGAGATAGGAGAGAGAAGGACGGTGGCTAAACTGTCATCTCTGCTGGAGTCCGAGTTCCACCCTATGCAGGACATACTGAATGCACTGAGGAGCTCATTTAGCAGCAGACTACATCATCCCAGGTGCACAACCGAGAGGTTTCGTAGGTCCTTCCTACCAACGGCTGTCAGACTGTACAACCTAAGCAGGGCTGCTCGCAGAGATAGCAAAAAAGACGTAACAAACTAATAGTTTTTTGAATGCAGAAGATGAAATAGACTTACACAGTGGTCCTCTCCGGCATACAACTAGGAGCATGCCGGTCGCTATGGAGGGTGAGAGTGTGTATGGGCACATAATCATACCATGCAGGATAGCTGGGTAGACGGTTATGCTGTTTCATTCCATCTAGCGGCAATGCTCTGCACTGTGTGTGTTTATATATTTGCATATTTGTTCCGTCTAGCTGCAATGCTCCGTACTGTGGGTGTTTATATATTTATATATCTACATGTTATTCCATCTAGCTACATTGCTCCGCACTGTGTGTGTTTATATACTTGCATATTTATTCCACCTAGCTGCAATGCTCCGTACTGTGGGTGTTTATATATTTACATATTTATTCCATCTAGCTACAATGCTCTGCACTGTGTGTTCATATATTCATATATTATTCCATCCAGCTACAATGCTCTGCACTGTGTGTCTGTGTGTGTGTGTATATATATATATTTTATAGTAATACGTACATATGTTTATTAGCTGCTCTTGCTTGCTTGTTTTTTTTTTCTTGCCTTCTGATTGTTGCTCTGAGTGTTGCTATCCCTGTGCTGTTGCAATCCTGGAATTTCCCCGTTGTGGGACTAATAAAGGCTTATCTTATCTTATCTTATCTTATCTTAATTGTTGGATTCCTGTGGCCAAATCTGGGTAAAACCGCACCTGTTGATCCTGGTATTTAATTTCTCCTTTGGCTCGCGCCGCGTTGGAGATCATCATCCTGTCTCTGTAGCTGAGGAACTTCATAATCAGCGTCCTCGGTGATGCCTTGTTATCTCTCGGTGGGCCAATTCGGTGGGCGCTTTCTAAGACGACTGATGACTGCAGCTCCGCGTTGTTCAACGCTTCCGGGATCCACTTTTCCAAAAAGGAACATGGATCCAGACCCTCCGTTCTCTCCGGGAGACCCACCAGCCTCAGGTTGTTCCGTCTCGACCGGGATTCTAAATCCAGAACATTATCTTCCAGACGTTTATTTTTTAATTCCAATGTGCGCACCTTTAATTGTAGGCCGGAGACGTCATCCTCAGCACTGGCAATTCAGTGCTCCACCTGCGAAACTCGTTCCATACAGTCGCTTAACTCCTTTTTCATTCCTTCTATCGCTGCAATAATCCTGTCAAGTTTAGAGGAAAAGTCTGCTCTCATTGAACTAATGGCAGCGAGCACCGTACCTGTGCCGTCGCCAGTAGTCACCGCTCCTCCGCTAGCTTCCTCTGCCATATTTGGGGATTTTTCTGCTTCGTCACAGACGTGAAAGTCCGTTAACTTGGACTATTTCGGCGATTCAGTTTTTCCTCCACCTGATTTCCCAGCCTTAGGCTTTACCGGCATGTCCTCGCCCAAACGTTAGGATAGGTTTTGTTCCAATTGAGAGAGTTATTTGCCGATTTTTTTTTTTTTTTAGGAGCAGAGTAGAGTGAAGCACGTCCTTCTACACGGCGGCCATAACCGGAAGTCCAAATACTGTGTAGTTGACCTTTAAGACTAATTTATGTTAGATGGCTCAGGCTCAATCCGATATAGAAGCTAGCCAGCTAGGGTTAGCAATAGTGATGGAAGGGGGAGAATGGAGTCAAACATGGTCTTGGGGATTTAAAGAGACATGCACTGAAACCAGCCTTTCTGAGAAGTGCTGCAAAATGATTCACAGTGATGCTGCGGTAATGAAATAATTTAAGGCAATATGACCAAAACATGTTAAACATTTCATTAAGGCCTGTGGAGCTGTCAAAATGTGGGAAAAGGGGAATGAATAGGACATTTAAAATGTGAACTCCAGAGACAGTTGACATAAATCATATTTTTAAATTCAGAATTTTTAAAAGAAAAAAAAGAATTCAGCTATAAAATATTTTAATGATTATATGTGGCGGAGTTATACAGGACAAAATGCTGCTTCGGCTTTATCTGAGACGACAAGATTTGCATATCCAAATTCTGAATGTAGGTGCTGTGAAATGGTGCATCGGATATCAAGTTCAGATTTGTGTGTGCAATTTACATTACATCACAATCAAAACAAAATAAAATTTTCTGTTTCCAACAATCTGTTTTTTGAAAGGCTCTATTCCTTGTTTTTCCATCAGATGTCTTGGTAACATGAACCTTTACTCTGCAGACAACAGATCCCATCGTTACAGGACATGAGACGGGCCAACCCGACCTACATGAGCATGACGTCTGCTGCACAAGGGAAGCGTAAATTTATCCGGTAATGTCCCCTTTTCTTTTCTTTGAGGTTCTGTTAAATCACATTTTAGCAATGGCCCCTGCTCACATACAGGTGCATCTCAGTAAATTAAAATACCATTGAAAAGTTAATTTATTTCACTAATTCACTTCTAAAAGTGAAACTCATATGGATTCATTACACACAGAATGATGTATTTCATTCATTTATTTCTTTTAATTTTGATGATTTGGGGCAGTTTGGTGGTGCAGTGGTTAGCACTATGGCAGCACAGTAAGAAGGTCATGGGATCGATTCCATCCCTGACCATCGTGGGTTCAGTCCCACCCCCGACCATCAATGACCCTTCTCTGTGGAGTTTGCATGTTCTCCCCGTGTCTGCGTGGGTTTACCCCAGGTACTCCGGTTTCCTCCCACAGGCCAAAAACATGCAAGTTCGGTTAACTGGAGACTCTAAAGTGGCCCTAGGTGTGAATGTGTGTGTGTGAATGGCGAAGGGATTGACGCCGCACCGTGGCTGCCTCATCCATCCAGGTGGATGCCCTCAATTTCCCTCTGGGATTAATAAGGTATACCAAAAAAAATTGGGGCTTACAGCTAATGAAAACCCAAAATTCCATTTCTCAAAAAAAAAAATCTGAATAAAGTGTTGGCCTACTGAAAAGTACGTCCATGTACACACTTGATACTTGGTCGGGGCTCCTTTTGCATGAATTACTGCATCAATGCAGTGTGGCATGGAGGTGATCAGCCTGGGACACTGCTGAGAACCACATAGATTCTCTATGGTGTTTAGGTCAGGTGAATTTGCTGGCCAGTCAAGCACAGTGATACTGTGTTAAACCAGGAATTGGTACTTTTGGCAGTATGGTGCCAATTCCTGCTGGAAAATGAAATCAGCATCTCCATAAAGCTTGTCAGTAGGGGGAAGCATGAAGTGCTCTCAAATTTCCTGGTAGATGGCTTTGGGTTTGATAAAACACAGTGGACCAACATCAGCACATGACATGGCTAACCTATATCATGTGCCAAGTCCAGTCATTTGGAAATCAATGGTCTGTGAACAACTGTCAACAAAAGTCACAAAGTTCTGAGTTTTAGTTGGAGGAATGTCACTTGATCAGGGGTGTCCAATCATGTGCCATGGAGGACCTAGACACTGCCGGTTTTCTCTTCTACCCAGTCTCTTCCGCAGCATGATTGGACACCCCTGCTCTAGATGAAGAGGATGTTGTTTTACTTACTTTGTTTTTTTGTTGTTGTTGTTTTATTTACTGTAGCAACATCAGAGAAGAGGTAACTCAGGGTTTCTCTGCACCAAAGCGAATAAAGAGAGACCCCTTAGTGGCCCAGGGGCCACTCAGAGTTCATCATTTTGCTGGTAAGTGTGAAAAATGACAACATAGCTGAAGTGTGAGGCCAAAACACAGGCATACAGTCTTAAATGAAAACTGTCATGAAGTGCACAAACCCAAGATGTTTCTAAAGGTAAATTCGCATCAGCTGTGTCTTGCATAGCTCCACTGTCACAAGGTGAACATACAGCTTCAGTGATAGATCCTTGATTCAAGGCTGTCAGGAATGGAAATGAATGTTTCTATTTAACCTTTGCACTGCTCCTTGTTTGGTTTGTGTGTTCAGGGTCAGAAAATAGGACCCGGAGAGTCGTGAGGAGCATTTCTGAAGGAAATCTCAACTTTGAACCTCAGAAATCCAAGTCCATTTTTTATAAAACATCCCAGCAGTTAAAAAGAGTGGCAAAGAGGAGGTGATGCTCACTGTGTTCAAAGACCATTTTCCCTTTACTGGACAATTTTTTTGTTCCTAATCTGAACATCTGTCTGTCTGGTCAGCTCAAGTGTTCCTCTCAAAACTTAAAAGGTGTTTGAGAATATGATAAATTTAAATGTGTGGTGCATTGATTTCTTCTCAGTCTTGCTCTTTGGCTAAAAAAAACTTTCCCTTCTGTAAAAAAAGCAATGTATAGGTTGTATGTATTTATGTATGTATACGTAAGTGTGTATTTAGTTTATTCTTTCTATACTTTGCTGTAGATTTTAGCATTTAACTCATTTGCACACTTGCAATGATTTTTTTTATAATGCCACATTTACCAGGACAGCTAAGCAATCAAACTGCTCCCGTGAGCTGTTTTTTAATGTTGTACAGTTAATAACATAGGGTTATAGATATTTTACAATAAAAATGCTTGTAACAGAATCTGCTGCTGTTTTTTTTTTTTCAATAAAAAGATTTCTTTCAACAAATGTAATGTGTGTTTTTTGTGCCATTGACGTTGCTTATGAATGTGGTTTTCAATGACGTTTCAGTTACGAGATGTTCCAACACTAAGTGACATCAGACAGGCTCTGAAAAGGTGAAAGACACAACGACAAACAAAACTGAACTGGGCCAGGAGTGACTCACACATAACTTTTATTGTCTTCCTATAGAAAAACTAACTGTTTCATATGCCTTTAGAAAAAGAGATGAGCCACAAATGAAGTGTTTATAAGAGAGCTCGTCTCTGCCAGTAAAAATATTTTCAATGTTCCAACAGAACAAAGATTCCACATTCAAAGGAGTCTTTTTGGCCATCGAGGTTTACTCTTTAATATTTTATTCAGTTTTTGGATTTTCACTGACGGGATATTGTGAAGATGTGAAAATATATGAAAAACAATAATAAAGCTGAACTGAACAGTGAACAGTTTCACTCCACAACCTCCCATTTAACAAGATGAGTCAAACAAATGGTTGCAATCTTCTCATGATGTAAGGTGGCCCAGTGTAAATTTACTGAAGGAAGTGAATGTTTCCTGATGCGGCGCAGCCCACAGATTGGATTCAAGTCTCTCTCTTAAGCAGTTAAGAAGATGGAAACAAGCTTGCTGTGGCAAACTAACATTTAAAGGTTATTTAATGTTTTGCCTTTGATTTATATTTGAAAAAGATTTTTTTTTTTAAATGTTTGGCTAGCCTTAATTGTTTAGTCATTTCAGTTCTCATCAGTTTGCATGTCCATTTAGCCTCAGGCGATGACTACCATTTTTTTTTGTTTTAAATTCCACAAAATAAAATCGCAAAACTTTGAGTTACAAACATTTTCCCTCTCCTACTGATCCTACCATTCAAACAATCAACTACTTCTATACATATTTTCTTTTTTACAGATTTCACATAACATCTTGTAAGTGTTTCAGTGTGTTCTGTATGAATCAGTGTGTGGTTTGGGTAATTTAGGAGGACAGCATGTTTAATGATGCATTCCTTTTTCACTTCAGTTCAACTTTATTGTTACCTCCACCACAGAGGTTATGTTTTTGCCACCGTTGGTTTGTTGGTTGGTTTGTCGGTTTGCCTGTTAGCAGCATTACTCAAAAAGTTATAAATGAATGCGTATTGTCTGTCAGAATATGTATTTTTTGTCTTGTTGTTCATATCACTATACTTAATATGTAATGTATTTTTGTTCTTTGACCTGCCAAAGGGACTCCGAATAAAAATTAGCTTCTAACTTCAGCACATTTATGTCGTTTTTTTTTTTACTGATGTTCATTAATGTGCACTGTCCCTTTTAAATAAATAAAATGAATGGATTTTGATGAAGGGCAGCGCGGTGGCGGAGTGGTTAGCACTGCGGCAGCACAGCAACTCACCCTTGGCCGGGGGATCCTGGGTTCGATCCCAGCCCCCAACCAAAAGTGATCTGTGTAGAGTTTGCATGTTCTTCCCGTGTCTGCGTGGGTTTACTCCGGGATTTCTCCGGTTTCCTCCCACGTGCCAAAAACATGCAAGTTAAGTTAACTGGCATCAAAACTGGGGATTCTAGATTGTTCTTAGGTTTGACTGTGAGAGTGAATGGTTGCCTGTCTCTCTGTGTTGGCCCTGCGATGGACTGGCGATCTGTCCAGGGTGTACCCTGCCTCTCGCCCAAAGATGCTGGGATAGGCTCCAGCCCCCCCACGACCTGAAAAGCATTAGGCGGAAGAAGATGGATGGATTTTGATGAAATTTTCAGGAAAGATGTGTAATGGGATGGGGAACAGATGATTAGATTTTGGTGATGATCTGAGAGTGCATACCTCTACCAAGGGCTTTGTTTGTGCAGTAGGATTACACAAAAACTACTGGATGGATTTGGATGAAGTTTTCACCAGAGGTAGTTCCTGGACTACAGACAAACCCATTACATTTTGGAGGTGATCCATGAGGGACGGAAGGAGCATTGGCGGAGGTATGCGCTCTCAATGCTTTTCTAGTTTATTTATATAGCACCTAATTACAACAAAAATTCATCTCAAAATGCTAGCTACATAAGGCACAAATCAAGCAATTCAGAGAAAACCTCTACAATCAAGCGATCCCTCATGAGCATGTACTAATGTAATGTAATTGTGGGGAGCGTGAAATAAAGAAGCTGAATTGTTTCATGATTCAGGTTTTAATATTGTAGTCACATCCCCAACATATCTCTCAGGAACAGAAGAGACTGAACTCAGCCAGGACCCCCTTATTTATACATACAACATCAAAAGCCAAATCACACATCCTTGTCAAATCCTCTTATTGATCATAACTCCCCCTCAATGTCCTTCAGTCCTCCACCTGGCCCCAGGGGGTCAGGAAGTCTTTTCAGGTCCTTACCACTGTGTCTTCGTCTCCCTGCTGTTCTTCACCGGCGGTCCAGACCTATTGTCCTCCTCTAAGATGTGAGGTCAGCCCACATATGCAATCTTAAACATCCTATTCATACAGACAGAACATTTCTCCAGATACATGTGCAGTGTTAGCCAAAAGCTTTGATTTGCCTAGAATTACAGCAATTTTTGGTGCTTTTCAAGCTAGCTAGCAAGTCTCACAGCACTACAAGCAGAGGTATGCATCACCAAATTCTAGTGATGCATTGCCCAAATACTGAGCATACCATCTAGCAATGCAGCTGCAGACATTGTAATAAGATTCATGACTGTAATGTGGAAAATCCAAACTTGTGAACTGTGTTCAAATAAAACATACTTTCTAGCTAGCCAGCTTATCACATAGCTCGTACACGAGTACTTGCACTGCAGGCCTATTTGATACACACCCCTGTTCAAATGCCAGGTTTTTGTGATGTAAAAAAATGAGACCAAGATCAATCATTTCAAAATTTTATCCACCATTAATGTGGCCCATAACCTGTACAACACAATTGAAAAACAAACCACAATCTTTTAAGGGGAAAAATAAAAAACTTTCATTAGCCTAGTTGCATAAATATGCACATCTAATACTATATAACCTAACTAATACGTTGTTGCAGCACCTTTGGCTTTTATTACAGCACTCAGTCTTTTTGAGTAGGAGTCTATCAGCGTGGCACATCTTGATGTGGCAATATTTGCCCACTCTTCTTTGCAAAAATGCTCCAAATCTGTCAAATTGCAAGGGCATCTCCTGTGCACAGCCCTATTCAGATCACCCCACAGATGTTTGATTGGATTCAAGTCTAGACTCTGGCTGGGCCATTCCGAAACTTCTTGTGGTGAAGCTATTCTTTTGTTGATTTGGATGTGTGCTTTGGGTCATTGTCATGTTAAAAGATAAAGTTCATCTTCAGCTTTCTAGCAGAAGCCTGAAGGTTTTGTGCCAACACTGACTGGTATTTGGAACTGTTCATAATTCCCTCCACCTTGACGAAGGCCCCAGTTCCGGCTGAAGCAAAACAGCCCCAAAGCATAATGGTGCCACCACCTTGCTTCACTGTATGGTGTTCTTTTGGTGATGAGCAGTTTTGTGTTTGTGCCAAATATACCTTTTGGAATTATGGCCAACAATTTCAACCTTGGTTTCATCAGACCATAACACATTTTTCCACATGCGTCTGGGAGATTTCAAATGCGTTTTTGCAAAATGTAGCTGTGCTTGGATGTTTTTCTTCGTAAGATAGGGCTTCCGTCTTGTCACCCTAGATGGGAGATTGTTGCCACATGTACTAAACAGCCAGTACTTGCCAGAAATTCCTGCAGCTCCTTCAATATTGCTGGCAACCTCTTGGCAACCTCTCTCACCAGTTTTCTTCTTGTCTTTTCATCAATTGTGGAAGGACATCCAGTTCTTGGTAATGTAACTGTTGTGCCATATTTTCTCCACTTGATGATGACTGTCTTCACTGTGTTCCATGGTATATTTAATGCCTTAGAAATTGTTTTATACCCTTTTCCTGACTGATACCTCTGAACAATGAGATCCTTCTGATGCTATGGAAGCTCTCTGCGGACCAAGACTTGTGCTGTAAAATGTGACTACAAAAATGTCAGGAAAAGCCTACAAGAACAGCTGAACTTTATTTGGGGTTAATCAGAGACACTTTAAATGGAGGCAGGTGGGTGCTGACTCCCATTTAACATGAGTTTGAGTGTCATTGGTTAATTCTAAACACAGCCACATCCCCAGTTATAACGGGGTGTGCATATTTATGCAAACAGGTTATTGTAAGGTTTTTTTTAATTTTTCCCCCATGTGAGGGACCAAGCAGTCAAAAGATATGCCGACGCAGGTATAATTCTCAAAATAAGGGTTTTATTAAGATAAGCCTTTATTAGTCCCACAATGGGGAAATTCCAGGATTGCAACAGCACAGGGATAGCAACACTCAGAGCAACAATCAAGAAGACAAGAAAAACAAGAGCAGTGAATATACATATGTACATAAAATATATAAACACACAGTGCGGAGCGTTGTAGCTAGATGGAATACATATATAAATATATATACACACAGTGCGGAGCATTGTAGCTAGATGGAATAAACAGCATAACCGTCTACTTAGTTATCCTACATAGTATGAATATGTACCCATACATATTGTCACCCTCCGTAGCGACCGATATTGTCCTAGTTGTATATACTGGAGGGGACCATTGTGTAAGTCCATTGCGTCTTTTGCATTCAATACTATTAGGTCGTCACGTTTTTTTGCTATCTCTACCAGCAACCCTGCTTAGGTTATACAGTCTGACAGCCGTAGGTAGGAAGGACCTGCGAAACCTCTCGGTTGCACACCTAGGATGATGTAGTCTGCTGCTAAATGAGCTCCTCAGTGCGTTCAGTATATCCTGCATAGGGTGGGACTCGGACTCCAGCAGAGATGACAGTTTCCCTCCAAAGAGAGCAGACGCTTTTCTTCCCAGCTCCCTATCCTGCCTTCCTGACCAATTCCGAGCTTTGCAACATTGCGTTTTTGTCTGTGTCTAGTCGCTCTTCTTCTGCTGAATCTTAATCTAATCGGAAATTATGGATTTGGAAGCGGCTTAAATGTGCTATTGTCACTATTTTTCAACAAGAATCGGGCCAAGGGGGAGCCCAAGAATTGGAATTGGAACCTGTGAGGAGACTCATGGACATTGGAATTCGTGGAAACATTATTGGTTATGATCTCAGGACTTCTATTTTTGGCTGTGAAGCTCCCTGATGCATCAGAAATTGAAGGAAGGTGAGAGAGCTGATCAAAGCGGACCCGGCAAGCTCCTTCATCAAATTCGACCAGTTGGGGAAGGCACGAGTAGCGGCAAACGGTTGATTCAGTGGAGGAATACATCTGGAGCCCTGTGCTTTCCATGGAAAAACAGTTTAAGCCTGCATATATGAAAGCACAGAATTTGCACGGGTGAGACAAATTCTATTCTCTGAGTGCACTGTGCTGATTTGATTTGACCTTGTTTGGTGCCCCGTGTTTACATTCCTCCTGATTGAGATAAGCGGGAAGACTGGCTCTTAACCCAAACAATCGACAATCAGTTGTTGTCGTATCAGCGGATTTGGACCCTCAAGGACAGTGCCCATGTGCCTTCTGCAAACAAGAGAGATAGACTCTGGACTTGTTTATAAGTTACATGATTATAACATCTATCCACTGCCAGGAGGCGCCCTCTGCTGCTCACTAACAACTGTCACATCTACACTACACAATGCACCCAACTCACTTATACTGACTGAAGATATTCACTCACTGCTCTCTTTGTGTCATTGTGTGGATTCTATTGTTTGCTAATTGTGCATTGAGAGTTTTTTTCTTGTAATCATAATATCGGTCATATATGAACTTTATTCTGATAAACAATGCTTTTTTCTCTCTCCTACTGTGTCCATCCTCCCCCTCTGCCTACTGTTCCCTTCCTGCTGACAGGCGCCTCCACGGCTCGCCGCGTCATTGAGAATGTCATTTATGACGTTTTCAGTGTCAAGTCAAATTCCTCATATATTTACCTGTTATTTACTTGTAAATGTGCTTGGCAATAAACTTATTCTGATTCTGATTCTGATTCTGATCCTTCTCTCTCCTATCTCCTCCACTGGGTCAAGTCGCTGCCCCAGGACAGAGCTAGCTTTCTTGATCAGTTTGTTCAGTCTCTTCCTATCGGCTGCTGTAATGCCACTGCCCCAGCAGACCACTCCAAAAGTGATGGCTGATGCCACCACCGTGTCGTAGAACGTCTTCAGCAGCGCCCCTTGTACACCAAAAGACCTGAGTCTCCTCAGTAGGAACAGCCTGCGCTGTCCCTTCTTGTAGAGTGCGTCGGTATTGTGTGACCAGTCTAGTTTATTGTTCAAATGAACACCCAGGTACTTGTAGGATGTCACCATCTCAATGTCTGTTCCCTGTATGTTTACTGGTGCTGTGAGGGGTTGTCCTTGCCTGCGGCAGTCCACCACCAGCTCCTTAGTTTTCCTCGCGCTGATCTGGAGACAGTTCCGATGGCACCAGTCCACGAAGTCCTGGATAAGTCCTCTGTACTCAGCTTCATCTCCGTTGGAGATGAGTCCGACGATCGCAGAGTCGTCAGAGAACCTCTGTAGATGGCAGAGTGTTGTGTTGTGTGAGAAGTCCGCAGTATAAAAGGTGAACAGGAAGGGAGCCAAAACCGTTCCCTGGGGGGCCCCCATGCTACCGATGATCGTGTCGGACACACAGTCCCGAGTTCTCATAAACTGTGGCCGGTTAGTGAGGTAGTCCAGGATCCATGATGACAGGTGCTGGTCCACCCCTGCGCACAGCAGCTTGTCCTTCAGGATCATTGGTTGGATGATGTTGAAAGCACTGGACAAGTCAAAGGACATGATCCTCACCACATTCCCGGGCTTCTCCAGGTGGGACAGAGAATGGTGAAGGAGGAAGATCACTGCATCCTCCACCCCAATGCCATGCTGGTAGGCGAACTGGAGTGGATCCATCGCTGGTCCCACCAGGGGGCGAAGGTGAACAAGGAGCAGTCTCTCCAGGGTCTTCATCATGTGGGACGTCAGGGCCACTGGTCTGTAGCTGTTCAGGTCTTTGGGGCGGGAAGTCTTTGGTACAGGTACCACACAAGATGTTTTCCACAGCTGTGGTACCCTCCCCAGCTTCAGGCTCAGGTTGAAGATGAGCTCCACAATCCCACACAGCTGATCTGCACAGGACTTGAGGAGCTTTGCGCTGATGCCGTCCGGTCCCGACGCCTTCCTCGCCTTGATCTTCCTCAGCTCCGTCCTCACCTGGGTCTTAGTGAGGGTCATGTTGGGGGGCTGTGTGTTGGGAGTGGGGGGGTGTTGGTGGAGTGGGGTGTGGGCAGCAGGACTCGATATCTTTAGAGGCAGCAGTGGTTGTTGTGCAGTCGGGGGTGAGGGCGGTTGGTCAAACCTATTAAAAAACAGGTTCAGATTGTTCTCCCACTCCCTGCCCCCCGTGGCCTGGGGGGGAGGTATTCTGGAGCCCAGAGATGGTTTTAAGGTTTCTCCAGACCCCACCAATGTTGCTCTGTTGCAGCTTGTCCTCCATCTTCTTCCTGAAGCTGTCCTTGCCTTCTCTGATCTTCCTCCTCAGCTCCCTCTGTACAGACTTCAGCATCTCTCTGTTCCCCGACCTGAAGATCCTCTTCTTCTCTCTCAGAAGTGTTTTTATCTCAGGGTTGATCCAGGGTTTGTTGTTCGAGCAACACCGTATGGTCTTGGTGGGTACGGTGTTGTCCACACAGAAGCTGATGTAGTCCGTGATGGTGTGAGTGAGGCCATCGATGTCCTCACCATGTGGATCGCAGAGCTGCTCCCAGGCAGTGGTTTCAAAACAGTCCTTTAGAGCGTCCATTGCCTCCTCAGACCATAACTTCACTGTGCACATGACCGGAGGTTGTCTGTGCACTAGGGGTTTGTACACCGGCAGGAGATGAACCAAGTTGTGATCCGATCTCCCGAGTGGGGGGAGTTGTGATGAGGTGTACGCCTCCTTAGTGTTTGCGTAGAATAAGTCCAGTGTTTTATTGTCTCTAGTGTGGCATGTGACATACTGGGTGAACGTGGGTAGAATGGGAGACAGTGAAATATGGTTGAAATCGCCTGAGATGAGGAGAAGAGCATCTAGGTGTTCTGTCTGCTGCCTGCCAGTTACTGAGTGGATGACGTCATGCGCTGTCCCAGCATTCGCCGTCGGATTTGCATAAATAACAATGCAGATCACGTGTGAGTATTCCCTCGAGAGATACGTTTTATACCCAAATGCACAAAGATCAAAAACACATAATAAAAATAGTTCATTTGTTTAAAAGAGGCCAACTAAACAACTCTACTCAAAAAATAAGGCTCAACATAAACAAGACCTGAATTCAACAAACTGACCTCCATAAATGAGGAAAAACTCAACCTACTACCAGCAGAATAAACCATCCAAAATTAAAAGGTAGAAACTACAGAAATAACAGTAGAATGCAATACAAAGTAACTCCATTTCCCCATGCTGTCACAGCAGATGGTTCAATCCACTTTATTGGCCTCTGCATTTAAACCAGCTTCACCCTCAACTTCCTCTGACACCAGACAGGAAGGCGTGAACCAGCAGGCAACTCAGAAAATAGAAAAAAAAATACAATTAGTGCAGCTTGTATAAATTAATGACTAAACAATGTAAAGCCATGCCACCATTTAAAACAGGGTAGTGTCATAAAACATTGTTTTAGTTTAAGTGACTGCAAATTAAATTAAATGTGAAATGATGTAAAAGATATATCTAAATTATGTGAGTGTTAGTTGGGTTAATATTACCAAATTATCAGTTCCATTGTGTGGCTGTTGATACAGCCATCAAACACTCCCCCTTATGGCTGTGTTGTGAGACATGTATATGTTGGACACTGCATATGTGATTTAACCACGATGAAGGAGAGCCAGCCCCCTGCGGTGCGGAGCCACAGAGCCTGGACCCCCTGCGGAGGCCAGGGGACAGAAGACTTCCTGACCACTGAGGCTCGAGAAGAGAGAAGGGGGAGTTATGTAAATAAAAGGCTAATGAATGTGGATAAAGAGATTTTGAGAGAGATGTGTGATTTCCCCCGCGAGGGAAATGGTTTGATGTCAGAATGTTTAAATGAGAGAACTTTGGTGTGTTCACTCTCTTTGTTCGCTGCTCAAGAATGAGAGCAGACAGTGGAATGATTACTTGAATAAACTGGAATGAAAGACAATTCGGTTTCGTTATTCAAGTCTCCCCACATTGGTGACTGACGACGTTGAGAATGAACGAAGAAATTCTCAGGGTCCCGGACTCACAGCGCTCAGAGCTGGCGAGCGCAGTGGCCGTTAAGCTGCCTGATTTCTGGCAGGATAACCCACGGTCGTGGTTTCTGCAAGTAGAGTCGCAGTTCGCGCTCGCAGGAGTAACGGTGGATGACACTAAGTTCCACCATGTCATCGCTAAACTGGACAACAGCACAGCTCGGTGCGTGCAAAGCTTGGTGGAGCAGCCACCCGCGACCGACAGGTACGGCAAGCTGAAATCCACCCTCATCAAGTTTTTCACCCCCTCGGCTGAAGTGAGGGCGAGGAGGATCCTGTCTTTGCTAGACCAAGGTGGACACAGGCCGAGCGCCCTGATGGAGGAGATGATACAGCTGAGAGGGTTGGACAACGATGATTTCATTTTTCAGTTCATCTTCCTCTCCAACCTCCCGGCGCATGCGAGAAGCACGCTGGCCGGCAAAAAGTGTCACACCCTGGAGGAGTTCCGGGAGCTGGCCCAGGAGGCAGATGGGATCCTGGACGCCTGCGGCGGGCAAGCAACCACAGCAGCGACCCGAGACAGCGGGGAGCCAGAGGCGGCAGAACCAGACTGGCCGACGACGGCGGCAACACGGCCGCGACGAGGGGGAGCCAATAGCCCGGCGGCAGAGGCGCGGGCACGACACAGCGGAGGAGAAGATCTCTGCTTTTACCATCGGAGGTTCGCAGAGAAGGCACGCAGGTGTGTGCCGCCCTGCATCTTCAGGAGTTCGGAAAACGGCAAGACCGGGGGTCGCTAGCAGCTTCGACCCTCGGAGAACGCAACAAGCTACTCTACATCACGGATGCGCGCTCCGGACGAGAGTTCCTCATCGACACCGGAGCACAAGTGAGCTTCATCACCCCAACATACGTGGACCGGGTGGCTGGACCCCACGGTAGCGGAGCTACAGCGGCAAATGGCTCGAACATCAACACCTACGGGAGAAGGACCTTGCCTTTATGCTTACATGGCCGCACATATGAATGGACTTTTGTGATAGCGGCGGTGAGTTTCAACATGTTGGGCGCGGATTTTTTGTGTTCACACAATCTGTTAGTTGATCTTGCTAATAGACGGCTGGTAAATGCACTCTCTTTTTACTCTCTCCCCTGTTCAGCTCGAGTGTCCCCGCCACCAGTACAGACCCACGTCGCTACAGCAGGTGGTAAGTTTCACACACTCCTCACCCAATTTCCAGCGCTCACTGTGCCCACTTTTTCAGCGACGGTCGCGAAGCACGGGGTGAAACACTTTATCCCCACTTCTGGTCCTCCCGTGTTTGCAAAAGCTCGGCGCTTGGATGCAGTTAAGCTCGCCATTGCGCGCGAGGAGTTCGCCAGCCTGGAGAGGCTGGGCATCGTTCGTAGGTCGAAGAGCCCGTGGGCTTCGCCGCTGCACATGGTACCGAAAGCCGATGGCTCCTGGAGACCGTGCGGGGATTACCGCAGGCTAAACAACGCTACGGCGCACGATCGTTATCCCATCCCGCACATTCAGGATTTTTCGGTGCACCTGGCGGGGGCGCGCATTTTTTCAAAGATTGATCTAGTTCGCGGCTATCACCAAGTCCCGGTCCAACCGGAGGACATTCCTAAAACAGCGGTAATAACCCCGTTCGGACTTTTCGAATTTTTACGCATGCCGTTTGGTCTCAAAGGGGCGGCGCAAACATTTCAGCGGATGATGGATGCCGTGTTACGCGATCTCCCTTTCGTGTTTGTGTACCTCGACGACATTTTGGTCGCGAGTACTTCAGAGGACGAACACGAAACGCACCTCACAGCAGTTTTTAGGAGGCTGGGAGAGCACGGCTTAATAGTTAACCCAGCCAAGTGCCAGTTCGGCGTCGAGCGGATCGATTTTTTGGGTCACCGCGTCTCCCCGGAGGGAGCGGTTCCGTTACCAGAGAAAGTACGCGCGGTAGCGGATTTTCCCCGTCCACAAACGGTCAAATCACTACAGGAATTCTTGGGGATGGTGAATTTTTATAACCGATTCCTGCCCCACGCAGCTCAAATCATGCAACCGTTATATGCCGCGCTCAAAAAACCAAAACCGACCCAGGCGGTCGAATGGTCCCCGGAGCGGGAGCGCGCGTTCACAGAGGTTAAAAAAGCCTTGGCTGACGCTGCGCTCCTGGCCCACCCAGACCCTGCAGCACGTATCGCGCTGACGACAGACGCTTCAGATTTAGCCATAGGGGCCGTTATTGAGCAACAGGTAGCCGGAGTTTGGCAGCCTTTGGCTTTCTTTAGCAAATCTTTAAGCGCGGCTGAACGAAAATACAGCGCGTTTGACAGAGAACTGTTGGCGCTGCATTTGGCTATGCGTCATTTCCAGTTCTGGCTGGAAGGACGGTGCTTCACCGCTTATGTGGACCACAAGCCGCTCACATACGCCATGGCCAAAATTTCAGACCCGTGGTCCGGCAGGCAGCAGAGGCAGCTGGCCGCAATCTCGGAATTTACCACTGACATTAGGCACGTCGCGGGCAAATTCAATGTAGTAGCGTATTGTCTCTCACGCGCGTTCACGACCCCAACACGCGCAGAGGCAGAACGGGCCACCGTGACCGCGCCGCAGGAGAGCGGCACGGTGGCGCGCGCAGCCCCGGTGCACGTGGGTATAGATTACGCAGCCATGGCAGCGGACCAGGGGGCGGACGCAGACGTGCGCGCGCTCCAGTCTGGACCAACAGGGTTGAGGCTGGAGAGCAAGTGTTTACAAACCGGTATGCCCCCCCTGATCTGCGACATGTTGACGGGGCGCCCGCGTCCGGTGGTTCCGGCCACGTGGCGCCGCCGTGTTTTTGACTCGGTCCACTCACTGGCGCACCCGGGGGTGCGCGCGTCGGTGAAACTAGTGGCGGAAAAGTTTGTTTGGCCGTGCCTGCGCAAGCACGTGAAGGAATGGGCAAAAACCTGCATTTCCTGTCAACGGGCCAAAATTCACAGGCACACAAGAGCCCCGTTAGAACCGTTCCGCATTCCGGCCAGAAGGTTCGACCATGTGCACGTCGACCTTGTGGGCCCCCTACCGGCATCACAGGGGTTCACGTATCTTTTGACAATGGTGGACCGCACCACACGTTGGCCGGAAGTGGTCCCACTTGCGACGACCACGGCCGCGGAGGTGGCTCGCGTTTTTTTTAACGGCTTGGGTGGCGCGCTTCGGGGTTCCGTCGGACATTACGTCCGATAGAGGACCGCAATTCATCTCTGAGCTGTGGTCAGCAATGGCCAACGGCTTAGGAGCCAAAATTCACCGCACTACGGCCTACCACCCTCAGGCCAATGGCTTATGCGAGCGTTTTCATAGGTCTTTGAAGGCAGCACTCAGAGCGTCGCTCACGGATGCAGATTGGGTGAATAAACTTCCATGGGTTTTATTAGGGTTGCGTTCTGCGCCTAAAGAGGACTTAGACGCCTCCCCAGCGGAGCTGGTATTCGCACAAACTCTGAGGCTGCCGGGCGAGTTTTTACCAGAGCACCCAGAGCCCCCACCTCTCTCGGCTCTGGGACCGTTAGTCGGCACGGGGGCAGACACGCTCCCGGGTCCGGTTCATCACGCTTTTCCACGAGTTTTCGTCCCCAAGGCTTTGAAAAATGCCGATTTCGTTTTTGTCAGGCGCGAAGCCCTAAAAGCAACGCTCAAACCACCTTACGAAGGGCCATTTCGAGTGCTGGAGGCAGGTGATAAGCAATTTGTGCTAGATTTTGGAGACAGAAAAGAGACAGTCAGTATTGACAGACTAAAACCTGCTTTTGTCATGAAGGACGTGTCTGTACCGGTCGCGGTGGCGCCTCGACGAGGCAGGCCCCCGCAGGGGGCAATTAATCACTCTCTCCCTCAGTCAACAGACCCGAAGCAGAAACGCACCGCAGGCAAGGCGGGGCCAACGCACAGCAGATTCGGCAGACGGCTGAAGCCCAAGCGGCGCACAGACTGAATGTTGGTGTTAATTATTCAGTAGTGAGTAAGGTGCTATTTAATTTTAGGAATTAGTCTGTTCTTCATCGTTTGGGGGGGTTATATGGCTGTGTTGTGAGACATGTATATGTTGGACACTGCATATGTGATTTAACCACGATGAAGGAGAGCCAGCCCCCTGCGGTGCGGAGCCACAGAGCCTGGACCCCCTGCGGAGGCCAGGGAACAGAAGACTTCCTGACCACTGAGGCTCGAGAAGAGAGAAGGGGGAGTTATGTAAATAAAAGGCTAATGAATGTGGATAAAGAGATTTTGAGAGAGATGTGTGATTTCCCCCGCGAGGGAAATGGTTTGATGTCAGAATGTTTAAATGAGAGAACTTTGGTGTGTTCACTCTCTTTGTTCGTTGCTCAAGAATGAGAGCAGACAGTGGAATGATTACTTGAATAAACTGGAATGAAAGACAATTCGGTTTCGTTATTCAAGTCTCCCCACACCCCTCTTCAAATCTCTTGCTGGGACAGCGAGAGAGGTAGTCTGTCGTACAGTTGTCTTTGCCTGGAATATGATGGATGGTGAAACAGTATGGCTGCATTGCAAGGTACCACCTTGTAATTCTTCCATTTGTATCCATTCTTTCCAGCCATTGGACAGCCTTGTGGTCCATTTCCAATGTGAACTCTCTTCCAAGAAGGTAATACTTAAATGAATCTAGTGCCTACTTGATTGCCAGTGCCTCCTTCGCCACTGTTGAATATCTCCTCTCCCTAGGAAACAGCTTACAGCTAATGAAGACCACTGGGTGTCGCTCATGTGGTGGTCCCTGTAGAAGAACAGCCCCCAGACCTCTCTCCAAAGCATCAGTTGGAAGAATAAAATGTTAATCAAAATGTGGACTGTACAAGACTGGGCTCTTACTCAATGACTGCCTGATGTCCTGGAAGGCTGCCTCTGCCTCCTCTGTCCACTGGATCTGGTTGGGACATCTAAATCCAGTCAAATCACTCAGGGGAGCTGCCCTGGCAGAGAAATGGGGGATAAACCGATGATAAAATCCAACCATACCAAGAAATGATCTAAGTTGTTTTCTTGTTTCTGGCAAGGGGCTTGACTCAATAGCACTGATCTTATTCACTTGTGGCTTTATTACTCCATTTCCAATAACAAACCCCAGATATTCAATTTCAGCCTTGGCAAAGACACACTTTGAGGAGTTGACAGTCAGCCCAGCAGATTGAAGTTACTCCATTACCTTCTGCAGATGTTTCAGGTGATCCTCCCACGTAATGCTGTAAATCACAATATCATCCAGATAGGCTGCAGCAAAATCAGACAACCCACACAGTACCTTATCCATCAGCCTCTGGGGCTCCATGTAATCCAAAAGGCAGGACAGTAAATTGAAACAACCCCCATGATGTTCAAAAGGCAGTCAGTCCTCTGGAGTGATGAATGAGTGGAATCTACTAATAACCTTTGCAAAGATCTATTGTTAGATATCTGGCTTTTCCCAAGCGCTCAATCAAATCATTGATTCTGGGAGTAGGGTATGAATCAAAATGTGAGATGGAGTTCAGGTACCTGAAGTCAATGCAAAACCATATGCTGCCATCCTTCTTTGGAACCAGGACCACTGGGTTGCACAACTCACTCTTAGATGGTTCAATGATCCCCAAAGACAACATCAGGTCAACCTCCTTCCTCAGTGGACTCAGCAACTGTTCAGGTATTCTATCACTCATACGTCTCGCTGTGGCACCATCTTTTAACATGATGTCATGTTCAACAATATCTGTCTTGCCAGGGTTTTCAGAGAACACATTTAGGTCACATAACTGTCTCACCTGGAGCTGCTGTTCTTCTGAGAGGTGACTGAGATCCAGGTCCAAAGGAGTAGCTGAGGGCAGACACTGCTCCTCTACCTTTTCATCCTCCTCAATCCCCCTTATTAACAAAACCTCTGCTGTCTTGGGTTTCTCCTCCCACTTCTTCAGGAGGTTTATATGCAAAACCCTACTAGAGCGAGGCTGACCTGGAGTAGCTACTTGATAGGTGGTCGGTCCAAGTTGTCGCTGGATCTCAAAAGGTCCTTGCCAGTTTGCTAACAGCTTACTCTCATTGCTTGGGAGGAGTACAAGTACTTTCTGTCCAGGATCAAATGATCTCTGCCTGGCTGATGGTCATACCAAACCTTTTGATGTTGCTGGGCATCCTCCATGTGGGCTTGAGCTAGCTCGCTCACCCTCTCCAGTCGGTCTTGAATCTGGACAACATAAGAGATTACATTAACAGCAACCTCCCTTCCCTGGTCACCCTCCCCTGTCTCTTTCAGCAGATACAGTGGGCCTCTTACTTCATAAGCATAAAGCAGTTCAAAAGGAGAAAAAACAGTAGAAGCTTGGGGTACCTCTCTATATGCAAAGAGGAGGTAAGGCAGCTACTGATCATAGTCTGTACCAGTTTCATCCACAAATTTACACAATATTTGCTTCAAGGTCTGGTTGAAATGTTCAGTCAAGCCATCTGTTTGAGGGTGACATGGAGTTGTTCTTGGGCTTTTAATACCAAGAAGCTGATATACTTGTTTTAATAAAGTGGACATGAAGTTGGTTCCCCTGTCTGTCAGGATCTCACAAGGAAATCCAACCCTTGAAAAAACTGCACCAAACAAAAGGCTACAGACTTTGCTTTTATTGACTTAATGTCAGGAGCTGAGCTGGCTTGGTTTCCCCCGGCTCGGTCCTGACCTCCCTGTGGGTTTAGGTGCTGCTATTTTTTTTTCATTCATTCATTCATCTTCTTCCGCTTAATCCTTTTCGGGTCGCGGAGGGGCTGGAGCCTATCCCAGAATCTTTGGGCGAGAGGCAGGGTACACCCTGGACAGATCGCCAGTCCATCGCAGGGCCAACACAGAGAGACAGACAACCATTCACTCTCACAGTCATACCTAAGGACAATTTAGAATCTCCAGTTTTGATGCCAATTAACCTAACTTGCATGTTTTTGGCATGTGGGAGGAAACCGGAGAAATCCCGGAGTAAACCCACGCAGACACGGGGAGAACATGCAAACTCCACACAGATCACTGTTGGTCGGGGGCTGGGATCGAACCCAGGATCCCCCGGCCAAGGGTGAGTTGCTGTGCTGCTGCAGTGCTAACCACTCTGCCACCGCGCTATGTATCTCAGTGTGCTTCTGTATCCCTAGCCACTGCTCTCGGGCCGGCAGCTGTGAGACAGTTCTCTTCAGCTCACTCACTGTGAGTACTGGTTGACAGCCTGCTGGTCCGACCACGGCCCCTCACTTATTACCATCAGCTGTTCCCAGCCCCATTGATCATCTTTCCCGGTCGTCGCCCAGGTGCCCTTCATCACACCATTACCAGCAGTGCGTGTACTTAAGCGGCCTTTTGCCAGTCACGCACTGCTGGTTCATAGAATTGTCTTCCGTGCTGTCAGTCCGCAGTTATTGTCAGCACAACCATGACATATTAGCCACTCCACATTTGCTGTGGTTCTCGTGCGCCTTTGTAGCAATGTCGGCTCTGGGGCGCACTCGTGGTTAATACGTTTTCTCCTCATTCGTTCGCTGGGCGATGCCGGCCCCCGAATGCCTGCAGTAAGTGTTCTGTGTTTTCTGTAAGTCTTCACCTTTTGGGATTTGTCTATCTTTTTGTAATCAATGTGTTGTGGTGAACCCTCACACATAGATCCTCATTATTTCATCCTTCTTCTCCGTACGCTGTGTAAAAGCGCACGAAGGGTCATGACACTTAAGAGGAAAAACTTCAGGATATTTTGTGGCATAATCTGTTATTACCAACATGTAACAGTTACCTGCTTTACTTCTTTCCACAGGGCCAACTACATCCATTCCCAATCCTTCAAATGGGGCACTAATAATTGGTAAGGGCTGGAGTGGAGCTCTGGAGGGGACTTTGATATAAGTCTTTTGGCACTGGGGACAGCTTTTACAGAACTGTGCTACATCTGCACGCAGACCAGGCCAGTGGAAATGTTTTTTAATACGAGCAACAGTTTTGTGTTTCCCAAGATGGCCTGCCCATGGAATGGAGTGCCCCAAGTTCAAAGCAACTTCCCTGACTTCTTTCGGAACCATCAGCTGCATTTCTGACCCCTGCTGGCGATATAAGATACTGTGGGGGCACAGTGGGGGTTTCTCCACCCAGAGAGGGCAGGGGGAAGGGGAAACAATGGACCGAAGGAGGAGGTGTCACCGGGGAGTATCAGATGGGACTGTTGGGTCTATGCGCCCCCAGGGGAGAGTGATAAATGCCGGAGCCACTGAGGGTAGAAGGGTGTAAGAGCGGCCCCGGCGTAACGTCATGTGCCACACATTCCTTTGTTCAAACAACAATGTGTATGGTCGGAAGTTCCGGGTCTCAATGCATGGAAGTAAAGAGATAAAAGTGGAATGCACAGAGACCCGGGAGCACTGTTTGCCATACTTCATTTTGGAGAAAGAATAAAATTTCTGTGTCGTCCAGCTCGCTTCCTCGCCTGCCTCCTTTCTCCACATTGGTGACCCTAAGATGTGCCATGGAAAGAGAGCTGAGCGTCACCCGGGAGACTATGTGAAAGGAGAGCACCGGTGCCGCATGCGCCAGCTCACTCAAGCTCCCAGACTTCTGGCTTCACAACCAGACTGTGTGGTTTCTGCACATAGAAGCCCAGTTCACACTCCGTGGGATAACGATGGATGACACAAGATATTACTACGTGGTCCCCACGCTGGATGCATGCGCCACGCAACAGGTAATGAGCCTGCTACAGGAGCCGCCGGCCCAAGGAAACTATGAAGCACTCAAGAGGATGCTTCTCCAGCGTTACACCCTTTCTGATAATGAGAGGACAGAGAAACTCCTAACGCGTTCGGAGTTAGGGGACAGATCAGCAGTGGAGCTCATGGAGAGCATGCTGGCACTGAGGGGGAAGGACGATGAATCTTTCCTGTTCACCCACTTGTTCCTCAGGAACCTACCGGCTATAGCGAGGGCGATCTTGGCCAACTCGCAGTGGCAGGTTGCTAAGGACTACCGTGCCCTGGCACAGGAAGCAGACCGCATCATGTTGACGACCAGAACTCTCAGCGCGCAGGCAGTGGCACCAGCATCCATGAGGGACTCCAGTGAGGTCGAGGAGCCGTGGGTGGTAGCCAGGATGGACACCAGGAGACAAAGGAACGGGATGATCTGTTTTTATCATCACCGTTTTCGCTCGAATGCCCAATGCTGCCTAGCACCATGCCAATTCAAGAAGCCGGGAAGACGGCACGTTTGGAATTCGGTTGCAGCTGCGACTGATGGCGATAGGAGCAGACTGCTTTATGTCACAGACACACATTCGGGGAGACTCCCAGAAGAGCCTCATCCTACCAGTCAATGCAGACAGGGTAGCAGAAGACAGCGGTCCCAAGCTCACGGCTGCTAACGGATCCACCATCAGGACGTTTGGCGAGCGGACACTGACGATATGCTTACATAGACGCACCTTTCAGTTGGACTTTGTGATAGCTGCATGTTCCGGCCCCATTCTAGGTGCAGATTTTTTATGTGCGTATGGATTGTTAGTCGATGTTGCTAATAGGAGATTAATGGATGCTGTCTCTTTCACCTCACTGCCCTGTACAGCTCGGGGAGCTGGGTTGACAACACTGACTAACATTATAGCTCCAGGGGGTAAGTACCAACAGTTGCTCACACAGTTCCCGGCACTCACGGTCCTGACATTTTTGGTTACGGTAATGAAACACGGGATCAAACACTTCATAACGACAAAAGGCCTGCCGGTGTTCGCGCAACCTCAGCGCTTGGACGCAGTTAAACTGGCCAGTGTGCAAGAGGAGTTTGCCAACTTACAGCAGTTGGGCATCATCAGGTGCTCCAACAGCCCGTGGGCATGCCCGCTACACATGGTGCCTAAAGCAGACAAGTCGTAGCGACCGTGCGGCGATTTCCGGCGCTTGAATAACGCCACGGAACACGATCGTTATCCAATTCCGCACATCCAGGATTTTACCGTGCATCTGGCCGGGGCACGCGTTTTTTGAAAGTGGATCTGGTCCGCGGATATCATCAGGTCCCAGTGCGTGTGGAACACATCCCAAAAACAGCAGTAATAACTCCTTTAAGTCTTTGAGTTTTTACGCATGCCGTTCGGATTAAAAGGCATGGCGTAGACTTTCCAGAGGATGATGGACGCGGTGCTTCACGGCTTGTCCTTCGTTTTTGTCTACTTACACAACATTTTGGTAGCCATCGCATCCGAGGAGGAGCACATCGCCCATCTGGAGACAGTTTTCCAGAAGTTGGAAGCGCACGGGCTGATAGTTAACCTGGCGAAGTGCCAGTTCAGTGTGCCAGTGATTAATTTTTTGGGGCCACCGCCTTTCGCAGGAGGGAGCGATCCCATTGCCGGATAAGGTGCACGCTGTGTCGGATTTTCTGCATCCGCAGACTGTGAGAGCACTACAGGAGTTTTTGGGAATGGTTAATTTTTATAACCTTTCCCTCCCCGGGCTGCCCAGCTGATGCAGCTGTTGTATGCCGTGCTTAAAAAAAGAAGCCTGCGGAAACTGTCGACTGGACTCCCAAGCAAGACCAGGCTTTTACAAACGCCAAAACAGAGCTGGCGGATGCTGCGTTGTTAGCCCACCCGGATCCATCTGCACGGATAGCACTCACTACGGATGTATCTGATGTTGCCATAGGGGCAGTGGTGGAGCAGTGCGTCTCAGGTTCGTGGCAACCGCTCGCATTTTCTAGCCGAACTTCGCGCAACAACGAATGCAAAAACAGCGCGTTCGATGGAGAATTGCTGGCTCTCCACCTGGCGACATGCCATTTCCAGTTCTGGCTGGAGGTGCGCAAGTTCACCGCGTTCGTGGGCCATAAGCCGCTGACGTACGCGATGTCCAAGGTCTTGGAACCGTGGTTGGCCCGGCAGCAATGGCATTTTGCCGCAATTTCGGAGTTTACAACCGGCATTCAACACGTTGCCGGTAAGCTCAACGTCATGGCCGATTGCCTGTTGTGTGCGTTAATCACCCTGGTCTACATGGGAATAGATTTCCCTGCCATGGCCACAGAGCAAGCCAGGGACGTGGACATTTGCACGCTCCAGTCCGCGCCAACTGGATTAAGGCTGGACAGCAGGGTGAAGCAAGAAGGGTGCCCTCCCTTGCTCTGCAACGTCTCCACCAGCAAGCTATTGGCGCTGTCGCGTTTTTGAGTCAGTCCACTCCCTTTTGCATCCAGGAGTGCGTGCTTCGGTAAAGCTAGTGGGGGCAAAGTTCATCTGGCTGCGCTTTCGCAAAGATGTGAAAGAATGGGCTGCAGCTTGCATTGCATGCCAGCGGGCCAAAGTACACAAGCACACCAGAGCCCCCCTCGAACTGTTCCAAATCCCAGCTAGGAGGTTCCACCACGTCCTTGTGGATTTGGTGGGACCCCTCCCGCCATCACAAGGTTTCACCCACCTTTTGACAGTCGTGGACTGCACCACACGCTGGCCTGAAGTGGTCCCGCTGGCTTCTACCACGTCCACGGAAGTAGCTTGCACTTTTTTGTCAGCTTGAGTTACACGTTTTGGATCTCCATCGGACATCAAGTCCAACAGGGGTCCACAATTCGTGTCAGAACTCTGGTCTGTGATGGCACAGAGCCTGGGGGTCAAAATTCACCGCACTACCACGTACAACCCCCAGGCTAACGGGTTATGCAAGCATTTTCATAGGTCACTTAAAGCAGTGTTCAGAGCTTCGCTCATGAACACAAATTGGGTCGACCACCTGCCCTGGGTTCTTTTAGGGTTGCACTCTGCATCTAAGGAGGATTTGGCAGCCTCCCCGGCAGAACTCATTTTTTCTCAGCCGCTGCGCATCCCCGGAGAGTTTTTACCAGAAAACCCTGCACCCGAGGCTGATCCGCCTGCACAATTTTTAGACAGGACGGAAGTTCTGAGCATACCTGGCCCGGCCCACCAGTGCTTTTGCCGCACATTTGTCCCAGAAAGCTTGCAGAACGCCCGTTTTGTTTTCGTCAGGCACGATGAGCACTGGACCCCGTTGCGCCCACCATACGACGGACCGTTCAGGGTGTTGGAACCTGGGGCAAAGCATTTTGTGTTAGAGTTGGGGGGACATAGGGAGACCGCCTGCATCGACGGTCTGAAGCCCACTTTTGTGTTGGCAGACGAGCAGGTGGTGTTGGCCCATGCTCCCTGGTGCGGACGCCCACCGTTGGTGGCTCCGCAGGTTAGTGATCCCTCAGCAGGGACCTGCACTTGCCAAGATAATGTGTTTCCCCCCCCTCCCTTTTTCCTTCCACAGACTGATGTGCCCTCCTGTACACCTCGCCAACAGGGCGGTTCGACTGGACCGGCGACCCCCTGCTACAACCGCTATGGACGCCAGCTCAAGCCCAAAGGACAGGGGGGTTAGTGTCCCTTCTGGGTGTTCGGGGGGGGGGCACGGTGGGGGTTTCTCCACCCAGAGAGGGAAGGGGGAACAATGGACCGAAGGAGGAGGTGTCACTGGGGGGTATCAGACGGGGCTGTTGGGTCTATGCACCCCCCAGGGAGAAGGAAAGATGTCAGAGCCACTGAGGGTAGAAGGGTGTAAGAGCAGCCCTGGTGTAATGTCATGTTAATGTGCCACACATTCCTTTGTTCAAACAACGTGTATGGTCGGAAGTTCCGGATCTCGATGCATGGAAATAAAGAGATAAAAGTGGAATGCACAGAGACCTGGAAGCGCTGTTTGCTGTACTTCGTGTTGGAGAAAGAAAAAAGTTTCTGTCATCCAGCTCATTGCCTCGCCTGCCTCCTTTCTCCACAATACCACCTTTCAGGAAGAAATCCTCATTGCTGTTAAAGTTGGGTTCCATTTCTTGGTTCCACTCTTTGGCCTTCTGCGAGAAAGGTGTCAGTGTTGGATCATTATGTTGCATTTCAGTGATATTACATTAACAGGAACTTTAAAAGCAAAAGGCATTTCAGGCTCAGAGCTAGAAGGTGGCTTTACAACAATGTGATGGAATTTCTCTTGCCTTTTCTGCATCCAGGACTTACGAGACTTCCCAGGCGCCGTCTCCAGTTCTGCGTCATAAAAGGGCAAGGCACTGAGGGTCTGAGAGAACTCCTCTGACTTTTTAGCTTGAGCCCTGGTCACTGCAACATTACTTGTATGGCAACAATCAAGTAAATCAAAAAGCACGGGCAGGTCTCGACCAATTATAACTGGAAATGGCAGATTATCAGTCCCTCCAGGATTTCGTGGGATGTTTTTACAATTGTTGCGGGCCAAAAAGCCTGAAATCGCGGGAGCTTTTTTAAAAAGTTGTGATGTTTTTAGAGTGTTTTCGGCACTAAAAGTGGTGGGAAGAATTACAAATTTTAAAGCAGATGGGGGTTTTTTTCAGTTTACTGCAGTGATATTCTATATAACAATACAAGAAAAGCACAGGATTGTCAAAAAGTTCCTATTATAGTGATTTGTAAATTAAGCAGAAGCTTCTGCTATATGAATGAATGAATGAATGAATGAATTTATTTATGAATGAATGAATGAATGAATGAATGGATGGATGAATGAATGAATTTATTTTATTTCGGATAGTACATTACAGGTTAAAAGAAACTGTATAATATAACAACAAGGTCAAATTAGACAAAGACTCCTTCTACTATACAATTCCACGTGAGTTATCCGAAATGGGTGATGGCTGAAGCCGCAGCTTATATTGCCCACCCATATTCCATCCAAGAATTCAAAGGAGAAAAAAGAGAAAACAAGACAAGAGCGATTACAATTTAAAACAAGGCTAAGACAAAATGTGACTGAGAGAAAAAGAAAAACTGAGCTAGTCTAAGTTAAGCGGTTACTATTCAAAAACAAATCTAAGACATAGTGTCACAAAGAAAAAAAGAAAAAAACTAAGCTACAACACAACACAGGCTGGAAATGTCAATCCTTATGTGAGTTTACATGTCATCTTGTAAATATGTTTGGAGTATTTCTTCCTTTAGTTTTTGTTTAAATTGTCCAAGCTTTGTATATGATTTTAATTCAGGTCCAAAATCGTTCCATAATCTGACTCCTTGCACTGAAATACAGTGTTGCTTGGTGGTTGTTCTCACTGTAGGCTTTTGAAATATACATGTTCCTCTGAAGTGATATCGTTTCTCCCTTGTTTGGAACAACTTTTGGATATTTGCGGGCAGTGATAGATTCTTCACTTTGAACATTATTATTGCGGTTTTAAAGTCAATCAGATCTTTCAACTTGAGAGTTTTTTGTTTAAGAAAAAGTGGGTTTGTTGGTTCCCTGTAAGCTGCTTTGTTGATTATTCTAATAGCTCTCTTTTGAAGCATAAAGAGTGGATATATGTTTGTTTTATATGTATTTCCCCATACTTCATTACAATATGTCATGTATGGGAGTATTAATGAATGATACAAGGTGTATAGTGTGGGTTGATTCAGCAAATTTTTCACTCTGTGTAATATTGCAATTGATTTGGATACTTTACCTTTTATATAATTAATATGTGGCTTTCAACACAGTTTGTTATCAATTATTACTCCAAGGAATTTAGTTTCGGATACCCTTTCAATCTCTACACCATTTACACTGAGTTTGGGTACTGGGTAGTTGTGATGGTTGTTAAAGACTATAAATTTTGTCTTGCTTAAATTGAGCGTTAATTTGTTTGAATCAAACCACAGTTTCAGCTTTCCTAATTCCTTTCCGAGTGTATCCAGAAGTTGTTCCAAATTGTTTCCACTGCATAGCAGATTAGTGTCATCAGCAAACAATATTAAGTCCATTTTTTCTGAAACTTTACATCATTTATATACATATTGAATAATAATGGTCCCAAAACTGAACCCTGTGGGACTCCACAGGTGACCTTCAGTAACTCTGAGTTTTTGCTGTTAACACATGCAAACTGATATCTATTCTTTAAGTAACTACTTAACCAGGACAGTGCTACCCCTCTAACACCACAATTTTGTAGTTTCTTTAATAATAGATTGTGATCTACTGTATCAAATGCTTTTTTAAGATCCAGGAATACTCCAACTGAATACTCTTTATTTTCAATGGCTGTTGATATTTTTTCTGTAAATTCCATTAAGGCATATGCTGTTGTCCTTTTGTGTCTGAACCCATATTGCTGCTCACACAATAAATCATTCTTCAGTATGAAGTTGTCAATTCTCTCATAGAATATTTTTTCAAGTATCTTGGAAAATTGCGGTAATAGTGAAATTGGTCTGTAGTTGGAGAGTTCCCCTCTGTCGCCTGTCTTGTAAATCGGAATTACTTTAGCTATTTTCATTGCATTGGGAAATATACCTGATTGGAGAGACAGGTTACAGATATACGTCAGTGGTTTCACTATGCATTCGATAACAGTTTTGACTAGTAGCATGTCAATACCATCGCAGTCAGTAGATGTTTTACTTTTGAACGATTTAACAATTTCAATGACCTCTCTTTCGTCTGTGTTCTTTATGAAGATGGTGTCTTTTACAGCAGTGTTATTGCATATTGTATCACCTGTAAGCGCCGTAGTGGGTATTTCTCGGGCCAGTTTAGGTCCAATGTTAACAAAAAAGTTATTAAATTCATCTGCAGGTGAAGCTATATTCACATTCGGAGTCGATTTATTATTTTTGGGAATATTAGTTGGGTAGCTAGTATTTCTGCTTTTATTTCCAAGGATACTGTTGATTATTGTCCATGTATTTTTAATATTGTCTTTGTTTTTTTCCAGTTCTTTACTGTAATAGTCTCTTTTACTGCATCTTATTATATATGTTAACTTATTTTTGTATGTTTTATACCGTTGCTCTGCTTCTTTTGTCCTTTTCTTTATGAAAGCTTTATATAATAAATTTTTCTTTTTACACGCCTTTTGTAGTCCTTTGGTTAACCATGGTTTGTCAGCAAATTTGTGTTTAAGCTTTTTTTTAACTAATGGGCAGTTTTTTTCATAAAGAGTGGTTACAATGTTTATAAATGTGTCATAGGCTTCATTTACATCTGATACATAGACTTCTGTCCAGTCTTGCTTCAGCAAGTCCTCTTTAAAAGAACTGATTGCGTTTGGTGATTTGTGTCTGAACGATTTTGAGATTTTTTCTGGGTTGGGCCCCGTGTGGCCATGGATAAGTGCAAAGATTGGCAAGTGGTCGCTTATATCATTTATCAATAATCCACTTTCTATTTTCTTATCGAGAACATTGACAAACAGGTTGTCAATAAGTGTAGCAGAGTGAACTGTGATTCTACTGGGATGTGTTATTGTGGGATATAGACTCATGCTGTACATAGAGTTCATGAACTCTGTAACTACATTTTGTTGATGTGGATTAAGTAGGTCAATATTGAAATCTCCACAAATTGCTACCATTTTCTTACTAGTAATATTATTGTACAGCTCGACTAATTTATCTCTGAATGTCTCAATGCAAGTTCCCGGCGTTCTGTATATGCAGCTTATGATTAGATTTTTTGTTTTGTCTAGGTCAATCTCAACAGTAACACATTCCAAAATCCCTGGTAGTGCTGAGGACATTTCATTTACAAGCTTACATCTATATAGGTCATCAATATACAGTGCAACACCACCACCCTTTTTTTGAGATCTGTTAATGTTAAACATCTGATATCCCTCTATTGCCATCAGGGGAGCCTGGTCTTCGTTAAGCCAGGTTTCCGAGACTGCAATGGCTGTGAATTTTCTGTTTAGCTGTTTTAAATAGTCCTGAATCTGTGAGAAGTTTTTGTTAAGACTTCTGCTATTGAAGTGTATTATTGACAGTTTACCATCTAATTGCACTTGACTTTTGAATTGCTTTTCAGTGTAATATTCACAGTGGTTATGAATATTATTGAAAAAGTGGTTATCAGGATCAATATCATTCTCCATCTCTTGTGAGATGGAGATATAGAAAAACTCTTGTGCAACAGCAAATACAAACAACACAATATCCATTACAACAGCTAAATTGCATTGAATGCATGTTAAAGAGTAGAGATTTGGAAATTATTGGCAGCACCTTCATTTGAAAACTCCCTATGGTCTCTAACCACTCAGCACCGAGCAGAGAGGAAAAAATAAATTATTCTGTTGCACTGTATTGGCTATTGGAGTCTGTGTTTTTCTGAAAAAAAAAAAAAAATACAGAGAATATTCTCTCTCCATTCCTACCTGTCTATCTGCTGCATGTTGGGCTTCACACACACACACACTCACCCCTTTCATTTACAGCGGGACGGCGGGGGGGATAGATGGGTGGGTGCGTTTGTCCGTCCAGAGTCCAGACCGGAGATTCAGTTTTAAAGCTCATTGACCAGATGTAGTAATGATTTTACCTCTAAAGATGTATTAATGTTCAAATACCTGCTGTAGTGTAGTGCACTCTCCTCACACGCGCTCCCGCGACGGGGTGCTTTTGGGGCAGGCGGATTTTTTTCAACACAAACCCAGCGCTTCGCACACACGGTCAGGACGGAGATGTGGCGAGGCGTCCACTGGCAGGCTGGGGGAGACGGAGGAAGGAACGGTGTTGAAAAACTCGCGGGTGAGTGTTTTTTTAAAATCACACATTCTGTTTGCAGATGTGTTCCGTTACTCACTGTAAACTATAAACTCCCGACTCACTGTAAACACGGAAGTGAATGTGCAACGATGCATTTGATTGGTTAGACTGAGCATTTCAGTGCCAGTTAGAGACAAATTTGATTGGTGAAATTGGCGGAAGTTGACGAGGATTGGCCAAAATTGTGGGAAAGTTGCGGTGATTGGACAAAGTTGCAAGGTCATGCAATAGTTGTGCTGATTGGCTGATTTCGCATGAATTGGTGCGATCGCAACATCACAAAATCCTGGAGGGACTGGATTATCAGAAATACCAATATTTAGGAAGTAGACCTGCCCTTGGACTTTGATGTATAATTCAGTTGTAGTATAGGGCTTCTCATCACCATGCACACATCACACAGAAATTATTTCACTTGTATTGACAATGTTTGAGGGAACAAACAGTCTACATACCAGAGTCTGTGTACTGCCTGAATCAATTACTGCATTTACTGTTCTGCCATTAATCTCAACTGGGGTCATTTTTAATCCTCTGTCCAATTTCACATCAGAGTCAATACAGCTTCAAGGCACAGAACACATTTGGGTTACCTTTGCTGAGTTTTGGGGGCACATAGGTTTTGTATGGCCTTCTATTCCACAAAGATAGCAAATGACAGGTTTGTCGAGGGGCTTTGAGGATGCATTAGCTGGCTGGCTTGGCGTAGTCACACTTATAGTTGATCTGTGAGAGACTGGTCTACGATTGTCCTTTTCTTTCCAGACAGTGAAGCTCAAAGGCTGTGCCTTTTTCCAGGCTGCCACAAACACATCCGCCAGCTTTGCAACCTCCACAGCAGAAGTTGGATTATGCTTTTTTATCCAAACCTGCAATTTAAGAGATAACATTCTCAAATATTATTCAAGGATTATGATTTCACCAATTTCCTGGACTGTTTTATCTTTAGGCTAGATCCACTTTCCATACAACTCCTTTAAATGTGCATATAGCTCTTTAAGGCTTTTATCAGGATTTACATCAAGGGAGCGGAACCTCTGCCTATACGTCTCAGGATAGATATCATATTTATAAAGAATAGCTTCCTTGACTTTATTATAATCCAAACAATCATCAATGTCCATGTGTACATATGCACCTCTTCCTTTACCAGTGAGTAATGGTATAAGATGAAAAACCCAATCACTCTTCTGCCATCGACAAGCCAGTGCAATACGTTCAAAGGTAATTAGAAAATGTTCAATGTCATCTTCATCTGTAAGTTTTTGTAGTTTGGGCTCAAAAAAATGAGACTGACCTGAAGTGCTGAGTGACTCACTTAGGCCAGCTTGGGGAGGAGGAACATTGTCTGGAAGCTCCACATCAGGTGATTCAGCTGACTGAGGTCCAGGCCATGTAGTGCTGGGCTGCACTTCAACCTGTAACAGCTGAAACTGATGTTGAAGTGTTCTAAAATGTTGCGCTTGCTGTGCATTTTCCTCCCTCTGTCTAATCTCTCTGGCCTCCTGTTTCCCCATATGTGAGCAGAAAAGAGAAACCAAGTCTGATACGGCTGGCTCCTTATCTTTGTCCCAGTGCTGTCAACCCCTCCAGAAGCTCCATTTTTTTCCTGTTCCACATTAATTTGCCTTTCTGAACTGATCTGTTGGTTTTGTTCATCTCTTCGAGCTCCTTTTATACTTCTTCCACCCCTCCGCATGGCTTAAAAGTTGGAAAAAAAAAACAACAAACAAACAAAAAGGGAGAAAAAAAACTTGCGTCTTTTAACTGGATGACCCCACCACCGCCACCAAATGTGAGGGACCAAGCAGTCAAAAGATAGGCCAACACAGGTATAATTCTCAAAATAAGGGTTTTATTATACCCAAATGCACAGAAAGATCAAAAACACATAATAAAAATAGTCCATTTAGTTAAAAGATGGCCAACTAAACAGAACTCTGCTCAAAAAATAAGGATCAACATAAGACCTGAACTCAACAAACTGACCTCCGTAAATGAGGAAAAACTCAACCTATATACCAGCAGAATAAACCATCTTAAATTAAAAGGTAGAAACTACAGAAATAACAGTGGAATGCAATACAAAGTAACTCCATTTCCCCCATGCTGTCACAGCAGATGGTTCAGTCCACTTTACTGGCCTCTGCATTTAAACCAGCTTCACCCTCAACCTCCTCTTTGACACCATACAGGAAGGACTGAACCAGCAGGCAACTCAGAAAATAGAGAAAAACACAATTAATGCAACTTGTAATTAATTAATGACAAAACAATGTAAAGCAAATGTCCATGCCACCATTTAAAACAGTGTAGTGTCATAAAACATTATTTTAGTTTAAGTGACTGCAAATTAAATTAAATGTGAAATGATGTAAAGGATATATCTAAATGATGAGAGTGTTATTTGGGTGAATATTACCAAATTATCAGTTCCATTGTGCGGCTGTTGATACAGGCATCACACCCTTAAAAGGTTTCAGTTTGTTCTTCAATTGGGTTGTACAGGTTATAGGTCATATTAATGGTGGAAAAAGTTTGGAAATGATTTATCTTGGTCTCATTTTTTTATATCACAAAAACCTGGCATTTGAACAGGGGTGTGTAGACTTTTTATATCCACTGTACATGACTGGTAGTCACAGGTTGCAGCAGACTTTTTTTGTTATCTATGATTTTGACAGGCAGGGTTGTAAAAATTCTGTCATAATCTATTATTAATTGTAATTACTATTGCAATTGATTTTAATTAGATCACCCTCAGTGTAATCTATCAAAATGACAGCTTTCAGATTTTTTTGTCACAGCTGGTGCTGTTTCTGTCTGAAGTTAAAAAAAAAAACTACTGAAATGATATCCTGTCTGTCTTGACTACATTCCAAAGCAACAACCTGAAAAACTAAGAACATGTACCGGTGTTTTTAGGCAAATTCAACAAAAATATATTCATGATCAATTGGCTGATCTAACCCAATGTTATAAAGATTTTAAGGGGCAGCATTACAAAGGCAGTCCAAATTAGCGAGTGTGCAATTTAGACAGCGCCTAAGGGAGTGGCCAATTTTTGCAAGTGATACTAACAACACACAAAATTCTGAATACAGACGCAGTCACTTCATTTCAGTAATGACCACCCATCCACCAAGAGCAGTGCAAAAGTGTGCACAGGCACACCTGATGAGGAAGCGGGTCATCAACAAAGGCACAGCCAATAGGAGCATAGTACAGTATAGGAGTTTTTTTAAGCTTCTGTTTAAGCGCAAAACCCACTAAAATAGTTTATTTTTGTCATATTTCAGGATTTTAATTTTCATTTCACATGGTAGACTCTTGTTTAATGTGTCTAAATGAAGTATTTGTATCTAATTTAAAAAGGACTACTCATGAATAAATTGATTATTTTACCAACGTGTTTATTTTATTAACACTAGAACTGTCAAGATGGTCTGATGGACCTCTGGGGTTTCCTTATGTGAATAAGTTTGTTTTAACAAAATCTACAGGCTCTCCCATTCCACGACTTTTTATAAATATGTGCGTTTTATGTGTTCTGAAGTCTGGAACGTAATAAAATTAAACACACACAATTTCACTTATTCCTTGGACAGCCACAGCTGAGACTGCTGTCATTTAGACCACGCAGGTCACAATTATAACCATATAAGGAATTATGGCTATGTATGGTGTTACTGCAATAACTGGATCACACCACGACTGGTCATGTAACCACAGCTGGTCTCAGGTATAGACAAATAAGGAATTATGCCCATAAACAGAGTTACTACGATGTTGCAATTTTGGGGGATATTTCCATGGGTCTGTGCCTTTTTTTTAAAAATAATCTTGTTGTTTTCCTCCTAATATTACATTGTGTGTCGTGATCTGGGAGAGAGAAGGAGAGGGAATAGCAACAGATAGCAAAAAAAAAAAACAAATATAGAAAAACGGATAGAGAAAAAAAAAATTAAAACTGACAATGTGGAAGAAATTTTGGTACTTAGATCTCAGCGAGGGGGAGTCTAATGGATGGAGAGGAGATGAAGGCTCCCAAGTCTGAACCTTCACAGAAAAGAAAAAAAACGTCACTGTCTGCTGACATGTCTGCATGTCCACTCCAGGTAGGAAAGGCTACACAGACATTAGGCCTATTTTATGGATACAAATTCATTCAGTAAGAATGAAGAATGAAATTTAAAAAAAAAAACTCTTCCGGCTGATGTCCAGTTCAGGACCACACTGATTTCTGTGAGACCTTTTACATTCATATAATTTGTTCTTCTGCCATGCCAAATAAAGTAATGCACAGAGAAAACATTCTCTCCTACCACATGCCCTCTGTTCTCGCTAGTGTCTCCTCATGGCACCAACTATTGCTGCCATGTCAGGTGCAAATGAGTTAAGGCATGATTTTTTAGAGCGTTAAATCACAGACACCAAGACCATCGGTGGTCGGGCTAATCAAAAACCATGGCTCACAGGGGAGGTCTACAAGCTCCTGGAAGCTCGGAATGCTGCCTTCTGAGCTGGGGACAAGGTGGGCCTGAGGACAGCTAGGGCCAACCTGTCCTAAGGCATCAGAGAGGGTAAGGGGCAGTACTCCAGGACGATAGCCCGCCATTTCAGAGACAGCAGAGACACTCGGAGTCTGTGGCGGGGGATACAGACCATCACGGACTACAAGTCCACACCGCAGACTTGCAACAGCTTCACCTCTCTGCTGAATGAGCTGAACGACTTCTTTGCTTGCTTCGAGGCACTCAGCAGTGCACACTCAGCATGCTCCCCTGACCATCAATGGTGCTGCTCACAGCAGCACCAAGTTCTTGGGTATGCACATTACAGAGGACCTCTTCTGGACCACCAACACTGTATCACTAGCCAAGAAAGTTCGGCAGCATCTCTACTTCCTCCGCAAACTGAGAAGAGCCAAATCCCCGGCCCCCATCATGTGTACCTTCTACAGCGGCACCATCAAAAGCATCCTGACCAGCTGCATCACCGTGTGGTAAGGTGCCTGCACCACATCCTGCTGCAAGACCCTCCAGCACATAGTGACAACAGCTGAAAAGATTGTCGGTGCCTCTCTCCCCTCCCTTGAGGCCATCTACAGCACCTGCCTCACCCGCAAAACCCTCTGCATTGCAGGTGATCCCACCCACCCATCACACAGCTATTTCGGTCTGGTGCCATCAGGGAGGAGACTGTGGAGTCTCTGGGCCAGGACCAGCAGACTCAAAGACAACTTCATCCACCAGGCTGTCAGGAAGCTCAACTCTCTCCCTGCTTTGCCCCCTCTCCCCCTTCTGCAACCCCCCCCCCCCAACACACACACACGAATCCTGGACTCTGATTCCACCCCCCCACCCACCCCAACAACTGAACTCTGCCATCCCCAGGTACTGTTCACTCCCACACATGCAGACACTGATTTCAGGAGCTTCAAAAACTGAACTCTGTCATCCAGGAACTGTTCACTCCAACACACACACACACACTGATCTCAGGGCTGCACCAGTCACTTTATGCAGCAATGGACTGCTCTCTTTGCACTACATGCCACTTTTTTTTTTTTCCACAATATCTTTATTGAACCTTTTTTTTTTTTTAACAAACATGATACAAACAATCAAACACTAACACTAAAGTACTACAAAAAAAAAAAAAAAATGCACTAAAAACACCAACAACCACCAACAAAATCAAATCTTCAACAATGCTCCTCTGTTTAGTCTAGACAATCCAATACATAAGTATACATATTATGTTCACCAGTTTGGAATTTACTAGGTCCACACACATCATTCACCTTCTTCTTCAAGAGTTATGTTTAAATTTTTTACATAATCAATAAAAGGTCTCCATATATTCTCAAACACAATTTCCTTTGATTTTAGTATATATGTTATTCTTTCTAATGGAAGGTTTGTTAACATCTGTCTTAACCACTGAGTCACATCTGGTCTATGAGTCTTTTTCCATAATAGTGCAATACATTTTTTGGCATTAAGCAAACTGAGGTCTATGAATGTTCTTTCACTTTTATTAAAATTATGCTTTTCTGGGTACAGACCCAACAAAAACAGTTTAGGATTCAATATGATTTGTTTTGAGATTATTTTTTCAATTGTTACCCTCACCTCTTCCCAAAACATTCTTATTAATCTACATTCCCATAAACAATGAAATAGGGTTCCTTTACTTTCCATGCATTTTGTGCATGTATCTGGTATATTTTTGTTATATCTATTTAACTCCTCCGGTGTAACATACATCCGCATTAACCATTTGAAATGTATCAATTTAAGGCGTGCATTTATTGATTTGGTTTGAGCTTCTGTACAAGCCAATTCCCATTGTTCCTCTGAAATTTCAATTTGCAGATCTTCTTTCCAGTAGTTTAATCTTTTCAGTGAATTTTCACTTGAAGATAGTGTCAATGAGTTATAAAACTCTGAAATAATACCCTTTCTTTTACTATCTTTCATCATCATTTTTTCCAAGGATGAATAAATAGGTCGAGTGAGAGCTTTATTTTGATTTGATCGAATAAAGTTTCTAAGTTGAAGATATTTAAAAAATGTGTTCTATTGAGATTAAATTTGATCCTCAGCTCTTCAAAAGACATTATGTTGTCTGCACATGGCAAATATAAATCCTGAATCTTTTGTATCCCTTTTAAATTCCATACTTTAAATACAGCGTCCGCTCTCCCTGGTTTAAAATATTGATTACCCCATATTGGACTAAATTGTGACAATAACTGTGGTTCTTTTAAATAGTTTTTAGCTTCACACCATATTTTGATCATATGCTTTACAAATGGATTTTTAACTTGTTTTTGTAATTTTTTTTGCCGAATCTGAGTATATGAATATGGGAAGAGGTAAAGGTAAATTGTATGATTCCATTTCAGTCCAGTGAGGGAGATCATTTGATGAAAAATAATATGTCATAGACCTCAGTTGTGCCGACCAATAATACAACATAAAATTTGGACATTTCAGACCTCCACGATCAAATGGTAAATATAATAAAGACAAACGTAATCTAGCCCTCCTGTTGTTCCATATAAATTCCACTAACTTTTTTTTTATTCTTGAGAATAGATCTAAAGGTGGTGATAAGGGAATGTATTGAAATAAATAAAGTATTTTAGGTAAAATATTACTTTTAAGTATATTGATTCTCCCGATCATCGACATTGGTAGTGACATCCATCTCTGAGTTAACTCATTGATATCTGACATTAAGGCTTCATAGTTGACACTGGCGACTGATTCTAGCTTAGGCATAATTTGGATTCCTAAATATTTAAACTGATTTACAACATTGAATTGATTTACCTCAGGGGCTGGGTGATTTCTCTGGGTCTCATTTAGCATTAATATTGAAGATTTAGTTTTATTTATTTTATATCCTGATATTTCCCCAAAATTCTTTATTAAATTCAACAAGGTTGGAATTGATTTTTTTAGATTCGACATAAACAAAATTATATCATCGGCGTACAGGGAGATTTTATGTTCTGTTGGTCCAACTTTAATTCCATATATTTGTGAATGTAAACGTATCGCTATCGCTAAAGGTTCAATTGCCATAGTAAACAGTAAAGGTGAAAGTGGACAGCCTTGTCGACATCCTCTATTGATTTTTATTGGTTTTGAAATATTGTTATTTGTTAGGATTTCTGCTGTAGCATTATTGTATATTATTTGAACCCATTTTATGAAATTATTTCCAAGTCCAAACCTTTGTAGGACTTCAAAAAGAAAGGGCCATTCAACTCTATCAAAGGCCTTTTCGGCGTCCAATGATAGGAGAGCTGTATCCGGTGCTTCTTTATTAAAATAAATAATATTAAATAGTCTTCTTACATTATGGAAGCCTTGTCTACCCTTTATAAAGCCATTCTGATCTCGATTAATAATATTTGGTAAAATTTCTTGTATTCGTCTTGCTAAAATTTTACAGATTATCTTAAGGTCGGCGTTTAATAGGCTTATTGGTCTCATATTTTCACATTTATTAGAGGGCTTACCTGGTTTTGGCAGCAGTATAATTAAGGCATTATTTATGTATGATGGTAAATTATTATTTTGAAATGCTTCTAAAACCATTTCCAAAAAAGGTTTTATTAATTTATTCTTAAATTTTTTATAAAGGTCAACTGGAAGACCATCTGGTCCTGCACTTTTTCCTGATTTCATATTATCAATGGCTAGCCCAACTTCTTCTTGACTAATTTTAGACTCCAATATCTCCCTGTTTTCATTTGGAATACACGGTATAGATAGTTCGTTCAAAAACCCATTTAGTTTTGTTAAATCAGGTTCATTTTTGGTATCATATAATTTTTCATAGTAATCTCTAAAGGCTCTATTAATTTCTAAAGGATCTATAACTACCTGTCCGTTACTTATAATACTGGTAATTGGTGTTTTAATTTCCAATTGTTTAATCTGCCATGCTAATAATTTTCCTGATTTTTCACCTTGTTCATAAAAAGATTGTTTCAATCTTAGAAGACTCGAGGCAGCTCTATTCGCTGATTTTTTGTCGTATTCAGCTCTCAAAATCAGTAATTCATTCTCCAACCTTGGGTCACTTCCTGCATACACTTTTTCCTGAAGATTTTTTATTTTATGTTCCAATTTAGCTCTCTCCTCTCAAGTCTTCTTAGATTTTGATCCTGTATAACTAATAATATGTCCCCTAATAAAAGCTTTGAAAGCCTCCCACTTTACACATGCTGATGTTTGTGTAGTATTGATGTCAAAGAACTCGTCTATCTGTTTTTCTATATACTTGACAAATTCCTCATCCTGAAGCCATTTATGCTGAAATTGCCATCTACCTGATTCCTTTGTCAATTTTTTATCTACATATATTAGACAACAGGGTGCATGATCAGAGATCACGATGTTATCATAAAAGCAGTTTTGAATCTTGGACCTTAATTCTGTGGAAATCAAAAAATAATCAATACGTGAGAATGTCTTGTAGGTACTGGAATAACAAGAATAGGCTTTAACTTGTGGTTTCATTTCTCTCCATATATCTAACAATCTCAATTCTTTCATAAAATGATTAATAGTCATCCTACATCCAATGTGCGTACAATCCAGTCCTGTTGATCTATCCACACCTGGATTCAATGTACAATTAAAATCCCCTGCTATTATATGTTGCCCTGTAAGTGATGATAAGATGAGAAATAAATTAGCAAAGAACTTCTGATCATCTATATTGGGACCATATAAGTTCACAAGATTTATATTTTCTAATAGCAAAGAACCTTGAATGATTACATATCTTCCAAATTTGTCTCCAATTACATTTTTCACTTGAAAAGGAACTGATTTATGTATGAGAGTCATAACTCCCCTGGCTCGGGATGAAAATGAAGAGGTGAATACACTTCCCTGCCATCTACTCCTAATTCTTTTAACATCCTCCTCTATCAGATGAGTTTCTTGTAAAAACACAATTCTTGAACCCATGTCCTTTATTTTATTCATAACTTGTTTAAGTTTTTTTAAATTTTGTAGACCTCTGCAATTCCATGAAGTTAAATTAAGATTAACACTTTGGTCCATGATCAATAGAGAGTTTGGGATTACCTTGCAGTGTAAACATGCTCATACAGAGAAGCAAAAACATGAGTGGTTGAACATTCATCCTACAAACTACACACAAACAAATTTCCCCATCCCACACTTGTGGCAAACCCCCCAAAATCAAAAGAAAAATTCTGTCTCCCGATATAGCCATCGACCGTTCCACACCCACGAGGATCAGCCTAAGCCACTCCTTCTTCATCCTCCCAATCACCCTAACTCTACTGCTTTTAATGACGTAACATTAACTCTCCTCTGTAGTTTTCCAACTTAACTCCAAAATTTTTTAACAACTTTGTACATCATAGTTTTTTTTTGTTTGTTTGTTTTGTTTTTGTTTTGTTTTTTTAATATATAATACAATCTATATTTTGTAAACTTACTATTTACTTCAAGTCAGTCAGATGCCTATGCAAATGCTTAATTATTCTACCTTATATTTTGTTCATGCTTAGCTCCCACCAGTCTCTTCTTCTTCTTTGATCTTCTTGATGAACTCCTGCGCCTCCTCTGGGGTCTTGAAAATGTGGGTTCTGCCCTCATACGTGGTCAGCAGTCTCGCAGGATAGATTACACCATGACGAATCCCAAGGTTGCGCAGCTCCTTACGTACAGGATCAAACTGCTTCCTCAATTGCTGGATTCCTGTGGCCAAATCTGGGTAGAACCGCACCTGCTGGTCCTGGTGTTTAATCTCTCCTTTAGCACGTGCAGCGTTGAAGATCTTCATCCTGTCTCTGTTGCTAAGAAACTTCATAATTAAGGTCCTCGGCGGTCCCTTATCTCTCCGTGGGCCAATACGATGTGCTTTTTCCAGAACCACTGCTGATTGCAACTCCTCGCTGCCCAGCACCTCCGGAATCCACTTTTCCAGAAAGGAACATACGTCCCGACCTTCTGATTCCTCTGGAAGACCCACCAGCCTCAAATTATTCTGTCTCGACCGAGATTCCAAATCCAAAATATTATCTTCCAGAGATTTTTTTTTTTTTCCCAAAGTGCGCACCTTTAATTGAAGACGGGTGACGTCATCTTCAGCACTAGCGAGACGGAGCTCCATCTGCGCCGTTCGTTCTACACAGTCACCCAATTCTTTTCTTATTCCTTCCAACGCTGTCATAATCCCATCAAATCTAGAGGAAAAGTCCGCTCTCATTGAACTCATGGCTGCCATCAGCGCATCTGCGCCATTCCCCGCAGAAATCGCAGCGTTGCCAGCCTCCTCCGCCATATATGGAGTTTTGTTTGCTGCGTCACAGACCTGAAAGTCCGTTAATTTGGACTGTTTCGGCGGCTCGCTTTTTCCTTTTCCTGGTTTTCCAGCCTTAGGCTTCGCCGACATATCCTCGCCCAAATGCTGGGATACGTTCTGTCCCAAATGAGAGAGTTATTTGCCGATTTTTTTTTTCCAGGAGCAGAGCAGAGCGAGACACGTCCGTCCTACGTGGCAGCCATAACCGGAAGTCCACTACATGCCACTTTAACCCTCTATGTGCCCTGATACAGTATGTGCCTTAAGTTACTACATGTTGTCTTAATTTTGATCATATTTAGTTATTTTGCACACCATTAGTATTTTTAGTTAGCTTCTGGTTGGGGGTTGGTTTTCTTTGCACTGATGTTTGATGTTCAATGTTTAATGTTTGGTGTTAGACGTTATACTTTACAGTGGTGTGGAAAAAGTGTTTGCCTCATTTCTCATTTTTTGTATGTTTGTCACACTTAAATGTTTCTGATCATCAAACAAATTTAAATATTAGACAAAGATAACACAAGTAAATGCAAAATACAGTTTTTAAATGAATGACAAAAGTGTGGTCTAAAGAAAGAGTGCGTTCAGTCCACGTCCGCTGTCAGCTACTATTATTCAGACATAATGGTGACGAGGGTAAAACCCATTTTGATATGGCCCGTGCAGCCATTCCTCACCCTTCCAGGTGAGCCACTGATCCCTGGTCCCGCTGGCTCGAGGAATTCAAAATTTTTATCATTGCTGCTGAGCTGAGCTAAGCGATGCTAGCGATGAGGGGCTAAAGGGGATGCTAGCCTACAGTCTCAGCACTGAAGGGCAGCGTGTGCTTCACTCCCTGGGCCCTGCAAACACATACAAGGACTGTGTGGCTGTGATTGTCATGGTTCGAGCGCCGATCTCATCCGCGCTCGGGCCATGCACTATTTTCTCCCAGCTGATGTGGGTATGCCCCTTTTGGCTCTCCGAGCTTTTATTATGACAGCGCTCGGAGGGGCTTCCAGCTGTCAGAGTTGACAGCTGAGCCACGTTTCGCCTCATCAGCGGCTCTCTACTTAAGAGGGCAGCTGAGAGCGAAATGTGCGGCAGTCTTGTCAAAAACTTCCCATTGTCTGATATATCGAGCATCCCTCTGTTCAGACGTTGACTACTCGTCTTCTATGATCGTAAGTTTATTCCATTGTGAACCTGTTCTCCTTTGTCATAGCCTGAGTTCTCATTGTAGTGTGTTTTAGCCCCCCGTGGCTCGTTATTTTGTGTCCTTTCTCTTTCCTTTAATAAAACTGTGCAAACTCACCAGCTGAGTGGTGTCTTATGATGGCTCGTGAGGGCCATCCATGACAGTAGACTGCTGCCAGACTGAGACGCCTGTCGCCGTGAGTTTTGCCTAAATTGGACTTGTTCTTCCCTGTCTGGGTGCCTGTGTGCTGGGAGGTTATGTCATCATTCAGGAGCTGCGTTCGGAGCCTGGGCTACGAGCTGGTGGAGGCCCTGGACTACGTAGATGGAACGCTCGTCACCGCTACCCTCTACGACTCTCCCAGCAATGTACGCCGGCACCTGGACCTCGCTGAGGACGTCCTTAATCGCCTTCCTCGCTACTCCGACCACCTCGAAGTTGTTGCGAGGAAGGCAGACATCACTGCACAACAGGAGATACTCCGTGAGCTGGAGGGAAACTCCGGTAGGAAACCGAAGAGGAGGCATCCTCGCTCCTCGCTTCGGAATCCAGTTCCTGTCCCCGCTCCAGGCCAGGAGGTCCCACCGCCCAGGGGGGATCCCCAAAGAAGCCTGAACTTCTCCTTCGCCTCGCCCTCTGCCGGTGACCGTCGTCACACCAACAGGAAACCTCAGCGAGAACCCCGTCCGGATCCTGTTCCAGGTCATCGGAAAGACTCCCCCTCTCTGACAGCTATCACTCCTACGTCTCGCCAGGATGGAATCCCCGCAGCCTCTCTCCCCGGGTCACCTCTTCCTGCTGTTCCATCAGCTTCTTGGGCCCAGATCGCCTTGGCTGTCCTCCCCTCCTCCTCAATGTCTTCCTCGGCAGCTGTGAGTGTTTTGAGTCTTGCTCCGGTGAAGCCCGTTATTGGACGATCGCAAGTGGCTCTTCCTCGTCCTCCCAGGGGGCCCTCCATCACTATCCAGCGGGGAAAGGGAGGAACAACATTTGCTACAGCAGGCACCATCCATCCTCCGGGAAACAGGCAAGTGCAAGTTCATTTTTCTCCCCGTAGTTGTGATTTGTCTTGTCTGACTCCTGGGGGTGGAGTTCGGGGTTCGTAGTCCCCCGAGCTCTCACCACTTGCTGTTGCTTCTGTCATTAAACCTGCTGCCTCTGTGTCTCCCTCCGCTGAGCGGTCCACGACGCCAGGCCTACGTCACTGGACGAGGAGAGGGCCTGCGGTTCTGGAGAGCCTGGTTCCAGCCCCGCAGCCACATCATGGGCAGAGGAAGACAGCGGACTGCAGCGTGGAGCCTGCACCGACGACGAAGCGTCCCCGGGTCTCCACAGATGAGCGGTTCGATCCAGCGGGTCGAGGGTCCCCTGCCACCACGCCGTGTGGGTCATCGGCGTGGACATCAGCGCCAGAGGGTTCCCAGGCTGCGGAGACCATCATGCCAGCTGCGGAGCCCGCAGTAGCCGAGTGAGAGCCAGACGACGACCTTCTTCGTCCTGAGCCCGGATCGTCGAAGTCCTGGACGGCGACAGAACTCGAGTGCAGGTAAGTGCTCTACTTTGTTTTCTTTCTTTCCATTTTGGAGCATTTTTGCCTGTCTCTCGGGGAGACAAGCCAGGGGCAGCCGTCCGCTGCACCCAGGCTCGTCTCGCTGGGCTCTGTCGCTACTGGTGATCCTGATCCCAGTCCTTTTCCTTCTCCTGAGCCTTCTCCCTGGGTCACCGGTGCAGAGCCAATCCCGGTCGCTGTGCTGGAGGTTCCGGGTTCGAGGTTGGAGGTCGTTACTGGTGCTGCGCCGACCCAGTCGGGGTCCGACGTGGGTGCAGCCGAGACCCAATCGGGGTCCGACGTGGGTACTGCTCCGGCCCAATCGGGGTCCGTTGTGGGTGCAGCGCTGACCCGATCGGGGTCCAGCAGGGTTGCATTACCGGTGTGGTTCAAGGTCGGTGAGGGAGCTGCAGATCCTCTGCCGCCTGACACTGGACTGACTCATCGTCATCATCATCCTCATTGTCGTCTTCGTCATCTTCATCCCAGCTCATCTCCACCGGGGGCCATTGAAGTTCTCAGTCTTCGGTCCGGCTCGCCCTCGCTGTTCCCCGCTACAGGGAAGCTGTTGTTGTTCTCTCCCCTGCAGTCCTGGTGGCTGAGCGATGCGGGTCGGCCGCCTGAAGGACTGCCTCGCCCATTTAGCATTCTGGGTCGGCCGCCCGACCAACTGGACTGTTTGCTTGGCGACCTGGTCCGGCCGCCAGAGATTCTGTTTTCCCGGGCCTGGGACTGGGGTAGGCCGCCCGAACGCTCCTTTTTCCCCCTATCCTCTATATGGACATTGGACGCAGGCAGACCACCTGAACTTGTTTTTCCTCTCCTCGGACTTTGCCTGCCGTCACCCACATGTGTTCTTATTCCTATAAATATTAAGGTCACTCGGGCGTATTGTCTTTTGCTCTATGTTGATCTGAGTATTCACCACTGTTTATCGTGTTTTTTTTTCCCTCCCCTCTCCTGTCTGAGGGATGATGTACTGTATATCTGTCTCTTTATGTGGTATAGGCCTGTGTGTTCAGTTTTAGGTCTCCGACTATTATTTGCATTTGTTGCTTTGTTCTATGTATCATCTGTGCGTTATGGAGTATTCTGTTTTTCTTTTTACCATACTCTGTAATTGCTTCATTTGTTCCTTGTCATCGTCATGGCGTTGTTTTTTGCTCTTTCTGGTTCTCGCCCTCCAGGCCTTTTTCCCCCATCCGCCCACCCTGGGGGGGTAGGGGGAGGGGTCTTGGGTGTCATATGTTGCTCGTAGTTTGCTGCCTCGGGGGGGAGGTACTGTCATGGTTCGAGCGCCGATCTCGTCCGCGCTTGGGCCATGCACTATTTTCTCCCAGCTGACATGGGTATGCCCCTTTTGGCTCTCCGAGCTTTTATTGTGACAGCGCTCGGAGGGGCTTCCGGCTGTCAGAGTTGACAGCTGAGCTGCATTTCGCCTCATCAGCGGTTCTCTACTTAAGAGGGCAGCTGAGAGCGAAATGTGCGGCAGTCTCGTCAAAAGATAAGCCTTTAATAGTCCCACAACGGGGAAATTCCAGGATTGCAACAGCACAGGGATAGCAACACTCAGAGCAACAATCAGAAGGCAAGAAAAAAAACAAGCAAGCAAGAGCAGCTAATAAACATATGTACGTATTACTATAAAATATATATATATACACACACACACAGACACACAGTGCAGAGCATTGTAGCTGGATGGAATAAATATATGAATATATGAACACACAGTGCAGAGCATTGTAGCTAGATGGAATAAATATGTAAATATATAAACACCCACAGTACGGAGCATTGCAGCTAGGTGGAATAAATATGCAAGTATATAAACACACACAGTGCGGAGCAATGTAGCTAGATGGAATAATATGTAGATATATAAATATATAAACACACCCAGTGCTGAGCATTGTAGCTAGATGGAATAAATATGCAAATATATAAACACACACAGTGCAGAGCATTGTTGCTAGATGGAATGAAACAGCATAACCGTCTACTTAGTTATCCTACATGGTATGATTATGTGCCCATACATATTCTCACCCTCCATAGCGACCGGTATGTTCCTAGTTGTATGCCGGAGGGGACCATTGTGTAAGTCTATTGCATCTTTTGCATTCAAAAAACTATTAGTTTGTTACGTCTTTTTGCTATCTCTGCGAGCAGCCCTGCTTAGGTTGTACAGTCTGACAGCCGTTGGTAGGAAGGACCTACGAAACCTCTCGGTTGTGCACCTGGGATGATGTAGTCTGCTGCTAAATGAGCTCCTCAGTGCATTCAGTATGTCCTGCATAGGGTGGAACTCGGACTCCAGCAGAGATGACAGTTTAGCCACTGTCCTTCTCTCTCCTATCTCCTCCATCGGATCAAGGCGCTGCCCCAGGACAGAGCTAGCTTTCTTAATCAGTTTGTTCAGTCTCTTCCTATCGGCTGCAGTAATGCCACTGCCCCAGCAGACCACTCCAAAAGTGATGGCTGATGCCACCACCGTGTCATAGAATGACTTCAGCAGCGCCCCTTGTACACCAAAAGACCTGAGTCTCCTCAGCAGGAACAGCCTGTGCTGTCCCTTCTTGGAGAGTGCATCAGTATTGTGTGACCAGTCTAGTTTATTGTTCAGATGAATACCCAGGTACTTATAGGATGTCACCATCTCGATGTCTGTTCCCTGTATATTTACTGGTACTGTGAGGGGCTGCCCATGCCTGCGGCAGTCCACCACCAGCTCCTTAGTTTTCCTCGCGTTGATCTGGAGGCAGTTCCGATGGCACCAGTCCACGAAGTCCTGGATAAGCCCTCTGTACTCAGCTTCATCTCCATTGGAGATGAGGCCAACGATCGCAGAGTCATCAGAGAACTTCTGTAGATGGCAGTGTGTTGTGTTGTGTGAGAAGTCCGCAGTATAAAGAGTGAACAGGAAGGGAGCCAGCACCGTTCCCTGGGGGGCCCCCGTGCTACTGATGATCGTGTCGGACACACAGTCCCGGGTTCTCACAAACTGAGGCCGGTTCGTGAGGTAGTCCAGGATCCATGATGACAGGTGCTGGTCCACCCCTGCGCGCAGCAGCTTGTCCTTCAGGATCATCGGTTGGATGGTGTTGAAAGCACTGGAGAAGTCAAAGAACATGATCCTCACCATATTCCCGGGCTTCTCCAGGTGGGACAGAGAACGGTGAAGGAGGAAGATCACCGCATCCTCCACCCCAATGCCATGCTGGTAGGCGAACTGGAGTGGATCCATCGCTGGTTCCACCAGGGGGCGGAGGTGAGCAAGGAGCAGTCTCTCCAGGGTCTTCATCAAGTGGGACGTCAAGGCCACCGGTCTGTAGCTGTTCAGGTCTTTGGGGTGGGAAGTTTTTGGTACAGGTACCACACAAGATGTTTTCCACAGCTGTGGTACCCTCCCCAGTTTCAGGCTCATGTTGAAGATATACGTCACAATCCCACACAGCTGGTCTGCACAGGACTTGAGGAGCTTTGCGCTGATGCCGTCCGGTCCCGGCGCCTTCCTCGCCTTGATCTTCCTCAGCTCCGTCCTCACCTGGGTCCTGGTCAGGGTCAGGATGGGGGGCTGTGTGTTGGGAGTGGGGGGGTGTTGGTGGAGTGGGGAGTGGGCAGCAGGACTTGAAAAACTTCCCATTGTCTGACATATCGAGCATCCCTCTGTTCAGACGTTGACTACTCGTCTTCTGTGATCGTAAGTTTATTCCATTGTGAACCTGTTCTCCTTTGTCATAGCCTGAGTTCTCATTGTAGTGTGTTTTAGCCCCCCGTGGCTCGTTATTTTGTGTCCTTTCCCTTTCCTTAATAAAACTCTACAAACTCACCGGCTGAGTGGCGTCTTATGATGGCTCGTGAGGGCCATCCATGACAGTGATGAGCAGGTACTTCACGGACACCTGGAATTTAATAGCACGAAAAATCGTTTTCAACCAAACCTATCAGTGTGCGGACAAGATGACCCTGCAGTTTGTCACAGAGCTCCAGGTCCTGGAGAGCATGTGCGCTTTTGGCCACTTAGAGGATGAGCTAATACGCGACGAGCTAGCGGAGAATACTAGCAACAAGTGGCTATGGGATGAATTGTTACTGGCAAGAAACAACCTAAAACTAGACGAGGCTGTGAAGATGGCATCTTAAATGGAAATGGCCACCCAGCTATCGAGACAGCTAGTGGCGCCTATCCAACAAGCTCCTCACCCGGCCCCACGAGCGCAGGCCATCACCACCGCCACCAGCCGCTCCGACTCCACTTCTTTCCGTTGCAATCAGAAGAAGACGGGCAGGAAACAGACTAAAACGGGTGAGGGGCCACCATGCATTGACTGTGGTTCATCCAGACACCAAGCTCATTCCCCCACCTGCCCAGCTTAGGGGCTGAAATACTACCACTGTGAAAAGACCAACCACTTCACCAGGGTCTGCTGCTCAAACCCTGCGAACCTAAAGACCCGCCTGCCGGGCCCAGCCACCATATATACACAGTTGGCACAAAGAGCTGGCTGTTAAAATGGTGCACAATACAGCTGGACAGCATCGATGTGCTACTACTACTGGATATGGCGGCCTCAAAGTCCCTTCTGAGTGTGGCTACGGTCAGGAAATTGTTTCCCCAAAAGACCATCACAGCAAAGGCCATCAAGTTATTCAGCTACGGACACGTCAACATCGGTATGATGGAAACGGCCACCTTTTCTGTGAGCTGCGGCCCTGAAACCATCCTGTCATTCACCTTCCAAGTGACACGCTGGGGGGCTGACTTGCTGGGCATTGACTTGATCAGCAAGCTGGGATTTTCAATCACCAGCCCAATGGGCTCTATCATTCTAACAGTCTCATCCTGGCAGCACCGTTGGCCAGCACTCTTCGCAGGACTGGGATATATCACCTTCAATCACTGACCACTCATTGATCCAGTGGTGCCACCAAGATTCAGCCTCTCCGCCAACTCCCCCTCGCACTGCAGGATGACGTCACAGTGGAGCTGCAGAAACTCTTGGATGCTGGCATCATTGAACAGGTCAATGCTTTCCCCTTGATCTCCAACCTGGTCATGGCAAAGAAGAGCCTACAACCATGCATCGACCTCTGAATGGTGAACAAGGCGGTAATTTCAGACAAATATTCCCTACCCACAACGGAGGAACTGATGGCGGCGATCAGCGGTTCAAAAGTTTTCTCCAAACTGGACCTCCACCAAGGCTACCTGCAGATTCTCCTCCATCTTGAAAGGGAGAGTTAAGGTACACCCGCATGCCTTTCAGCCTCAGTTCTGCCCCGAGTTGCTCCCAAAAAATTATGACTACCATCTTCGCCGGCCTCCCAGGGGTGGTGGTGTACCTGGATGACATCATGGTGCACAGCGTGACACCCGCCTCCCGCGACGCCCACCTCGAGAGGGTTATGGAGGTGCTAGCGAAACACAGCCTCACACTCAACAGGGAGAAATGTATCTTTGGAGCTATGGCCATTGAGTTTGTGAGGTTCTGCCTGACCACCGAGGGCCTGAGCCCCCTGCACTCAAACACTGAGACGGTACTGCAACTACCCGAACCATCATACCCTGCACAACTCTCATCCTTTTTGGGCATGCCAAGCTTTTATAGGCACTTCATTCCCTGCTATTCAGAGACCATAGAGCCACTGCGCACCCTCCTGAAGCAGGATGCACCCTGGGTGTGGACCCCAGCATGCTCAGCCGCTATCAGTCGATTGAAGACGCAGCTCACCTCTCTGCCGGTACTCGCCCATTTCGACCTACAGAGCCCCACATTTGTGACGTGTGACACTTCCAACACAGCAGTATGAGTCGTCCTGTCTCAACTTCAAGGGGGAACTGAGTGCCCAGCGGTGTTCGCCACGACGTCACTCATGTCGGCCACGTCGGCCGAGCAGAACTATTCAGTGGGGGCGAGGGAGGCACTGGCATGCATTTGGGCATGCAAACGCTGGCACATGTACTTTTTTGGACAGCATTTCACACTGCAGACAGATCATAGGGCCCTCACGGTGCTGCTGGAAACATCGGGGTTGGGGCACAAACCTCTGTGCATCTACAGGTGGACAGAAAAACTACAAGCATACAACTTTACCACCCAGTTCATGCCGGACAGAGAAAACGTAGTAGAGGACCTTTTGTCCCGGGCCACATCTAACCCCACTACGAAAGGCGACCAAGACCCCCTGGAGCCGGTGCTGATCCACATGCTGCGTGGGCAACTCCAAAACGCCGTCTCCCTACAAGAACTCCAGGCGGCGTCAGAACAGGATACGACACTGACCCAGCTCCGCACCTTTATTCACGAGGGCTGGCCTCACAACGTACCGGGAGAACTGGCACTGTTCTACAGGGTCAGAGACAATTTGTCATATTGGAATGACGTCTGCGTGGCAAGACGACACTGCATGGTAATTCCCGAAGCACTAAAAGGCCGCATCCTGACCATGGTACACGAGGGTCATCTGGGCGTCGTCACAGTAAAACAACAGTGCAGAGGCTCGGTCTGGTGGTCAGGCATTGATAAAGATGTAGAAACTATGGTGAACGACTGTGTACCTTGTCTGGCCAGCAGAAAAACTGGGGTGCCACCTCCCCCATCCTTGCAGCCACTACCATACCCATTGGCCCCATGGAAACACATCCAACTGGACATACGCAGCAAACTGCACAACGCCCCTGTACATCAACGTTTTCTACTAGTGGCCTACGACCTATATTCAAAGTGGCCCGAAGTGCTACCCACCGGCTCAGTCATCACCAATGTAGTCACCGAATTCTTCACCTCCCTCTTGCCCGCTGGGGCATGCCAGATGCCATCACAATGGACAATGGACCACAGTTCACCTCGGTGGATTTTGAGGCATTCATGAGAGAAAGGGGCATCAAGTAAAACTGCCTTATTCCACCCTCAGGCGAATAGGGAGGTGGAGAGATTCAACCAGACCCTCAACAATGGTCTCAGGGCACACCTGGCGGATGGTCTCCCATTCTCGGCTGCACTACAGAGCACCCTGCTACATTACAGAGCAACACCTCATGCCACAACAGGCAGCTTGCCGGCCCTACTAATGCTAGGACGTGAGATGTGCCTTCCCCTGGACCGACTACGCACCCATCAGAGGCTACCCCAACAGAAAGACCCTCACCTGGGGGGAGGGTAGTCAAGCAACAGCAACAGATGAAGCAGAAGTTTGACAGGAAACGTCGGGTGAGATGGCCTGGGCTTGCAGTGCTGGATTGGTTCCCGATCCGACATCCCAACCAAACCCACAAACTGCAGTCGTTTTGGACAACGCCGATGCAGATCCCATTGCAGTTGGGTCAAGCCACCTTTCGTCTCAATGATGGGTCACGGTGGCATGCCAGTCACCTCAGAAAAGTGTCACCAACTTCGGCCCCGGGGATCAGGAGACAACTGTGGACACGACCGGGTCGGGCTGGGACTTAGACGACACGGGACCCACAGTCCCTGAAGAACATCTGCCGGAGCCTGCAGTGGAGACATAGCCCGAGTGCTGCTTGACCCGAGTCCAGCAGAGACCCCACCACCTAAAGGACCTTAAGACCAACTTTTGAAGACTGGACTCTGGTAAATAGTTAGGGTGTGATTGGAAAACAGTGACAGAATAATCCACTCGATCATGCGGGCATACCTCTGGTCTACCTGGGTGCCCAGGCAGATAGTTCTTTGTTTTGTTTTGGTTTTTTGGTTGTTTTTTTTTTTGGGGGGGGGGGGTAAATATGATGTTTGGACGTGGTGTCTTGCCGTAGGCAATGTCATCACATGGCAAACTGGCCTTGGCGCTGGGCGGCATCATCCATCTGTATATAGTTGAATGTGGTGTAAATAAAGAGTGTGTTCGGCCCACGTCCACTGTCATCGACTATTATTCAGACATGACACTGGCCACAGTTCCCTCCTCCATTTTTGCTGAGCACCAAGCTGGATGGCAGGAAGTTCCATTTTTATATGGTCTTTGGCATGACCCAGCCGGGACTTGAACCCTGACCTCCCAGATGTGGGGTGGATGCTCTACCTCTAGGCCATCACTCCATTATAACATATGTATAATATATCATCCACCCATCCATCCATCTTCTACCGCTTTTCCGGAGGTCCGGGTCACGGAGGCAGCAGTTCAAGCAGAGAAGCCCAGACTTCCCTTTCCCCAGCCACCTGATCCAGCTCTTCAGAGAGGATACCAAGGCGTTCCCAGACCAGCTGGGAGACATAGTCTCTCCACCGAGTCCTGGGTCTGCCCCGGGGTCTCCTCCCAGTGGGACGTGCCTGAAACACCTCAAGTGGGAGGCATCCAGGAGGCATCCTAATCAGATGCCCATACCACCTCAACTGACTCCTTTCAATGTGGAGGAGCAGCAGTTCTACTCTGAGCCTCTCCCGGATGACTGAGCTCCTCACCCTATCTCTGAGGGTGAGTCCAGCAATCCTACGGAGAAAGCTCATTTCAGCCGCTTGTATCCGCGATCTTGTTCTTTCGGTCATTAGCCAAAGCTCGTGACCATAGGTTTATTTTTTTATTTTATTTGTTTATTTGACAGGGACAGTGCAATAAACATAGACAATTAATCAAATGACAATCAATCTAATGCGTTGCACAAAGAGTGTATAACTATTAGCTAATTTGCAACTCTTGTCCCTGGATGGGCTTTAGAAAGAAGAAACAGGTAAAAAGAAAGAAGGATAAGGAAAAGAAAAAATGAAAACAGAATAAACAATAACCACATACATCAATGCAAACAAGATTATAAACACACAATATAAAAACCTGGTTCACATTTGCCTATTTCAGGTCTCCCTCCCTTCGTCACTCACTATAAACAAACACATTCATTCCTTCCCTTCATTCACTCTCACCCTGCAGACAATCATTTCATACATGGTGTAGAAGAGCTTGGAAATGAAGAGGCGATCTGATTTATAAACAAAGTTTAATAATCAGCTCTTCTAACAAGTCTCATCTTGTGCAGAGTGGCAGAAGGGGAAAAGAGACAGAATCTCTCCAGCTCACTGGCTTTATACGTGCACACAACAAAAGACATGCATAACAAAGGCTGACATCCCTCATTATCTTAATCCCCCCATTGTCTTGGTATTTCTTCTCCTCGCCTTAGGGGGTGAGGGTGGCTCCTCCGGTCTCCTCCGCCTCGTCTGGGAACGTGTTTGTTCTTCACTCGGCGGTTGAGAGCCTTTGTCCTTTCAGAGGTGTGAAGTCCTTTACATATGTAATTACTAAACATTTCCACATGCTTCAACATATGTAGGTTATGGAATATATGATTAATATAGACCACAGGCCCCCCAAACAACTAAGAAAGGACAATAGAATGGTTTACAGTCTAGGATAGTTACTATGACATACTAAATGTTACATCTCTTGCCACAGAAGAAACTTTCTAGCAGCCATGCTTCTAAGAGAGTTCAGTGGTAATCATAACAGCATCCTAAAATCATAAGTCAGTCCTAAACTGTTGCAGCACAATTAGTAAACAATTGTGGAGTGGTTGGTATCAGTCCCTGTGCTGTCTGGGTTTCAATCTTCTCCCAAAACTGCTGTAGGTTGGTTTAGGCGCCCTGCTGGGACCTTCTTGTGAGGAATCTGCAGTGTGGGAAGGAGAGAGGTTAACTGTTCCCTGCCGGGGGGTTGAGTTTTTTTCTCTTGGGGGGTCTACCCCGCCGAGGTGCTCTCGCCAACTGTGCAGGCTCGTCTTTCAACAGGAAGGCAGGTTTAAGTCTGTCAATGCTGACTGTTTCTTTTCTATCCCCAAAATCAAGCACAAAGTGTTTATCACCATGTTCCAGCACTCTGAATGGCCCATCGTATGCTGGTCGGAAAGTTGGTTTTAAAGCTTCATGCTTAACGAAAACGAACTCAGCGTTTTTTAAAGCTTGAGGGACAAAAACCCGTGGGAAGGAGTGATGAGCTGGACCGGGGAGAGAGCTCGGTCCGTTGCTGCCTAAAAACCTTGGGACTGGAAGGTGCCCTGGCTCTGGGTTCTCTGGTAAAAATTCACCTGGAAGCCTGAGAGGTTGTGCAAAGACTAATTCTGCGGGAGAGGCGTCTAGGTCCTCTTTAGGTGCAGCACGCAACCCCAATAAAACCCAGGGAAGTTTATTTACCCAATTTGTGTCCGTTAGTGAGGCTCTGAGGGCAGTCTTTAAAGACCTGTGAAAACGCTCGCATAACCCATTAGCCTGAGGGTGATAAGCCGTGGTGCGATGAATTGTTGCCCCTAAGCTGTTGAACATGGCTGACCAGAGCTCTGAGACGAATTGAGGCCCCCTATCGGACGTGATGTCCGATGGGACGCCGAAACGTGCCACCCAGTTTGTCAAAAAAGCGCGAGCGACTTCCTCCGCTGTGGTTGCCGCTAGAGGGACTGCCTCTGGCCAGCGTGTGGTGCGGTCTATCATTGTTAACAGGTATGTGAAACCTTGGGAGGAAGGTAGTGGCCCCACGAGGTCGACATGAACGTGGTCGAACCTTCTAGCAGGGATTGGAAAAGGCTCCAGAGGGGCTTTTGTGTGTCTGTGTATTTTGGCGCGTTGACAAGAAATGCAAGTTTTCGCCCATTCTTTTACGTTTTTGCGCAGGCCTGGCCACACAAACTTTTTGGCGACCATTTTAACCGAGGCGCGCACACCTGGGTGCGCGAGGGAGTGAATTGTGTTGAAAATACGGCAGCGCCATGTAGCTGGTACTAACGGGCGAGGTCGGCTGGTTGAAACATCGCATATTAGGGGGGGTACGCCGTCGCGTAAACCCTTTTTCTCCAGCCTTAACCCTGTTGGTTCAGACAGGAGTGCACGCACGTCTGCGTCACCGCTTTGTTCCTCCGCCATGGCTGCATAATCTATCCCTGCATGGACAGGTGCTGCGTATGTGTCTGCGTTAGTGAAGAGCTCTGCTGCTGAGGCAGTATAATCTGTCTCCTCACGCTCTGGAGGTGTCACAGCGCGAGAGAGACAGTCTGCTACTACGTTAAGTTTGCCTGCCACGTGTCGAATGTCTGTGGTGAACTCTGAAATCGCAGCTAGCTGTCTTTGTTGCCTGCCTGACCATGGTTCTGAAATTTTAGCCATAGCAAAGGTGAGCGGTTTATGGTCTACAAAAGCTGTGAAACTCCGCCCTTCTAACCAGAACTGGAAGTGGTGGATGGATAAATGAAGCGCCAGCAGCTCTCTGTCAAAAGTGCTGTATTTACGCTCAGTTTGATTTAGCGATTTGCTGAAGAATGCTAAAGGTTGCCAGACCCCGCTGACAAGTTGTTCTACAACTGCCCCTATAGCTAGGTCTGAAGCGTCTGTGGTTAGCGCGATGCGGGCCAAGGGATCTGGGTGAACTAACAATGTGGCGTTAGCTAGGGCGCTTTTTACTTCCGCGAAAGCGCGTTCGCGCTCCGGGGTCCATTCGACCGCGTTGGAAGCTTTCTTTTTTTTGAGCGCGTCATATAGTGGCTGCATGAGCTGAGCTGCGTGGGGGAGGAAGCGGTTGTAAAAATTAACCATCCCTAAAAATTCCTGTAGCGATTTGACCGTTTGTGGCCGTGGGAAACTTTCTATTGCGTGAACTTTGTCTGGAAGTGGGACTGCCCCCTTCGGAGAGACTTTGTGTCCTAAAAAATCAATTTGTGACACGGCGAATTTGCATTTGGCTGGATTATTAGCCCGTGCTCTTCTAGCCTCTGAAAAACCGTAGTGAGGTGCTGCTCGTGTTCCTCCTCAGACGAGCTGGCTACCAGCATGTCGTCGAGGTAGACGAAGACAAAAGGAAGGTCGCGTAGGACCGCGTCCATCATTCGTTGAAAAGTTTGAGCAGCGCCTTTGAGGCCGAAAGGCATTCGCAGAAATTCAAAAAGGCCGAAAGGGGTTATTACCGCTGTTTTAGGAATGTCTTCTGCTCGGACTGGGACTTGGTGATAACCGCAGACTAAGTCTATTTTTGAAAAAATGCGCGCACCTGCCAGATGTAGTGAAAAATCTTGAATGTGAGGAATTGGGTAACGGTCATGCGCTGTAGCGTTGTTTAATCTGCGGTAATCTCCGCACGGTCTCCAAGAACCGTCGGATTTCGGAACCATGTGAAGTGGTGAGGCCCAGGGGCTCTTCGAGCGTCTAACAATGCCCAATTTTTCAAGAGTTGTAAACTCGTCCCGTGCTATGTTGAGCTTGGCCGCGTCTAAGCGGCGCGCTTTGGCAAAAACGGGAGGTCCCGTTGTGGGAATGAAGTGTTCAACCCCGTGTTTAGCCACAGTGGCTGAGAATTTGGGAATTGTGAGTGCTGGAAATTGGGTGAGGAGTTGCTCAAACTTACCTCCTGCCGTGGTGACATTGGCCTGCACAGGTGGTGGAGAAACTCGGGCTGAGCATGGAATAGAAGCAAAGGACAGTGCATTAACCAGGCGCCTATTTGCTAGATCTACTAATAACCCATGTGCACACAAAAAATCCGCGCCTAATAAGTTAAAACTCACCGCCGCTACAACAAATGTCCATCTGTAGCTGCGGCCGTGGATGAGGAGGTGCAGGCTCTTTTCGCCGAACGTGTCGATGCTAGAGCTGTTGGCTGCCACGGCTCCGTTGCCCCGGGTGCCTGTGGCTCGATCTGCGTGGGAGGGCATGACGAAACTCAGCTGGGCTCCTGTGTCGATGAGGAACTGCTTGCCTGTGTGTCCATTCGTCACGTACAACAGCTTATTCTTCTCGCCGAGAACCGCTGCCGTTAACGGCTCTCGGCTTTGGCGTTTTCCCGAAATCGCAAATTTGCAGGGGGGAACGCATTTGTGGGCCTTCTCGGCGAAGCGGTGGTGATAATAACAGGCGTCGCTCTGTCTGCTAAGTTTTGGCCGTGTCACTGTCACCGTGGGCTGGGTCTGCTCAGTGGGTTGTGGCTCCTCGTGGCTCGGGGCGTCAGCTTTGAGGTCTGCAGATGCTGCAGTGGGTGTCAGCTCCTTGCAGGCGTTGACGAGCCGATGAGCTTCGTTGGCCAGTGCGCGGAAGTCTTGGTGGGTGTTGCATTTCATGCTGGCGAGTGTCCCTCTCATGTGTGGCGGCAGCGTGCTGAGGAATATAAACTGGAAGAGGAAGTTGTCATTGTCCTCTTCTTTGAGCTGTAGCAAATCCTCCATGAGGGCCTTTGGTTTGCACCCTCTGTGGCCGTAGACCGCCAGGATCTTCTCGGCTCTCTCTTCCGCTGATGGGACGTAGTTCGCCATGATGGTTGCTTTGAGCGTCTCATATTTGTCCCGGGCCGGTGGTCGCCGGATCATGCTCCGCACACACTTCGAAGTGGCGGCGTCGAGTTTGGAGACGATATGGTAAAATTTGGTATCGTCAGCCGTGATGCCCGCCAGTGTAAACTGGGCTTCAGCCTGCTGAAACCAAGAGGCGGGGTCTTCTTGCCAGAAGTCTGGCAGCTTGACAGCGACGGCATTCGTGCATACCATCACTGCTGTGCCCGCCGGGTGAGAGTGCCTTGCCTCGGCTCTCACGGCGGTGCTGGTGCTCGGTTGAGGCCTCTCAATCTCTTCTGCCGGGGGGAACAGTTGTCCATCTGTTCCCTCGTCTGCGTGGGTCGCCACGGATGAGTCGATTGCGGGGGAACGCCTCAGGTTCATACTCGCGTCAGGGTCACCAGTGTAGAAGAGCTTGGAAATGAAGAGGCGATTTGATTTATAAACAAAGTTTAATAATCAGCTCTTCTAACAAGTCTCATCTTGTGCAGAGTGGCGGAAGGGGAAAAGAGACAGAATCTCTCCAGCTCACTGGCTTTATACGTGCACACAACAAACGACATTCATAACAAAGGCTGACATCCCTCATTATCTTAATCCCCCCATTGTCTTGGTATTTCCTCTCCTCGCCTTAGGGGGTGAGGGTGGCTCCTCCGGTCTCCTCCGCCTCGTCTGGGAATGTCTTTGTTCTTCACTCGGCGGTTGAGAGCCTTTGTCCTTTCAGAGGTGTGAAGTCCTTTACATATGTAATTACTAAACATTTCCACATGCTTCAACATATGTAGGTTATGGAATATATGATTAATATAGACCACACATGGGTACATTCTTGTTTATTTTTCAGCCAGTTTTTAACCTTTGTAGTAAATGTTTTAAAGTTGGTTATTATTTTAAGGTTATTATTTTATTTTTTAGGTGAGAGTAGGAACGTAGATTGACTGGTAAATCGACAGCTTTGCCTTAGAACTCAGCTCCCTCTTCACCACAACACACCGGTACAACGTCCGCATCACTGTAGATGCTGCTCCAATCCGTCTGTCAATCTCTCGCTCCATTTTCCCCTCACTCGTGAACAAGACCCCAAGATACTTAAACTCCTCCACTTGGGGCAGGAGCCTGTCCCCAACCCAGAGAGGACAATCCACCTTTTTCCGGCTGAGGACCATGGACTCGGACTTGGAGGTGCTGATTCTCATCCCAGCCGCTTCACACTCAGCGGCAAACCATCCCAGCAAGAGCTGTAGGTCATTGCTGGATGAAGCCAACAGGACAACATCATCTGCAAACAACAGAGATAAGATCCTGTGGTCACCAAGCATGACACCCTCCATTCCCTGGCTGCGCCTAGAAATCCTGTCCATAAAAATTATGAACAGGATCGGTGAAAAAGGGCAGCCCTAGCGGAGTCCAACTCTCACTGGGAATGACTCCGACCGAGTGTTGGCAATACGAACCAAACTCTCACAACGGTCGTACAGAGACCAAATAGCTCGTAACAACAAGCCCAATACCCCATACTCCCGAAGCACCCCCCACAACAAACCACGAGGGACGTGGTCAAATGCCTTATCCAAGTCCACAAAACACATATAAACTGGTTGGGCAAACTCCCACGAACCCTCAAGAATTCTCGAGAGGGTAAAGAGCTGGTCCGATGTGCCACGGCCAGGACGAAAACCACATTGCTCCTCCTGAATCCGAGGTTTGACCAACGGCCGGACTCTCCTCTCTAGTACCTTGACATAGACCTTCTCAGGGAGGCTGAGGAGTGTGATCCCTCTAAAGTTCGAGCACACCCTCCGGTCCCCTTTTTTGAAGAGAGGAACCACCACCCCAGTTTGCCATGCCAAAGGCACTGCCCCCGACCTCCACGCAATGTCGCAGAGGCATGTCAACCATGACAGCCCAACAACATCCAGGGCCTTGAGGTACTCAGGGTGAATCTCGTCCACCGCTGAGGCCCGGCCACCAAGGAGATTTTTAACCACCTTGGCGACCTCAGCCCCTGTGATAGGCGAGTCATCCCCCTCATCCCCAAACCCTGCTTCCTCTGTGGAAGGCGTATCAGTGGGATTGAGGAGATCCTCGAAGTATTCCTTCCACCACCCGACGATATCCCCAGTCAAAGTCAACAGTGTCCATCTGCACCATACACAGTGTGGACAGGGAGCTGCTTTCCCCTCCTGAGCCGCTGGACAGTTTGCCAGAATCTCTTTGAGGCCGACCGAAAGTCTTGTTCCATGGCCTCACCAAACTCCTCCCGTACCTGGGTTTTTGCTTCAGCAACCACCCAAGCTGCACTCCACTTGGCCTGCCGGTACACCTCAGCTGCTTCAGGAGTCCCACAAGCCAACCAAGCTTGATAGGACTCCTTCTTCAGCTTAATGGTCCCCTTCACCACTGGTATCCACCGCTTGGTTCGGGGGTTGCCACCACGAGATGCACCGACCACCTTGCGGCCGCAGCTCTGGGCCGCCGCTTCAACAACAGAGGTGGAGAACATGGCCCATTCAGACTCCATGTCTCCAGACTCCCTCGGAATGTAGTTGAAGTTCTTCCGGAGGTGGGAGCTGAAGACCTCCCGGACAGGGGCCTCAGTCAGACGTTCCCAGCACACCCTCACTATACATTTGCGTCTACCAGGTCTGAATGGCTTCCTCCCCTGCCATCGGATCCTACTCACCACCAGGTGGTGATCAGTTGACAGCTCTGCACCTCTCTTCACCTGGGTGTCCAAGACATACGGTTGCAGGTCTGATGACACAATAACAAAATCGATCATCGACCTGCGACCTAGGGTGTCCTGGTGCCAGGTGCACATATGGACACCCTTATGCTTGAGCGTGGTGTTCGTTATGGACAAGCTGTGGTTAGCACAGAAGTCCAATAACTGAACACCACTCAGGTTCAGATCGGGCAGGCCGTTCCTCCCCATCACCCCCTTCAGGTTTCACTGTCGTTGCCCAAGTGTGCATTGAAGTCCCCCAGTAGGACAATGGAGTATCCAAGAAGAGCACCCTCCAGCACCCCAGTCACAGACTCCAAAAAGGGTGGGTACTCTGAAACATCATTTGGTGCATAGGCACAAATGATGGTCAGGACCCATTTCCCAACCCGAAGGCGCAGGGAAGCAACCCTTTCGTCCACCGGGGAAAACTCCAATATAGGGGCAGCAAGGTGGGGGGATACAAGAATACCCATCCGTGCTCGTCGCCTCTCGCCTGGGGCAACTCCAGAAAAGGCCAAGCTCCAGCCCCTCTCCAGGAGACTGGTTCTGGAACCGGAGCTGTGTGTTGAGGTGAGGCCGACTATATCTAGCCGGTATCTCTCAACCTCGTACACCAGCTCAGGCTCCTTCCCCACAAGAGAGGTGACATTCCACGTACCAAAAGCCAGTTTAGAAAGCTTGGGATCAGTCCACCAAGGTCTCCGCCTTTGACCGCCACCTAATCCACATAGCACTAGACCCCCATGATCCCTTCTGCAGGTGGTGAGCCCACTGGAGGGCGGACCCATGTAACTCCGGGCTGAGCCCGGCCGGGTCCCATGGGCAGAAACCCGGCCACCAGACGCTAGCCTTCGAGCCCCTCCCCCAGGCCTGGCTCCAGGGTGGGGCCCCGGTAACCCCATACCGGGCGGGGTACACTGAATCCTTGATATAGAATTTATCATGAGAGTCTGTTGGATCGTTCTTAGTATGGCCCTTCACCCAGGACCAGTTTATCTTGGGTGACCCTATCAGAGGCAAATTGCCCCGGACAACATAGCTCCTGGGATCACTGGGGCATGCAAACCCCCCCACCACGATAAGGTGATGATCCATGAGGGGGATAATATATCATATGTATAATATGTTCATGTATAATATGTTATTTTCATGTTCAGTATATCCATACACTTCAGAAAAGCAATTTTGTAGATGGACTGGGGGGGGCAGGGTGCGCGATGATCCTCTCTGGCCCATGGCCTATAGGGATCTACTGGACCACTCTCAATCTGACCCTTCACCCAGGACCACTTTGTCTTGGGTGACCCTACCAGAAGCACATTTCCCCCTGACAACATAGCTCCCACAATCATTAGGGCATGCAAACTCCTCCACCACGCTAAGGTGGCAATCCACAGAGAGGACCCTTAACGACGTCTGATAGAGTAGTTGAGGTACCATAATAAACCAAAAACCTTGGTGACTACTGTAAAACACTTTTAAATTGTTCTTTGTATTTGTAAAGCTTTGGATCTGTAAAGTGCTTTGGTCATCTACAGATGAGAAAAAATGCTATATAAGTGCATGCCATTTACCATTTTGGACTTGCCTGTGTTACATTTTTAGCTTGTCCAGGTGTGGTGAATCACTGGGAAGAGGTTTGTCTTAGAAATCTACACTAAAATCCAAAGTAAAAAAAAAATACCTCCTGGATCTATTATAAGGGTGGGACCTCATTGCTCTGTCTGGAGAGAAGTAGACTTGTCACTTTGAATTCAGTCTTGCAACTTTCAGTGGCACAGCATTCAGTGTGATCTTTATTTTTAGCTCAGAAGCTCAATGCATATATCAGCACTGTACTGCGCAAGCGCTGACACCCTCTCATGCTCTCATTCACAAGAATCTCTTCATTGTGTGTGTGTGTGTGTATGTTTGTGTGTGTGTGTGAGAGAGATAGAGAGAGAGAGAGAGAGAGAGAGAGAGAGAGAGAGCACAGGGAGGCAGGTCTTGGCTAAAGTTTATTAACTTTCTCTTAGCCAATGGGACGTCTTGTGCGTTTTTCCTGCTGACCAATGGGACAGATTGAGAGGTTGGAGGTGGGTGTTGCTTAGCAACTGCAGGTAGAATCTCAGATCATGTCGGACCCATTGTTTTATCTTGTCTCCCTGAGAGACATTACATGCTGTGTTGTCATTTGTTAGTTAAAAAAACACCCCTGTGCAAGTGCGTCACAAAGTTGTTAACTCTATTTTTGCATTGTTGAAAAATCACAGTGACTTTAATGGTATTTTGCCCTCAAGATCGAGTACTTTTTTGATTGATGGCCATTATGTTATTATGAATGACTCTTCTTTTGATCACCAAATCAATGGAGCGCCTATAAGGGAATTTAGATTTGGCTCTTGTTTCTTATGCTCCTCATTACAGGGATAATAACCTCCACTAAACCGTATGCAGAGTCAAAGGTGAGTGATTAGAAACAAACAGGGCTGCTCAAAACAAAGATGTTGCCTGCCAGGGAAACATCAGCATTTGCCTTAGAAGTGTTTGCAGTATTTAGCCTGCCACGTCCCCGGATACCGCCACACAAAGCACTGATGCAATTAATTATGATCCTTATTATATTTCTGATTGGAAACCTTGAGTGTTGGCCTAAATGAGATTGGAATCGTGTTTAAGTAAATCGAGCATTTGTGAAGGAAGCCTTTTATTTATGTGCATGACTAGGATGAGAGAGACACAAGAGAAGAATACCGCACATAAAACTGAACTGTGGGATCTCTCCCACAGTGTTCCTGACTCCCACAAGGCTACACGTCACAGCTGTGAACTTTTTGTCCCCTGTCTAATTAGATGACCTGATATCTTAAAGCTATATATATCAGAGTGACACAACTTGGCCGTCTGTCCTTTTACCACCACTCACCCTGGCACTTTTTGGCTTTTGTTTTACCTCTGTTAGTGTAGAATTACATCTATGTGACACCTGAAAACAACAACTCATGCCTCATGTGTGCTCACAGCTTACTGTGCCTCGTGTCAATGTGAACTCATGGGAAAAAAAAAAGTTTAATATTCCTGCTTCACATGATGCTTTAAATAACTCACAATAAGCCTTGGTTTTTATTCTCTGTATCTTCATGCTTTTTCCCCACCAGAAGATGCTTTTATGACTGATTGAAATAATTGGCAAAAAAGAACAGAAAAGATGAAAATGCAATATCTGTAAACTGTTAATTATATAAATTAAAGGAGTTCAGTTTGTTAATATATATTAAAAAAAACAACAACTTAGCATCACCAAAAGAAGAGAAGAGTTCATCTAGCTTGTTGGCCCTTCCCATGATCCTTAATGCAAATATTTAAATGGGGTTTATGGAAATTCCGAGCATGCACCTTGGTTTGGCATGTAAAACAGGGCTGTGAACATTGTTGTTTGCACCAGGTAAAATTGTGTCCAGTAAATCCCACTGTGGCCAGGAAAGGAATAGACATACACAACCATAAAATAAGTGGCCTGTACCATCCAAAAAAATTGAAGCTCATCTGGAAACATTATCTCAAAAGGCAGTGGATCAGACTGACTCAAGGTAAGCCTTAATTTTTTTTAATTTTTTTTTTAAACTGTGATTTTGCTGTTTATTGTTGTTTTACCCCAAATTGCATGTGTTTTATTGACAGTCTGAGGACAAATTGTACATCTTTATGGAGTAACCTGCTTATGAATCTGAAAATGAAACTGATTACTTCCTTAATTATATGTGGCAAAAAGGATAAAAATATCAAGGATGTCATTATTGGTTGTAGGTCGATATTCCTATAACGACTGGTATTTACGTAAATGAAATATAAAAAAAACAGGTGCATCTCAAACAATCAGATTATGAAAATTTCAGATTTTTTAATAATATACTTCTTAAAGTAACCTTTCATTGAAATGACATTCCTTACAAGTAGAGAGAAATATTTCTAGCCTTTTTTTTGTATTTTATTATGATTCAGAGAAATCTACTCTTTCAAATTTTTAAATATTCCTTGAGCTCAATCCAAAATAAGGGCTTACAATACAGAAATGCCAATTTTTTGAAAACTGTTTAATTGTACACTTAATACTTTGTTGGGGCTCCTTCAAAAATGAATTACTGCATCAATGCAATGTGGCATGGAAGCAATCAGTTTGTGGTACTGCTGAGGTGTTATTGAAACCCAAGTTGCTTTAATAATAACTTTCAGATTATCTGTATTGTTGAGCTGGGTCTATCATCCTTCTCCTGACTATACTCCATAGAGTAGTGTACCACCAGTCTGCGGATCTCTTGGTACCAGCCCGTTTGACTAAGTCTGCCAGGTGTTTTATTTCAAAAAATTACCAGATCTTCATCTTGTCACACACATATCTCAAGCTGGCTTTATGCTTTGCATGTATGCTCAAACGCGAGGCTTGTGTGACGTAAATTCCGTCATCCTCTCAATCCGTTAGGCACCACGGGGTCCCTCCGCAGCTGTGCATGTGCAGCCAAAATTTTGTAACCACACTGACTACACATGGGCAAGATTCAACCTCCCGTTCAAAGGTGGTGCCACCAACACAGCATACAAAGACAAGGGGAAAGAAGAAAAATTAAAAAGAAACATGACAAGACGAGACCAGAGAAAGGAAAAGAAAAGACCATTAGCGGTAAAAGTAGTAAGCATAGGAATTCCTTTTCTTGCCTTTGTGTGGCTGCTATTGTCATTGCTAAAATGCACATGGCTCTTGTTTTTCTTCTGTTTTATATAGCTGGTGGACAAACTGCCAAGTCAGTGCATTTTTTTTGGAGTAAAACTGTAGATGATGGTTAAGCGCATGCATCAAATGCTGATGCATTCCATGTATTTTACTCCTGCCCCGATTTTTCTTTTAATGTGTAACCTCACCCGTTATAATCCATGAGGCAAAAAAGGTTGGGGACCACTGCTATAAAGAATCTATGGGGTTCAGGTTAGATGAGTGGGTTGGCCAGTCAAGCACCGTAACATAATGGTCAGCAAACCCTTTTGTGTCACGCCGCGCCGTTCATCAGCGGCGCCACCTGCTCACACACCTGATCCTCATCAGCGGCGAGGGATAAAAGCCGCCTCGCCCGGAGGCTCGGCCTGAAGCCGTCAGACTTCGTTTCCTCACCGCCGTGAGCACATCTTTCTTCAGCATCGCTATTTTGGGTAAGAACCCTTACCTCCTTCTCCAGTCTGCTCCCCTGTGCACAGGTGGATTCCCCGGCGGCGGACATCTCCGTTCCATCGCCCATCCTTCGCCGCTGCACGGAGCTCTCCAGGTGGCTGTCTCCCGGGCTACGTTCCCCTTGCTGTGCCAGCTATCCTGACAACTCAAGTAAGATCTTCTCTTGCCATAATTCATCCTGTGTTGGTGTATGCCCGTCACCCTCTCCCTGTGCTCTCTCCATAGGGTTGCTCGGCCGAACGGTCATCTGCCTCTGTGCCTGAAGCAGACGCCACCACCAACACATCTGCATCCCGCTCCCGCAGACACACACTCATTCACCCCTGCTGTTAATAAACTCTTTGAACTACTCTAAGCCTGTGTGTGCGTGTCTCCTGAGCCGTGCGTTATGTCAGTACGGCTTCAGCAGAGCGGCTCGGCGGACGGCGGGCTCGCACACCGGCTTACCACTCTCGAGGCTAGAGTGGATCAAATAGCTTATCAACAGCAGGTGATCCTAAATCAATTGATAATTATCACTGGCCGATTGGACCGCCTGGACCCCCAGCAGCCGTTCCCCCCGGCTCCTCAGGGTGGCGCAGCTCCTGCTGTTCCAGTGGCCGTCCAGCCAGCTCCAGTGGCACCGGCCCGACTCACACCAATTCCGACCCCCGCCCGCTTTAGCGGAAAGCTCGGCGGAGCGCGGGGGTTTGTGATGCAGTGCGAGTCCGTGTTTGACCGTGTGCCCGGAGACTTTCCCTCAGATCACAGCCGGATCGGCTACATAGGGAACCTCCTGGAGGGGCGTGCTTTAACTTGGGCCTACGCTATTATGGCGAGACCCAGTTATGCCACCCTCACCTATGCCGAGTTCGTGAGGCGCTTCCTGGAGGTGTTTGATCACTCCCGTTCCGAGGCGGTCCAGGTCGATCGGCTTCTCGCTCTCCAGCAGGGGAGCCGGTCGGCCGCGGATTATGCCATCGAATACCGGGTAGCGGCGGAGGAACTGGGCTGGGAGGAGCGCTCCCTCTGCGGCCTGTTTCTCCGCAGCCTCAATAGTGATCTGAGGGATGAACTGGCTGGACGGGATATCCCCGGAACGTTAGCGGAGCTAACCTCATTAGCAATCAGCTTGGACAACAGGCTGCGCGAGCGCTCCTCAGGACGGAAGCCGTCTGCTTCTCGCCCTCGAGGAGTTCCACTACGCCTGCCCCAAGCTCGCCCCCTGGCGACGCCGCCACCATCGTGCCCCGAGTAGTCGGAGCCGATGGTGACGGGCTGGGCAAAGCTCTCCTTGGCAGAGAGACAGCGCCGCCGTGAGTTGGGTCTCTGCATGTATTGCGGAGACAATCAACACACGGTAGAGCTTTGCCCACAAAAGCCAAACGGTGGGGTCCGCGAGTCACTGTAGGGGGCCTCGCGGACGTCAATCGGCAAAGTCCCCTCACTCAATTAAAGCTGCCCATCCGTTTTTGCCACAATTCCACTGGGCACCTCACCCACGCACTGGTGGATTCGGGCGCAGAGGGCAGCTTCATTTCACAAGGCCTGGCAACCCGATTGGGCATCCGCTGTCAGGCGCTCAAACACCCCATCTCCCTGGTCCATCTCTCCCGTGCCTCCCTTGGGAGAGTTACCCATCAAACCATTCCTGTCCCAGTCATCATCTCAGGGAACCACCGGGAGGAAATGGTTTTCTACGTCCTGCCCAACTCTGTGTCGCCCGTCATCCTGGGGTATCCCTGGCTACGCCTCCACAATCCTGTCCTGGACTGGAGGTCAGCTGGGGTGTCGGCGTGGAGTACCTTCTGCATGGGCACCTGCCTTCAGTCCGCTGCCTGCTCCCCGTCCGCGGCTCCTCCTGTGGCGGATACAGCACCCCCGGACCTGTCACTGGTGCCCCCAGATTTTCACGACCTGGGTATGGTATTCAGCAAGTCAAAAGCTATGTCTCTTCCCCCGCATCGACCATATGACTGTGCCATCAATCTCCGCCAGGGGGCTCCCCTGCCATCTGGTCGGCTCTACAGCCTGTCGGCGCCGGAGAAGGAGACTATGAATACGTACCTGAAGGAATCACTGAGCGCTGGGATTATTCGCCCATCGTCATCACCCGTGGGGGCGGGGTTTTTCTTTGTAGGGAAGAAGGACGGTTCCCTCCGTCCCTGTATTGACTACCGAGCTCTTAATGACATCACTGAGAGGGACCATTACACCCTGCCCCTCATGGACACTGCCTTCCACTCCCTCCAGGGGGTGACCTGGTTTACCAAGCTGGACCTCCGCAGCGCTTACCACCTCGTCCGGATCCGGGAGGGAGATGAATGGAAAACAGCCTTCCGTACCCCGAACGGCCACTTTGAGTATCTCGTCATGCCGTTCGGGCTGACCAACGCTCCTGCCGTCTTTCAGCGCCTCATCAATGACGTCCTCCGGGATTTCATCGGCCTCTTCGTGTTCGTCTACCTGGACGACATTCTGATCTTCTCTCAGTCCAGAGACGAGCACCGGATCCATGTGAGGCGGGTCCTTCTAAGACTGCTGGAGAATCGTTTGTACGTGAAGGCTGAGAAGTGCGAGTTTTATGCTAGGACCACATCCTTCCTGGGATTCATCATCGCCCAAGACCAGGTGCTCCCGGACCCAGAGAAGGTGAAGGCGGTGGTGGAGTGGCCTACTCCCGCATCTCGGAAGCAGGTGCAACAGTTTGTTGGCTTCGCCAATTTTTACCGCCGTTTTGTCCCGAATTTCAGCTGGATCGTCGGACCACTGACCCGCCTCACGTCCCCGAAGGTCCCGTTCCGGTGGACCGAAGAGGTCGATGCTGCCTTTAAGGCGCTGAAGGCGGAGTTCTCCTCCCCCCGGGTCCTTCGCCAGGTCGACCCCGCGCTGCAGTGCATTGTGGAGGTGGACGCATCGGACACGGGAGTGGGAGCAGTGTTATCCCAGCAATCACCGGACGATGGCGCCAAGCGACCGTGCGCCTTCTTCTCCCGGCGCCTGTCCCCGGCGGAGAGGAACTATGATGTGGGGGACAGAGAGCTCCTGGCCATTAAACTCGCCCTACAGGAGTGGCGCCACTGGTTAGAGGGGGCGGACCTGCCGTTTGTGGTCTTGACGGACCATAAGAATTTAGAGTATCTACGATCTGCCAAGCGCCTGAATGCCCGCCAGGCGCGCTGGTCTCTGTTCTTCGCCAGGTTCCGGTTCTCTATCACCTTCAGGCCAGGCTCCAAGAACGGCCTGCCTGACGCCCTCTCTAGACAGTTCACCCCCGCGGGGGCTGAGGAGACGCCCCACACTATCCTGCCCAGGTCGTGCATCGTGGGAGCTATCTCTTGGGACATTGTGGACAAGATCCGGAAGGCACAGGAGGTGGAACCTGATCCTGGCGGCGGACCGGAGGGAAGACTGTTCGTTCCGTCTGCGGTCCGAGGAGAGGTCATCCACTGGCTCCACACCTCCCGGCTCACCTGTCATCCCGGCACCTCTCGGATGATCAGCCTCCTCCAACGGTCCTTTTGGTGGCCGGGCCTGCGGAGGGATGCAGCCCGCTACGCCCGGGCTTGTCCAATTTGTGCCACCAGCAAGTCGGGAAACGCCCCTCCAGCGGGTCTGCTCCAGCCTCTGCCCGTCCCTGGCAGGCCATGGTCGCACATCGCACTGGATTTCGTCACCGGGCTCCCAGCTTCCAACTCATTCGACACCATCCTGACCGTCGTGGACCGTTTCTCCAAGGCGGCACACTTCATCCCCCTGCGAGGTCTCCCTACCGCCCTGGAGACGGCGGGCCTCCTCGTCCAACACGTGGTCAGGCTGCATGGGATCCCGGTGGACGTGGTCTCGGACCGGGGCCCCCAATTTTCATCCGAGGTTTGGAAATCCTTTTGTAACGCCATCGGAGCCAAGGTGAGCCTCTCCTCCGGCCATCACCCCCAGTCTAACGGGCAGTGTGAGAGGACCAATCAGGAGCTGGAGGCTGCGCTCCGCTGTGTTGCAAGATCCAAGCCGACATCATGGAGCAACCATCTCGCCTGGGTGGAGTACGCCCACAACACCGCCCGCTCTTCTGCAACGGGGATGTCCCCCTTCAAGGCGTCCCTGGGTTACGACCCCCCGCTGCTTCCAGCGCAGGGGAGCAAGGTAACTGTTCCGTCAGTTAGGGCGCACGTGAGGCAGTTCCGCTCCACCTGGGCCGCCGCGCGTCATGCGCTTTTACGCACAGCGGAGCGCAACAAGACCGTGGCGGACCGGCGTAGAAGACCTGCCCCGGCGTACAGAGTTGGGCAACTTGTCTACGTTTCCACCCAGGACGTCACCCTAAAAGGCGAGAGGAGGAAGCTGGCACAGCGCTTCATGGGTCCCTTCCCCATCACCCGGATCATCAACCCGGTGGCTGTGCGCGTGGCTATTCCCCCCTCCCTCCGCATCCATTCCACCTTCCACGTATCAAAGGTGAAGCTGGCAGTCACCGACCCCCTTTGCCCTCCTCCTGCAGCGCAACCCGCGCCCCGGATGATTGGTGGCCACCCGGCCTGGTCCGTCTCCTCCATCCTGGACTCCCGGCGCCGGGGTCGTGGGTTGCAATACTTGGTGGACTGGGAGGGCTATGGGCCCGAGCATCGACAATGGGTGCCCCCGTCGTTTGTGTTGGACCCATCGCTCATCGCGGACTTCCACCGAGCGCACCCGGATAAGCCATCGCCAGGAGGCGCTGCTAGAGGGGGGAGTACTGTCACGCCGCGCCGTTCATCAGCGGCGCCACCTGCTCACACACCTGATCCTCATCAGCGGCGAGGGATAAAAGCCGCCTCGCCCAGAGGCTCGGCCTGAAGCCGTCAGACTTCGTTTCCTCACTGCCGTGAGCACACCTTTCTTCAGCATCGCTATTTTGGGTAAGAACCCTTACCTCCTTCTCCAGTCTGCTCCCCTGTGCACAGGTGGATTCCCCGGCGGCGGACATCTCCGTTCCATCGCCCATCCTTCGCCGCTGCACGGAGCTCTCCAGGTGGCTGTCTCCCGGGCTACGTTCCCCTTGCTGTGCCAGCTATCCTGACAACTCAAGTAAGATCTTCTCTTGCCATAATTCATCCTGTGTTGGTGTATGCCCGTCACCCTCTCCCTGTGCTCTCTCCATAGGGTTGCTCGGCCGAACGGTCATCTGCCTCTGTGCCTGAAGCAGACGCCACCACCAACACATCTGCATCCCGCAGACACACACTCATTCACCCCTGCTGTTAATAAACTCTTTGAACTACTCTAAGCCTGTGTGTGCGTGTCTCCTGAGCCGTGCGTTATGTCATTTTGTAGTAGTTTTGGCACTGTAAACTGCCTCTAAGTCCCACTGGAAAAGGAAATCAACATTTCCATCAAACTTGTCAGCAGATGGAAGCATGAAGTGCTCTAAAATTTCCTGGTAGACAGTAGTGTTGACTTTGGACTTGATAAAAACACAATGGACCCACACCAGCAGATGACATGGAACCCCGAATCAACACAAATTGCAGATACTTCACACTAAATTTTAAACTGTATACCATAATTCACACTTCCTCCACACTCCAGGACTTTGATTTCCAAATGAAATACAATATTTGCTTTGACCAGAAAAAAAGGAATTTCAACCACTGAGCAACAGTCCACTTTTTAACTTTAGCTCATTTAAGACACTTCTGACTCTGGTTCAGGAGTGGTGACATCTGTGTGTGGTGGCTCTAGATGTACTGACACCAGTCTCAGTCCACTCCTTGTGAAGCTCCCCCAAGTTCTTGACAATCCCCTCAAGGCTACAGTCATCCCTGTTGTTCGTGCACCTTTTTCTACCACATTTTTTTTTATTCCAGGCAGCTTTCCATTACATGTTTTAATACAACACTCTGTGAACAGCCATGTCTTTTCAGCAAAGACCTTCTGTGGTTTACCTTCCTTGTGGAGTGTTTCTATGATTTTCTTCTTGACAACTGTCAAGCCAGTAGTCTTTCCCATTATTGTGGTTGTAGGTATTGAACCAGTCAGGTAGACACATAGTATATTTATTCTGTTTGAATAGTAATTTACTCAAAATCAAATGTTCATGAGCTATAAATAATACTCCTCAAACTTTAATGGTGGCTCCACCGCCATCAGTGTGGGAATGTGTGTGTGAATGGGTGGATAGCAGAATCTGTAAAGCACTTTGATCACCTAGAGACAGGAAAAAGCACTATATAAGTGAACGCCATTTAATCAACCATTTAAAAAAATAATTAACATTTTCACAATATTCTTATTTTTTGAGATACACTTGTATTAGATGATGCATGATGTTTTTTCCAGGGCGCACTAAACCTTTATTGTTTTTCACCCACTTCGTTCACCCAGCAGTTTCAGAAATGTTTTGTTACATTCGTTGTCTACATTTTGCTCAGCAGACACATTTTTGTGAGGGAAAAAGATGTGACAGCAAATATCCAGTTCTCTTTATCAACACACTGCTGACTGCTGACAGGACCTTGTGCGCAGGTAGGGGATGGGTGAGATTTACAGTTTCCTTTACCAGGTAATGTCTCCTGTTTGGGAAACAATGTGACAGAAAATCAGTATACCTGTGATGGCTCAGCGGTGTTCTTTGCCCCTCTACATTCTCCTCCTGGAGCTTAATCCAAAGCTCACCTCAAATGTACTGTATGTAGCCTGTGGATGACTCATCCTCGGGAGAATGAGCTGTAAGGTGCAGGTAGCCTTGCAAATAAACATTTCACGATTTGCAGAGTCTTCTGAAGTACGTTGCTGACTTAAAGTCTGATCCCAGTCTGCAAATACAAACTCTGACAAACCAATCCTGCTTGATGCTGTCTGTAAGGTGCACTGTGTAAAACGTCCTCCTGTGTTACCATGCCCCTTCTGTGTTAGACATGTGATGTCTATATCACTGAACATGCAATGCTGAGGTGTCAGTTAAGGCTCCAGATTTGTGTGTGTGTGTGTGTGTGTGTGTGTGTGTGTGTCATTTTGTTTATTGAAACAGCAAATTTGTCATCATTGCAGTGATTGCCATGGAGACAGGGTTAAGTCCCAAACCTATTGTTATTATACACTGCATGAGGGTGAGCCCATTACCATTTATCGCAACTTCCAGGAAAGACTGCACACTGATGGGTGACTCCACCTCTTCAGGGTGGTTAGGGAATATGCAGGAATTCAAATGATCTTTGATTCCTGCCAGCTCGTAACACCTGTTCCCATTAAAGGTCCTGAGAAATCCTCCCTTGCTCCTCAGTCAATTTGCACCATCCTATTGCTATGTCATCTTCTCCTGTATTTTCATATCAGGGTGTTCGTCAAAAATGGACAGTGGTATTTTTCACTTTGTTGCGCTACAACTCAAGTCAGTGCTTTTAAAAGATGTCAGTATTTCTTTGATTTGACTGTCAACTACAGTCTGTCCCTGACTTATTCTTTACATTTCCTTTGTCCTCTCTGTCTTTGTTTCTGATTATAGAAATGAAGATTTTTGTACATTGGTAACATGTCTGTGTATGTATATAATGTGCAATCAAGTCCCCACTTTAGAACACTGCGCATAAAAATCATGTTAAAATTCTACAGATTTCCCTTTCATAGTAATGCCTTTTTGCAACCCTATACCACTTCCAGAGGAATTTATTTACTCTATTGTTCCAGAATGGCCACTTTCAATGTGTATGTGTCTTAAACTTTTAGGAAAAGGAACATTTTTTTTGTGTCACCCATTTCTGTTTCTGGGTGTGGAAAATTAGAAAAACAACATCAATCTTGTGTTTTTATCCCTTACCCGATGCCTCACTTTTTTGCTTGGATGCTGTGGTTTTCCACTGAATGCGATGATCAGGCGAGCATGCTCCCTTCCTCTCCTGTTCCTGGTTTCCCACTCCGGAAGATTGGACACACCTGTGTGATTACACATCTGCCGCATCTGATGAGACAGCGTATTTAAGATCCAGCGTGTGGAGAGCTCATCACTGGATCGTCTGGGTTTGCAGCCATAGTTTATGCCAAGCTCTGTCTCGTTATTACTGTTTCCTTATACTTACCTTGTGTGTCTCGCTCCTCAGGTTGCTGCCACCCACAGGTGTATCTCCGGAGATGATCACGCTCACCTGCCCAGGAAGATCAGGACATCCACCCAGGTCTACTGTCTTCCCCCTGTCCCCTGGTCCTTGCTGGAGTTCCCTGCTGGACTCTGCTGCTCAAATTGTAGGTGTGCTTTCCCGCATTATTCTCCCTTTGGAGAATCTGTCCCTTATAACCTCTGTCTGCTCTCTCCCGTAGCCTACGTGCACTCCAGGTGGCACCTGTCTTGTGGAAATTTAAGTTGGTGTTTTTATGGTCCACTTTTCCTTGAGTTTTTGCATTTTTATTTTCTGTGAGTTTTTGGAATAAAATTGTGAAACTTTTCATTGGAGTCTGAGTGATCGTTCTGGCAGCTCTGCATTTGGACCTAACCCTGGTCTGAATCATGACAGAACGATCCAGCCAGGATAAAGTTTCAGCGAGTGCTCAGCCAGGCGAACAGTCAGCACGCGAGTGTTTGGGTGCCACGGAACTCCAGGTCATGTTTCTTTCTGAGCAGCTTCAAACTATCACTCAGCAACTGGCAACTGTTACCGAGCACCTGTGTTGGCTTCCTGGTGCGGCGCCTCCTCCTGCACCTGCTGCCCCAGCAGCTGTTGCCATCTACACACAGCAGTCTCTCCACTTTCTCTCAGCAGACGCAGCTCGTCCAGCTTGTTTTCGAGGGAGCGGACGTTAGAGAGAAGAAGCGATGGTACCGCTGGTCTGGAGGGGTTAGCCTTAAGCCTAGCATGGATCCCAGCCCTTTTTCCACGCTTTTGCCTGCGTTCGCTCCGCTTACGCCTCCTCCTCTCTTGGGTAGCTTCCAGCGGGGACTCCGCCAGAATTCCAATTTCTAGTGTGCACAAACACAGATGCATATAAGGCGATACCCCGCCCCCATCTCGGCCTTTCTGATCACATGTCCGTGATGCTGCTGCCTGCCTACAAACCTTTATTGAAGCGCAGCAGGCCAGCAGTGAAACAAATTAGAATTTGGCCAGAGAGTGCAACCTCTGCACTGAAAGACTGTTTTCTGCACACAGACTGGGAGGTCTTCAAAATAGCAGCCTCCCAGGAAGACAAGACAGATGTGGAGGAGTATGCTGATACAGTCACCAGCTACATCGCGAAGTGCACAGAGGATGTCACTACAGTGAAGACCATCACTATGCGGGGTAACCATAAGCCCTGGATGACTGCAGAGGTGCGCTCGCTGCTTACAGCCAGAGATGCAGCCTTCAGAGCAAAGGACAGGATCGCCCTCCGCTCAGCCAGGTCTGCGCTCTCAAAGGGAATTAAGGCGGCAAAGCGCGCCTATGCGGAGAAAATCCAGGGACACCTCTGTGACACTAGGAACACCAAGCAGATGTGGCAGGGAGTTCGGACACTGACGGGCTATAAGTCTAGGCAGGGGGTCGATGATGACGACGCTTCGCTTCCAGACAGGCTTAACGACTTCTTTGCACGTTTTGAAGCATCAAACTCGACAATCAGAGGGAGGGCTGGCCCACCCCCACCATCGGTCGGACCAGCTTTTACCATCAACACAGCGGACACACAGAGGACCCTAACCAGAGTCAACCCACGCAAAGCTGCAGGTCCGGACAACATTCCGGGACGTGTGCTCCGAGACTGCGCGAGCGAGTTGGCGGATGTCCTGACTGACATTTATAACATCTCCCTGAGTCAGGCCATCATTCCCAGATGCTTCAAGACCTCTATCATTGTACCGGTGGCAAAGAAACCAGTTGTGTCCTGTTTGAATGACTATCGTCCTGTTGCACTGACACCAATTGTGATGAAGTGTTTTGAACGGCTTGTCAAACCACACATTACAGCCTGCCTCCCTGCATCACACGACCCGCTCCAGTTTGCATATTCAAACCGCTCCACGGAGGATGCTATAGTCACCACCCTACACTCTGTCATCACCCACCTGGACCAGAAAGACACCTACGCCAGACTCATGTACATTGATTTCAGTTCAGCATTCAACACCATTATTCCCCAGAGACTGATGGAGAAATTACTCCTTCTTGGTCTGTACACCGCCACATGTCTCTGGATCCTGGATTTCCTGACTGAGAGACCTCAGTCTGTCCGGGTTGGAAACAACATCTCCAACTCTGTCACGCTGAGCACCGGATCCCCTCAAGGCTGTGTACTCAGTCCACTGTTGTTTACACTTCTAACACATGACTGTGTATCCAGACACAAGGGGAACCAGATTATTAAGTTTGCAGACGACACCACGGTGGTGGGACTTATTCAGAGGGATGAGGAATCAATGTACAGGGAAGAAGTGAGAGACCTGGAGGGCTGGTGCAGGAAGAACAATCTGGTGCTCAACGTGGACAAAACGAAGGAGATGATTATTGACTTCCGGCGGTCACAGCCTGAGCATGTCCCCCTCAGCATCGGCGGCCGTTTAGTGGAGAGAGTGGAGAACATCAAGTTCCTCGGAGTGCAGATCTCGCAGGACCTGACCTGGAGCAAGAATTCCTTGGAGATCAGGAAGCGGGCTCAGCAGAGACTGCACTTCTTGAGGAAACTCAAACAGGCCTCTCTCCCCATCTGCATCCTCAGGACCTTCTACAGAGGTGTGGTGGAGAGTGTTCTGACGTACTGCATTGCTACATGGTACTCCAGTTGCAGTATGTCAGACAAAAAAGCCCTGCAGAGGATAGTCAAGGGGGCTGAGAGGGTAATTGGAGTCTCCCTCCCCTCTGTCCAAGAACTTTTTCAGAACCGTTGTAGGAGCAGGGCACTGAACATTGTCAAGGACCGTTCTCACCCTCTGCATAAACACTTTGAATTTCTTCCATCTGGTAAACGATTCCGGAGCATCAGAGGCAGAACCACTAGACTGATCAACAGCTTCCTTCCACAAGCTGTCAGGATGCTGAACAGTTGACCCGGTATCTCTCATACACACTACTGCACCTATGGACATTTTGTATATTATTTGTATATTATAGTTAGTTAGTTTTTTTTCCCCCCAAGTATGTCTCAGGGATGTGTGAATGGATGGGGGGGCGGGGGTGGGGGTGAAGCTATGTGGGAGTGTGTCTTAAATCATGCTGCTTCTATTTATATGGATGCCGAGAGAAACGCAATTTCATCTTGCCTGCACTACAGTTTTATGTACAGCAATATGACAATAAAGTTTGATTTGATTTTGATTTGATTTGATCTCTGTTCCCACACCTACCCCCTATGGGGGGGAAGTGGGGGGCTGCAGGATTTCCTGCTCCACTGCTGGTTGTATTTTCAGATGATGTGTCCAAAATACATTTCATGACCTTGTTGCTGCGGGGCCGGGAACTCAAGTGGGCACAGTCCATCTTGAGCAGGCCGGAGGGACCCCTTTATTCATTTGAGCAATTTGTGCGAGAGTTCTCAGGGGCTTTCGACCATTCAGAGAGTGAGGGGAATATTGTTAGCCCGCTCATGAGGCTTTGGCAGGGGGGTCGGTCCGTGACCGATTTCTCTACCGAGCTCTGGGTCGTTCCGGCAGACTCCGGCTGGAACGACATTGCCCTGCACAGCACGTTCCTCTCGGGTCTGAATTTGCATCTCCGCCACGAGCTGGCTATCCGTGCATCTCCCTCCTCCCTGGATGAGCTCACTGCACAGGCTGTGGCCCTCAACAACCGGTTTAGGGAGCAAGCGAAGGAGTGGAAGGCCGCTGTCTCTCTGCTCGCTTCCCAGCCAGCCGCCCCTCCCCTTGGTGCTGCGCCGCCAGCCCCCTCCGAGCCGATGGCACTTGGTAGGTCCCATCTGACTCAGGAGGAGCGTAGGTGTTGAGAAAAGGAGGGGGCGTGTTTCTATTGTGGGGTCTCAGGTCACACTGTCTCGAAATGTCCCGTGAGGCCAAAAGATCTGGCCCGTCAGTAAACTTGGGGGTCTGGCGGGAGGGTCCTCGCAAAATCCTCCCAATCGTTTTGAAATTCCGGCCCTCATTCAGTTACCAGGGGCCGAGTTCAAAACCTCCGCCCTGGTTAATTCGGGGGCAGAGCAAAATTTTATTCAACAGGCCATGGTGCGGAAATTGCAGATACCTACCAGGAATGTTCCAACACCTTTGTCGGTCTCGGCAGTTTCAGGTAGTAACCATTGCGGCGATTACTGAGCAGATCGATCCCATTTCGGTCATTCTGTCTAGTAATCACCACGAGGTTATTCAGTTTTATGTCCTGCCCCAATCCAACACCACCGTGATCCTGGGGTATCCGTGACTCCGCATACATAACCCTATCATCAATTGGAGTCAGGGCTCCATTTCATCCTGGAGCCCTTTCTGCCTCTCTTCGTGTCTCCGTTCGGCCACATGCTCGCGTTCGCTCCCGATCTCCTCCCCTTTGGCTGAGCTGGTGGATCTCAGCTCCGTGCCCAAGGTTTATCATGACTTAGGGGAGGTCTTTAGCAAGTCCAGAGGCCTATCTTTACCACCTCACTGGGGCTATGACTGTGCTATTGATCTCCTCCCGGGCGCGCGGCTGCCATCCAGCCGACTCTACAATTTATCTGGGCTGGAGATAGAGGTGATGGAGACCTACATTAAAGAATCCCTGAGTGCTGGCATAATTCGCCCGTCATCCGCTCCACTCAGCGTGGGGTTCTTTTCTGTAGGGAAGAAGGATGGGTCTCTGCGGCCGTGTATTGATTACTGCGAGCTTAACGCGATTACTTGGAAGGATAAGTATCCGCTGCCTCTCATTAATTCAGCGTTTGAGTTACTCCAACAGGCGAGCTTTTTCACCAAGCTCGACCTCCGCAATGCATATCATTTAGTCCGCATTCGGGAGAAAGATGAGTGGAAGACGTGTTCAAAACACCTTTGGGCCATTTTGAATATTGGTCATGCCGTTTGGGATGACTAACGCCCCTGTCATCTTCCAGCAGTTAATTACACTGGTCAACACAAAATTTATTGTCTCAGGGTTTTTTTTAGCTGATTTAGGCCAATTTTGATGTGCTGAATCCAAAAATCACATTGGTTTTGCTCAATCAGGTCAACTTTTTGAATTATAGCCACATGTTGTTTTATACATTTTTGTTTACATGTACAGGTATTTTCACTTTATATGATACAAAATTCTTTTTTTATGTCTTGAAATTCTCTGAATTTTGAACAATGATGACATAACATTCAATTTACATGTACTTACCTTTATATAAAGGTAAGTACATGCACAGTACTAAGTAAGTACTAAGTAAGTACAGGTTTTTACTTAGCACCTGATCGAGAGAAACGGATGTCATTTTCGGATTCAGCAGTGCAAAATTGTCTTAAATCAGTTGAAAAAACAGAGACAACTTAGAAAAAAATAATTTTTGTAACCCTGTGTTAACGATGCCCTACGAGACATGGTGAACCAGTTTGTGTTTGTTTATTTGAACGATATTTTAATTTTTTCTTGCACCCTAGAGGAGCATATAGTCCACGTTCAGTCCGTCCTGCAGCGGTTGCCGGAGAACCAGCTTTTTGTAAAAGCTGAGAAGTGCGAATTTTCCACTGGCTCTACTTCATTTTTGGGGTTCATCATCGCAGAGGGAACGATAAAGGCCGATCCAGTGAAAATCAAGGCGGTAGTAGACTAGCTGACCCCCCAGTCCAGGAAGGATCTCCAACACTTCTTGGGCTTCGCCAACTTCTACCGCCGATTCATCCGAGACTATAGCAAGGTGGCACAACCGCTTACACAGTTGATGCCAACTAAAAGCCCGTTTAAGTGGTCTGAAGCTGCTGGATGAGCTTTTGTGATCCTAAAAGGCCTAGTCACCAACTCGTGCGTTCTGGCGCAGGTGGATCCCGTGGTGCAGTTTGTGGTTGAGATGGATGCTTCTGATTTGGGGGTGGGTGCTGTCCTCTCCCAGCGCTTCTCCTCCAATCAGAAGCTCCATTCGCGCGTATTTCTCCTGGCGGTTAACACCAGCCAAGAGGAATTATGCTGTTGGGGACCGCGAACTGTTGGCCATTAAGCTGGCGCTGGAGGAATGGAGACATTGGCTGGAGGGAGCTAGCCAACTGGTCATTGTCTGGACCGACCATAAAAATTTAGAATATCTTTGGTCGGCCAGACAGTTAAATTCTCGGCAGGCTCGGTGGGCCCTGCTCTTTAATAGGTTTAATTTATCCATCTCGTGCAGACCAGGGTCCTGTAATGCCAAGGCTGATGCTCTCTCGCACCAGTTTTCTCCTGACTTCTCCTCCTCCACCTCCTCATCCGCAGCTGCTGCAGCTCCCCCAGAGACTATTCTCCCCCACTTCTGCTTTCTCAGGACACTCCAGTGGGAGATTGGGCAGAGGGTCCGGAAGGCACAATCACTGGAACCTGTCCTGGAGGGAGGCCCACCGGACCGGCTGTATGTCCCCACGGTGCTACGTGGAAAGGTGATTCAGTGGGGGCATACCAGTTTTTTCACCTGTCATCCCGGTATTTCCAGAACTACTGACTTCATACCTGCCAACTTTTCAAACCTGAAAAGCCTAGTAGCTAGCCGGGGTCCAGGGGCCGATGCTAATGCTAATGCTAATAATGTTAATGCTAATATTTGCCAAACAAATATTAGCATTAAATCTAGTTAAATGTAGCTAACAACCTCATATTTCTTCAACTTTCAAACCTGAAAAGCCTAGCAGCTAGCCGGGGTCCAGGGACCGCAGGCCCCGGTAGGTCCAGGACAAAGTCGTGGTGGGGGGTTCAGGGGGGCGAAGCCCCCCGACGCCAAACAAATATTAGCATTAAATCAAGTTAGAATGTAGCTAACAACCTCATATTTCTTCAACTTTCAAACTTGAAAAGCCTAGTAGCTAGCCGGGGTTCAGGGGCCGCAGTGTCAAACAAATATTAGCATTTGACATAGAAGTCACATATTAATTATATTAAAGGTAAAATATCTAAATCAGTCGCAATACTACACAGAGCGAAATATTTGCTGAATCAACCCACGTTATATACTTTGTATCATTCATTAATACTCCCATACATGACATATTGTACTGAAGTATGGGGAAATACATATAAAACAAACATATATCCAGTCTTTATGCTTCAAAAGACAGCTATTAGAATAATAAACAAAGCTGCTTACAGGGAACCAACAAATCCACTTTTTCTTCAATTAAAAGCTCTCAAGTTGAAAGATCTGGTTGACTTTAAAACTGCAGTAATAATGTTTAAAGCTAAGAATCTATCACTGCCCACAAATATCCAGAAGTTGTTCCAAATAAGGGAGAAACAATATCATTTCAGAGGAACATGTATATTTCAAAAACCTTCAGTGAGAACTACCACCAAGCAACACTGTGTTTCAGTGCATGGAGTCAGATTATGGAACGATTTTGGACCTGAATTAAAATCATGTACAACGCTTGGACAATTTAAACAAAAACTAAAGGAAGAAATACTCCAAACATATATACAAGATGACATGTAAAATCACATAAGGATTGTCATATCCAGTCTGTGTTGTGTTGTTACTTAGTTATTTTTTGTCACATTTTGTCTTAGCTTTGTTCTGAATTGTAATCGCTCTTGTTTTGTTTTTCTTTTGAATTCTTGGATGGAATATGGGTGGGCAATATAAGCTGCGGCTTCAGCCATCACCCATTTCAGATAACTTATGTTGAACTGTATAATCAGAGGAGTTCTTGTTTAATTTGACCTTGTTGGATTTTTTCGCCTTTGTTATATTATTCTGTTTCTTTTTAATCTTTACTTTTAATCTATCCGAAATATTCATTCATTCATTAAATTTGCATTCAAAAGACTATCTTAACACTGCATAGAACTTCGAATAGGCCAGATGTGATGTATTATGAATACTAGAAAAGCACTCGGAGAGCGCAGACCTCCGCCAAGTGCCACAGTTCCCCCCCATACAGTGTTTAACGTCATAAATAAAATATTGAAAATGGCCCTATCTCGCAATGTTAAATTAAAAAAAAAAAAAAAAAAAAAAGAATCCTTTAAAAAATTCCTGGATCCAGACGGTGATCCGGATCACCACCAAAATCTAATCATCTGTAGGATACCCCATTTCTGACAATCTGTGAAAATTTCATGAAAATCCGTCCATAACTTTTTGAGTTATCTTGCTAACAAAGAAACAGACAAACAGACAAACCAACGCTGATGATCACATAACCTCCTTCGCGGAGGTAACTAGAAGACTAGAAATATCAGCAGGGTATACTAGCACTGTATGACACGTGCGTAATGACGGCAAAATCGCTCTGATATTTTATGTGTTTATATGATACACCAAGCATGACAAGGCTTGCAATTACACAGCACATGTTCTTCAGAATCTTAGGCATTATATAAAATGTATTCTCCCTTTAGATGTCAAATCCATGGTCCATTTGCCAGGATTGAAGTGCAGTCGCGAACGTCTGCAGCAGTTTACATCGTGTTTACATCTCGCCATGTACGCACGCCTCTCCGGGATTTCACGCGAGAATAGAAACCTCAATAGCGATAGCGTTAGCTTAGCAAACGCTTCAGGTAAAGCGTAGCAGCGAACCACGAAAAGAAACGCTACTTAGTTTACTCACAGAGTCCGGTGAAAGGCGAATAAAGGAGTATTTCTACTTCAAAAGCTGGTTCAGCCAAGGTGGAAATTCAGCCTGTGCGTGTGCGTCACAAATGTTGATCCGATATTCGCTGTTGGTTATTTTAGTGGCAAAATCAGCAACTTTGTCTCAGCACTGAAAAAGTGTGACTATCCCGGCCGCCATCACGTGTTGCTCTGTTCTAAATTTAGATATGATTCCTAACGATCTTGTGTTTGGAATTGCTTTCGTGTTTTTTTTACGATTTAAAATTTTTGACTGAATTTTAAGTGAAAAACCGTAATTTTGATTAATAAAACCGTAACCCGGAATGGGGTCTTGAAAACCGGAACCATTACGGCAAAACCGGAGTAGTTGGCAGGTATGAGACTTGCTCCGAAGGGTGTTTTGGTGGCCCACACTCGGGAGGGATGTGCGGGAGTATGCCAAGGCCTGTCACACCTGCTCTGCCAACAACACTGACTCCTCCCCTCCTACAGGTCTCCATCCCCTCCCGGTGCCAGGTCGCCCGCGGTCACACATTTCCCTGGACTTTGTCACGGGCCTCCCTCCATCCCAGGGGAATACCGTTATTCTCACAACAGTTGACCGCTTCTCCAAGGCCATCCATCTTATCCCTCTCCACAAGCTGCCATCTGCCACAGATACAGCCGACCTGCTGACGCAGCACGTCATTGGCTGCACGGTATTCCCATTGACAGTCGTCTCGGACTGGGGGCCCCAATTCACATCCCAGGTGTGGAAGGCATTCTGCCACTTCTTGGGTGCGACCACCAGCTTGACCTCAGGATACCTTCCCCAAAGCAATGGTCACGCTGAGCATGTTAATCAGTCCCTGGAGGCCACCTTAAGGTGCATAGCATCCTCCAACCCAACCACCTGGAGCTTCCATTTGACCTGGGTGGACTATGTGCACAACTCGGCGATCTCCTCCTCCACTGGGCTCACGCCATTCGAAGCGTCGATGGGTTATACTTCACCTTTGCTGCCAATGGCGGCGAGGGGTCTCGCCGTCCCATCCGTAGATTTTTTGTAATAAAATTGTGAAACTTTTCATTGGAGTCTGAGTGATCGTTCTGGCAGCTCTGTGTTTGAACCTAACCCTGTTCTGAATCATGACACTGAATGCTGGTGTTTGGTCTTTGGGGTCATAGCTAGAGATCCAGATTCTCGAGTTCGATCATATTGAAAGAAAAGTTGATATCTGGTATCCAGGCAAGTCTGAGATATAAAGGGGGCAAATGGAATTTGCAGAAAACAATCTATGAGTAGCAGCTACAAGTTAGTTTGTTGTGGGTTGAGCTGTGTAGCTGTGATCAAGTTCATTTACAGTTAACGTTACCATCTGTAGTGGGATGGAAAGAAAAGAAGACTGCAAACATTTAGTGTACAGTGGTGTGAAAAGGTGTTTGCCCTCCTGATTTCTCATTTTTTTGTGTTTATCACACTTAAATGTTTCAGATCATCAAACAAATTTAAATATTAGACAAAGATAACACAAGTAAACACAAAATGCAGTTTTTAAATGAAGGTGTTTATTATTAAGGGGAAAAAATCCAAACCTACATGGCCCTGTGTGAATAAGTGATTGCCCCCAAAACCTAATAACTGGTTGGGCCACCCTTAGCAGCAACAACTGCAAACAAGCGTTTGCAATAACTGGTAATGAGTCTTTTACAGTGCTGTGGAGGAATTTTTGGGCCCACTCATCTTTGCAGAATTGTTGTAATTCAGCCACATTGGAGGGTTTTCGAGCAAGAAATGCCTTTTTAAGGTCATGTCACAGTATCTCAATTGGATTCAGGTCAAGACTTTGACTAGGCCACTCCAAAGTCTTCATTTTGTTTTTCTTAAGCCATTCAGAGGTGAACTTGCTGGTGTGTTTTGGATCATTGTCCTGCTGCAGAACCCAAGTGCACTTCAGCTTGAGGTCACGGACAGATGGACGGACAGTCTCCTTCAGGATTTTTTGGTAGACAGCAGAATTCATGGTTCCATTTACCACAGCAAGTCTTTCAGGTCCTCAAGCAGCAAAACAGCCCCAGACCATCACACTACCACCACCATATTTTACTGTTGGTATGATGTTCCTTTTCTGAAATACTGTGTTACTTTTACACCAGATGCAATGGGACACACACCATCCAAAAGGTTCAACTTTTCTCTTGTCAGTCCACAGAGTATTTCCCCAAAAGTCTTGGGGATCATCAGGATGTTTTCTGGCAAAACTGAGACGAACCTTTATGTTCTTTTTGCTCAGCAGTGGTTTTTGTCTTGGAACTCTGCCATGCAGGCCATTTTTGCCCAGTTTCTTTCTTATGTTGGAGTCATGAACACTGACCTTAACTGAGGAAAGTGAGGCCTGCAGTTCTTTGGATGTTGTTGTGTGGTCTTTTGTGACCTCTTGGATAAGTTGTTGGTGCGCTCTTGGGGTAATTTTGGCTGGCCGTCCACTCCTGGGAAGGTTCACCACTGTTCCATGTTTTTGCCATTTGTGGATAATGGCGCTCACTGTGGTTTGCTGGAGTCCCAAAGCTTTAGAAATGGCTTTATAACCTATTTCAGACTGATAGATCTCAATTACTTTGTTTCTCATTTGTTCTTGAACTTCTTTGGATCGCAGCATGATGTCTAGCTTTTGAGGATCTTTTGGTCTACTTCAGTTTGTCAGGCAGGTCCTATTTAAGTGATTTCTTGATTGAGAACAGGTGTGGTAGTAATCAGGCCTGGGTGTGCCTAGAGAAATTGAACTCAGCTTTTCCAAAGATGTGATAAACCACAGTTAATTTATGTTTTAACGGGAAGTGAGGGGGAGCAATCACTTTTTCACACAGGGCCATGTAGGTTTGGATATTTTTTTACCCTTAATAATAAACACCTTCATTTAAAGTCTGCATTTTATGCTTTCTTGTGTTATTTTTGTCTAATATTTAAATTTGTTTGATGATCTGAAACATTTAAGTGTGACAAACATACAAAAAAAAATGAGAAATCAGGAAGGGGGCAAACACTTTTTCACACCACTGTATATTAAAAATGTAGTCCTGTGAAAAAATTAGTTTTTTAACTAAGTTTAGTTTTTTAAAATTATTTGTTAACATATACAGTATTTTAGCCATTTTAAGTGGGAATGAATGTGGGGGTGTCCTAAAAAAGATGGGGGGGGGGGGTATCCTAACTTATTCCTCACTATTTGTTTAGAATTATATTTTACAGGAAATTTGAAACAAAAAGTCTTAAATTCATTTTTAATTGTTTAGTTGTATAACATGAATCTCCCAGCGTTTTAAACACTGATATTAAATATCCATTTTTTTTTTTTTTTAGATTTAGTATACTTTATTGATCCCCAGAGGGGAAATTGAGGGCATCCACCACCTGGATGGATGAAGCAGCCACGATACGGTGCTATCCCTTAACCATTCACACATACATTCACACCTAGGGCCACTTTAGAGTCTCCAATTAACCTAACCTGCATGTTTTTGGCATGTGGGAGGAAACCGGAGAAATCCCGGAGTAAACCCACGCAAACACGGGGAAAACATGCAAACTCCACACAGATCACTGTTGGTTGGGGGCTGGGATCGAACCCACGATCCCACAATCCCCACAATCCCCCGGCCAAGGGTAAACTGTGCTGCCGCAGTGCTAACCACTGCGCCACCGTGCAGCCCCATATGTCCAAATATGTAAAAAAAAAAAAAAAAAAAACACACACAGGCTTATACAGGGTATCCTAATTTTCTCACATGACTGTATATTAAATTGTAAAACTGGTTTTCCTGATGATTCTTCAGTAGAATTGAAACATCAAGACTGGTACAAGGCACAGTACAAAATTAATACCCAAAGGAAAAGTTCACACAAACCAAATGCAACAAACTTTGCTCCAACCAGATCCTATTTCTATTTCCACACCTACAGGTTTTAGTTAGTTTCAGTCAAACTCAAGTTAATTTTCTCTGTTAGTGTGGTTTGTTTTGTTTGGTGAGAACATGGTAATCGAAATAAGGTGCACACCAAAACATCTCCACCGAGACCACCTAAAAGAGGTGGTCTTGATCCAAATCATCTGGCGAACTCAAGTGTGGTCCTTCAGAACCAGAACTAAAATGAGACTAAAAGCAAGAAAACACATGAATTAAGGGCATTATATTATGGACAGATTTTAATGTATTTCTTTCAAACACCTAAAACACACAGCAGATTGATTGTGAGGAGAAGCAGACTGGTCAGATGATCACATAAACGCTCCTCTGTCCAGAACACAAAAAAACCCAGAAAAGGACTTGTTAGCAAACGGTGTGTGGAAATCGGAATTCAGAAATCAGTTGCTCAGTGCCGCAACAATTCTAAAAAGCTCTGTGAGACGTACAATGAAGTGCAAAATGTGCTGAATAAAATGGGGTGCTTTATTGTTACACAGAAATCTGTGACCCCTCACAATCTGCCACCTTATTACTCCTTCTGCTTAATAAATAATGCAAACATTAGAATAATTTTAGTGAGCTTGTGGAGAGTGCAAAATAACGGAGGCAGACTTATGCAGCAGACGACTTTATTTACTCTCACATCAGTCATACACAGAAAAAGCATATATCTATACACCAGGGTCTCTCCTTTTATATCAACCGCCCATCTCACATCTGCATGACATCTCGCATCACAATACATTCAACCCTTCTCCCCCCACTACTTCTTTCTGCTACCTCACCATAATCTCTCTCATCTCAATACCTATTGTCCTTCTCTGTTTACCCTCTGCATCCAGTCTGAGATGATTAACACAGCTTCTACACCCCCCCCCCCCCCACCGAATCTCAGACCAAGTTTCAGTCCACACATCCTTTTGGCTTCAGTCTCCTCCCGTATCTGCTGTAACGGGGGTTTTCCGCCTCCGCGGCACTGTTGTGCCAGTGGGGGGCTCCTGGGGGTGTGTCTGTCTGCGGGTGGGCAATGGCGAGGGGGGGGGAACCTTCGACTTGCCTGTGTGGCTGCTCTGATGAATTGTTTACCTGGGGAGTTCTCAGTGGGGGTCTTCCACGCCGAGGGGCCTGAGCCAACATCACTTGCTCGTCCGCCACCGCAAAGGCGGGCTTAAGTCTGTCTATACATATTTTCTCCCTATGACCCCCCAAGACTAATAAAAAATGTTTGTGCCCTGGTTCCAGCACTCTGAACGGGCCATCGTAGGGTGGACGCAATGGGGGGTGGTGGGCATCGTGCCTGACAAACACGAACGCCGCGTTCTTCAAAGTTTTTGGCACAAAAGCGCGTGGAAAACAGTGGTGGGCCGGGCCTGGCAGTGTGCCTGTGTCTGCGTTATGCTGTGAACGCTGAGATGGACAGTTGTCCGGCGCGGGATTATCTGGTAAAAATTCCCCGGGGAGCCGCAGTGGCTGAGAAAAAACAAGCTCCGCCGGGGAAGCCTCCAACTCCTCTTTTGGTGCGGAACTCAACCCCTATAAAACCCACGGCAACCGGTCTACCCAATTTGCATCCGTCAGTGAAGCCCTGAGCACTGCTTTCAGCGACCTATAGAAACACTCGCATAACCCATTGGCCTGTGGGGTGTACGCGGTTGCGCGATGAATTGCAACACCAAGGCTACGGGCCATCGCGGACCAGAGGTTGGAAACAAACTGTGGGCCCCTATGGGACGTGATGTCCGATGGAATGCCAAAACATGCCACCCATGTCGTCAAAAAAGCGCGCGCCACGTCTGCGGACGTGGTTGCCGCCAGCGGGACTGCTTCTGGCCAGCGTGTGGTGCGGTCCACCACTGTCAGAAGGTGCGTGCACCCCTGCGATGGCGGGAGGGGGCCCACGAGGTCCACGTGAACATGGTCGAACCTCTTAGCCGGTATGCGAAATGGCTCCAAAGGAGCCTTCGTGTGTCTGTGTACTTTGGCTCGTTGGCACGCTACGCAGGCTGCGGCCCACTCTTTCACTTGTTTGCGCAGGCCTGGCCATACGAACTTCGCTCTCACCATTTTGACAGACGCGCACACTCCTGGGTGCGCCAGAGCGTGAACTGACTCAAACACTCGGCGGCGCCAAGCAACTGGGACCACCGGGCACGGGCGTCCCGTGGAGACGTCGCAGATTAGGGGGGCTGCCGTCTTGCAGTACTCTGCTCTCCAGCCTTAACCCTGTTGGTCCAGACTGGAGTGCGTACATGTCCACATCGCCAATCTGCTCTGCAGCCATGGCTGTATAATCTATCCCTACGCAGACCGGGGCCACAACTGCGTGCGAGAGGCAGTCCGCCACCACATTCAGTTTACCCGACACATGCTGAATATCGGTCGTAAACTCTGAGATCGCGGCCAGCTGTCTTGTGGTCCACGAATGCAGTGAAGCTGCGCACTTCCAGCCAGAACTGGAAGTGGCGTATGGCCAGGTGGAGAGCCAGCAACTCTCTGTCGAACACGCTGTATTTACGCTCACTGTCACGCAAAGCCCTGCTGAAAAAAGCGAGTGGCTGCCAAGAACCGGCGACACGTTGTTCCACGATGGCCCCTATGGCCACGTCCGAGGCGTCGGTAATGAGCGCTATCCAGGCCGCCGGGTCCGGGTGCGCCAACAGTGCGGCATTTGCCAGGGCTGTTTTAACCTCAGAGAACGCCTGCTCCCGCTCCGGAGTCCATTCGACTCTGTCCGCCGGATTCCGTTTCTTGAGCGCGGCGTACAATGACTGCATGAGCTGAGCTGCGCGGGGGAGGAACCGGTTATAAAAGTTAACCATCCCCAAAAACTCTTGCAGCGCCCTGACCATCTGAAGCCGGGGAAAATTCGCCACGGCGGGCACCTTGTTGGGCAAGGGTATCGCTCCCTCCGGTGAGACGCGGTGCCCCAAAAAGTCAATCCCCGTCACGCCGAACTGGCATTTCGCCGGGTTGATTATTAACCCGTGCTCCTCCATCCTCCGGAAAACCATCCTGAGGTGGGTTACGTGTTCGTCCTCGAACGCACTGGCTACCAGGATATCATCCAGGTAGACAAACACAAACTTCAGATCGTGCAACACCGCATCCATCATGCGTTGGAATGTCTGTGCCGCGCCTTTTAATCAGAAGGGCATGCGTAAAAACTCAAACAAGCCAAACGGAGTTATTACCGCTGTTTTGGGTATGTCCTCCGCGCGCACTGGGACCTGGTGGTAACCGCGGACCAGGTCTATTTTAGAAAAAATGTGTGCCCCGGCGAGGTGAACGGAAAAATCCTGAATATGGGGAATCGGGTAGCAGTCATGCGCTGTGGCGCTATTCAACCTGCGGAAATCTCCGCACGGTCGCCAGGATCTCTCAGCCTTAGGGACCATGTATGGCGGGGATGCCCATGGGCTGTTTGAGCGCCTGATGATGCCCAACCTTTCCAAGTTGGCAAACTCCTCGCGCGCTATGGCCAGTTTAGCTGCATCCAGGCGCCGAGGTTGTGTGAAAACGGGCGGCCCAGTGGTGGTGATAAAGTGTTCCACCCCGTGTTTAGTGATGGCCGCCGAAAACGTCGGGACCGTGAGTGCTGGGAACTGAGTAAGCAGTGTGTGGAACTTACCGCCTGGAGCTGTGACATTGGCTAGTGCTGTTGGCCCGGCCCCTCATGCTGTACAGGGGAGAGAATCAAAAGACATTGCATTAACCAGGCGCCTGTTAGCAACATCGACTAGCAACCCGTGTGCACACAGAAAATCAGCTCCCAGGATTGGGAAACTCAATGCCGCTATGACAAAAGTCCACTCGTACATACGGCCGTGTAGGGATAAGTCAGTGTTCTCTCACCAAAAGTCTTAATGTCCGAGCCGTTTACGGCTACCAGCTGGGGACTGCTAGCTCCCGCTAGCCGGTCGGTGTAGGACAGCAGGATGAGGCTCTTTTGGGAGCCGGTGTCTACGAGGAACCGTCTCCCTGAGCGCGAGTCCGTCACGTACAGCAGCTTGTGCTCTTCACCGGCAGTCGCAGCTGCTACTGACTGCCGGTCTTGGCGTTTCCCGAATGCTTGAATCGGCACAGTGGCACACTTCTTCGTGCGTTCTCTCCAAAGTGGCAGTGGTAGAAGCAGAGCGTGTCTCTCTGGCGCTTCCTGGCCCCAGCTGCCGCTACCGTCACCGGCTCCTCGCCTCCACTGGTCGTCTCGCTGGGTTCCGCCGCCGCCGCATTCACTGTGAGGGCTCTGGTGGGGAGGATGAGCCGATCTGCCTCCTGGGATAGCGCACGGTAGTCACGCGCGGCCAGCAACAGCGAATTGGCAAGAACCGCTCTTGCCTCTGTTGGGAGGTTCCGGAGGAAAAGGTGGGCAAACAGAAAATGCCCGTCGTCCGTGCCCATCAACGCCAACATCTTCTCCATCAATTCGACCGCCGACCCATCTCCAAACTCAGAGTGCCTCAGGAGCCTCTCTGCTCTCTCACAGTCCGAGAGCGTGTAGCGCCGGGTCAGCGCGGCCTTGAGAGCCCCGTATTTATTGTTGGCTGGAGGCTGTTGGAGCAGGCTCGCTACTTGCTGAGACGTGCGAGCGTCCAGCGCTGCGACCACATAGTAATATCTGGTGTTGTCTGCCATTATTCCCCGGAGGGCGAACTGGGCCTTGGTGTGGTGGAACCAAGACCGCGGGTCGTGCAGCCAAAAGTCCGGTAGTTTGACCGAAACAGCGCACGCGTTGCTGGGGGTTCCCGTCCGGGCCGTCTCTGGGGTTCTTGCCTCGTGTTCCATAATTCGTCAAGGCGTCACCAGTGTGGAGAGTGCAAAATAACGGAGGCAGACTTATGCAGCAGACAACTTTATTTACTCTCACATCAGTCATACACAGAAAAAGCATATATCTATACACCAGGGTCTTTCCTTTTATATCAACCGTCCATCTCACATCTGCATGACATCTTGCATCACAATACATTCAACCCTTCTCCCCCAACTACTTCTTCCTGCTACCTCACCATAATCTCTCTCATCTCAATACCTATTGTCCTTCTCTGTTTACCCTCTGCATCCAGTCTGAGATGGTTAACCCAGCTTCTACAAGCTCTGTCCACTTCTCACATTAACACTTCTTTTCTCATTTTTCAAAGTCACATATGCAGGAAATGTAAAACATCACCATATACAGTCACATATTCTGATGGGTCACAGATTTCCATGTAACTATGGCAAGGAAAATAACTTCTTATGTTTATTTTTCTTGTTCTCATGGCAAAAGCATCTGGCCAATCAGAGGGGGAGAACCTTCTCATGTGATTCTTGTGTGATTTAACATGATGCATTTTGGTCCATTTAAATTTTACCCAGTGCGAAAGGGAACTGAACCAAGGGAAAAATGATACCAAGTAACAAACTTAACAACTGATTTGAACCAAAGTAAACAAATTTAGGTGTGAAAGCACACTAAGGGTAGTATGTCACAGAGTGGCGAATGTTGACAAACGTGGCAATCAAGCTCGTATCTCATGGAGCGGTAATCATTCAACAATAAGAGGAGCCCAGTCACCCCCGCCACCTTGCAGTGTCACTCCACTTGTGCTGAGGTTCTAATGAGCGGGACTGTGAGATTTCATCCCCCCACCCCCCACTCCATCCCCCGGCACTTGGGATCATAATGAAGGAAAACATGCAAAATTTGATGGTGATTTGATGAGGACAATGTCAGTAAGGTAGCATTACTGTCTGGACCTTGTCTGCTCACTGCTGAAGAGGATAAAAATCTTAGATTTATTATTTTCTCAGGAGAACTCTGTATGACACTTATTTTGCACAGTACTCTGAGTCTGGATCGAGAAGACATGAACTGTGATGTCATGTACAGAAGGTATGCTGCATTAAAATTGCTAGAGAAGATTTAGTATGACTAAGGCTACGGTCACACTGCAGGTCTTTATGCTCAATTCTGATTTTTTGCCAAGATCTGATTTTTTTGTGTGGGCGTTCACATTATTATTTAAATGCAACCCCATCAGACTCCGGTGTGAATGATCTACAGCTATGAAATGGCCCGCATGTGCAGAAGAAAACGTAATGTCAGACACATCGTTGTGTTTGGGGGACAGAACTTCTTTACCCTGATGCAGCGCAGTAAAATAAAATGTTAAAATCATAAATATGAGACCAGCTCCCTTCCTCTACTGTGATCAGCTCTGCTTTAACAGAAATGATCGATTAAATGGCTCTCTTTAAAATGAGACCCCATGTCTCAATGAGATTACCTATATAAATAAGGTTAATAATAAACTACACGGCTCATTCCAGCGGCATGGTCCTGCTGCAGGAAGGAGATGCCGCAAGAGACTCCCATCTCCTGTGTGTCCTCCTATCTGGCCATTCTGCTCCACCGTCATGTCCATGTTAACTTTACATTTTAGAGGTTACAGCAGCCAGGACTCACAGTGTGCTGTTTACAGGGGAAAAGGAATTTGCAGCGTCAACTAAATGTGCCGTTAGTGCACCTGCTTGTCTCACGGTTTCAGCCCCGACGCGCCCACCACCACCACCACCGAAATTTTGAAGTTATTGTGCAGTTGAAGCTGACAAAATTACAATCCAGTGATAAAGGGAACAAGATTGATTAAAAAGAGAGCACAAATCAGCTGTGTCTTCCGTGCTTGCTACATCTTCCACAGCAGAATTGTAGCATCTGTCTCACTTCAATGAGGAAAAAGTCGGATGAAATGCGACATGACAGTTCAGACTGAGGTCGCTTTGGAAAATATCAGATACATATCCGAATTAGTACCACATATGAAAGTGGCCTGGGTCTGGTGTGAAAAAATTGGATATGTGTTGTTCAGACAGTCATTAAAAATCAGATACGGGTCACTCTTGGGCAAAAAAATCAGAATTGAGCATTAAAACCTGCAGTGTGACCGTAGCCTAAGAGCCCCAGTTCAGACGCAGGTTAGCTCAGATGATACCTAGCAACTAGTAGCCTAGTCTACAGCCATCGGCAGATTGAAGTAACAACAGATGTAACTTTTAAGGATTATGACAGTGAGTTGTCAACTACATACAGTCGTAAAGAGTGAATCACTTCTTGTGTGCTAAATGGGGCTTGATTTTGGCTGAACATAATAGCTATATAGACAAAAATCATATTGTGCACACAGTTGTGATTGTGTATTTTTTTCCTCGCAAGTTGGACATTTTAAGTTTAGAGTCTTGGAGGACTGATCCACTTTGCCTCCCAACTTGAAGTAGTAGTACTTGAAAGTTTGTGAACCCTTTAGAATTTTCTACATTTTTTTTATAAATATGACCCAAAACATAACCAGATTTTCACTCAAGTCCTCAAAGTAGATAAAGAGAACTCAGTTAAATAAATGAGACAAAAACATGTACTTTTTCATTTATTTATTGAGGAAAATGATCCAATATTACATATCTGAGAGTGGCAGGTAATTTGAAGGTGAAATTAGAGTCAGCTGTTTTCAAACAATGGGATGACAATCAAGTGTGAGTGGACTGCTTTATTTAAAGAATCATTTATTTAAAGATCTAAGTGTCAACACATATTTGTGGAAGTGTATCATGGCACAAATAAACAAGATTTCTGAGGACCTCAGAAAAAGGGTTGTTGATGCTCACCGGGCTGAAAAAAGATACAAAACCATCTCTAAAGAGTTTGAACTCCACCAATTCACAGTAAAACAGATTGTTCACAAATGGAGGAAATTTAAGAAAATTGTTACCATCCCCAGGAGTGGTTGACCAACTAAGTTCACTCCAAGAGCAAGGTGTGTAATAGTCACAAAGGACCCTAGGATAACTTCTAAGCAACTGAAGGCCTCTCTGGCATTGGTTAATGTTAATGCTCATGAGTCCACCATCAGGAGAACACTGAACAACAATTGTGTGCATGGCAGGGTTGCAAGGAGAAAGCCACTGCTCTCTAAAAAGAACATGGCTGCTCATCTGCAGTTTGCTAAAAATCATGTGAAGGCTATTGGAAGAATGTCTTGTGGATGGATGAGATCAAATAGAACTTTTTGGTATGAATGAGAAGCATTATGTTTGGAGAAAGGAAGACACTGAATTCCAGCATTAGATCCTTATCCCATCTCTGAAACATGGTGGTGGTATTAACATGGTTTGGGCCTGTTTTGTTGCATCTGGGCCAGGGTGACTTGCCGTCATTGATGGAACAATAAATTCTGAATTATACCGGCAAATACTAAAGGAAAATGTCAGGACATATGTCCATGAACTGAATCTCAACAGACAGTGGGTCATGCAGCAAGACAATGATCCTAAGCACACAAGTTGTTCTACTAAAGAATGGTTAAAGAAGAATAAAGTTAATGTTCTGGAATGATCAAGTGAAAGTCTCCAAGCTGCCTTTTATTTCAAAAATATTGGAGAAAATAGTTTATTTCCAGTTGAAGGCTTTTTTGGATGAACATGATATTCTGGAGGTGTTCCAATCTGGTTGTAAAACCCTACATAGTACAGAGTTAGCACTATTAAGGGTTTTAATGACATCCTTTTGATGTCTGATTCTGGTGATTATGTGGTTCTTGTTCTGCTAGACCTACTCGCCACTTTTGATACAGTGGACCATGAAATTTTAATTTCTTGCCTGCAGTATCTTGTGGGTATTTCTGGTACTGCATTAGAATGGTTCAGGTCCTATTTAACTGATAGAACCATGTCTGTAAGCCTTGCTGGTTCTGAATCCTCCTCTGCTTCCCTGTCATGTGGTGTGCCACAGGGCTCAATTTTAGGACCTCTGCTCTTTTCACCTTATCTGCTTTCACTGGGTTCAATTCTTAGAAAGCATGGCATCTCCTTCCACTATTATGCTGATGACTGTCAGGTCTATGTTCCAATAAGGCAGAAGGAGGCTTTGTCAATCAAATCACTTCTTGAATATCTTAATGACATTAAAGATTGGATGGCAGTGAACTTCTTAAGTTTTAATGAAAAGAAGACTGAAGTGATTGTGTTTGGACCCAGTGGCTCCTGTGAGTCCCCCCCTCCCTGTTGACTTGGGTCCCTTGACAGGATTTGTCCAACCTACTGTCACTAATCTGGGTTTTAAGATGGACAGTGATTTTAAACTAGATCGTCAAATTGCTGCAGTTGTGAAGTGCAGCTTTTTTCTTTTAAGGCAACTGGCAAAGGTTAAACCCATTCTCTCTAAACAGCACTTTGAGACAGTAATCCATGCCTCATGCCTTCATCACATCTCGGCTGGATTACTGTAATGCACTTATTTTGGAGTCAGCCAGTCTTCCCTCGCACGTCTCCAGTTGGTTCAGAATGCTGCTGAACGTCTTTTAACTGGAACACGTAAGAGGGACCACATTATACCTATTTTAGCTTCCCTCCTGTGGCTGCCTGTGCATTTTAGGGTTCATTTTAAAATTCTTTTATTTGTTTTTAAATCATTGAATGGCCTTGCCCCTCCTTACCTCTCTGAGCTTCTTTACTTTTACACTCCTGCTCGGTCTCTCAGGTCAGCTTATCAGCTGCTCCTGGAGATACCAAAATCAAAGAGGAAGCTCAGAGGGGACAGCTTTTTCTGTTGCTGCTCCTAAACTATGGAACAGTCTTCCTTCGCCTATTAGACAGGCTCCTTCACTGTCCACTTTTAAAACTTATCTTAAAACTCATTTTTACTCCTTGGCCTTCAACCCAGCATGAGACATCGATTGTATTTGTTTTATTGCTTTTATTATACTACTGCATACCCGTGCATGCCCGTAGAAACCTGTGCATGCCCGTAGAGGGGATGCATTGGAACAGAACTCTTGCCAGTTACAGGACAGTTGGTATAGCAACACAGCACTAAGTGGCAATCACATGTGACAGCTTTTGTATGCAACAAAACATAAAAATCACACAAAATATGTCCTGCCATCTGGGGCTGTTTGCCCCTGGTTGTTACTTCTTCTCCTGCCTGTCATTGTTCTGTGCTATATTGCTTACCTGTGTCTATATATACAGTATGTCTTGTAGGGAGTCATGTGCTCTGTCTATGTGCCGTCATATAGACATCATCTGGTGGGTCTTCTTCTTCTACGTTCAGACCACTGAAGGGTCTCCTCCTGTCTCAGAAGGCTGTGTTGTTCACAGTCATGCTTGAGGCGTACTGGTGGAACCTGAGGTGTTTCATGTTCACGGTATCCTTTCTGATGTCCAGCAGTTCTCCTCATTCTATTGCTCTCCATCTGGTGGGTCTTCTTCTTCTTTGTTCAGACCACTGGTTGAGGGATAGGTGCGTTGTAATTCCAGTTCATGGGCACGATCCTGAAAAAGTGGCTTTCGACCCTGTTCAGGAAGGCCCGTGCATTTTTTTTTTGTTTTTTTTTTTTGTTACTTATTTGTACCCGTAGGTAGATTTGGTTTGCAGTCTGGTGACAAGCCACCGGCTGCTGGTCGCTGCGTGCGCGAGCGCCCTAAACCTACATGTTTTTGGCATGCCCGTAGAAACCAAGAAACTGGAGCACCCGGAGAAAATCAACGCTTTGCTTGGCATTTTACACATTTGTAGTGTAGACTGGCATTCATCAAGGTTACACATTTGCCGTCATATAGGCATGGTGAGTCGTCCTATGATGCCTGAGTTCATAGGACGCACTATGATGATGAGGCAGAGATCATAGGCCGTCCTATGATGTCCTAGAAACGTGCTTTAAAGTCTGTCATACCCTATGCTGGTGAAGGGTGTCCTCCTGTCTCAGATGGGTGCGATGTACTGCTGGAACCTCAGGTGTTTCATCTTCATGGCATCTTTTCTGACGTGCAGCAGTTGTCGTCATTCTGTTGCTCTCCATCTGGTGGGTCTTCTTCTTCTTCTTCTTCGTTGAGACCACTGGTTGAGGGATAGGTGCATCATAATTCCAGTTCATGGACAGGATCATGAAAATAAATCTGAGCAAAAAGAGTTCATAGGACGTCCTATGATGTTCAGGCAGAGATCATACGCTGTCCTACGATGTCCTATGAACGTGACAGACACACACAGACACACACACAGAGCTTTTCTTGCTTTTATAGAGTGTGACATCATAAAGACACATAGTGTCCTATGATGCCTGAGTTCATAGGACGTCCTGTGATGTTCAGGCAGACATCATAGGCCATCCTATGATGTTCTGTGAAGCGTGACACACACACAGAGATTTCTTGCTTTTTTAGAGTGATGACTGTCTATACCTTTTTAGTTGCATTTTACTGTTTTTTATGTCCTTTTTATTTTATCTATTCCTGATGTACAGCACTTTGTATCAGCTGTAGTTGTTTTTAAAGTGCTTTAGAAATAAAGTTTGATTGATTGAAAGTCCTGACCTTAATCCAATTGAGATGTTGTGGAAGGACCTGAAGTGAGCAGTTCATGTGAGGAAACCCACCAACATCCCAGAGTTGAAGCTGTTCTGTACAGAGAAATGGGCTAAAATTCCTCCAAGCTGATGTGCAGGACTGATCAACAGTTACCAGGAATGTTTAGTTGCAGTTATTGTTGCAAAAGGGGTCACAACAGATACTGAAATCAAAGGTTCACAAGCTTTTGCCACTCACAGATATGCAATATAGAATAATTTCCCTCAATAAATAAATTAAAAAGTAAAAGTTTTTTGTCTCATTTATTTAACTGGGTTCTCTTTATCTACTTTGAGGACTTGTGTGAAAATCTTGTTATGTTTTAGGTCATATTTATGCAGAAATGTAGAAAATTCTAAAGGGTTCACAAACTTTCAAGCACCACTGTACCCAAAAGAAGAGCTACAGTTTTGGTATTTAATCCTATCTTCTCAGGAATGGTTAAATGGGTGAAATTTATTTGTTCACAGTATCAGGTGTTTGAGCATCCATTGACACTTTTAAAGAGTTAAACTTGTTCTCAAAGAGTTAAACCCACTTTGAGACCTCCAGCTACAGTGCAGAGAGGAGACACACACACACGCACCCTCCTCCTCCACTAAACGTCTCATCAGGCCAGGTAAACAGAGCACTGAGGAATATCAACCCCCATAAGGCAGCAGCACCAGACAACATCCCTGGACGGGCTCTCAGAGCACGTGCTGCCAAGCTGACTGACATTCTCACATCCATCTTCAACCTCTCCCTCAACCAGAACATAGTCCCCTTCTGCTTCAAAACCACAACCATCGTCCCCCTCCCCAAAAAGAGCCCGCCGACCTGTCTGAATGATTACAGGCTGGTAGCACTCACTCCAATCATCATGAAATGCTTCGAGAGAGTGGTGTTGCCCCTCATTCAGGACAGCATACCAGATACCCTGAACCCTCTGCAGTACGCCTACCGACCCAACAGGTCCACCTCAGGTGCCATTGTTGCAGCACTCCATTATTCTCTCTCCCACCTGGAAAATAAAGACTCCTACATCAGGATGCTCTTTGTCAACTACAGCGCCGCCTTCAACATGGTCATCCCCCACAAACTCACCGACAAACTGTCTTTACTTGGCCTGCACCCCACCCTCTGTGACTGGCTACTGGACTTTCTGTCTGGTAGGCCCCAGTCTGTCAGGATGGGTAACAGGACCTCAGCCAGTATCATCACGGACACAGGTGTCCCACAGGGTTGTGTTCTCAGCCCCATCCTCTACAGCCTCTTCACCCATGACTGTGTTGCCTCCCACAAGGACAATATCATCTTAAAGTTTGCGGGTGATGAGGCAGTGATAGGACGCATCACTGATGATGATGAAGCATCCTACAGGAGGGAGGTAGACAGCCTGGTGTCATGGTGTGAGGACAACAACCTCACCCTCAACACGGACAAGACGAAAGAGATGATAGTGGACATGAGGAAGGGGAGGAGGATACCCTATCGGCTGCTGTTCATCCGGAAGCTTGAGGTGGAGAGGGTGAGCAGCTTTAAATATCTGGGCATCCACATCAACGAGGACCTTACGTGGGCACTCAACACCACAGAGCTGGTTAAGAGAGCTCAACAGTGGCTATATTTTCTGAGGAGGCTGAAGAAGTTTGGCATGTCCCCCAAGACCCTCAACAATTTCTGCAGCTGCATCATCGAGAGCATTTTGACCAAGTGCATCACTGTGTGGTATGGAAGCACTACTGCCCTGGACCGCAAACGCCTGCAGAGAGTGGTGAAGACAGTGAAGAAGATCATCAGGACTCCACTCCCCTCTCTGCAGAGCATCTACAAACGCAGAGTCCAAAAGAGAGCTGCCGCCATCCTCCAGGACCCCACCCACCCCCAGCACAGAATGTTCACACTTCTACCCTCAGGACAGAGGTACAGAAGTGTGAAATGCAGGACATCCAAACTAAAAAACTCATTCTTTCCCACTGCCATCAGACTCCTGAATAAATAACAAACTGCAGCACAGCTTTGCAAATAAGAATTCACACACTGGTTGCTAAATTTGCACATTGCTCACTTGCACAGTGTACATAGTCACACCCCGTCTCATGTCCATGTCATCTCTGCTGCTAAATTATCATTGTACAGTCTACTGGGTATTATCATTACAGAGAAATTCTCACACTGGGTGCTAATTTGTACATTGCTTATTTGCATACTGTGCATAGGCTTATGCCATCTCAGGTTCAAATCCTCTCTGATATTAATATACCATTGTCCATTACAGTCACCCAGTGAATTTTCAATTTTCATTCTTCTTGTTTCCTCTAGCTTAACTGCTTTAACTGTCCTAATTGTCTAATGTGTGTAAATTAGTATTCATTTCATTTCATTTTATTATTTATTTGAACATCAAGACAAAAAAATTAAAAACAAGGAATCAAAAACCAAGAAAAAAATGAATAAACATAACAGAAAAAAAATGCCTTGTTCAAAAGGAGCGGGAAGAAGCCGACGCTTATATAGTCCCACCCCTTCTCCATAACCAATAACTTAAATCATTCTAGTCATTATCCATACTATAATTACATTCATTATACAATGCCATAATATATAATGCATTTTATAATTAAATTATGCAATAGAAATAATACAACAGTGATAGTTTATAGTGACAATAATGCCAACATCTAATAATAATTGTAATAATAATAAGTAAATACTTCTGGTACGTTAATACAATTATAGACAATATTACCGTCATCATAATCACCATATATACCACCATATACCCCCACATGGCTTACAATACCTAGGCGCAATAAATAACCCTATATTCTCGTTGGCCTCCGTCGGTCTATGATGACCACGGAAGAGAATCCTAAACGTCTACTCTGCTGGAACAGCACCGCCTGTGGCTGAACAGGCCGATGCGCGAATGGCAGTCCCTGTCACACAGGTCGCACTTGTGGGTGGTCTCTGTGCTGCTGGGTCTGTGGCGGTTCTTCCTGCGGGTCCTTTTTTCATCTGCTGCAGCAGTCAGTCTCTCTTCACCCGCCTTGAGCTGTCTGGTCAGGGTGCCTCTCCATTTGGAGCGGTCCGTTGCAAGGTCCTCCCAGCGCTCTGTGTTGATCTCCAGGGCCTTCATGTCTCTCTTGCAGATGTCTCTAAAGCGCAGCTGTGGGCGGCCAACATCTCTCCTGCCATTCGCCAGTTCTCCATAGAGGACGTCTTTGGGGATTCTGTCATCCTCCATACGGTGAACGTGGCCTAGCCAGCGGAGCCTGCGCTGCCTGAGTAGAGTGAACATGGAGGGAAGGCCGGCGCGGGACAGAACTTCTGTGTTGGGCACTTTGTCCTGCCAGGATATGTCCAGGATGTGGCGAATGCAGTGCAAATGGAAGGAGTTCAGTCTCTTTTCCTGCCGGGCGTATGTTGTCCACGTCTCACTCCCATAGAGCAGTGTGCTGATGACGCAGGCATTGTACACTGCCATCTTCGTCTTGACAGAGAGTTTGGGATTCTCCCACACTCGTGTGGTGAGGCGAGCGAGTGTGAAGGTTGATTTTCCAATCCTCTTGTTGATCTCTGTATCAAGGGAGAGGTTGTTGCTGATCGTGGACCCCAGGTACGTGAACTGATTCACGACCTCCAGCTCGTAGTCGTCGATGGTGATGGTTGGTGGTGCTTCCGTGCCTTGCGCCAAGACGTTAGTCTTCTTCAGGCTGATGGTAAGCCCGAAGTCCTTGCATGCCTGGGAGAAGCGGTCCATCAGGGTCTGAAGCTCCTGCTGTGTGTGGGTTGTGACTGCAGCATCGTCTGCGAACAGCATGTCTCTGATTAGAGCCTCGCGTACTTTGGTTCTGGCTTTCAGGTGGGCGAGGTTGAAAAGCCTGCTGTCAGATCTTGTGTGCAGGTAGATTCCCTCTGTTGCTGTGCTGAAGGCATGCCTCAGGAGCATAGCAAAGAAAATCCCAAAGAGGGTTGGCGCAAGTACACAGCCCTGTTTCACTCCGCTGTGTATGTTGAATGGCTCTGAGATGTTGCCATCGTGCTGCACTATCCCCTGCATGTTGGTGTGAAACGATTTGATGAGGCTTTGCAACTTTGGTGGGCATCCTATCTTTGGCAGGATCTTGAAAAGGCCCTCTCTGCTGACCAGATCGAACGCTTTGGTGAGGTCGATGAAGGCGACGTACAGGGGCATGTTCTGTTCTCTGCATTTCTCCTGGAGTTGGCGGATGGAGAATATCAAGTCTACCGTCGATCGCTCAGCGCAGAAGCCACACTGAGACTCGGGGTAGACACGTTCAGCAAGCTTCTGTAGATGAACGAGAACAACTCGTGCGTAGACTTTGCCAACAACGCTGAGGAGGGAGATGCCCCTGTAGTTGTTGCAGTCGCTTCTCTCCCCTTTGTTTTTGTAGAGGGTGATGATCTTGGCGTCCCTCATGTCCTGTGGTATGGCACCTTCCTTCCAACACTGGCAGAGGACGTCATGCAATGGCAGCAGTAGGGCGGTCTTGCAGTGCTTGATCAGGTCAGGGGGTATGCCGTCATTGCCGGGTGCCTTGCCAGTGGCCAAGCTATCAATGGCCTTGCTGAGTTCGTCGATGGTTGGCTCGGCGTCAAGTTCGTCCATGGATGGCAGGCAGTCGATGGCATCAAGGGCTGACGGTGTCACGGTGTTCTGTCTGGAGTAGAGGTCGGAGTAGTGTTCCACCCATCTCTCCATCTGCTTGTTCTTTTCTGTGATCATCTCCCCAGTGGAGGATTTGAGGGGGGCCGTCTTGCTCTGAGCCGGACCAAGTGCTTTCTTGATGCCGTCGTACATACCACGGATGTTCCCTGTTATGGCAGCGGTTTGAATGTCTTGGCTGAGCTGAGTCCAGTACTCGTTGGCACAGCGCCGAGCAGTCTGCTGAACTTTGCTTCTCGCAGCCCTGAGAATCTGGAGATTCTTCTCGTTTGGGTACTTCTTGTACTCAGCAAGTGCTGAGCGCTTGGCTTCAATGACGGGGGTCATCTCAGTCAACTTGGCATCAAACCAGTCCTGTGACTTTGAGGTCTTCCTCCCAAAGGTAACCAAGGCTGTGCGGTGGATGGTGTTTTGCAGCTCTTCCCACTTCTGCTTTGCAGATTCTCCTTCTTGTGGTACACCAAGTTCCTTCTCAAAGGTGGAGGCAAACTGCTCAACAAGTTCTGGTTGAGCCATCTTGCTGGTGTCAATCCGTGCCTTTCCAGGCTGTCTAGCACGATGGAATTTCTTCAGCTGCAGCTTGACCTTGCAACACACCAATGAATGGTCTGTGTCGCAATCTGCACTCTGGAACGAACGAGTGATTAGCACGTTCTTCAGTGAGGTACGCCTGGTCAGGATCAAGTCCAGCTGGTGCCAGTGCTTTGAGCGCAGATGTTGCCAGGAAACCTTGTGTTAGGGCTTGGTCTTGAAGAACGAGTTTGTGATGCACAGATCGTGATATGTGCAGAACTCGAGCAGCCGCTGTCCGTTGTCGTTCATTCTGCCCACGCCAAAAGGTCCAAGACAGGAGGGCCAGGAGTCGTGGTCAGCACCCACTCTGGCATTGAAGTCTCCAAGGAGAATGAGTTGTTCAGAGTTGGGGATGATCCTGACAGTTGTTGCGAGATTCTCGTAGAACTCGTCTTTTGCCTCTGGTGTGGCTGTCAGTGTTGGGGCATACACACTGACGAGGGTGACTGGGCCTTGAGTGGTGTTCTGGCGGAGGGTGAGGAGTCGTGCAGAGCCAGTGATGCCCGGTTCCACCATCTTCAGCAAGGTGTTCTTCACTGCGAAGCCCACTCCGTGTTCCCTGTGTTCGTCACTGCCCTTTCCCTGCCAGTAGAACGTGTAGTCCTTCTCTCTCAGTGTGCCTGCATCAGCCAACCGTGTTTCCTGGAGAGTGGCGATATCCACTGCCAGTCTCTTCAGCTCATTATTGATGATGGCAGTCTTCCTGGTGTCGTTGATGTCCTTGAGGTTAGCAGCGAGTCCTGTCATCATAGTGTGGACGTTCCAAGTTCCCAGTTTTAGAGTTGGTCTCTTTTGTTTTATTGTCTTGCCTGGTGCGAAGGTTCTCAGCCTGCTGTTCGGATTTCTCCTCATCCCCATGCACCCAATGAGGAAAGCAAGCTGTGGCGGGACAACACCTTATTGGCTGGGGGCTGCCCAGCTTGAGGCGGGCGGTAGCTGTCCAGTGAGATCCAATGATCCCTCCCACCGTCGGGAACAACCCCTGGCGCCGCGCTCTACGCCAATTGAGCGGTGGCTTGTAACTGGTAACTGTCATTCCCCGTGTTTTGTCGACGCCAAAGGCGAAGCTGGAGTGTCTTCTCCAGTGATCCAGTGTTCTACCTTCCAGCGTTGGGCGTTGGTAGGATTCAAGCCTGGGCAGGAAGATATGGAGGACAAGATGTTGCCCATGCAGCATGTCCCCCCTCTCCACGTCACTGATGAATCCAAAGGAACAGCAAGGCTGCTACAGTTTGGCACCAGCGCCGTTGCAGGTGCTGCCAGAACGATGTTGAGCACAACATAGAACTGCCTTAGGGGCTCCGACTCCGGATTTTTCCTCAGGGTTGACTCCCGAAGCCTTTCCCGTGACCGGGTATGCCGCAAGGCAGCGGAGGTTTGAAATCAGGGTTGACCTTCCCCTAGATGGGCTACCTTCCCAGGTTGACGAGCCACCATCTACCCAAAGCATCTGGTTTTAAGGCACCAGAGATCCGCCCTCGCCCCTTCTCCTATTAGTAAAAGCAGTTCCGCCGGGCTTAGAGACTAAACCACACGGGCAGGCTAGGAGTTGGACTTAGTTGTTAGAGGCTTTTCGAGATGCACGCCATAAGGAGCATTTTATGAGCACTGGGAGCTTAACCCCAGTGCCGCTCCTGGCTCTGACAACCTTGGAACCAACCGTATAATATTACCCATAATAATAGGTAGCCATATATTAATTACAATAATAACAATAATAATATCACCTGGCCTATATAATACTTTAAATAATTCCATCCTAAACAACAATCATAATACTATAATACCGTGGTAATATTCTAGTACCGGAGTGGTGGCTCAGTTGGTAGAGCATCCGCCCCACACCCGGGAGGCAGGGGTTCAAATCCCGGCCGGGTCATGCCGAAGACCATATAAAAGTGGAACTTCCTGCCGTCCAGCTTGGTGCTCAGCAATAATGGAATGGAGGAGGGAAATTTGTGGCGGCGCCTTGCATGGCAGCGGCCCTATGATTCTACACTTGGGGTGTGTGTGATTAACACAGTAGATAGGTAAAACACAATCTCGTTCTTCTGTAAATGATTGGATGTACAGTTGAATGACAATAAGGGTGATAGTAATAATGATATCAATAATAATGGTACTCGGCATATATATTCAACAATAACTCAGCATATATACGTATATACACTACTGTTTGAAAGTTTGGGATCACTTAGAAATTTCCTTTTTTTGAAAGAAAAGCACTTTTTTTCAATGAAGATAACTTTAAACTAATCAGAAATACACTCTATACATTGCTAATGTGGTAAATGACTATTCTAGCTGCAAATGTCTGGTTTTTGGTGCAATATCTACATAGGTGTATAGAGGCCCATTTCCAGCAACTATCACTCCAGTGTTCTAATGGTACAATGTGTTTGCTCATTGCGTCAGAAGGCTAATGGATGATTAGAAAACCCTTGTGCAATCATGTTAGGTCTGCAATGCTGTAATTGCTGCAAATGGAGGATTCTTTGACAAAAGCAAAATTTGATGGAAAAAATTATTATTTCAAATACAAATCATTATTTCTAACCTTGCCAATGTCTTGACTATATTATCTATTCATTTTACAACTCATGGTGGTAAATAAGTGTGACTTTTCATGGAAAACACAAAATTGTCTGAGGTGACCCCAAACTTTTTGAATGGTAGTGTATATGTATATATATATATATATACTGTATATATATATACTGTATATACACACACACACACACACACACACATATACAGTATATATATATATATATATATATATATATATATATATATATATATATATATATATATATATTCAACGATAACAACAATAACAACCATTCTTCATTGACGAGACATTACAATATTACTGTCCTTTATTTTTATATTGTTCAAGAATCATTTCTTTATACACTACCGTTCAAAAGTTTGGGGTCACCCAGACAATTATTTTGTGTTTTCCATGAAAAGTCACACTTATTTACCACCATGAGTTGTAAAATGAATAGAAAATATAGTCAAGATATTGACAAGGTTAGAAATAATGATTTATATTTGAAATAATAATTTTTTCCTTCAAACTTTGCTTTCGTCAAAGAATCCTCCATTTGCAGCAATTACAGCATTGCAGACCTAACATGATTGCACAAGGGTTTTCTAATCATCCATTAGCCTTCTGACACAATGAGCAAACACATTGTACCATTAGAACACTGGAGTGATAGTTGCTGGAAATGGGCCTCTATACACCTATGTAGATATTGCACCAAAAACCAGACATTTGCAGCTAGAATAGTCATTTATCACATTAGCAATGTATAGAGTGTATTTCTGATTAGTTTAAAGTTATCTTCATTGAAAAAAAGTGCTTTCTTTCTAAAATAAGGAAATTTCTAAGTGACCCCAAACTTTTGAACGGTAGTGTATGTTGATTTGAATATATGGATGTTTGAACATTGCCTGTGTTTCTCCCCCAACCCATTCCACAATTTTAATTTTAATTCATTAGTATTAGTACTTAGTATTAAAGTCTGTTTAAGGTGTCCTAATTGCCTAATGGGTGTTATTAGTGTGTGTTATTAGTATTCATTAGTATTAGGTGTGTTATTACCTTATTAGTATTGATGTGTATCTATTACCTTGGCATTCGTTCGGCAAGCAGAGTAAGAATTTCATTGCTCAGGAAATGTTGCATTTCTTAACTGTGCACATGATAATAAAGTCTCTGAATCTTGAATCTTGTCACATTTACTTAAAAAAAAACCCAGATATTAGAAATGATCCAAAGATGCTGGGATAGGCTCCCCCGCCCCCCAGCAACCCAAAAAGGATTTAGCATAGAAGGTGAATGAATGAATGAATGATATAGAAATTACCCTAGCTTTTCAGCTGCTAACATTCAAACCCAATATAGCTTGATTGTTGTAAATGCTGCTTTAATTTAGGATCGAATCTACTCTGTGTGTTGCAACTTTCAGTACATAACAGCAACACTCTCTTAAATACAAAACTGTGTACTGAGACTACACTGCTGTTCTCCCTACACGAGAAAAGTGTGATCAATCCAGACATGCTTCTTTGCTGAACTACTGAGTAGCTTTTTATTTAGACCTAATTGTTTTTGTTTCAGATGAAGTTAGCCACCTCTATGATACTCCCACATAGGTGTTTTCACTTGTATCGCCTGATTACACCTCCTTCAGGACTGTGTGGAGGAGTGCAAACTGTGCTTGATTCACATGAGCATCACTCTCCTGTTAATCTTGTTACACCTGTTACAATAGTGAAACTTTTACATTGTTGTTAGTACATACAAATAGCTTGATCACTTAAGATAATGCATTAAAAATAAGTTCTGTCACCATAATTCCAAAGTTTCTGTCAGGTTAGAGACACTAATTAACTATTTGTCTCGCAATACAGAAGGAGCAGAAGTCTCCCTCATGTTTCAGTCCATTTTAACTGTATCTAATCAGCATTTCTTAAAGATGTTTTGTCTGAAAGGTGAAAAACACAAGTCAGCTGAGGCAAAACTTAGATTGTTATGAACAAAATGTCTCAACCACTGCTGAATATCATCAAAAATTATTCAAAATATTATTAATAACTGATTAATGAACACAGAATTTAAAATGTCATGAGTCTTTTTTTCTAGATATACTCCACATAGAGTTTTAACGTACACTGGGTAATGCTTTAGACTTTTTGACTAAATAACCATCCATTCATCATCTACCGCTTAGCTGAGGGACCGGGTCAAAGGGGCAGCAGTCTAAGCAGAGAAGCCCAGACTTCCCTCTCCCCAGCCACCTCCTCCAGCTCTTCAGAGAAGATACTAGGGTGTTCCCAGGCCAACTGAGAGACATAGTCTCTGTAGCATGTCCTGGGTCTGCCCCAGGGTCTCCTCCCAATGGGACGTGTCCAAAACAACCCACATGGGAGGCATTCAGGAGGCATTCTAATCAGATGCCCAAACCACCTCACCTTTTCCTTTCGATATAGAGAAGCAACGGCTCTACTCTGAGCCTCTCCTGGAAAACTGAGGGTGAGTCCAGTATTCCTACAGAGAAAACTCATTTCAGCTGCTTGTAGCAGCGATCTCATTCTTTTGGTCATTACCCAAAGTTCATGACTATAGCTGAAGGTAGGAATGTAAATTGGCTGGTAAATCAACAACTTTTTTTTTTTCCACAATATCTTTATTGAACCTTTTTTTTTTTTTTAACAAACATGATACAAACAATCAAACACTAACGCTAAAGTACTACAAAAAAAAAAAAAATGCACTAAAAACACCAACAACCACCAACAAAATCAAGTCTTCAACAATGCTCCTCTGTTTAGTCTAGACAATCCAATACATAAGTATACATATTATGTTCACCAGTTTGGAATTTACAAGGTCCACACACATCATTCACCTTCTTCTTCAAGAGTTATGTTTAATTTTTTTACATAATCAATAAAAGGTCTCCATATATTCTCAAACACAATTTCCTTTGATTTCAGTATATATGTTATTCTTTCTAATGGAAGGTTTGTTAACATCTGTCTTAACCACTGAGTCACATCTGGTCTATGAGTCTTTTTCCATAATAGTGCAATACATTTTTTGGCATTAAGCAAACTGAGGTCTATGAATGTTCTTTCACTTTTATTAAAATTATGCTTTTCTGGGTACAGACCCAACAAAAACAGTTTAGGATTCAGTATGATTTGTTTTGAGATTATTTTTTCAATTGTTACCCTCACCTCTTCCCAAAACATTCTTATTAATCTACATTCCCATAAACAATGAAATAGGGTTCCTTTACTTTCCATGCATTTTGTGCATGTATCTGGTATATTTTTGTTATATCTATTTAACTCCTCCGGTGTAACATACATCCGCATTAACCATTTGAAATGTATCAATTTAAGGAGTGCATTTATTGATTTGGTTTGAGCTTCTGTACAAGCCAATTCCCATTGTTCCTCTGAAATTTCAATTTGCAGATCTTCTTTCCAGTAGTTTAATCTTTTCAGTGAATTTTCACTTGAAGATAGTGTCAATGAGTTATAAAACTCTGAAATAATACCCTTTCTTTTACTATCTTTCATCATCATTTTTTCCAAGGATGAATAAATAGGTCGAGTGAGAGCTTTATTTTGATTTGATCGAATAAAGTTTCTAAGTTGAAGATATTTAAAAAAATGTGTTCTATTGAGATTAAATTTGATCCTCAGCTCTTCAAAAGACATTATGTTGTCTGCACATGGCAAATATAAATCCTGAATCTTTTGTATCCCTTTTAAATTCCATACTTTAAATACAGCGTCCGCTCTCCCTGGTTTAAAATATTGATTACCCCATATTGGACTAAATTGTGACAATAACTGTGGTTCTTTTAAATAGTTTTTAGCTTCACACCATATTTTGATCATATGCTTTACAAATGGATTTTTAACTTGTTTTTGTAATTTTTTTGCCGAATCTGAGTATATGAATATGGGAAGAGGTAAAGGTAAATTGTATGATTCCATTTCAGTCCAGTGAGGGAGATCATTTGATGAAAAATAATATGTCATAGACCTCAGTTGTGCCGACCAATAATACAACATAAAATTTGGACATTTCAGACCTCCACGATCAAATGGTAAATATAATAAAGACAGACGTAATCTAGCCCTCCTGTTGTTCCATATAAATTCCACTAACTTTTTTTTTATTCTTGAGAATAGATCTAAAGGTGGTGATAAGGGAATGTATTGAAATAAATAAAGTATTTTAGGTAAAATATTACTTTTAAGTATATTGATTCTCCCGATCATCAACATTGGTAGTGACATCCATCTCTGAGTTAACTCATTGATATCTGACATTAAGGCTTCATAGTTGACGCTGGCGACTGATTCTAGCTTAGGCATAATTTGGATTCCTAAATATTTAAACTGATTTACAACATTGAATTGATTTGCCTCAGGGGCTGGGTAATTTCTCTGGGTCTCATTTAGCATTAATATTGAAGATTTAGTTTTATTTATTTTATATCCTGATATTTCCCCAAAATTCTTTATTAAATTCAACAAGGTTGGAATTGATTTTTTTAGATTCGACATAAACAAAATTATATCATCGGCGTACAGGGAGATTTTATGTTCTGTTGGTCCAACTTTAATTCCATATATTTGTGAATGTAAACGTATCGCTATCGCTAAAGGTTCAATTGCCATAGTAAACAGTAAAGGTGAAAGTGGACAGCCTTGTCGACATCCTCTATTGATTTTTATTGGTTTTGAAATATTGTTATTTGTTAGGATTTCTGCTGTAGCATTATTGTATATTATTTGAACCCATTTTATGAAATTATTTCCAAGTCCAAACCTTTGTAGGACTTCAAAAAGAAAGGGCCATTCAACTCTATCAAAGGCCTTTTCGGCGTCCAATGATAGGAGAGCTATATCCGGTGCTTCTTTATTAAAATAAATAATATTAAATAGTCTTCTTACATTATGGAAGCCTTGTCTACCCTTTATAAAGCCATTCTGATCTCGATTAATAATATTTGGTAAAATTTCTTGTATTCGTCTTGCTAAAATTTTACAGATTATCTTAAGGTCGGCGTTTAATAGGCTTATTGGTCTCATATTTTCACATTTATTAGAGGGCTTACCTGGTTTTGGCAGCAGTATAATTAAGGCATTATTTATGTATGATGGTAAATTATTATTTTGAAATGCTTCTAAAACCATTTCCAAAAAAGGTTTTATTAATTTATTCTTAAATTTTTTATAAAGGTCAACTGGAAGACCATCTGGTCCTGCACTTTTTCCTGATTTCATATTATCAATGGCTAGCCCAACTTCTTCTTGACTAATTTTAGACTCCAATATCTCCCTGTTTTCATTTGGTATACACGGTATAGATAGTTCGTTCAAAAACCCATTTAGTTTTGTTAAATCAGGTTCATTTTTGGTATCATATAATTTTTCATGGTAATCTCTAAAGGCTCTATTAATTTCTAAAGGATCTATAACTACCTGTCCCTTACTTATAATACTGGTAATTGGTGTTTTAATTTCCAATTGTTTAATCTGCCATGCTAATAATTTTCCTGATTTTTCACCTTGTTCATAAAAAGATTGTTTCAATCTTAGAAGACTCGAGGCAGCTCTATTCGCTGATTTTTTGTCGTATTCAGCTCTCAAAATCAGTAATTCATTCTCCAACCTTGGGTCACTTCCTGCATACACTTTTTCCTGAAGACTTTTTATTTTATGTTCCAATTTAGCTCTCTCCTCTCGAGTCTTCTTAGATTTTGATCCTGTATAACTAATAATATGTCCCCTAATAAAAGCTTTGAAAGCCTCCCACTTTACACATGCTGATGTTTGTGTAGTATTGATGTCAAAGAACTCGTCTATCTGTTTTTCTATATACTTGACAAATTCCTCATCCTGAAGCCATTTATGCTGAAATTGCCATCTACCTGATTCCTTTGTCAATTTTTTATCTACATATATTAGACAACAGGGTGCATGATCAGAGATCACAATGTTATCATAAAAGCAGTTTTGAATCTTGGACCTTAATTCTGTGGAAATCAAAAAATAATCAATACGTGAGAATGTCTTGTAGGTACTGGAATAACAAGAATAGGCTTTAACTTGTGGTTTCATTTCTCTCCATATATCTAACAATCTCAATTCTTTCATAAAATGATTAATAGTCATCCTACATCCAATGTGCGTACAATCCAGTCCTGTTGATCTATCCACACCTGGATTCAATGTACAATTAAAATCCCCTGCTATTATATGTTGCCCTGTAAGTGATGATAAGATGAGAAATAAATTAGCAAAGAACTTCTGATCATCTATATTGGGACCATATAAGTTCACAAGATTTATATTTTCTAATAGCAAAGAACCTTGAATGATTACATATCTTCCAAATTTGTCTCCAATTACATTTTTCACTTGAAAAGGAACTGATTTATGTATGAGAGTCATAACTCCCCTGGCTCGGGATGAAAATGAAGAGGTGAATACACTTCCCTGCCATCTACTCCTAATTCTTTTAACATCCTCCTCTATCAGATGAGTTTCTTGTAAAAACACAATTCTTGAACCCATGTCCTTTATTTTATTCATAACTTGTTTAAGTTTTTTTAAATTTTGTAGACCTCTGCAATTCCATGAAGTTAAATTAAGATTAACACTTTGGTCCATGATCAATTGAGAGTTTGGGATTACCTTGCAGTGTAAACATGCTCATACAGAGAAGCAAAAACATGAGTGGTTGAACATTCATCCTACAAACTACACACAAACAAATTTCCCCTTCCCACACTTGTGGCAAACCCCCCAAAATCAAAAGAAAAATTCTGTCTCCCGATATAGCCATCGACCGTTCCACACCCACGGGGAACAGCCTAAGCCACTCCTTCTTCATCCTCCCAATCACCCTAACTCTACTGCTTTTAATGACGTAACATTAACTCTCCTCTGTAGTTTTCCAACTTAACTCCAAAATTTTTAACAACTTTGTACATCATAGTTTTTTTTTTTGTTTGTTTTTGTTTTTGTTTTTTTTTTTAATATATAATACAATCTATATTTTGTAAACTTACTATTTACTTCAAGTCAGTCAGATGCCTGTGCAAATGCTTAATTATTCTACCTTATATTTTGTTCATGCTTAGCTCCCACCAGTCTCTTCTTCTTCTTTGATCTTCTTGATGAACTCCTGCGCCTCCTCTGGGGTCTTGAAGATGTGGGTTCTGCCCTCATACGTGGTCAGCAGTCTCGCAGGATAGATTACACCATGACGAATCCCAAGGTTGCGCAGCTCCTTACGTACGGGATCAAACTGCTTCCTCAATTGCTGGATTCCTGTGGCCAAATCTGGGTAGAACCGCACCTGCTGGTCCTGGTGTTTAATCTCTCCTTTTTTAGCTCGTGCAGCGTTGAAGATCTTCATCCTGTCTCTGTTGCTAAGAAACTTCATAATTAAGGTCCTCGGCGGTCCCTTATCTCTCCGTGGGCCAATACGATGTGCTTTTTCCAGAACCACTGCTGATTGCAACTCCTCGCTGCCCAGCACCTCCGGAATCCACTTTTCCAGAAAGGAACATACGTCCCGACCTTCTGATTCCTCTGGAAGACCCACCAGCCTCAAATTATTCTGTCTCGACCGAGATTCCAAATCCAAAATATTATCTTCCAGAGATTTATTTTTTTTTTCCAAAGTGCGCACCTTTAATTGAAGACGGGTGACGTCATCTTCAGCACTAGCGAGACGGAGCTCCATCTGCGCCGTTCGTTCTACACAGTCACCCAATTCCTTTCTTATTCCTTCCAACGCTGTCATAATCCCATCAAATCTAGAGGAAAAGTCTGCTCTCATTGAACTCATGGCAGCCATCAGCGCATCTGCGCCATTCCCCGCAGATATCGCAGCGTTGCCAGCCTCCTCCGCTATATATGGAGTTTTGTTTACTGCGTCACAGACCTGAAAGTCCGTTAATTTGGACTGTTTCGGCGGCTCGCTTTTTCCTTTTCCTGGTTTTCCAGCCTTAGGCTTCGCCGACATATCTTCGCCCAAATGCTGGGATACGTTCTGTCCCAAATGAGAGTTATTTGCCGATTTTTTTTTTTTTCCAGGAGCAGAGCAGAGCGAGACACATCCGTCCTACGTGGCAGCCATAACCGGAAGTCAAATCAACAACTTTGCTTGAGATATCAGCTCCCTCTTCACCACAACATACTGGTCCGCTGTTCCAATCCATCTGTCAATCTCCCGCTCCATTCTCCCCTGCCTCATGAATAAGACCTTGAGATACTTAAATTCTTACACTTGGGGCAGGACCTTGTCCCCAACCTGCAGAAGACTATGCACCCTTTACCAGCTGATCACCATGGACTTGAACTTGGAGGTATTGATTCTCATTAGGCCATTGCTTGATGAAGCCAACAGGCCAATATCATCTGAAAACAGCAGAGATGAGATCTCGTGGTCACCGAACATGACAACCTCCATTCCTTGGCTGCAACTAGAAATCCTGTCCATAAATACTATGAACAGGATCGGTGACAGAGGGCAGCCCTGGCAGAGTCCAACTCTCAATAAGAATGAGTTTGACTGATTGTTGGCAATACCAACCAAACTCTCGCAACTGAACAGCTCATAGCAACAAGCCAGATACCCCACGCTCCCAAAGCAATCCCCACAAGAAACCATGAAGGATCCAGTTGAATGGTTTCTCCAAGTCCAGAAAACACATGTAGACTGGTTGGGAAAACTCCTAAGAACCCTTGAGAATCCTTGAGAGGGTGAAGAGTTGGTCCAGTGTACCACAACCAGGAAGAAACCCACATTACTTCTCTTGAATATGAGGTTCCACCACCGGCCAAACTCTCCTCTCCATTACCCTGGCATAGACCTTCCCAGGGAGCCTGAGGAGAGTGATCCCTCTAAAACTGGATCACATTCTCCGGTTCCCCTTCTAAAAGGGTTGAACAACCACCCTAGTTTGCCATACCAAAGGTACTGTCCCCAGTACAGTGCCAGCACCTCTGACCAAATAACATTTTTCAAGGTCAGTGTTCACTCAAACTTTTAAAGTACTCTTACAGGACTCATTTTGGGTCAATTAAAATACTTCAATGTCAATCCATGCTGCAATCAAAACAGCTGTAATGACCACAACTACAATAATTATTCTAACATTTTTTTTATTTTAAACATCTGTGGCAGCCTGAACATACAATGGTTTTCTGTTGTCAGCAGAAATTTCAGCTGTCTTCCTTCTGAGATCAGTGGTTCTGAGAACCACTGACACATAAACCACAAATATTAAAATAATTTTAGGAAATTATTTTAATATAGTGGTAGTGCTACTTAATTGCTATCTATTTTTCCCTTTGTGTATGAACTATTAAGCACCCAAAGTTTTCTAAAGCATTCATCCATTTGCTCCTTGAGAATAAAATGTGCTTATTATCAAAGCAAAGACTTCTTCGTGAACTGCATTCTCCACCACCGATATTTAGAAATCCAAGAAAAGTGCGCTGCAGTTTCTAGAGAGTCCATTTTTCCCCATTGGCTATTACAGGCGAATATTCTCAAAAGATAAAACCAATAATATTTTTTAAAAATTCAAAAACTATACTTGTGCAAGTAAAGCTAAGGAAAGCGTCACTGTCTGTGCTGCTGTATTTACATTAGCTTGATGATAGCACTGTACCAAGCCAGGTGAAAGCCAAAAATATGAAGCAAAATTTTGATAAAGTGAAATTATATGTACAGTATGAACCTTCTATGCAAAGCCAGGAATGAGGGTAAATCTGCACCAACCTGGGGACGGGTAACCGATTAGCTGTCATCCTGACCCCAGGCAGGAAAACTCACCATGCTGGCCTCCAGCCTAAATAATGACATGGACACAGAGACATTTTTGGCTCTGGATTTCCCCCCAACAGGTACACAGCAGCTATGAACAGGTAATCCCTCTCCTCTTACCTCCCACTGACTGACTCACAGGAGAAATAACAAGAATCTTGTAGTGTTACTTCTAAAGCCATGACAGCCGATATTCCTCCTCCTCTTTTGGGAATGGTGCAGCCATAACTTGGAATATCACATGCTAGCTAAATAGCATAAGGCTATTAATTTAGCTTAGCTCAACTTTGGGATTTTTGGTGGTGGCCTGTAGTTCCCCTCATTTTTAGCAGTTCAGAAAAGTGTCACCAATTATTTCATTAGAGAATAAATTATGTCTTTTTGTGTTTTGGTGTTCTTTGTACTGGCTATATCTCAAAAGAAAAAAGTGACTCACTCAAGCAGACGTGACCATAAACAGATGGCACTGACAAAAAGGCAAGACACTGATGTGAATACAAGTCCCCAGCATGAGAGAACAGTTTTTAGTGCTGTCCTGCATCCCTTGTCCACCTCCTTATGAAGACTTTCAGTGATTTTGAAACAGTGAAATATCGTGCAACGCGGTGAATGTGACATCACCGTAAACAGTACATATTGGCCGATTGGGAGGTTGGGAACACACAACATATGTTTACGTTTTAGTAGGAGGACTTGTTGAAAATATTACCGCTGACAGTGTTGCCAGAGCTGGTGTGACAAATAAGGGACTGTCTGTGAAAACAAGTAAAAACTATAAATAACTTTCAAATAAAATACTGGATAAATTACAAAAAACCTGGAAAGAATCATTTAGTTAGACTTTTGAGTGTTCCTTCTCTTAAATTAAAATTTAATATACTATATGAGGGGGTGGGGCTGAAAAGTTCATAGTGGTCAGATTTGACCAAATGTGGTTTATTTTTCAACACAGTCTCCCCTTTGGTTCACACACTTCTTCCACTGGTGTTGCAGTGCTTGGATTCCTGCGGTTGAAAAATAAACCACATTTGGTCAAATTTGACCACTATGAACTTTTCAGCCCCCCCTCCATATAAGCTAAATAACTATATCCAACAAAAATATATATAGTATATTGAATAAAAGCTATAAATAAAGAGGATACTAGATAGATAGATAGATAGATAGATAGATAGATAGATAGATAGATAGATAGATAGATAGATAGATAGATGTACTTTATTGATCCCAAACTGGGAAATTACAGTGTAACAGCAGCATGACAGTAGACAACCAAACAACAGAAACACACACATGACAGACAAAGGGATTACCCATGGAAAGTAAAACTAACACGACTATAGAAAACCTATATACATCATAGCTTAATATATGATGACCCGTATAAACACATGAATCATCCCATTGCACAAAGAAGGACTATCAGGAGCAGAGTGAAAATGTGAGGTACTAGTTAGTCTGTAAGGTGCAGTGTGGCAGCATAGCTATGCCAGAATACAACATCACAGTGAGTTATTGTACAGTGAAATTGCATGTGGCAGTTAAGATTTCCTGTACCTGGCCGTTCGACAGCGAAGCTGTAGTAGTCTACTGGAGAAAGTGCTTCCTTGTCTATCTAGTGTGTGGTGGAGGGGGTGATCAGGATTGTCCATGATGGATCGCAGTTTATTTAGTGTTCTCCTCTCCACTACTGTCTCAAAGGTCTCCGGTCTGAGACCAATTACAGAACCAGCCCTCTTGATAATCTTGTCAAGTCTTTTGGTGTCTCTGGCCCTGATACTGCTACCCTGACAGACAGCAGCAAAGAAGATGGCGCTGGCGACAACGGTCTGGTAGAAAAGCTCCAGCATCCTGCTGCACACGTTGAAGGATCTCAGCTTTCTCAGGAAGTAGAGTCTGCTCATCCCCTTCTTGTGCGCAGCATCAGAGTTGGATCTCCAGTCCAACCCGCTGCTGATCCTGACACCCAGATTTTTGTAGTCCTCAACCACACCCACATCCTCCCCCCTAATCTGCAGTGGCTGAGAAGGCATCTTCCTCTTCCTGAAGTCAATCACCATCTCTCTGGTCTTGCTGACATTCAACCTCAGGTGATTCTGCTCCGTCCACATCACAAATCTGTCTATCAGTGCCCTGTACTCCCCCTCCTCTCCTCCTCTTATACACCCCACAACAGCTGAGTCATCAGAGAATTTCTGCTGGTGGCATGACTCTGTGTTGTACTGAAAGTCATTGGTGTATAAGGTAAAAAGAAAAGAGAGAGCACAGTCCCCTGTGGCGCTCCCGTATCACTAGCCACCACTCCAGACAAGACATTGCCCAGCCGGACAAACTGTGGTCTGCCTGTCAGGTAGTCAGTAATCCAGGAGATCATAAAGCTGTCAACCCCCATCACCCGCAGCTTCTCACCCAGCAGCAGTGGCTGGATGGTGTTAAAGGCACTGGAGAAATCAAAAAAAGTGATTCTCACAGTATCTCCTCTACCATCCAGGTGCAGATGGGCTCGTTGCAGCAGGTAGATGACAGCATCTTCAACTCCTAAATGGGGCTGATATGCAAACTGCAGAGGGTCCAGCCACGTCTTCACCTGCGGCCTCAGGTGGGCTAAGACCAGTCTCTCCAGGACCTTCATCACATGAGATGTGAGGGCAACTGGTCGGTAGTCATTCAAATCCGATGGAGATGACTTCTTGGGGACAGGAACCAGGCAGGATGTCTTCCACAGCACCGGTACTCTCTCCAGACTCAGGCTCAGGTTGTACAGGTGTTTCAGTACAGGAGCTAGTTGGTCGGCACAGGTCCTCAGGGTCCTTGTGGAGATGCCATCAGGGCCCGAAGCCTTCCGCTGACGGAGTCTCTCCAGCTGTTTCTCCACCTGATCTGTAGTCACCGTGAAGTGAGGGAGGGTCCTGGTGCCCCCTGAGGAGGAGGAGGGGGTAGATGGAGAGAGGTTCTGCACAGGAGGGTGGGTGGAGAGGGGTGCGTGGGGGTCTGGTTGTGTTGCTCAGGTGACAGACTGTGAGTTGAACCTATTAAAAAAACAGATTCAGTTCCTCAGCTCTCTCCTGGCTCCCAGATGGCTGCCCGACTCTCCCCTTGCACCCAGTTATTTGTTTCATTCCCTCCCACACATCTTTAGTGTTGTTTTGCCTGAGTTTCTCTTCCAACTTTCTCCTATAATTGTCCTTGCACCTCCTCAGCATCTCTCTCAGCTCATGCTGCACTCCCCTCAGCTTCTCCTTGTCTCCAGCCCTAAAAGCTCTCTTCTTTTTGTTCAGAAGTGCTTTCAGGTCACTGGTGACCCATGGTCTGTTGTTGGAGAAGCAGTGTACAGTCTGAGCTGGCATGGTCATGTCTTCACCGAATCTAATGCATTCTGTGATGCAGTCAGTCATATTGTCTATGTCCACCCCATGTGGTTCACAGAGTACGCTCCAATCTGTCGTCTCGAAGCAGTCCTGTAGTGCATCAGCAGCCTCCTTTGTCCACCTCCTCACAGTCCGTGTATAAGCAGGCTGCCTTTGCACAAGGGGGACATACTTGGGTGTTAACATGACCATGCAGTGATCCGATTTGCCAGTGGGGGGTAGAGCTGTGGCACTATATGCATCACTGACATTGGCATACAGTAAATCCAGTGTTTTGTTCTCTCTGGTGGGACAGTCAACAAACTGGTGAAAGTTTGGTCGTGTTTTTCCCACTGAGACATGGTTAAAATCACCTGTGATGGCCATGAATGCATCCGGGTGCTTCTCCAGTAATGTGGCTGCAGTGGAGCTGATGACGTCAACATACAACATACAAAAATATGTTGTTGATCTTTTTTGATTAATTTACTGTTTTCTTCTTAATTATTCAGATTAATAATAGATTAATGGAACAAAAAAGCATGAATCTCTATATGAATAGAGACACCGGCTGTGGTGCAGGTGCAGCTGACTACTGATTGGAGAGTCAGGGGTTCGATTCCCGCTCTGTCTGCAGTCTGCATGTTGAAGTGTCCTTGAGCAAGACACTGAACCACTACTTGCTCCTGGTGGGTCAGGCCAGCGCCGGTGCATGGCAGCTCCGCTGCCATCAGTGTGTGAATGGGTGGATAGCAGGATCTGTAAAACGCTTTGGTCATCAAGAGATGAGAAAAAGTGCTATATAAGTGAACGCCATTTACCATGAATGACATTATGGATGCGTAAGTAGTTAGATCAGTATAGGTATAGGTCAGTCTTATGATACTTGAAAAGAAGTCCAAATAAGCCACAATAATGGCAAAACAAGCCCAAAATCACACATAAGTGGAACTGGCAAACATGAACAATAACTGAGTTTCAAATACTCCTTGCTGCAGCTCACCATACACTGGACATTGGTGGCAGTTATCAAATCAAATCAAACTTTATTGTCATATTGCTGTACATACAACTGTAGTGCAGGCAAGATGAAATTGCGTTTTTCTCGGCATCCATATAAATAGAAGCAGCATGATTTAAGACACACTCCCACATAGCTTCACCCCCCCACCCCACCCCCCATCCATTCACACATCCCTGAGACATACTTGGGGGAAAAAAAACAAAAAACTAATTAACTATAATATACAAATAATATACAAAATGTCCGTAGTTGCAGTAGTGTGTATGAGAGATTCCGGGTCAACTGTTCAGCATCCTGACAGCTTGTGGAAGGAAGCTGTTGATCAGTCTGGTGGTTCTGCCTCTGATGCTCCGGAATCGTTTACCAGATGGAAGAAGTTCAAAGTGTTTATGCAGAGGGTGAGAACAGTCCTTGACAATGTTCAGTGCCCTGCTCCTACAACGGTTCTGAAAAAGTTCTTGGACAGAGGGGAGGGAGACTCCAATTACCCTCTCAGCCCCCTTGACTATCCTCTGCAGGACTTTTTTGTCTGACATACTGCAGCTGGAGTACCATGTAGCAATGCAGTACGTCAGAACACTCTCCACCACACCTCTGTAGTAGGTCCTGAGGATGCAGATGGGGAGAGAGGCCTGTTTGAGTTTCCTCAAGAAGTGCAGTCTCTGCTGAGCCCGCTTCCTGATCTCCAAGGAATTCTTGCTCCAGGTCAGGTCCTGCGAGATCTGCACTCCGAGGAACTTGATGTTCTCCACTCTCTCCACTAAACGGCCGCCGATGCTGAGGGGGACGTGCTCAGGCTGTGACGGCCGGAAGTCGATAATCATCTCCTTCGTTTTGTCCACGTTGAGCACCAGATTGTTCTCCCTGCACCAGCCCTCCAGGTCTCTCACTTCTTCCCTGTACATTGATTCCTCATCCCTCTGAATAAGTCCCACCACCGTGGTGTCGTCTGCAAACTTAATAATCTGGTTCCCCTCGTGTCTGGATACACAGTCATGTGTTAGAAGTGTAAACAACAGTGGACTGAGTACACAGCCTTGAGGGGATCCGGTGCTCAGCGTGACAGAGTTGGAGATGTTGTTTCCAACCCGGACAGACTGAGGTCTCTCAGTCAGGAAATCCAGGATCCAGAGACATGTGGCGGTGTTCAGACCGAGAAGGAGTAATTTCTCCATCAGTCTCTGGGGAATAATGGTGTTGAATGCTGAACTGAAATCAATGTACAGGAGTCTGGCGTAGGTGTCTTTCTGGTCCAGGTGGGTGATGACAGAGTGTAGGGTGGTGACTATAGCATCCTCCGTGGAGCGGTTTGAACGATATGCAAACTGGAGCGGGTCGTGTGATGCAGGGAGGCAGGCTGTAATGTGTGGTTTGACAAGCCGTTCAAAACACTTCATCACAATTGGTGTCAATGCAACAGGACGATAGTCATTCAAACAGGACACAACTGGTTTCTTTGCCACCGGTACAATGATAGAGGTCTTGAAGCATCTGGGAACGATGGCCTGACTCAGGGAGATGTTATAAATGTCAGTCAGGACATCCGCCAACTCGCTCGCAGCTTGGCTTTAGGGATCCAATCACAGTGTGTACATCCAGCTATGCTTTTCTTAGTATGACTGTTTTTTTAATCATACCCCACCCATTCCATGGTTTGGATCTTCTCGCTGAGTTGACAAAAACTCAAGATCAACAAACACTGCTGACAAGTCAGGCGTCTATAGTTGCTATTGGCACAATCTATTTGTGGAGGCTTCAATTTGCTAGGAAGCATAAAGATTGGACTCTGGAGCAAATGAAGAAGGTCATGTGGTTGGATGAGTCCAGATTTACCCTGTTCCAGAGAGATGGGCGCATCAGGGTAAGAAGAGAGGCAGATGGATTTTTTATTCCCTGATGGCACGGGCATATTCCAAGTTGACAATGTCAGGATTCATTGGGCTCAAACTGTGAAAGAGTAGCTCAGGGAGCATGAGACATCATTTTCAGACATGGATTGGCCACCACAGAGTCCAGACCTTAACCCCATTGAGAATCTTTGGGATGTGCTGGAGAAGACTTTGCATAGTGGTCTGACTCTCCCGTTAGCAATACAAGATCTTGGCGAAAAATTAATGCAACTCTTTTGATAACGTTCTGCAATGTCCCATTTATTTCAATCCAGAGTTGGGTAGAAAAAATCCATCCGCCTCTCTTCTTACCCTGATGCGCCCATCACTCTGGAACAAGGTGAATCTGGACTCATCAGAACACATGACCTTCTTCCATTGCTCTAGTGTGGTGATCCGAGCGCTGAACTCATCCGCGCTCGGGTTACTCAGTATTTTCTCTTTTTTGTCCCAGATTATTTTGGTTTGCTTATTATTGTTCCCCCAGGGCTTTTATTGTGACAGCGTTGCGGCCGAACTTCTGGCTGTCAAAGCCGAACCGGTGCTGTCACAGCTGATCTTGATTTCGGTAATTACGTTCCCCCTTTCCTGTTTGGTTCTGTTTCTTTTGTTATCAGTATTTAAGGAAGCAGCTGAGGCTCACTCCTCGCTGCGACCTACATCGGTGTACCAGGACTGGAGTCCCAAACCCCGGCTCCAGTCTTTCCTCTGTGTTTGTTCCATCTTCGCTCCAGCATGTGTAAGTGTGTATTCTTTAGCGTCAGGTTCCGCCCTCGCTACACTCTTACAATTGATGTTAGAGTTTTTTATTTTGTATTCTAGTTTAATGTACAGTATGTGTTTTGCCCCACGTGGCTCTGTACTTTGTTACTTTGTCCTTTCTTTAATAAAACAAGCAAACTCTCTGTTGGCATCTGGCACCTCATCAATGCCCTGAAAGGGGCATTCATGACATCTAGAGTCCAATCTTTATGCTTCCTAACAAACTGAAGCCTTTTTTTCTGAAGGTGGTGGCTTTTTTTGGCCAGGTAGTGTACATAATAACTAGTCAGCCTTAGTTTTCCTAGTAGCCATCCTTGTGGTGCTGTTTTCCAGGACTAGCACACTTAAATCTAATCCAGACTATTGAGTCAGTATTGGACTGATATCCAGTGCATTTTCACACATGGTCATGCTCCTGCCCATCCCTTCAATGCACAGAGGTGCATTATCTAAAGTAAACTGTGATTATGACAGCTTGTTTAAGATGGGTTTTGCACTGGCCAAAGGGCAGATGCGTGACCGAAAATGCATGCGATAGTAACGCTGCTTGGTAATAAGGAAGATGTCAATCACAGTTGATGGCCAGTTAGTTATTTTAGAGAGAACAAATGGGTAAGAAATAATGCTGTAGTGCACACGGATGTAACACACATACATGAATTGGTTTGAAATTCAGGAAAAGAGGATGATGCCTGTGCAAATTTTCATAAAACAGAAAGATCATTAACGGTGGCACGGAAGTCATTCCTGGCCCATGGAGAGATGTAGGGCTCCCTCTCCTGTTGCTTTATCCAACTGAGGGTCTTCCCCAACTCGTGCGGGGGTCTGCCAAGGTTTGTGACAAGCACCTGCACCCTGACCATAGGAGCAAGGTGTGGGTGGACTCAGCCCAGCTGGAAACCTGAGAGTGCGTGGCCGCAGGCCAATGTGGATACATCTCCTATCTCTCTGGGGGGTTACAGTGAAAAGTAAAACCCTGTTCATTCAAAATACATTAATGCCTAATAAGTCTGTGATGAAAACGTAAATGTGGATGGAATAAAAATCTTCAGACTGACACGCCTCCCCTGTGTGCCGCATCCACACCACAACACAAACATGTTCCCTGTTCATCCATTTATTTATTCCCCTAAAAAATTCATACATTAATGCCTAATCTATAGACTCCAACGGTATGTCCATAATTAAAATGAAAATGCGGATGGAATAAAAAAAATATAGTTTTTAGTGGTGTTGGTGTTATTGCGTTAATCGCCCGGTAACGCTTTGCACCCGTTAACGGCAGCAAATTTTGTGATCGCGGTTAATGGCAGTTAAAGGCAGAAAGTGCAAACAATACTTTTTGGCCTAACAGCTCTCTGTACCAAAGCCGTTCTAGCCACAGACACTATGCGCACCATGCAGACATTGTGAAGTCAAACAAGCTGGATTACAGTCGTGGATATCCCCAAAGTGCTGTCATGCTTAAGTTTACAACGTTATCTGTCGGAGCTCTCACCTGGATAATTGTTACAGCCTCCTCCAAAACTTTGCCTGGATGTTAGGTTGTTCTTTTCCTGTGGATGCTAGCTAGCTGGCTAGTAGCTACATGCTAGGTTGTAGCTGGCCTCCAGCAGCTGACATGGACAGAAATTTGCCTGTTTTCATCTTCATAGCTTTGGGTTCAACTGTTGGTGAGTACGAGTCTAAAAAAATTCTCAAGCTGTGTTCGTAATGTCCATTCACTCCCCCGCCGTTTTTGCTGCACAGTGGGGTGTCATCACAGGCAAGATAGTTGTTTGTTTATGTTTGCAGTTTTTCTGCTAAAAGGGAAATTGTGTCTGTTGTGACGCTTGAGGTTTTGTGTTGATCTGCTTAAGGTAGATATTTGCTATGGGAGAAAGAGCAAACTCCTTTTGTGGCTATTGGCTGGTTGTTGCTCAGTGATGTTATTGAGCCCTGGCATTCTGTTGTTTGCACATGCAGTAATACTTTTGTGAATTTTCTGGAGAATATTCTGGGTAGTTTTTGTCATTTTGGATATGTTGAGAGCTTTCATAAACCTGCAGGTGAAGAGAGCAAACATATTTGTCCACTCCCATGTTCATAACAGTATGATAAACATGGAAAAATTACGACTTAAAGTACACTGTATCTGTATGGAAAAACACACAATTAACATGTTATTAATTGCGATTAACTCAACATTCCAAAAGATTAATTGCAATTAAACATTTTAATCGTCCAACACCACTAATATTTTTATATTTATTTACTTTTCTTTCTGATGAAAGAAGACATTTTATATGCGAGTTAATTTGGCTATATCTGCTAGTTTAAATGTTTTTCTGTACACGGTCCCTGACAAATAAACTAATTAACTAAAACTAAAACTAGAAAAGCACTCAGAGAGTGCATAGCTTCACCAAGGCTCCTTCCATCTCTCATGGATCACCTTCAAAATACTAGAAAAGCACTCATAGAGTGCATACCTCCGCCAAGGCTCCTTCCGTTTCTCATGGATCACCTCCAAAATGTAATGTGTTTGTGTGTAGGCCTATAGCCTCTTGAGGTGAAAATTACATCAAAGTCTGTCCATCAGTTTTGGAGTATTGTTGCTAACACAATGCGAGAAGATAAGAGCCTTGGCTGAGGTATGCATTGTCAGATCATCACCAAAATATAATGGGTTCCTCACTAGCCCAAAAACCACATCTGGCGAAAATTTCATCCAAATCCATCCAGCAGTTTTTGTGTAATCCTGCTGCACATATACAAACAAAGGCCTTGGTGGAGGTATGCACTCTCAGATCATCACCAAAATGTAATCATCTGTTCCCCGTGCCATTACACACCTTTCCTGAAAATTTCATCAAAGTCTGTCTATCAGTTTTGGAGTATTGTTGCTAATACACTGTGAGAAGATAAGAGCCTTTGCTGAGGTATGCATTCTCAGATCATCACCAAAATATAATGGGTTCCTCTGTAGCCCAAGAACCGCCTCTGGTGAAAATTTCATCCAAATCCATCCAGTGGTTTTTGTGTAATCCTGCTGCACAAATACAAACAAAGCCTTTGGTGGAGGTATGCACTCTCAGATCATCACCAAAATCTAATCATCTATTCCCTGTGCCATTACACACCTTTCCTGAAAATTTCGTCAAAATCCGTTCATAACTTTTTGAGTTATGTTGGTAACAGACAGACAGGCAGACAGACACACAGACAGACAAACCCCAGTAAAAACATTACCTCTTTGGCGGAGGTAATAATGTGTTTGTGTGTAGGCCTGGAGCCACTTGGGGTGAAAATTGCATCAAAGTCTGTCCATTAGTTTTGGAGTATTGTTGCTAATACACTGTAAGAAGATAAGAGCCATGGCTGAGGTATGCATTCTTAGATCATCACCAAAATGTAATGGGTTCGTCTGTAGCCCAAGAACCGCCTCTGGTGAAAATTTCATCCAAATCCATCCAGTAGTTTTTGTGTAATCCTGCTGCACAAATACAAACAAAGCCTTTGGTGGAGGTATGCACTCTCAGATCATCACCAAAATCTAATCATCTATTCCCCGTGCCATTACACACCTTTCCTGAAAATTTCGTCAAAATCCGTTCATAACTTTTTGAGTTATGTTGGTAACAGACAGACAGACAGACAGACAGACAGACAGACAGACAGACAAACCCCGGTAAAAACATTACCTCTTTGGCGGAGGTAATAATGTGTTTGTGTGTAGGCCTGGAGCCACTTGTGGTGAAAATTGCATCAAAGTCTGTCCATTAGTTTTGGAGTATTGTTGCTAATACACTGTAAGAAGATAAGAGCCTTGGCTGAGGTATGCATTCTTAGATCATCACCAAAATGTAATGGGTTCGTCTGTAGCCCAAGAACCACCTCTGGTGAAAATTTCATCCAAATCCATCCAGCAGTTTTGGAATACTGTTGCTAAAACTCTGTGAGAAGACAAGAGCCTTGGCTGAGGTATGCATTCTTGGATCCTCACCAAAATGTAATGGGTTCCTCTCTAGCCCAAGAACCACCTCTGGTGAAAATTTCATCCAAATCCATCCAGTAGTTTTTGTGTAATCTGGCTGCACAAATACAAACAAAGCCCTTGGCGAAGGTATGCACTGACAGATCATCACCAAAATGTATTCATCTGTTACCCATGCTATTATACACCTTTCCTGAAAATTTCATCAAAATCCATTCATAACCTTTTGAGTTATGTTGCTAAAAGACAAACCAACAGACAAACCAACAAACCAACCGCCACTGAGAACATTACCTCCTCCCTTGGCAAAGGTAATAACTAGTACTACTGACCCAACATGACAATGAAATATGACAACAATTACAATGAAACCCTCAATCTTTAAATACAAAATTTGGTGGATTTTTTTAGTACATGCTTAAATGATTTGCATATCTTATTTCTTAATTTCAGAGGACTGCAGGTGATACGAGAGCTGTTCATTAAAGATTTTCCCTGACCCACCTCTGGTTATTGTAGGAGGCTGAACTTGTATAATATGTACAGTATAATAATACATATCTCTATAGGTCACATGGTAATTTGCTGCTTTGAACTCCTAAAAGTTCCTCTTTTACAGGTGCTAAGGTGGAGTAAGATGTGATAATGGAACCAGTTGAATGCAGAGCGGTCATCAGTTTCCTGTACTTGAGAGGCCGCACATCACAGGAGACGTTCAATGAAATCAAAGAGACTTATGAGGAGGATGGCCCATCATATGGCATAGTCAAGCACTGACATCGACAGTTCAAATGTGGCTGGATATCGGTGGAAACGGCACCCATTCTCGGACAACCGCAGTGCACCATTGACGACGACACCATTTGGCAAGTGGAGGCCACCACTTTGGAGGATCGCGGCATGACCGTTCACCATGGCCCTTCTTACTGCTGTCAAATTTCATAATCTGCGCTGCTCATAGAGATCGCACTTAACACCACTACTTTGCACAGAAGGGATTGTTCCCTTCCAGTACACTACTAATTCAATTACAATTATTATTGAAGGTGGCAATGACACTTCATTCAAATGTGAAAGATACTGTCTAGGTTTATATTTATTTATTTATTTATTTTTATTTATATATTGCGGGGTAATTTAACTTAACTGTAATGCTGCAAATTGAGAGCCTAAGTCACACCCCCTCTACTTCCGCACATGGACCTTAAATCGAAAAAATCTCCACTGAAATGAATGGCAAGAGCGAAATTATCTTTTGATCCCGATCGAATTTTGCCACGAGTTACACATATGATGTTTGTCAATTTAAAAGATAATTTCCCACATTAATAACGGTGTAGGTTGTAGTCTAACTATTAAGGTATAAGGTTGTGAAAATATGTAAATTAAAAAAACTACAAACACAGACATGTTAAGCTACATCACGTTTTCAAAGCCCGCCCTGGGGGAAGGATCTAACAGTCCTCTGGATCAGCTCCTGCTCTCAAAATACAAATGTCAGGGCATGGGATGGGTCTCATGCCCTCATCCTAATTTATAATTGTAGTATCTTGTCTTCAGAGCATGGGCCTCAGCCCTCACCCTCACTTTAAGTTCATTTTGGGGATTTTCTGTATTTCACTCTTCTTGTTCTTATCCTAGTTTGCCATTATTATTATTCTGTTTTGCATATTTACTTTCTCCTATGGTCACCCTCTTAGTTTAAGGTTATCAGCATTATTTACTATTATTGTTTCATAGTCTTGTATCCCCTGGTTCCTCTGCCCATGTTTGGTGCATCGTCTGTGTGTGATTGTCTGCTCAGCCCCACCTGTCCTGTTCTCTGTAACCATGCCCTGCTGTGTGCGTTTACTCCTGATTGGGCCCACCTGCTCTGTATTGTTTGCTTCTGTCTGTATTTATATCAGCCCCAATCTGTGTTTCGTTATGTCTGTCATCTCATCATATCAGTATGAACAACACTCTTCTGAGCTAATCTCACAAATGAACTTCCTAAATACAGACAGCATATTAAATGTCCCACCAGGGACTCAAATACACTCGACCACTGCTACACAGTTTTAAGAAATGCTTATCATGCCGTCCCCCGTGCAGCTCTGGGTTTTTCTGACCACTGTCTGCTTCATCTTATTCCAACATATAGACAGAAACTAAAAACTTCCAAGTCTATAGTTAGGACTGTGAGGAAATGGACTGAGGAATCAAAGCTGGAGTTACAAGCCTGCTTTGATTGTACAGATTGGAGTGTTTTTGAAGATGCAGCCACTAACCTAAATGAACTCACTGACTCTGTGACATCATACATCAGTTTTTGTGAGGACATGTGTGTGCAGACCAAGACTTTCTGCACATACAACAACAATAAACCCTGGTTCACTCCTAAACTCAAGCCGCTACGTCAGACTAAGGAGGAGGCCTACAGGACTGGTGACTGGATTCTGTACAAGCGGGCCAGAAACATGCTGATGAAGGAGACCAGGCTTGCTAAGAGGAGCTACAGTGAGAAGCTACAACAAAGCTTCTCAGCCAACAATTCTGCTTCCGTTTGGAGAGGCCTGCAGAATATCACCAACTACAGGAGACCATCCCCCCACCCTGTGGAAAACCTCCAGCTGGCTAATGACCTCAACAGCTTTTATTGTAGGTTTGAAAAGAACCTACAGTTCTCACCTCCCACCCAAACAATAGGACTATCTGCAGCCCCAGAAACTCCATTCTCCCTCCACTCTGACCTCCCACCAGCACTAACGAGCTGCGAAGAGGAGGTGCGCCAAGTCTTTCGGGGACAAAAGATCAAGAAGGCTGCAAGTCTCGATGGTGTGTCTCCGTCCTGCCTGAGAGTCTGCTCCGACGAGCTGGCCCCCATCTTCACCCGGATCTTTAATAGATCACTGGAGCTGTGTGAAGTGCCTTCCTGCTTCAAACGCTTCACCATCATTCCAGTTCCCAAGAAACCCTCTGTTACAGGATTAAATGATTACAGACCTGTCGCTTTGACCTCTGTGGTCATGAAATCCTTTGAGAGATTGGTGCTAAACCACCTGAAGGACGTCACAGGCCTCATGATGGACCCACTGCAGTTTGCCTACCGGTCAAACAGGTCAGTGGACGATGCAGTGAACATGGGTCTACATTACATCTTGCAACACCTCGACTCCCCAGGGACGTACTCCAGGATCCTGTTTGTCGACTTCAGCTCGGCGTTCAACACCATCATCCCAAGCATCCTTTATCAGAAACTTCTCCAGCTCAGGGTGCCCCCTCCCACCTGCCAGTGGATCTCCAGCTTTCTGACTGACAGGTGGCAACAGGTGAAGCTAGGGAGTATTACATCCAGCTCCCAAACAATTAGTACTGGCGCCCCGCAGGGGTGTGTCCTTTCCCCACTGCTCTTCTCCCTCTACTCCAACGATTGCACCTCAGAGGACCCTTCGGTGAAGCTCCTGAAGTTTGCGGACGACACCACAGTCATCGGTTTGATCCGGGATGGTGATGAGTCTGCATACAGGCGGGAGGTGGAGCAGCTGATCCTCTGGTGCGGCTGGAACCATCTGCAACTTAACCCAGCCAAAACAGTGGAGATGACTGTGGATTTCAAGCGACACCCTCCTTCATTCCCCCCACTCACCATTCTCAACAGTACAGTGTCCACTGTGGACTCCTTCAAGTTCCTGGGTACCACAATCTCCCGGAACCTGAAGTGGTCCTCTCACATAGACACTGTCCAGAAAAAAGCCCAGCAGAGGTTGTTTTTTCTGCATCAGCTCAAGAAGTTTGATTTGCCTCAGGAGCTGCTGGTTGTCTTCTACACCGCCATCATCCAATCTATCCTCTGCTTTTCCATCACTGTCTGGTTTGGCTCTGCCACTAAACAGGACAAGACCAGACTGCAGCAGATCATCAAGTTTGCGGAGAGGATCATTGGTACCGACCTACCCTCCATTGAGAACCTATATCGGTCCAGTACCAGGAAACGGGCGGGAGACATCTCTGCTGACCCGTCACACCCCGGCCACAGTCTGTTTGAACTTCTACCTTGTGGTCGACGTTACAGATCAGTGAAGGTCAAAACCACCCGTCAGAGGAACAGTTTCTTTCCCCAAGCCATTACTCTGTTGAACTCTTAATAGACACCTAGACCTGCCTGCTGCTGTACTTATGACTTTTTCTTTCATTCTTACACTGTGCATAACTCTCACTGTTGTCATTGAAGTCTTATTTAGATCTCACACCTGAACAAATGAGAGCAAGTTTAGTTTAGCCAAAGTCAGATTCCTTGTATGTGTTGCATACTTGGCCAATAAAGCTGATTCTGATTCTGATTCTGATTCTGATCTGACCTGTTTATGTCACGACTCGCCGCTCATCAGCGGCTTCAGCTGATGCCTGTGTGCTACATTATGTCAGTTTATCCCTCACCTGATCCTGCCTGACTTTTTGTAAGTTTTGTTCAGCTCCCAAGCTGTTTATTATTTTGTGTTTGTGTTTTTTGAGCCGCACCCATTTGGCCATCTCATTAATAAATCACTGCCGAAACTTCAAATACTGCATTTGGGTCTACTTTTCCACCAAACCGTGACAACAAAATAATACACTTGTGTTGTTTTTTTCATCTTTGGATCCTTCTTTCATCGGTCAGGAAACAGGAGGTGAGGTTTTAGTAATCTCCCGCTATGATCGCGTTTGGTGATGTGGGATGATGGGAGATGTTGTCTGTTAAACATGTTTACAAAAACTGAATATTACTCTGTTATTATATAACAGACAACAACTTTAATTATATGGAAAATTATCTTTTAAATTGACAAACATCGTGGGCCATATTACAACGATGGGGTCAGATGATCAGTTGTCACTGACGCAGAACGCATTTATGGGTGTGTCCAAGTTCATTTCCTTATCACAACGGCGTAAAAACAAACCTTCCACTGGCGCATGATGCAAAGAGGCCGGTCTAATCATTCAGAGGTGTGTTTTGGATAGTCCAATCCAAAGCGCTCCTTTCCATCTCTTTACTGCACAGAGTAACTCCAAAAAGTTAAAGATTCTCCTCACTTACCAATCCATGCAGATATCTACACCCCACCCACTGCCCGACTTTCATCCAGACGGCCGATTTGGAAAATCCCTCCCCCAGCTGACTTTACCATCCAGACAGCTTGGCAAGAGGAATGGGAGACCAAGGAGGTCCCAAACAAACAGCTGGTGATAAACCCCAACCAACAGGTCCCGGGCACCAACCTCCCAAGGAGACAGTGGTCTACACTCAATCGCTTCAGGACTGGACATGGCCCCTGCTTGGCCAGCCTTCACAGATGGGGCAGTAGCCCTAGCCCACTGTGCGCATGTGGAGAGGAGCAAACAATGGAACACATCATAGAGGCTTGCCCGCTCCAAAGACTGGAAGGAGGATTACACACCCTCCATACAGCAAACCAGGAGGCAACTGCTTGGCTTAAGGACTTTGCATTCGCTAAATAAATAAATACTGCACAGAGGCGCATTATCTAAAGTGAACTGTGATCATGACGGTTTAAGATGGGTTTTGCGCTGACCAAAGCCCGTGTGTGTGAGCCAAAATGAATGGGATAGTAATGCTGCTTGGTAATAAGGAAGACATCAATCACAGTTGATGCACAGTTAGTTATGTCAAAAAGAACAAACGGTGAAGATTGGGCTGAAAAATCAGCTGAATGCACACAGACGGTCATCCACGCACTTTTCAGACAGACTTTCCGCCGTGCGCCAGTGTTTTTCTGTCAGCACATTGTCTGTTTTTTACGCCTTATGTCATGCCATCAAATTACCAGTAGACAGTGCGCCCGCCATGTGCTCGAAGGAGGTGCCTTACTTCAAAGAGCTGTGGTAACGCACAATCTAATGCGCATTACTATTATGGTGCATTCCACGAGAATCCGCTTTTGATCAGGAAAAAGAAGGTCTATCGTCACAGATGCATTGTTTAATGATATTTCAGTGGCGTGTTTTGACATTGTGCAGCGCCAGAGGTCAGGAAGCGGCATGCGCTGGGATCTTGTAACAGTCATAATCACCCGTTATTTTAATTATATGATGATCACACACCAGTTTTTTTTTTAATTCCATCCACACTCATTTTAACTGTGGAATCTATCGTCGTCGGCCTCCGTCGGTCTATGATGACCATGGAAGAGAATCCTAAACGTCTACTCTGCTGGAACAGCACCGCCTTTGGCTGAACAGGCCGATGCGCGAATGGCAGTCCCTGTCACACAGGTCGCACTTGTGGGTGGTCTCTGTGCTGCTGGGTCTGTGGCGGTTCTTCCTGCAGGTCCTTTTTTCATCTGCTGCAGCAGTCAGTCTCTCTTCACCCGCCTTGAGCTGTCTGGTCAGGGTGCCTCTCCATTTGGAGTGGTCCGTTGCAAGGTCCTCCCCGCGCTCTGTGTTGATCTCCAGGGCCTTCATGTCTCTCTTGCAGATGTCTCTAAAGCGCAGCTGTGGGCGGCCAACGTCTCTCCTGCCATTCGCCAGTTCTCCATAGAGGACGTCTTTGGGGATTCTGCCATCCTCCATACGGTGAACGTGGCCTAGCCACCGGAGCCTGCGCTGCCTGAGTAGAGTGAACATGGAGGGAAGGCCGGCGCGGGACAGAACTTCTGTGTTGGGCACTTTGTCCTGCCAGGATATGTCCAGGATGTGGCGAATGCAGTGCAAATGGAAGGAGTTCAGTCTCTTTTCCTGCCGGGCGTATGTTGTCCACGTCTCACTCCCATAGAGCAGTGTGCTGATGACGCAGGCATTGTACACTGCCATCTTCGTCTTGACAGAGAGTTTGGGATTCTCCCACACTCGTGTGGTGAGGCGAGCAAGTGTGGAGGCTGATTTTCCAATCCTCTTGTCGATCTCTGTATCAAGGGAGAGGTTGTTGCTGATCGTGGACCCCAGGTACGTGAACTGATTCACGACCTCCAGCTCGTAGTCGTCGATGGTGATGGTTGGTGGTGCTTCTGTGCCTTGCGCCAAGACGTTAGTCCTCTTCAGGCTGATGGTAAGCCCGAAGCCCTTGCATGCCTGGGAGAAGCGGTCCATCAGGGTCTGAAGCTCCTGCTGTGTGTGGGTTGCGACTGCAGCGTCATCTGCGAACAGCATGTCTCTGATTAGAGCCTCGCGTACTTTGGTTCTGGCTTTCAGGCGGGGGAGGTTGAAAAGCCTGCCGTCAGATCTTGTGTGCAGGTAGATTCCCTCTGTTGCTGTGCTGAAGGCATGCCTCAGGAGCATAGCAAAGAAAATCCCAAAGAGGGTTGGCGCAGGTACACAGCCCTGTTTCACTCTGCTGCGTATGTTGAATGGCTCTGAGACGTTGCCATCGTGCTGCACTATCCCCTGCATGTTGGTGTGAAACGATTCGATGAGGCTTTGCAACTTTGGTGGGCATCCTATCTTTGGCAGGATCTTGAAAAGGCCCTCTCTGCTGACCAGATCAAACGCTTTGGTGAGGTTGATGAAGGCGGCGTACAGGGGCATGTTCTGTTCTCTGCATTTCTCCTGGAGTTGGCGGATGGAGAATATCATGTCTACCGTCGATCGCTCAGCGCGGAAGCCACACTGAGACTCGGGGTAGACACGTTTGGCAAGCTTCTGTAGACGAACGAGAACAACTCGTGCGTAGACTTTGCCAACAACGCTGAGGAGGGAGATGCCCCTGTAGTTGTTGCAGTCGCTTCTCTCCCCTTTGTTTTTGTAGAGGGTGATGATCTTGGCGTCCCTCATGTCCTGTGGTACGGCACCTTCTTTCCAGCACTGGCAGAGGACGTCATGCAATGGCAGCAGTAGGGCGGTCTTGCAGTGCTTGATCAGGTCGGGGGGTATGCCGTCGTTGCCGGGTGCCTTGCCAGTGGCCAAGCTATCAATGGCCTTGCTGAGTTCGTCGATGGTTGGCTCGGCGTCAAGTTCATCCATGGATGGCAGGCAGTCGATGGCATCAAGGGCTGACGGTGCCACGGTGTTCTGTCTGGAGTAGAGGTCGGAGTAGTGTTCCACCCATCTCTCCATCTGCTTGTTCTTTTCTGTGATCATCTCCCCAGTGGAGGATTTGAGGGGGGCCGTCTTGCTCTGAGCCGGACCAAGTGCTTCCTTGATGCCATCATACATACCACGGATGTTCCCTGTTACGGCAGCGGTTTGAATGTCTTGGCTGAGCTGAGTCCAGTACTCGTTGGCACAGCGCCGAGCAGTCTGCTGAACTTTGCTTCTCGCAGCCCTGAGAATCTGGAGATTCTTCTCGTTTGGGTACTTCTTGTACCCAGCAAGTGCTGAGCGCTTGGCTTCAATGACGGGGGTCATCTCAGTAAACTTGGCATCAAACCAGTCTTGTGACTTCGAGGTCTTCCTCCCAAAGGTAGCCAAGGCTGTGCGGTGGATGGTATTTCGCAGCTCTTCCCACTTCAGCTTTGCAGATTCTCCTTCTTGTGGTACACCAAGTTCCTTCTCAAAGGTGGAGGCAAACTGCTCAACAAGTTCTGGTTGGGCCATCTTGCTGGTGTCAGTCCGTGCCTTTCCAGGCTGTCTAGCACGATGGAATTTCTTCAGCTGCAGCTTGACCTTGCAACACACCAATGAATGGTCTGTGTCGCAATCCGCACTCTGGAACGAACGGGTGATTAGCACATTCTTCAGTGAGGTGCGTCTGGTAAGGATCAAGTCCAGCTGGTGCCAGTGCTTTGAGCGCGGATGTCGCCAGGAAACCTTGTGTTGGGGCTTAGTCTTGAAGAACGAGTTTGTGATGCACAGATCGTGATATGTGCAGAACTCGAGCAGCCGCTGTCCGTTGTCGTTCATTCTGCCCACGCCAAATGGTCCAAGACAGGAGGGCCAGGAGTCATGGTCAGCACCCACTCTGGCATTGAAGTCTCCAAGGAAAATGAGTTGTTCAGAGTTGGGGATGATCCTGACAGTTGTTGCGAGATTCTCGTAGAACTCGCTTTTTGCCTCTGGTGTGGCTGTCAGTGTTGGGGCATACACACTGATGAGGGTGACTGGGCCTTGAGTGGTGTTCAAGCGGAGGGTGAGGAGTCGTGCAGAGCCATTGCTGCCTGGTTCCACCATCTTCAGCAAGGTGTTCTTCAATTCAATTCAATTCAACTTTATTTATATAGCGCCATTTCACAACAACAGTCATCTCATAGCACTATCAACTGTAGGGGGGAACCCCCACAGTTGCAGAAAGACCCCAGCAATCAGGCGATCCCCTGTGAGCAAGCACTTGGCGACGGTGGAGAGGAAAAACTCCCTTTTAACAGGAAGAAACCTCCAGCAGAACCAGGCTCAGGGAGGGGCAGTCATCTGCTGCGACTGGCTGGGGGGTGAGGGGATAGAGAAGAAGAAAAGAACAGACATGTAGAGAGCAAACAGCACGATGGGGACTCAATCTATGGGAGAGAACAAACAGATGTTAATGACCAGCAAAAAAAAAAATATTTCATTGAGAGTGAGGAAAGGAGTGAGGCCCAGTGCATTACTGGAGGTCCCCCGGCTGACTAAACCTATTAGCAGCATAACTAAGGGAGGGTTCAGAAACACATGATCCCTCCCTAATTGTAGGCTATATCAAAAAGGTAGGTTTTAGCCCTATTCTTAAAAACAGAGATCGAGTCTGACTCCCGAATCCAGATTGGCAGCTGATTCCACAGGAGAGGAGCTTGATAACTGAAGGCTCTGCCTCCCATTGTACTTTTGGAGATTCTAGGTATTACAAGTAATCCTGCATTTTGGGAGCATAGTGCTCTGTTAGGATAATACGGTAGTATCAGATCTTTTAAATAAAGATCCCACACGGAGTGGGCTTCACTGCGAAGCCCAGTCCGTGTTCCCTGTGTTTGTCACTGCTCTTTCCCTGCCAGTAGAACGTGTAGTCCTTCTCTCTCAGTGTGCCTGCGTCAGCCAACCGTGTTTCCTGGAGAGTGGCGATATCCACTTCCAGTCTCTTCAGCTCATTATTGATGATGGCAGTCTTCCTGGTGTTGTTGATGTCCTTGAGGTTAGCAGGGAGTCCTGTCATCATAGTGCGGACGTTCCAAGTTCCCAGTTTTAGAGTTGGTCTCTTTTGTTTTTTTGTCTTGCCTGGTGTGAAGGTTCTCAGCCTGCCGTTCGGACTTCTCCTCATCCCCATGCACCCAATGAGGAACGCAAGCTGTGGCGGGACAACACCTTATTGGCTGGGGGCTGCCCAGCTTGAGGTGGGCGGTAGCTGTCCAGTGAGATCCGATGATCCCTCCCACCGTCAGGAACAACCCCTGGCGCCGCACTCTACGCCAATTGAGCGGTGGCTTATAACCGGTAACTGTCATTCCCTGTGTTTTGTCTACGCCAAAAGCAAAGCTGGAGTGTCCTCTCCAGTGATCCGGTGTTCTACCTTCCAGTGTTGGGCGTTGGTAGGATTCAAGCCTGGGCAGGAAGATATGGAGTAAAAGATGTTGCCCATGCAGCATGTCCCCCCTCTCCACGTCACTGATGAATCCAAAGGAACAGCAGGGCTGCTACAGTTTGGCACCAGCGCCGTCGCAGGAGCTGCCAGAACGATGTTGAGCACAACAGAGAACTGCCTTAGGGACTCCGACTCCGGATTTTTCCTCAGGGTTGACTCCCGAAGCCTTTTCCGTGACCGAGTGTGCCGCAAGGCAGCGGAGGTTTGAAATCAGGGTTTACCTTCCCCTAGATGGGCTACCTTCCCAGGTTGACGAGCCACCATCTACCCGAAGCATCTGGTTTTAAGGCGCCAGAGGTCCGCCCTCGCCCCTTCTCCTATTAGTAAAAGCAGTTCCGCCAGGCTTAGAGACTAAACCACATGGGCAGGCTAGGAGTTGGACTTAGTTGTCAGAGGCTTTTCGAGACGCACGTCATAAGGAGCATTTTATGAGCACTGGGAGCTTAACCCCAGTGCCGCTCCTGGCTATGACAACCTTGGAACCAAGGATGAATTTGGATGTGGAATCTATAGATTAGGCATTAATGTATGATTTTTTTAGGGGAATGAATGAACATGGAGCATGTGTGCCAGTGTGTTCCAATGTGATGCGCGGCACACGGGGATGGGGAGAGGGATTTTCATTTTCATCACGGTCTTATTAGGCATTAATGTGTTTATTTTTAGGGGAATAAATGAATGACCAAGGAGTGTGCAGCATTTTACTTTTCACTAACTCCCCAGAGAGTCAGGAGATGCGTCCACATTTGCGTCAGCCGTGCGACCCAGGTTTCCAGCCCAGCAAACTCCCCAACAGCCACCCGTCAGCCCCTGCCAGAGGCTGCTGAGAGCGGGCTCGCATCATGGCAGGGGTCAGAGGCAGCAGATCACCTCCTTCCCTCCTACCCAGGATGGATAGGGAGAGATCCTCGGTCGGCAAAAGCAACAGGAGAGGGAGTACTCCATCTTCCCACAACCGGGAGCGACTTCCATGCCATCGTCAATGAAAGTTTCTGAAAATTTGCACAGGCATCTGTTATGTGGGGATTTATTGTGAAGTGTGGTGTGATGACGCCACCTCCTGTTGCATCATCACACCGCCCTATATTAAGGGGCAGCCGTCATGAGGACTTCCTCTTGGGCCGGATGACTCCGCTGGGTGCATTATATGTATGGTGTTCTTAAACCCTTAACAAACACACGTTCAGTGATACGTCTCTGTCGGCCTCATTCATCACCAGGTTTGTGGACATAACATTTAGCGACTGAGGATTAACGTATGGAGGCATGCGTTACACCACTCCGTCCCTTCCTTGAGCTCCCGGGCGAGCCACTGGTGCCATGGCCTCGTTGGCTCGAGGCCTTTCAAATGTACATCACAGCGCTGGACCTCGGGAAGCTCGATAGGGTGAGGGCAGGTGCACTCCTTGTCCACAACCTGGGTATTGAGGGCCAGAGGGTCACTACGGACGCTTGGCGTGTCGAACTCATATGAGGACGTTGTGGAGCTACTAGCTAATCATTTTACCACCCCGGACAGCATGACTGTACGGAGAATTCACTTTCGCCAGAGACACCAACGTGTCAGTGAGCCTATCCACCAGTATGTCGCTGATTTGAGGCAGCTAGCTAGCGAGTGCCGTTTTGGGCCGCTGGAAGACGAAATGGTGCGAGACCAATTGGCTGAGCACACGTGCAATGCTGGACTGCGTGCTAGGGCTATTGACGGCACCTAATGACTTAACGCTAGTTAGGGCTGTCGAGCTAGATCTCCAGTTGGAGGCCGCTGACAAGCAAGCTTCAGAGCTAAACTGGCACCAGTCACAGAAACCACCAGAGCCACCCGCCTCAGCTAATGTTGTGAACCCTGATAGCGAAGATAGCTTGGATGAAGATTATGAAACCAATGCTGCTAGCCAAAGGTCTGCCCCAGACGTGGTTTGGGACGAGGAGCTAATAGACACCCCCACTTTCAAGTCGGCCAGTTCTCGCTTAGTGTTGGTACAGGAAAGTTTCAGTGCCTGTGTTCGGCAGGAGGTGGTTGAGGGGGTTGAGCGTGATGACGGGATACCCATGCTGATGAGCGACACCATGATAGCACCGGATGCCTTCAGTACTCGGCCGCAGTTGGGTGAGGCATCTGTTGCTACGACGGTGACCACTGCAACATTCTTGGAAGAGGGTGGGGCACAACCGACTAGCATGGAGTAACCACATGCACAGGAGCACGTCAGGCTGAGTAAGGTCCCACTTCAGGTTATGGACTGGGTTCAGGTTCGAGGTGATGAACGACCAAGGCGAAGTTGGGCCAGACAACAGCCAGTGAAACATCGGGCATGCCTGAGGATAGTGGCGAAGTTGAGAGCGGTGTGTTTCCAGTTGTCTGACAGCTCAATGAGGTACACTAACCAGCTGCAGCGTGTCCAGGAGGACGCTCCAGGTGGTGAGGCTGGACGGGAGTTGGTGAAGGTGGTTTGGGATCCGGGCTCCAGCGTTCTGAAGATCGGTCCTCGCCCAAGGAGCCTGTCGCCTCCAGGGGCTGCCCAGGGCCCCCCTGCCTGTCGCACAATTCTCCTGAATGACTGTGCTGACAGACTTTATGTGTTTATAGTTCTGGTTTTGGTTTGTTGTTTAGTTTAGGAACATGGCAGTTTTTTTAGTTGTTCAATAAAGAGACTCTAGCGTTATCACTGGCAGAATAACCCACTGCACCATACAGGCCATGTGGTAGTCCAGCCACCGGCCCTACTTTAGGTTTTTTTTGTGTGTGAATGAGTGTCTTAGGCCCTAGCTTTGCTTTTAGTTTAGAGTGTGTTGAGTGTGTGTGGTTCTAAATTAGGGTGGGTTCGATTTGTGTGTGTGTTTTTGGACTTTGTAAAGGGGGGAGGATGTTATGTGGGGATTTATTGTGAAGTGCAGTGTGATGACCCCGCCTTCCTGTTGCATCATCACACCACCCTATATTAAGGGGCAGCCACCAAGAGGACATCCTCTTGGGCCGGATGACTCCGCTGGTTGCATTATATGTATGGTGTTCCTAAACCCTTAATAAACACACGTTCAGTGATACGTCTCTGTCAGCGTCATTTATCACCAGGTTTGTGGACATAACAGCATCATCCTCTTTTCTTCATGTTGGTGTTGCATCCATGCACACATTAAACAATTCAGCTGATTTTTTTTCAGCCCATTCTTACCTGTTTATTCTTTTTAACATAACTAACTGGGCATCAACCGTGATTGATGTCTTCCTTATTACCAAGAAGCGTTACTATCGGATGCATTTCGGCTCACACACAAGGGTTATGGTCAGTGCAAAACCCATCTTAATTTGTTATGACAATTCACTTTAGATAATGCGCCTCTTTGCATTAAAGGGATGGAAAGGAGTGCTTTGAATTGAATTATCCAAAACATACATCTGAATGATTAGACTGGCCTCTCTGCGTCATGCGCCAGTGGAAAGTTCCTTTTTACACCGTTGCAATAAGGAAATGAACTCGGAAACACTGATAAACACGTTCTTCACCAGTGACAATTGATCAACCGACCTTGTCATTGTAATACAGCCCCATGACTGTCCCAGCGCATGCCGTTTCCTGAGCTCCAGAGCTGCGCGATGTCAAAACATGCCACTGAAATATCATTAAACAATGCGCTTCTGACGATAGACCTCCTTTTTCCTGATCAAAAGTGGATTCTGATGAAATGCACTATAATAGTGTAATGCGCATTAGATTGTGCGCCACCACCTCTTTGAAATGAGGCACCTCCTCCAAGCGCATGGCGGGTGCACTGTCTACTTGTAATGTGGGGGGGTAATTTGTTGCTGGCCATAAACACCTGTTTGTTCTCTCCCATAGATTGAGTCCCCATTGTGCTGTTTGCTCTCTACATGTCTGTTCTTTTCTTCTTCTTCTCTATCCCCTCACTCTCCAGCCAGTCGCAGAAGATGACTGCCCGTCCCTGAGTCTGGTTCTGCTGGAGGTTTTTTCCTGCTAAAAGGGAGTTTTTCCTTTCCACCATTGCCAAGTGCTTGCTCACAGGGGACTGCCTGATTGCTGGGGTCTTTCTGCAATTGTGGGGGTTTGTGGGGGTTGAAAGTGCTATGAGATGACTGTTGTTGTGAAATGATGCTATATAAATAAACTTGAACTGAACTGAACTGAATTTGATGGCATGAAGCAAGGCGTAAAAAACAGACAATGCGCTGACAGAAAATAACAAAAACACTGGCGCACGGCGGAAAGTCTGTAAAACAGTGTGAGGATGACTGTCAAAATAGGGCCCCCTATGTGTAACTCGTGGCAAAATTCGATCGGGATCAACAGATAATTTCACTCTTGCCATTCATTTTAATGGGGATTTTTTCCGATTTAATGTCCCATATATGGAACTAGAGGGGGCGTGACTTAGGCTTTCGATATCATTTAACTGCATTGCTCTTGCACTGTGTATAAATATACTGTTTTCTTCTTCTTCTTTTAGATTTGATTGGCGGTTGGCAACCAGCCTACAGGTGCATTACCGCCACTGACTTGATTATCATCACTCTATATCTTTGTATAAGGAGTTCTTATAAGGAGTTCTGAACAACCCCTTATGTGTGAAAAAATTATCCGTCCTTGGACTGTGTCCTAGGAGCAGCTGAAGAGCTCCCGGTTCTCCTGCCTCCTGGCTACCCATTTTTTAACCTTATTTATTATTGTTCTTGGGCAGTGGCTAGACTTTGGCTCTGGAGCCGGTCTAGAATGGAGAAGTAAGACAACTCCTTCCCTCCACTAGTTTGAGGGTTCACCTTGGGCAAGTGATAGCACCCTCTTGCCTCCCTACCTAGGGATACAGGTCCTGACATTGGCAGCAGGATGTCCAGTAGTGCAAGCAGCAGAAGAGCTCTTCACAGAGCCAATGGCGTGAACACCAGATGGCATGCGAATTAGCCTCAATTGAGATAAATGGATGGCATCAACTAGCAAGTGAGCTGCTACTGCAGGGTGTCCTCCTCATCAACAATGTATGTTGCACGCTTGTGCACCACATTGCATCTGGCGTTGAGGCCCAGAGAGGCAGTCTGGTGGAGGCACAACACCAACTGGCTTTGGAACTGTGCAAGGTGTTGTGTTTGAGATTGAGATTGCGAAAACCAACGTGAAGGTTTATGCAGCTGCAGTTCTTCCTTGCCTGCTCTATTCCATCGAGTGCACCACTCTTTACCGCAGACACATCAGGGCTCTGACAAGACTCCAGCTTCGCCACCTACGCTCCATCCTCAACATCAAGTGGCAAGACCGTATCCCAGATGTTGAAGTACTGTGTCGTGCATACACAGTCAGTGTTGAAGCCCTAATAACAGTGTCACAGCTTTGCTGGGCAGGGCATGTATGTCGGATGGCCAACAGTAGACTGCCAAAAGCTGTGTTCTACTCGGAACTGAGCCAAGGAAAAAGGAGCCATGGAGGACAAAAACTGCATTTCAAAGATGTCCTAAAGCAGCAAATGAAGAGAACTGGCATCCCCTATGATACCTGGGAGGAAGAGGCAGTCCGTAAAGTCAGTTGGCGAGGACTGTTGAGAAAAGCAATGTCAGCCGTAGAAGAGCAACGCCAGCAAGAATATCAGTGTGCACATGACCAACGACATTCAGCAACTACTTCAAGCATTTTCCGGTGCAACAACTGTCAGCGTTTCTGCAGATCCTGAGTGAGTCTGATTGCCCACACAAGAGCCTGCTTGAGATACTGTGAGGCAAAAAAGTATTTAGTCAGCCACCAATTGTGCAAGTTCTCCCACTTAAAAGATGACAGAGGTCTCCAATTTTCATCATAGGTATACCTCAACTATGAGAGACAAAATGAGAAAAAAAAAAATCCAGAAAATCACATTGTCTGATTTTTAAAGAATTTATTTGCAAATTATGGTGGAAAATAAGTATTTGGTCAATAACAAAAGTTCATCTCAATACTTTGTTATATACCCTTTGATGGCCATGACAGAGGTCAAACGTTTTCTGTAAGTCTTCACAAGGTTTTCACACACTGTTGCTGGTATTTTGGCCCATTCCTCCATGCAGATCTCCTCTAGAGCAGTGATGTTTTGGGGCTGTCGCTGGGCAACATGGACTTTCAACTCCCTCCAAAGATTTTCTATGGGGTTGAGATCTGGAGACTGGCTAGGCCACTCCAGGACCTTGAAATGCTTCTTACGAAGCCACTCCTTCGTTACCCGGGCGGTGTGTTTGGGATCATTGTCATGCTGAAAGACCCAGCCACGTTTCATCTTCAATGCCCTTGCTGATGGAAGGAGGTTTTCACTCAAAATCTCACGATTCATGGCCCCATTCATTCTTTCCTTTACACGGATCAGTCGTCCTGGTCCCTTTGCAGAAAAACAGCCCCAAAGCATGATGTTTCCACCCCCATGCTTCACAGTAGGTATGGTGTTCTTTGGATGCAACTCAACATTCTTTCTCCTCCAAACACGACAAGTTGAGTTTTTACCAAAAAGTTCTATTTTGGTTTCATCTGACCATTTGACATTCTCCCAATCCTCTTCTGGATCATTCAAATGCTCTTTAGCAAATTTTAGACGGGCCTGGACATGTACTGGCTTAAGCAGGGGGACACGTCTGGCACTGCAAGATTTGAGTCCCTGGCGGCGTAGTGTGTTACTGATGTAGCCTTTGTTACTTTGGTCCCAGCTCTCTGCAGGTCATTCACTAGGTCCCCCCGTGTGGTTCTGGGATTTTTGCTCACCATTCTCGTGATCATTTTGACCCCATGGGGTGAGATCTTGCGTGGAGCCCCAGATCGAGGGAGATTATCAGTGGTCTTGTATGTCTTCCATTTTCTAATAATTGCTCCCACAGTTGATTTCTTCACACCAAGCTGCTTACCTATTGCAGATTCAGTCTTCCCAGCCTGGTGCAGGTCTACAATTTTGTTTCTGGTGTCCTTTGACAGCTCTTTGGTCTTGGCCATAGTGGAGTTTGGAGTCTGACTGTTTGAGGTTGTGGACAGGTGTCTTTTATACTGA